>OW029939.1:67500-2467500 GCA_932305915.1 Agriopis marginaria | reverse complement strand
TTGCGGCACCTAATCCGCTCACTTTGTAAATCACGCGAACGTGAACCTTATCGCGCCCAGATACGGTTTGCGGTCACGTGATTTTCCAACTGAGCGGATTAGCTGCCGCTATTAGCAGTTGTACGTAAGGCCCCTGATATCGGATGAAATCATGAGACGCAGCTAGCATATAATATATTGCTTGTTTTCCAAAAAGAACTTGTATCTATGTTTAACAGGGGAAAAAGGGAATATGAATGATTGTTGTACGGCTAATACAGTGGCCGGCAAACAACTTGAGCCAAAGTTGACGTAGTGGGGGTAAGTTCACGCATGTCGTTCACGCATCGGCCAATCGCGTGGACGCGTGCCGTCGGAATGCCCCCGCGCACCTCTCTTTCCACCAACGATACCTTAAAATCGTCTATTGCGCACTCGAGGTCATGGCTCAAGTTGTGTGCCGGTTACTGTAATAATGCTTTTGATAAGGAATGATTTACACCGATGGCCCCAACGCGCGCCGTTAGGTGTGAATCGTCCCTATATAAGATGGGGATATGGGTGAGTATGAATTCCTACGGAATGTACCTAGACGTCCTGAAGGCGACTTCTTTTAACTATTGATAATTAGCTAAAGCGACCCCGCTTTACTATATTAATTGTACTTAATTCATCCGAGACAAAGCCACGTAAAAATATGTGTTAATCTATCTTTCTACCAAAAATCTTGCACATAGGATCAGTTATCATAAAGTTACGAGGAGCAACCACTTTTACTCAAGGAGGGAGCAACATAGTAGGTAAAGTTATTATCTTCGTCAGAATTCTGTTCTGTATAAATAGTCTATACTTAAGTTAGCTTTGCACGCAAGAAGTACGGACGTTGGACGCTAGATGGCGCTTATAATAAGTGTGCATCGTTTGGTCAAGGTCATTGGCGCATGTTAAATCCTTAAAGAAAGAAAAAAAAATTGTCACAATGCCAAAATGATTCTAGGTCAACGGGGCCCGGGTACCCTATAGGTTTTGAATTCCTTGTGAAATCGCAAAATATGCGACATAAACGTTCAAATATTTTGATTGCGTTGACTTACAATTTTTATTTTTTTTACAGCCGAAAGAAACCGTAGACCCAAGTATTTAGTATAAATTTCAACTTGATACCTTTACGCGTTCTTGAGAAAAAGGGTCTTGACAGACGGACAGACTGACAACGAAGTGATCCTATAAGGGTTCCGTTTTTTCCTTTTGAGGTACGGAACCCTAAAAACACTAATAATTAAAAACTGTTCAGATAGTCAGAGACCTCAGAGACTTCTTAAAATTAATAACGTTTTCACCAAATATGTCGATAAATTGACTTGGTATTGTTTTAAATCATCAGCCAGAAGACGTCCACTGCTGAACATAAGCCTCCCCCTTTAACCTCCACACTGAACGACAGCCTGCCTTTTGCATCCACTGGATGCCAGCGACTCTCACAATGTCGTCGGTCCATCTAGTGGGAGGCCTCCCTACGCTGCGTCTTCCGGTTCGTGGTCTCCACTCCAGAACCTTTCTTCCCCATCGGTTATCGGTTCTTCGAGCGATGTGGCCTGCCCATTGCCACTTCAACTTGCAAATTAAATTGTCTATAACATTTGAATACTTAGTGTTCAAATGACCTGTTGGGGAAGGTCATTTCACAGTGGGTACACTTGTGCTGGTAGTTCTCGTTCGGGTGTTTCATCCGGCGGTGGACTTGTAGATAAGTCCAGTGCAGGTAAGACCGACCGCAGTCCTGGAGGAACAGAACAATCACTGAGTAGCCACCACACCTTCATAACGAACTAAATAAAATAAAATAAATAAATATTTAATACTAGCGACCCGCCCGCCCGGCTTCGCACGGGTGTAATTTACGTGCGAAGCCGGGGCGGGTCGCTAGTTATATAATTATTTAAACTATCCTATATCTCAAGTTGGATCGAACTGCACATGGTGTGCGAATTTTATTATAATCGGTTAAGTGGTTTAGGAGTCCATTGAGGACAAACATTGTGACACGAGATTTATATATATTAAGATAATACGGGACATTTTTGCACAAACGGTCATCTGACTCCAAACTAAGCAAAGCTTGTGATATGGCTGCCAGAGACTGATATACATACATATATTTTATAGTTTTAAAGATATTAACAACCAGATATAGAACAAACACAAATGTTCATCACATAAAATGTTTGACCTAGTATAATAGAACCGAACCCACGCCCTCAGGCTCAGAAGGCAGGTTCACTACCAACTAGACCAACGGGCTATCTAACTAAAATAAATATCAATTTAAAAAACAGAATTCAAATTTAGTAAAGCGAAATTTCGGCTAATTGGATATAATGTCATTTTTTTCCCAGTTATTTTGATTTGAAACCCAAACAGATTATGAAAAAAATGATATTTTTTAAAAACAAATAATAGGGTTGCGCTTGGCCGCCAACTCGCCTGATGTTAAGCGATGATGCGGTCTACGTTGGAGCACGCTTGCCTAGAAGAAACCGATTCACTTGTGACTCGTTCTATGGGACTAATTTGAAAATATTATCCTTTCAAATAACTATATACTTATTTTCCAAATCGGTTTATTAATTTAATGATAGAGTTCCAAGTTAACAAACACAAAAAGAAACAACAAGTTTCAAAACCCCCTCTTTTTTGAAGTCAGTTCTTCAGTTCAGAAGTTTTTTGATTCCACATTTATTGTGCGAACTGCTAGTCTGTAGAATTCGCCTGAATGGGTTTTCCCCGTCAGTTACAACCTGGGTGTCTTCAAGTCGAGAGTGAATCGGTTTCTTCTAGGCAAGCGTGCTTAATCGTAGACCGCATCATCGCTTAACATCAGGCGAGATCACGGCCAAGCGCAAGCCTATCTACTATTTTTTTTTAATCGGTTAATAATATAACAAAAAATTTGTGACGAGTACAACGATCCCCTTTCGGTATAACATACTAGTTCTGCGTTACCCTATAATTACCTCGCATAGGAAATGTTTGACGACAGGGAAGTCCGGCAACGCCCGCGCCTCGCCGCCCCTCTTGTAGAATCCGTGAGTCGTTTTGTGAGTTGTACATCTGTAAATACATCCTCAGTTTTCAAAGGCCTTATTTATACTTAAATAGATATTGTTAATATCTATTTAAGTATGTATTTAAAAATATATATGTACGTATATCAGTCTCTGGCAGCCATATTACAAGGTTTGCTTAGTTTGGGGTCAGATGACCGTGTGTGCAAAAATGTCCCAGATATTTATTTATTTATTGATTTATTTATTGTGCATCAGAATTATTTAACACGCAGCAAATAAATGTCCATCAAATTGGGATAGTTAATTGCATTGTATTTATAATCCATTTGGAGGAATATTCACACCAGTTATTCTTATTTAATAATAGTTGATGGTGAATATTTTTGAAGACATATGACTGACCTTCAGTCTCTAAATGACGTCATCATTGGATTTATATTGAAATCGCTCCCAACTTAATAATAAAAAAAAAACAAAAAACTACAAAGTGAAATCTCCATGACAGTAAAAATATTTTTTTATTAGCGTCGTGTCGCTGCTGACGTCATCTCACTTCATCTCATGATGTCGTAAAGTTTTGGAGTCTTAAATATTTTTGTCATAATAAATAGGTATTTAAAAAAAAATGCAGTACTTATACCTACTCATAGTATCTACGGAATCCGTGCCCTTATTTGTCAATTTATTCAGTTTTTTTGACAAGTTTTACTAAACATAAAGCTATAATGACTTTAACACGAACTCATAATAATAATATTAAATGAAGTATCTTAAAATTGACTATATTTATAACAAATAACATCATCATCATCAGCCAGAAGACGTCCACTGCTGAACATAGGCCTCCCCCTTTAATATTTTGAATTTGAATTTGAATTTGAACCTCCACACTGAACAACAGCCTGCCTTTTGCACCCACTGGATGCCAGCGACTCTCACTATGTCGTCGGTCCATCTAGTGGGAGGCCTACCTACGCTGCGTCTTCCGGTTCGTGGTCTCCACTCCAGAACCTTTCTTCCCCATCGGTTATCGGTTCTTCGAGCGATGTGGCCTGCCCATTGCCACTTCAACTTGCAAATTTTAACAGCTATGTCGGTGACTCTGGTTCTTTGGCGAATATCCACGTTTCGGATTTTATCGCGCAAAGAAACTCCGAGCATAGCTCTCTCCTTTCCCGGCTGAGTGACTCTGAGTAACATAAAACTATATAAATATTATATCTTAGGTTTTCGCTATTTTTAAACATTAAAATTAAACACAAAAAAATGTCTTTAATTTCAATCTCAATTCAATTAGCATCCGTCGTAGAATTGATTGACTAACTTTTTATTATTCACACCATTAAACTTGATACAGAGGTCAAACAACTCTTTAAAAAAAAAAAATGTGTAACAACTGGCGGCCTTATCGCTAAAAGCGATCTCTTCCAGGCAACCTTAGTTTGGAAAGGATTTATAAAAGACGTTGAAGACGGGGTATGCAATAGAGGATAAACTAATTGGTCAAATTATGAAACGCCCAGCCATTTGCTAAAAATACTGCTATAATTTGATCATATCAAAATGCGACCAATTAGATCCATTAATACGAAAGTTCGAACTTGTTTGATTTTAAAAGAAAGGAAAAAAAACGTTCAATTGAAGATTTTGTCGAACTTCAGTATTAAATGCTTTCAGTTTTATTTCATTTTTTTTTTTTTTTTTTTTTTTTTTTTAATTTATTAAAACATTACTTCTATCATTACAGGTTAATTCCTAATACAATAGAGTAGTTAAATATAGGAATAAATATAAGAAGGATTTTAATCTATATCATAAAGAAATATACTATACTAGAGTCTATATTTACCTGGAGTAGGTCGCAAAGCTGACTTTACAAATATGACAGGTAAACGGATTCTTCACGCCCTTGTGTATTTCACGGTGCTTGTTCAAGCCATCTTCTATGTAAAACACGCTGCAAAGACGATCATGATAGATCAAAGACATGACAGTTATTGGATAGAAAGATGGCAGTGATATGACAGTGATAAGTCAGTGACAGGACAGTTATGAGATAAAAGATTACAGTGACAAGACAGGGATAGGACCGTTAACAGTTAGAAAGAAGACAACTATGCGATCGTGATGAGTCAGGAGTAGGACAGTGATGAGTCAGTGACAGGACAGTTATGAGATAAAAGATCACAGTGACAAGACAGGGGTAGGACCGTTAACAGTTAGAAAGAAGACAACTATGCGATCGTGATGAGTCAGGAGTAGGACAGTGATAAGTCAGTGACAGGACAGTTATGAGATAAAAGATCACAGTGACAAGACAGGGATAGGACCGTTAACAGTTAGAAAGAAGACAACTATGCGATCGTGATGAGTCAGGAGTAGGACAGTGATGAGTCAGTGACAGGACAGTTATGAGATAAAAGATCACAGTGACAAGACAGGGATAGGACCGTTAACAGTTAGAAAGAAGACAACTATGCGATCGTGATGAGTCAGGAGTAGGACAGTGATGAGTCAGTGACAGGACAGTTATGAGATAAAAGATCACAGTGACAAGACAGGGGTAGGACCGTTAACAGTTAGAAAGAAGACAACTATGCGATCGTGACGAGTCAGGAGTAGGACAGTGATGAGTCAGTGACAGGACAGTTATGAGATAAAAGATCAGAGTGACAAGACAGTGATAGGACCGTTAACAGTTAGAAAGAAGACAACTATGCGATCGTGATGAGTCAGGAGTAGGACAGTGATGAGTCAGTGACAGGACAGTTATGAGATAAAAGATCACAGTGACAAGACAGGGGTAGGACCGTTAACAGTTAGAAAGAAGACAACTATGCGATCGTGACGAGTCAGGAGTAGGACAGTGATGAGTCAGTGACAGGACAGTTATGAGATAAAAGATCAGAGTGACAAGACAGTGATAGGACCGTTAACAGTTAGAAAGAAGACAACTATGCGATCGTGATGAGTCAGGAGTAGGACAGTGATGAGTCAGTGACAGGACAGTTATGAGATAAAAGATCAGAGTGACAAGACAGTGATAGGACCGTGAACAGTTAGAAAGAAGACAACTATGCGATTGTGATGAGTCAGGTTGTTGTCATCTGTTAACTATTTAAATTAATACCAACATATCTGAACTTTTGAAATTATTTCGACAGTAAATTTAATTAATACTTTTTGTATAAAAAATTCTTACGACATTTTTATACCATCTCTCTAGATTTGTACGCCTACAAACTAGGCAAAACATGATACAAAGTGACAAATATTTTTACCCACCTATTGTGCATGCGTTTTTAAATGTGTGTATGATTTACTCGTGTTTTGTGCGAATATATAATCTTTATCTTTATCAGGGTAGGACAGTGATGAGTCAGTGACAGGAAAGGACAGGAAAGTTATGAGTTAAAAAGAAAACAGTGACAGGACAGTGATGAGTCAGGGATAGGGCAGTGATGAGTTGAGAAGAGCTCAGTGATAGGACAGTGATGAGTTAAGAAGAGCTCAGTGATAGGACAGTAATGAGTCAGTGACAGGACAGTTATGAATTAAAAAGATCACAGTATTAAGACAGTGATAGAATACAGCTATGAGATTGTGATGAATCAGGGGTAGGTCAGTGATGAGACAATGGGTTAGGTTAGGTTAGGTTAATGACAGGGAGTTATGAGTTAAAAAGACCACAAGAATAAGATAGTGCTGAGTCAGGGATAAGACAGTGATGCGTTCGTGACTGGACAGTTATGAGTTAAAAATAACACCGTGCTAAGACAATTATGTTATAAAAAGACCACAGTGATAAGACAGCGGACCCGGGACCCGGGTATGTCCTAAAACTGCGACTAGAACCACCGGAGGATGGGCAGCAGCGTCCTATTAGTACACGGTGAACTTACTGCGATCCCCAAGCCGCCTGCCAAGCGTGGAGATTATGGCAACACCCCTCTTTAAGAGGGAGTTCTTTGTCCAGCAGTGGACGTTTGATGGCTGCTGATGTGATGTGTGATAAGACAGCGAAGAATCAGTGATAGAAAAATTACGTGTTAAAAAGAGCACAGCGACAAGACAGTGATGACTCAGGGTTAGGAGAGTGATTAATCACTTACAAGTCAGTTATGAGTTAAATAGAAGACAGCGTTCAAGGGTATGACAATGAAGGGCTAGATACTGTTAAAGACATGAGAGCTTTGAGGAACTAGACTGCTATAATTAATTAATTTGCCACCATTGAGTCAGGAACACGACAGGTTTGGGATGGGTCAAGAACATAACAGACAAACACTCACTCTTCACAGTACTCGCAGCGGAAAGCCTTATCTATTTCGACGATTCTGATCAGCGCCCGCGCATCGTCAGCCAACTTTGACAGCAGTGGTTCCGCTATAGGGGTCGCCACTTGTCGTTTTATACGCTTTGAAGGTTCTGGTGATTCTGTGACATGAAATTTCATTTAAATATCAAAACATTCGTCATTTATTTGCTTATTCGAGTTAAACTCACCTATGACTTGTATAGTGTGTCTAACGAGCCCACTAGTGGGTGAAAGTTGGACGGCTGGCTCGTCGATTTCGTCTTTGACGTTCTTTGCGAAAGCCTCTATGCATTCGGTTGATTTTGATGCATGTTCCTGAAAATGTGTTAAACTGTAGACAACATCTCTTAGGCTTCTGACGTCACAACCTCACAACCATTTATTTCACACAGTCTACTAAATTCCCTCAACGTTAGTAAGAACCTCCAATTTCAGGAAAATACTTAAAATTATAAGCATAAAATCTAAGATTTCTCGACTCACAACTCACATATCTGAGATGCATCGGTAGTGCACGCATGGCAAACCTGATGTGACCGTAAATTGGTGGTCATAAACATAAAGCTATACAGGATGTAAGGGGAACACTCTCGAAGCCAAAAGAAGGTAATTGTACTCATCATTATGAACCGCTTTTAGTATGGGACCAACCCTGAAATCGCGAAAAAAGTCAGCTGTTCCATACATTTTGTCGAGTGTCAATGACCGTTTTCTATAGAACAGCTGATATTTTTTTCGCGATTTCAGCGCTGGTCCCATAGTAAAAGTTGTTCATAATAATGATGAGTAGAATTACCTTCTTTTAGCTTCGAGAGTGTTCCCCTTACACCCCGTATAGTTATATTCCAGATTTTTTACATCCATATAAATTAAAATATAAATGACTGTACTACTGTTGCTACTTTATAAAAGTTATAATCGTAAAGTAGCAACAGTAGTAACTGTTGCTACTTTACGATTATAACTTTTTTATGACTTATTTGTTCTTTTGTTATGGTTCTTTTTTGCCTTTGATTGTATGATCTGCGACAGCTGATTAAGCTAAGCCTTAAAATAACGCGCATAAAGACCATTATCCCCAGACCTGTATGCCCTTTATGCCTCAGATGAAATTCGTCTCAGTACGGACCACAACACAACTGTAAATCGTAATCATAATATCATAAGAATCTATAAGGCGGCGGTAGTACACGCATGTCGGGTCTTATGCGACCGCAAATTGCTGGTTATAAAAAATAAATCAGCGTTGCTATGACTTCGTCTCCGTGACTTGCGTCTCCGTGACTTCAATTTTATTTTAATTGGAAAACAAACAACTGCCTATTATATCTATCATAATAATAAAAAAAACATTTTCAAAAGTTTTATAGACATAATGATCTGTGCTTAATTTGCGATGGTTGGAAGAATAAGAAAAATGACGTGAGCAACAAGAGTGACAATACAAGAGAAGAAAGTGACCTGTGCATCCCTAGTGTCCCTGAAGGCACGGCAACAGTGCGCGCAGGCGGGCGCGCGTGCGGGCGCAGCGCGCTCACGGTGCGCGCGCACGTGCATGCGCAGCCGGGACACGCGCGTCAGCTGCTTCAGGCAGATGTGACACTGGTACGGCTTTATCTGCAAACACATAATTTCTTTATAAATATAATATGTTTGCGTTAAAAATGGTATGCTAATATTTATATCGATATAACTTCCGATTCTGAACAAAAAAAAAACAGGTTTTGCATTATTTCGATGATACGTATTTATGTACAAAAGTTATAAAAAAACATTACATTATTGTAGAATAATTCTAAATTACTACTTAGTCATTACTTCTAACATCATTATCATCATCAGCCAGAAGACATTCACTGCTGAACATAGGCCTCCCTCATAGAGAAGGGTGTTGCCATAATCCCCACGCTTGGCAGGCAGCTTGGGTATCGTAGTAAGTTCACCGTGTACTAATAGGACGCTGTTGCCCATCCTCCGGTGGTTCTGTCCGCAGTTTCTGTAGTATCTTGGGGTTGGTATTAAACGCACCTGTATAGTACAGACGTTTGAAATGATCTGAGCAACTACAGGTTAGTTGTGAAAGATCATACAATGGATACAGGCTAGAATGAACCGTGCAACATCTAGACATAATGGAAGTGTGGTCACTGTAATTATTAAATACACGAATACAACAAGTTCCCCCTTAAAACTATCTTTGATTTACAAATAAAGATCTTACAATACAGTTTCAGGGCTTACCCGGGTCAAATTTGCTTAGAGCATGAGTAATAAAAGATAGCAACCAACCTGCAAATGCGTGACTCCGTGCTCATCCAATGTTTGCTTGTCGAGGAATCTCTTCCCACACTTCACACACACATAGCGACGCGTGTCTGTGTGGGTGCGACTGTGTTTCGTCAGGGTTGCCCTGTGCGGAAAGAAATAAATTGAGGGGAAATATTTTCAAAAAAAAAATGGTTGTCTTCAAATCACGAGTGAATCGGTTCCTTCTAGGCAAGCGTGCGCCAACGTAGACCGCATCATCGCTTAACATCAGGCGTGATGGTGGTCAAAAGCAAGCCTATTATTTAAAAAAAATTAATGGGAACCAATTTCATTTTATTTTATTTTTCGAGAGTGGTTGCATTTATATTTGAATAAAATATTCCACTTTTAAAGTTGATGAATCCCGTTAATTCAACTACCGTAAAGCCGTTTTTTCTTCTAATTCTCTAAGTAATTTTATTCATAATATGGTTATTTTACTATGAAAATCTATTTCCTTCCATCGTAGATTTTTTACTTTCATGTTGCAACGGACGAGGCGAACCTGCTGCATTATTGCAAACGCTGCCAAATTTCAATCGTATTGCAGTAAGTTTATTAAGAATTATAAACGCGGTCACATATCAATCGCGTTGCATTTAAGAGTCGATATGTTGTCAACTCAAATCAGAGTTTTGCCCCTGCGCGGAACATCGTAGGCCGCATCATCGCTTAACATCAGGCGAGTTGGCGGCCAAGCGCAAGCCTATCATTTTAAAAAAAACAGGACATATCTATGTGATCTACGGCTGCAAGAAGAGATACGCACGAGTCGACGCCCGCCTCAGAACTAAATAACGTAATAGACAAATTTTAATGATAAAACTCCGGATTACTCAAGAATTATTATAACTTTACAAATAATTAAAACTACATTAAACTACACTACATACATTAACATTATAATATGAAACAAATTATTGTCAACGACTTCTAGATTTGAAGATAACACTAAAATCGTGTTTTAGAAGGCCTGTTTTTGCCGAATTATTCTATTGTGAAAAGTTTCACCAAGTTTGTGTCTAAAATTACATTAAACTTAATTATATCCTCAAGTATTCATAAACAAAACATGCATTTGATACTGTTTGTCATAACCGCGCAACGCAACCCGTGTTGACGACATATAAACTCTTAAGAATGTACCCGCTTGGATTACAACCATAAATGAAGTAAGTACTTTATTCCTGCATAATATTACATACCTGAGAAAGAAAGTCTTCCCGCAGTGCGGCTGCGGGCACTGCCAGCGCTTCCGCTTGTCATGTTGGAAGTGCACATGGTCAAACAGTTCTGTCTCCGTGTCGAACACCTGGTCGCACTGACCGCACGCGTACGAATCGCTGAGGTGCGCGCCGTGCGCGTGAAACTGCCTAATCATGCGGGTAGAACGAAAAAGTTAAATATTTCTATCAATTTATAAAGCTGGAAACAAACAAACGGACGCGGCTGATGGACGCGGCTGGCGGACGCGACTGATAAGTGTGCACAGTCTTTTGAGACTGTGCATATTTATTTTATTAAAATAAATGTGCACAGTAAGTGTAAGGCATAAACATTTAATGTTTATGCTGTTTTTTTTTTTTTTTTATCGTTACATATTGTAAATATTTGTTGATTTAGTGTAGTGATAAATTCGTTGATTAAGTAAGTAATGCCATGGTAAAAACTGTAATATTATTTACAAAATAAATAAAGAATTTGAAGAATTTGAGACGTGGCTTCGGCTCTGCGCAAGCATAAGCGAGCTGCTGGCTTTCCTGGAGGAGACCAGTGGCTGAACTAGCTGCAGCCGGGTGACGCAAAATGTGCCAATGAATGGTCTAGTTGCGGAAAATGCCCGCTACACAAGTAACGTAGCTTCAGCTGACAAAAACATCCGCGCGCCAGATTTCTGTCGGACGTCCGAACGCACAAGGTCAGCCCAAGGTTACGTCCACGACTTACGTCCGATAGTTTGCACATCTCAGTGTATATTCATTATCTAGATACCTTTATGTCGCGTCCGTCAGCCACGTCCGATAATGTTTCCAGCTTAACGGGCGGTTATCCGAGTCGCGTAGGCAACAAAACACTCCCTCAGCCCCCGCCAAGTTATAGCGACGATGTATATTCCCATGCTAGGAGTCAGGGCGCCCGCGGGAGGAGTGCAACGACAAAAACGAACATAGGTCGGACCTCGATTACGCCTGGCGCGGCACTGAACGCGGCGCGCCAAAATTCTCGCGTCCTTTTTACGCTTTTAATTTCACTAAAAAACGGCACTATTCACTATCAAAAATCTATCCAAATAAAAAAAATGTTGAATAAAATTGCCTTTCAGTACATGCAATTTCCAGGTTGTAACGGCTTTCATTAGAGCATAAAATGAAAAAAATAAACTAAGTCGACTTTGTTTCAGATTTTTTTTTGATCGAGGAAAGTTTATTCTATCGTGTTTTGAACCAAATCATAAACTCTAACACAGATGTATCTGTGACATGTATTTTTTTCCAGCTCAAATATTGTAATTTAACTGAATAAAATTGATTTAAAACCGTCAAATTTGGTATCAGATTCCAAACATAGCCTTATAATATTTCTTTCATCGATCGATTTCTTTCATCGCCTTTCATCGAGTAAAATTTGTGGCATGAATTTTGTTTTCGAAACAAGGATCAAGTTGAATACATTATGTTTTGGAAAGAATTACTGTTCTGCCACTCTCGAGATTATTTCGGATATTGTCTCTCTGTCGTTGGAAATTTCAATACTGCGAGAGTGACCAAAGTAGGTAATCTCACGCGCTAGAATAAGGTCGGAGGATAAGATTTTCTGTTCTGGGTTTCCCATTCGGGGTTTTTTTTGTAGTTTTGTTCGTCTATAGGATTCTTTAAAAAAAATGCCCGTAAAATTGGGTAATTCATAAAACCCGAAAGTGTTTTTTATAAAAATTTATGTGCTAAAAAAATAGCATTAAATGCACTCAATTCACAGATTACCTTAATATCCAGTAAGATTTTTAGCCTACTTTTGGTATTTTTGGCCTACTCGTCTTCAGTATTTCAATATGTCAGAAAGGGCGACATTAACATCGAAGCAATCTTTACTTTTCATCATTTCAGCCATAGGACGTCCACTGCTGGACATAGGCCTCCCCCATCGATCTCCAAAAGGGCCGGTTGGAAGCGGCCTGTATCCAGCGTTTCCCTGCGGTCTCTTTTAGGTCGTCTGTCCATACTGTGGGTGGACATCCTACGCTGCGCTTACCGGTCCGTGGTCTCCACTCCAGAACCTTTCGGCCCCATCGGCCATCTGTTCTGCCATCTTTAGTTTTAGTAAACGCATATTGTAATTATAACTCACATGTGAAACTTCAGTCGGACTTTCGAAGAGAATGATTGGTTGCAATCGTTACATGTCACTATTTCAGAGTGGTCCTTTGACTTCTTACGCTGCCGCTGAAAATGTTGCATTCACACTATGGTCACGGACGGTACAATATACCTTATCTATACAGGGTTACTAGTAATCAGTTAGCATCCTTTTAAAGGCGGCTTCAAAACGTCAAAACAAACAAATTTTGTTCATTTCAATTTTTTTTTTTTTTTTTTTTTTTATTTCGTTTATTTGCCAGTGGACACAAATTACATGAGGTCCTTAAAACAACAAGTTGGTACAAAGACCCTGTTAGGGCGCTGCAATTTTACTTATTAACAATTTGATACATATTATCTTAAATTATAATAATAACTATAAACAAAAGCTTTCTATTAATAAAAACAAAATAAAACTATGAGCTTAATATTTAATTTCTATTGCTAAATTACTATTTTTTCTACCACTAACGGGTTTAAAGAAAAAAAAACCGGACAAGTACGAGTAGGACTCGCGCTCTGAGGGTTACGTTAGATAGAATCCTCAGGGAGTGAGTCCAAACAAAAAAAAAACAACAAAAAAGTTGAAATATTGAAAGACAAACTTAACTTTGTAGTGTAGTAACTACATAATGTAAGTTTGTAATAGAAAAACAATTATTTTTTAATGATATAACTTCATATTTATAGCTTTCGGATTTATTCCTTTATATGTGCTGTGAGATCTTTCCTCTTGCCAAATTTCATGATTCTAAGTCAACGGGAAGTACCCTATAGGTTTTGATTTCCTTGTGAAATCGCAAAATATGCGACATAAACGGTCATATCTTTTAATCGCGTAAACTTACAAGTTTGATTTTTTCACAGCTGAAATAAACCACGGATTTGAGTATTTGATATAATTTTCAACTTGATATCTTTACGCGTTCTTGAGAAAAAGAGTCTTGATAGACGGACAGACGGACAGACAGACGGACAACAAAGTGATCCTATAAGGGTTCCGTTTTTTCTTTTTGAGGTACGGAACCCTAAAAAACATTAATTTGTTGTAATCTTCTACGCTGACGACTAAAACAAAATCGCATGAATCGCATCTCAATGATACAGCGCGCATGACTATCGCTCTGAGCGTACCGTGAAGTATCGTAGCGGACGGGAGAAGGAATTCGATTACGTCTCACAATTGGGGCGTTGTTTAAAGTCAACCTACTACTTTAGCTTATAATATCTACTGTGGCTCAGTTATAAACAGAAACTAATTTCTAACAAAAAACTTACTTCAATTATCAACTCGCTGTTACCAGACTCGACAGCTTGCTGTGATCCGTGTGTCTGCTATAATATAATAAAAAACATAAGTTCCCCGCAATCGAGCCTAGCAGTCTAGCCTAAGAAAAACCTAGCAATAAAAAACAGTCCTGTGAGACTTCAAGAAATAATCAATATTTAAGAAAACCTCAGTCTTGTTTGTCTTCAAGAAAACCTTAACACGTAAACAACCTTATTAAACTTAAAAAACTCAAAATATAAAATTAGCATTTGTATATGTCGAATTTCTAGTGTAATTCCGCTTCTACGTCGTTTCGAGTACAATAAGGATTTTGGTTAAACTATTTTCTCTATAGATATTTGTGATTCTAATTTGAACCTAACCTTAATTACTTTATTAGGATATAAATTAAGAACTAATACTAAACTAAATTAAATTAAATACGCTAAATAAAAATATATTATATATTATGAATTTAAATATTAATTACATAAGAAAACAAAATTAACCTAACCTGAAACAAAAAGTAATTAAATCTGTAACAAAAAATTCAACGAATTTTTTGTAATGTAATTAATATTTAAATTCAGGTTAGGTTCAAATTAGAATCACAATTATCTATAGAGAAAATAGTTTAACCAAAATCCTTATTGTACTCGAAACGACGTCGAAGCGGAATTACACTAGAAATTCGACATATACAAATTAAAAATGGACTTCCGCAAAGTAACGCCTGATTCAATCAACTATAAAATTAGCAGTCTCTAATTTTGAGAACTTCTTAAATGATCACCTACTGCGAATAAATAACCATGTACTGGATTAATATTATCATTCTTCTTTTTATAAGGAACTAGTAGGTAGGAAGCCGGGATATATAGCCTATGTCAACCGGGGATAGTGCAGCATCCCAACAGTGCAAGAATTTTTCAAATCGGTTCAGTAGTTTCGGAGCCTATTCAATGCAAACAAACAAACAATCAAATCTTTCCTTTTTATAATATTAGTATAGAAGTATAGATAAATAACAGAAAAGTTTTTTTTTTGTTAAAATTAGAACGGCTATCAAGGCATTTTGTAAAAAAATTGTTGTAGCCAGTTACATATATAAACGAAACGTCAGTCATTCGAAATTAGCAACGTTAGCAAATGTGATGCGGACAAAGAACTTTGAAACCTAACTCAAAAAGCTAAGGTCCAAGTTATTTAGATGCGGAGTTCGACGCGTTGATCTAAATAAGAATTTTCAATCAAGGTGCACTCATATTGCCTGGTAACAGATTTTCCTTCTCATTTCCGTTCTATTTACTTCTCTTTTCTTTGGAATACATAAACCACCAAAAGCAAGTAAATATTCTTTGTCCCGTTATCATTTGTGATATTTCTCTTCAGTGAGAAACTGACAGATCGCTTTAGGCTACAAATTAGGTTATCGAACGTCAGTGAATAAGTTACTATTGAAACTGACGTGGTTTTCACACATTTTATTCATATTACACGGGAATTACTCACGTAAGATTAAGCCGGTCACTCCGACTATAGTTTCAACTGCATTAGACAGTCTTTTTCAAGGTGAATGCACGCGCGCGGCTGCGTCTCGCTTTGCACAGACCTTTCGCTTTTTTTGTTTGGAGTAACCGGCTTAATCTTACGTGAGTAATTCCCGTGTAATATAAATAAAATTAACAAGTTACCTTCGTGGTATCGCCATCAAGTGTGCGACCTTCGTCATCGGACTTCCGCTTCCGGCCGCGACGTCTGCATTTATGTGTCGCAAGCGTAGCCGCAGATGGGAAGAATTTACTGGAGGAAACAGTGGTTTATGAGATAAGCTGTGGTTATTGGAAGAAACAGTGGTTCAGTAGTAGAAACTGTGGTTTATGGGAAACACTGTGGTTTATGGGAGGAACTGTGGTTTACGGGAGAAACTGTGGTTATTGGATAAAACAGTTGTTCAGTAGTAGAAATAGTTATTTAAATGAGAAACTGTGGCTTTTGGAAGAAACAGCGGTTCATTAGAAGAAACTGTGATTTATGGGAGAAACTGTGGTTCCTGGAAGAAACGGTGGTTCAGTAGTAGAAATAGTTATTTATATGAGAAACTGTGGCTTCTGGGAAAAACAGTGGTTCATTAGAAGAAACAGTGGTTTATGGGAGAAACTGTAGTTATTGATAAAAACAGTGGTTCAGTAGAAGAAATAGTTATTTATATGAGAAACTGTGGCTTCTGGGAAAAACAGTGGTTCATTAGAAGAAACAGTGTGAAACGGTGTTCCCCGATGGTTACAATCTGGGCGTCTTCAAATCACGAGTGAATCGGTCCCTTCTAGGCAAGCGTGCTCCAACGTAGACCGCATCATCGCTTAACATCAGGCGTGATGGTGGTCAAACGCAAGCCTATTATTTATAAAAAAAAAAAAAAAAAAAAAAAAAAAAAACAGTGGTTTATGGGAGAAATTGTGGTTATTGATAAAAACAGTGGTTCAGTAGTAGAAATAGTTATTTAGATGAGAAACTGTGGCTTTTGGAAGAAATAGTGGTTTATGGGAGAAACTGTGGTTTCTGGAAGAAACAGTAGTTCCAGTAGTAGAAACAGAGGTTTATGAAAGAAACTGTGAAATATTATTTATGGAAGAAACTGTGGTTATTCACAGTCACTCAGTAGTAGAAACAGTGGTTTATGGGAGAAACTGCGGTTATCGGAAGAAACAGATCTCATGATATTTGGTAGAAAGGGTGGTTATTGAAAGATATATTTTTTATAGAAGCAGTGGGCTTAATCATTTTTACCTGCAATCATCACATTTGAAACAGTGGGTTAATTAGTAGATAAAGTCGGTGGTTTACGAAAAAAAATTAGCTTATCATGGTGTTTTAGTAGAAACACCATGATAAGCTTAACATCCATCGCTTAACATCAGCCGTGATGGCGGTCAAACGCAAGCCTATTATTTATAAAAAAAAAAAAAAAAAAAAAAAAACTGGCAATTTTTTTTTTTTTTTTTAGTAACTTTGGTCTTCGTCTTTTTTACCTGCAATTGTCACATTTGTGTCCTTTTCTGGCCTTGTCCTGGACTGCGGTCTCGTCGGCCGTCTGTACGATCCATATCTCCTCGTCACTACTCACGGTTTCTTGTTTCACTTCTGTCTTTATTATTAGATCTGGATGCTTCTGGAATAGGGAGGAAAATTTGACCTAGAAAAGAACTATATCGGTGTCAGTAATTTTTAAACTTTCGCGATTTGAACACAAAGATTATTTATTTGCACAAAACACGAGTAAATCATACACACATTTAAAAACGCATGCACAATAGGTGGGTTAAAATATTAGTCACTTTGTATCATGTTTTGCCTATTTTGTAGGCGTACAAATCTAGAGAGATGGTATAAAAATACCATAAGAATTTTTATAACAAAAAGTATTAATTAATTTACCTGTCGAAATAATTTCAAAAGTTCAGATATGATGTTATTAATTTAAATAGTTAACAGACATGTTTTAAATGTTTATCGGGACTTATCACGTACTAGCTGCGACCCGCGGTTTCACCCGCGTAGTGATGAAAAATGGTGATGATGATGATGAAAAGTAGCCTAAGTCACTCTCTGGCTCTTGAACTATACTCATGCAAAAAATCAGGTCGATCCGTTGTTCCGTTGCAGCGTGAAAGAGGAACAAACTTCCATACATCTATACATACAAACTTTCGCGTTTATTATATTAGTAGGAAGTAGGATTATCACGTCAAACCGCGGTGTAGGTACTAGGACATTAACCGATACAGTCAGTGTTGTGTGTCGTAGTGACAACTCTGCGATTTTTCAAGATCAAGTGAGGGTAGGAGAACAAAACACCCGCACTTCTCGCCGGACTCACCCGCAGTGTTCAGTCAGCTCGTGACCACAGCCATTATAACATGTTCGAAACTTCGAGCGAAAGTTACATATTTTTTACTAAATTAAATAATACGTGATAAGTCCCGATAAACATTTGAAACATATATAACGGTATTTTCCCATCGAGATACAATACTTATAGAGTCACAATCGTGCTAAAAAAATGTCCGAACCAAAATTTGGTGCACGTCACGACTTACGCAGACTTTTTGGTTAGTTACAAGGTAGCCGCGATCCGAGTACAACGCCGCGCGATGCCAGAGCTACGATGACGGATAACTAACGTTAAACACTATGCAAGCGACACAACGTCTAAATTGATGTAAATGTGGCATTGTGAACTATATATTTGATACAATGTATATACAATGACGCTCGGATGTTTTTTGACTGTTTTTACTGAGAGATTGTGACTCTATAGAAATTGTATCTCGATGTATTTTCCGCAAATTTATTCATTTTTTTTTAAACAAGCCGACATGCTGCCTGTTTGTAAACAATCACATAATATACGATAATTATTTAAAAATTAATCATCCATTAGAATTATTTTCTGAGAGCATGGTTTTAACTACGTACAAACTATTGGTTTTAACTACGTAAACTATATATTATATAACTACGATTTTTTTTATACTTTGACACTAGGCGTGCTATGGTTAAAAACCATGATTTTCTGATTATATGTATATTTCTCCAAAATCCTTAGAATGTTTTCTGAGATTGTTTACATGTAGCTAAACTTTCTGCCTTGTATGACTAAATTCTAAAACTACCTACGTAAGCTTTTAATAGTATAATTAAACTTACTGAATCTGCAACGTTGAGTTTTAAATTTTGTTCATTCCCATCATTCGTAACGTCTTCACCTAAATACACATATAATTTTTAAGTTTTGCTGTATTTTTATCCTAGTTATGTTTTTTGGGGGTGTATATGACATGTATGTATGTTTGTTGTTTCTTACTTTTTATTTATAATTTACTAGCGACCCGCCCACCCAGCTTTGCACGGGTGTAATTTACGTGCGAAGCCGGGGCGGGTCGCTAGTTATTATATATATAAACCTTGAAAATGTATCTAACTGATGGTGAAAACCGCATCAAAATCCGTTGCGTGGTTTAGGAGGAGTTAGCGGCCATATAGACATACAGACAGACACGCAAAGCGACTTCAATTTATACTATGTAGAGATTATTAGCGTATCATATTATATATGTTCATATATGATACATGCCTTCTCTCAGGGAGAGAGAATAAAGTTTGGGCTGTAGGAACCCAAATTTTGGATGTTCCAAATCCAACGGGTGGCCCCGTGTTCATGTTTGAAATGTCAATTTGTCTGGTCTTTTTGGGTCAGTCGGATCTTTCGTATTACTTTTAAATGTCAATTTTCCGGGTCGTTTTAGGTCAGTCGGGTCTTTTGTGTTACTTTTAAATGTCAATTTTCCGGGTCGTTTTATGTCAGTCGGGTCTTTTGTGTTACTTTTAAATGTCAATTTTCCGGGTCGTTTTAGGTCAGTCGGGTCTTTTGTATTACTTTTAAATCTCAATTTGCCGGGTCTTTTTGGGTCAGTCCAGTCTTTTATATTACTTTTCATAATTAGACAACCAAATTCAAAAAAAACCTGATATGTCACTTTATGTATTACACTATAAATATACCAAGTAATAACAAACCTTGTTTCTTGTCACCAAAATTATACTTGTTTTCAATTTCGGTTGACAACTCTTTAACATGAATATTATTTTCATCACCTGAAAAATACTTAGTTACTTGATTTTGTAACACGAATGAGTGCCTCCTTTTAGCAGACGGTTAAGAATAAGATATATTTATTGCCAAAAAACAAAAACAATGGACATATACTACAAGAAACATAAGGAGAAACAGTGTTTGGCAATAGGGATAAACTCAGCGCTGTACTGCGAGGTCCCGAAGGGTCACGCAGGGCTGGTTTTCGGTATACCCCTTTGCTCAGAAAAAAGATGGTAGGTGAGCACTAGGTGCCGGCGGGTATTACAAAATCAACTAATAATATCTGTCGTTGTGTGTGTGTTAAATGTACCTTGTTCTATTACAGATTTGTTTTCTGTCTCTTTCTTTTCATGTGCAGCCTTAATGTGACCTTTTAGCCACTTGAAGTTAGAGTAACCTGGAAAAAATATATTAAATGTTTATTATGTTAAAGTCTGTTTTTTCTTACCTGCTTTATCTTGTAAACAAACATGGTGTTTTTCGACCAATGACAACTCTGAGATTCTTCGCTAGAGATTGTCATTGGTTCGGACATTTATTACTTACCATAATCGCATAGTGGGCATGGAAACACCACGTCATCTTCCGTATCATGCTTGTGTGACTCGCCGTGGGGTGCCACTTCAGAAGTAGATTGGAAGATTTCCTCACAAAACCTGTTCGAAATAATATACAAAAGCATAGATTGTTTGGAAGACATCAGCAAAAAATTAAGACCAATGCCTACTTTTAATTTTGTTACATAAATCAGATGAATGAATAATTCTGTGAATCAGAAATGAGGAGATCCGAGGACGAACGAAAGTTACCGACATAGCCCACCGGATTAGCAAGTTGAAGTGGCAGTGGGCAGGGCACATAAACACACACGCAGAACAGATGGCCGATGGGGCCGAAAGGTTCTCGAATGGAGACCACGGACTGGTAAATGCAGCGTAGGATGTCCACCCACAAGATGGACAGACGACCTAAAAGAGACCGCAGGGAAACGCTGGATGCAGGCGGCTTCCAACCGGCCCTTTTGGAGATCGATGGGAGCGCCTATGTCCAGCAGTGGACGTCCTACGGCTGAAATGATGATGATGAGGAATTCTGATTTACTGATTGTTTATTATTAAAGACCGCCTATTTTCCACTCTAACACCACTATATACCTCAGATGTTTCTAAATACGGTTGCAACACAAAATCGTCAGTAGCTACGAAGCCTTTTTTTAATTATTTATCTAATTAGGCTTGCGTTTGACCGCCAACTCGCCTGATATTAAGCGATGATGCGGTCTACGATGGAGCACCGTTACCAAAAAGAAACCGATTCATTCGTGATTTGAAGACAGCAAGATAAAGCTAATGAAACTTTAACTAGATAAAATTCTAATTATTTCATTTACTTTGAATCTTTACACTTATTCTATTGACATTTATTTTTTCAGTGTGCAAGTATATTTTTCATTAAATATTAAAATAGATTTTGTAGTTTGGAAATAATACAGTCAAAATTGATTTAAATCATAATATCCTACCTGCACTTAAGTTCTTTAGCTTCACCGCTATCATCTTCGTATCTCCCTAAAAAATGCTTCACTTCATCATCTGCTTCCTCCAAATTGTCAATAATCTTATCAATTTCCGGTTCCCCTTCCACCAGTTCCACGTCACTAGAACTGTCTTTCCTATCATCATTTATAATTATAACATCATCGTCATTGTCTATGGGTTTTGTCACTATCTCCCCGTCCGATCCAATTTCAACTTTAACAAACTCATCTTTGTTTTTAATCTTTTTTAATTCTTTGAAACTTTTAATCTTGTGGAATACGTACTGCTGATTATTTTTGATCACTAAATATTCTTCCGAGTTTAAGAACTGGTTGGCCCCTTTCATTCTTGACGGTTGGAAGTTGTCATTAAGGCAATGATCGCATATTACTTTTAGTTGGGTCGATACAATGTTTTGTGGCGAGCACCTGTGTAATTTTTGATCTTCTTTGTCAAAAATGTATAGTTTATCTATGACACTCTTACCACAGATAAAACAACTCCGATTCTCTCCATCTGCTATTACTAATCCATCTATATCTAACGTTTTTGCTGTACTCTTTTGGATCATTCTTGTAGGATCGGTCTTTCTTACGTGTTTCTTTTCATTAACTTCATACGGTATGCTGGTAACTGGAGAATCCTTAAGCATATTTAATATTTCTTCCCTGGTATATCTAAATTCATCTTTGCTGTTAAAATTTTCTTTTATTAAACTTCTTGGCGATTTATTCTTTTTTGTAACATTATTTAAAGTCGCGTATGTTTTTGTGTTCTCTTCTAAATATCTTGTAAATTGAGCTTCAAAGCCTGTTGTGTTATTGCAAACTAGTTTAAAAGGTACTCCATTAATAGGATTGTGTTTGGGACTGACTTGCAAACTGCCAATAGGACTAGCAGTGATGATATACGTAATATCGTCATACATTTCTTCTATGACCTCATCTTCTACATCATCGTTCACTTTGACGAATGGTAGTTTTTCAAGTGTTAAATCTATAGGTGCATCTTCGTTGTCAAAGTGTATTTGAGAAGCTCGAATTTCAGTGCCATCGTCTAAGACGTATTCTTGGTCCATTATTTGGACCATATCTGGATGATCACGTTCTAGGTTCAAAAGAAATTGGTAAACGTTCTCGTTAAGGTCTACTGGCTGGTCTTTGGTCAGGGATGCTAGGTCGATGTCGTAGCCTAGGGCAGACCTGTAAAAGTAAAAAATTCTGCTATGAAAGTGTGCCTTGATATTAGAAAAATTAGTTGTTCTATCGCATTGAAGAGTATTTTTAACCGACTATTTAACAAGGAGGGTAATGTTTTTCGGAGGTATGTGTCTTTGTCTGTTTGTTTATTATTAACTTCTGTAATCTAAACGGATTGACAGATTTTGAAGTGTCATCATCATCATCAGCTCGAAGACTTTCACTGCTGAACATAGGCCTCCCCCTTAGATTTCCACACTGAACGACAGCCAGCTATCTGCATCCACTGAAAGCAATCTCACCGCGACTCTTACGATGTCGATCGTTGGCTTAACAAGTGGGAGGTCTACCTACGCTGCGTCTTCCAGGTTGTGGTCTCCTCTCAAGAACCTTTCTTCCCCATCGGTTATCGGTTCTTCGAGCGATGTGAGGTGCCCATTGCCATTTCAAGTTCTAAACTCTCACGACTCTGGGTTTTCGACGAATATCCACAAAGTTATAAGTTTAAAGATATATGACATTCACCAACATGCACTGGGCCAGCTTGGTGGATTAGTGCCTATCCTCTCTCTCTGAGAGAAGGCCTGTGTCCCAGCAGTAACATGATTGGCTGTTAATGATGATAAAAAATATGGGCAGCAGCCAGCTAAGCGTAGGGATTGTGTCATCCCCTATGACAGATGGCAGGCTGTCGTTCAGTGTGAAGGTCTATGAGGGAGGCTTATGTTCAGCAGTGGGAGTCTTCTGGCTGATGATGATGATAAAATGTGGAGGTGGCGCTTACACTCGCAGACACGTATCCTGTTTGTCTCGCATATAAAGGCAATAAAACAGAGGTCAGTAATCTCGCCACATTCTTTTCGGATTCCTATACAAAATTCCGATAAATTAATGAACTAATTTTGCAAGAAATGTAGATTTAGATTGACAAACGAGTTTTGGAGAAATTGATGTGATGAGAATCAACACAAGGTCACAGCCGGGTTTGAGGAGTTATGAAGTTATTTTAGTATCTAATAGTAATTAATTTCTGGTTATTTTTTGGTACGCTTTTTGTTTTTTATGGATTTTTGGTTTGCTTATAGCGATAAGGCCGCCAATCGTTTCACTAGTTTTTGTCTTACGTATGTCATCTATCCTACTTATTAATATAAACGCGAAAGTTTGTATTTATGGATTTTTGTTCGTCTTTCACGCTAAAAGACATTACATTACATTAATATAGCTTATACATTAGAATGACAAATAGGCTATAACGGGTTGTAGTAGCGAGGCCGAAGGCCGAGCTCTACGCGTACGAAGTAGCGGGTTTCAGCTAGGTTTGTATGTATGGATGTTTGTTCTTCTTTCACGCTGCAACGGAACAACGGATCGACCAGATTTTTGCATGGGTATAGTTCAAGAGCCAGAGAGTGACATAGGCTACTTTTCATCATCATCATCACAATTTTTCATCACTATGCGGGTGAAACCGCGGGGCGCAGCTAGTTTCTTAATAACTTTAATAGTCTGCACCCGGGTATGTCCTAAAACTGCGACCAGAACCACCGGCGGATAGGCAGCAGCCCGTACTGCTATCCCCAAGCCGCCTGCCAAGCGTAGAGATTATGGCAACACCCCTCTGTAAGAGGAAGGCCTTTGTTCAGCAGTGGATGTTTATAATGATGGTGTGATGTCATTCCTGGGCCCCGATTCTACTAAAGAAATTGTTATTAAATTGTAATTGTTTCTATTGTATTTTTTAAATAACTGCCTCAAAATTGACAATTTTTTTAATACTGAGTTATATTATTCATCATCAAAGAAACAGAGTCACCGACATAGCTGTTAAAATTTGCAAGTTGTAGTGGCAATGGGCAGGCCACATCGCTCGATACCGAGAGCCGATAACCGATGGGGAAGAAAGCTTCTGGAGTGGAGACCACGAACCGGAAGACGCAGCGTAGGGAGGCCTCCCACTATATAGATAGACCGACGACATTGTGAGAGTCGCAGGCATCCATTGGATGCAAATGGCAGGCTGTTCAGTGTGGAGGTTAAAGGGGGAGGCCTATGTTCAGCAGTGGACGTCTTCCGGCTGATGATGATGACTTGATCGAGAATATTCTTAGCTATGATCCAAGAAAATCTGTTCAGGCGTTTGAAGGTTATCAGCTCTTTACACTTACATACACACACACACACACACACACACACACTCTCTCTCTTTACACTTGTATTAGGTAAAATAATTGGATTTTATTCATATTCTAATTGATAAATTCCGTTGGTAGTTTTATTAATTGACAAGATTGCTGTTAGAGCAATAAAGTTTGCAAGCTATAATATGATGACGAAATTTAGACATTTTATATCCTGCGCTCATTTGAATTTGACTATCGACTTCCGTAATAATATTGTGCGAAATTATTTCAACAGGAGCAAATAGGCAATGCGGGCCCGTACCAATGAGCTATTTGGAGCTTATGTACGGATTTTCATACCACTGGCTTTTCGGTGAAGGAAAACATCGTGAGGAAACCTGCATACGTACGGAGAAAGAATTCAATGGCGTATGTGAATCCGCACTGGGCCAGCGTGGTGGATATGGCCATTCACTCTTTCGGGGGTAGGCTAAAGGTCCAGCAGTGGACTGTTAAAAGGCTGACTATGATGATGATGAAATAGGCAATTTATTAGTAAAAAAACTCATAAGTTTTTGGCAGAAGTAATCGAAACAAGGTTGAATCTAGCTTTCGGCATGTGGTATGCCAAAGTATCCTTCGACATCCAACGGCATACAAAAAAAATAGGGGTCGAATTGAGAACCTTCCTCCTTTTTTGATGTCGGTTATAAAGGTATTTACTTTATGTGAGTCAGACTGACTAGTAATCTATTTTCAGGGTACAAATGAGGACATTGCCCACTGTACCGTTAAACATACCTATCTCATCAAGGATATATTATTATCTAGGCCGGTCCAGTTTTGTTTTTAATTTATAGAAATTCTTGGTTTATTGCCGAAATCCAACCATTTGGGAATACCCACAAGTTAAAGATCTCCGCAGATTAGCCCGCGAACTCGTCTCTAGTCTGGTCATCTTGTACGTACCAAGATAATTTAAAAATAGTAGGGTATGGTCATTGAGTGAATCTCGTAGAACTTTTTACACTGAAGTTTTTTTGAAGAAAGAGGGTAGATCGCTATGTCTGCACATAACTTTTTAACTGTTCGACCAACCACCCGCATTCTTCAGGCTTCCCGTGAACATGGTGCATGTTACTGCGCCGAAATATCGGGAGCTCATTCCACAACCTTACCACGGTAAATATCCCGTTAATAATCATTTAACTTTAGTGAAGTTTTTTTCTCACTCAGTGAATCTTGTAGAATTTTTGACACCAAATTTCTTTATTCACTGAGTGAATCTCGTAGAACTTTTGACACCAAATTTCTTTATTCACTGAATGAATCTCGTAGAACTTTTGACACCAAATTTCTTTATTCACTGAGTGAATCTCGTAGAACTTTTGACACCAAATTTCTTTATTCACTGAGTGAATCTCGTAGAACTTTTGACACCAAATTTCTTTATTCACTGAGTGAATCTCGTAGAACTTTTGACACGAAATTTATTTTCTCACTGAGTGAATCTCGTAGAACTTTAGAAACCTGCGATCCCCGCGGACGAGTATCTGTAACTATAAGGTTTGTATAGGATATTTTTAGGCGTAAACGGTTTGCAACTGCACAGACCTAAGCGACAGAGCTAGACTAGGCTACACTATAGATTAAGGTTTTAAGGACAAAGCAGGATCGTCTAGAATACCTTGTACCAAATTACGCACAAATGTCATGCATAAATTAAGCAATATTACACCGTAGCCAGACTGGTGTTCAACTATTTATAATCAACTAGCTGCCCCCTGCAGTTTCACTCACGTAAACAATCCCCTGAGGCACCTTAAAAAATCGGGATAAAAAGTCCTATGAGACGTAGTCCTTAAATGCTGGTTTTTGAGAAAAACTCAGTCACACAGCGGGCAATGGAGAGAGCTATGCTCGGAGTTTCTTTGCGCGATAAATCCGGATCGAGAATATTCGCCGAAGAACCAGCCCGTATATAAGTGAGCCACCAAGTCACCGACATAGCTGCTCAGATTTGCAAGTTGAAGTGGTAATGGGCAGGCCACATCGCTCGAAGACCCGATAACCGGTGGAGAAGAAAGGTTATGTGAAAGATGCAGCGTAGGTAGGCCTTCCATCAGAAGGACCAACATCGTTTGAATCGCCGGCAAATCGCCAGCATCCAGTGGAAACAGAATATTCAGTGTGACGTTTTAAGGGGGAGGCCTATGTTTTTTTTTTGTTTCTTTCCTCTGTGAGAGAGAATTTTGGCGTCGCACTCATGTGCGTTTGCCAGTGTCAAGTATTATAATTATCTAAAAGTCACTTGAAATTTTAACTAAATATGTAATGTAATCGAGGCCTATGTTCAGTATTGTTCAGCAGTGGACAGCTTCTGGCCGATGATGATGAAAATGACTATGAAAATATATATTATGTCATTCTCTGACCGTGTAACTATCACTATATGCAAAAAAGCAGGCGGATCTCTCTTTGGTGGTGCGTGAAAGAGGAACAAACAAACAAACACTCATTCGCAATTATTTATGTTTATTATAGTATGGTATTTAGTGTGATTTAAGCGCATTTAGCATAGGTATCTGATAATATCAAATTAAATCGACATTAAAAAGCTGTTTGCCGTCAAGTGACCTCATAGGTCGCATATCTGGCCGCATAGAAAACGCCTGAAGCCCCGTTATAAAAAAAAACATGTACGTCAATTTTGGCGCGCTTCCTCAACCCTTCCCGCCCTCGGCTTGACAGTTGACAGTTAACTTTTTTCCATTTCGAGCGAGTTCCATTTCTAAAGAGTATAAAAAGGCGCGAAAACGAAATGAGGTTATCAGTAGCTTTCGGGCAGTCAACTGAAGTGCACCATGAGATTTCTGGTCGGTGAAGTTTTAGTGCGAAGTATTTTTTGTGCTCTATTTTAGGATGTTTTATTAATCAATAAATTAAGTGTTTTTATTGAAAGAAAAATTAGTCAAGTTAACTGAAGTTTAGTGTTTGTTTGGAAAGCAATGGACTAATTCTGTGGAAAATGGTGTAGCATTTTCTTGCCAATAGTCGTGAAATAGGATCTTTGCACTGTGACAGTATTTTTGGGCTTAAGATATCTTAAGAATTGTCTGTCCAGTTGCTATTTTTATATAACGAATGTTTTTAAATTGTGGTAATTGTAATAAGACTATAGTCTCGAAAAGTTACAGAGATTTTACAGTGGCTATTCTCAAATTATCAATTAATTATTCTCTCATACAATCAAATATTTTATGAGTAAATCATTAGTAAAAAGTATTTTCAATAAAAAAAATATGAAGCAATTTTACGGGTCTTTTCCCGTTTTAATAAATCAACAAGCTCCAATCTTTATTAATCTTCTATTGTTTTTGTCTGTTAAGGATTAATTTTAAAATCGATTGAAAACTAACTTCCCAATCAGCTAGAGACTTAAAACTTTTAATATATGTTCAGAACTAAATGACAGTGCAATAATTTAAATAGTTTGCCCCATTATACTTACCCACAGAAAAGAGAAATAAACGAAAAAAAATTCTTTTCTGTGGTCCCCCCACCACTGGGCTGAAGTCTCCTCCATTTCCTTCCATAAATAATAATAATAAAATTCCCTCCTGCCCTTTTTTCTATCGGACCGCCAGGGCGGGCACAAAAAATCGACATCGTTTTATGGTTGATATTCCGAGAACCCGTACGAAGCGCTATGATTCCACATTTATTGTGCGAACTGCTAGTCTGTGGAATTCGCTGCCTGAATGGGTTTTCCCCGATAGTTACAATCTGGGTGTCTTCAAGTCGAGAGTGAATCGGTTTCTTCTAGGCAAGCGTGCTCCATTGTAGACCGCATCGTCGCTTACCATCATCTTCTATAAAAAAATTATAATAAAAAAAATGGTGAACGACCGGTATTCCTTTCGGGTGTAGGCTAAAAGTCCAGCAGTGGTCTATTAAACGCTTGATAATGACGATGACCGGAATTTATGGAAAGATGTTTTTGGAAAATTCGTTGTTTTGATTTGGCTTTTTTTTTTCTACTCTCAGATTGTAGCAGCCATTTTCGCCTGCGCTGTAGCGGCGCCGGGGCTACCTGTGGGCCAACGTCTAGAGCCGACCGTACCTTCTATATCTGCGGGGGACATCAATGGAGCAGCCATTGATGCTCAGGTGGAAGTTGCAGACAACGTGAGGGCCGCCATCGACAACGATCGTCAAGTTTACGACAAGGTACGCAAAATAATCTGGCATTGGCATCGATTCTGATGTGCTCTAAACTAAACTAAATTTGACAGCTCTAAAATTGTTGCCATCCTTCTCTCACATATTAAAATGAGAAGAGAGGCAGATAATTTTAGTCCTGTCAGATTGGTTTAGTTTAGTGAGTATGACTGGTATGACAGAATCGACGCCATTGGCTAAATTATCACAAAACATGCAATGCGGTTCCAAAATAAAGCGGCCAAGTGCGAGTCGGGCTCGCGCACTGGGGTTCCGTACAACCAATCGCGCACTGAGGGTTCCGTACATTCAAAATTCAATAACGAAATTATCACCGATTCTCACTTGGCCATTATTTATTATTTGTTGTCATACTTTTTAAAATCTTTGCTATATAATCATGCCAAGTTTGACGTTTGTACGTATTACCGTTTTTACATTAGAGCTAATACAAAAATACGTTTGTTGTATTGGGACATTGTGAGAGTCGCGGGCATCCAGTGGATGCAAAAGGCAGGCTGTCGTTCAGTGTGGAGGTTAAAGGGGGAGGCCTATGTTCAGTAGTGGACGTCTTCTGGCTGATGATGATGATTGGGACCCCCCCCCCTTTCGTTTTTTTTTTAATTATTTCTTAGTTAATCCGCCGTAACATTTCATATTCTGTGAAAATTTCAACTGGCTATCTGTTACGGTTCGAAAGATATAGCCGTTAATAGGGAGGACAGACAGACATTAGTAATAGGGTCCCGTTTTTACCCTTTTGGGTACGGAACCCTAACAAAGTCAATGTAGGTAAATGATGGATCGGAGCAACATGACTTTATCCCACGATCCCCAAATAATGATATTGCACTAAATACTAGTTGTTGCATCAGACTACGCCACCTTTTTATTTTCCTTGTGAAAAACAAGAACTGATGAATTAACAGAAAGATTTCAGGCCAAAAGTTCTTCATAATGACGATCATAATGAACCCCCTTTTACCCCCTTGCCACGTCTTCATCATCATTTCAGTTATAGGACGTCCGCTGCTGGACATAGGCCTCCCATCGATCTCCAAAAGGGTCGGTTGGAAGCTGCTTGCATCATTTCAGCATTTCCCTGCGGTCGCTTTTAGTGCGTCTGTTTTGTGGGTGGACGTCCTACGCTGCGCTTACCGGTCCGTGGTCTCCATTAGAGAACCTTTCGATCCCATCGGCCATCTGTTCTGCGCGATTTGTGCCCTGCCCTACCACTTCAACTTGCTAATCCGGTGGGCTATGTCGGTGACTTTCGTTCGTCTACGGATCTCCTCATTTCTGATTCGATCTCGTAGAGAAACCCCAAACATAGCCCTCTCCATAGCTCCACGTAACCCTGTCTAATCAAATACAATTTAAAGGTATCCGAACTCCACGGGCAAGCAATCAACAACGCCGAAGAGCAAGCGTGGCGTGCCGTCGATGCTGTCAAGACCGTAGAAGCCAAACTTGACGGAGCAGCCGCCGGCGCAGCCCCAATCATCGCTAAGAACCTCGTCCGGGGCGTAGCTACCTTCGGGGTAGCTTACGCCAACCCAGCCGCTTACGGGACTGCCCCAGTTGCTCCTATCGTGCAGCCGGCTGCCCAAGGCCCCATCGTGCAAGCGACTGCCCCTGTCGCGTCCGTCGTAGCCGCCCCTGCATCGTACGCGGCTGCCCCGTTCGTGCAGTCAGCTGCCCCGGCTGCCCCGTTCGTGCAATCAGCTGCCCCGGCTGCCCCGTTCGTGCAGTCAGCTGCCCCGGTTACCTCGTTTGTGCAGTCTGCTGACCCGTTTGCACAAGCATCCGCCCCAGTCGAGTATCCAGTTGCCCCTCTCCAATACGGTGCTCCCGTGTATAATGGCTATTCCGATCCCATTTTTGACAGCAATGCGTATTTCAGCGGTGGTTTTGACCAAGGATTTTACGGTGCCCCCCTGAATTACGCTAACTTATGGTAAACGACGACTTTGGACATAAAATAAAAAATAAAAAGCCAAAAAAGAGGCGAGGACTGAGTATAGTTTTCGGTTATTTTATTGATATTCCCAAATTATTTTCCTGATTGTTTAGGCTTATTCCGACTCTTTTTTGTCCGTTTTCCGTTTTTTTTTGTCCCGACATAACTTCTGCAATCAATCTTACCGTTTTTGGCAAAAGGCCTAATTTTATTAGTTCACCCACTCAACGCCTAAAACGTTAATGCCAGACTGACCATCTGATTTAGGTAGTATGTATTTATCAGAAAACTATAAATTTAGTTTTTTTTTGGTTACGTAGGTACATTGGCTTTTTTGATTCAATAACATTGCAAACTTCGAATTCGCAGTTTCGCCTTCGACCAAAATAAAATGAATGGACGGGCCATAACCATTGAACTTGCTCAGTAAATATAGACAAAACCGTCGGACATATACTTCAACACCTAATTAAAACCATGTACAGTATATTTGTTACAAAAAGCTTGTTACAATAGATAGCGATTTTTGATGTGTTTTTACAAAGGTTTTTACACTTCGGGAAAGAACATGAAGGCATAATTTCGTCAGATGTTTCGTTATCATGTAACAATAGTCTTGTGTCGCACTTCCTACGGCTAGAGACCGACCGAAACGAAGCGAGCGCCGGCGCTCATTTTGTAATCATCAAAAATTCGCTTCTTTCATCCGTCGATTCATTTTATTTTGGTCGAAGAGTTTCGCTAGGTTTTCAAACGTATGACAGTTACGTACCAGGTCCCCGATATATTTCAGTAATATGTTTGAAGAAAATGTTTTTATTTAGCTTTGCAAAGTGCTATTAAAGCTGTTAGAGCAAATAAACGAATGGAAATAGTGTAGATTGTAGTTTAAAGTAACACTACACATCGCTCGAAGAACCGATAACCGATGAGGAAGAAGGGTTCTGGAGTGGAGACCACGAACCGGAAGACGCAGCGTAGGTTGGCCTCCCACTAGATGGACCGACGACATTGTGAGAGTCGCGAGCATGCAATGGATGCAAAAGGCAGGCTGTCGTCGCAGTGTGGAGGTTAAAGGGGGAGGCCTATGTTCAGCAGTGGATGTCGTCTGGCTGATGATGTAGGTTTAAGGTGGTTCGTTGCACAAATGGCGGGAAATTCTAATTTCAAACAGTTTTCTTGTCCTTGTAGCTAGGCCGGGTAATTATTGTAAACAACCATGATGTTTGCGCAGATTGATTATCATTCTTTACAAAATCATGTAAAGCTATTTATCTCTAATGCCCATTATTACTTACATTTGTGAATAAACAAATTTTTGCTGTTTCAAACGGTTTATTTACAAATGTAAGTAATATGGTGCGTTACTGTTAAATAATTGTACATTATAATGTAAAGAACAGCCAACATTTTGCGCAAACACTGTGTTATTTAAAAATAATTACCTGGCCTGGCTACTAGGATCAAAAAACTGTTTAAAATTTAAATTTCCCGCCATAGGTGAATCGAACCACCTTAAGGAAACAAGGAAGAAGGCAGGTTCCAGCTTCCTCTAATAAAACTGCTTATAATTTTAACGACTTCCTCATCACAAATTATATCAAATGCGATAAGTATGTTTATGACTTGACGCCGAAGGCCAAAATATCTTACGGAGTCATTTAAAATTTAAAACACTGTTTTAAACTATCGCGGATGTTCACTAAAGTTATATGACAAGTAAAAAAAAATACAGTTACATGGTACATGTAACTGCGCCGAAATATCGGGAGGTCATACCACAACCTTACCACGGTAAATATCCATAGTATTTTTTTTGTTTTTAACTGTAAAATTTTAATAACTAAACACAAGTATACTCGTAAATTGAGCGATGCTGACCGAGCGGTAGCATGTGCGCTTTACAATCTGAAGGCACCCGGTTCGATCCTCGGGGAGCGATGGTGGCGAGCGGTAGCATGTGCGCTTTACAATCTGACGGCACCCGGTTCGATCCTCGGGGAGCGATGGTGGCCGAGCGGTAGCATGTGCGCTTTACAATCTGACGGCACCCGGTTCGATCCTCGGGGAGCGATGGTGGCCGAGCGGTAGCATGTGCGCTTTACAATCTGACGGCACCCGGTTCGATCCTCGGGGAGCGATGGTGGCCGAGCGGTAGCATGTGCGCTTTACAATCTGACGGCACCCGGTTCGATCCTCGGGGAGCGATGGTGGCCGAGCGGTAGCATGTGCGCTTTACAATCTGACGGCACCCGGTTCGATCCTCAGCCCTGCACCAGCAATTACTTATTTAGTACCTAAAAAAATTATGTACAGTTTTGATGCCATGCCAGGTGCCGAATTAAGGAGGGCAAAAAGAGATTATAAAATTTATATGGAAATCTTAAGTTATTGATAATAGGGAGATGAAATTTGGTATTCAGGTTGATAGTAAAAAAAACTGTCGTGGGATTTTTCCAAAAAGGGCAGATTCATAATCATCATAGTCAGCCTTTTAACAGTCCACTGCTGGACTTTTAGCCTACCCCCGAAAGGGTGATTGTGCCATATCCACCATACTGGCCCAGTGCGGGTTGGTGGATTCACATACGCCATTGAATTCCTTCTCCGTGCGTATGCAGGTTTCCTCACGATGTTTTCCTTCACCGAAAGACCAGTGGTATGAAAATCCGTACATAAGCTCCAAAGAGCTCATTGGTATGGGCCCGGTGTTTGAACCTGCGACCTCATGCTTTCAAGTCTAGCGGTCTCCCAAATGGGCTACCACGGCTTACTAATAAATAGGGCAGATTAAGGAGGCGAAATGGGGGTTTGAATTTTGTGTTGAAGATTTTGTAACAAAATTTGGCAAAAAGTTTCTATAGTGATGTAGGTCCGCTAAGAAATGATTTTTCGCAAGGGCCGAATTAAGGGGGTAAATATGGAGTTTGAAACTGTATTTTAAAATCTATTATTTTTGAAGAGCTAGGCAGATAAAGTGACTCTGAGTTTTGGAAAAACTCAGAGTCACACAGCGGGCAATGGAGAGAGCTATGCTCGGAGTTTCTTTGCGCGATAAAATCCGAAACGTGGATATTCACCAAAGAACCAGAGTCACCGACATAGCTGTTAAAATTTGCAAGTTGAAGTGGCAATGGGCAGGCCACATCGCTCGAAGAACCGATAACCGATGGGGAAGAAAGGTTCTTGAATGGAGACCACGAACCGGAAGACGCAGCGTAGGTAGGCCTCCCACTAGATGGACCGACGACATAGTGAGAGTCGCTGGCATCCAGTGGATGCAAAAGGCAGGCTGTCGTTCAGTGTGGAGGTTAAAGGGGGAGGCCTATGTTCAGCAGTGGACGTCTTCTGGCTGATGATGATGAGGCAGATAAAAATTGGTAGTCAAATTCATCATCAACCATTCTCCACCCACTGCTGGGTATAGGTCTCCTCTTCAGCGCGCTATCTTTTCCGGTCCTGTGCTAGTCTTGTCCACTGCTTTCCTGTTTTACTGCTGTAGTCACATTAATAGTTTAAAATAAATAAATAATGTAGTAAGATTTTTATAAAAATAACGGATTAAGGTTGCATTTGTGTTGAAAGTTATGCGACTACGAGCTGTAATTTGAAGAGTAGATTCCTTAGGGTGACCCTACTAAGAAATGATTTTGCAAAAGGGCCGAATTAAGGGGGCCAAATGGAGGTTGTAAATTAAAATTCAAAGATCCGAGAGAGATTGAAGAGGTAAAATTTGGTATACCTACAGATTGATAGGTTAAAATCAAATAACTATCTAACAAATACTATTCTAAGATTTTTGCTAAAAGGACGGATTGAGGAGGTGAAATAGGTGTTTGAATTTTGTGTTGAAAGCTATGCAATAGGCACGCACGACACTAATATTTTTTTATTACCTCATAAAAAAGCTGATCATAAATAGAGCATATCAACGAAAACAAACATAAAATTAGTTCAAAAATAAATAAGTTATAAGAATTTTAATTTCATGCTAGACAAAGAGCGCACTATACTGAGCCGTGACGTCACGCCTCAGGTGCACCATACAAATGCTATACTAACACACGCTTTGCGAGAAAGGGATAGAGCATCCCCTCTCTATCCCCACCTAAAACTTTAAACACTCATATCTCAGAGATTTATCAGCCAAATTAAATTATTTTTTCAGTATGTGTAATGTATTTAGTTAAATTAATCGCTAAGCCGGTATTTGTAATAAATTAAATATTTGTCATCATGCCTAACGAAGCTGTAATTTAAATATTAGATTCCTTAGGGTGAATAGGTGATATTTGGCGTCGATTCTGTCATCACTCACTAAACTAAACCAATCTGACAGGACTAAAATTATCTGCCTCTCTTTTCATTTTAATATGTGAGAGGATGGCAACAATTTTAGAGCTGTCAAATTTAGTTTTGTTTAGAGTATATGAAAATCGATGCCAATATTAAGAAATTATTGTGCATAAGGGCCGTATTATGGGAGGCAAAATGTGTTGAAAGTTTGTATGAAAATCTACGCATATTAATACAATAGCTAGTATAATAATAAATATTATAAACCTAATACGGATACGGATCTTTAAAAGACCTCTGCATCTATAATAGCAATGATTCAATCTGCATTAATTTGTTTTTATGACATCTCGCAAAATAGCCCACAACGCATCACTTCACCAGCCAGTAAACGTCCACTGAAAAAGGCCTCCCTCTTAGAGAGGGGTGTTACCATAAACCCCACGCTTGGCAGGCGGCTTGGGGATCCCAGTAGGTTTACCGTGTAAAAGGAAGCTACCTGCCCATCCTCTGGTGGTTCTGGCAGAAACCATACATTTCACCAGGAACAAATACATTACAACGGAAACCATACATTTCACCAAAAACAATACATTTCACCAAAAACAATACATTACACCAGAAACCATACATTCCACCAGAAACCATACATTTCACCAGAAACAATACATTTCAATACATATGGATTTTGGCAAATGGTTTATGGTTTCTGCACAAAGTTGTTTTTAAATTTTTATCATTTTCCGAGAAAGTATATTAAGGCCTTGTGATTCTTACTACTTCCCAGGTGAGTTCCATCTAGATTGGCTCAGCTTAGTCGTGAAAAAGTTACAAGCAGACAGTCTGTCGCATTTATAATCGTAATATACGATTAAAAAAAACACGCCTCGCAAGAAACATTGAATTCCAAAGGTCAAGACGACTTTATGCATTAATTTACTTAAGTATTATCTAATTTAAGGTTTTGCAATGTCAATAAAATCATATCATCGTAATATCGTATACATATTGTTGTCCAACACATAAATATCAACCACATATCTCAAATATTCAAGGTAGGTGAGAAAATTATATGAAGAACGCATTATGGACGTTGGCCACAATAAATACTTCAGAATGTGAATTATTAGAACAGAATAGAACATATTTTTTTGGGAGACTGTTTATAAAGATGGTTTGGTCAGATCAGACAAACAAGGGGGATATGGTAATGTGATAGCGGATGCCGGGGTACTAGTGCCAATTATACAGGGTATAAGGGCAACACTCTCGAAGCCAAAAGAAGGTAATAGTACTCATCATTATGAACCACTTTTACTATGGGACCACCTGAAATCGCGAAAAAAATATCAGCTGTTCTATAGAAAACAGTCATTGACACTCGACAAAATTTATGGAACAGCTGATATTTCTTTCGCGATTTCAGGTGGTCCCATAGTAAAAGTGGTTCATAATGATGAGTACAATTACCTTCTTTTGGCTTCGAGAGTGTTCCCCTTACATCCTGTATAAATATATGCCACTGTCCCTGCCGTCCTCTTTGTTTCCTGAGAACTAACAATCTAGGCATCTTCAAGGCTAGAGTGAATAAATTTCTTCTAAATCAACGTGTTCAATCCTAGAGAAGTAAATAGAACGGAAATGAGAAGGAAAATCTGTTAACAGGCATTATGACAGAACCTTGATTGAACATTCTTATCAACGCGTCGAACTCCGCATCCAAAGAATTTGGACCTTACCTTTTCGGGTTGTCTCAAAGTTCTTTGTCCGCATCACAGTTGCTAAATGATTTCGAATGACTGACGTTTCGTTTATATGGGTGCAACTGGCTACTACAAATTTCTTACAAAAATACCTTGACAGCCGTTCTAATAAAAAAAAACTGTGGTCGCTTACTATCAGGCGAGATGTGGCCAAACGTGAAACAAACATTATTTAAAAATATATAATACTAGTAACGCACCCCGGCTTTGCACGGTTGTAGGTAAGTCTTATTTTTTTACACCTACAGTTACATTATTGGAGTTTTAGTAAGGGTGCCTATTTTTTTTGAAATTATGATATAGCCTATGTCACCCGGGGATAGTATAGCTTCCCAACAGTGGAAGAATTTTTCAAATCGGTTCAGTAGTTTCTGAGTCTTTTCAATGCAAACAAACAATCAAATCTTTCCTCTTTAGTATAGATATAAGTGGGTGATACACGGATTCATTTGAACACAAACGATATTTATTTATACTAAGGCATATCTCCCACGTTTTTTGATCTGAGCTAGTGACCTTGACTTTGAACGCCATTGCTCCATATGTCAAAGTACACCGTGCCGGATTTAGTCTCATGTAGGTGTGGCAGCGTGGTCAATCAGCTTAATGGTCCTCATCATCATCATTTCAGCCGTAGGGCGTCCACTGCTGGACATAGGCATCCCCATCGATCTCCAAAAGGGTTAATGGTCCTAGTCAGTGATAAAAAATTATGTATCAGGATATTCTCTTTAATCGACTTCAAAAAAGGAGGTGGGTTTGCAATTCGGTTGTTTTTAGGGTTCCGTACCCAAAGGGTGAAAACGGGACCCTATTACTAAGCCTACGCTGTCTGTCCGTCCTACTTATTACGGCTGTATCTTTTCCCCCAAAAAATGCGGGAAAATTGGAAAATCGCGGGTAACACCGCGGGATTCAATTAGTATTGATATAAATAACAACGTTTATTGCGTAGGTACTATTAACCTGAAGGCGAATAGTTTTTATGGATGTGACTATTTAGTTAAGCGCCACTTAACCTAGTTTTGGTGGACTAGTGATGGAAGGTACGCCATCTATGGTGTAACGCTGCACTAATGTACGCTGCTCGCAGATGTGTCGTTGGCAACCAATCGGCGTTTAGCAAACCGAAAACCCGAACGAAGCGCTTTGATTCCACTTTTATTGTGCGAACTGCTAGTCTGTGGAATGCGCTGCCTGAATGGGTGTTCCCCGATAGTTACAATCTGGGTGTCTTCAAATCACGAGTGAATCGGTTTCTTCTAGGCAAGCGTGCTCCACCGTAGACCGCATCATCGCTTAACATCAGGCGAGTTGGCGGTCAAGCGCAAGCCTATTGTTTGTTTAAAAAAAATTGTCTGTCCTCTTAGTCTATCTTACTTGATATAAGATAGATGATACCAAATGTTACCAAAAATAAGGGGTTATGACCAAAAACACAAAAATGAACTGCTAGTCTGTGGAATGCGCTGCCTGAATGGGTGTTCCCCGATAGATACAATCAGGGCCATGATTCCGTAACTTTAACACGCACGTAACGCGCCGCGTTAAGTTAACCTCTTAAAATTTGGACTCTATATTCCCTAGGAATAAAGACCAACTTTTAGAGGGAAACTTAACACGGCGCGTTACGTGCGTGTTTGTAGTTACAGAATCAGGGCCCTGGGTGTCTTCAAATCACGAGTGAATCGGTTTCTTCTGGCAGGCGTGCTCCACCGTAGACCGCATCATCGCTTAACATCAGGTGAGTTGGCGGTCAAGCGCAAGCCTATTATTTACATTAAAAAATAAAAAATAAAGTATTTATATTCTCTTTGGGTTTGAGGGTGGCAGCGTCCGTTACTAAGCGGAACACCTTGTCCCCAAGTCATAGTGTTACGAAATTAAAACTGTCTCATTGTAATAGCGATGTCTCATTCTCCTCGCCGGCTATACACCACACCGCACTACGCCGTAGACCCACAAAAAACCAAAAAAAGGGTCTAGGTGCAAGAATTATGGCACAAGACAAGTGTTCTTTATGTTACAGGTTTGTGACGCAGGGTTAACTTGGAAGATGTTAACATTGTTGTAAGAAGCGCAGGTTTGGCTTGGAAGATGTTAGCATTGTTGTAAGAAGCGCAGGTTTGGCTTAGAAGGTGTTAACGGTATTGTAAGAAGCGCAGGTTTGGCTTGGAAGGAGTCTACATTGTTGTAAGAGACGCAGGTTTGGCTTGGTAGGTGTCTACATTGTTGTAAGAAGCGCAGGTTTGGCTTGGAAGGTGTCTACATTGTTATAAGAAGCGCAGGTTTGGCTTGGAAGGTGTCTACATTATTTTAAAAAGGGCAGGTTTGGCTTGGAAGGTGTCTACATTGTTGTAAAAAGCGCATGTTTGGCTTGGAATGAGTCTACATTATTGTAAAAAGCGCAGGTTTAACTTGGAAGGTGTCTATATTATTGTAAAAAGCGCATGTTTGACATGTAAGGTGTCTACATTATTGTTAGAAGTGCATGTTTGGCTTGGAAGGTTGCTTGGAACGTTGTTGTCAATTGCGATTCCAAGACCTATGCATATAATGATAGATTACTAACTTGGCCTTATCGAGGAAGGTGTGGAAGTCGTCTTCTGGATCGATTCTCAAGTTGATCTCCTCTCCTGCCGCATTCTCCATGCAAAGCATCAGCGGCTGAGGCTCCTCCATTGTGGACCCTGGGAAGTAAATACAATAACTAATTAGTTTATGAATAAATTACACTGACAATTGACTTTTCCAGATATTACAAACAGATGGAAGGAGCCTTAATAAGTTTATTTAGTTTTTTTTCACAAAAACTGATTTTACGCGATGTTTGTAAAATTCAATAGGCGGAATTTCCGATTGTGAGATTTATGAGTGATGGTGGATAAACGGCAGCATGTGCGCTTTACAATCCAACGGGACCCGGTTCGATCCTCGGGGAGCGATGGTGGCCGAGCGGTAGCATGTGCGCTTTACAATCTGACGGCACCCGGTTCGATCCTCGGGGAGCGATGGTGGCCGGGCGGTAGCATGTGCGCTTTACCATCTGACGGCACCCGGTTCGATCCTCAGCTCTGTAATTACCTACTTGTTTGGTTACATCGTCTGCTCAAATCCATGTTTTGCCAGAACTAAATAACGTAAACGACAAATTATAACACTGGGGCTTTACGAATACCTCTTATCGCGGGGTCGAAACAGCACGGTGGGGAATATCACGCGAACGTAAACCTTAACAAACCGAGATATGGTTTGCGGTCGAGCAACTTTTCGCAATCACCTAAACAGAATCGCTTAAAACGATAGCCCCAGTTTGTTTATGAAGCCCCTGTAAACGTCAAAACTTAGGTACCTACCTCTGCGGTTATTCTAGCATATACTTAGAAATTTTACAGTGACCTTTAAAATTGAGGTTCCCCGTGAACTCACTGCTATGACCCACTGGTGGGACAACGGGGATTCGGGTTTTAACAACGCAAAATTAATTTCGGCTACAGTTAGCGCCATCTTGTGTCGCTTCCATAATATTAAAAGTAAACTATGTCTACCCTGAGTGTCTAGTCTTGTGCTCATGTTATTATAAGAAGTAATTCGAAAATAATATTGTTTATTAAGTAAATATAGATATATTTATATGTAGATTTTAGTTAAATTTGTACTAACAAGTTGAATTCACTGGAAGTTAATCTAAACTTTTGAGAATCTTATTTCATCAGAAGGGAAAATTGCTTTGTAAGTACTAACTTCCCTTCGGCTTATAGCGGGACCTCACAAGGTTCCCTTGTCATTATGAATTAACTTCTCAAGTTTTTATGCTAATTTATGCGATGTTGAGTGATTTTGAGACTGGCCGTAAAATAAAATCAATCAAACTGGCCAGATTATCTTCAGATGCTGGCTGGTAACAAAAGTTTTACCGCTAAAATTGGATGAGAAGATTCGCGGGAATTATTTTTTTTCTTGTATCAAGTAACAAACTCACCGATTATTTGAAATCCAACGCTAAATTCATTAATTTCTCATGAAAACTGGCACAATAAAAATGCAAAAACAAATGAATTTATCTGTTTGACGCTGTCAGAAAATCAACAAATCAAATCAGGGAAAATTCAAGAAAAACCGGATACGGACATGGGCATAAAACCAAAGACTATAGAGCGATTGGGATGTAATATAAAATCGATTTTACTGTTGACATCAGTATTATTCAACATCAGTGCTCTTACTTTGTATCTATTAAAGGTACATACAAATATTTAATTGTGATTAACTTTATAACTAACAACAAATAAATTTAATTTATGTATGTAAGTAATAAACAAAACTTAAAACTAGGGTGACAACTGAGGTAGGCCATACGTAGTAAGGTACAAGTACCTACAGAATCTTTGTACCACGCTTGTTTTATCGGTTGATATCAGGTTAACTGCCTTCTGGTAGCTCTAATAAATATTCCGTTAAAACAATCAGGTAATATACACTAGGTATACAATGAATGCAGCCCGATGCAATAGATTTCTAAGGATTTTATGATAGGTTACAAAAGTAACAAAATGTGTAGCATTGATGCTCTCATTTCATAACAAAGAGAAAGAAAAGAAATTGAGATCCCTAGATTAAAGTTACGTAACAACATAATAATGTATATTGTATGCATCTTGCATTAATGTATAGTGAGTGTTCGATTTTCTCGTTATTCGATAACATCCAAACCATTCGAACATCGGGGAATATGTCAATAATAAAGGGGCTTGGAGCAGCCCTAATTTGTGTCTATGGCAATGCTAGACAAAGACAGCGATAATGAAAGATATTAACAACATTTTATATATTTCACAAATTATTACAAATTACAACCATTATGTTATTCTGATAAACTTAAGCTGTATAAAATCTATTATTTATACTGCCTATTTAAAAGAAAAAGTTGCAGCAATATCCAAAATACAATATTAATTTTAAAACGGCGCTTTATTAGAAAGGGATGGCAACAATATTAGCTGTCATTTCATTCATTAGTCTCAATATGGCCGACAGTTTATCTAAATACGGACAGTAGTGTTTTTGTGCTATTGTTTACTTTCCAGTTGAAGGAATATATTGTTTAATTTAATGAGTTAGTCAGTGAAGTGTTGAGGAATGTTTCCCCTTACTCCGCCAGTCGTCAAACGGCTATTGGGGTGGAAAAAAGGTCCTGAAGGATCTTCAGTCGCAGAAGACAAATGGTCTGAAAAGGCAGTCAAGAGTTTGGTAAAGAAGTTAAAGAAAAGTGGCGCTCTTGAAGAGCTAGAAAAAGCTGTTTCCAGCCAGAACAGTCATACTAAATGTGTTACTATACCCAGGTCAGTATTTTCATGTATTGATTATAAATTCTGATATCAATCCAAATCAATCGTATAAAATGTGACGTTTCCTGTCTCTATTTGCACATGTAGAGCCCTCTATTGTTATGGCTATAAGGTTTATAATTTGCTAAAAACATGTACAGTAAAAACTTCTAATCAAAGGATATTCGCAAAAATTTGGAATCGAATTATTACTGCAAACGCGTAAAGTTTGCGGACAGATGATTAAAATCTAGTATAAGGAATTAACGCTGAAGAATACGTACAAAACCTTTGTTTTCATGAAATCAGCTGATAAGTTCATAAATTTTGGACTTTTCGTTCGAAAATAATTCAGATTTTTATTATTTGTATTACCCAGCCAAACACAATGAAGCTTTTGACTCAGCGTACTGTTCAATTCGAATAACCATTTTAATTTAGTCGACTATTACCAGACAGGACGCAAAATTGGAAAGGTCAAAACACTGTCCAAAAACAAATCAAATCGGAGCCTTGCCAATATGGCTGCCATGTTTTGAACATTGCAATTTTTCTAATTCCTATTACTTTGTAATTATCAAATAATTTGTTTTCTATTATCTTTTATTGTGTTACGTGTGTGCATAATAATTCTGGTTGTATATTCCTGTAACCTTGAAGGTAATTTGATTAGTACATTCGGTGTTTTTGACCCATGTTGTTTCATTACTAATTTATGCACAATTACGGTTTTTTGGTGTTAATATGTGCTAAACTTTAATCGATTTAGCTGCGAATGTGCCATGCCATGATTTAATATGATTTTATTTATTAAGTAGGGGTTTTAACAAGTATGAAATTACTCAAAAATAGATGATTGTGCTTCATTGAATCATCACAACCTTTTAATCTTGGTCATAAATTATTAATTTATGTACCAGCAGTGCAAACAGAAATTCTTACAAGATTTCAATTGGTAGCAAAGACCATTGACCTCTTACTAAAGGCATTGACATAGGGACAGGGCGAATTGATCAATCAAAATGAGACCAAACTCTCCCTGCTTCTATTTCCTCTGAATTCACTGGTATTCCAAAATAGATTAATTCCCTCCTGGCCATTTTTCTATCAGACGGCCAGGGCGGACACGAAGAAGCGACACTGTTTCATGTTTGATTTTCCAAAAACCCATACGAAGCGCTTTGACTCCACTTTTGTTGTGCGAACTGCTAGTCTGTGGAATGCGCTGTCTGAACTGTAGGTACTACTGTATGTATCTGAAATTACAATGATTCAATGCTGATATATATCACCCCAGTATCAGTTGGGAACTCAGTTCTTGAAGCTGTTGACGCGTACGTCTACCTAGGACAAACAGTCGAACTACTTCTTCCAGTCGGGTCCAACTTCAAGAAAGAGGTCAATCGGCGAATCCAACTTGGCTGGGCAGCGTTCGGTAAACTTCGCAACGTCTTCTCGTCCAAAATACCTCAGTGCCTTGAGACGAACCAAGACCAGTGTGTGTTACCAGTGATGACATACGGCACTGAAACGTGGTCTCTCACTATGGGCCTCATAAGCAAGCTCAAAGTCGCACAACGAGCTATGGAGAGGGCTATGCTCGGGTTTCTCTACTAGATCGAATCCGAAATGAGGAGATCTGTAGACGAACGAAAGTCACCGACATAGCCCACCGGATTAGCAAGTTGAAGTGGCAGTGGGCAGAGCACATATCACGCAGAACAGATAATTATAATGATAATTTTATTCATAATAATAATTACATGTCAACACTTAAAAATATAAAAAAATACATCATAGAATTAATAATATTAAAGCAAAATAATAATAATAATTATGTGAAGAATGAAAATAAATATATGTGTATAATTATGTCATTCTAATTATAATTAAGCATCAATTATTCACTCCAGTTTTGGAATGAACTCCTCTACGCTATACGGCGCCATATCAGTCAGAAAGACCTTAAGTTTATTTTTGAATAAATACAACGACTTGGCGTCCCTTCTGGCTGATGGGGCCGAAAGGTTCTGGAATGGTGACCACAGACCGGTAAGCACAGCCGGTTTGGAGATCGATGTGGGAGGCCTATGTCCAGCAGTGGACGTCCTATGGCTGAAATGATGAAGATGATGATGAATGCTGATATTTGACTTGTTCTTTTACAGAGTGAAACCCAATGAGAACATATTGAATGGTCAGTATCGCAAGGGACTGCCGCATGTTGTCTACTGCAGACTGTGGCGTTGGCCACAGCTTCAAGTGAGTACATCATTCTTCAGATTCTATCATCAACATCAATGACCATACCGCTTTACTGGGGGGTTAGACAAGACCCACTTTCTGTTAGCGTTAACACCTGCGGAAAGATGAAATTATATCGTCGCAAGAAAGGCAGAATTACTGAAGCGCCAAAATAGGCATATTGAGTTATATAGATATTCGGAATCAGCGTTTTTTTCTGTGTCGATCAGTCTGGGTCCCATAGCGATACGAGCACTATTTTGGCGTTTCAGTAAAAGGAAAAAAGGGGTTTTTTCCTCAACCAGAGTCCTTAAACGACACTTTTTTGGCATTTTATTCGTGCCTGTCACCTAAGTAATTTTGTTTTCCTGCAATAAATTACAAGTAAATTTTAAGTAAATTTGGCTTCCGGCAATTTAACAGCTAATATTTTAGAGATATAAGTAATTTTGAATATAAATATTTGAATCAAATGGCGGTTAAGAAATTTTGCTTTACTGTAAATTGAAGTCATTTTTACTTAAGCGCCACTATATCACAAACCAGCAGTTCATTTATTATGGTTTGTACTTCTGGACATAGAAAATGACAAATTAATAAAAGTTTACCTTGACGTCATCGAAATTCTTGTGCTGGGAAAAAAGTTATGAATTAAAAACGAAAAAAAAAAACTTAAAACGGGTTTTTCTCGAAATGGTCATTTGGAGCTTCAGTACATTTGCCTTTCCTGCGACGATATAAAAATGACATTAGCTTGAGATAACATCTCTCTGTCTAATGTCATTGTCAATGTCAATTTCATACAATTTCATCTTTCCGCAGGCGTTAACATTAACAGCAAGTGGGTCTTGTCTAACCGCCCAGCTCATCCTATACCCCGCCGTGAGCCAAAGATATTTTTTTTTTGTACTCAACTTGCGACCCGCCCGCCCGGCTTCGCACGGGTGTAATTTACCTGCGAAGCCGGGGCGGGTCGCTTGTTATATATATAAACCTTCCGTGAAAATGTATCTAACTGATGGTGAAAACCACATCAAAATCCGTTGCGTGGTTTACGAGGAGTTAGCGGCCATACAGACAGACAGACGCGGAAAGCGAATTTAATTTATAAATACTATGTAGAGATTACAACATCAGGACACATTCCTATTTCACTATTATATATCAAAAAGAAAAAGAATATTGTCAAATAAAAAAAAAAACAGTCTAATTTAATTTAAAAGTCACGTTTCAGTGTCATACATGCATTCGCGTCACAAAACTTTAAGCATTCAGGCAATATCACCCACAGGAAAGAGATGTAAATAGAATGGATCATCATCATCATCCAGAAGACATCCACTGCTGAACATAGGCCTCCCCCTTTAACGCCCACCCTGAACGACAGCCTGCCTAAGAAAAAATTCAAAATTCAAAATTCTTTATTAACAGATTTTTATAGTACACAGGTGTTTGGTCTCTCCTGTTAAGTTTTGACAACCTGTGTTAGGAGAGACCGCTCTTTCGTTGTTACTGTAATTTCACATGTATATATATATAAATATATATATATAACAGTTTATAATTATGTAGATAATAGGTAGTTTGATATTTAAAGTTTGTAACATGTTGTGTGTGTGTGCGCGCGCGCGCGCGCGTGTGTGTGTGTGTGTGTGTGTGTGTGTGTGTGTGTCTGTGTGTGTGAGAGAGAGTGTGTGTGTGTGCGTGTGTGTGTGTGTTTATGTCAATGACTGAGTAAGTGCTCCGTTTGCTCGTAATCAAGTTGCTTTAACCATCTTAATATACATTTTTTACATTGATGAAGAGACATTGTGTAGATATTTTTGATTTTTGGAGAATGGATATGAGAGGGAAAATCTATCACCAGGCATTATGACAGAACCTTGATAGAACATTATTATTTATGTCAACATGTGAGCAGTATATTTCTGTAGGAAACTAAAGGTACAGCTTATTCTACATAACTGAATATTCTGTATTTCAGAGCCAGCATGAACTGAAGCCAGTGGACCACTGTGAGTTCGCATACCAGCTGAAGAAAGACGAGGTCTGCATCAACCCGTACCATTACAACAGAATTGATTCACCTGGTATGATACCTTACCTTAGTTATTCTTCAAAACTGTTTTTCTGACAAATCTCTAGTGTATTTCCGCCTCTTTGTCTCTTTAAGTACAATAATAATTAATTACATAAAAGATAAAATTAACATAAACTAAAATTAACTGTAACAAAAAATTATTTATAAAAATTCAGCAATTATTAATGTAAAATGATTATGAATATTTATATAAGCCGTGTTAGCCCATTTGGGAGACCGCTAGACTTGAAAGCGTGAGGTCGCGGGTTCAAACCCCGGGCCCGTACCAATGAGCTCTTTGGAGCTTATGTATGGATTTTCATACCACTGGCTTTTCGGTGAAGTAAAACATCGTGAGGAAACCTGCATACGTACGGAAAAGAAAGTCAATGGGGTATGTGAATTCACCAACCCGCACTGGGCCAGCGTGGTGGATATGGCCCAATCACCCTTTCGGGGGTAGGCTAAAAGTCCAGCAGTGGACTGTTAAAAGGCTGATTATGATGATGATTATGAATATTTAAGACCGCCTAAAACGGTTGAAGCTATAGTCAGGCTTAATCCTACGTAATTCCCGTGTGATATAAATAAAATTATGAATATTATTTAATTTAAATGTAAACGAAATAAATCCGATTATATCCGATTCCTTAGAGCACTTTGGCGAAACGTGTTTCGCCTCTTCACGAGGCATCCTCGGGATGGATTGACTCTCCGAGCGTTAGGCCGAGAAGGTAGGGTAGGTGGGAAAGGTACAAGGGTAGGTTAGTTATTCTTATTTGAGATGGGGGCGATATTTTTCTCGATTTCTTGTTTGGTCCCATAGTAAAAGTTGTTCATAATGATGAGTACAATGACCTCCTTTCGGCTTAGTACAGCCTATACGCGTAACCATGCGTTTATTATTTGTTATATTTTTACTTGTAAATTGCTATTTTACTAATAAATTTACTTGTGACTTTTTTTTCTTACTCATGTATACACCCATTTTACAATTTAAAAAAGATCTAAAAAGTCCCTGTTCCTTAAAGTCTTAACTGTTCCTGTACCCGTACCTCCTGTACCCTGTATACCGCTCCTGAACTCGTACGAAGCGCTTTGATCCCACTTTTACTGTGCGAACTGCTAGTCTGTGGAAAGTGCTGCCTGAATGGGTGTTCCCCGATAGTTACAATCTAAGTGTCTTCAAATCACGAGTGAATCGGTTTCTTCTGGGCAAGCGTGCTCCAACGTAGACCGCATCATCATAGCAAATAGTCCCTGCGCCATAGAGGCTAACTGTTCCGTTAATTCCAGCACTCCCTGCGATCTTGGTGCCGCGGTGCGGCGAGGGCGAAGTCCGCGCGCCTCCGCCCTACACCGACTACCACCATCACCTCGACCATACCGACACGTGAGTTGACTTCCACACTTGTAGAGCATGTGAGGAAACCATCACTTGGTGGTATCATCATCATCATCATCAGCCAGAAGACGTCCACTGGTGAACATAGGCCTCCCCCTTTAACCTCCACACTGAACGACAGCCTGCCTTTTGCATCCACTGGATGACAGCGACTCTCACTATGTCGTCGGTCCATCTAGTGGGAGGCCTACCTACGCTGCGTCTTCCGGTTCGTGGTCTCCACTCAAGAACCTTTCTTGATACTTGCTTTCTTTACTTGGTGGTATGGTACTGTCTAATTTTCAACTGGTTAACTCCCATCTTTATGTGGGCACATGGCATTGATGTAAGTAAATAGGGGGAAGATACGGGACGAACTTCTTGACGTGGACCGCACAATATAGGCTCCGGGGCACAATCCACTTCAGTCACAATCGAACTGGCGTTTTGATAGCACGTGAATTACTTGTCAAAATTGTGTGAAATAAAGTAGCAAAAATTACTTCCTGCGTTTTCACAAGGTGCACCAACAGTTCGAAGGCAAAAAACGAGTTTCACGGCATTACTTTTCACTCGTAAATACTTAAAAACAGTTAACTTAATTTTCTTTAAATGTCACTTCTATGGTCTAGTGTAGTGTCTAATGGAGCTGTGAAGTTGACGTTTACAGTGTAGACGTCAACGTCGCCGCTGACTCAAGCCGAAACAGAGCCATATTTATTGGGTACAATGTTTGGATGTCACGCGTCTTCCCCCTTTATAAAACATTCATTGGAACATGGGCAGCGTTTTGTCCATACAAACGTATTCTCGTGTTTCCTCCCTGGATAATACCGCTAGATCTGTATATTTTTTTTATTATCTCCTCTATTGTCATGCTTATATCATATATTTTTTTACCACCATGTTCAGACGTCTATCAAACAAATTTGACGAGTTTATAAAACAAAAATAAATGACAGAAGCATAGTTCAATGCTTTTCACAAATATTAATTAAAAAAATAATGAAATGGCCTAGTTTTGAATGAGGAAACAGAAAAATACGAGACGATGATTTTGTCTACTTTTCGTAGGTATAATCGATCCGAGCTGCAGTTGTCCCTATTGCGCTCTACGGGGAGAGGCTTGAGGTCAGGGGACAGCAATAGATTTGATAAATACCTATTTATCAAATTTCTTGGCCGTGGTATGCCATCTTAAGACCTAATGTATAGTATGTAATGTATGTATGTATGTGTGTGTGTGTTGTATGTGTGTATGTATGTATCTGAATATCAATAAAATAAGTCTGTACTCACAGAAGACATAATAGTTCAAGTACAGAAGATTCACTCTGCAAAATCATTTAAATAACGACTCTTGCTACTACACAATAAAGTGCAATTCAGGACGTGCGAGCGCTAACTACCTACAGCTATATTAAGCTACAAGTTGCCTCTCTGTCTATCGCGCGGCAGCCCATTATATTGGTTCAACGAGTTGGAGCCCCCCACGTACTTCTAGCTTCATATCTAAAGTGCGGAGTGCATAACAAGCCATGGAGATGGCTATGCTCGGGGTTTCTCTACGAGATCAGAATTGTGGATTGATTAATTCTGAGATTCACTCAGAAATGAGGAGATCCGTAGACGAACGAAAGTCACCGGATTAGCAATTTGAAGTGACAGTGGGCAGGGCACATGTCTAGCAAAACAGCTACAAGGACAAGAAAACTGTTTGAAATTTGAATTTCCCTCCATTTGTGCAACGAACCACCTTAACGGCGGTACGTTTCACCTATGGCAGGAAATTCAAATTTCAAACAGTTTTCTTGTCCTTGTAGCTAGGCCGGGTAATTATTGTAAAACAACCATGATGTTTGCGCAAATTGATTATCAAAATCATGTAAAGCTATTTATCTCTAATGCCCATCATTACTTACATTTGTGAATAAACAAATTTTTGCTGTTTCAAACGGTTTATTTACAAATGTAAGATATAAGGTGCGTTACTATTAAATAATTGTACATTATAATGTAAAGAACAGCCAACATTTTGCGCAAACACTGTGTTATTTAAAATTAAATTACCTGGCCTGGCTACTAGGACCAAAAAACTGTTTAAAATTTAAATTTCCCGCCATAGGTGAAACGAACCACCTTAATAATAAATGTTGCTTTGTCCGCAGTATAATGCAGACAGTGGGCGTGGGCTCGCACACCGCCATGTATCTGGAGGCTACGCTGGCTCAACAAGTACCAGGAAACACTACTCTGTACGTATCCACGCTGCACAGACAGAGGCGTAGCTAGGTAACCTGGTGCAACAAAATAATTGAGGCCCTATCTGAACTGGGGGGGTTAGACAATACCCACTTTCTGTTGGCGTTAACGCCTGCGGAAAAATTAAATTGTATGATAAATAACATTGTCAATGACATTAGCTTGAGAGATGTTATCTCAAGCTAATGTCATTTTCATACGATTTCATCTTTCCGCAGGCGTTAACGCTAACAAAAAGTGGGTTTTGTCTAACCCCCAGATAATTTAATTTAATTTAATGATACTTTTTTTTTATAAATGCGTGTTCTTGCGTTTGACCACCATCTCGCCTGATGTTAAGCGACGATGCGGTCTACGTTGGAGCACGCTTGCCTAGAAGAAACACTTCACTTCACTTACTTGTTCACTTTATCAGCCAGTAAACATCAACTGCTGAACAAAATCCTCCCTTTTAATGGAGTTGCCATAACCCCCACGCTTGGCAGGTGGCCTGGGAATCGCAGTAGGTTCACCGTGTACTAATAGGATGCTGCTGCCCATCTGGTGGTTCTGGCTGCAGTTTTAGGACATCATCATCAGCCAGAACCGTCCACAGCTGAACAGGCCTTTAACCTCCGCACTGAACGACAGCCTGCCATCTGCATTCACTGTATGCCAGCGACTCACAATTGTCACGAATAGCAGTTTATATGGTATCTCCACAAGTATATTTTCACTGATTTACTACACAGCACTTATCCTTCAGCCTTTCAGCTTCCAATCCACAGCTCGACTGTCCTGATGGCCACTGAACGGCCCAATATATACTTCCCTCTCTACATAAATTAGCCCCTCCTACTGCAATTGTCAACAACCAATGACAACTGACACTGATTTAGACTTTGACACCTATAAATATTCATGGACGTCAGCACGTCCATGTAAATATTGATATATATTTACAACTATTGACAAGAATCACCACACAATGTCGTCGGTCCATCTAGTGGGAGGGCTACTAACACTGCGTCTTCTGTTTTTAGGACATACCCAGATTTAATAATACAGCTTGTTTTAATTTTTAAACTTTCGCGATTCGAACTCATGTATTAAATGGTACATATTTTTACCTAAATTAAATAATACTTGATAAGTCCCGATAAACATTTACTACAGCTTGATTTAATATGGGTGCTTGTTCCAGGAACACGTCACAAGTGGAGACCCCGCCGCCAGGGTACATCAGCGAGGACGGAGACCCGATGGACCACAACGACAACATGAGTGAGTTTGTACTCCATTTTACCATATTTACTTACTTTTCATACGCTGCCTGACCCTTGGTCACTCACCTCACCCAGTAATAGCTTCTTAGGGTGCCTCTCCAATAAAATCTCTATCTCCAATGAAGGTTGACAGTCAGTTGGTAATATGTGATTTTGTCCTTTGCAAGGCGAAAGAGTTCCAGTCACGCAACCGTGACTTCCTTCTACGACCGGTTTTCCTTTTTCCGGTAACTTTTCCCATTATTATTAGTTGCAAGCTCGTATTTGTTTCGCCAAGTTACGGTGGGGCAATTAGGTCCCCTAGAAATGAGTGGACTGTATTTTTTGTATATTTGAAAAGTGGTACATACAAAGCACACAGCGGGCAATGGAGAGAGCTATGCTCGGAGTTTCTTTGCGCGATAGAATCCGGAACGTGGATATTCGCCAAAGAACCAGAGTCACCGACATAGCTGTTAAAATTTGCAAGTTGAAGTGGCAATGGGCAGGCCACGTCGCTCGAAGAACCGATAACCGATGGGGAAGAAAGGTTCTTGAGTGGAGACCACGAACCGGAAGATACAGCGTAGGTAGGCCTCCCACTAGATGGACCGACGACATAGTGAGAGTCGCTGGCATTCAGTGGATGCAAAAGGCAGGCTGTCGTTCTGTGTGGAGGTTAAAGGGGGAGGCCTATGTTCAGCAGTGGACGTCTTCTGGCTGATGATGATACAACTTAACACTGTTGGTAATATATAATGCTAAAGATATATAATGTCATGCTAATTACTAGCTAACGGAGATGGAATTGAATTATGCGGCGTACATTGAGCATTGATCCATCTTCAAGATGGGGTCACAGACGTGCAAAGTCGTAAACTAACCCGTGTCCATTATCTTCCCACAGACCTGACCCGCCTTACCCCATCCCCACCGGGGCTGGGTACCGAAGCCGCCCCAGTGCTGTACCACGAGCCAGCCTTCTGGTGCAGTATCAGCTACTATGAGCTGAACACCAGAGTCGGGGAGACCTTCCACGCCAGCCAGCCTTCCATCACTGTCGACGGGTTCACGGACCCCAGTAACAGCGAGAGGTTAGTTGCCGAGTCGAGACCTTTCATCACTGTCGACGGGGTTACTGACCCCAGCAACAGCGAAGGGTTGCAGACGTGAGGAAAACTTTCATCGCTGTTGACGGGGTTACTGACCCCAGCAACAGAGAGAGGTAAGTTGCAGAGTCGAGGAGAACTTTCATCACGTATTGACCGTCGACGGGGTTACTGATCACAGCAATAGCGAGGGGCTTGTTGCAATGAGACCTTTCATCACTGTCGACGGGGCTACTGACCCCAGCAACAGCGAGAGGTAAGTTGCAGATTCGTGGAAAACTTTCATCACTGTTGATGGGGCTACTGATCCAAACAACAGCGAGGGGTTGCAGACTCGAAAAGAACTTTCATCACTGTCGATGGGGCTACTGATCCAAGCAACAGTGAGAGGTAAGTTGCAGAGTCAAGTAGACCTTTCATCACTGTCAACGAGGTTACTGACCCCAGCAACAGCGAGAGGTAAGTTACAGATTCGAGGAAAACTTTGATCACTGCTGATGGGGTTACTGACCCCAGCAACAGCGAGAGGTAAGTTGCAGATTCGAGGAAAACTTTGATCACTGCTGATGGGGTTACTGACCCCAGCAACAGCGAGAGGTAAGTTGCAGAGTCGAGGAAAACTGATCACTGCTGATGGGGTTACTGACCCCAGCAACAGCGAGAGGTAAGTTGCAGAGTCGAGGAAAACTGATCACTGCTGATGGGGTTACTGACCCCAGCAACAGCGACAGGTTAGTTGCAGAGTCGAGGAAAACTTTGATCACTGCTGATGGGGTTACTGACCCCAGCAACAGCGAGAGGTAAGTTGCAGAGTCGAGGAAAACTGATCACTGCTGATGGGGTTACTGACCCCAGCAACAGCGAGAGGTAAGTTGCAGAGTCGAGGAAAACTGATCACTGCTGATGGGGTTACTGACCCCAGCAACAGCGACAGGTTAGTTGCAGAGTCGAGGAAAACTTTGATCACTGCTGATGGGTACTGACCCCAGCAACAGCGAGAGGTAAGTTGCAGAGTCGAGGAAAACTGATCACTGCTGATGGGGTTACTGACCCCAGCAACAGCGACAGGTTAGTTGCAGAGTCGAGGAAAACTTTGATCACTGCTGATGGGGTTACTGACCCCAGCAACAGCGACAGGTTAGTTGCAGAGTCGAAGAGACCTTTCATTACTGTCGACGGGGTTACTGTCCCCAGCAACAGCGATATATTAGTTACTGAGTCGAGGAGACCTTTTATTACTGTCGACGGGTTTACTGACCCAGCAACAGCGAGAGGTTTATTTTTATAGGTTCCTGGGGGTACGCGTACCACTAATTGGGAACCACTGCTATAAGGGTTCCGTTTTTTTTCCTTTTGAGGAACGGAACCCTAAAAAACAGTTCGGTAACTAAGAGAGTAAAACTTAATCAACGTTTCTGTGCCTTCAGATTTTGCCTGGGACTTCTGTCGAATGTGAACCGAAACGAGGTGGTGGAGCAAACGCGCCGGCATATCGGGAGAGGGGTGCGACTTTATTATATCGGCGGTGAGTATTTTTTTAAATTTACCTATATTAATTGATCTATACTAATATTATAAAGAGGAAAGATTTGATTGTTTGTTTGCATTGAATAGGGTTCGAAACTACTGAACCGATTTGAAAAATTCTTTCACTGTTGGGAAGCTACACTATCCCCGGGTGACATAGGCTATAATCTATACCCGTGCGAAGCTGGGGCGGACCGCTAGTTAATTAATAATATTATAAAGAGGAAAGATTTGATTGTTTGTTTGTTTGCATTGAATAGGCTCCGAAACTACTGAACCGAAAGAAAAAAAAACGTTGGCCAGAAATGTTTAGAACCCCTAATGTCCTAATAGTATAATAAAATATTTTCTATAATTTTTTTTTTTTTATCATAACATTGTATAAAACAGATATTACGTTAAAATAAATGGCACAAAACGATTTTTATTTTATAATTGTTCATATTACGACTAGAAAACCATAATAAAAAACTTTTTTGTTCAAATATTGTAAACTAACATTATGAAAGATATTTTTTGCACTGGTAACCCCTTTGTTTACATAAAATATCTAAGACTAGCGGTCCGCCCCAGCTTCGCACGGGTATAGATTATAGCCTATGTCACTCAGGGATAGTGTAGCTTCCCAACAGTGAAAGTATTTTTCAAATCGGTTCAGTAGTTTCGGAGCTTATTCAATGCAAACAAACAAACAAACAAATCTTTCCTCTTTATAATATTAGTATAGATAATATTTCTATCTGACCTGACAGACGTTGTCCTGTCTTAGAACTGTCAAACACGCAAAGTTAAAATTGTAAATCTTAATTTTTTACACCTTGGGTTACATTATTGGAGTTTTAGTAAGATCCCTATTTTTTTTTTAATATATAATATAACCTATGTCACCCGGGGATAGTGTAGCTTCCCAACAGTGAAAGAATTTTTCAAATCGGTTCAGTAGTTTCGGAGCCTATTCAATGCAAACAAACAAACAAACAATCAAATCTTTCCTCTTTATAATATTAGTATAGATAAAGTGGAAAGATTTGTTTTTTTGTTTGCATTTTGCTTTGTTTACATAAAATATCTAAGTTTAGTAAACGGAGTATTGTTAGGATTTGTTTAAATTTAAAGTTTTATTTTTTACCATTATAATTATTGTTTTTTTTTTTTTTGCCACAATTAAATGATGTCTATGTGTATTCCAGGCGAGGTGTTTGCGGAATGCCTCAGCGACTCGTCGATATTTGTACAGAGTCCAAACTGCAACCAGCGCTACGGATGGCACCCCGCTACCGTCTGTAAAATACCGCCCGGTGAGTAAGCCACCAGTACCCGACCGCCTTGCTAAGCTATGATTAAAAAAAAAAAAAACTAAATTACTTAAATTAATAGTTCCTGCTGGTTGCCTTACTAGGCAAAGCATGTATCAAGGCAACCCGTATCACATCACACATTATCAGCCATTAAATGTCCACTGCTGAACAAGGCCTCCCTCTTAGAGAGGGGTGTTGCCATAATCCCCACGCTTCATAATCCCAACCCGTATGCCTGATTACAAATAGTTAGTAAGACGAAGTAAGGCGTAGACTTAAACTCTATAATGGCATTACTAATAAACCTTAGTGGTTTTTAAATAATCGAGGCGAGTTAATCGAGTTCTTAAGGCTCGGCAACGTATTTGTGATGCCTCGGGTGTTACCAGTATCCATAGGCGACGGTGACTGCTTTCCATCAGGCAGCCCGCCTGCTTGTTTGCCACATATGGCATAAAAAAAAAAAAAAAAAAAAAAAACATCATCATCATCAGCCAGAAGACGTCCACTGCTGAACATAGGCCTCCCCCTTTAACCTCCACACTGAACGACAGCCTGCCTTTTGCATCCACTGGATGACAGCGACTCTCACTATGTCGTCGGTCCATCTAGTGGGAGGCCTACCTACGCTGCGTCTACACAACAAACAAAATAAATTGCGTACAAATTTGCAAGTTGAAGTGGCAATGGGGAGGCCACATCGCTCGAAGAACCGATAACCGATGGGGAAGAAAGGTTCTTGAGTGGAGACCACGAACCGGAAGATGTAGCGTAGGTTTTTAAATGCTGTTACCTATTTGTATACTTTTCTTTTTTTAACCGACTTCCAAAAAGAGGCGGTTATCAATTCGACTGTATGTTTTTTTTTATGTATGTTTGTTACGCGATTACTCCGCCAATTTAGAATTGTTTTTGATGATTCTTTTTTTGGTTGGTAGGTTTTATCTCATAGGTGGTCCCATAATTGATTCAGCGCTTTTTGAAAAATCTACATAAACATGACAATAAGTAACGAATTCAATGTACAATGTAAACATTGTACAGTGCCACCAACTTAGCTGTTAAGGTGGGCAAAATTGGAACTACAGTTATTTCTTGGTGAATTTCATACTTTGTTCTCCACTAGCGACGCTGTCAACTGAACACCAAACATACAGGAACTGTTCCTACAACAGAACTTCAAAAAAACAAAGAAGTGTCTCCATGGCGACCGGGCTCTGTTGTTTTTCGTTAAATTTTTCATGACCATGGATACAAAGTATTTCAGTCGTAATATTAAACAGTATTTTCTACATTTTAGTGTCAGTTTGTAAATGTAGGTATAGTAATGAAGTCGGTTCTTTTTTTTCTAAAAATTCTAATTATTAAATGATAAATAAATGAAAAAAAAAAGATGTATATGCTAATATAAAGAACAAAAAACGAAAAGAAACCCGCCCTAGCTACAAGGACAAAAAAACTGTTTGAAATTTAAATTTCCCGCCATTGGTGAAATGTAGCACCTTATTTTTTTATTTTTTTTTATAAATAATAGGCTTGCGCTTGACCGCCAACTCGCCTGATGTTAAGCGATGATGCGGTCTACGGTGGAGCACGCCTGCCAAAAGAAACCGATTCACTAGTGATTTGAAGACACCCAGATTGTAACTATCGAGGAACACCCATTCAGGCAGCGCATTCCACAGACTAGCAGTTCGTTTTTGTGTTTTTGGTCATAACCCCTCGTTTCTCGTACAGGTTGCAACCTGAAAATCTTCAACAACCAGGAGTTCGCAGCGCTGCTCTCTGCCTCCGTCTCCCAGGGGTTCGAAGCCGTGTTCCAACTCACACGCATGTGTACAATACGAATGAGCTTCGTCAAGGGATGGGGCGCCGAGTACAGGTGAGTGCTGCAGTCTTCGACCGCATCATAGACTCCATCGGACCTGTAGATGTAAATTGCGTTGTGCGTTCTATGTATAATTGAAAAAATATATATATATAATTATATTTGGTGTCTAAAAAAAAAATTAACATGTTTGCATTGTCTTAATAGCGTCAAACAAGTCATAGTCACAGTCAGAGTCAAGCTAAGTAAGTCACGGTCAAGTCAAACTCATGCCCCTGTAAAGTGGTGGAGACTTTACAAGAGGCTCCTATGGAGTTTTGGAAACAACACGAAAAGACACGTTTCACCTCGTAATATCACTTCCCCACACTCGAGCACGTTTACGAGCACTTAATGAATTTCTGAGCATTTAGTACACATTAACACTCGAAAATACACAAGTTTAGGAAAATAATCCAACGAGCCGACATGTTTTTTCCACGTTGGCGCCAAAACTACCACTCCATGATGAGGAGCCTTGTTACCCAAGCTAGGAATTAACCTGTGTTATGGCGACAACATGTTATGGAGGGTATGTAACAATACCCTCCGCCGGACAATATACATATCACGTCATCAGCCTGTAAACGTCCACTGCTGAACAAAGGCCTCCCTCGTAAAGAGGGGTGTTGCCATAATCCCCACGCTTGGCAGGCGGCTTGGAGATCGCAGTATGTTCACCGTGTACTAATAGGACGCTGCTGCCCATCCTACGGTGGCTCTGGTCGCAGTTTTAGGACATACCCGGGTCCAATATACATATAGTAAAGTAATATACATATAGTCACGATTAAATAACATATTATAAGACAAAAACTAATGGCATATGAAAATACTAAATGTGAGGAAAAAAAATTCATTTGGATTTTAATGTTTGGTATATACAATAATTTAAGAATCAGATAAATGGGGAGTGTGTGTGTGCGTAATTCGGTATGAAAAATTAACCTATGCCAATTCCGAAACCATTTTGAGATTTTATGTTACAAACCCTTATTTTTCTACTCTGACCTTTTAAAACGATAAGATGCCATTTATTTTAGCAAAAAAGTAAGTAATCATTCGACTTTCATTGACCTCTAAATGACGTCACGTTTTCACATTTTATTATCTGTGCTTTTTAAGAATAAAAAAATATAATACATTTGACACACTGTACGTCACACAGAAAATATTTTTCTTTCATATCTGTGGTTTTACAGTCTAGTACGAAATTAATGCTTCCATAAGCGGTCTCGATATCTTTCACGACTCTTTGAACGTATTCAAGAATAAACTGGTAAAAATGATATATGGGTAAACACCCATATATCATTTTTATCTCATATTTTTATATTTTTGTCTAACCACTTTTAATTGTGAACGTTGTAAACACCTGTTAAAGGTGCACATATCAGAACTGTATCAATTATAAATGAGTGTTATTTGTATTATTTAATATGTGTACTGTTGGTGTTTCTGTATGAATTAAATAAATAAATAGTTCTTTTCAGAGTTGCCAACATGGGGTGTTTTTCCCTAAGCGTAGGGAAAAATCATGTGAAATGGTTTTTTCGGGGAATAAAATATCTGATTTAGAACGTTTTTACTGGAAGCACCTACTAATAGAATTAATTTTCACAACGTCAGATTAATTTGTTTTTATTATGGGTGGTACTCACAACGATATATAATGTTAAACATATTTTAATATGTCATTTGAGGTATGATTAATAATTTATGTTCAAACATGATGTAAAAAAACCTAAGAATAATAAACACAGAACTTTAATAATCGAACAAATAAAATACTATCATCAACAAAATTGTTGTTTGCAAATCAGTGAGCTAGTAACCCTAGGGTTTCCATAAACAAACAAGCAGACATTAGATGTCATTGTCACTGTCAAAGTATGTTCTAATGTCTTTTTATTTTTACTCGCGTGCTTTTTTTGGCTTCTCAACGCAACGACATTTTGAGCTAATAGGTGGTCACAAAATTTCAAAAAATTATTATAAAATACCTACTGAATAGAAAACAAAATATTGAAATTATGTAGTTTCTTAAAATAGCCTTATCTACGAAATAAAAATATTAAAAAAATACCAAAAAAAACTTTACATACTGAATTGGTCGAAGTTCGGCTCAGTACACCGACCTTGCCATTAACCGTGTATAATGGTGAATATGTTTACATTTCAGACGGCAGACGGTGACCTCTACTCCGTGCTGGATAGAACTCCACCTGAACGGTCCCCTGCAGTGGCTGGACCGGGTCCTCACTCAGATGGGGTCTCCGCACATACCCTGCTCCTCCATGTCTTAGGTACAGTCACTTCCTCTTGTTAACATGAGCTTTTCCAGATTCATTGATTATCTCTTTATTGTTCACACCATTAAATTTAACCACCATCCACCATTTAATTTGTTGACCGCCGACTTTGGGGCCGTCCATTAATCACGTATGTTTTTTTTTTTGCATAATACAGGGTGTAAGTGGAACACTCTCGAAGCCAAAAGAAGGTAATTGTACTCATCATTATGAACAAATTTTAGTATGGAACCCTGAAATCGCGAAAAAAATCAGCTGTTCCATACATTTTGTCGAGTGTCAATGACCGTTTTCTATAGAACAGCTGTTATTTTTTTCGCGGTTTCAGGGTTGGTCCCATAGTAAAAGTTGTTCATAATGATGAGTACAATTACCTTCTTTTGGCTTCGAGAGTGTTCCCCTTACACCCTGTATAAAAAAAATCTTAGACCACCGATGATGAAATAGATTCATTTATTATTTCAGAGTCCGCAAGGAAACATACAGTGAAAGAAATCCACGATGTCGAAAAGTCGAGTTAAGCTCAATAAATGATTACCTCTATCTTTTGGATTTAGCCGTCTTTAATTAGTAGACATGTCTGTGCGAACGTGTGGTATCCCCTTAAGAGGGTTTTCGTGAATTTCGCGCTTTCGCATGTTTAATATTTTGTAAGGTTGTTGTATTGAAAAATATAAATGCGAAAAAGTTGATTCATAACGAATTTTCTATTCAATTTGAATTTCTAAAACGAAATATTAACTCGGTTATAATAACTAGTTTTTTTTAATTATTATTTTCGCGCCCACTAGGAAAATATCACAATATTGGGTATTGATTGATTGATTAACTCTTTATTTTTCGGACCGTTAAATTAGATACAGAAGACAAAAAACTCTTAAAAACCAGTGTAACAACTGGCGGCCTTATCGCTAAAAGGGATATTGCATATTGTGTCGTCACCAGAACTAAAGGTGTTTGTTTGCAAAATGTCAGCAAAATCGACTTGCATGATTTGACCGAAACAAACTAAGAAACATTGCAAGTTAATTAAAGTTTTTGATTTTGTATGTATATGGAGCTAATCTAAGGAACTACTGATCTGTTTTTTTATTATTATAATATAATATAAATTGAAATAATATTATTATAGCTACGATGTTTCTGACCTGTTTTGTTCAGTTGCTAGTATTCCAAATTTCACTTTCATGTTTGAAAAAATACTTAAAAATTACAGAAATATGTTTCAAGCTGAAAACTTGTGTGGGTCAAATGTTTAAATGATTTTAAGATTAAGCAACAATATTTTCCAATACACTTAGTAATTTTATATCGTTAAAAATATGAAGTGTGCGAGAGTTGGGCGAAAAGCGTGAAAACACTCTTAATCTTTTTTTTGTATTGTTATTTATCTGCGAAAGATAACATTCGCTCTTTGCTCTGTTTTATAATTTAGATGGACTTTTGCTAAGAGCAGTATGTTCCAGACAACATGGGTACAATACAATCCAAAAATGGGACTAACACATTTCGCACAGAAATAATTTGTATGTAGTAATTTTACATATATAAGTACGCTTTCAATTGATTTCATTTCAATGTTATATTTAGAATTTGACTTGTTTTTCTAGAGATATATACGTAAAAATAAAAAACACGCGAAGAGAGTGCAGGAGTGGCGCCTCCATCTTAAAAAAAACTATAACAGGTATATATCGTTAGGGACCGTCCATTAATCACGTGAGGCTTGAAAGGGGGGGAGTGGGTTTAGCAAAAATCACGAAATATCACAAGGGGGGTGGGGGGGTGTAGTAAGATATCACATGTATTTATTTTTTCGTCAAACGCGCGATTTCTAAACCGAAAAGCGGCGTGTAGTGTGACCTTGCCAATCAAAAACAACCTGCAACCTTTCTGTCTACACAATTTGTCATGGTCCTTAATATCAGAATATAATTAGATTATACTTAATAACTGAGATTCTTTGTAGGTGCTAAAAAATACACGTGATTTTGGGTGGGGGCGGGGGGGGTTAGTCTTAAACCTCACCACGTATCCACCAGGGGGGGGGGGGGGGGGGTTATAAAATGCTAATAAAACATCACGTGATTAATGGACGGCCCCTTACCGTTTTTAGGCAAATTTCCGAGCTACGTTCTAATGTTCCGCTATTGTATGTCCTCTTAGTCTTTTTTCCTTGATATAAGATAGATGATACCCCATGTTACCAAAAATAATAATTCAAAAAAACACATGAAGTGTTCCCTTCCCGAGCGACTATGAGAGTGGAACCCTCATTTAGCCATGTTATACCTGTGATGCCTGTCCCCAATGAGGGAGCCACTCCTGCGCACCTTTTACCCTAAACTTGAGAACTATAAGTACAGTCAGTTGCACAATTACCAACCCAACAGTAAAAAGATAATTTGGCTTATTATGTTTGTTCTATAGGACAATTTTATTAAACAGTTATTTCCGTACATAGATTTACAAATATGGATGTTGGCTCTAGTATAAAATTCACGTATCACACTTAAAGTAGGGCCAATTTAATAGATCACATTTGACATTTCATCAAAATTCAACAACGTAAACTTGTAACAGTATTATAATTTTTTTCAAAGAACTGCACAATTTCTTAACTTTTTTCAGTTAAAAAGACACATTTGTTGTAATAATGACAAAAGAAGTTCATTATACGATTTACTTTGATGAATAAAACACAACGACAGATGAATGACAGATGTCAAAAGTGATCAATTTAACTGTTATCTACTTTAAGTTTATCTTCTTACATTTAGATTAATATCGATGAACGAATTTAAATCATGTCTTAACAATTTAAAATTAACCTGCAACTAATGTAGACTAAATGCACTTGTTAGTTTATATGTAATTTGCAACTCCTCACAGTGGAAATTAATTAAATGCACAGCTCACACAAAATGTCGGCTCACTTTATTAGCGTTCTTCATACAACTTACTTGTAGGTTAACTCAAAGTGACAGATACTAATAGAATGTTGCCATTTTTCATTGATTCTAACACTCCTCCTCAATGATAAATAACCAACTAACATAAACTTCTAACATTCTACATTGATAAGAAAAAAACAGAAAACAAACTACTAACTTTATCAATGTACCTATTTACCTATCGCTTCTAACCTTATATATTTAATGTACCTAAGTTAAACACCAAGTATTAATCCTAACAGTTTTACAAATTTTTCAAATTTTATTCTGCCTAGCGGCTTTGTGAAAACATCAGCGATTTGATTTTCAGTTCCTACATATTCTAATTTCACAATATTGTCTCTAATCTTTTCTCGAATAAAGTGCATTTTAATATCCAAATGCTTTAGCTTGTGACTGAATTGAGGATTCTTACACAGTTTGATAACGCTTTGGTTATCTTCATAAATAGTAATATTTACTTCACAGCCCACCAACTCTTTATACAATTTTCTTAGCCAACATGCCTCGGTAGTGGCCAAGCATAATGCTATAGTTTCCGATTCAGTCGAAGACAAAGCCACTGTGGCCTGCTTTTTGGACCCCCAAATAACACTACAATTAAAAACTTTGAAAATAAACCCCCCTGTAGATTTTCGGTCCACTCTATCTCCGGCCCAATCAGAATCAACATAACCTACTATACATTCATGACATTTATCTTTCTTAAATACTAATGTTAAATCTAGCGTTCCCTTCACATATCTTAACACATGTTTTAATGCATTCCACAGGTCTTTACTAGCACAAGATTGATATCTACTCAAAATACTCAGAGAAAGACAAAGATCAGGTCGTGTACAGAGCATCGCATACATTAAAGAACCAATCACCATTCTACATCTTGTTTCTAACTCTTTACTCTCTGATCTTTCCCTTTTTAGACAACTGTGGTCATAATTTTCCTGCATAGGAGTCATTACTGTACTACACTCGCTCATATTCCATTTTTCTAGTAAATTTTCTAAGTAATTTCTTTGACTCAACATGATTACATTCTCTTTAACATTTTGGTTAATACTTATACCTAGAAAAGTATTTATTAGACCCAAATCTTTCATTTTAAAGTTTTGATTTAACATCTCTTTGATAAGTATGACATTTTCAGGACTGGACGATGCCAGTAGCACATCGTCTACATATAAAAGAATGTATGTTTTACAATTTTTATCCGATTTTATATACAGACAGCACTCAACTTGTGATTGAATGAATCCCAATCTCACCATTACATCGTTAAATTTCCTATTCCAGTTTCTTGGAGACTCTTTCAAACCGTACAAGGATTTATTTAACTTTAGACACTCATCATCGTTAATTTTAATTCTGTTACATCCATCAGGTAAGGTAATATAAACATCTCCGGTAATATCCCCATTTAAAAATGCGCTACAAACATCTAACTGATGGACAGGTAAGCTATTTTCATTGCAAAAAGCTAAGAAAACTCTAATAGATGGTAATCTAGCAACTGGACTATAAACATCAGAAAGATTAAATTGTAGAAACCCTCTGGCTACTAACCTTGCTTTGTAGGAGTCATTTTTGCGTCTGAACACCCACTTACAGTCTATAAGTTGACAAGATCTCGGTTTCTTCACAATATTCCATGTCTCATTTTCCTCTAAAGCTCTCAGTTCTCTCTCCATAGCGTCTTTCCAGTGACTACTCTCTCCACTCTTCACTACTTCCTCATAGCTCATATTTTCATCACATAGAAGACTCGTCTCAAATGTCACAGGATTATTAAATCTCTCTGGTGGTTTGAGGTTTTCTCTCGGTCGAAGGTTTGCAGTTATCCCTTCTGGAACTTCTACTCTACTCACTCTGTCTTCCTCGTCAGGCTCCCACATACTCCCGTCTTCCTCAGTACTCTGAAAACTATCATGCTCATTTCTCTCATCTGTACTTAGATTTTCTCTCTCGACACTCTCCTCTGTACTCTGGTTTTCTCTCTCGACATTCTCCTCTATATAAAACTCCTCACTTGGTAACTCCTTTTTGGGTATTTCACTCTCGCAGCTGACAATGTTTGTCTTTGGCAAAAATATCACGTCTCTGTGATTTTCCACTGATTGTGTTGAGGGCACGAACACTCTATACCCTTTCACATTCTCTCCGTAGCCAACAAAGTATCCTGTAGTACTCTTAGGATCCCATTTTAATCTCTTTTCTTTAGGAATGTGGATAGACACTTTACTTCCAAACTCTCTGAATATTCTCACATCACATCCCTCTGTATTGTAGTATACCTCATATGGTGTCAGTGTTGAAGTAGGGCTCGGGCCTGTTCTGTTTAGAGTGAAGGCCGCCGTGCTTATAGCCTCAGCCCAAAACTTCTTCTCCATTCCACTAATCATTGATCGAGCAGCTTCCACTAGTGTTCGTATTTCTCGCTCTGCACGTCCATTTTGTTGTGGCGTGTAAAAACAGCTCCGTTGATGAATAATTCCTCTTTTCTCCAGCAAACTCGCCATCTCTTTGTTGACAAACTCTTTCCCGTTATCTGTGCGTATTATTTTAACTTTTTGGTCTGTTTCTCTCTCTGATTTTTCAATGAATTTCTGAAAACAATTTCTAACCTCACTCCCCGTCTTTTGTTTCAGAAAATAAACATTTCTATAGCTGGAAAAATCATCTTTTATCACGAGTACATACCTACTTCCTCCTAGTGAAGTATGTTCCATTGGTCCTGCAAGATCTGCATGCAAGATTTCAAGTTGAGTTTTTGCTCGGGAACTACTCGGAAAGAATGGCAGTCTGTGTTGTTTTCCACTAAGACAGTTTTCGCAACAAAACTCACAGCTATCATCTTGAAATTGAATGTTATTTCGTTGTAAATATCTCTTTACTTGTACTAAATTTTGATGTGCTAGTTTTCTATGCCAATCAGAAAGTTTTTCTAACCTTTCACTCAAATTGCAATTGGAAATGTCAAAGGCAAAATGGTTGCGTTCGGAATCAACCTTAGCACCATTTGATTTAGCCGGTTGTGATTTTTCTACTAATTTTGCATTTTCCACTTGCACAAAGTCCATCTTGTACAGTTTATTAACTCGATTTGCGACTGCACGTACTTCACCATTGTTGTCTACAAATTGGCATTGTTTACTGTCTGAAATTAAATGAAAACCTTTGTCTAGCACATGTCCTGCTGATAGCAAATTAAACTCCAACTCTGGCACAAATAACACATCGGAAAGCTCTGTTTTTCTATATTTTTCGTTGTCCCACGCATACAAGACAACTGTTCCAACTCCTTTTACTTCTAGCAGTTTGCCATCTCCTACTTTGACTCTCGTAGAACACTGTCTCTCTGATAAAGTCTCAAATAATTCTTTGTTGCCGCACATAGTCTCGCTTGCCCCTGTGTCTAGGTACCAAGCATTATTGTCTTTCTTTACCTCTCCCGGACTTGTCTGATTACTCATAAATGCGTTTGCATGATGCTCATTTGAAGTTACAGTTCTCTTGGTAATTTCTCTCTTCTTGGAACGACACTGTGTTGATATATGTCCCTTCTTTGAACATATGTAGCACTCTCTATTGTCTTTTTTTTTGCAGTTCCTAGCGTAATGTCCAAGAGCCCCGCAATTGAAACACTTCATACTCGTTTGTTTTCTCTTCATGACACTAAGAGCGACCGCCTCCTCGCTTGAAGATAGTCTCTCCTCCTCGACTAGTAACCGTGACATCATCTTATTGAGGTTTTGTTTTTCAGATGGTACAGACTCCCAGGCCGATCTAAAATGTTTGTATGGCTCGGGCAGTGACATTAAAATTTTAGTTATTATCATTTTGTCGGTTAATGGTTCTGCAGCAAGCTTGAGCTTTGTTTTTATGTCCTCTACTCTTGAAAAAAATTTTGACATTTGTTCTCCACTCTCAATACTCATTGAGAAAAATTTTTGTTGTAGCAGATGCACACTTACATAGCTCTCTTTATCATAGATTGACTTGAGTTTTGCCCACATCTCAGCAGCTGTGCCACATGAAAAAAGATGTGTAAGCGGCTCCTCCTCCATTCTGGTGACTATGATTTCCTGCGCCTTGGCATCTTTGGTAGCAGCGGCAGCGGTTTTGGTGGCGTCAGACGTTAATGATTCGACATCCGTAACAACACTTAGTACACCGCGGCTTCTCAATATTACTTCGGTTTGAAAGCGCCATACAGGCCAGTTTTCTGCTCCCTTCAGTTTTAAAGTGTGCGCAAGCGACGAATTCTCCATATTTTGGTTATTTTCTCGTTCTCTTCAGTGAATTGCGCAGTTACACACCGCGTGGTTTGGTGCGACTCGCGTGTTCTCGTATCTCCTCAATCGCGCTAACCAATCTCGATTTACCTCGATCTATCTCGATCTAGCAGCAGCAGGAATGGGACTGGGCCCATAACCTGTTAGTTTATATGTAATTTGCAACTCCTCACAGTGGAAATTAATTAAATGCACAGCTCACACAAAATGTCGGCTCACTTTATTAGCGTTCTTCATACAACTTACTTGTAGGTTAACTCAAAGTGACAGATACTAATAGAATGTTGCCATTTTTCATTGATTCTAACAGCACTGATTGTGGTTTTAGTCTTATTTTGGTTCGTACATCTTTGAGCGCTGACATCCTAGTTTTTTATTTTTTTGCAAACAAATGAAATTTGAAATTGAAACAAATGACAATTTTGGACAAAATGAGACTTGTTGTCCAATAGAAAGGGGACATCGCGTTTGAATGTAAATTTATTCAAAAATTTCGTTCTTAACCAAAAAAACAAGGCAAAATGAAACTATTTTTGTCCATTAGAATGGGGACAAAAATAGTCACATTTTGTCCAAAATTGAACCTTACATTGTTTGTCATGTAAAAAAATATTTGGTTCTACACCAAAAAAACAAGGCAAAATGATACTATTTATGTCCATTTTGGGACAAAAATTGACTATTTTGTCAATTGTCCTATGGAACAAATGGGTACTCAAAATATCTACTAGTCCACATAAGTACACCGTAAAAACATTTTGTAAAAATAAGCAATAGCTATGAGATTTGTCTATTAAAAACACTTTTTATAAATAAATAAAAAATAACTTAGTTATATAAGTCATATAATTATAAAAATGCACATAATTACATATAAAAAGTTGATTATAAAGGTTATTTTTTGCCATCGTTTAATGCATTTATTTGATCTTAAATGCTGATTAATTAGCGTTATTTAACCCTTTAAAGTACAATATATTAATATGTATTTTAAAAAAACAATGGAATTTGAAAAGGGGTTTGAAGATTTTATGGAAGATGGCCTATAGTCCGGCCGCCATCTTGTTTTTTCAAAAATATTGCAGACTTACAAATTATACAAAAAACCTGAGTAGAAATGTACAAATGTAGGACTTAATGCTAAACATTTTCTACCAGACATCCACCAGTACCTTTAGTACAAGTTTTGATAGTTTTCGAAAACTTTTTTCATTTACGTATTGTTCCATACATTTTAGTAAAGCGCCTCTATCGGAAACGTGGAGGAACTAAAATCGGTAGTAATCGGCGGTATAGATTGCTTCACTCTAAAACGAAATAAGTTTTCGAATACCTTTTAGCCCAGCAATGTATGGAACAAGACGAAAACGAAAAAGTTTTCGTAAACTATCATAACTTGTACTAAGAGTACAGATAGCGATTACGTTTTCGGAAATTCAAGATGGCGGCCGGACCATATGCCAGTAATTTCGAACCCTTTTAATATATTTGCTAGTTAAAGGGTTAAACTATTATGAACGCTCCATACGTACGCCATTAAGTTTTTATATTAAAATTATATTAAAAATCATTTATGTGAGTATAATTTTGTGTTTGAATGTTTTTTTTTTTTTTAAATCATATTTAGCTTTATGTAGATATAGCTTTGAGTTTGGTACCTTGTCACTGTATGGAAATAGGAAGTAATCTTCGATTTGTGAATGGCGTATTGAAATATTTATCGTGACAAAGTACTAGACCTTTTACATTTCGTTGGCTCACTATTACAAGGTTCCATGTTATTTTCTTACACGTTATGTAATTTCAATTAAACAATTTTGACTTTCATAAATATTGACTTATCAGGATTTATACTTGAGTGAAAATATCTCTCTCTCAAGCATAAACCCTGCTAAGTCAATATTTATGAAAGTCAAAAATTTTAAATTAAAATTGCAGAACGTGTAAGAAAATAACATGGAACCTTGTAATAGTGAGCCAGCGATTTATGTAGTTGTTTTGTGGACGTACTGTAAGCCAGAAACGTTGCGCGATATGAAGCAATGTTGCAGCAATGGAAAGCAATATTATGTACAGAACCAGTGAAATACATATAATAAGATTGATAATTTCAGTGATTCATGAGCAATGTTGCTCGTGCAATATTGCACAAACTTCAAACAACATTGCCCCTCGATGCAACATTGCTGGCCCCCGATTCTACTAAAGAAATTGTTTATAAATTGTAATTGTTTTAATTTTATTTTTTAAATAATTGCCTCAAAATTGACAGGTATATATATATTTTTATACTAAGTTATAATATTAGGTGGTGGTAATTTTCTAGTATAAAAAAAAAAATTATTCATTAAAAAATTAAATTTAAACAATTGCAATTTAAAATCATTTTTTTTTTTTGTAGAATCGGGGGCCAGCAATGTTTCATCGAGGGGCAATGTTGTTTGAAGTTTGTGCAATATTGCATCAAGTTAGTAACATTGCATGAGCAACATTGCTCGAAGTTTTCGGCAATATTGCTTTAATTTGGGAAAAGTTGCTTTAAGATTTGCAACGTTTAAAACAGTGAGCAACGTCGCGCAACGTTGCACTTGAATCTTTTGTTATAGCGCTTATTCGGCACATAGTGAAGTAAAAGGCACCGTTAAAATATTAAAAAATGGTAAATATTAACTTTGGTATATTAAAATTGGTAATTAAGCTAAAGAGAGGTTATTTTTGGTAAAGTGTTGAAGGTAAAGATGGCAAGTTAGGTGTTGACGGCAATTTTTTTTTTGTTTGACTTAATACAGTAATACCCCGCTTTACGAGAGGGATACATTCCAGAAAAAAACGCGTTAACTGAAATTCGCGCATGACGGAACAAACGAAACGAACGAGGTAATCCCCATAGAACAAAGTCGAAGGACGGGGAATTCCCAATTCTTAAAACAGAATGTTCAGAGGAAGCGGGGATTCCCGCGACCATAGAGAAGTTGATGGCTACATTATGTTTATACGCACTCTTTCGCGTAATGCGAGGCATTTGAGCGCGCAATTTGAAATTCGCGTTATAGTGAAACCGCGCATAACGGGGTCGCGTAAAGCGGGGTATTACTGTACTCGATTCCTATAGAGTCACAATCTCTCAGTAAAAACAGTCAAAAAACGTCCGAGCGTCACTGTACATACGCTGTATCAATTATATACTTCACAATGCCACATTTACTGCAATGTAGACGTTATGTCGCTTGCATAGTGTTCAACGTTAGTTGTCCGCTATGTCATCGTAGCTCTGGCATCGCGCGGCGTTGTACTCGGAGCGCGGTTACCTTGTAACTAAACAACAAGTCTGCGCAATGTAGACGTTATGTCGCTTGCATAGTGTTCAACGTTAGTTGTCCGCTATGTCATCGTAGCTCTGGCATCGCGCGGCGTTGTACTCGGAGCGCGGTTACCTTGTAACTAAACAACAAGTCTGCGCAATGTAGACGTTATGTCGCTTGCATAGTGTTCAACGTTAGTTGTCCGCTATGTCATCGTAGCTCTGGCATCGTGCGGCGTTGTACTCGGAGCGCGGTTACCTTGTAACTAACCAACATGTACTGCAATGTAGACGTTATGTCGCTTGCATAGTGTTCAACGTTAGTTGTCCGCTATGTCATCGTAGCTCTGGCATCGCGCGGCGTTGTACTCGGAGCGCGGTTACCTTGTAACTAAACAACAAGTCTGCGCAATTCGTAGCGTGCGCCGAGTTTTGGTTCGGACATTAAATTTATTTGGCACGATTGTGACTCTATATGTATTGTATCTCGATGGCGAGAAATTGATTTTTAAGCATTGTATAATTTGACCAACGTTTTTAAGTAACGGCGTAACTTGAAAAAGTTTTTTTACAGTTATTAGTGCGATTTGTAATAATTGTCTTTTTTTCTTACTTTAAGCTTCCTTCACTGGGCCCCGATTCAACTAAAGAAATTGTTTTTAAATTGTAATTGTTTCAAATTATTTTTTTAAATAATTGCCTCAAAAATGACACTTGAAATTTTTTTTGTACTGTAAAAATACCACCACCTGTTATTATAACTTAGTATTAAAAAAAAAAAAAAAACTGTCAGTTTGAGGCAATTATTTAAAAAATAAAATTGAACTATTACAAGTTAAAAACAATTTCTTTAGTAGAATCGGGGCCCTGTTATCTTGTAATACATAATTGTTTTTTTTCTTCTTTATTGATTTATTATAAAAAGGCGGGACCTATTTTGTATTGCCGTTGACACAGAAATGTAAAATGGATAATATGTGTTTCACTACATTGTTAGGGACTTTCACTTTTTAGGGTTCCGTACCCAAAGGGTAAAAACGGGACCTAAGTCTACAATCTTATTATAGAAACTGACGTGGTTTTCACACATTTTATTTATATTACACGGGAATTACTCACGTAAGATTAAGCCGGTCACTCCGACTATAGTTTCAACCGCGTTAGGCTGTCAAGCGAGACGCAGCCGCGCGCGTGCATTCACCTTGAAAAAGACCGCCTAATGCGGTTGAAACTATATTCGGAGTGACCGGCTTAATCTTACGTGATTAATTCCCGTGTAATATAAATAAGCCTACATTGTCTGTCTGTCTGTCTGTCTGTCCGACCTTTAAACGGCTGTATCTTTCGAACTGTAATATTTAGCCAGTTGTAATTTTCACAGAATATGTAATAAATATTACGGCGGATTAACTAACAAATAATAAAAAAGTTAAAAGGTAAAAACAAAAGGGTTGCATGCAACAAACATGTTTTTTTAACGTATTTTTGTAATTGCTCTAATGTAAAAACGATAATACGTACAAGCGTCAAACTTGGCATGATTATAGTACACACTCTAAAATATAACAACAAATAATAAATAATGGTCAAGTGCAAGTCGGTGGCAAGTTTCTGTTCATTACCAAGTTAGAACTGGTAATTTCGTTATTTAATTTTGTGGTGGTACGGAACCCTCAGTGCGCGAGCCCGACTCTCACTTGGCCGGCTCAGTCGAGAATCGAACCCGGGACTTGCTCATGAGCCAAATGCTACCACAGCCATCTCGGTCTCTTATCAAGTAGAATGTAGTGAAACACATTTCCACTGTTATAGCTTCGACCATAATAAAATGAATGGACGGGCCCAGAAGAAGCGCATTTTTGAAGGTTACAAAATGAGCGCCGGCGCTTACTTCGTTTCAGTCAGTCTCTAGCCGTAGGAAGTGCGACACGTGTCTATTGTTACATTTTAACGAAACATCAGACAAAATGATGCTTTCGTGTGCTTTCCCGAAGTGTAAATACACAACAAAGAACCGCTATCTATTTTTTGTAACAAATGTACTGCACATGGTTATAATTAGGTGTTGAAGTATATATCCGACGGTTTTGTCTATATTTTAGATATTATATTTAGATAGCCCGTTGGTCCAGTTGGTAGTGAACCTATCTTCTGAGCTTGAGGGCGTGGGTTCGATTCCCACCTAGGACAAACATTTAAGTGATGAACATTTGTGTTTGTTCTATATCTGGGTGTTAATATCTATTTAAGTATGTATTTAAACCTATATATGTATATATATGTCTCTGGCAGCCATATCACAAGCTTTGCTTAGTTTGGGGTCAGATGACCGTGTGTGCTAAAATGTCACGATTTTTTTTTTTACTGAGCAAGTTCAATTGTTATGGCCCGTCCATTCATTTTATTTTGTTCGAAGTGTTATTGTATAAAGTATGTAATATCATGGTATGGTGCTAGAAAGTGTTGGTATCGGTGTGTAGAAAAGTGTTCGATTTGTGTGAGATCGCTTGTACTTTAAAAAGTTGTTTATACACAATTATGTATGTATATATATTTATTTATATTTTATTCGCACCACCGACCGTTTTTCAACTTTAGTCCTCACCATCCAAAGGTTGCCTGGAAGAAATCGATTTAGGCGATAAGGCCGCCCATTATACTACCGCTTATGCTAGTTTAAGATTAATTTGTATTTTCGGTGTGTAATAAAGAAATATTGTATTGTATTGTAATTAACGCCCATCGTACCAATGAGCTCTTTGGAGTTTATGTACGGATTTTCATGACACTGGCTTTTCGGTGAAGGAAAACATCGTGAGGAAACCTGCATACGTACGGAGAAGGAATTCAATGGCGTATGTGAATCCACCAACCCGCACTGGGCCAGCGTGGTGGATATGGCCCAATCACCCTTTCGGGGGTAGGCTAAAAGTCCAGCAGTGGACTGTTAAAAGGTTGATTATGAGGAACGTTCATCGATATACATGCCGAGCTATGGAAATCGCTATGCTCGGGGTTTCTCTGATTAATGAGAAGATCCGTAGACGAACGAAAGTTACCGACATAGCCCACCGGATTAGCAAGTTGAAGTGGCAGTGGGCAGGGCACATATCACGCAGAACAGATGGCCGATGGGGCCGAAAGGTTCTCGAATGGAGGCCACGGACCGGTAATTGCAGCGTAGGACGTCCCACAAGATGGACAGACAACCTAAAAGAGACCGCAGGGAAACGCTGGATGCAGGCCGCTTCCAACCGGCCCTTTTAGAGATCGATGGGGACATTAAAAAAAACCCTAAAATCTTCGCGATTCGTTTAAATCTTTCTTTTTCTCGTAGTCATGGTATAAAGTATAGTATGCAAGTCTTGAATAAAACGCATTTATATCGAAGGCCATGAATCACTCGCGTCGCTCAAGGTACTAAGACTAGATCATAATGAATCACTCCCTACGGGCGTGATTCAGTCGTTAGAATCCTTCACTTGCTCGTGATTCATCTGTGGCCCTCGCTTTAAATCCGTCCTTTATTCACTAATTGCATTGTAAACTATTGTTTTGTGTATAGACAGCTTTTTTCCACAAAGTGGTTTAATAATTAAAAATATCACGTTAATAATGTCACTATATTATATTTTAGTTATATGTTAAAATTGATCCGAAATCATCAGTTATTTAGAAATCCTATTATAGAAACTGACGTGATTTTCACACATTTTATTTATATGACACGGAAATTACTCACGTAAGATTAAGCCGGTCACTCCGACTATAGTTTCAACCGTATTAGGCAGTCTTTTTCAAGGCAAGTGTTGTTTTAGCAGTTTTATTTTTTCAGTCTTTCGCTTGAATTTATAGTCGGAGTGACCGGCTTAATCTTGCGTGAGTAATTTCCGTGTCATATAAATAAAATGTATTTAGAAATCGTTAACGATCGATATTGTTGAAAAAGTAATTATTTTGTATGAATGCATATAATGAGTGTCAACTTTCTTAGTAATTATTATATCGACTTGAAAACTTAATATACATTAATCACGAATCGCTTTCTTCTAGGCAAGCGTGCTCCATCATAGACCGCATCATCGGTTGACATCAGGGGCACGATTATATGTTGTATCTCAATGGTATTTGGACATAATCTACGACTACGGTATCAATCTTTATGGTATAAATAAAGTATAGCATGCAACTCTTGAGTAAAACGGATTTATATTGTGATCCATGAATCACTCGTGTCGCTCAGGATCCAAACTCTTGAATCACAAGCGTAGCGAGTGGTCTTGGTGATTTTGGTCACTTCGTAACCGGATTAAATCCTTAACTTAATGTAATACCTTGATTAAACCGGAATACATTCCTTTTTGGATTTCCATGGTGATTAAATCACAAGCGTACCGATTCAATCATCATGAATCACTCCCTACGCTCGTGATTCAGTCGTTAGAATTCTTCGCTTGCTCGTGAGTCGTGATTCATCTATGGCCCTCGCTTTAAATCCATCCGTTATTCACCTAATTGCATAATATGCTATTTTCTATATGGAACTTTTTTTTTTTACTATTTCACTGTTGTGAAAGTTTTTTATAATGATTTATATTATACCACGATATCTTGTATAATCATTACTAAGAAAGTTTTAACCTCAATTTAATCGCTTAGTTTAAGTTATGTTATATTAGATGTAAGTTTTAACATATTTAAAGTTAGATTTTTTTTCTTGTGTTACACACTGGCTTCCACTAAAGGTTGGTTTCGATTGGCGGTTTTCAAACGCTGCGTTTTTTATTGATAGTTTGCGTTTGACCACAATTCAGCTGAACAATAGTTTTTTTTATAGTGACGCAAACAGCCTTATGCTGTACCCTTAGTACAAGTTTTGATAGTATTCGAAAACTTTGTTTCGTTTCCGTATTGTTCCATACATTGCTGGGCTAAAAGGTATTCGAAACCTTTTTTTCGTATTAGAGTGAAGCAATCTATACCGCCGATTACTACCGATTTTAGTTCCTCCACGTTTCCGATAGAGGCGCTTTACTAAAATGTATGGAACAATACGTAAACGAAAAAAGTTTTCGAAAACTATCAAATCTGGGACTAAGCGTACTGAACGCTCGCCCGTGTTTTATTCCTACTTATCCAATTTTGATGAAACTCAGTAAGTATATTTAAATTGTGAATAGAAGTATCTAAGGCGAGAAATTTGATTCCACGATTTACGACAATAAACTAAAATAAAAAAATGCATTTACGTTAAATACGTACCGAGAATGAAACTCCCTGCCTTTATTTCCTGAGAACTACAATATAGCCATCTTCAAGGCTAGAGTGAATAGATTTCTTCTAAATTAACGTGTTCCATCCTTGACACCGTCGCTTACCATCAGGAGTGGTGGCCAAACGTAGATATATTCTGTAAAAAAATATTGGCAAAGAAATGCTTTCCTTCTACCGATCTTGCTTTGATCAACAAACGGTCGGTTTCTTCTAGGCAAGAGTGCTCCATTGTAGACCGCATCGTCGCTTTATATCAGGCGAGTTGGCGGTCAAACGCAAGCCTATTAATATATAAAAAAACAGTAAAGTAAAACATTGTTTTTTTTTGTCTGCGTGTAAAAATTGCCAATTGAAAGGAGCCTTTATTCCCAGAGTTCTTTGTGTCGGCGATCTCACAAAGTCAAAAGTGAGATGTAGAAGTTATATTATTATAAAAAATAATAAAAACTACAATAAAAATGAGTGGTTTGTATATAAAATTGTTGTTTTATTTACAACTTGCTACGCCCAGGTTTCACCCGCGTAGTGATGAAAAATGGTGATGATGATGATGAAAAGTAGCCTATGTCACTCTCCGGCCCTTGAACTATACCCATGCAAAAAGTGATAAAGAAAGTTCTCAATACATCCAAACTTTCAAAATGAGATCCAACGAGAATTAAAAATCTCAACAGATCCATCGAGGAAATATTAATAGAACTAGTACATAAGAAAAAAAGTTCTTGATAGATCCATAATTTTATAATGGGATCTAAAGGGAAAATAAATCTAGATCCATTATGGATATAGCATTGGATCTATCGAGAATTATCCAAAATCAGTTCGAACCGTTGTTCTGTTGCTGCGTGAAAGAGGAACAAACAAACAAACACACTTTCGCATTTATAATATTAGTATAATTAACTGCCCCGCTTGGATATTCTCCCATCAGGGGCTTGAGATTCAGATTCATCGCCGTCTCGCTTGACCAACGACGGTTAAGACGCGGTACAATCGCAAAGTTAACCAAAAGAAGTGTTTTTAAACGCTTTGTGTGACGTGACAAAATTAGCTGATCAGATAAAAAAACACTACAAGTAAAAAACCCCCTTGGTAATAATCTTAACCGAATAAAATTTTGAAAAATTGTCTAGACTCTTAAAAAAACACATTACAAATTGCGCAATAAAAATAGCTTCTGAATTGAAGAACTCTGAATTTTCAGCGACAACGACATATTTTTTTGTACGAATTGTGTAGCCAGACTAGTCTTTTAAAACTTTAACCAGTTAATTGTTGAAATTAATTTATATATTTTGATAAATTAAATAAAAACCCTCAAAATAATATAAACACAAGCACAAAGTCATCATCATCATCAAATATGATGATATACGATTTTCGACTCTAAAAAAAGCCGTTTTAGATAGCAAATAGATCATGGCGTGAGCGGGTGAAAACGAATTTGAAATCGTGATCAGACCGCGCCTTAACGAGTTTTGTCGATGTACGAATCGAACTCATATTAGAGAACAGCCGTAAATGTATAAATAAATATACGGTTAGTTTTGATGTAAATTGTATATAGCTATGGTATAATAATATGCTCCGCCAGGTATAGCAATATGACCACGTGGGCGTCCCGCAATGATGTTATCAATACACGTACACGTGCATAAGCAAGAACAGAATAAGTAATTTACAACAGGTTCGAGAGTGATGACGATACACCACGTAACAGCTGATTGGATAAAGTGGCAACAGACAGTGACGTCATTGCGGGACCACTCCCAGATTTCTAGTTTGTTTTCTTGGATTGTATGAAGCTGCGGACATTTTCTGACTAGTTTTCCACGCGTTGTGTATGTCATAAACGGCTGGACACAAATTTAAAATCAGAGCCAAGAACACTATCGAAAAATCAAATATTGTTTCAGCCGTTTGGGAGCTACGATGACACAGACAGATACGCACGCTAACACCTCTGTAGGGGGGTTAGACAAGGCCCACTTCCTGTTAGCGTTAACGCCTGCGGAAAGATGAAATTGTATGAAAATGACATTATAATAATAATAAATTTATTTATTTGGTTACCATAATATGCAACTTATGCCATCTTATTATATAATATTACAATTTTACAATAGTTTATAAAAATTTGAATTCATGCATGATAATTATAGACTATATATAAGTTTAAGATAAAGTTAATACAATAAAATTACCATACTATAATACAATAATAGTTAATATAATACAATACAATAAAATAACTCATGTGAGGCCCTAACTCCCACAGTAGGATACCCTGAGTTTGTGGGAGCTAGTTCTCTTCGGGGGTGCATGCGAGAAAGTGCACATGCATACTATCAGATGCTAATTCAATTATTTGTCATCTGATCAGAGTTATTCAGAGTTTAATTGTTGTGTGAAAGTGATGTGATTTAGATTGTGAGTATATGAAAATAATTATTAAATGTGTGTATTTATTTATAATAATAACATATATGTAATTAATATTTAATTTATATGTAATTATAATATAGGTCTAATTATTTACTTGACCGTTAGTAGAAGCTTATGTATATTGAGATAGGCGACTCCATTTCCCGCTGAAGCAGTCATCTCTTTCTACCCTCGTAGCTCTGTCTCTTTCGCACACCCCCTTCCAACTCACTAGGCGCGCGAGGTAGCTGAGGCTCCGAGCCTGCTCGTCATTGGCGTGATATTTCCCGCGCAGTTCACTTGTGCTAAGAGAATCCCTATTCTCTTGATTAAAATCAGTGGTTTCCAAGAAGCAATAAATCACGTAAGTGCACAATATTTCATTATTTTTTGTAACGATGTTATCGTTCGTCGTTATTTAGTCTCGAATAGCAATTCGATTCGATAAATAATGGCGTGATTCTACCCTCAGATATTTTTCACTTGATTTTCTTTGTGTAATCGTGTCTTAGGTTAATATTTCCTTTTAGGATGGTAAACCCGTGAACGTTAACTTGAAATTCAGTTTAAGCATGGGGTCCCATGACCCAAGTAGACCGATTTCCACCGCTGGTGGGTCAGGTAACAGTAAATTACGTTCACGATTCTCATCAAACGGCTGCAGTAGTGGCAGCTCGTTGTCCTCGTCTGGCTCCTCAAGGAAGAACTCAAAGCACCGCCGGAGCTGCCTGTCAAGGCACGACCGCCATCTTATTGCAAAATTATCCAAAGTTGTAGATAATTTACGAGAAACGGTTCAAGCTTTTGAATACCCTCCTACTAATTTTAATAATGATAATGCTTCCGTTGTCAGTCGCGATATAGATGACGAGCTCTCTATCGACTATAACGCCTCGCAGGCGTCACCGTTGCCGGTTTCTGAGAATCCTGTACTTGTTCCGGAATTGACCTTTGATATCGAGACGAAGTTAAAAGATACCGTGTTTCCAAAAACACCCGCGAATTTTTTAAGTAAGCTAGACGAGGTTCAGCGTTTTGGAAAAGACACTTGGGCGGATATTAAATACGCAGAAACACAGAAACTATACAACCATTCGCCAGGATTTACGGAAATGGAATCAAACGAAGAGGTAAAGGCGTACGATAACGTACACCACCTAACGTATACCGATAAATCATACGCAGCCATTACCTTTGGCATCCTGAAGCAAAAAGAGGTTTTAGTGAATAGTTTGCGCGATTTAATCGCATGGTCTAGAACCCCAGATGCTTCCATCACTGATCTAAATTATACAATTGACGAAATTTTCCAAAAAGGCGAATTGCAAAAGGTTACACAAGACCTTTTACAAATGGTTTGCGGCCATAGATCAGAAACTATTGAAATGAGAAGGGACGGTATTCTTAAGCATGTTCGAGACCCATTGGTAAAAGCGACTGTGAATAAAATTCCTCCTTCGAATACCCACATGTTCAACCCAGAGGCCCTCACATTGGCCTTAGAAAATGCAGGCGGTGTTAGGAAAGCTTTCTGGCCAGTGAATAGGCCAAGCAGCAGTAATGCTTCGCGAGCAAAGCCCGTTAATTCTAAACGTCTCCCCTTGCAAGGGCAAGTACGGAATATGGTGCCATCGCATGGTCACCCAAAATACGGCTATGACACACAACCCTCGCAGGGTAACTTTCAAGCCTACCATTACAATACGACAGAGCCGAATAATGCTGGCCCTGATCAGCGCTCTTATAACTCTAACAATAATGTTGTAATTTTCGATCCCGCGGATCGACCCAATCGCAAAGAGATCAAAGTGACGTTCGTTATCTTCGGGCTACAGAGGTAACAAGGTGCAGAAACAATGACTCACAGCCTTTTCGGGCCGGCCAGTTAGCACATTACGTGAGCCGGTGGAAAGATATGGGAGCCCCAGACTTTATATTGCGAATAATAACAGGGTATCGCATACCTTTTCGCCAGAGACCACCCCTGGTAACACCGAATCTAAAAAGCGATCGCCATCGCACTTTAGAATCGGAAGAAATGTCTGCACTCATTATTCAAATGAAAAAACAAGGCGTGTTGAGGGTAGCACCTCTCACTCCAAGTTTTGTGTCCTCCATGTTCTTAGTACAAAAAAGCGGCGGATCATACCGACCGATACTCAACCTACGGTCTCTCAATCACTATGTGCTAACAGAGAGTTTTCGGTTAATAAACATGTTTCGTGTCCCAGACTTTCTCCAAAGTCAGGATTGGATGTGCAAGGCCGACATTTCGCAAGCCTATTTTAATTTACCAATAGCCCAGTCACACAGGCAATTTTTACGTCTCGTCTACAAAGACGAAATACTTGAAATGACTTGCCTTCCGTTCGGCCTAAGTACAGCCCCGAAGGTATTCGCGTGCCTTACGAATTGGATAGCGCAAATCCTCCGAGAGAAGGGCCTGAGAATAATAGTCTATTTAGACGATTTTTTTGCTGGCTCATCAAGATCCAGATATATTGGCTCAGCAGGCGGATTTGTTATTAGAGACGCTGGAAACTCTCGGATTCCGAGTGAATTACGAAAAATCTGTCCTGGTTCCACAAAAATATATGACTTATCTCGGAATTGTTTGGTACCCCTGGACAAATAGCAAACAATTACCACATTAAAAGTCGTCTGCCACAGTCAAAAAAAGTGACCCAATCTCAGAAAACAGGCAAGTTATCCTTAAAAGAACTCCAAAGCTTAGTAGGATTGCTGAATTTTGCAAGCTTCGCTGTCCCCCGAGGCAGATTAAACCATCGAGCAACTCTGAAGTTCTTAAGCACCCTGCCCGAGTATGCAGCTCCAATACGATACGTTCTGCCCCACTCGGTGTTAATGGAGATGCATTGGTGGCTTCAAAATTGTCATCGCTCATCTCCGATTCATATTCCACCTCCGACACATTACCTAACTACGGACGCCTCCGATATAGCTTGGGGAGGACAACTCAACAACCAAACTATGTCTGGTGTTTGGAACAAAGAGGAACGAAATCTACACTGCAACGTAAAGGAGATGCTAGCCATTCTACGAGTACTAGAGTTACAAGCAGCAAGCATGTCGGGAGAATCAGTTCTCATTCAATCGGACAACCGATCGGCGGTAGCCTACCTTCGCAACGAAGGCGGAACCAAGTCCCAATCACTCATGAAGGTTACATACGAAATTCTAAAGATTCTGGACGCTCATCAAATCCAGTTCAAAATTTATCACATCCCCGGGAGATTCAACAATCACGCGGATTGTTTATCCAGACACCGGCGGACCCCAGAGTGGCATTTAACACAGAGTTGTACAGAAATGATTTTTGCAAAAATGGGAACACCAGTGATCGATCTGTTTGCATCAAAGACCGCACATGTAGTAGCGAATTATGCAACCTTAGATTTGAACGATCACGAAACGTTGTTACACGACGCTTTCAGTGCAACATGGAATTTTCCCCTGGCATGGATATTTCCACCGCCATTTCTTATCCCCAGAGTATTGATGCATCTTAATCATGCAACAGGCGTGTATATCATTGTAGCTCTCCGCGTTGGGAGAAGGTTTTTTGGCGGCCGGACCTGAAATCACGAGCGATCGCACCCCCCGTTACTCTAACGAATTTAAAACGATTCCTGGTCGACACGACGACCGGATTGCCACCCCCGAAGGTCCAGAATATGAAACTAGAGATCTGGAAATGTAGGGGTGGGAGGACAAAATAAAAGTACGGGATTCTAGTCCATAACATAATGCCAACCATAACATTAACTACTCTGTAGACAGTACAAACATTTTTCAAACTGTTTGACATACGTTCTGCAGCACTGGGATATCTTTGTTCGGGTCGCAGAAATCACGGCTTAACAGTTTTAGGCGATGACGAATATCAACCATTATCGAAGACGACCTTATTATTTTGTGGCCCCAAGTTGGGTCCAAAAAAGACTGCAGAGTTTATAGACAATCTGGTGGAAGCTAACACACAAAATCAAGGATTTTAATTCTGTGTATATTGGGTCACTAAAACTACATATTACTATTCCTGCTAGGCCGGGAAGTGTGAGGTCTGATGTGTCTTCCAGGAGCTGGATCGACAATTTCTCTCCGGATGATATTTTAGAGAAAGGGAACTAGAAGTCAGTAAAAACTTCTCAAAAATTATATCTGTTAATGAATTCCTCACCAAGTGAGGAATTCATTAATTCTTGACGAATTCATTAATTCTTGACGAATTCATTAATTCTTGACCTAATAATATAATATTATACCAGTTCTTTGATTTTGACGGTAGATATCGAGTATCATTACGGCTTATTGACTACTGCAGTTTGTATACAAGTCAATTATCTATATTCAGTTGATTGTACGATGACTCATCGGTGTTAAAATACTGTGATTCTTTCATTCTAAGGTCTAATGTTATACCATGAGATAATTTATTACCTGTATCAAAATATTAGGTATCTTCCTTTCGCACATATGTGTACCTATGTTTTTTATTTTATTCTATCGTAGGTACTACCTAAGTACCCATTTATTGTATCCTACCAACTATCAACCTACTAGCCACGTAGTAGTTTATTGATAGGAATTTAGTCACATTGGCGTTTTTCTTAACTCACCAGGCGATAACAAACAGGTCTCAATATACATAAGCTTCTACTAACGGTCAAGTAAATAATAGAAGCGTTTTACCTGAAATAAAACGATTATTATATACTTACCTTAGTAGAAGCTTACTTTGTATCTCTGCCTGGTGATATTTCGACACAATGACGAGCAGGCTCGGAGCCTCAGCTACCTCGCGCGCCTAGTGAGTTGGAAGGGGGTGTGCGAAAGAGACAGAGCTACGAGGGTAGAAAGAGATGACTGCTTCAGCGGGAAATGGAGTCGCCTATCTCAATATACATAAGCTTCTACTAAGGTAAGTATATAATAATCGTTTTATTTCAGGTAAAACGCTTCTATTATATTTTCTGTGCTACTGTAGTCCAGCGTGAGAAGATAATCTTTTATTTTTCTTTTACATTCGTTTCTTGTTTTGCCTATTATATTAAGTATTTTGAAGTTTTTGTTTTTATTTTGAAGTTTTAAGTTTTTTTTGTTTTTTGTGTTCTTATAGACGAATGGTCCTAAGTAACTATAACATCTTTGTCCTAGTCTTGTTTTCCTGTTAGGAAGATCCCATCTACGTGAGATTACTACATTAGCTTGAGATAACATCTCTCAAGCTAATGTCATTGTCAATGTCATTTTCGTACAATTTCATCTTTCCGCAGGCGTTAACAGCAAATGGGTCTTGTCTACAATATGTCTAACCCACTAGGTATGCGTCGCCGTTGATTGTAACATAACAGCAAAATAATATTTTTACGGCGAGGGCGCTTTTTTTAATCCAGAGCGCAGTGAGCGATTCAAAGTACTTCGCTTGAACCAAAAAAAAAAAAAAAGCGTCTGAGTGATAGCTACACTCTACTTTTCATCACCCACTATGAGAAAATAAAAGGCGCCTCATATTTTATTGTAATATTATTATTTAATAAAACATAGAGTAACAACTAAATTGAAATTAAATAGTAGTATCTAATAATAAAACAACTAAGATCTTATATTTACATTTGAGACATTTTCCCAATTATGAAAATTTATTGTTACACAAAACCATGAATTTCTAACAATCCGTGAAAATTTACGAAGACGCGGGTTGTGGTTCGCGCGTTTCGTTTATATTCTGAGAATAGTTTTTCTTTTTTAAATATTATTATTTATTATGTAAATGTTTTAATTTTTTTTTAATTTTATTAAAAATAATATACAATAAATAGTCAATTAATACTAATTACCTACTCAAAAAGTCCTCCGCGGTTATTATATAAATAATTTACAATTATAATAAATCAGTTGGACCACGGGTCTAGTTCTGGAGCCGTTGTTCAATTACAAAAATTGTTGGACCACAACCCCTAACGAAGGCCCGTAGTCCAAGAAGTTGAACAGAACAGTTGGACCACTGCCCTGAAACAAATGTATCACCCACCCCCGTCCAGGGGCCTTACGGACAACAGCTAATTGCGGCACCTAATCACACCACAAACCGTATCTGGGCGCGATAAGGTTCACGTTCGCGTGATTTTCAAACTGAGCGGATTAGGTGCCGCAATTAGCTGTTGTCCGTAAGGCCCCTGAGATGAAAAACTCACTCATTCTATTATATTGATAAACTTGGAGACGCATCTATAGCCTCTGTTTAGATCTTTAGCACATTGGCATACGTTCAGAGTTCGCCTCAAGTCTCCGTACAGGTCGTAATGCTGCGTGGTATTCATGCAATCGCCAAGCTCGTCTAATGCCGCGCCTATGGCTTTCATTTGTTCTTCAAATCCGCCGCTGATCATAGCGCTCTTGTATTGATTGTACACCACTTTTTGACGATTTGTCAGTTTCCCCTGTACGTGGGTGGTACTGTGCCATTCTAGAAGGCAAACTCGGCACTCGCACTTGTACTGGATTTCGTTGTAGATGCTCTTCTGTCTGAGACAGGTATTTTTCGGGCAAGGGGATAACTTCATGTCGTAGAACTGTTCCCTGTAAAAAAGTTTATAGTGATGAGTCACACGGCGGGCAATGGAGAGAGCTATGCTCGGAGTTTCTTTGCGCACTATAATCCGGAACGTGGATATTCGTCAAAGAACCAGAGTCGCCGACATAGCTGTTAAAATTTGCAAGTTGAAGCGGCAATGGGCAGGCCACATCGCTCGAAGAACCGATGACCGATGGGGAAGAAAGGTTCTTGAGTGGAGACCACGAACCGGAAGACGCAGCGTAGGGAGGCATCCCACTAGATGGACCAACGACATTGTGAGAGTCGCGGGCATCCAGTGGATGCAGATGGCAGGTTGTCCTTCAGTGTGGAGGTTACAGGGGGAGGCCTATATTCAGCAGTGGACGTCTTCTGGCTGATGATGATGATGGTGATGAGTAATTGTCCGGATTCATCCGGACTTTTAGACATTTTGTCCGGACTTTGTTTGATAGCTTGGGCGATAGTAAATCTTGATTAATGTCTCAAACACACAAAAAAGCTTTTAAAAAATTAACTTACATACTAAAATGTCCGGACTTTTATCCGGCTTTATGTCAGGACTTTTAAATTTCGATATGATATAGTTATGACTCAAAATGCATAACCAGAAAGATCCAAACATCAAGGAATTTCACATGACTTTGTATCATTCACGTTAGTCATTCAAACTGACCTTGCGGATTCAGAGGTGATTTGTGTTCTAAAAACTATCTCACTATATTCGCGCTCTCTACGTTCGAGCATCCTTTTTACATGGACCAACCGTATAATCATTTAGAGTTAGCATAAACAGTCATAATATGTTAAAGATAATACCTATTTGCATTAATTTAGCATTAGTATTAGTAGGTACCTACCCTGTAAGTAGATAGTAGTACCTATGTATTTTTTTTGTATCTTGTTGCGTATAAAGTACATTCCTACATCAATAATGCACAATTACAACAAGCGCGATAATGTTGATCCTTACTAATATTTTAAAAGCTAAAGTAACTCTTATCTCTCTGTCTGGATGTTTGTTCGCTTTCACGACTAAGCCGCTAAGCCGATCTTAACGAATTTTGGCAGAATGATAGTGTACCTACATCATAAATGGACGTACATAGGGTACTTATTCTCCCAGAAAATGCGGGAAAATTGGAAAATCGCGGGTAGCACCGCGGGATTCAGCGAGTTGGTTATATTTGTCAAAAGTAGAACAGGGTATTACGAGATGGGTTTTGTAAATTATACAAACTAACAGTAGATTCAGTGGCAGTGACCAGGGCACATATCACGCAAAACAGATGGCCGATGGGGCCGAAAGGTTCTGGAATGGAGACCACGGACCGGTAAGCGCAGCGTAGGACGTCCACCCACATGATGGACAGACGACCTAAAAGAAACCGCAGGGAAACGCTGGATGCAGGCCGCTACCAACTGGCCCTTTTGAAGATCGATGGGGGAGGCCTATGTCCAGCTGTGGACGTCCTACGGCTGAAATGATGATGAACAGTAGATTGGCAAATTGTAAATTTTTCATGTCTGTGGCCACGCTGTAATTTCACAGTAACTGTAATCTATATACCTACAGTAAAAACTAATAAACTTACACGTAACAAATAGTGAGTTGGTCTCCTTTCTTGATACGCTTCAACGAGACTAAGGCCACTTGATTGTTGAAGCCCAATGCAAGCAAGTTCGGCTCGCAAGAGTGCGGGAGATTGCTCGCGAAAGAGAACCATCCTATGTTGCGTTGGACTCCACATCTGTACGACTCGTTGTAATAGTCGAAACCTGAACTCCAAATCTTGATTCCGCGCAAAAACGTGGTATTTAAATGTAGCATGATTCGGCTCAGTGCGTCTATTGCTTTTTCTCTTTTCCTCACTCCTGTGGATAAAAATTGAAGGTATATTCGAAGTTCGAAGATCAGTATGGACCGCGTATTTTACTGATATTAGTAGTGATAGGGATATGGTAAGGTGGAGTGGCGGGTGCGAACGCATCTGGCCTAAATCAGGCTTGATGCCTTTAGTCGAACTCACCTTGCAGACGACCTTACCGCCTTTTTTTGCATGTACATAATTCATCAGTGTCGCTGTAAGTTTCGTAGTTTGCAAGTAGAATGAGTAAGTGAGCCGTTTTTGCATTAAGCGGTATAATGATTTTCATGAATGAAAAATGGACACATTTGAACACGAACTGTAATTGTGATAAGACATATCTCCCTTGTTTGTCTAATCTGATAATACACTGGTAGATATATTATTATAACACATTCATAATATAGGTGTATATCGTTACTTAATATCAACATTGGCATAGGAAGGATTTTGTAGCACAAAAACCAGTTACAAAATACCTTGCACTCTTCGCGTGATTCAATCACAAAAATTATAAAGTTATATAAATTATAAAGTTAAATAATCATATAATTATATGATTATTTACGGGATATTTACCGTGGTAAGGTTGTGGACATATAACTTTAGTGAACAACCGTGATAGTTTAAAACACACACACACACATCAGCCATTAAATGTCCACTGCTGAACAAGGCCTCCCTCTTAGAGAGGGGTGTTGCCATAATCCCCACGCTTGGCAGGCGGCTTGGGGATCGCAGTATAGGACGCTGCTGCCCATCCTCCGGTGGTTCTGGTCGCAGTTTTAGGACATACCCGGGTCCCGGGTAGTTTAAAACAGTGTTTCACAAAAATTATGACCTGATTTTGATCAATGTGAAAGAAATGATTCCATAGTTGTTTAATTGTAAATATTCGGGATATAAATATTCGGGACATTTTTGCACACACGGTCATCTGGTCAAGCTTTGCTTGGAGTTTGGAGTCATGGCTGCCAGAGACTGATATACATACATATATAGTTTTTAATACATACATACTTAAATAAATAGTAACACCCAGATATAGAACAAACACAAATGTTCATCACACAAATGTTTGTCCTAGGTGGGAATCGAACCCACGCCCTCAGGCTCAGAAGGTAGATTCACTACCAACTGGACCAACGGGGCTATCAAATTGTGTAATAAGGATACACATTATTAAAACGCGAACCTAGCCAGCGCAAAAATATTAAGCTTTTGTTGTTTAATTCAGGTGAGCACGAACATTTTGAGTGTTATTGCCAATGTACAAGAAAATAGCTTAATTTTTTTGACATTTAATGTCACTGACCCTTTCGGGCATTCCCGTCTCCCGACCATGCCATGTAACAAAACTAAATTACTAACCCGACCCCCGGCTAAAAAAACAACAGAGTCCGATATTGAGGTTAGAGTTGAGTTAATATAGTGTGCTAATTATTTAATCCGAAGCAATTTAAACATTAGGAAGCCAGCTTTCGTTATACTCATCTTCATCATCATCATAGTCAGCCTTTTAACAGTCCACTGCTGGACTTTTAGCCTACCCCCGAAAGGGTGATTGGGCCATATCTACCACGCTGGCCCAGTGCGGATTGGTGGATTCACATACGCCATTGAATTCCTTATCCGTATGTATGCAGGTTTCCTCACGATGTTTTCCTTCACCGAAAAGTCAGTGGTATGAAAATCCGTACATAAGCTCCAAAGAACTCATTGGTACGGGCCCGGGGTTTGAACCCGCGACCTAACGCTTTCAAGTCTAGCGGTCTCCCAAATAGGCTACCACGGCTCATTATACTAACTGGGGCCTTACGGACAACAGCTAATTGCGGCACCTAATCCGAAAATCACGCGACCGCAAACCGTATCTGGGCGCGATAAGGTTCACGTTCGCGTGATTTTCCAACTGAGCGGATTAGGTGCCGCAATTAGCTGTTGTCCGTAAGGCCCCAGGTACTAACAGCATATGTCATTATATCAAAAAGAGTGTACAAGTTTTTACAGGAAAATAGTAAATAGATTACCTTCAGGCAAATAGCCTGGCACTCGGCCTAGACAATATACGGCTGAAGCGCAAATTATGCTTGAATTGATCATCTTATCGGTAGAGACGGTTATCTGATCGTTGTAACAGAGTATTGACACAGGGTTGTTGCAGTCAAAAGTCTCTCTGACAGAGCTCTTCTTCAGTCGCTTCTCGCCCATTTCTAGAGAGGCAACCCTGAAACATAATTAACGCTTTTCTTAAAAATCAACATAGTCACGTTCTTTTGTAATATTGATGCCGGATACAAGTTCCATTTACATTGTAAATGCGAAAGTATGTGAGTGTGTACATTTATTCCCACTTAGCTCTATAACTTCTAAACGGATTTATATGAAATTTGGAGTGAGTTAACGCAAAAGCTAGGTACCTTTTATTCCGGCAAATAATGGATTCGTGAAGGATAGCGAGTAAAACGGCAAAGCGTATCGCATAGTAATAGGTATCTTTGAAATCTCCCAAAATACCAGAGGTAAAAATCTTGCTCAATTTGGCTTGATTTTTGGAACGATTGGACTGTACCTAACCTTAGAATAAGAATTAAGTATACTGTATACATACATGGTTACGCATATACCCTGCACTAAGCCGAAAGGAGGCCATTTTACTCATCATTATGAACAACTTTTACTATGGGACTAACCCTGAAATCGTGGAAAAATTCAGCTATTCCATTAATTTTGTCGAGTATCAATTACTGTTTTCTATGGAACAGTTGATATTTTTTTGTGATTTCAGGGTGGGTGCCATAGTAAAAGTTGTTCATAATTACGAGTAAAATGACCTCCTTTCGGCTTAGTACAGGGTATAAGCGTAACCCTGTATAGCCTTATCAACTAACCTCAGTTCTTCCCAGCCGAGTTTCAAAGACATCTTGATCGCGGCTCTCACCGCCAGTTTGTTTACATCTCTCCTATACATGGTGCCCATGTAAGCGACGATATGGCACTCGATGCGATGGTAATCCTCCAAGCACTTCTCTCTACATTCCTTGCTACAGAAAAGCGCTTTACAGCAACCTGTAATGCGTAGTTAGACATTGTTACCGGATTCGTAAACAGGAACTTAGGTGCAGTAAGGTATTTTTTTCATATTTATCAATTATTTCAGAGTGACGTGCGGCGCGAGCGCAGTGCAATGCCACGCAAAAAATTGTGGTCTAAACGTAGGTGACATTGCAACGTTTAACAACTTGTCCCCGTATAGATTTACTTAAGTATACTAAAATATGTATATGGGCGGGACATTTGGTAAGAAGGGATGGGGTGGATCAAAGCAGTCACAGAATGGTGGCTGCAGAGCGGAAAGCGACCAGTGGCAGACCACCAGTCCAGTGGTCAGACGACATCGTTAAGGCGGCAGAAAGGACGTGGACAAGACTGGCATAGAGGCAAGATAGATGGTGTGCTGTCTTGCATCAATCAATGTCTTTGTCTTGTTGATGGTGTGATGTCTTCTGTCTGTCGTCGTCAATACTTTATATACTCAGCAGTGGATAGAAAATGATGATGATAAAGTAAAAATACCTTCGCACGGGATCAAGAACAGACTCATCTTATGGCAAAAGTAGCAGGAAGTATACTCGTTATATTCATCCTGGACGCTCACGAAAGCTTGCTCCATCGCAATCATTGTCCCTGATGTGATTTCCTTTGCAGCCACAACTTTTTTGCCATCATCTACGCAGACGTCTGTGCTCACACATGGTATTTCTGCGTTTCTTTTCACGTCAAAATTCGTGTAATTCTGCATATCTTTATCTGAGATCATCATATCCCGTATCATTTCTAGCATCATACATTTGTCTGCCTCGATCATGCGTTTTTTCAGCTTGACGAGTAGAAACTCCGGGCAGTCCAATTCCAAGGCAGCTTTAATATTTAACTGGCAATCTCGGTATGCTTTTATAGTGAGCATCACAGCGGAAATGTTGCTGTAGGCCAACTTTAGTTCCAGGGAGTTGTTTGGAGCATACGCAAGGGCTTTATTGAAACACAGAATAGCTTCCGTGTGGTTTTGTTTGATGTAATGGAGGTTGCCTTCTTTTCTAAATTCATTAGACTGTTCAGCAGATTTTCGTTCTGCCAGTACCATGGGAATCGATAAGGTCTTTCTTAAAGCTCCAGTGGCTGCTCTGACTATAGCTGCTAAGTCTTTGGTGGCGATAGCTTGCTTTATATCTTGCATTCCCCCCGTCGATTCCAGTAATGAATTAAAAATACCATCTATTGTCACCCCGTCCATTGTTTTAGAGGTTTCTGTGAAATAAAAATATACAGTTAAATAAAAAAAAATTGCTAACTCTATCACCCTATATGGTTATCCAACCTGCCTTTATAAATTGGAAAAACCCAAGATTTGCAAAAGCAAGACGTAGATTTGATTAGCGTACTACGTTTTTACATGATATTTTGGGGAGTGGACCGAGTGAACATTTCAAGATCAAATTTGACAAAACATATATATCCGGGTTAATTCCCGGTAGAAAAGCGCCACCATAGTAAACGGAAAAAAAGTAGAGCTTATTTTGATCAACATAAAATAAATAAATTCGTGATGAGGTCAGAGGTACGTATGTACGGACGGAGTACGTTACGTAGGTACATGTCATCATCATCGTCATCAGCCAGAAGACGTCCACTGCTGAACATAGGCGTCCTCACGACAGCCTTCTTTGCATCCACTGGATGCCAGCGACTCTCACTATGTTGTCGGTCCATCTAGTGGGAGGCCTACCTACGCTGCGTCTTCCGGTTCGTGGTCTCCACTCAAGAACCTTTCTTCCCCATCGGTTATCGGTTCTTCGAGCGATGTGGCCTGCCCATTGCCACTTCAACTTGTAAATTTTAGGTACATGTGGTAGTAGCTAATTTGCATGTATAATTCAGCAAGTACGTAAATTTAGAAGACACAATACTTGTCACGACTTGTCTAGGGAACAGTTTTGAAAATAAACTTCCAGAAATTAATAACGCCTGAGTACATAATTGTGAATAAGGTTATTCACAATTATGTAAATTTTTCTTCTGCAAATCTGTCAAAATTCGTTGTTAAAACGTTGTTACAATAAATCAGAATAAAGCCCTTGATTCAATTAATTATCTAGGACATTTTCAGTGTTGAGATATGCACAGCTATTAATAGCTATTTGCGAAAAAAAAGCACAAGATGTTGTTGCTATTTTCTGCGATTTGTCAAAGGCTTTTGATTGCGTAAATCATAACATCCTACTAGATAAGCTAAATTACTACGGTGTTAGAGGTGGGCCTCTCACACTGCTAGAATAATTTTTATCTCAAAGGACTATGCAAGTTGATATTAATGGTGTAATGTCTGATGCTATAACTGTGAATATGGGAATTCCTCAGGGATCTATACTGGGTCCATTCCTGTTTTTAGTGTACATTAATGATCTGCCGTTTTTAGTCCAAAAATACGCTAAAATTATACTATTCGCAGATGACACATCGTTGTTATTCAATATTAACCGGAAAGTCACGAGTACCGACGAGATCAACAAAATACTTAAAGACGTCTCTAAGTGGTTCAGCACCAATAATCTAGCACTAAATGTTCAAAAAACCAATTGCCTAAACTTTACTTTAGTAAATAATAGATTCTTGAATTCGGTTAAGATTGATAACATAGCATTAACTTTCTCTAAGGAAACTAAATTTTTAGGTCTCATCTTAGACACCAAATTGCAGTGGGGGCCACACATAAAGAAATTGTCAAGCAAATTAAGCTCAGCAGCATACGCTGTAAGAAAAATAAGAGAATATTGCGATGTTCACACTGCTAGAGTGGTGTATTTCAGTTATTTTCATTCCCTTATGACCTATGGCATTATCCTTTGGGGAAATTCGGCGGATATTCAATCTATTTTCGTGCTCCAAAAGAGAGCTATTAGAGGTATTTACAGGCTTGGATCTAGAGAATCCCTGAGAGAACTCTTCAAAACTATTAACATTCTGACAATGCCATGTCAATATATTTACGAGTGTATCTTGTATGCAAGAAAACACTTGCATAACTACGCTACAAATGGTCTTAATACAAGAAGCAAAGATAAATATTTATTACCAAGGACTCGACTTGTAAAAATTCAAAAATCGTTTGTTGTTAATTGTATAAATTTTTATAACATTCTGCCAAAAACATTGACATGCCTTAACGAAAGGAATTTCAAAATAAATTTAAAAAAACTCTTGTCTCAGAAAGCTTACTACAAGGTGGACGAGTTTATAAAAGATAAAAAGGCATGGCGAAATGTAAATATTGACATGGACTTAGTTAATTAATATTGTACAGAATGAAATGAAATTTACCCACATATTATTTTAACTAATTAATTTAAAATTTATTTGACATTTTATTATTTTACAGATATTATTACTATACAATTTTGACATTTCAATTTATTTTATACAATTTTTTAAGGAAGTAGATTTTATTTTATTTTATTGTGTAAAGTGTAATTGGTGTAAATCTACCAAATTGAAGTCTGGTAGCTTTCCAACACGAGAACTTGACAACACCAATTCTAGTAAATAATTGATTTTATAATTATTAAGTGGTATACAAGTTTTTTTTTCTTTCGTTTATATTGACTATGTACTTTTAATGTATAATTTTGACCTTTCGAAAGTGTACTTGTATTTGTACCCAATTGAAATAAAGATACTGATACTGATACTGCGCGAAATTAGCGAGCGTGAAAATTATGATTTTTAGGCAATGTAGAACAGTCGTAGATGGTCGTACGGTGCATCATAAAAGAGTAGAAACGGAACTAAGTTTTAACTGTCAAACATCCAAAAATATCTGTAACTTGTGTTTAAACCACATAAAATAAAGAATCCATTGGATTTTCTATTTTGTGGTATAAACTATACTAGCGACCCGCCCGCCCGGCTTCGCACGGGTATAATTTACGTGCGAAGCCGGGGCAGGTCGCTATATAAACCTTCCTTGAAAATGTATCTAACTGATAGTGAAAACCGCATCAAAATCCGTTGCGTGGTTTAGGAGGAGTTAGCGGCCATACAGACATACAGACGCGGAAAGCGACTTCAATTTATGCTAGAGAGAAGAGATTACAGATAATTGCGATAGTGGCGTCCTCATTATTTTGTAGTTTTATGTCGCACTGTATGTAACGAGGTGTGGAGTTGGACAAAGTTGAAGTTTTAGAAAAAGCGCGAAGGTAGCGATAACGCAAAATTTATTAAAAAAAATTGTCAAACATACTATCTTAATATGAAAGAGTTTGCTGTTGGTTTCTCTTTTACGCAGCAACAGAGAAACGAATTGACTCACATGATTTTTTGCATAGACAATAATTATTATAATATTATGTAGTTATTTTTGTACAGATACCTATACACTCTTTAATTTATTTAAACTTTGTATTTGTTTAAACTCTTTATAGCGACACTTAAGTTTATATTGTAACTTTATAAGGGACTTTATAATTTCGACGTTTGAAATCATAAATGGCTATATAAAGTTTACACTGTAGGTTGAATATAGAGGGCTGGAGAGTGACGGATTCTTTTTATCCCGGAAAATGAATGGTTCCTGCGGAAATGTACACGCGGGAGAAACCGTGGAGCGCAGTTAGTGTAATTATCATAATATATATAAATCTCGTGTCACAATGTTTGTCCTCAATGGACTCCTAAACCACTTAACCGATTATAATAAAATTCGCACACCATGTGCAGTTCGATCCAACTTGAGAGATAGGATAGTTTAAATCTCAAATTTATTGCTAATTATTTGTCTGTTATTATTAGATAACCGCCCCGGCTTCGCACGTAAATTACACCCGTGCGAAGCCGGGCGGGCGGGTCGCTAGTATATCTATATTTTTTTTTATGAATAATGTAAAAAATATATTTGGGTAAACATTTAGTGGATACGGTTTTTTAATGCGTCGTACTCCGGACAAGGAAACCTGATTCCCGGAGTCGACTGTAGTGTAGAATTAAACTACACAAATATAATTTATGTGACACATCTTTTCAAAGTTTAATCGAGATCGGCTTGGCCAGTAGCCAATGATAAACATTGCAAGTATTTTTCTAAACTGGCCAAGTGACAACAGCACGCTAATGCGGTCACCCATCCAAATATCGACCGCACGCGTGATGCTTAGCTTGGTGGTGAACAGAAGTTTATCACCGACTCTGACTGGTACTATGACTTGTTCAGGGCCGGATTTAGGGGAGGGCAACCGGGGCGAAAGCCCCGGGGCCTCCACAAACGGGGGGCCCCCACAATAGAGACTTCGGAAAAAAAAAACTTTCAAATTCCAACTAGTTAACACTAGTAAGCATCTTTTCCTTTGATATTTGTTTTTTTTTTGCTCTTTCACCTTTACCTACAGCCTACAGTACTTTATATAAACATGATTATTTGATTATATTAATCTTAAATAACAGAAATCATTGATCTATCCTTTGTTACCCCGAGGCCTCTGGACCTCTAAATCCGGCCCTGGACTTGTTCGACGCTTTTATTACGATGTAAACATGTTTAATATTACAACTAAAAGACATTGAATCCACGGTCATGAAAATTTTAGCAAAAAAAAGGTCTGTATTATTTGTGACGTTTGTAAATCTTCCTTTCTCTCTCACACAATATTTATATTGTTCTCTCTCTCTCGATTTCATGGCCGCCCGCGTCGTAACTCGTAATGTTTTGTGTGCACCTCGTATAATTATCTATTTGTATCTTAGAAGTTATTACTATATAGAATGTCCTGAGAATATCGAAATATAAGCATACAGTGTCATTGGTAGGTATTTATTTGTTCCCTAAACTCTGTTGCCTCACTGCAACTCGCATCTGTTCGACTGCGCGTGCGCGTGCCAGCCGCTGGCTGGCGCCACTGGTAAAGTGCTCTATATAACAATGTCAACATAAATATTAGATTTTACTGAGAACTAGGTACCTACTAATCTTACGAGACGTACATGGTTGAGCTCAACCACGCACCGCGTTGACAGTTTTCGTCCCAGACGATCGTACCAAACGGCACGGACCGCCTTCAGTGTTACCATAATACACGGATGTGTCCGACTGTCCGTATCTGTACGACTATTGGAAATCCAATACGAATGAATCATTGTTACGGATTTATGCTAGCGACAGCTAATTTATATCCAGATTATTCAGTAGATTCAGAGCACTATATTTTATTTTTAAACTATATAGCAACACTACTGGGGCCTTACGGACAACAGCTAATTGCGGCACCTAATCCGCTCAGTTGGAAAATCACGCGAACGTGAATCTTATTGCGCCCAGATACGGTTTGCGGTCGCGTGATTTTCCAACTGAGCGGATAAGGTGCCGCAATTAGCTGTTGTCCGTAAGGCCCCAGGTCTAAACGAGGAGCTGGGGAAACAATATTACAGGGGATTACCATGATCCAAAGGTCTGATATGCCAACGTACATAAAAACGTTATTTTTTACCGCATTACGAATACATAATACAGACCAAAAATAACATAGGGCAAAATTTTATTCATAGGAGCGCTGAATTTATGAGGAATTTAGCCCTATAAAATTGAGTACTTATATTAAAATCCTGGACGAAGACGATTTTCGCATAATAATATACTAGTGAACGAATCAGGTTTTTTTAGAATTATTATTTAAATATAATAAACTCATTATTAAAATCGTAAATTCGTACAAAAAAAACCCCCACGACCATCCACTACAGCGTCTCGTTAGCGACTTTCCTATATTAAAAAGTACTCTTTGTTAGCGACTGACGGCCGTTTGTCCGCGGACCGCTACCCAGACGGGCTGACATGGTTGACCTCAACCAGCCTCAACCGCGTTGACAATTCAAAACGCTCAACCACGACGGACCAGTGCTAATAATAATTATGTTCGTCAACTTGCCGTCAACACCGCCCCAGATGACCGGATTTGGTACGGCCATAGACAAATTGTCTATGGATGCACGCCGTTGACGGTTGACCTCAACTATATCCATACGTGTGTTAGCAATATTATAAGTTAGAATAGTACTGCTTTGTCAACTTCTCGCTGGTGTAAATTGACACGCGCAAAAACGAGACAGCAAATTTAAACTACCACCACGGAATACCTACATAATAATTAATACCTACCTAGGTATTACAATAACATGCAATCTATTATGCTTCTGTGACGCAATTGTCGTTTTCAGGTTATGACCGATAAATGTTATTACCTACCTACTATCTAGACATTTTTGTAACCTTGATACCTACTTTTTCGCATTTTCTTGCAAATGGAGCAAATCGATCGAGTTTGATTAGATGAAACAAATTATTCAACGCGTTCGTTCACACTTTAAAAATTATTCTGCGACTGAAGATTCTTGACCTTTTTCCACCCACAATAGCCGTTTGACGACTCGCGGAGTAAGGGGTAAGGTGTAGTACCTTACCCCTTACTCCTACGGTATGGTAGATTAATTTCTTTGGGGGTAACATTTCTCAACACTTCACTAGTAAATAAACAAATAAATCACTGTCGGCCATTGGCCATTATTGAGAGTAAAAAACATATTTACCTGCAGTTTCTACGTAACTTGACCAAAATCACAATACTCTTCAAACTTAATTATTCACCAATACAACAAACACCAATAAGGTATCACAATATTTAATAATGTTGTCCATTAAAACTGAAATTAACTTCGGTAAGTAGGTAATTTACTGATTCAACCCGACTTTAAAACGAATGTTCTCACTAAACGAATGTGTTATCTTGCTGACAGAGAATCCAGGAATAAAATGATTCATACTGCACCTCAGAATGTTATTTATACCTCGTGCATAAACGGGGAACTACCATCTAATGATAATAAACTTCTGCATTCAAGTGCATTCAAGATTAGCATTAGCTGCGTTCAGAAGATACGTCCGACCGAGTACCGACTGTCTGACAGGCAGCTTTTTTTTGTTTAAATTTTCATGACCGTGGATTCAGTGTCCTTTAGTCGTAATATTATTCATGTTTCCATATTAAAAGCGTCAAACAACTCATAGTCACAGTCAGAGTCAAATAAATAGTCACAGTCAAGTCAAGCAAAGTAAGTCACGGTCAAGTCAAAATCATGCCCCTGTAAAGTGGTGGAGATTTACAAGAGGCTCCTACGGAGTTTTGTAAACAACACGAAGACATGTTTCACCTCGTTGTATCACTTGTCCACACTCGAGCACGTTTACGAGCACTTAATGAATAATATTTCACCATTTACTACACATTAACACTCGAAAATACACAAGTTTAGGAAAATAATCCAACGAGCCGACATGTTTATTTCCACGTTGGCGCCAAAACTCCCGGAGATACTCCACTTTAATGAAGTTGCCATATTTAAAAAGGCTTTTCTTTTGAAAGGGGATTCAATTGGGGTAGTAATAAAACCCGGGGAATACCCGAATAATGTATAGGTACTTTTCTATTATCTATCTAATCATTACATAAGTAAGGGGTTATTAAATCGAGTGAATAACAACTCGGCGAATTTAAATGAGAGCAATATTATTTAATAATAATATCCCTCCACCGAGGGTCTTTTAGATTAGTATTTTTAATGAATTTTATATAAAAATATATATTTTAATTTGTACATTATAATAATTAGGTAATAATACCTAGTATATTTAATTTTGTCTATGGGTAATTATTTTTGCTACAATCGACCGATATTAATTAGAACAAAATTTTTGTGGGTGAATGGGTTACTAAAAATTACCAATGATTCATTAGTTATTTGGGGAATTCCTAAACGAAACGACGTAACCCCGTCTCACAGCCCCGTCTAGTTTGGGTTCGTTGCATTTGTCTTTCTAAGCAGTTTGGTGTTAAATGATAAATTCAATATGGCGGACAAATTTAATGTTCTCATCTAACATCATGACATGGGTATCAAATGAAAGAGTTTGTTGCCCTCTACGGTTTGTTGAGAAGTTTTTTTTTTTTTAATAAATAATGTTTATATAAAACTAGCGGTCCGCCCCTGCTTAGCACGGGTATAGATTATAGCCTATGTCACCCGGGGAAAGTGTAGCTTCCCAACAGTGAAAGAATTTTTGAAATCGGTTCAGTAGTTTCGGAGCCTATTCAATGCAAACAAACAAACAAACAATCAAATCTTTCCTCTTTATAATATTATAGTATAGATATGTAACTGTCTACATTTCAAAATTGTGCTTCAGTCATGTTACGAGTGCTACGACGTATGAGTATAATATGTTTTTTTTTTATCCCAATTTTTAAAGAAGCCCGTAATGCCGAATTTTGTAAATTAACTAAGGATTTAAATAAAAAAGCTTAACAAGGGTTATATAAGAGTTTAATCAATCTTTACATAACTAGCTATTATTATTATATATATATATATTACAAAATATGCTAAATCTAGTGTAAGGCTTTAATAATAAATGTTGTTTAGATTTGCCTTAATAAACTCGAGTTAGTACCGAAACAAGTCTACCAAAAACGGAAGGGGGCGTGGTAAACACGTATTGCACACACTGACATACTTACTAGTTCTACAAACGCACACTTCAATATTTTGCGGCACACAACTGGAAACGAGATTATCAAAATGTCATCAAATGGAGGAAATTGTAAACTTCCATAAAGAAAATCTGAGGTACCCAAGGTAAAACTTCGCTGTTTCTGAGAGGGCCGAGGAACAGCCAAGAAATCATTTTATAATTATTTCGTAACAACGGTATATTTCGACACGTAATTATAGGTTTTGTTTGAATCTGTAGCACATTGGCATATGTTAAGCGTCCGTCTCAGGTCTCCGTATAAGTTGTAATGCTGTGTGGTGTTAATGCAGTCGCCAAGCTCGTCTAATGCCGCGCCAATGGCCGCCATCTTCTGTGTGAACCCAGGGCCGTTCATAGCACTCTTGTACTGATTGTACACCACTTGTTGTCGATTTGTCAGTGTCCCCGGTACGTGGGACTGCGTGTGCCATTCAAGAAGGCAGACTGCATTCACATTTGTATTGGATGTCGCTGTAGATTTTCCTCTGCCGTATTCTCGTATTTTTCAGACATAGCGTTAAATTCATGTCGTAGAAGTGTTCCCTGGAACAAACAATAAATGAATCATCATCATCATCATTTCAGCCATAGGACGTCCACTGCTGGACATAGGCCTCCCCCATCGATCTCCAAAAGGGCCGGTTGGAAGCGGCCTGCATCCAGCGTTTCCCTGCGGTCTCTTTTAGGTCGTCTGTCCATATTGTGGGTGGACGTCCTACGTGCGCTTACCGATCCGTGGTCTCCATTCCAGAACCTTTCGGCCACATCGGTCATCGGTCATCTGCGTGATATGCGCCCTGCCCACTGCCACTTTTTAACTTGCTAATCCAGTGGGCTATGTCGGCAACTTTCATTCTTTCCTCATTTCTGAAATGATCTCGCAGAGAAAGCCCGAGCATAGATAGCCCTCTGTATATAATACGTCGTCCACAATACATTATTAAGCAACAATTATAGTCTCATCATCATCATCAGCCCTTAGTGATCTACTGCTGTGTATTAGGCCTCCCTTTGTTTATGCCGATCTCCCCGGTATCTCACTATATAGTCTAGTTACAACAAAAACTCAGAAAGTATAGCTTACGGGAAAGAAATTGTGAGTTGGTCTCCCTTCTTGATGCGCTGCAAGGCGACTAAGCCCACGTGGTCGTTGAAGCCCACTACGAGCAAGTTCGGCTCGCAGGAGTGCGCCAGCTTGCTCGTGAAAGAGAACCATCCTACGTTGGACTGAGAGTTCCATCTGTGTCTCTCGTTCAAATAGTCGAAAGTTGAACACGAAATCCTGATTTTGCGCAAAAACGTGGTGTTTAATTGCAGCATGATCCGGCTTAGTGCATCGATTGCTTTCTCTCTATTCCTCTCACCTGTGAACAAAATTTTAGACTTGGTAGGGTATTTTACCGTTAGTACTGGTACATCAGACCATTACAAGTCGGTGACACCAGAGACACCGACATAGCTGTTAAAATTTGCAAGTTGAAGTGGCAATGGGCAGGCCACATTGCTCGAAGAACCGATAACCGATGGGAAAGAAAGGTTCTTGATTGGAGACCACGAACCGGAAGACGCAGCGTAGGTCTAGGTAGGCCTCCCACATCAACTTGCAAATTTTAACAGCTATGTCGGTGACTCTGGTTCTTTGGCGAATATCCACGTTTTGGATCCTATCACGCAAAGGAACTCCGAGCATAACTTCTTTTTGATCTTTTTGAATTCCTTACTTGATACGACAAAGGAAATACATGATTTGTCTAAGAAACAGATTTGAACTTATTTAGAAATTAATGTAGCTAGGTTTTAAGTAGCCCTGGCGCCGGGGCAATAGAAGGCACCGCTAACCCCTGCCTGTAGTAAGAGACTACTAAAAGGGGACCTCCAGGCTCGGGATGGTCAAAGTTGGGGCTCTGACCATCCACTGAAGCGTGCCCAGCGAGAGAACGACAACGTTGTGTGACCAACGTTGTCGTGGGCGGAGGGGCTGAGACAACACGGTTGTCTCGGGAGGAGCCGTAGCGCATACCGAGGGCTTCGGTGCGTTCTTCTGGAGATCTCGGAGCCCTCTTGTCAAGCACTAAGGCTGGTCGCCGGGGGGGTTTTAGTGGGTATAATCCCACATAACCTGGCTGCACCCCAATGCAGCCGGGTATCTTTGGAAGATTTCCCCCTCGAAAAAACAGGTTTCAAGTAGGTCCCTAAGACACCTAAGTGCTTAGATAATAATTCATCATCATCATCATCCAGAAGACGTCCACTGCTGTACATAGGTCTCCCCCTTTAACCTCCACACTGAACGACAGCCTGCCTTTTGCATCCACTGGATGCCCGCGACTCTCACAATGTCGTCGGTCCATCTAGTGGGAGGCCTCCCTACGCTGCGTCCTGGACCCGGGTATGTCCTAAAATTACGACCAGAACCACCAGAGGATGGGCAGCAGCATCCTCCTACTTAAATGGTGGACCCCCCTGCGATCTCCAAGCGTGGGTCTGTCAAGCGTGGGGATTATTGGCAAACCCCCACCCCCCATGACAGATAATAATTACCTTCAGGAAAATAACCCGGCACTCTGCCCAGACAGTACACAGCTGCGGCGCAAATTAAGCTCGCATAAATCATCTTATCCATGGAGACAGCTATCTGATCGTTGTAACAGAGCATTGACACAGGGTTGTTGCAGTCGAAACCCTCGCTGACAGAGCTCTTCTTCAATCGCTTCTCACCCATTTCTAGAGAGGCAACCCTGAAATATGATAAACACATTTCTCAAGAATATGCATAACTAGCAACCCGCCCGCCCGGCTTCGCACGGGTGTAATTTAGGTGCGAAGCCGGGGCGGGCCGCTAGTTATATATATATAAACCTTATGTGAAAATGTATCTAACTGATGGTGAAAACCGCATCAAAATCCGTTGCTTGGTTTAGGAGGAGTTAGCGGCCATACAGACAGACAGACAGACGCGGAAAGCGACTTTAATTTATACTATGTAGAGATAATGATAGTAGATAGAACACAGAACAGATGGTCGATGGGGCCGAAAGGTTCTGGAATGGAGACCACGAACCGAACACATGTCCCACAAGATGGACAGACGACCTAAAAGAGACCGTAGGGAAACGCTGGATGCAGGCCGCTTCCAACCGGCCCTTTTGGAGATCGATGGGGGAGGCCTATGCCAGCAGTGGACGTCCTATGGCTGAAATGATCCCCCACCCATCCACAAGATGGGACAGACGATCATAAAGAGACGGCAGGTGAAATTACATACTTAGGACAAAAACAACTTAAAACTAGTGAAACAATTGGCGGCCTTATCGCTATACGGATCTCTTCCAGGCAACCTTATGCCAAGTTGTGACACTCATACTAGTATTATAAATGTAAAAGTTTATGTTTGTTAGTTTGCACTAAATTCTATAACGGCTAGATTTGAATGAAATTTGGTATGGAGGTATTTTAACATAGGCAAAGTTCATGGTTCTTGTAGGATATCAAGTGAAACAGCGTGACGATGCTAGTAATGTCATATGGATAACCTTCATAGACCATATCTTGGATTTATATTAACTTTTCCCGAGTCTAGCTGGACGAAAAAAAAAAAACTGGGAAAGTGCCTTTATTAACTCAACAAAATACAAGCTAAAACTAAAACTACAAATACAGTTAGAATGCCCATAGACCATTGAAGGTCTAAAGACAATCCAAATGCTCAAGGCCACTACCAGTTGGCAGCGTACCCAGCATTCTGGCGGCATTATTACGTTGAATGGCAATGCTTATGCGTTGATCCAGAAACACGCCAGCATTTTGGACACGTGTCGCATTAACCAGACGTTCTGAAAGATTTTTGAAAATGAGTTGAGCTCCCGGTCCCCAAGGGCCTAATGTCTCGACCCCAAACGTCTCAAATATGTAACCACTGCCGAGGTTAGCATATTTGCGTCGCTTGTGCTGCTCTGCTGAAATAGCAGCCGCGCCAATTACGGTATGCTATTAAATTGCATGGGGATATATTATATTCTTTCTGATTCTGAATGCCAAGAGTAGCAAAAAGCTTGAGAAAGAATTGAAGATTATTCTGAGTATAATGGAAATCAATTATCTATAATACTTGCCTCAGTTCTTCCCAGCTGAGTTTCAAGGACATTTTGATAGCGGCTCTGACCGCCATTCTGTTGATATCACTTTTATATATGCTGCCCACGCCCATGTAAGCAACGATATGGCACTCGATGCGATGGTAATCCTCCAAGCACTTCTCTCTGCATTCCTTGCTACAGAACAGCGCTTTACAGCAACCTGTAATGCATGGATAGATAGTTATAGTAGTATCTAAGAGTTGTATTGAATTTTAGTGCAGAGTATAACTGGAGAGGTACGTGGAAACGTACGTGGCGTGCAAACATTGAGGTAATTTGATTGAAGATCAATTACCGAAATACAAGAACAAAACTGCAACAAAAAAACTCCCTAAAAATATTGTTAAATTATCAACGATATTGCAACGTAATATTTGCAACTACTTCATTCGGCTCATCTATCTCAGAGTCTTGCACACGAGTGCAGTGCAATTCCACAAGAGATTTTGTAATCTGATATTCCGGATGGCACAGCAAATGCTGTGCATAAGCATAGCGTTTTCCTACAAGTGAAAACCTTGCTCGTCTCTATTCTTCTCTATCTCTATCTACATAGTATAAATTAAAGTCGCTTTCCGCGTCTGTCTGTCTGTCTGTATGGCCACTAACTCCTCCTAAACCACGCAACGGATTTTGATGCGGTTTTCACCAACAGTTAGACATTTTTTTACGGAATGTTTATGTATATAACTAGCGACCCACCCGGCTTCGTACGTAAATTATACCCGTGCGAAGCCGGGGAGGGGGGGGAGTCGCTAGTAATAATATAAATAGTAAATAGTAGAAAGTACCTTCGCACGGGATAAAAAAGAAGCACATTCTTTGACAATAGTAGCAGGAAGTGTACTCGTCATATTCGTCCTGGACGCTCACGAAGGCTCGCTCCAACGCGACCATTGTCCCTGCTTTGATTTCCTTTGCAGCCACAACTTTTTTGCAATCATCCACGCAGACATCTGTGCTCGTACACGGTATTTCCGCGTTTCTTTTCACGTCAAACTTGCCGTAATTCAACACATCTTCATCTGATAGCATCAAGTCATGCATCATTTCTACCGTCGTAAATTTGTTTGTCTCATTCATGCGTTTTTCCAATTTGACGCGTAGAAACTCCGGGCAGTCCAATTCCAAGGCAGTTTTAATAATTAACTGGCAATCTCGGTATGCTTTTATGGTGAACATCACAGCGGAAATGTTTCCATATGCTAATTTTACTTCCACAGAGTTGTTTGGACCATACGCAAGTGCTTTGTTGTAGCACAAGATAGCTTCTTTATGGTTTTTGTTTATGTAATGGAGGTTGCCTTCTTTTCTATATTGATTAGATAGTTCAGCAGCTTTCCGGTCTGCTACTACCATGGGTATAGATTCGATCTTTCTTAAAGCTCCAGTGGCTGCTCTGACTATAGCAGCTAAATCTTTGGTGGCGATAGCTTGCTTTATATTTTGCATCCCTCCCGTCGATTCGAGTAACGAAAGAACTATATAATCTATTAACGGCTCCTCCATTGTTTAAGAGGTTTCTGTAGGATAAAACATATTTAAAATTTGTTAACCATAACGTGATAGGATCACTATCACTAATTAAAATACGATTTGCTGGAATTAGGTAGATTTAAATTTTATAATTAGCGTAGCTGGAATCCTTTGATAAGATTTTTTACAGTGTAAAAACTCAACATTTATCAACTTATTACCTACTGGGCGATGTGGTCGCAAAGCGAAAAAGCCCTTTAAAAAAAAAAAAAAAAAAAACTTATTACCTCCCATATATAATTTACAAAAATAAGTATTCGTCAAACTCTTCAAGAGAAAGTTCAGAGTGGATTTCGTTAAATTACTGACATAAAATAAACAGTTTCAATGTTAAGATTAACTTGTTTTATATCCGTCTTGACAGTTACGGCTTTATTCTTTCTTTTAGTTAGATTCTAAAAATCCAAATAGCTACCTAAAATTTAAGGATGCATTTCTTGTAACACAGCTCTTATACGGGGTGTAAGGGGAACACTCACGAAGCCAAAAGAAGGTAATTGTAGGTACTCATCATTATGAACAACTTTTACTATGGGACCAGCCCTGAAAGCGCGAAAAAAAATATCAGCTACATTGGTCATCACCTATATCGCCGACGCCGGAAAAAACTTTCAAACCCTCGGACATTTGGGTAAAATAGAGATTTTTCCCCGGACACTCCAGAGAGCGGGGCGTTAGGTCATAGTAAAAACAATGGTTAGGTCGTCGTCGGCCGTCGTCGTTGATTTTACAGAGCCATAACTAGTAAACTTGTAGGCAGCTTACGATTACGCTTACCTATGTATTAATATTTAACTCTTTATTGCTTATCTTTCAATCAATCGGGAATAAACCTGACAAAAAAAAACTGTATAAAAACCCCTTCCAGACACGCTCCTTAACTATGGTCGTTAACTATGATAAATATTATTATTTTAGCTTAGTTTTGTTTTAATTTATTGCTTATCTTTTAATCAATCCTACTTCCTATACTGATAATAAAATAAACGAGAAAGTTTCTATGTATAGATGTATGGATGTTTGTTCCTCTTTTACGCTGCAACAGAACAACGGATCGGCCTGATTTTTTGCATGGGTATAGTCCGTATAGTTCAAGAGCCAGAGACTGACATAGGCTACTTTTCATCATCATCATCACCATTTTTCATCACTACACGGGTGAAACCGCGGGGCGCAGCTAGTCTGAAATAAACCTGACTAAAACATAGACATAAAAAGACACTTTTTGAAAACCCCTTCCGGACGCCAAATACCTATTAAAATCCGGGAGAATCCCAGTTATCACAGACGCATCGCAGGCCTATGCACATTGCGTCCTTTTTTGCAGAATGCATTAATTTTGTTCTACTTATTAAAAAAAAACTTACCAGTAGCTCCTCTATGTAGTTTTAAGTTAACCACAATGCAAAAATACACAACTAAAATACTTAGGTAGATAATGCTATATTATAAATGGCCTTGAGGACAACACTGATCACAAAATTATCGAATCTATAACCAAAGTAGAAACTATGATAAATGAACAATAATTTTGCTCTAAACTGACCGTGAAAGAAAAAAGGAATGATGCAAAAAAGCACCATGGAACACCTTTTATAACTAACTTTACCTACTGTCGTATAACAATGTTGGGGGAAGTATCGAATCAGCGACCACTACCTACGCAACTGCGTTCAGAAGGTACGTCCAAAGTCCAAACCTACCCAGAGACTGGTTCCCGGTATATTACTATATTCTTTGGACTCTGGGACCTGTATCTGGGACAGAAAAACAATTTATGTACAAGTAGGTACAGCAGATTCACTCCGCAAAATCATATAAATAAAGTAGCAACTTGGTACTACACGATAAAGTGCAATTCAGGACGTGCGAGCGCTAACTACTTACAACTGTGGCTATATTAACCTAGAAGGCAACCTCTATCTATCGCGCAGCTTAGCTCTAAAATCATTGTTTTGAAACACTCAACCACTCTATATTCATGCTTTGACAAATAACCTGTGTGTTGATTTATTTACAACCTTGTTTTGTTTTTTATTTCGTTCCAATTGTAAAAATATGCATTACCTATCAGAATATGGAGCTATGTAATGCAATAATCATTCTTTTTTTTTATTAGTCACCCTCTGTGTTTGCGTCTCTGTCATATGATCAACATCTGTTCCACCTTCATCCAAGAAAATTGTACATGGAAGTCAATATTATACGCTGTGAAAGTATTTGGGTATTTTATTTGTGTCCACTTCAATAGCTTGTGCGAAAACACTCTCTCACTCGAAAACACTAAAACAAAAGTACAAAATCTGTAAAATAATAAATTCTACTAGTAAAATAATAAAGTCTACTAGTGATGGTTATTTGTGCTATTTACAAATTGTTTAAACAGCATAACAGATATATTTTATACAGTTAGTGCACTTATTTGCTAACTTCTGCCACATATTGCCAGCCCATATCTATTATGCCCAAGTGCATAGGTTTTCAGTATCGAAACGCCGTAAAAGTACCGACTTGCTTCACTTGTAGTCATTCATTCATTAGCGATAGCTAGAGAAAACTTTACATAATACCGATAAGCTGATAGAAGTTGAACCCCGATCACGAATTTCCGAACACGGATCAGAATCACGATCAAAGTTTTATAATAAGGCCGCAGCCAGACGTTTGACGCTACAGTCAGTGATAACGATTTAAGGTTGCCAGGCTACATTTTTAAATTTTCCCCAACTGGTACGTACCTACATATCCCCCCACTCTCCCCATATTAAACTTTAGGTAAATAATTATCAATATAAAAAGCCGACAAAATTGGTAGGTAACGTATTTTTCAGTTTCTTTAATAACAATTTCTATTTCCAGTTATTTTGATTTAAAAACCAAACTACTAAACGGATTTTGACAAAAAAGGGACTGCTGAAAGTATATCCTTACAAATAAAATAAAATCTAAATCGGTTTATATATGACAGAGTTCCGAGGTAACAAACGTAAAAAACATATAACCGAATTGTGAAATGTCAACAAAGGTTCTGCCTTAGCCTCAGAAATACTAAAAAGGATGGACACAACGGAAAAAGACCTTTGCCAAAACCTAAAACTGGAAAACTGCTGTTCGAATTCTATTTTCCTTAGTCCTACTGATCTTCAAGAAGTAGATAGTCTCATTAAAAATCTTAAGCCGGACAGCGCTCCAGGGATAGATTCTTTTAATTCGGTCCTTTTAAGAAACATTAAAAATTCCATACTCGTACCAATGGTCCACATTTGTAACTTGAGTATGTCTACAGGCATATTTCCAGAGTACTGGAAATTAGCGGTTGTATCTCCTATACATAAAAGCGGCGTCAAAGACTGCATTGAGAACTATCGCCCGATTTCACTATTGTGCATTCTCTCGAAAATATTAGAGAAAATAGTAAACAAACGGCTAGTTGACTTTCTCGAAAAACATAAATTATTAGCAGACCATCAATTCGGATTCAGGCGTGGGAAATCCACAGAAGATGCAGTTCAACTACTGACTCAGACTGTTTCAGCTCACTTGGACAAAGGATCAAGGAGCCTGGGGGTCTTTCTTGACCTGGCGCGAGCGTTCGACACCGTTTCAATCCCCATTCTACTTTAAAAACTTGAATGCCTCGGAATTCGGGGTAACGCTCATGATTGGTTTTCTAGCTACCTCAGCAACAGACGGCAGCAAGTGAAAATTGGGGATTGGTTCAGCGAGGAGCTCGATGTCATTTTTGGGGTTCCCCAAGGTGGGACATTATCACCAACACTTTTTACGATCTATATGGATGACCTGCTGAAAATAAAGATCCCAAACGCTGATCTGATTTGTTATGCTGATGATACTGTGGCTGTCTTTAGCGGAAAGGATTGGCAAAGTGCAGTGTCAGCTGCTGAAGCCGGAATGTCCAAGATAGCTAAGTGGCTCAACTCAAATCTTCTTACTCTTAACGTTACCAAAACCAATTTAGTGGGTTTCCATATAACGCGTGCCACAGAACCTAAATTCACACGTATAAAAATCCACTCTAATTCCTGCGGTGCGCACAATACCTCCTCTATCAGCACTGACGTGTGCCTTTGTGGTAATATTGGCAGAGTGCCGTTTACGAAATACCTGGGCGTCCAAGTGGACCAGAAATTATCCTTCGAGCAGCACATCTCATTTCTCTCTAAACGTGTTCGGAAAATAATCCATATTATGAAGAAACTGAGACCTGCTGCTAGCGCAGAGGTAATGATTCTGGTGTACACTGCATTGTGCCAATCTCTGCTGCAATACTGTATCAGCGTGTGGGGCGGAGCTGCTAAGACCTACATGATTGGTGTGGAGAGGGCCCAACGGGCAGTTATAAAAGTCATGCTAGGAAAACCTCGTTTATACCCTACTGAGCTACTATACCAGGAGGCAAAACTACATACAGTCAGGCAACTTTTTATCATACGTGCAATTGATAAAGCACATACTTTTGGCGCAACACCTTCTAAAAGAAGCACTCGCCTCAAGCTGGGTCCTCTTCCGGCAGCCAGGACAGTGTTCGCGCGCCGCCTTCCTCCGTTCATACATGGGTTTACATACAACTCAGTGCTTAAATTTCAAAACCTAAGAGAAGTCACCCACAGAAAAGCCAGATCCAAGGTGAAAGATTGGCTACTAAACCTCAGTTACGAGGAAACTGAAGCTCTAGTAAGAGTCTATGATCTTAGCTGATAGGTCAAGTTTGCATAAACATATTACTATTCTAATTCAGCACGCACAGTCACCTACTCACCCCCCCACCACACACACACAAACACACAAAAAAATATACACGCTCACACACACACACACCACTCACCTACACTCACTCATACCAGGCGGTCGTAAATAAATATAATTATATAAAATCAATGTTAGGTATTTAATTTTGTTTGTTTGTTTGTAATGGATTTCTTATTATTATTATTTTACTTTAACTATATGCATGTACTCTATTTTAATTACTCTGTACCTTTAATTTGCTTTTAATTAATATTCTATATTGTAAATAAATCCCACTTGTAAGCGCGTGCACTTGTATGTCACAACAGGAATTGCTTGCTCATCGGTCCCCAAGACACAGGCTGAGCCGAGTTTGGGGCCCACAGACAATTCTCAGCAGTACAAAAAAAAAAAAAAAATTTTTTTTGCTCAATAAATGAATTTGAAATTTGAATTTGAAATTGAGAGTCCTTTTTAGAAGTTGGTTAAATAATTATAATGTAATATGTTGGTTAATTGAGCGTGCCGAGACACGCATATGATAGGGTTCCGTAGTGAAAGCCAAGAAACATTCCAACGAACGAAACTTTGTGGACTTTTGGCCAAATTTCAGATATTAAGTATCATCCCGCCCGACATAACATTTACTTTTTATTCTTTAACCAAAAAGAAAGCTAGAATAGAATAGAATAATACTTTATTGTTCAACTGTGTGCAAAGGTCTTAGGCTTATTAGGTAATAAAACATTCTTTGAAAAGCCCATTTTACAAAAATATCAATGCTCACACCCTCTCAAATTCACACGCACACACACATACACCCTATAAGTCATTTACACTTTACACGCCCCTCTCCCCTTCCGATTTATCCCATTCCTAATTATTGTGAACCAAACATATTTTATATTATATTCTAATTTATTTCTTTCTATTACTCCTTTATTTAATAGTCTCATATTCTAGTAAATATTGTATAATTCGTTATTGTCTTATAACATTGAATCGAGCATTATATTTCACCACAATATATCGATAATTAATCGCGGTAGCTAAAACATGACCAACATAATGGGGAAAATTACTTAGTCTGGCAACACCCCTGTTTGGGAGTTACTGGGATTCTCCTGTTTATCAATGCCACGGGCTGCCATATTTCAAAAACTTTTCAATGGTAATGACCCCTCCCTAGGGGTAGGAGAGCAAAAGCCAGGGAATTCCCGAACGATAAATACTTATTTATATTTTTTTCTTTGTAATAAGAGAATTTTGGCATAACACGTTTTGTTCATTTGCCAGTGTACAATTTTGAAATATTATCGTAAATAGGTATTATTATTGTCAAACAAGTCACAGTCACATTCAGACTCAAGCAAAGTAAGTAGCAGTCAAGTCTAAGTCATGTCCTACCCGAGTAAAGTGGCGATGACTCGCACTCGGTCGGTTTTATTCCTTGAACAAAATACGAAAAAATAAAGAAAAAATTAGAATCATGTATCGTTAGCGCTATCTATCGATGGTTGCAAAACTATGTTCCCCCAGCTCTCAGAAACATGAAAACATCCCATTGTGGATTATAATTAGCGATCTGCTCTTTGTTTTTATTATCTTTGGCTATAGGCTTAGCAACAAAAAAAAACAATATGTATGTAAGAAACATTAGCTTTATTTGTATATAAATTACTTACCAATACTAGGAATGTATAAAAATAATCACGCGTTATTTACCTAGATTAAATAATAATATATTTTAAAGATCGATTCACACATCTCTAGGGTAAAGTCATGCATGGCATCAAAAACATTCACATAAATATTTAATATAATTTCTTTTTTGGCGCCAAAGTGAAAAAAACATGTTGGCTCATGTAATTATCCTAAATATTTTTATTTTATTTTTTATTTATTTATTTTTAGTGTTAACTAGCTACCCGCCCGCCCGGCTTCGCACGGGTGTAATTTACGTGCGAAGTATTATTATTATATATTAATTTATAATTTGTATGTAAGTATTTTTGTAACGAATTGGCTCAAAAAGTACTGGACCGATTATAAAAATTCTTTCACCATTTGAATGCTACATTATCACTGATTAAAATAGGCTATATAACTATACCCGTGCAGAGACGGGGCGGACCGCTAGTTTATTGATAAAATTTGCGTTTCATTATTTTTGAAACGCTTTGCTGAGTTGGTCAATAATTATGTCCGTACTACCGGACAAGGTCCTAAATAATTATGTGAGTTGTATATTATTCTTCAGCTAGGGTTGCCACCTTTTTTTTTAAGCAAATAGAGTATATTTAATTTTTTAGGCTAAAAAAAAGTACATCATCTGAAAATAAAGTACTATTTATTTACCAAACTATTTCTCTTCCATACATTTTTTTTGTTGCTTCTAGCAACAATCAACAAAATAAATATTTGTTACAACACAAACTCAAACAAGACGAGAAAATACTGTAGCGGAAAAAATGACAAGTTGATATGACATGATATTGACATTGACGTTTTAGGTTACGTTCCAAAGCAGTCCGTTCTGTTACACGTAAAAAATAAAAGTCCATTTAAAAAAATCTTCACAGGTATAAATAAAGTATTTTTACGTACTTTACTGCCCTCATAAAATATAAAGCACGTTAGGCCAAAATAGAGTACAATACTTTATTATAAAGTACGGGTGGCAACCCTATTCTTCACCTTGGAAATGTGTGGATAGACCCTAATGTTATAGATGGTATAATAGGTAGTTATAACCTATAAGCCTCCGTTCACACTTCACAAACAACATTTTACTATGGAAACTATCGAGGTTTCACACCCTTATTTTTCATATATTAGACGCTCAAAGCAAATAAAAATACAGAGGGACTACCGCGAACACGAAAAGTGGAGCCACTTTTTGAAACATTTGTGCGTAGTCGAAGTTCGTGTCGTGTAATTCATCAAAATAAGTGATAATATAAATACCTAAGTGTGGAAATATTCCATCCTTCTTTTTATTTACTTTTGTGTTGTTTTTACAGTTCTTAACAATCTTAACACTGCAAGAAGTCATTGTTTCTTTTTGAAACGGATGTTTTCAGTACGACGTTCTGACAAGAAATTCACGTAGTTTTGAATGCGTATGTGTGCGTGAGTCGTGTATTTATAGGGAATTCACGTAGTTTTGGAAGCGATTTTGGCGTCACTTTGGCAGTGCGCCGTAGGGGCTCTGTATTTTTATTTGCTCTGAGATTAGACGGGAGTTACCTCAGATGAGACAAACAAACGAGATATGCATTAGGACAATTAAATTCATCCACGAACCGGAAGACGCAGCGTAGGTAGGCCTCCCACTAGATGGACCGACGACAGTGTGAGAGTCGCGGGCATCCAGTGGATGCAAAAGGCAGGCTGTCGTTCAGTGTGGAGGTTAAAGGGGGAGGCCTATGTTCAGCAGTGGACGTCTTCTGGCTGATAATGATGTTGATGATTATTAATATAATTGTAGTGAACGACCGTGATAGTTTAAAACAGTGTAAATAAAGGAGATATGGTAAGGTACCATATGTACCATGCTCACGGGAAGATTAAATAATTCGGGTAGAAAGTTCAAAATTACGTACAAAGATAAAAGAACCCTCTTTAGTATTTTGATACGGTTATTACTGGAACTCGAACTCCCCCTTTTTTGTCTGATCTGAGATTTCAACCGCAGGCCTTTCTCAAGGTGAGCAACTCCCTTAGAACAAAACGTCAAAATAACTTAGAACTAACAGATATATTATAACTAATGAAATGGCTGATAAATGCTGAATCAAGTTTGATTTAATTTTTATCCAAAAGCACCATCCGGCATCAGCAAACCTGAAATAAAAAAACACGAAATTAGTAGGTAGGTATTTCAATGCATTTCCTTGGAATTCCATATCCAGCAAAATTAAAAAATACTACAAATTTAGGACGCAAATGGTCGAAGGATTCTTTAATTCTACATAATTAGATTCATATCCTACTTTTCTGAATAATATTTTTTTATTCTGGCGCCTAATTTCCACGAAGTATCCATTTCAGGAACTGACCAGCTTGAGGTTATGGGCATTACTATAAGTTCAACACTCAACCATGGCTTCTATTTCTTTTATGTTCAGATATAGCCTGAATTGGTTTCCAAAAACCTGGGGGTCCTCGCGTGAAGTACCGTCGCAGGTACCTACATCATGTCGGAACAGTTGCTTTCATTGTACCAAGCACAAGTTAAGCTCAACGCATAAGCATTGCCATTCAACGTGGTAATGCCGCCAGCATGCTGGGTACGCTGCCAACTGGTAGTAGGCTTGAGCATTTGGATTGTCTTTAGACCTTCAACGGTCTATGGGCAGTCTAACTGTATTTGTAGTTTTAGTTTTAGCTTGTATTTTGTTTAGTTAATAAAGGCGCTAGCACAGAAAAAAAAAAAAAAAAAAAAAAAAAAAAAAAAAAAAAACACAAGTTTGGTCGTACATCTTTACGGAGTACTGTTTGCATCTTTGGAATGAATCTGCCAGTTAACAGGTTGAGGCGGTGCAGTCCATTCAGTAATGTGCCAAGAATCTCCTCAGCAAATGCGAAAAACAGAATGTTCAGACTAAGCTTCTTAGCCTTGAGCGTCGACACGAAGTTGCTAGTCTATCGGTTACTTGATAGCCCGTTGGTCTACTTATAGCCCGTTGATCTAGTTGGTAGTGAACCTGCCTTCTGCACTTGGGGGCGTGGGTTCGATTCCCACTTAGGACAAACATTACAGATATAGGACAAACACATATGTTCATCACGATTAATATATGTGATATAGGACAAACACATATGTTCATCACATACGATGACCATATGTGTTTGTCCTATATCTGTACGCTTAGTCCAAGATTTAATAGTTTTCGAAAACTTTTTTCGTTTACGTATTGTTCCATACATTTTAGTAAAGCGCCTCTATCGGAAACGTGGAGGAACTAAAATCGGTGGTAATCGGCGGTATAGATTATTCACTTCACTTCATCAGCCATTAAACGTCCACTGCTGAACAAAGGCCTCCCTCTTGGAGAAGGGTGTTGCCATAATCCCCACGCTTGGCAGGCGGCTTGGGGATCGCAGTACGTTCACCGTGAACTATGAAGACGCTGCTGCCCATATTCTGGTTGTTCTGGTCGCAGTTTTAGGACATACCCGGGTCAGATAAAATACAGGGTGTAAAGAACACTCTCGAAGCCAAAAGAAGGTAATTGTACTCATCATTATGAACAAATTTTACTATAGGGCCAGCCTCGAAATCGCGAAAAAAATATCAGCTGTTCTATAGAAAACGGTCATTGACACTCGACAAAATGTATAGAACAGTTGTTTTTTTTTCGCGATTTCAGGGCTGGTCCCATAGTAAAAGTTGTTCATAATGATGAGTACAATTACCTTCTTTTGGCTTCGAGAGTGTTCCCCTTACACCCCGTATACCTATATTACATATATTTACCTGCTATACAAGCGGTCATAAAGCAGATGCCGCATCCGGCGAAAAACGCACGCACAGCTATCTGAAAATTGGAAACATACCCCATTAATAGGTTTTCTATTGGATACATTTTGGAGAGCGTGCACTAGGATTATACAACTTGATTTCGCCCGTCTTTTTCTCTTCAAGCAAAAAAAAAACTTTTTACCATTTCACTCCGTCAAATTAAAATATAATATATAACGCGAGCAAGAGAGCTGAAGACTGTAACAGTACGCTTAGTCCCAGATTTGATAGTTTACGAAAAAAAAATTAGTTTACGTATTGTTCCATACATTTTAGTAAAGCGCCTCTATCGGAAACGTGGAGGAACTAAAATCGGCGGTATAGATTCATCATCAGCCAGAAGGCGTCCACTGCTGAACACAGGCCTCGACAACCCGCCCCCCGCATCCACCGGATGCCCGCGACTCTCACAATGTCGTCGGTCCATCTAGTCCTTCTGGAGGCCTTCCTACGCTGCGTCTTCCGGTTCGTGGTCTCCACTCCAGAACCTTTCTTCCCCATCGGTTATCGGTTCTTCGAGCGATGTGGCCTGGACCATTGCCACTTCAACTTGCAAATTTTAACAGCTATGTCGGTGACTCTGGTTCTTTGGCGAATATCCACGTTTTGGATTTTATCGCGCAAAGAAACTCCGAGCATAGCCCTCTCCATTGCCCGCTATGTGACTCTGAGTTTTTCCAAAAGGCCAGCAGTTAAGGACTAGATTACGGTATAGAATGCTTCACTCTAATACGAAAAAAGTTTACGAATACCTTTTAGCCGAGCAATGTAAGGAACAATACGAAAACGAAAAAAGTTTTCGAATACTATCAAAACTTGTACAAAGGGTAGAGGTAATTTTTTTTTTTTTTTTTTTTTTTAATATTGACTTGTAATGTTGGCCTTTTGGCCTCTACAGATGGACCGGACTAGTTAGCGAACGCAGAGTGCGTTCGGCATAACTTGATGGTTTAAGTTTTTGGGCGACTAGCACAAGGGCACCTCGAAGGTACGAACCTCGGCTTGGGCCGTCGCCGGGGGTGGGAATCAGACTTGCCCAGGCACCCCAGAAGGGGTGTGCCCTGGAGCCCTAGCGGTTTGTTGAACTGAATGATTATTTGGAGAGAATCTAACCGATCTTCTAACAGATCCCGAGGGTCTACGATCTCGCCGGCGGGATCGCTGTGTGTGTGTGTGCCTCTGGTAACCGTCGCCTGTACCAAAAACGGAATATTTCCTATTGCTAGGAGCAGTCGGATCGGGCGACCCCAGCGCCGCCGCTGTGACGACGGCGATGGGGTCGTCCGGGTCGCCCAAGATGTCTCTAGGGCGTCTACGGAGAGGAGGAGGGTCTGTCACGTCTGTTGAGTAGTTGGAAGCTTTAACTACAAGAGGATTTGGGTGATGAGGCGCCGCGTCAAAGTAGCGGCGGGAGGTATACTTAATGTATTGAATCATAGATGGGAGTTCAACATCGCAGTGCAGATCGGCGTTACGCATATACCAGCTAGCGCCGACCGCTCTGCGTATGAAGCGATTTTGAATGACCTGCAGCTTGTCCAGATCGATGCGGGAGGCGTGGGCGAACGCCACGGAGGCGTAGGTCATGACGGGGAGGGTACAGGTCCCATACCCCCATATTAATAAACGTGGAGTAGTCTTGGAACAGTTACGCCGTGTTTTGTCTTTTTCTCTCTTTAAAATTTTGAACTCGATCGAAAAAGACAAAAGGCGGTGTAACTATTCCGAGGCTACTCTACGTTTATTAATAGGGGGGTTAATGATTATGTTGATGTAAGTGTATTTACTCACGCTGGAGAGTGTCTCCCGCTGGTTCGGCGCCATAGCAGCGATGGCTCCGATCATGATGCCGGCGGAACCAGGGTTCGTGAACCCACAGAGAGAGTACGTCGCAATCAGCTCGGCGCGGGCCTGTGGAACACAATTAGGTGTCAAAAATTTTTAAAACTAATATCTTGCCAGCGGAGCGTGCACAACGTGCCATTCTTAAGGTGCTTTTTTATTTGCCCTTCAGGCACCCAACTACTGATGTCTACGAGAAAACAAATGTTCTCAGTGTCAGAAAATTATTTATTTACGATAGTCTACGACGGTATCATAGAAAAACTGTACCTGTATTACAAAATGTAACCAAACGTGACCGTCGCTGTCCTGTCCCGGGAGCGAAACGAAAATTTGCACGAAGAAGTTTTGAAGGCATTATTCCGCTCTTATATAATAGACTAAATGAGGAATGTAAAATAAAAAAATATAGCAACAATGAGATTAAGAAAGTTATACGGTCCTGGCTAGATACATTTGATTACGATGGCATTGAGCATATGCTAACAGATTTGGATGTCTCATAAAACACTTACACATCACACACATACACACACACACCCATACCCACCCACACACACACCCACCCACACATCCATACACACACCCTCACCCATACACACACCCACCCACACCCACAAACACACCTACACCAACACACACACCGACACCCATACACACCCATACACACACCCACCCACATCCACACACACACCCCTACAATCACACACCCACCCACACACATACAACCACCCCCACCCCCCTCCCTGTACTCCTGTGACTTCTTGTGTATTGAGATGGCACATAAATGCGTACATTTATATGACATTGTTTTAATACTTTTATTGTTTGATTATTATGTATTAGACTATCGCCTTATTAAGTGTATGTATTTGATATAAAATTTTGCCTGTATCTATATAATTATATATATGTATATATATTTTATTTTGTTTTGTATAAATTAATAACTTTTGTAAATTTTTTGTCATAAATTTTTCTTATTATTTTAGTCTGTGTTTAGGCATTTAGTTAGTAACATTTAATGGGAGAGGCCATTGGCTCCCGAAACACAGTATTTATTACTAGTTCGGAGCCAATGGGTTCATATATTATTTTGTCAATTTTTATAATGCCCAATAAATTAATTTGTATATTATTTTGTATTTTATTTGAAAAATGGGCACACGATAAATGCACAGATCAACAGTCAACATCGGTGGGCTATCGCTGTGATTACAGGATACTGGCTGGCGCTGGGATTACGTTTTTACAGGATATATATAAGGTCCTTGCAAGAAACAATGTAACTAAAGTGTCAGGCTATGGAGATAATTGCCAAATAAATTGCAAAGTGACTCTTAATACCTAATTTAAAATACATTTATGATACTTATACTTACTTAATATGCAATAAGTTAGAACAAAACGGTCGTGTAATTATAAGTTTTATTGTGCAAAGTGATTTAAAAAGCTAAATATCGCGGGTCGGGAGAGGGACCATGCCAACTTCCATACAAAAAAATATGCCCCTTTATATTCGAAAGAAATATAAGGGCTGAGGATGACATTAACCTTTTTAAAATAGCTCTAAGTAAATTATTATTAGAAAAGACCTATTATACCATTGACGAATACTTGAAGGATAAAGATCTTAATTAGATAGAGAAAATAAATAAATAACTGACAGTGACTATTGATGTAAGGAATTGTGATTGTGACATTTATTTTCATCCTATAATTTAATAGTAATAAAATTGTTAATGTAATTAAATAATATGTATTGTAATCTTAAGGTATCTATAGCTACTTGCATGTTTATATAGCTGAGGTAGTGTACTTAATTTAATTATAAGATCACAATGTAAATTGTTCGACCTACTCTCGCAAGGAATAAATGAATTATGAATTATTCCCGCTTGCTTCGCTTAGGCCCTACTAGATTCTTCGTGGTTCTATTAACTCAGACGCTAGTAACTCTTCATCGTGGAAGTTTTTGTTGGTCCTCACCGAGAGCAGTCCTTGTGCCTTCATCTCTCCCATGCGTTGGTATGCGACGAACTCGTTGACGACTGTCTTCAGCCCGATCAGCGTTCCTACCAGCTCGCACTCCTCCCATGGAACACCTGCGTGGTAAGGAGAGACAAGAAGGTAGATTTTTTTTTTTTAAATCGGGCAGAAAAGAGAATCACAACACACGACAAAATAATTAGAAATTATGTACCTAGTCGAATTGCTAATTTGATTTATTTTTTCTGCGTCATGCATGACTCATGCGTGACATTTTATTAAAATCTAATAATAACGATAAACACGTTAAATTAAGCCGGTGACTTCCAACTATAGTATTTAAAAAAAAAAAAAAAAAATAGTAGATAGGCTTGCGCTTGGCCGCCATCTCGCCTGATGTTAAGCGTCGTTGCGGTCTACGATGGAGCACGCTCGCCTAGAAGAAACCGATTCACTCTGGATTCACTCTATTCATTCACTTTTATTCAAATTCTAAATTTTCAAGGAAAGTGCGCGCGCGTGGCTCAGAAAACTATCATCATCATTTCAGTCATAGGACGTCCACTGCTGGACATAGGCCTCCCCCATCGATCTCCAAAAAGGCCGGTCGGAAGTGGCCTGCATCCAGCGTTTCCTTGCGGTCTCTTTTAGGTCGTCTGTCCATCTTGTGGGTGGACGTCCTACGCTGCGCTTACTGGTCCGTGGTCTCCATTCCAGAGCCTTTCGGTCGTATCAGCCATCTGTTCTGCGTGCTATGTACCCGCCCGATGCCACTTCAACTAGCTAATCCGGTGGGCTATGTCGGTGAATTTTGTTCGTCTACGGATCTCCTCATTTCGGATTCGATCTCGTAGAGAAACCCCGAGCATAGCCCTCTCCATAGCTCGTTGTGCAACTTTGAGCTTGCTTATGAGGCCCATAGTGAGAGATCACGTTTCAGTGCCGTCTATGTCATTACTGGTAACACACACTGGTAACACCATAGCTCGTTGTGCGATTTTGAGCTTGTTTATGTGGCCCATAGTGACAGACCACGTTTCAGTGCCGTATGTCATCACTGGTAACTCACACTGGTAACAGAAAACTATATGGAAGTGTTATATCTAAATTTTTGAAATCTATTTTCTCTTTAACTCTTAAATCCCCTCCTCTTTCGTTTGCAGTTGTGTGCCGCTCAATATTGAAGTGTGCGTTTGTAGAACTAGTAAGAATATGTCAGTGTGTGCAATACGTGTTTACCTGGGCCTCTTCAGTTTTAGGCAGTTTTTTTTTTGGTACTAGCTTGTGTTTAAGGCAAATCCAAACTATACACTGTTAGGGGAACACTCTCGAAGCCAAAAGAAGGTAATTGTACTCATCATTATGAACAACTTTTATATGGGACCAACCCTGAAATCACGAAAAAAATCAGATGTTCCATGCATTTTGTCGGGTGTCAATGACCGTTTTCTATAGAACAGCTGATATTTTTTCGCGATTTCAGGGCTGATCTTATACTTTAGTATAGGCCCAGCCCTGGTATAGCCCTATACTAAAGTAGTATAGGGCTATACCAGTATAGTTGTTCATAATGATGAGTACAGTTACCATCTTTTGGCTTCGAGAGTGTACCCCTTACACCCCGTATAGTGCCTACATACATTTCGTGTAGTCGATGCCATCGGTTTTGAACGAAGAAAAACGTGAGGAAACCGGTATTTCCAAGAACCTCAAAAGTTCAAAGACATATGACATTCACCAACATGCACTGGGCTAGCATGGTGGATTAGGGCCCATCCTCTCTCTCTTTGAGAAGGCCTGAGTCCTAGCAGTAGAAATATGACAGGCTATGGTTGCCTGGAAGAGATCGCTTTTAGCGATAAGGCCGCCACTTGTGGCACTAGCTCGTAAGTGTTTTTAAGGTGGCTTGATCTTTATGTATATAGGTATACCTAAAGATCAAAGCATTAGGTACATACCCATGACCCAGCAGAGGGGAATGAATATCTTCCCCAGGAGCCACTCGAGGCTGAACCCAGGCTCCCCCAGCATGCCACCCAGGTAGCTGAGCACACCGTTCACGAAGGCGATGAACGCCACAAACGCCACGATGTTGGCTATGATGTTCAGGATTAGTGCGATGCCATTGGTCGCGCCTCGCGTCGCCGCAGACAGCGCTGATTGGTCCTGGCTGGAATGAAACAAAACCAACCATCATCATCATTATCGTCATCATCATCATCACACTACAAGGTTACATAGAACGTTATCACCAAGCCAAAAGGAGGTCGATGTATTTAAACAATTTTGAATAAGACTAATTAAGCAATTCAAATTCAAATTATTTGTTGAGAATAAAAACGGACTAATTCCACTAACATTTATATCTCACATACTGTTAAACTAAAATAGATTTCCTAGTAAAAATAGGAATAATATTATAAAATTGTTAATATAATAATAAATACAACAAACTGTGTAAAAATATGTAAACATAAAATTAGTATGTCATACAAATTGTCATTATAGTCATCGGCTTTTTTGCCCCTGTCCCATTGATCAGTTAAGTTTTCACAATAAATCAAAAATACACACAACTACACACGTACGTACGTTACAGTTTTCCAATTATCACAAATATTATAACCTACTCTTAAATAAAACACAGGATTACGCTTATAGACTGTACTAAGCCGAAAGTAGGACATTATACTCATAATAATTATGAACAACTTTTAATATGGGACCAAACCTGAAAACTGCTGAAATAAAATCAACTGTTCCATATAATTTCTTATTTCTTTTTCTTATTATTTTAGTCTGTGTTAAGGCATTTAGTTAGTAACATTTAATGGGAGAGGCCATTGGCTCCCGAAACACAGTATTTATTACTAGTTCGGAGCCAATGAGTTCATATATTATTTTGTCAATTTTTATAATGCCCAATAAATTAATTTGTATTATTTGTATATTAATGTTGCCCAGTGTCAATAATATTATGATCGTTTTCTATGGAACAGCTGATTATTTTTTTCGGGATTTTAGGGATGGTCCCATAATAAAAGTATTCATAATGACGAGTACAATGACTGACTTTCGGATTAGTACAGTCTATATGTGTAACCCTGTATGAATTGTTTCTTATTAACCCCAGAAAAAGAGCTAATAATCTTCTAACAGCTGAACATATTTTCTTGAATCATAGCCAAGAATACACTCTCGATCGAATCATTTTTCAAACAAAAAAAAACTAAATCAATATCGATTCAGCTGTTTCGGAGCTACAAATGCTACGATGTCACAGATTCATATAATACATAGGTAGGTAGTAGGTACGTTAAACTTGCCCAGGGAAGACAACGGCGCGGTGTGGCCCACGCTGTTGTAAAAGTAATGAACGGAAATGCCCTGAGCATTTCCCGGGAGCGTTGCTTCAGGCAGTGTGCTAGGATGATCCCGGTACCCTCCGTCTGGCACAGAGGTCGGCCACCGAGGGGGTTTTAGTGGGTGCAATCTCACATAACCCAGCTTCAACCCAATGAAGTTGGGTATCTAAGATCCCCCCCCCGTCAACAAAAAAAGGTTCGTTAAACTTGTAAGGGGGAAACAGGGGATTGTTTGCGTAATATGGAAACTACCATGTACCAACGTTTCGATACTACGTTTCTAATCCGTACTTATTACATATTAAAAGTTTCTAATCCGTACGTCCAAGGATTGGAATAACCTGCCCACTTCCTTATTTCCTGAGAGATAATCTGGGCCTTCTCAAAGCCAGAGTGAACAAAGAAAGAAAGATAGACTTTTTAGTACATAGACTCGTAAATTTGCCAGTGTGTCAAGCCAAGTTCGGAAAAGAGTGACGCACTATCTATAAACAGAGTGTAAGGGGAACACTCTCGAAGCCAAAAGAAGGTAATATTACTCATCATTATGAACAACTTTTACTATGGGACCAGCCCTGAAATCGCGAAAAAAATATCAGCTGTTCATTGACACTCGAGTCGTATGGAACAGCTGATATTTTTTTCGCGATTTCACGGTTGGTCCCATAGTAAAAGTTGTTAATAATGACATACTGCCATATTTACGAGTCTATGTACTAGCAAGTCTATCTTTCTTTATACTAGGTATTTGGTGGTGGTTTGCTAGGTTCTTGGTACTTGTTTTTTTTTTTAGCTTGTTTGACCACCAACTCGCCTGTTGGTAAGCGACTATGTTCTATGTTCGAAGATTAAGCACGCAGAATTACCTTCTTTTGGCTTCGAGAGTGTTCCCCTTACACCCTGTATATGAGTAGGTATGTTACTTACACGACGACTGGCTGTATGTTATCCACGCTGTTGAGAGACCGGCGCGTCTCCGGTAGGAGCAGCTTGGCGTAGCAGATTGCCGCAGGTGCAGACATTATCGAAGCAGTCACCAAATGTGCTGGTTCCGCGCCGAAACCAATGTAAGACGCCAAGATTGTGCCTGGGGAAAACAGACGTTCAGGGGTTAAGGTGGTTCGTTGCACAAATGGTGGGAAATTCAAATTTCAAACAGTTTTCTTGTCCTTGTAGCTAGGCCGGTTAATTATTGTAAACAACCATGATGTTTGCGCAGATTGATTATTATTCTTTACAAAATCATGTAAAGCTATTTATCTCTAATGCCCATTATTACTTACATTTGTGAATAAACGAATTTTTGCTGTTACAAACGGTTTATTGACAAATGTAAGTAATATGGTGCGTTACTGTTAAATAATTGTACATTATAATGTAAAGAACAGCCAGCATTTTGCGCAAACACTGTGTTATTTTAAATTTAATTACCTGCCCTGGCTACTAGGACCAAAAAACTGTTTAAAATTTAAATTTCCCGCTATAGGTGAATCGAACCACCTTAAGGCATCGGATCATTCTTACACTTTTCATAAAAGTTTCTTAGTCAGAAATAACACGATTATTTTGATGAAAATTGGTAAATATAATTAATTTGAATATATAAATTTATAATATAATTAATTTAAAAAAAAGGACCCACCTCCCACTTTTTTTATAAATTATATTACGTATATTATGTTATAGACAAACAAAAAAGCTGGTAATAATAATGTCCTACAGTGTCACGTTATTGTTATGGAGATAATTGAAAAAATGTTGCAAAGTAAGTATCAGTGGTTCTTGAGTGGAGACCACGAACCGGAAGACGCAGCGTAGGGAGGCCTCCCACTAGATGGACCGACGATATTGTGAGAGTCGCGGGCATCCAGTGGATGCAAAAGGCAGGCTGTCGTTCAGTGTGGAGGTTAAGGGGGGAGGCCTATGTTCAGCAGTGGACGTCTTCTGGCTGATGATGATGATGATGAAGTATCAGTATTTTGAAATATTTTGTGTCTGAAAACCCCTGCGAAGCGTTTTAATAGTTTCAAACAAAATTTCTGAAAACCACTTCACTATCCATGATGAAAGACATAAACCTTAAAAAGAAAAGAAAATGTAGAAAGGTTGAAAAAATTATATCTCTTGTTGACGTTTTCACACATTTCGCGTGAAAAGTGAAACTAATAAAACGCCTCGCAGAGGTTTTCAAACACAAAGTATTTCAAAATATCAAGAGTCACTTTGCAATATTTATGTTCAATTATCTCCATAACGTGTTACGTGACACTTGAGGACATCAAATTATCTGAATTTTTTTGTTTGTCTTTAAGTACCTACCTACCCAATCCAATTACCTATACAAGCTTCATTGTGCGACGTGATTTTGACAAAAAACAAAATGGCGGAACCCGATGCCTATTCCAAAAATAACCACTATTTCAAAAATCAGTCTATCCACACCCTCTTTGCGATTCAGTAAAAAATACCCATTAGGTGCGTCTTTTTCTTATATCACAGTCATAAAATCACAATGACGAAATGATAAAACAATGGCATCATAACGCCTAATACGATTGATACTAAAAATATGTCATCATCACGATAATGGGATATCGTGTGCTATATTTTATAGCAGCTATAAAGCATGTGATAGCAATAAATAATTTTGTATTAGCTGCGTTAGATGAGCCAATTTTTATCTGTTCTCATTAAATAGATTACCTATATTAGAAATACCTATTTAGAGTAGGTATCATAAATGTAATTTATTTATGGATTGTCCTCCAAATTTTAATTGATACAATAGTCTTTTACACAATTTACTGGTGCAATGCCTAAATTTTATATCAATTTACCAAGGATTTTGGGTTACCTTTAAGGTATACAAAGTTCTTGCCTTATGTATTAAATTATATTTAACTAGATAAATCATTTATTAACAGCGTATGCTTCGTACGTCTTCTTTTTTGCTCATTATTTTATAAAGAACTTAGCTTAACAAAGAATCAAATTGCCATACAAAAAAATATAGATATGATTTTTGTACCAAACAATTGTGTGAAAAATATTTACTCCATTAAAAAAGCAATAAAAGAAAGTTGGGCAAAGTTATATAAAAATGTATTATTAAGTGACAACGCATTTATTGTTGATTTTACCTTCGTCCAAAATAAAATGAATGGAAGGGCCATAACCATTGAACTCGCTCAGTAAAAACGAGTCAAAACCGTCGGACATCTACCTAAACCAAGTACATACAGTACATATTGTTACAAAAAAATTATAGCGGTTTTTTGTTGTGTATTTACACTTCGGGAAAGCACACGAAGGCATAACATTTTGTCAAATGTTTCGTTATCATGAAACAATAGTCTCATGTTGCACTTCCTACGTCTAGAGACCGACTGAAACGAAGTGAGAGCCAGAGCTCATTTTGTAATCTTCAAAAATGCGCTTCTTCTGGGCTTCTTCTATTCATTTTATTTTGGTCGGATGGTTTTACTTGTGGCTGCTTATATAGAGCGTGTAAGGGGAACACTCTCGAAGCCAAAAGAAGGTAATTGTATTCATCATTATAAACCACTTTTACTATGGGACCAACCCTGAAATTGCGAAAAAAAAATCTGTTATTCCATACATTTTGTCGAGTGTCAATGACCGTTTTCTATAGAACAGCTGATATTTTTTTCGCGTTTTCAGGGCTGGTCCCATAGTATAAGTTGTTCATAATGATGAGTACAATTAGGTACCTTCTTTTGGCTTCGAGAGTGTTTCCCTTACACCCCGTAGACTTACCAGAGACGGTAGCGAAGCCCGAAGCCATGACGACGTGAAGCTCTGATGGAGTCAGTAAATAGATGTACGGTTTAATGAGGAGTACGGATTCCGTCTGCAAAAAAATCTGATGTTATAATACAGAAGAAACCACGAACTGTCAGGAAGTTGAGGAACAAAGTAATATACGTTTTCATACATTCAATAGTCTTGACCATCGGCGCCAAGTTGCTAGTCTATCGGTTTTTTATCAGATACCTACATTTCAGAGAGTGTGTATAGGATCTGCAATCTTCATGATCTAATTCCCCTCCTGCCCATTTTTCTATCGAATGCCAGAGTGCGCACGAAAAATCGACACCGCATTATGGTCGATATTCCGAAAACCCGTACAAAGCGCTTTGATTCCTTTTTTATTATGCGAACTGCTAGTCTGTGGAATGCGCTGCCTGAATGGGTGTTCCCCGATAGTATAATCTGGGTGTCTTCAAATCACGAGTGAATCGGTTTCTTCTAGGCAAGCGTGCTCTATCGTAGACTGCATCGTCGCTTTACATCAGGCGAGTTGGCGGTGAGTTGTTAATAGTTATTAATATTTTTTTTTTTACTTAAAAATGCTAACGTTTTAACGCAGTCACCTGAGGGAAAGCGACGATGTGACCGAAGAGAAAAGCGCAAATCAGTGTTACTTTTTTTATCGAGCGAAGTATTTAAAAAAAGAGTCTCTACGTTTTCCTTGTTAAAACATTAAATTTTGATATGACACCATTTTTATGAAGAATGATGGGGAAGAAAGGTTCTTGAGTGGAGACTACGAACCGGAAGACGCAGCGTAGGTAGACCTCCCACTAGTTGGACCGACGACATAGCGAGAGTCGCTGGCATCCAAAAAAAGGCAAAAGGCAGGCTGTCGTTTAGTGTGGAGGTTAAAGGGGGAGGCCTATGTTCAGCAGTGGACGTCTTCTGGCTGATGATGATGATGATGAACCAGTTTTATAATTATAAGCTAACCATGGAAGTATAACCAAAACTAGAATGACCAAAATTGCTAAAAGTGGGAACAGAGCCTTAACATTTACGGTAGTGCTCCCGCCAAGTTCGACTCACCATTCCAAGGAAGACGTTTCCGACAGCGATGACGCTCTCGCACACAGTTGTTGCCGTCGCTGCCCTCAGCAGCTGTCCCAGTTTAAGACAGAACCACTGCAACGCTCCCCAGAAGAACAGCACTTCCACCAGCATGCTGAAGAAGAAGATTACTGGCAGGGTCTGAAAAAAAAGTTTATTTAAAAAAAGATTTATTTATACACAAAAACTTTCACAAGTATCTTTGGCGGATCATGATATACAGTGTAAACTCTATATAGCGACACTTAAGGGACTGCGCATTTTATGGCGTTATTGAGAGTTGTTGTGTTGTTTACGTTTCCTAAATTAACATCACCTCGTTTATCAAAATCACTTGAAACGTTTCCTTAATTTATAGTCACCTCATTTATCAAATCTTCTTGAAAAGTTTCCTAAATTTATCGTCACCTCATTTATCAAATCTTCTTGAAACGTTTCCTAAATTTATCGTCACCTCATTTAACAAAATCACTTGAAACGTTTCTTAAATTTATTGTCACCTCATATATCAAAATCGCTTAAAATGTCTCTTAAATTTATTGTCACTTATCAAAAACGCTTGAAACATTTCCTAATTTTATCGTCACCTCATTTATCCTTGAAACATTTAGCCTGAAAATATAAAAAGCTTATTACAACCGCGTTCTATATACTTACGCTAAACGCAAAAACTCCTTCTTTCCTGACAAGCAGCTCGCCAAATGCGAACTCGGCGCCTTCCACGCCGTACCCCAGGAATGTTGCCACCTGAAATTACCAGTGAAAAATGTTGCCATTTTCAAAAAAATTAAGTACGCGCACATATTTTCAATGAAACTTTTGAATTCATATTTCATACATAATATATACATTAATATTATTATTATGAGGTTAAATAAACCTCAGAATTGATCTCATTTTGTGAACGCCTAAGAACAACTTCAAAAACACAAAAAAAAAAACTTGCTTGTATAACACGACACACACTACACACACACACTTATACACCTACACTTATAAGATTATATAAATCAAAGATTTATTAAAAAAAACTAACATTTGTACGCTGTAACAGGCAAGGACATGAGATACGTCTCCATTATTACGACCATGTATGCTACTTTATATGTATGCGTATGCGTACCTACCATGTTCTAACAAATAAATAATTTTAATTTTAATTTATAGAAATACGTAGTATAATATGAAATCCTACTTAATATTATAAACGCGAAAGTTTGTATGTATGGATGTATAGATGTATGGATGTTTGTTCCTCTTTCACGCTGCAACGAAACAACGGATCGACCTGATTTTTTGCATGGGTATAGTTCAAGAGCCAGAGAGTGATATAGGCTACTTTTCATCACCATCATCATAATTTTTCATAACTACGCGGGTAAAACCGCGGGCGCAGCTAGTCTTTTATATTTTCTCGTCAAGTTTCCCCTTCTCCTTCAAGTAACGTACCAGGTTGGAGAAGCACTGCAGTGCATGGCGGCCGGCCGGCCAACGGATGAACATCAGCCCGAAGAGGAACTGCAGCAGCAGCCCAGAGAGTACACTGCGCCAGTTCACGCGACCAGGGTGCTTCGAGAATACGAACCCTGGAACAGCGTCAACGGGAGATGAAATTATGAGCCTTCCTATGAACTACCGTCAAACCTGGCAACTTTGCCAGTTTTGTCATAAGTCGACCAGTCAATGTAATTTTTTGCCCTAGTATGAGTTGTGAGAAATCTTTTTAGTCTGTGCACTAGACAACTTATTTGTCAGTGAACATACTCGTATCAACAATTTCTGAGAATGATGAAGGATGGAAAAAGAAATGCTGTAAAAACCAAAATGGCAATGATGGCGCTATCATAAATACTATCAAGAATATTTTAAGGGATCGTCACAGTGTGACCGTCCGAAAAATCACTGATTTTCGCGATTTTTTTTTAATGTGGAAATAAACTAATCGGTTTCGGTTTTTTTTAAATAAATAAATACATTCATTACGAATACAAAATATTTTTTTCATGTTCATTTATTGAGGGTATAATAGTGAAATAAATTATTAAAATTACACGTTAAAAAAAAGGTCCTGTATGGTTTCCACAATTGCGGCCGCAATATTGATCCGAAACAAAAATTTCAAAAAGATTATTAATTTGTAGGAAAGTTGCTATCGCGCTATGGAGGTTTTTTTTTTTTAATTTGACAAAATGGCGGTGGTTTGAACAAAAAGTAACGAATTTAGAGCTCTATTTTTCGAATTTTTTTCGTAAATAAAAAGCTTCCATAGCGCGATAGAAAATGGCGTTAAAAATGTACTCTCCAAATTTGAACTAGATATCTTCAAAAATCTTCGTTTGAGAATGGAAACCGTTTTGAAAAACACCATTCCGAGAAAAACGCGTTCAAAGATTGAAATTAGACAATTTTTGATACAACCTTTTCTACAAGAAACGCTGTAGCGACCGTAATAATTTGAATTTCGCTTTGAGAGAATGTTTATAGCACTGTATACCGTATACAGTATGTATAATCCGATAATGCAATACAAGAAATATCGATTTTTTTGAAAATTTCACACTGTGACGATCCCTTAAGTGCATAGGTGTTATACTGGGTTACGCGGAAAGAGAAGAGTCCCATAGACCTATAATTATGAACAACTTTTACTATGAGAGCAACTCTGAAATCGCGCCAAAAATATCAGCAGGGGCCTTACGGACAACTGCTATTGCGGTATCAAACTAACGTTAAATCCGCTCAGTTGGAAAATCACGCGACCGCAAACCGTATCTGGGCGCGATAAGGTTCACGTTCGCGTGATTTTCCAACTGAGCGGATTAGGTGCCGCAATTAGCTGTTGTCCGTAAGGCCCCAGAGGGCCTCGCAAAATGTATGTTGCCCACATGAAATTTAGGTCTTACTCCGCCACTGGCCAAACTAATAGGTAATTGGCTCCTTTCTCATGTCTTTGACAATTTTTCAATGACAGCCAATGCAATTGATAATGTCCGCTTTGCACTCATATTACTTAGTTGCCAACCCACTGCCGCTAGATGGCATTACTACAAAACAACACACGGTAGTGTGTCGCCCAAGTTCGGCCACTCACCAAGCCCCATTATAATCGCGAGTCCCAGCAATGAGATCAGCCTCTCAGAAGCTCCCAAAGTGTCTATGACGAGTAGAGCCGCTATCGCAGCCACCACCACAGTTGAAAGACCCCATCTGAACCATCTGTTAACATAAATTAACACTATTACAGCTATTGGTTAAAGGGGGAGGCCTATGTTCAGCAGTGGACGTCTTCTGGCTGATGATGATGATGATGATGAACAGTATTACAGTACCTACCTATAAACAGATGATGTTAGTTGTTAGTTAGAAAATGTCATCCCCCATTTCACATGTACCAGACCCATCCCTAAAATATACAATACAATACAAATGACACTTTATCAAAATACCACAAAACAAGAATAGCATAAACATTACAATAAAAATATTATCTAGGAATTTTTCTCAATATAAAATAATATTTTTTTATACTTAAAAAATTAGATTTATACGAATACTCTTATTGCCCAATTTTTCATGCACTTACTTAAAAAACTATAAATGTTAGAAGGTTCTAAAGAATTAGGACGAACGGATAGATGGACAGAACTATAATTTATAAGGTTCCCTGTAATACAACGGAACCTATAAAAGACTAAAGGCGTTTTTTTACAACAATACAACTCTCTAAGCAAAATTAATCAGACTAGAATAATATTATTTGCATCACTTTTTACATAATTGAATCGATACTAGTTAGACCGCAATTCCTGTCTCTTAATCTTTTTTACATAGATATAATATATTGTGGCGTTCTATGAACGCACGTTTATGTTTAGTTAAGTATATTATATAATCTGTGGGTCGCGTGCACATCACTAGCGGAGTCGACCGATTGTGTGTGCATGCGCCCCCCCATCACTAATTGTTGTGACTGAGATTTTGGCTAAGTGTAACAAGGTTCGACCATTCTAAATACATTGTGAATCACTACGGATGCCGTTTTACTTTCGTCGTCACCTCCTCAAGTATTTTACAAAAGGGATCCCGGCTCATATCCATGATCCCAAAGTGGTGACCACCGACGCTTACTGGAAGACTGCGCCCTTCAGCTTGAGGTGACAAACGAAAAGTACGCCACAGAAGATTGTGTCAGCCGCCAGCCAGCGCGAGTCTGCCCTGACGAAAGCTTCATTTGGGTAATCGAATTGAAGACAACAACGGTAAGATCTACTACGATACGCCGGCCCCGCCGCTACCAACTTGACGACCCACGGCCTGAACTGCAGACCGTGAGACTCCGGCGGCAGACCCGATTAATTTCAGCTAATAGGCACCGGATTCCCAGTGCCATAAGTGCTAAATCCTGTCGGCTCTAGTAAAATTCAGTGTTCTTCTGTCCGGAATGGGTTCTTATATAGTTTAATTTAGTGCATACCTTGTAATTTTAGTTTTTTTTTTGTATAAACATTTGTATACAAGTTCGAACTCATGCGGATTGTGTTTGACGCCCTCTACTGTCGTGCAACAACAACCTTGACGCAACTGTCAACTGTCAAACCTCGAACTGTCATTGACATCGACCTTGACAACCAGACTGACATTTGTGCTCTATGCCCTGTTGCGTTCCGAATCACGCAATTACTTGTTGACATCATAATATGTTCGTAAAAATTTCGGGGCATAAATTATTGCAACCCAATTAATGTAAATTATAATATCAGCGATCCTATTTAAACAGGAAGCTGCGAAACTAAATCTACATCAGTATTTTTCGAGCTAATGTGTAATTGTGTATGTGTGTTTATTGTTGTATTGCATTTGTTACTCCAGTACACATTCTACTCGCTATAATATTTTATGTGTATAATCGTATATATATTTTTTTTTTTAATGTAATTACCTTCTGTAATTTCCTTTGTTTTGATTTAGTGTGTATACTTGCCTGATATGTTCAATCTTGTGTAATCGCTCAGCTACATAGCTAATTATTCATAAATTTTTATAGTTAAATTTTCTGGTCTCGGTGGGGTGGCAAATAGGTGCGGGCAGTATCCTGCCAATCGTAACCTTTTCCTACCCTTATATATTAATTCCTCACCATGGATGAGGAGCTGCAGACACGCTTGGCAGCCCTTGAGGCGGAAAATTTAGCCTTACGAGCACGGCAGGAACCAAGTGTTTCACGGCCCAAATCAGAGATAACTGATACACCGGCAATATGTCGTGTAGCTGTAAAGCTACCACCCTTGTGGCCCGATAGGGTAACAGTGTGGTTCGCTCAGGCCGAAGCACAGTTCCATCTCGCTGGAATAAACACTGATGAAACTAAATACAGCCACGTATTGAGTCAAATTGACCATAAGGTAGCGGGTGAGATTGAGGATATCATCACCGACCCTCCAACAGAAGGAAAGTATCAAAAACTTAAGGACGATTTAAAGGCCACAAGTGCTGAGCTAGTATATGGGGAAGCGCTTAGGCTGCCAGGGGAACTACTTGTTCGCTCAGATCAGGATAGCATAGACGATCCTTCTGATTTCGTGGCACAACTGCGTCGCAAAATGTCTGCTGTTCGTCCATCCCCGGCGTCCCGTCATTGCCAACCCGCATCCTTCATCTTTAAAGAGCTTTCGACATCGACTCACGTTTTTCTCCGGGACGATACTGTCAGACGCCCTTTACAACCTCCTTACACGGGCCCGCACAGAATAGTGGATCGAGCCGACGACAAAAAAACTATAACTTTGGAGGTCAAAGGCCGTCAAGTAGTTGTAAGCGTAGACCGTGTCAAACCGGCATTTATAGACCACACTTCTGGTACTGTCCCGAATGAGCCTTTACATCCCGTCTCTTCTCAACCACTCCCGACTTCAACCCCGGTACCTCTCACCCCCGCGTCACTATCATCTGTTCCTTCCCTACCACCTTCTATTCCTGTTCCAGCGCCTGGTCCTTCTTCAGCACCCACCGTCACCAGAACTGGTAGAAGGGTCAAATTCAGAGACATTTTGGACCTCTGATCCTATTTTATGTATGTATCTTAAGTGTAGTTAAATAATTGGTATGGGGTTCTTGTCTCCGTAGGGGGGTGGTGTGGCGTTCTATGAACGCACGTTTATGTTTAGTTAAGTATATTATATAATCTGTGGGTCGCGTGCACATCACTAGCGGAGTCGACCGATTGTGTGTGCATGCGCCCCCCATCACTAATTGTTGTGACTGAGATTTTGGCTAAGTGTAACAAGGTTCGACCATTCTAAATACATTGTGAATCACTACGGATGCCGTTTTACTTTCGTCGTCACCTCCTCAAGTATTTTACAAAAGGGATCCCGGCTCATATCCATGATCCCAAAATATAAAAGAAAGGGACCAAAACACGAAACGAAAAAAAAACAGGCCTTACTTACGCATACTGCCATAAATTCAGCCAAGTTCGCTCGGTCTTGTTCCACACGTGAGTTTCGAACCAGGCACCGAAATATGGCTTCACCACGAAGAAGTAAAATAGGAAGAAGTAGATAATGGTATAAACAGCTGTGAGGCTTCCAAACCCACTACAGAGCTCTAGGGGCTCATTATCTGGAATAAATACAATAACGATGAGTTACCTTGATAATTATACGGGGTGTAAGGGGAACACTCTCGAAGCCAAAAGAAGGTAATTGTACTCATCATTATGAACAACTTTTACTATGGCACCAGCCCTGAAATCTCGAAAAAAATATCAGCTGTTCTATAGAAAACTGTCATTGACACTCGACAAAATGTATGGAACAGCTGATAGTAAAATAACTTACTTACATTCTCTGGAAAACGTAATTCACGATAAAAGTTGCATTCCCCAATCGTATTTTCTTTAAATTTAAGTAGAACTACCCTCGAGTATAGCCTATTCAATAAAATCGACGGATATATCCCAGAAGGAGCGCATTTTTGAAGATTACAAAATGATCGCCGGCACTATATGTTTATCTATGCCGGCACTCACTTCGTTTCAGTCGGTCTCTAGCCGTAGGAAGTGCGACACGAGACTATTGTTACATGATAACGAAACATCTGACATAATTATTCCTTCGTGTGCTTTCTCGAAGTGTATATGTTACCGGTAATTGTATAGAATACCTGAATTATACACATTGCCGGTAATATATATATGTTACCGGTAACATATACACAACAAAAAACAGCTACCTATTTATTATGTAACAAATGTACAAAAAAAAATACTGTGTTATAATTAGTGATTAAACGAACTATTACTTACCAGTAAGTGAAGTTCTATCATAATTATGTGAAGTGCTGAGTTTGAAGAGATATTATATACACTTGTAGTAGCACGTACAATGTCGCCTTGTCGATGCACTAAGTTTAGAGACTAAAAGGAAAGAAACGAAAAAATATGTGGGTAGATTCATGCTCCTTCATTATTTCGTGCGTAGACTGGTTCGTCATTTAGTTCAGAGCTAACTCTAAACGATATTTCACGATTTGCGGGCCCTATGAAAGTATGATATAGGTATGCTGGGAGGGCGGGATGTTATCTCTTTAAACTCAGCACTTCACATAATTATGATAGAACTTCACTTACTGGTAAGTAATAGTTCGTTTAATCACTAATTATGTTTCAGTGTTGAGTTTGAAGAGATATTATATACACTTGTAGATGTTGAGAGAACTTGTGAAATATCTGTTATTGAGATAATGTGTATTAAGTGAAATTATCCAGTAAATTTTACCAAATAATCTTTAGTCAATTGCATTAGATTACGTTGCATTTTTTTTTTTTTTTTTTTTATATAGCATAAATGCTATTTATATTTAAGCCTATACAGATGTGTGCGCATAATCTTGACAACTTGATTAATTCGTTATACTTCTAACGAAATAATGGTTCTCAGAACCATTTGATTCTGTAATGGGCCTATTGTAAAACGACCGAAGCAAATGTTATTCGAGGTGTCAACCGGCAGGCTTCCTAGTTCAATCTAAGTTCAAACCAAGCTAGAGCATTTGTTACTTCTAAATAACCTTGCCAGACATATTCAGGTTTGTGTCCAAAAAATTGGAGTACACTAACATAAGATGATTTGAGCTTACACTTGATGTTTAAACCATGTCGGGCGTTGTATTATAAAATTAATTTTAACAAAATGTCAATATTGATTGCGCTCTTTGCGCCGCCCGTAATAAATGCAACCTACTTGCATTATGGTAACCAATTTCGAAATGATTTTCCGAAGGATAGAGAGGGACATAACTCAAATCTTTGACTTGCCAAAGTATAAATTTTTTTAGTTAACACTTTTTTTAATATAAAAATACTTAACGAGCAATTTTTTAGCTAATTATATATTTTTATTAGTTGTTTACCTTTTTTATCTATAGGTATAATCTCTTTATATATATATTAACTTTTTCTTTCTTGCTTTCTTTCTTTTCTATTCAATCTTCGTTTGATGCAATTGAGGTTATATTTCGGAGGAAAAACCGAAGCCATTTCACAATTTACAGGTGCTACTTAGAGTGAATTTGGTTTCTTCTAGGCAAGCGTGCTCCATCGTAGACCGCATCATCGCTTAACATCAGGCGAGTTGGCGGCCAAGCGCAAGCCTAATAATATTTTTTTAATCGATCTTTTTGCGTCGGCGGTTAAAACGGTTTTGTTTCTTAAAAAAAATGTTTAATCAAATATTGTGACTATTCGCCTCTGGTCGCGGATCTCCAAATCCCTTCTCCGGAATGTCAATGTTCAAGGTTGCGCCGCGACATTACAAATGTCAAACTCGTATAATGTCATATACATTTACATAGCTCACACGTTTTAGATCATCTCTAATGCTATACTATACATAGCTTATTTTTAACCGACGTCAAAAAAGGAGGGGGTTCTCATTTATTAGTATTTTCCGGGTTTTTTTTTTTGTATCGGGAGCTCATTTTACAACCTTACCACGGTAAATATCCCGTAAATAATCATATAACTTCAGTATTTTTTTTATTGAAAGGATATTTTTTCAATTTGTTAGTGAGTGTTTAGGTACCTTTGCGCCGGAAACTGTCAGGGTGGATTATTTAAATAAATATTCGGGACATTATTTTTTTTGCACACATGGTCATCTGACCCCAAACTAAGCAAAGCTTGTGATATGGCTGCCAGAGACTGATATACATACATATATAGGTTTAAATACATACTTAAATAGATATTATCACCCAGATATAGAACAAACACAAATGTTCATCACACAAATGTTTGTCCTAGGTGGGAATCGAACCCACGCCCCTAAGCTCAGAAGGCAGGTTCACTACCAACTGGACCAACGGGCTATCAAATAGATATTAGCTTATGTGTTTGGTGAATACCATATAATTAGGATTTATTAAAATATTATTAGCTTCAAAAAAAAAAATATACTTAACAACTATTATATAAACTACTATATACTTTCCAATTGGTCCCATAGAAATCTATGTATATTTAAAAATTAATCCCAATTTACCTTGGTCACGCCATAACTTGAGAACGAATATACCGATTTCATTCATAATTTTTCTTAAAGTCTTCTCCTGTATCTTTATATAATCATATAACTTTAATGAACAACCGTGATAGTTTAAAACAATGTTTTACTTTGTAGAAGGTACTTACGGAAAGAAAAATGAAGAAAATTGGAAAATTTCAGAAAACTTAACGACGATTTTAACTGCTCGCGTTTGTCAGTTCTAAGACAGGACAATAGGCATGATGAGTAATATTTAATTTATTACAAATAACCGGCTTAGCGATTAATATACCTAAATACATTACACATACTGAAAAAATAATTTTAATTGGCTGATAAATCTCTGAGATATGAGTGTTTAAAGTTTTAGGTGGGGATAGAGAGGGGATACTCTATCCCTTTCTCGCAAAGCGTGTGTTAGTACAGCATTTGTATGGCGCACCTGAGCCGTGACGTCACGGCTCAGTATAGTGCGCTCTTTGTCTAGCATGAAATTAAAATGCTTATATCTTGTTTATTTTTGAACTAATTTTAATTTTATTTTCGTTGATGTTCTCTATTTATGATCAGCTTTTTTATGAGGTAATAAAAATATATTAGTCATCATGCCTATTGGCGTCGATTCTGTCATACCACTCACTAAACTAAACCAATCTGACAGGACTAAAATTATCTGCCTCTCTTTTCACTTTAATACGTGAGAGAAAGATGGCAACAAGCTTAGAGCTGTCAAATTTAGTTTAGTTTAGTTTAGAGTGCATCAGAATCAATGCCATTGTCTGTCGGGTTCATCATCATCATCATCATCATCAGCCAGAAGACGTCCACTGCTGAACATAGGATCATCTAGTGGGAGGCCTCCCTACGCTGCGTCTTCCGGTTCGTGGTCTCCACTCCATCCAACCTTTCTTCCCCATCGGTTATCGGTTCTTCGAGCGATGTGGCCTGCCCATTGCCACTTCAACTTGCAAATTTTAACAGCTATGTCGGTGACTCTGGTTCTTTGGCGAATATCCACGTTTCGGATTTTATCGCGCAAAGAAACTCCTCGGGTCGGGGGTCCTCCTGTCGGGTTAGATAGTAATAAAATAAAATCGCTTTAATTATAGGCTTTACGAAATCTATGTGTATGTTCCTATATAGATGGACTCCAAAACGATATGGATGTAATGTGTATGAAAAAGCTTATGTTAGCTACTTTTCTTCATCATCATCAGCATCATCACTACTTTTTATCAACACGCGGGTGCACCTAGTTTGTAATATATGAAACATTAAACACCCCTGTTTACCCCTTTCGGCTAGCTGTTTTAAGTAATCCAGTTAAGGTGATGAAGAAAAGTTAAGCGACCGCAAACCGTTTTCCAACTAAGCGGTTCTAACGTTAGTTTGAGACCGTGTAAGGAGTTGGGCGTACGACCCCAGGCCTTCCCCAGTGATTTCGCTGACAATTTTGCCGTCTTCCCGTGAACATGGCTGTGGAATGAGGTTCCGATATTTTGGTTTGAGTCTTCCCGAGAACAAGGTGCATGTAACTGCGCCGAAATATCGGGAGCTCATTCCACAACCTTACCACGGTAAATACCCTGTTCATAATCATATCATCATCATTGCAGCCAGCGTTCTTGGCACTTTACCACACGGGCAACATCTTGTTTTTGATTTTTGATTATATTAGTGTTAATTAGTAATAGTTAAGGCTTTTTTTATTTTCTTTGTTTGTTATACCTACCTATGTACATACAAAAATAAATGCGTTATTTCAGCCATAGGACGTCCACTGCTGAACATAGGTCTCCCCCGTCGATCTCCAAATGGGCCGGTTGGAAGCGGCCTGCATCCAGCGTTTCCCTGCGGTCTCGTTTAGGTCATCTGTCCATCTTGTGGGTGCGGACGTCCTACGCTGCACTTACCAGTCCGTGGGGCCGAAAGGTTCTGGAATGAAGAATTCCAGAAACTTTCGGCCCCATCGGCCATCTGTTCTGCGTGATATGTGCCCTGCCCACTGCCATTTCAACTTCATTTCATTAATCATATAATTGTATGTAATTTCTGGTGTTTACAATAAAGAGTTATCTATCTATATTAAGAGTCCTGTATACCCTCTGCAGCTCTCTCGCTCGCACATTTTCACATTATTGAAGATATAAAATCAATGAGTGTGAATTTCCAAAAAGTAACAAAATCATGTCATGGTGTCTATCGTAACATTACAAACAAAGAAATGTTTGTTTCGATATCTTGTAATTTGACGGAATAAAATTACACGAAAAATAAAAATCACTTGTTACCATTTTACTGTGTCAAATTAAAATATATCAAATTGACAATTTCTTTGTTTGTAATGTTACGATAGACACCATGACATGATTTTGTTACTTTTTGGAAATTCACACTCATTGATTTTATATCTTCAATAATGTGAAAATGTGCGAGAGAGAGAGCTGCAGAGGGTGTACAGGACCCTTAAGAGGGGGCCTCCGAAATTTTATGCTAATTTGCCATGATATTCTAACTAAACCAAATATCCTATCAACGTAATAATTGATATATGTGATTTTTCAATTCATTTTCTTTCCGGCACTAAGACAGAAACATAATAGCGAGATATTTACTCGATACTTTATTGTTTTCAAAAAGGTGCCTTTTTGCTGATTTTTTTGATTTTTTCTTGGATAGAACTTCAGTCACATATCTAAAATAAATACTCATCGAAGGAAAATTTAGTTTGTTTTCCAGTGCTAAGACAAAATTTACCTAGATTAATTAGTACTCTCATAATAAATTATATTCGATTTGAGACTTACGTCCTTTAGTTCTAAGCAACTATTCGGTCAAACGGCAAGTCCGATATTCAACCTTATTCTGTTGCGCTTTGCATCTAAATGGCGAAACATGCTCCGTTCAACCTCAGTACCGCACTATGCTCCAACGGGGAAGGACGCACGCGCTTGCTATTCGCCTAGATTTATCTTCCGAGTGCGATTATATCAACACCTACTGTATTTTCAAACAATGGATAACATAAAAAATCTATGGCTTGAACGCGACCATTTGATGCGGCAACCAAGTGTTGCCAATGACCTAGAGCACAGACTAGGTAAAGCTACTATGAAAAAATTACAGGTATTAATAATTATGGATACGACTAGGCCATCTATCATTAGGGCATCTATTATTATGTACGCTCGGTAATATAGTTACAAGAGTCTAAGTGTTTCGTGTGGAGAGAGAAAGAGAGAGAGAGAGACAGTCAGAAAGACTACTAAAAATCAAAATTATTAAGTAAAATATAATTTTCGTTGAATAAAAAATAATAATAATAATTAACAATTTTTTTTTTTTAAATTAATAATTTCATAAATCAAATGAAATTTAATTAAATAATTCATATATACTTAAATAGATTATAGTTATTAACAACCAGGTATAGAACAAACACAAACGTTCATCACATAACTGTTTGTCCTAGGTGGGAATCGAACCCACGCCTCCAAGCTCAGAAGGTAGGTTCACTACTAACTGGACAAACGGGCTTTCGCGTGCTTCGTTTATTTTAGTATAGTATAGCATAGCATAGCATAGCATAGCATAGCATAGCATAGCATAGCATAGCATAGCATAGTATAGTATAGTATAGCATAGTATAGTATAGTATAGCATAGTATAGCAAAGTATAGCAAAGTATAGTATAGCATAGTATAGCAAAGTATAGTATAGTATAGTATAGTATAGTATAGTATAGTATAGTATAGTATAGCATAGCATAGCATAGCATAGTATAGTATAGTATAGTATAGTATAGTATAGTATAGTATAGTATAGTATAGCATAGTATAGCAAAGTATAGCATAGTATAGCATAGTATAGTATAGTATAGCATAGTATAGCAAAGTATAGCATAGTATAGTATAGCATAGTTTAGTATAGCAAAGTATAGCATAGTATAGTATAGTATAGTATAGTATAGCATAGTTTAGTATAGTATAGTATAGCATAGCATAGTATAGTATAGCATAGTATAGTATAGTATAGTATAGTATAGTATAGTATAGCATAGTATAGTATAGTATAGGATAGTATAGCAAAGTATAGCATAGTATAGTATAGTATAGTATAGTATAGTATAGTATAGCATAGCATAGTATAGTATAGCAAAGTATAGCATAGTATAGTATAGTATAGTATAGCATAGCATAGTATAGTATAGTATAGCATAGCATAGCATAGTATAGTATAGCATAGCATAGCATAGCATAGCATAGCATAGCATAGCATAGCATAGCATAGCATAGCATAGCATAGCATAGTATAGTATAGCATAGCATAGCATAGCATAGTATAGTATAGTATAGCATTGTATAGCATAGCATAGCATAGCATAGCATAGCATAGCATGGCATAGCATAGCATAGCATAGCATAGCATAGCATAGCATAGCATAGCATAGCATAGCATAGCATAGTATAGTATAGTATAGCATAGTATAGTATAGTATAGTATAGCAAAGTATAGTATAGTATAGTATAGTATAGTATAGTATAGTATAGTATAGTATAGTATAGTATAGTATAGTATAGTATAGTATAGTATAGTATAGTATAGTATAGTATAGTATAGTATAGTATAGTATAGTATAGTATAGTATAGTATAGTATAGTATAGTATAGTATAGTCTAGTCTAGTCTAGTCTAGTCTAGTCTAGTCTAGTCTAGTCTAGTCTAGTCTAGTCTAGTATAGTATAGTATAGTATAGCATTGTATAGCATAGCATAGCATAGCATAGTATAGCATAGCATAGTATAGTATAGTATAGCATTGTATAGCATAGCATAGCATAGCATAGCATAGCATAGCATAGCATAGCATAGTATAGTATAGCAAAGTATAGTATAGCATAGCATAGCATAGCATAGCATAGCAAAGCAAAGCATAGCATAGCACAGCACAGCACAGCATAGCATAGCATAGCATAGCATAGCAAAGCATAGTTTAGCATAGCATAGCAAAGCATAGCATAGCATAGATATATTATATAGATACATAGCATTTTTACAAAAATGACCTCATACGTACTGTTTCTGAGACAATCGATGGTTTTTGAAAAAAATTACGAAAATTTTCCGGATTTTTGCGCTCTAATATTTTGAAAGGCATTCTTTGCACAAAAATAGCCGAATTTGGGCTTATCAGACGCGTCTTTTTATTTTCTACACACGTGTGTTTACTGTGTTTCTATTTTATTATTATTTATGCCTACCAACTAAATAAACACATTTTTTTTTTTAATATTATTTATTTCCTGAAATTGTGAGAGTAGAAAGCCAAAAAAATAAATATAGTCTATTTATTACACCACTGAATTTTTTGTGTTGAATTTTTTTGTTATTTTTAACATGAAATTCCGGTTACGTAATTTCAAACCCAATTTGGGGTTTTTAGGGTTATGTCCTAAAGCCGAGTTTTTGAGTTTAACGTCTTCGTCTGCCAGAAAAAATGATGCCTATGACGTCAGATTTTTGATTGGACCTTTGTGTCCAAAGTTATGGACTTTCAAAAAATCGGGTATTTAGGGTTCGCCTCGCTACTTAGTAACTCAAGTTACTATGTACCTACGAGTCTTAAAATACTAAATGACCTATCGTTGGATAGCCAGTGAAGCTAACTATTCTTGCCTGGATTGACCTGGGACAAAATGTTTGAGGAGCCGGGTATTTCAGGTCGTCAAAATCTTAAGACCTAACTTAGACTATAATATAAACTAAAAACTAGAACTAGTTATATTTCCTAAACCACAGCCTTAAAAAATCTGAAAAAAAATTACTAAAATTCAAAATGAGCTTTACTACCTCGAGCCAAAATTTGGGCGTGGTAGGGGGTGGTTTTCACCCTTCTTTATTTCTATTTAAATGTATTTCTCACTGATTTCAAAAGTAAAAATCTAAATATTTTTTTGTAATTTTTTTTGGGTTAAAGGTCTGGTTTATGAGATATGACCCGGGATCGGGTACCCCGTGCCACGAGGTTTTTGGGTTTTTTGGTCTTATCCCGGCAAGTTCAACCTAGCAAAGCATAGCATAGCATAGTTCAGTTTAGTTTTATTTAGGTTATTTCAATTTAATTTATATACTTTATTATTTTTATATTGTAGAAAACCTAAAAATAAATTACAAATACAATTTTGAAAAGTGAAATAAACAATTTACGGTTCTGCGCGCCGCGACCGAACTCAGCTAATCGCCAAAACACCAAGTACACCAACACTATGCTTATCCTGTGTGTTATTGCTCCTTGCCGCTTTACAAGGTCGAGTGCGCGAGTTGTGTACACTTTAGCTGCGCGCGACTGCCGCGCTGCCGTGGTTGTGTTTCACACTAATGCGGGTGATGCGAGACGCGCGGGTGAAATCAGAAATTTTTCTGGCCTTATACCCAGCCTTAAGATAAAAATTGATCGCTAAAAATCGATCGTGATGTAACGGCAGATAGCTACAACCTTCCTCCACGAGGTTGGAATTAATTGTTGGTTAATAGCTTTAATCGTCGATTTGGCACTGGTTTTAGACGAACCTTGTGGCACCTCTTTGTTTGTAATGACAGATTGACATTGGATTAGTTTTGACGTAACCACCAAGCAACTGTGTATAATATAATTTTAATTAATACCGGGGGGGCCTTAGACCAAAATAAAATGAATGGACAGGCCCAGAAGAATTTTGCGCATTTTTAAGATTACAAAATAAGCGCTGCGCTCACTTCGTTTCAGTCGGTTTGCAGTCGGTCTCTAGCCGTAGAAAGTGCAACACAAGACTATTGTTACATGATAACGAAACATCTGACAAAATTATGCCTTTGTGTGCTTTCCCTAAATGTAAATCCGCGGTTGTATAAATACAATAAAAACTACAGTAATAACGTAATACAAAAGGTTATAACTACTTGTTTTAAGAAATTTGATTATAAAGATATTGAAGATATGCTAGACAGTCTATATACGTATTTAATAAAATATAATGGATAGATCTACTAAAAACACACGTGCATGTTTTAAAATTTAAATTTAAATGATTATTTTTATTATTTTGTATGTTATGTTCTTTTTCTCTTTTTTGCTTTATAAATATTGATATAATTATATAATAAATCTAAATTATATTTTGTATTTTGCATGATACTGTTTGCTTTTGTGTTTGGCATTATTGTACTGTTATAATAAGAGAAGCCACTGGCACCCGACACACAGTCCCAGACTAGTTGGGGAGCCTATGGAAAATCACGTTATGTAAAACAAAATAAATTACTTTATTGTTGTTGTTGTAAATACACAACAAAAAACAGCTATCTATTTTTTGTAACAAATGTAATTACTGTACAGTAGTTACATTATAATTATATATTATATATATATATATAATATAATATAATTATATATTATATACCTACATGGTTATAATTAGTTGAAGTATAAGTCCGATGGTTTTGACTTGTTTTTACGGAGCAAGTTCAATGGTTATTGCCCGTCCATTCATGTTATTTTAGTCGAAGGGGGGCTACCACAACCTTAAAAACCAATAAGATCATGATCAAAAACATTCATATAATAACCTTACATTGAGCTTTGTTTTTTTTTTATGATGAAATGGGCTAGCGTTTGACCACAACTCAGCTGATGGTAAGTGACGATGCAGTCTAAGATGGACCACGCTTGCCCATGAGATTCACTCTTGTCTTGAAGAGACCCAGGTATGGCGAATCCAACTCGGCTGGGCAGCGTTCGGTAAACTTCGCAAGTTTCGCAACGTCTTCTCGTCCAAAATACCTCTTTGACCAGTCTGTGTTACCAGTGATGACATACGACACTAAAAAAAAAACTGATCTAAAACTCATCCAAAACTCGGCGCACGCTACGAATTGCGCAGACTTTTTGGTTAGTTACAAGGTAACCGCGATCCGAGTACAACACCGCGCGATGCCAGAGCTACCATGACACAGCGGACAACTAACGTTGAACACTATGCAAGCGACATAACGTCTCAATTGGAGTAAATGTGGCTTTGTGAAGTACAATATATAATTAATACAATGTATGTACAGTGACACTCGGGTGTTTTTCGACTGTTTTCACTGAGAGATTGTGACTCTATAGGTATTGTATCTCGATGAGGTGACGGTTGTCGGGTCCTGAGTTTTAGGCCGTTCGAAAACCTTCAGATTGGCTAGACTAAATTATTACCTAAAATTATTAGTCTGGTCATAGATTAAACAAAAAAGTTGATATTCACAATTCCGAATGCGCCTCTCGCAGGATGTGTACAAATAACTCTGTGTCGGGACTTTTGGGGTTAGGGATCCGTGGGAAAAAAGATGGAACGGATGAAATGCATAGAATAAAGTCTGTCCTTTTCACATTGTCTAGTTTAGGTGCCAAATTTGTCTTCCATTACAAATATTATTATACGGGGTTTAAGGGGAACACTCTCGAAGCCAAAAGAAGGTAATTGTACTCATCATTATGAATAACTTTTACTATGGGACAAGCCCTGAAATCGCGAAAAAATATATCAGCTATAGAAAACGGTCATTGACACTCGACAAAATGTATGGAACCGCTGATTTTTTAGCTTACAGCTTTTTTTATAATGTTATGGCAGCTGTCAAACGCATTTTTAGCGGCCGCATTATATATGACCAAATTTCAATAAGTATCAAAGTCTAATACTCTACTACTACAAACAGAACAACTACGGAACCCCGAGTAAATTTATTCAACTCACACTTGTTCACACGTCTACAGGGCTGGAATTTTAATAAGCCACCAAATATCCGACTAAAATAAGACAAGAACGAGTTAGGTTCGAAATAGTTATAAATCTGACGAACTTCATCGAATCTTTATACTCCATCATCATAATCAGCCTTTTAACAGTCCACTGCTGGACTTTTAGCCTACCCTCGAAAGGGTGATTGGGCCATATCCACCACGCTGGCCCAGTGCGGATTGGTGGATTCACATACGCCATTGAATTCCTTCTCCGTACGTATGCAGGTTTCCTCGCGATTTTTCCTTCACCGAAAAGCCAGTGGTATGAAAATACGTACATAAACATCTCTTTCTTCTACATCTTTATACTAACTTTGGACAACTGTGGAAAATATTATACTAATGTTTTTTAAGGCCGTCTTTTCCCACTTATAGAATTTTTGGTCATTCTAGTTTGTCTACTTCCATGGTTAGTTTAAAATTATATAAATGGTGTCATCAAAATTGAATGTTTTGTCTAAGTAACCGCAAAGACCTAATCAGGATTAAATACAGTCACTCTATAGAAAAAAAATATTACATTGTGCTCCATCGTAGACCGCATCATCGCTTAACATCAGGCGAGATGATTTGAAACTATGAAACTAATTATTTAAAACTATGTAAATATTTTTGTGCTGTTGGTCTTAAATAAACATAAAAAAAGCGCTTTTCTCCCTGTTTTTAGGGTTCCGTACTCAAAATGTGAAAACGGGACCCTATTACTAAGCCTACGCTATCTGTCTGTCCATCCGTCCTACCTTTTAAAGGCTGTATATTTCAAACTGTAATAGATCATCGTCATCATCATCATCAGCCAGAAGACGTCCACTGCTGAACATAGGCCTCCCCCTTTAACTTCCACACTGAACGACAGCCTGCCTTTTGCATCCACTGGATGCCAGCGACTCTCACTAATTACTGTAATAGATAGCCAGTTGAAATTTGCACAGAATTTGTGATGTTACGGCGGATTAACTGAGTTTTTTTTTTTTTTTTTTTTAGTAAAAAATTAAAAACTAAATGGGGGTTACCATACAACAAACGTATTTTTTGCGTATTTTTGTATTTGCTCTATTGTAAAAACAGTAATACGTACAAGCGTCAAACTTGGCATGTTTAAAGCACACACTCTAAAGCAGAGGTTCCCAAACTTATTTTGTCTACTGCCCACTTTGAGAATAAATAATTTTTTAGCGCCCCCATTTTGAAAAAAGAAAGAAATATCGAACCGAGTTTGAGCAATCTCTTAACTAATATTAGTTGATGTTCACAAGTTGTAGTTGAGAGTCGAGAGCTCATGCAGTCGGAGTCTAAGAGGCCTCCTAGCTAAATGAAATTACAAATCACATTTTTTTTCTGGGTCTCTTATCGCCCCCTTTTAGTCCTGCCTGCCTGCCTGTGGGCGATAGCGCCCACAAGGGGGCGCTATGGGAACCCCTGCTCTAAAGTATTGTTATATTATTATTATACTAGCCTGCATCGTCCCACTGCAGGGCAAAGGCCTCCCTTCCCTCCTACCATTATTTTCTGTTTCGAGCAATATGAATCCAGTCCATAAAGTAGGAGTCCACGAAGGAGGACGAAGTGGACTCCTAAAGACTGGAAGTGTGTTTCTTAGTTTAGGTGGTATACTTAAGTATAACAACCATTAATCGACAGCAATGTCATGATTTTATAATCATCATTTCAGCCATAGGAGGTCCATTGTTGGACATAGGCCTCCCCCATCGATCTCCAAAAAAGCCGGTTGAAAGCAGCCTGCATCCAGCGTTTCCCTGCAGTCTCTTTTAGGTCTTCTGTCCATCTTGTGGGTGGACGCCTTATGCTGCGCTTACCGTTCCGTGGTTTCCATTCGAGAACCTTTCGACCCCATCGGCCATCAGTGGGACCTTACGGCCAACTGCTAACGCGGTATCAAACCAACGTTTAATCCGCTCAGTTGGAAAATCACGCGACCGCAAACCGTATCTGGGCGCGTTAAGGTTCACGTTCGCGTGATTTTCCAACTGAGCGGATTTAACGTTAGCTTGATACCGCAATAGCTGTTGTCCGTAAGGCCCCTGATTTTATAATGATCAGCTGATATTCAAGTCATTGATAGGTATATGTAAGTTATATTAATGTGTAGGAGTGAACTGCCCACATTTGGCCGGAATGACCTACACGGACAAGTGACCTTTAGTTCTTGTACAATCTAGATTCTAGACCTAGCTCTCAGCACTCGATTATTAAATTATTAAATGTTTCAGAGAGGAATTAAACTCTAGCGAGTTTAAATTAGTGACGAAGTACCTGTAGTACACTAAGATAAGGTAAAATAATCACATAAAAAACAAACAGACATCTTTGTCTATATACCTGGTTCACTATTAACAAGGAGCCATTATTGATAGTTCTTGCTAATATTAAGGAAAGTGCAGTTCTATAACTGTTCCGAGTGCTATATTGCGCTCCCGATTGAAACAAATCAGTTGACATTTTAATAATGAGTGGAATAAAATCCTGATATAAGTCAATATTGTTTTGTACACCTACAATACACAGTTTTCAAACAAGTATATTGTTTGAATAAGTTATACTGATAGTGACGCTATCATTATGTATAAATATAGATGCGGGGAGGGACTGTTTCTTAGAAGAGGCTCCTGCATCGTAAACCAGCAACAAAAGTTATTCGCCGCTGCATGTAGCAGGGGCTAGAATAGGAGATAAATCCCTATAGGAGTTAAAAAACATACTGTACATAGTTATAATTGAATAGGACCCCCTAATCGATCTGTATAATTATTTACTTTAGTACCTTGATACTAGTAACAAATATGACTTGTAATTATTAGTTACCAGTAAAATGATTATGATTATGATTAATCACTGTCCACGGCTGTACTGGCCGTTCTGATACATCCAGAAAATATTTCGCTCTATCACTAATAACTTTCTTCAAGCTATCTTTCTATTGAGAAAATAACACTCGCAAATAACAATTTTGACCAATTATTTAGAAAAAAAGGTGTTAACTGTGAAAACATCAAGGTCTTTGTGCAATGAAATGTAAGGTTATTTATTTTATTCTATATGAAACATATATTGGCGCGCACCGGCAGTAAAACCGGGTCGTATGCCGCGATGAAAAACGACACGACGCCCTCCATGACGTCATGTTTCACAGCACCCTTGACGGCCAATTTTTTTATATTTTTTTTTATATTAATATTCTCAACTAAAGTTTGTTAGAGAACCTGTCAAACTCTGGTTTTTCAAAATTATCAATTATTTGACAAAGGCAAATCACATGTATACAATAATTCATATAAACAGTTATAGGATAAACACGCCTGTGGTTCGGTACCCACGATAGTATTATCGATTGATGGAATATAATATACAACGCCGAAATAACTAGATTTCGGGCTTCGCACCATTGTTGCCATAGGTACTATATCTTTCGCCAGTTTTATAGAATGGAGGATCTGGATTCTTCCCGAATAATTTATGTACGAGATTGGAGTAGTATTGTCTTTCACAAGATAATTTTACAATCGGATAAATCTTAGGCTTATATTTAATCCAATAAATGGTGTATAAAATTCAAAATTTCTGTCTTTCTGGCATCAACTTCCGCATACCAGCACCGGCTACCCCACATCCCCCATAGTAGAAGCGTCAAAATATATCTCTTAATTGTATTCATACAATTTTATTTTATTTACGTAATGAATTTTTTAATAAAATTAATCCATTAATCAAAACATGATTATAGTTTTGTATTTAAATTCATATTATATTTTTCATAATTATCATCTCCTTTGTTATCTCCTTTTAAATTAAAATATTTGCATCCTTGAAATTCTTTTGTGCATAGCCAGGCATATTTAATAGCCGAAGTATAAACAGAAGTCAAAAGATCTAGGTACTTACTAAACGACCAAATGGTCTAATTATGCATCTTAAATTCTAATATAATAATTACTTGATAAATATTCAAACAATTTAATTTCAATTGTCTCAAAATGCATAATAAATTCCGAAACTTACATTAAGTGCTCGGAATTATGCAACTCTTTAATTTGTTAATAGATTGACATCTAATGAACAAAGAAGATTCTTTGTCATCTTCGATCAGGTACATCCTTGATCGAAGTTTGTCATGGAAATATTATCCGTACCATCACTATAACTATGTGATATTAGACAGGTATCATTGAGTTATATTGTCGATAAATAACTGGCAGAACGTAACGTTTAGACCACTGGTTTCAATATTTTAGTGAACACAACAAGTGTTGTATTGAGACCAAACGGCAGAACATTAAAATTATACAAATTACCCTTCCAGTGAAATCGTAAGTATTTTTAGAGTATGATATTTCAGTAAAAAAAGTCACTGAACTTGTAAATATTATTCAGAATAAGGCGTGTTTTGTCGTTTGGTTTTGATATAAGTTCGCTATCACAAAGCTTGCATTGTGAAATAGCACATATTATGTTATATTAAGTAATATAAAACTTGGTCAAATTGACCTATTTCGAATTCTATATTGAAGAGTAACTTCAGGGTTGCGGCATATTATTATGGTGATATGAAATTTCAGTAAACGAGATTTTATAACCATGAAACAAACCATGATAAAATAGTTTTATCTGTGGTTTTTTGATTATAATAATCAAATAGCCTACGGCCGTAATTTACCGTATTATCCAGCGGCGGCCGCGACTGAATTTCTGGCACGACGTTTTCGATGATGGCACGTAGGTACTGTTGCTTCGCAGATGCAGACTCCATCACCTTTAAGGGCCCAGCGGCAGCTGCTTGTGATTTGAATCCGTAACTTGTACACTTAAATTTTTTGTTGGAGTCCTGGGGCGTTGGTTTTGTTTTATTAGGGGTGGGTAACTTGAGTTCCGCACCTGACATATTAATCGCCTTTGCCGACTTTAACATTTCGACCACTTCCAAAAAGAAAGTTAATCTATCTTCGTGAGCAGCATCTGATCTTTTAAATCGTGTTTGGTACAGCCAATATAAAATTTCGTCTCGTTATGGACTCACTGTGTTGTGAATCTCAAAAGATCACAAATGATGCGGTCAGCATCAAACAGCAATTTTATTTTTTGTTTCCAAAATAAGCGTGATGGCCTCGCTAAGACAATCAATAGCAATGTAGGTATAACTTATTCTTTTTCGCTCCGTTGTTTTATCACGTTTCGCAACCTGTTCGGTGATAGCCATTTGTACTTATCTCCGAATTTAGTGATGGAGCAGCTATATCATCCCGAAGTGGTCAGATGTTAAATGCATAGGTATCTCAGAGTTCGTTGCGAAGCACCTTAAATATCACACATAAAGTCACCGGCTCTGCCTGCTCTGGAAAGTCATCATTGCCAAAAGCACCTTCAGTTACTGAAGGTAGAAATGCCTCGTTCGGCGCTATCGTTTGGCGAATGATCGGAACCCGCGTGTAACGCGCTAGACACTTCGCTCGTTCGCTTCGTTCACTTAGCATTTTCATATTAAACGTTCACAAGTTTGATGTTGTCATCTAATATTGAAATCAGTACAGCACTGATGTACTACATCCAATAAAAAAATTAACATTGAAAATTAATTAGTAACTAAATAGTTACAAATAAATTTTATAACAAATGTGGTAACTAAACAGTTACCAAAAACAGTATTTATTATAGGTGCGATTCAACTGTGTCCAATATACAATACATACTAATATGTGTATAGGTTAACCTGAGCAGGTTGCTACCCGCGCCGCCTGTAGGCACGCGTAATAGGTAGGCACAGCGAGTAAGATGAACTCATGGCGTTGCATCGTGAACTCGAGTAAAACAGAGGATAAGTAACAACTCGAGCGTTGGAACGTTAATCCTCGTAAGTAGATAAAAATCCGTAAGTAGCAACTCAAATCGTTGAAACGTGAACCGACTACTTACATAGCACTCAAATAGTTACGTTATTATGTATTACCTTTTGATCTGCGGATGATGAAAAATTTTCTAATGCGTTTTAGCAGTTTTCACTCCAGTTTTTTTTCATTTTCTTCTTGACACGATCAAAACATTCCCAGTCTTTCCTCTTCGGCATGTGGATTTTCACAAAAACTAGTTTCTAACATGATAAAAATTGATAATTCGATTTAAAATTGTGCGACGCGGCGGAGCACTGCAGCGTGAATGACGAACCAGTCTACGCACGAAATAATGAAGGAGCATGAATCTACCCACATATTTTTTCGTTTCTTTCCTTTTAGTCTCTAAACTTAGTGCATCGACAAGGCGACATTGTACGTGCTACTACAAGTGTATATAATATCTCTTCAAACTCAACACTGAAACATAATTAGGTGTTGAAGTATTTGTCCGACGGTTTTGACTCGTTTTTACTGAGCAAGTTCTATGGTCATGGCCCGTCCATTCATTTTATTTTGTTCGAAGGATATATCGCGTAACATAATATACAAAAAAACCAGGTCGAAATTAGAACTTAAATTTTTGAAGTTAGTAAAACATAATCTGAAAATAATTCATAAATACTCACTGAAATTTAAATAATAATACAGGCACCCAAGAAAAAAGCCAATCAGGACGCCGTGGAGGATGAAGTAGAAAACCACATGCATGGACCTGTCGTTCTTCTTGAAGAAGGAGTCCGTGGAACTGCCGACGCGGGTGAGGGTGGTCTCCAACCAGCCTGTCGGCTGGTACTCCAGGTACTCGTGGGAAATCTGGGGAAGTTGGAGAAAGTTAGAAACTTGATTTAGAGTAGAATAGAGCATCGTCTTTTGGAGTATAAATCGAAAAATATCGATCCTAGGGAAAAAATTATGAGAACCAAAATTATAGGAAATTTAATTATAAACAACTTTTGTCTGAACCATTTTTCGTATGAAATTGAAAATAAACGAGTTATTCAATAAACAAAAATTTAGTACCACACAAAGCAAAATTTATAGTGCTAACAGACGTATGGATTTGGTTCCCTTCAACCGCCGTCTGACCAACGAGAGAGAAAGAGAGGGAGATATGGTATTCTCACTCTTTCTCTCCCGTTTGTTGGACGGCGGTCCGTCAACCAAATCCATACATCTGTTAGCACTATTAGACTGCCAGTGACCAACGAATTCCAAAGAAAAATTGCTACTTATAATTTTTTCCGGGTTTGCGCCTTTTTTGAGCTAATTCGACTGGGCAAATGCAAAAATTTTAGACATTGACTTCCAAGATTTGTTTACGTAGTTAATAACAAGCTTTTTTTTTTTGTTTCACAATACAAATCAACCGCCAGTGGATCTAAAATAAACTAAACAATCTTTTAGGCGTCGCCATATTGAGTTCAGTGTGGTCATTTCATTTTTCGTATTTTTTTCAGCAAACCCTTTCATTTGATACCCATCATGGGGGTGCATAAGAAATAACTGGGGCCTTACGGACAACAGCTATTGCGGCACCTAATCCGCTCAGTTGGAAAATCACGCGAACGTGAACCTTATCGCGCCCAGATACGGTTTGCGGTCGCGTGATTTTCCAACTGAGCGGATTAGGTGCCGCATTCCGAGCAAATATAAATACAGAGACACTACGGCGAACACGAACAGTGAAGCCACTTTTTGAAACATGTGTGCGTAGTCGAAGTGTTGCCAGTGCAATTTTCTGACAGAAATTCACGTAGTGTTGAATGCGTATGTGTGCGTGAGTCGTGTATTTATTGGGAATTCACGTAGTGTGATTTTGGCGTCACTTTGGCAGTGCGCCGTAGTGCCTCTGTATTTTTATTTGCTCTGAGGTGCCGCAATAGTTGTTGTCCGTAAGGCCCCTGGTCCGCCATCTTTGAGAGACGGCCATATTGGATTTAGAAGGCGTAATTTAGCTAACCATGCATGGATTGTTATCAAACTAAACGTGTATGCAAAATTTCAGCGCAATGGGTTGGAGATAACTGTTTTAAAATTCGCAGTTGAAAGACTTGACCCACACTAACAAGGCAATTTAAATAAATAAAAGTTTGTATAAATAACATAAATAACGAAAACAACTAAGAAGACACAAAAGTTAAGTAGTAGGTATGTTTGGCCAAAAAAATTGTGTCATAAAAAGAAACATAAAACATTTTTTATTTTAATTTTAATGTTTGGTAGTAATAGTTTTAGGTTTTAAATATCTGTGTTATTTACAATGCTTATGTCAATTAGTTATTTAATTTTATCAATACATATTTCAGAAATATATAAAATTATATAGAAATAAAGTCTATAATTTTACATAAAAAGTCAGAGACGTGATCAGGCGCCAATGGGCTAATAGTTATGGTTATTTTTATACGATTTCATTATTATAATGTTAGTTAAATAAAATAAATTAAATTACGTTTCCATTTTTGTCTCCATTACTTTTTGTGACGTCACCCATTTCCACCGTGTTGCTTAAGCCCGATTGCTAGAAATTAAGAAATAGTTTGGTTTTAGTAAATTATTTGTAATAATACATGCATAACAACAAGATTTATGGATTATTGTTTAACAGCCTGTTATACCAAATTTGACGGTTTTTATAAATCAATTTTATTCAGTTAAATTACAATATTTGAGATGGAAAAAAATACATATCATAGATACATCTGTGTTTGAGTTTATGATTGGGTTCAAAACACGATGGAATAAACTTTCCTTGATCAAAAAAAAACTGAAACAAAGTTGAGTTAGTTTATTATATTTTTTCATTTTATGCTCTAATGAAAGCTCGTAACAACCTGGAAATTGCATGTGCTGAAAAGCAATCTTATTCAAAAAAAAATTGGTTTGGATAGATTTTTGATAGTGAATAGTTTCGTTTTTTTAGTGCAATTAAAAGCGTAAAAAGGTCGCGAGAATTTGCGCACGCCGCGTTCAGTACCGCGCCAGGCGTCATCGAGGTCGGACCTATGTTCGTTTTTGTCGTTGCACTCTCCCCGCGGGCGTCCTGACTCTTGCGTGCCAAAATACCAACATCGTCGCTATAACTTGGCGGGGGCTGAGGGAGCGTTTTGTTGCCTACGCGACTCGGATAATAGACCGTTAACCAATAACCCTGTATATCAGCGAGGTTACAGTACCTACCTGAGAGACTATTATGTCAGAGTGACAGGTAATTATTTATATTTATCACAGCTAGGCCATCAGAACGTCACGTTTACTTGGCCTCTAATCACATTGTCTTCCATTATTATTTACAAAACAATAATATAAATTCAATAGCAAACAAACAGTGTAGCTGTTTTGTTATGTTTATAATACGTTTGTTTTGTTTCACTGTTTTATTGAACAGGCTATTGTAGTCTATCTCGTATTTATTTCGCACAAGTGATCTGCCCCAGCTTCGCACGGGTTTAATTTGCGTACGAAGCCGGGGCGGGTAGCTAGTTATAAATATAAACCTTTCGTGAAATATTATCTAACTGATGGTGAAAACCACATCAAAATCCGTTGCGTGGTTTAGGAGGAGTTAGCGGTTATACAGACATACAGACGCGGAAAGCAACTTTAATTTATACTATGTAGAGATTATCTGATGAAGGAGCTCTTACAATCTTCATCAGCCAGAAGACGTCTACTGCTGAACATACGCCTCCTCCTTAGACTCCCACACTGAACGACAGCCTGCCATCTGCATCCACTAAATGCCAGTGACTCTCACGATGTCGTCGGTCCATCTAGTGGCCTACCTACGCTGCGTCTTCCGGTTCGTGGTTTCCACTCAAGAACCTTTCTTCCCCATCGGTTATCGGTTCTTCGAGCGATGTGGCCTGCCCATTGCCACTTAAACTTGCAAATTTTAACAGCTATGTCGGTGACTCTGGTTCTTTGGCGAATATCCACGTTCCGGATTCTATCGCACAATGAAACTTCGAGCATAGCTCTCTCCATTGCACATTAATTCATTCATTCTCCATTGTGACTAAGTTTTATGAGAGAGAGCTGAAGGAACAAAGAGTTCTAATGGCTCCGAAACTGTTCGCTCGTCTCGACCGATAAGCCGTATTTGTGATAGTTTATTCTAATCTAATTAACATTTTAATCAACATGACTATTTCCAGGTATAGTAAAGTAGAATTTACATTGATAGTGATAACTAAACTAAACTAGGTACCTACTATGATGGTTCGTTTTTTTTATCTTCCATACAAAATATAAAAATATAACTTTTTTTAGATAGGTAGGTAGATACAGACGTAGATCTAAAAGAAAAAAAATACGCGTTTTGAAATGAGAATAAGGAACGTAGGAAACCGGGCAAAACAAAGAGTCATCGCATACATCTCTTTCTACCGACGTCAAAATTTGTAAAATTCGCAATTTCCAGTTATTTTGATTTAGAAGGCAAACTATTAAACCAATTTTAATGATTGACCAATATCAAAGTCATTGATATATCTAATACGTATTGGGTAGTATAAATATAAGATCGTTGATCAAAGTATACCTATCCTTTTAAATAAAAACAATAATACCGAAATCGGTATATAAATGGCAGGTATATAAACATAAAAACCCGAATTGAGAGCTCCCTCCTTTTTGGAAGTCAGTTAAAAACGTAGTTATATTATACAATTCTCTTGCACGCTTGTTATGTTACGTAAATCATATCGTATAACTAACGATTCTTATCGACGGTATAACCATAAAAATAAAATAACAATGTTTTTTTATAGTTTGTAAGGCTGTCAAAGGAGGTTTGGCGTCAACGAGAAAAAACATCGGCTTATTTTCCTTAACTTTTGTATTAAGAGTTTATGTATTGTGAACTTGGGTAGCGTTGCATCAATTTACGTGGTTATGGCAAACAGCAACAAATTCATATTTTGGTTATAAATAGTTAAGTATACAAGTAAGTTAAATGTAATTTTGGAAACATGATTTGTGAAACCTTTCTCGATAGAATAATTCGGCGAAAACAGGCTTTCTAAAACACGTTTTAAGTTTTTTCTCCGTGTCTGGAAGTTCGTAACAATTTATTTATTCATCTTCTAATGGTCCTTTGTTAAATGTAATTTAACGTAAATTCTTTTTATTTAAAATTAAAATAGTTCTTGAGTAATTTGAAGTTTTTAGCATATTATGTCGCTTCTGTAATTTAGTTCTGAGGCGGGTGCCGATTCGTGCGTATATTTTCCTGCAGCTAGCATATTTTTGTCCCTGTTTCGCGCAGAGGCAAAACTTGAATTTGAGCTGACGACATATCGACTCTTGACGGATTTTGTGTTAGGTACCTCTTAAAAGTGGGAAATCCTCGCCTTAAATAAAAGCTTGTTATAAAATAAATTCAAGCATTAAGCTGGAAACAAACGCGGCTGATGGACGCGGCTGGCGGACGCGACTGATAAGTGTGTACAGTTTTTTAAAAGACAACAACGGCTGATAAAAACATCGCGCGCGCGCCAGATTTCGCCAGATTTCTGTCGGACGTCCGAACGCTCAAGGTCAGCCCAAGGTTACGTCCACGACTTACGTCCGATTGTTTGCACAGCCCTGCATGGCAGTCGCGCCAAAAAATTACAGACGAATTGTTGACGAAAAGCAAACGCTCCACAACTTTTGGTCGATTTCGTAGCGGCGCGAAAAAGTTGATATTTTCTAACTTTATCACAAACGTTCGTTTGACAGCGTCTACGTTCCAACTGTGATCGGGTTGCGTTTCGTCTTTGTTAAAATCATTAGCGCAATACGAAATCGACCAAAAGTAGTGGAGTGGTTGCGATTCGTCAACGATTCGCCTGTAATATTTTAGCGCGATTGCCCTGCAGTGTACATTCATTATCTAGATACCTTTATGTCGCGTCCGTCAGCCGCGTCTGATAATATGTTTCCAGCTTTAGATAAAATAAATATAAAATATTCGGAACATTTTTGCACACACGGTCATCTGACAATAAACTAAGCAAAGCTTGTGATATGGCTGCCAGGGACTGATATACACATAATAGTTTTAAATACATACTTAAATAGATATTAACAACCAGATATAGAACAAACACAAATGTTCATCACATAAATGTTTGTCCTAGGTGGGAATCGAACCCACGCTCCCTAGCTCAGAAGGTAGGTTCACTACCAACTGGACCAACGGACTATCTATTAAATAAATCGAATAAACGGAAATAAACCGAAAATATTGTACAATGTTTTATTTATATTACACGGGAATTACTCACGTAAGATTAAGCCGGTCACTCCGACTATAGTTTCAACCGCATTAGGCAGAGGTACGAGTGCCAAGCGAGACGCAGCCGCGCGCATTCACCTTGAAATAGACTGCATAATGCGGTTGAAACTATAGTCGGAGTGACCGGCTTAATCTTACGTGAGTAATTCCCGTGTAATATAAACGAGCTATCTAAAGCCACGGGCTAAACTAAATGGGCTAAATAAGTACTTACGGCTTTTGTTTCATCAGTTTGAGATACATCCGCCATTTTGAAATATTTTTCTAACTAGATAAGGCACAACAACTTGTATAATAGTCGTTAGATCGTTTCCACACACTACTACGTGACCACAGGTAGTGTGTATTTTAATAACAGCAACCCGATGTTTATTCTCCACTCCATTGTATTCTGAAACAAGGAAATTATATTTTAAATTATAAACAAAATGTAAGATCATGTACAGGGTTATTGAAAGTTAGCTAAGGAACACTCGCATGTTATCTATATCTATACTTCTATACTAATATTATAAAGAGGAAAGATTTAATTTTTTGTTTGTTTGTTTGCATTGAATAGGCTCCGAAATACTGAACCGATTTGAAAAATTATTTCACTGACGGGAAGCTACACTATCCGCGGGTGACATAGGCTATAATCTATACCCGTGCGAAGCTGGGGCGGACCGCTAGTTATATTATAAACTGAGGTATACTCCGTTCACAAATCTTAGATATTTTATGTAAACAAAGAAATGTCACGAAAGTTCACTGTTACATTGACATGCCAGTTGCTCAAAACAGTTTTCACTTATGAAAAATATTCTACTCTATATTTTCCTCGGCTTGGCTCTCATGGGGGATATTCTGATAGTTCAAAAAATTTATAAAAAACATGATTAAAAGATTGTAATAGATGGCGTTATTATAGAAGCGTTGACTATTATGATAGAAGAAATAGAGGGCAAATCAAACGTTGGCCAGAAATGTTTAGAACCCCTATTGTCCTACCAGTATGATAAAATATTTTCTATTTTTTTTTTATCGATACGTTTTACCGATGTCTGCGCGGCGAACCAACACAAGTTAATTAGCTTGAGTGAACTCAGTCCGTCCTGTGTCTGGCAACGACGCAAACGTACGATGCGCGCTTTTGGAGTATGAAAAATAATCAAAATTGTCATGTTGTGTGTTTAGACAGTGAAATATACTGGGACGGCTGTAAAAGGCTGTAAAGTCTGTAAATTTCTTAGGTCCTACGTAGATTGTTTTTTTTTTCCGCGATTTCAGGGCTGGTCCCATACTAAAAGTGGTTCATAATGATGAGTATTACCTTCTTTTGGCTTCGAGAGTGTTCCCCTTACACCCTGTGTATATTATACGCAATTCGTATACTTGCATGACATATTATTTTCCATTTTTTTTAATTTAAAAACCAAACTAAACCGATTTTAATGAAACTTATATTGGACTGATCTGAAAGCAAATTTTATTTATAGTTTGGGTAGACAGTTTAATTTAGTTCTAATTTCTAATATAATACAGTTAGGTTTATTTTTATTTTATTTAGTAATTCTAATATGTAATTATAGTAGGTAAGTTTATTTGACTATACGTACAATATTATTATATTTCGTTTATTTGTGTACACAAATTACATGACGTTGGTACAAAGACCCTGTTAGGGCGCTGCAATTTGAATTTGATTTGAATATGAAATATTGATGTGAAATAAATTCATTATCTCCTAGGTATAAGATCCCGTAATAGATTAATACTGAATATGTTTAAAAAAAAAACTGAAAGTAATTTCTTAGAAATAAAAAAGATTTTTCCAAATCGGTGCATAAATGACGGAGTATTACGAAGACTAAGAAGCTTAGTCTAAACTAGGCGATCGTTGCTGATGAGCTTCTTGGCACGCTTCTCGATAGACTCTAACGCCCCAAGCTGATACTTAGCTGATACATCCCAAAGGTGAGAACAGCGAGCAGAAAATCACGCGACCGCAAACCATATCTGGGCGCGATAAGGTTCACGTTCGCGTGATTTTCCAACTGAGCGGATTAGGTGCCGCAATAGCAGTTGTCCGTAAGGCCCCAGTACTCCATGCACGACCGAACTTGTGCTTGGTACAGTGATAGCAACTGTTCCGACGTGAAGTACCTACCGTCGCACCTTCGATAGAATACCCAGTTTCCAGGTTTTTGGCAGTCAGTTGAGCCTTATTTACAAGATCACTGCCTACCCCAATGGAAAAGAGGCGTGATGTGGTCTCTGCTCACCCCAATGGGAAAGAGGCGTGACTGTAGCTTAATCAACTGATTAGAACTTGGAACCCGATCTACGGAATCTGCGGCATGTGTATAAATAAATACTTTTCATATTTCCTACAGATAACACAATTATTCAAATAAGATAACGTAAATTATCTTCCATTGCGTTTTGCGCAAAAAATATGAATGCGCACTTTTGTGAATAGCCTCATTCTTAAAAGGATTTGGGAAAAATTACGTTTCTCTAAAATACAAGATGTGCACAGCCCCGATGGTAATTTTTCTTTATCATCCTTTCAAATTCCCACTCCTGAGACACATGCTTTCTCACAGAAGGGATCTTTATCCCTTCTGTATTTATTTATACACATGCCGCAGATTCCGTGGATCGGGTTCCAAGTTCTAATCAGTTGATTAAGCTACAGTCACGCCTCTTTCCCATTGGGGTGAGCAGAGACCACATCACTGAAACTGAATGAAACTCTGATGAAACTGGGTATTCTATCGAAGGTGCGACGGTAGGTACTTCACGTCGGAGCAGTTGCTATCACTGTACCAAGCACAAGTTCGGTCGTGCATGGAGTACTGAGGCCTTATGGACAACTGCTATAGCGGCTCCTAATCCGCTCAGTTGGAAAATCACGCGACCGCAAACCGTATCTGGGCGCGATAAGGTTCACGTTCGCGTGATTTTCCAACTGAGATTAGGTGCCGCAATAGCAGTTGTCCGTAAGGCTCTGTTCTCACCTATAGGATGTATCAGCTAAGTACCAGCTTGGGGCGGAGTCTATTAAGACCTACTCTCTCTCTCTCTCTCTCTCTTTAGAGAGAGAGAGAGAGAGAGAGTAGGTCTTAATCCACAATGTTGGCCCAGAGCATGTTGGTGATTGTCGAAATGTCTTTGAACTTTAGAACAGTTTCCTCATGATGTTTTCCTTCACCGTTTTTGAGCGAAAAGAAATATATTTACACGGTTAATTATTTAATGTAAAAAGAAACACAAGTGTGAGTAAAAATATTCATGAATGCATAATTTATTTTACCACGCTTTGTAGCGGTTGTCAGTACGTGGGGATTTGGTACGCCGAACCGCCGTCTGACCAACGAGAGAAAAAGAGTGAGACTATAAAATTCTCGCTCTTTCTCTCTCGTTGGTTGGCCGCCGATCCGTCAACCAAATCAACACGTCTGTTAGGGCTTTTACGAAGACAGGAGCGGAGACATACGTGAGGCGCTAGAACATAGTTTCACAGCGACGCGGATTGTTCCGTACGGGACTTGCCTCCGCGCAGATCCCGTCTCCCGTAGTACGGGCTCCCGGAGCGGAGACATACGTGAGGGACTAGAAAATCGTTTCATAGCAACGCGGATTGTTCCGTACGGGACTTGCCTCCGCGTAGCTCCCGTCTCCCGTAGTACGGACTCCCGGAGCGGAGACATACGTGAGGCGCTAGAACATCGTTTCACAGCGACGCGGATTGTTCCGTACGGGACTTGCCTCCGTGTTGATCCCGACTCCCCCGGAGCGGAGACATACGTAAGGCGTTAGAACATCGTTTCACAGCGACGCGGATTGTTCCGTACGGGACTTGCCTCCGCGTAGATCCCGTCTCCCGTAGTACGGGCGTCCCGTATGGGTCTCCCGCACAGCTGTGAAACCAGCCTAAAAGTCGTAATGAGTCCCTCTCGGCTTAGTACACCCTTTCTGCGAAACCCTGTATATGTCAATCCAAAACACGAAAACGTCACACAAATTATTGTCAGCTTATCAACGTGATAAGTGACATCAGTGTTTATCACTTCGTTGCCAAATAATTATCATAAGTTATCTTAAATAAGTATTAAAAACGATTAAAATAATCCCTATGCTGTAAAATATATTAATATTTCAAATGTTTTCCTTCGTTTTACACTTTTTACATCATACTTATTAGCAAATATAAGGTTTCAGCAGGTTAGCGGATAAAACCGTGGGGCCCTGGAACCGTGGGGCGTGGGGAATATCACGCGACCGCAAACCGTATCTGCGCGCGATAAGGTTCACGTTCGCGTGATTTTCGTGAAGGCGACGTTTTCCCACCCTTGAACAAACGCTTTATTATTAAATAGGATAAATGTTATACAAGACAAAAACTTGCCTATTAAGGCGAGGTTTTCCCACCCTTGAACAAACGCTTGTTACTATTGATGCCCAAAAGGTCAAACATTGTATTAAAGTTTGTAAAGAAGCTACTTATATAAAAACGAAATGCAGTCATGCACACTCGACATAATGTATGGAACAGCTGAAATTTTTTGGCGATTTCCGGGTTGGTCCCAAACTGAAAGTTATTCATAACAAACAATAAAAATAATAATATTTACTTGCCAAAAAAGAAGTACATATGTGCTTAAACAAAGAATAATTGACGGTTACGTACTATATTTAAAATAGTGTGACGGTGAACCCCAAACTAGGCACAGGGCCTGTTTCTTGGGGCTCGAGTGCGAGGTTACCACTAAAAGTACAATAATAAAAAGAGAAAGATTGCCATCTATACACGAGTTACTTACACTGACAGGACCAGAAACCAAGGTATCAAATCAAATCAACATCCTTAGAGTCAAGTAACTAAAAGTAAACAAAATGTAAAAGTAAGAAGATACATAATTATAAATTAATATTCTTCTTTCGAGTCGATGTTCCGCAAAATACAATTCTATTGTCAAATCAAGTTTCTAGACCAGAACTTTGTCACCCCAATGGCACTCTCCGTGGCTTCATTCAAGTCGTCTTGTGTGCAAGTTGTAGGACACGCTGCACAGTCCATCAAGTGTGTCATTGTTTGAGGGTTCACACCACAAAGACATTCGGTGTCAGAGCCCTTTATATAACCCCACTTTGCCATATTATCCCGACTTCGGCCCACTTGAGACCGAAGTCGGTTCAGGGTTTTCCAAGTGGGCCATGGTTCTTTATGGCCTGGGGGGAGCTCTTCGGCAGGGACAATGTAGTTTGGAGGTGGACTGTGCAGTTCTTGCCACATGGCAATTCGAGCATCCTTGGGGTGACCCTCCAGAGCTATTGTTTGGCTTAAAAAGTTTCTGCGGCTTTTGAGACATTTATAAATAATATTATGGGTACACATGTTCCTTGGAGCAATACGAGTCTATTGTGATATTATGCTGTCTGAAATAAATGATGGAGGAATTATAAACTACTTTATGAAATGTTTATATTACAATTAAAAAATAAAATAAAAATATACTTTCAAGTCGTAGCTAAGGATAATGTACAACACAATCAAATACCACTTATACCTACCTACCTAGTTAAATCAAAATGACAAACCAATACAAAAAGTGTAACAAGTGTACCTACAATATTTTGTCATGGAATAATGTAAGTAATAATAGGCTAAGTTTTTTGAGAAATAAATATTATATTATATTATAAGAAGATACATACAGTAGAATTCATATATAACGACTTCGCTTATAACGACTAACCTATTTTAGCGACGATATTGTTTACTCAAATTAGGTTTCATAATAAATGTACTCAAAAAATAATCCTGCCGTTTTGTGCGTCATCCGGTTAGTACGACATAGTATCGCCGGTCCCTTGAAGGTCGTTATATCCAGATTCTACTGTAATTATAAATTAATATTATGGGTACACATGTTCCTTGGAACAATACGAGTCTATTGTCATATTATGCTGTCTGAAATAAATTATGGAGGAATTATAGTTCATAATTATGAGTATAACGTAACCCTGTACTACGAGACCGTAAAGTCCGTAAAATACCAATGTTTTCATCATAAAAAAATATACGCCAAGTAGATAATTCGAAGGTAATCCAATACCTACCAATTGGTACCAAATCGTCCGCAAAGATGTTTTTATGTCTACCAGGAAAACGTAGAGGTCGGGGGAACTACCTTAGCTGTCTACGTATTGTCTTCTGTCCTTTAGCAAATTTTTTTTTATATTGACTTGTAATGTTGTCCTTTTGGCCTCTACAGATGGACCGGACTAGTTAGCGAACGCAGAGTGCGTTCGGCATAACTTGATGGTTTAAGTTTTTGGGCGACTAGCACAAGGGCACCTCGAAGGTACGAACCTCGGCTTGGGCCGTCGCCGGGAGTGGGAATCAGACTTGCCCAGGCACCCCAGAAGGGGTGTGCCCTGGAGCCCTAGCGGTTTGTTGAACTGAATGATTATTTGGAGAGAATCTAACCGATCTTCTAACAGATCCCGAGGGTCTACGATCCCGCCGGCGGGATCGCTGTGTGTGTGTGCCTCTGGTAACCGACGCCTGTACCAAAAACTAAATATTTCCTATTGCTAGGAGCAGTCGGATCGGGCGAGCCCAGCGCCGCCGCTGTGACGACGGCGATGGGGTCGTCCGGGTCGCCCAAGATGTCTCTAGGGCGTCTACGGAGAGGAGGAGGGTCTGTCACGTCTGTTGAGTAGTTGGAAGCTTTGACTACAAGAGGATTTGGGTGGTGAGGCGCCGCGTCAAAGTAGCGGCGGGAGCTATACTTAATGTATTGAATCATAGATGGGAGTTCAACATCGCAGTGCAGATCGGCGTTTCGCATATACCAGCTAGCGCCGACCGCTCTGCGTATGAAGCGATTCTGAATGACCTGGAGCTTGTCCAGATCGATGCGGGAGGCGTGGGCGAACGCCACGGAGGCGTAGGTCATGACGGGGGTGTCCTTTAGCATCGTACGTCGTGACTATTTTAGTTCTTATTTTGCTTGTATTCAAGGGTGGATCCAGGGGGGGGTCATGGGGGTCAAGACGCCCCCCCCCCCCCCCCGCCCCGCCCAGAGCTGGGTCCAGGACCAAGGTGGACCACTAATTAATAAAAAAAATACATATAAGCTGGATCCGCCATTGCTTGTCAGAATCAGTTGTTCGTACGTCTGCCTCATGAGCAGAAGGTTGCGGGTTAGATTCCCAGCTGAGTAGAAGTTGGTTTTTTAACAGACTTCGAAAAAGGAAGATATTTAAATTTTGATGTTTTTTCCCTTGTGTTTGTTACCTCTGAACTCCGTGATTAATAATCCGAAATGAAAAATTCTTTGGTATGATAAACTTCCAGATTTAATTGGTGTCATATAAAAAAATCATCGAAATTACAAATAATTTATTAAAGTTATTATGATTATTTACGGGATATTTACCGTGATAAGATTGTGGAATTAATTAAAACATTTTATTAAATTCATTTTTTTTATGATTTATATAAAATGAATAATACTTAATATCCAAATTATTACAAATAAATTAAATTGATTTAAGCGTAAAGTATTTTTACTTTTTACTGTGGGCCCCAAACTAGGCAGAGGCTGTATTTTGGGATCCCTTGATTTCCCAGAGACATTTTAACATTTTGTTCTGTATAGAAGATCTGGTATTTATTTATACATACATAGACTAGAGCATAAACTAATTGATTAAATTACATTATTAAATTGTAATTGTTTCAATTCTATTTTACAAATAATTGCCTCAATACTGACAGTTTTAAATATTTTTTTATACTAGAAAAAGACCACTTCCTAATATTATAACTTAGTATAAAAAAATAACTATCAACTTTGAGGCAATTATTTAAAAAAAAAAACAAATTGCAACAATTACAATTTTAAAACAATTTCTTTAGTAGAATCGGGGGCCAGGGGCCTTACGGACAACTACTATTGCAGCACCAAACTAAAGTTGTCCGTAAGGCCCCAGATACGGTTTGCGGTCGCGTGATTTTCCAACTGAGCGGATTTAACGTTAGTTTGGTGATTTAACGTTAGTTTAACCAATAGCAGTTGTCCGTAAGGCCTGTATTTGGTTCAGTAGTTTGATTCTAAATCAAAACAACTAGGGAAAAATTTCATCCAAGTATCTAAACGAAAAAGGCGTTTTTTTTTTATTTATAATTATTAGGTTTACCTTTATTTAGTGTGTTTCTATCCTAGTTTTGTGTTCAATATTTTTGAACGCCGAACCGATGTCCAGAATTTTAGTTATCTTTGGTTGAAGTGGTAAAGAAAGGAGATTCTCGGCATCACGTGGAAATCGCGATGTACGCTTGAACAAGCACAAGGCAATCTTGTAGTAACTATCATTTATACTGTGCTCTCATTATGAATATGATTCCACTTCAAGGTAACAGATGCAGTTAGGTAGATTTGGAATAAAATTTGACTGTTTTGTTCCACTAAATGCTTAAATCCTTCCTACTTATATCCTACTAATATAACAAACGCGAAAGTTTGTATGAATGGATGTATGGATGTTTGTTCCTCTTTCATGGAAAAACTACCGAATGGATTTTAATGAAAGTTTACAATAATATAGATTATACATTAGAATAAGGTTATAACGGGTTGTAATAGCGAGGCCGAAGGCCGAGCTCTACGCGTACGAAGTAGCGGGTTTAAGCTAGTACAATAATTATGTTAAAGCGAGGTTTTCCCACTTTTAAGCAACGCTTATTACTACAGATGACCATAAGGCTTAATGTATTGTATTAAAGTCGCATTTAGTGGAGCAAAACCATGGCGCTTACACACAGTCGTGCGTTTCGCTACTTCTATTTTTGAGGTTTTTCTCATATTTTTCGAAAAGTATCGCTGTAATGTAAAATGTACCTCACCGGTATCCTTCATAATTATGAAATCTATATAATGAAGACATCGCAGACATCATTTAATAAATAGATATTTGAATGAATCCAAAAAAAAATAACAGGGATAAAAGCGCAAATCAGTGCTACTTTGATATATTTTTTCTATCGAGCGAAATGTGCTTAATCGTGTTTCGGTCTCTAGGGTTTCCTAGATAAAACATAAAATTTTGATATGACATCATTTATATAACTTTAAGCTAGCCATGGAAGTAGACACACTTGAACTAGCATGACCAAAATTGCTAAAAGTTGGAAAACAGGGCCTTAAGGACAGTCATCGGAAGTAACAAGCGTAAAGTAGGAAACCCTTGCCAAAGAAATAATAAAATTGTCGAAGAATTGTTTTTTATTATCTGTGACCAGATAATAAAAAAAAAAATAGTGCGTGGAGTACCTCCGCGCGGAAGAAGTTATACTTCAACAAGGAACCCTAAAATTATAACTAGGGCAAAAAAAATATCAACAATTTAAAAACATACTTTTCTGGAGATTCGAACTTAGTTCCTTAGGCTTCTCAATCCATTAGCGACACCATTACACTACCGGGCTGCTAGACGCAAGCGCAAAAAGGATACACATTTCGCAACCATACGAGAGAAAAAAAATCCCCCTCCATGGTAGCGTTAAACGTTTAACGCAACCTTGTTGCAAGTCGCATAAGAAGTATAACTTCAAAAGATCGATTCTGATAAGACAAAGATTGTGAGTAAAAGAATTTATGCGCTAAAGTGCAAAGAACCAAAAAACCTGAATAATTCGTCGTAATTTGGTAGTAATTTGGTAACTGCCTTGTCAGTTGCTCCGACAGGTTTACTCAAAAGGTTTGACGACCCTTCTTTTTGCCGCATCTCTCTCAAAACCTCTTCGGGTTTTGGCGCCAACGTGGAAAAACATGTGCTAAATTTGTGTATTTGCCAATTTGTTTAAATTGGAACGGCCCTTGTATTATTTTGTTAAAGTTGTGTATATTCCACAGATATTTTTTTTGTTTAAATTAAAACGGCTGTCAAGACGTTTTTGTAAGAAATTTGTTATAGCCAGTTGCACCCAAATAAACGATACGTCAGTCATTCGAAATCAGTTAGCAACTGTGATGCGGAGTTCGACGCGTTGATCTAAATAAGAATGTTCAATCAAGGTTCTGTCATAATGCCTGGTAACAGATTTTCCTTCTTATTTCCGTTCTATTTTACTTCTCTTTTTTGTGGTATTTTCGAATCTTAATAATATATACCTACCTAATAATGCTAGTCGAAGTGGCAATGGGCAGGCCACATCGCTCGAAGAACCGATAACCAATGGGGAAGAAATGTTCTGGAGTGGAGACCACGAACCGGAAGACGCAGCGTAGGGAGGCCTCCCACTAGATGGACCGACGACATTGTGAGAGTCGCGGGCATCCAGTGGATGCAAAAGGCAGGCTGTCGTTCAGTGTGGAGGTTATAGGGGGAGGCCTATGTTCAGCAGTGGACGTCTTCTGGCTGATGATGATGATGATGATGATGACCTAATAATGGTGGATTATTATTTATTAAGCGTTCGTGGATGTGCTCGAGTGTGGATTAGTGATATATTAGGGGGTTGTTGTATACGGGGTGTAAGGGGAATACTCTCGAAGCCAAAAATAGGTAACTGTACTCATCATTATGAACAACTTTTACTATGGGACCAGCCCTGGAATTGCGAAAAAAATATCAGCTGTTTAAGGGGGACCTTTAGTTTTTACTTTCTGACTTTGCTATTATTTGTTAGTTAATCCGCCATAACAATAAATATTATGTGAAAATTTCAACTGGCTATCTGCTACGGTTCGGAAGATACAGCTGACAAACAGACAGACAGCGTAGGCTTATGTTTTAAATGTTTATCGGGACTAATCACGTATTATTTAATATAGGTAAAAAAATTTTTTTTTACCTATATTAAATAATACGTGATAAGTCCCGATAAACATTTAAAACATGTGTTCAAATCGCGAAAGTTTAAAAATTACTAGCGTAAGCTTAGTCCCGTTTCAACCTTTTGGGTAAACCCTAAAAATTAACTAAATAGAGATCGATTATACTATCTATAGGCAACGGAAGTCTATAAATACTTAGTAGGTAGGTACCTATTATTGGAAAGCGGCTTTTTAGATTAGTTTTAGCATAGGTTTTAGTTATAAATTTATATTTAAAATACTTTTTATTTTATTAGAAACTAGCGGTCCGCCCCGGCTCCGCACGGGTATAGTTATATAGCTTATTAAAATAGCCTATATTAATCAGTGATAATGTAGGATTCAAATGGTGAAAGAATTTTTAAAATCGGTCCAGTACTTTTTGAGCCAATTCGTTACAAACATACTTACATACAAATCTTTCTTCTTTATAATATTAGTATGGATGAAATTCCCTTGACACTGGGAAATGCAGAAGACGTGCGACGCCAAACTCTTCGTCCGATGATTAGCACCGCGCTTAGAAAACACGCCAAGGGGGTTAAACCAGACCATGACCAGCCCACTTTCTGTTAGCGTTCACGCCTGCGGAAAGATGAAATTGTATGAAAATGACATTAGCTTGAGAGATGTTATCTCAAGCTAATGTCATTTTCATACAATTTTGTCTTTCAGCGCGCCCGACGTTGCTTAACTTGCCGAACGTTGCCGAAGTTAAGCAACTTCGGGCGCGGTCGGTACTTGGATGGGTGACCGCCTGGGCGTGAAGTCTTTTTGCACTAAGTACTTTTTATGTGGAGGTACGGAACCGTCAGTGCGCGAGCCTGTTCGCACTTGGTTGATTTTTTGTTCACGTGTCTTTAAAAAAACCGTTTTATATTTTAAATAGAGAAACTTGTATTCTCCTTGAATTATTACCTTATCGCATTTACATGCTGCTAAACTAAACTGGCACAGCCAACATTTTTATTGCGACTGAAACAATGGCTACCGAAAATACAAAAATAATTAGAACGTAGGTAAAACAGGGGGTTAGACAAGGCCTAATTTCTGTTAGCGGAAAGATGAAATTGTATGAAAATGACATTAGCTTGAGATAACATCTCTCAAGCTAATGTCATGTATGTAATGTACGAGAACCGGTGGTGAACAGTTTGTCACCGACTCGCACTTGGCCATTATTTATTGTTATACTTTAGAGTGTGTACTATAATCATGCCAAGTTTGACGCTTGTACCCAGTAATACGTACAGTATTACCGTTTTTAGGGTTCCGTACCCGAAGGGTAAAAACGGGACCAAATTACTAAGCCTGCCATGTCTGTCTGTCTGTCCTACCTAATCAAAGGTCCTACCTATTAACGGCTGTATCTTTCGAACCTTAATAGATAGCCAGATGAAATTTTCACCGAATATGTAATTTTACTGCCGATTAACTAAGAAATAATAATAAAAAAAGTAAAAACGATAGGGGGTCCCCATACAACAAACGTATTTTTGTATTAGCTCTAATGTTAAAACGGTAATTCGTACAAGCTTCAAATTTGCTATCATTATAGTGCACTCTAAAGTATAACAAAAAATAATAAATAATGGCCAAGTGCGAGTCAGTGACAAGTTTCTGTTCATTACCAAGTTACCTAGTAATTTAGTTTTTGAATTTTGTGGTGGTAGGTACGGAACCCTCAGTGAGCGAGCCCGACTCGCACTTGGCCGGTTTTATTACACTAGAGGAAACGATGAATTTAGGCTCCGCAGTTAAATTACTTAAAAGTAGTTCTATACTTCTATAGTTACCTATAGAACTCCTATATTTGCTATCTTTGGTACTTCTCTGCGGGTAAAAAGGTCACCTATAATTTAACAACCGAATTTCTGGTCGAGCAAAAAAAATAAACAAAACAAAAAAACATACCTTATTAAACCACAAAATCACATATTTTTAAAACAACACTTGAAACTAACTTCGTAAATGAGGTTGAACTATACGAAATAAAAAAAGAAAATTTAAAAAGTTAAATACAAAATGGCGCGCGCGGCCGCTTCTGAGGTTCACGGTGGACTAAACTTCAAGACTTTCCTTATCGTGAAAAGGCACTGTTTTCCTTGGCATGTCAACAAACGTACGTAAAGACGCTTGCAGACGATGCGTATTACAAATAGCAAGTACAAGTTGTATTACTTCCACTGCCACTTGCAAAACGTTGCAGACGAAGCGGACTTAAGATAGGTATCTTTGTAGTACTTCCACTAGTTTTTAGTTTTTTTCGTTTTTAAAATATCTTGAATTCACAATAAAAAATTATACATTGGGCATCTCTAGTGTTAATTAAGTCGTAGAGGTACCAAGATATTATACAATAATTCGTTTTCAAGCTTAACACTTATATAAACTTATAGCTGGTGACGTAAGAAAAATAACTAATGTACTGCCACTTGCACTAAGCAGAACGTTACAGACGATGCGAATAGTAGACACTTGCAACTTGTACTTGCTACTTGTACTACGCATGGTCTGCAACGGCCTTTAAGGTACAGTATCTTTGCGATTGTGACATTAATTGCTCATTAGTCGGTATACTTTGTATAATGATTTACCTGTTTGTAAATAGTACCGGATTTTTTAACACTGGCCTTTATCATCATCATCATTTCAGCCATAGGACGGCGTCCACTGCTGGACATAGGCCTCCCCCATCGATCTACAAAAGGGCCGGTTGGAAGTGGCCTGCATCCAGTGTTTCCCTGCGGTCTCCCTAAGGTCGCCTGTCCATCTCGTGGTTGGACATTCTACGCCACTACGCAAACACTGGCCTTATGCCCAGCTGTTTAAAAAAATCCAGTTTAGGTGAAAAAATGTTGCGCGACCGTTTTTCCAAATTGCGTTAGATTGGTCCCGCGTAACGAGTTGGGCGTAAGGCCACAGAAGACATAATTAATAGCACACTAAGGCCCCAGTACTAATTTCTATTGGGCGGAACGTGGTCACAGAAAAGAGAAGTAAATAGAACGAAATTGAGAAGGAAAATCTGTCGCCAGGCATTATGACAGAACCTTGATTGGACAGTCTTATTAATGTCAAGTGTCAACGCGTCGAACTCCACATCCAATGAACTTGGACCTTACCTTTTTGGGTTAGGTCACAAAGTTCATTGTCCGCATCACAGTTGCTAACTGATTTCGAATGACTGACGTTTCGTTTATTTGGATTCAACTGGCTACAACGGGCTACAACAAATTTCTTACAAAAATGCCTTGACAGCCTTTCTAATTAGACAAAAAAAACTTTTCTGTGAACGTGGTCCTTAGACCTGGACTATCGGTGAATAGAGATAGATTATTTCTAAGCAACTTATTGGGTAAAATGCGCCGTTCCACTACATATTTATGCAATGGAATGAACCTTAGGTAAATGTTATCCTATTCTGATATTTAATTCTGTATTACACACACACACACACACGCACAGACACACACACCATACACAAACCTAAGTGCTCTAATATTTAATATTTGATAATGAAAATAGTAGTAGTAGTAGTAATTATAGTGTATTACGTTTAACGACAGATATTATTAGTTGTTTTTGTAATACCCGCCGTCGCTTAGTGCTCACCTACCATCTTTTTTCTGAGCAAAGGGGTATTCCGAAAACCAGCCCTGCGTGACCCTTCGGGACCTCGCAGTACAGCGCTGAGCTTATCCCTATTGCCAAACGCTGTTTCTCCTTATGTTTCTTATAGTTTTTGTTCATTGTTCTTGTTTTTTGGCAATAAATATATCTTATTCTTATTCTATTCTTATTATCGACAAAATCTAATATCAAATTAATGCAGGATTACTTTTTGAGAGTGCGTAAATTTTTATCACGCTATCAGTATCGATATTGGAACAATATTATTTCACGAAAAATTTATATTATTTATTAATATTTTTTTGTAGTAAATGTGACCATCGTCACAGAATAGATAAATACAAGCGCAGAAGACATAATAGACACAGAAGGTTCACTACGCGAAGAAATTTAAATAAATAAGGACTCTATCTACGAAGCAATAAATTAGCAATTCAACTCGTACAGCGCTGGATACCGCTCTTTATTCACCTAGAAGGCCGCCCTCTTTCTATCGCGTAGCTCTATTTCTCCTGACGCGGCACGTGTAACGTTAGGGTTGTCTTCTTGATATTTACACAGAATCATCATCATCATCAGCCAGTAAACGTTCACTGCTGAACACATGCCTCCCTCTTCGAGAGGAGTGTTACACAGTGACGGCACGGGCTCATTTCAGGTGAAGTTTTTTTGACATTTTTGTTCCAAAAAGGGTAAAACAATACGGCTCTTTATTTTCAACTAGCGGTCCGCCCCAGCTTCGCACGGGTATAGATTATAGCCTATGTCACCCGGGGATAGTGTAGCTTCCCGTCGGTGAAAGAATTTTTCAAATCGGTTCAGTAGTTTCGGAGCCTATTCAATGCAAACAAACAAAACAATCAAATCTTTCCTCTTTATAATATTAGTTTAGATGAGCTAAACTTTACGTATGCCACATTTTAAACGAATCAATAGCAAATTATTTACTGAGCTTTTTATTTTTCAATTTCATAATTATACTTTTAACAGTCCACTGCTGGACTTTTAGCCTACCCCCGAAAGGGTGATTGGGCCATATCCACCACGCTGGCCCAGTGCGGGTTGGTGGATTCACATACGCCATTGAATTCCTTCTCGTACGTATGCAGGTTTCCTCACGATGTTTTCCTTCGCCGAAAAGCCAGTGGTATGAAAATCCGTACATAAGCTTCAAAGAGCTCATTGATACGGGCCCGGGGTTTGAACCCGCGACCTCACGCTTTCAAGTCTAGCGGTCTCCCAAATGGGCTACCACGGCTCTTCAATTTATAAATTTTTCAATTTATATCTTCTTAATTTGTACCACAGATAATACAATTTCCACGGTTATTATGTACTTTGGACCAAGCGTACAAGTGACTAACGACGGCGTGTTGTTTTGGCAACAAAACTATTACCCATAATCAACACATTTGCCTCGTACGATTCGTTTCCGGGCAACAATGATATAACCACCGAGTAATCATCATACAATTTTGCAAAATGTTGACAAAAAACAATCGGAATGAAGCAACAATGAATAAAGATCTTCCTATACGTACAATACCTACATGTTTTATCAAATGAATAATAAATAATTCCTCCTTCTTCTCACGTCAATCTTTCCTACTGTAAGTCCTTCACTTTTCAATCTGACTTGCTGTGGAATGCCTGCTTCTATCAGGCAGGCCAAATCTCTTCCTACACATTATCTTTGGTACGTATATATATTATGTATTTTATTTATAATATTTATGGTATGTATGCAGCATTGCGTATTTAGTGTATATATGAATGTATATAATATGTATGTTTATATATTTATTTATATTTTAGTGCACCACCGACCTTTTTTCAACTTCTTTGCCTTCTTTAGTCCTGTCCATCCAAAGGTTGCCTAGAAGAAATCGCTTTAGGCGATAAGGCCGCCCTTTATACTGCCGTATATTTGTTTTCTATGTTAGTTTAAGTTTCATTTGTATTTTCGGTGTGTAATAAAAAAATATTGTATTGTAAGTATTGTAGGTAATAATAGTTTTTCTCGGACCTTATTAGAACGACCCAATTCGACAAAAAGCAGTGGACGTCTTCTGGCTGATGATGATGATGAATTCGACGAAAGCTGGATTTGAAGATGTTGACCTTATTGTAATTGGCTTTACTGTAACTAACTTCTTGATTGTCTTTAGACTTTCAACGGTCTATGGGCAGTCTAACTGTATTTGTAGTGTTAGTATTAGCTATAGTATATTGTTTAGTTAATAAACGCAATTGCCCAGAAAAAAAACTCTCTTCATACGATCTTTCTTGCCTCAGACCTGCAAAATGTGGTATGAGCTACCTTCCGCAGTGTTTCCGAGAAGCTACGACATGGGGTTCTTCAAAAGGCGAGTTAATAGAGTTCTAAAGGGTCGGCAACGTATTTGTGATGCCTCTGGTGTTACGAATGTCCATAGGCGACGGTGACAGCTTACCATCAGGCAGCCCCGCCTGCTTGTTTGCCACCTAAGGCATAATAAAAAAACTTGAGCTCTCTGCAAACGATGCGCAATCCTAGCGCAAGTATTACTCGCGCCAGTATACTGCTCATCGTTTGCAATGAGCTACACACTTCTTGCTTAGTGCCAGTGGCAGTTTAGCAGTAATAATGCTAAAAATACATCACGTGATTAATGGACGGCCCCATTCATACATAAGTACCCAAAGAATTCGTACATAACATAGATCAATGTAAATACCTAAGCTAACAAAAGCGTGTCAAAATATAATACAAGCCTTGGCCTCAACCTACATTCACAAGTTTAGTAATGCCACTACTGCCTGCCGCTGCAGTGTTTCTTCATGGCATTGCCTTATCCCGTTCTCGGTATGTTGGCCTTGGCGGCAATAGAGTTGACCGATAAAATTTTATTGTCTTGTATTGAACCTGATTATAAATATAAAATAAAAAAGAATCTACGAAAACTAAATTGGAATTTAAGGCGCTTGCAGACGATGCATACAAGTAGCAAGTACATGTTGTAAGTGACTACTACGCATCCTCTGCAACGTTTTGCTTAGTACTTCCACTGCCACTTGCACTAAGCAGAACGTTGCAGACGATGCGTAGTAGACACTTACAACAAGTACTTGCTATTTGTACTACGCATCGTCTGCAACGTTTTGCTTAGTACTTCCACTGCCACTCGCACTAAGCAAAACGTTGCAGACGATGCGTAGTAGTAATATTATGTTTTTCACATAAAGAGTACAAAAATATAGCCGCTGTAGTTCATGTTGCATAACATTGGCCACCGGTCCCTGCGGATAAATTACATTTTAGCATTGATGTAAGACATGTAAGTAAATAGGGCGAAGATACGGGACGAACTTCTTGACGTGGACCGCACAATATAGGCTCCGGGGCACAATCCACTTCAGTCGCAATCGAACTGGCATTTTGATAGCACGTGAATTACTTGTGAAAATTGTGTGAATTAAAGCAGCAAAAATTACTTCCTGCGTTTTCACAAGGTGCACCAACAGTTCGAAGACAAAAAACAAGTTTCACGGCATTACTTTTCACTCGTAAATACTTAACAATAATAAATTTTCGTTAAATGTCATTTCTATGGTCTAGTGTAGTGTGAAGTGTCTATGGAGCGATGAAGTTGACGTTTACAGTGTAGACGTCAACGTCACCGCTGACTCGAGCTGAAACAGAGCCATATTTATTGGGTACTATGTTTGGATGTCACGCGTCTTCCCCCTTTTTAAAACAGTCATTGCATTTTAGTGAGTCCAGTACGATTCGCCGAAAGACAAAGTTTGAACTATACAACCGTACACAGAAAGCACGGTAGTATACTTACAGGTCAATGATAATAATTATAAACACTTGACTGCTCATCCTTTACCCTGCATGAGGCAAAGGTTCTAAAATGTCAACCTAAACTATTTCGAGTGGGGCCAGTCCTAGGCGCGAATTGAATGAATGACTTTTGATTCTCCAATCACAAGCGTCGAGTCGCGTCGAGTCTCCAATCACAAGCTGCCCGCGACCGACGTGGCATCATTTTGCAAAAGGGAATTTTGAGTACATGCGCGATCAAGTAACACACGCGACAGCAAAAGTTTGATACCGAGTTATCCATTGGCCGTAAGGCCCCTGTAGTGGCTGTAGTAGGTAGGACAGTAGCTAGTTTCAAGTTGTAAAACTTTGTCGATAATTTCAGTTTTAATCAATTTGGCATAGCAATAGAACAGCTGATGGCATTGTATCCTGTAAGATTAGGTATATATCTCTAAAGGTATTTATTACTGATTGGTTATCTAAATTAATAGATATGCTGGATATTAGTGGTAAAGATTACTTTAATGCCACGATACTTTACTTTAGATAATATGATGAAGGTCAGTACTTAACACTTAAATAGGCTGTTTTATATCGCGCCCCGCCTCTCTGTTTATAAACGCGTTCCGAATCACGCCAACAATCCTACGACAAGTGTTACCATATCAAAATTTTAAAAAAGGCGGATATTTCCATCTTTACAGTAGACATTGGCATTCTGCATCGATTCTGATGCACTCTAAACTAAACCAAACTAAATTTGACAGTTCTAAACTTGTTGCCATCCTTCTCTCACGTATTAAAATGAAAAGAGAGGTAGATAATTTTAGTCCTGTCAGATTGGTTTAGTTTAGTGAGTGGTATGACAGAATAGGCCTCATGGCATCGATTCTGATGTACTCTAAAGGAAATTTGACAGCTCTAAAATTGTTGCCATCCTTCTCTCACATATTAAAATGAAAAGATAGACAGATAATTTAGTCCTGTCAGAGTTTAGTTTAGTGTGACAGTATGACTAGTATAGTTATAGTGACAGTATAGTTAGTATGACAGAATCGACGCCAATATTCAGTGAGTGTGTATGTGTGTGTTATTTTACAGTGTGAGTGTGGTTTGACAGTGGTGACAAGCAGTGGTAGATATTACATCGTCCAAGCTAAAAAAAAGCCGGACAAAGCACTGTTTGAACATCACAGTTATCACAGTTGTTCACTAAAGTTATATCACACCACCAGGGGCGGATCCAGGATTTCATTTTGGGGGGGGCATTCTGACAAGTATAGGTACCTATGGGTATGCTGTGTAAAAGTGCACCTGAATCAAATTGAAAAACTGAGTCAAATGTATGGATTTCAAAGGTGTTTTGGGGGGGGGGGCATGGGGGCCATGTGGCCCCCATATAGATAGAAAATTATGATATAGATCCGCCAATGCACACCACGGTAAATATCCCGTAAATAATCATATAACTTTAGCCTGACATAGGTTACCGTCGGATAGTTTTTAAGGCTTAGATTATGTAGGGAGACGTCACCTAGCTTTGTTTGGGTGGACTAGTGATGGAGGTGGCGCCATCACTGGTGTAACGCTGCAGTAACTTACTCTGCTAAAATTCTTTCCGGTGTGAAGTTGTGTCGTTGACAACCAATCAGAGTTTAGCAAGTTGGTATACCGTCCGGCAGAGGCGCTAGTAAGCGCGCGCGGACACGTGTCGGTGATGTGAGGCTCGGAGGAGCTCACTTTACTTTGAGGTTGGATCATGGATTGTTGGTTGGAGTGGTAGCGTTTGTTACAAAGCGGAACATCTTGTCCCCAAGTAATTTTCAAGTAATTTGATATTGCAACTATTAATCATAGTGCGAGGAAATAAAAAACTGTGTCAATGTACGAGTGATGTTTCATTCTCCTCGGCCACTATACTTACGCCATAGAACCAAGATATTCTGATGAAGATAGGCCATCCATCGACCGGCGCCCCCTCTCACGCATCGCGCGCGCCGGCATATATAAATTAAAAAAATGCAACCGTATAGAGAACCCCCTCCTTTTTTGAAGTCAATTAATAAGCTATGAATGAACAAACATATTTTCTAACATTAATATTTATTACATCTGCACTTTACAACGAAACAAGAGTTTAATACATTTCTACAGTATATAATAAATTAACGTTTAACAGCACACAAAATAATTTTGTCATGACGAAGTTAAAATGGAAGATTATGGCAGAACAGTATTCTTTCGCAATATTTTTCTTAGATAATAACAGCCCAAAAATATTCGACCAATGGAAATTGAACCTGCGACCTTATTATAGAAGTTTGATCGTGATCGAGAGTGCATGCCGTCCCGTTCGCATCTACTTACTCGCACCACGCGCGTGAGTGAGATGGCACGAGATCACAATCACAATCCGAATCACGATAAGACATCTATAATAAGGCATCTGTATTGATCGTCAAATTTGTCACTTGAGATTGTCAAATTCGATAAAATGTAATTTGACAGATCAAATCCCTTCAATCCCTTAGTCTCAGATTTGATAGTTTACGAAAACATTTTTCGTTTACGTATTGTTCCATACATTTTAGTAAAGCGCCTATATCGGAAACGTGGAGGAACTAAAATCGGTAGTAATCGGCGGAATAGATTGCTTCACTCTGATACGAAAAAAGTTTGGAATACCTTTTAGCCCAGCAATGTATGGAACAATACGAAAACGAAAAAAGTTTTCGAATACTATCAAAACTTGTACTAAGGGTACTGGTATAAGATTTTTCAATACATACTGTTTTACCTTTAGCTTGAAGAAAAGTGCCAAGCTTTGACTATAATTTTGAATATTTTGTGTGCTAAAATAAATTTATGATTCCAACAACTATTTATAATTGATTTAATCACATAACAATTTTATAGATATGCAATTATTGCTTTTATAATATTCTTTGTAACAAGAAATCGATGGTAAGAGATAAAACGTCTATAAGTAAATAAACACAAGTTTTGATAAATTTCATTGCTTTTACAGTAGAATTATTTCGTTCTTGACGGTCATTAAATCATCATCACTGATAGCCCTATGATATTGATAGGGCTATGCTCGGGGTTTCTCTACGAGATCGAATCAGAAATGAGATCCGTAGACGAACGAAAGTTACCGGACATAGCCCACCGGATTACCAAGTTGAAGTGACAGTGGGCAGGGCACATAGCACGTAGAATAGATGGCCGATGGGGCCGAAAGGTTCTCGAATGGAGACCACGGAACGGTGAGCGCAGCGTAGGATGTCCACCCACAAGATGGACAGACGACCTAAAAGAGACCGCAGGGAAACGCTAGATGCAAGCCGCTTCTAACCGGCCATTTTGGAGATCGATGGGGGAGGCATATGTCCAGCAGTGGACGTCCTACGGCTGACAAGATGATGATGATGATGAAGATGATGATGATTGCTAGCCACAAGAGTAAGTGAGAGCTCGAATCAATATTAATATGGAGATAGATAAAAATGTCATTTTAGTGCGGTAGTGCCGTCAGTATACTGCGTACGCTGCATTGCAGTGGCCGCAAAGCATTTTAATTGTTTTATGTTTTTTTTACTTACTAAGTTTTACATCGCACCGACAAAAATTGTTCCATTACAATTTTGTTCAGGCAGATGGTACGGAATACAATTTTGAACTGAGCAAAATGTTTAATCCTGATTAAATACAGTCAATTGACAAATACATATAATTAACATTAATACTACTAATAAATACACTTTAATACAGCTACATTGTTGTAGATATAGAATTTATATTTTGAAAACAATTTTAACCGTGGAATGTTTTACATTGAGCACCCTAATTTTATTAACAATTCAAAATATTATGCAAGAATATATATTTTACACATCTATTAAATTATTAACACGCAAAAACTTTTTTTTATAGAACCTCGTGCAAACTCGTTATTAAACCAAACTAAAATATAACGATATCACTGAAAATTGATAATGTAGTTAAGACCTTTCAAACAGTTCAACGCATTTTAAACTGATTTTCGACTTGAGCCTCTTATGTTAGTGTTATCTGCACTTACCCTTTGGTATATTCTTTACAATTTTCTTACTCCGCTATCATATTAAGGGTCCTGTATACCCTCTGCAGCTCTCTCGCTCGCACATTTTCACATTATTGAAGATATAAAATCAATGAGTGTGAGTTTCCAAAAAGTTACAAAATCATGTCATGGTGTCTTTCGTATATTACAAACAAAGAAATGATTGCTTCGATATCTTGTAATTTGACGGAATAAAATGAGACGAGAAATAAAAATCACTTGTTACCATTTTACTGTGTCAAATTAAAATATATCAAATTGACAATTTCTTTGTTTGTAATGTTACGATAGACACCAAGACATGATTTTGTTACTTTTTGGAAATTCACACTCATTGATTTTATATCTTCAATAATGTGAAAATGTGCGAGCGAGAGAGCTGCAGAGGGTATACAGGACCCTTAAGGAGACATGAGAATTTGTACAGACGAAAAACTGACAACCTCGATTTTGCGCGCTCAAGTCACAAACAAGTTTAAAATGGATCGCATAAGTTGTTAGACAAACAAAAATTCAATGTTGCCAGAGACTTGGCTGTTATTACTTGACAATTGAACACGGGACTGAGCCCTTTTTAAATATTAAATACTTTTAAATGACAGATTTCATACTTAGGTATACCTATTAACGTTTTAACTGGAAAAAATATCACAAACAAATAAATATTTGAACTAAAAACGCCTTATCACAAATTGGTAATAACTAAAAAATTAAGTACACCGAATAAATACTGTTTAACCAAAAATTATTAATGGAAAATCCCTATAAATTAATAAATAAGTATATTTTGCTAAGAGTTGCTGTTCAAAAGCACCTACCTTGGTAACAATTTTATAATTATTTATATATTAATATATTTTTCTTCATAATGATTGAGTCCTTGTTATTTTAAGTATTATGAAAAGTTACAAAAACTCACCGGGTGGTATAGACCATTTACAAATGATTGTAGAGTTAAAGCCATTGCCATGCATCACGATTGCATTTTCATTGTCTTTTTTACAATCTGCTGGCCTAGCACGGGCCGTGGACTAATTGTCTTTCCACCGTTTTTATCCCGCGAGAAAAAGACAAACGTATCCATATTCTAGCTTTGTCGCGTCTAGGCGTGGATAAAAACGGTGGAAAAACAATTTATCCACAGCCCATGCTAGGCCTGCTGAGTGTCTTCCAATCGCGAGTGAATCGGTTTCTTCTAGGCAAGCGTGCTCCACCGTAGACCGCATCATCGCTTAACATCAGGCGAGTTGGCGGTAAAACGCAAGCCTAATAAAAAACAACAGTTACATTTGATTTTTATTACACGGGAATTACTCACGTAAGATTAAGCCGGTCACTCCGACTATAGTTTCAACCGCATTAGACGGTCTTTTTCAAGGTGAATGCGCGCGCGCGGCTGCGTCTCGCTTTGCACTACGGGCCGCCGCGCGGCGCGCACGTGATGACAACCGGCTGCGTATCGGGTGCGGGGTGGGGGTGAGTAGAGAAATATGTTGCGCCGGCGCACAATTACATTATAATTACATTATTTGCTCCGTGCTTCACAGAGAATTCAATTTTGTTAAACAAGCCGTAATGTAAATTGTATTTTTATTTATTATCGTGCGTAATAAGCCGTAATGTCTATAATTCTATCTCAAAATATCCCATTGAATTTTCGTAACTTTACATTTTACGCACTAAATTCATATATTTTTATACACCGTTTATTATAATTGGACGACACAAATAATACCAAAATTTCATATAACTAAAAAATAAACAATTTTCTTCTAAATATTTAACTAAAATTAGGTTCAGTAAAAAAACCTTACTTATGAACATAATTTCGTTGATTAATTATTAATCTATACTAATATTATAAAGAGGAAAGATTTGATTGTTTGTTTGTTTGCATTGAATAGGCTCCGAAACTACTGAACCGATTTAAAAAATTCTTTCACTGACGGGAAGCTACACTATCCCCGGGGGACATAGGCTATAATCAATACCCGTGCGAAGCTGGGGCGGATCGCTGGTAACAAATAAAGTTACTCGCAAAGACAACAAACTATCGGGCGCAAATGGCATCGTGTGACTTAGCTGAAGGGTCACACCACACTGTCACAAGACTGTCAATTTTAATGTTAACATTTTCACCCGTCTGCCATCCTCCAAGCTCCATACTGCTAAGATAGCCGTAGCAGGGCTGCGTTCAGAGGTGCATCGAAGCGCGCGCGCAACTTCGCCGTTCATAACATCGGTGTGAAAAACAACCGTGACACAACTGGGCCGTTCCAAGGCCCTCTTTACCGACTTTTAGCAATTTTGATCATGCTAGTTTAAGAGTGTCTACTTCCATGGTTTGCTTAAAGTTATAAAAATGGTGTCATATCAAAATTGAATGTTTTATCTAGGAACCCCCAAAGACCGAAACACGATTAAACCAAGCCTTATGGTCATCTGTAGTAATAAGCGTTACATAAAAGTGTAAAAACGTACACCCCAGTTGCAAAACAACCGTCGAAATTGATGGTTAAAAAACACTCTGACGTTTTATATGTCAATTTTGTATGGAAAATTTGACAGTCGTGTTGACGTTTATAAAACCAAGTTGATTTTTCTTTCTATTTTTGTTCCGAAAATATGCAACGTTTGACATAACCAGATCAATATAAAGCAATAATCATTCATTGCTTTCCAGTTGATTGCTTCTTTTACATCTGTAGCAACAATACTGAATTAAGGTGGTACGATTCACCTATGGCGGGAAATTCAAATTTTAAACGGTTTTTTGGTCCCAGTAGCCAGGCCAGGTAATTATTTTAAAATAAAACAGTGTTTGCGCAAAATGTTGGCTGTTCATTACATTATCATGTACAATTAGTTAACAGTAACGCACCTTATTACTTACATTTGTGAGTAAACCGTTTGAAACAGCAAAAATTTGTTTATTCACAAATGTAAGTAATAATGTGCATTAGAGATAAATAGCTTTACATGATTTAGTAAAGAATAATAATCAATTTGCGCAAACATCATAGTGGTTTACATTTATTACCCGGCCTAGCTACAAGGACAAGAAAACTGTTTGAAATTTGAATTTCCCGCTATTTGTGAAACGTACCACCTTAATACGAAGTTATAAAACTTGGTCGTTCCGTACGTTACGACGAGTGCGAAAAACAGCGAAAAAAACCGGTCATCGATCCTCTGAACGCAGATCAAAGTTGCGCAGGCGGTGATCGATACATCGAAGTGACAATATGAAAATAGAGTTATTCAGGGTTATTTTTAATGTACCAAAAATCTTTAGCAGCTTTCGTATCATTAGAATTACAAACTTCATGATTTTTCACAACTTTATCTTCGTACATACACCAAAATAATTGAATGGCTATTATTTTGGAGGCCTAACATCCAGCTCTTAAGCATCGCCCGGGCCATGGGTCCCTTGTCATTTGAGACCACGAAAACTGAGTGTCATACTTAGAGACTCATATTTTTGATTCTTGTATCAAATGTAAAAGTAGTATACTTAGCTCGTAGTCCAACTGGTTGGTCGTAGTTGGACTACGACCCGATCATGGATTTATTTAGTAATATTGTTTTACATTTTTAAGTAGTACCGCAGAAAATAAATAATTTACTGTGGTAGTACAGGTTGGTAGTGTGGAAGTTTAGGTTAGAATTAAATCAATTATTCGCCATACATTAGGCTAGGTTGTAATTATATGGCACCTTATACAAGCGCACTTTATAAAAACAAGGTGGAATTATTAAGTCATGGCATAAATATTGTCAAGTATAATGTAGGGAAGGCGCCTGCTAGATATTTTCAGTTTATTAAAAATAACCCTGTACATTTTGACGTTTCAGCATTTGAACTAAATCTTCCAACTATTTATAATATTTTACTTAACATTCTCGCCTATTTGTTAGCTATATAATATTATTTTTTTGCTATAAAAAACTATTAATCCAGCTATATCATTAAATTGGTCTATATTTCTATGCACTCCCAAAAACTTAGATTTATATTATCTATTTTTGAATTTATTAATATACTAATTGGAGTTATATGACGCCAAGACAACAATAAATACATATCAATATTGTTATTTATATGTTTGAGAGTCCGCGGTCGTGCGCTCCGTATCTTGCACGCGCACATAAAACATATTATTTCTATTTGATCATATTTAAATCATATTTTTAATAGTTGTTATCCAATGGCGATACGACTATCGATATATCTGAATGTAATAAAATATTATTTGTCAGTGTGTCTTGACTTAATATTAAATATTTTCAGTACTCAAATATTTATGTTGATAAAGAAAAATAAACTTTTATTTAAATAATACATAACTTCGTTTCACACAATGGCACCTGATCGATAAATTTCATTATATTATGGCAATATTGATAAATAAATATTATATAATATGGAATGTCTTAGGAACGCACATTCAAAGTTAAGTACATTTATTTAATTATGCTATATCGACGACTCGGGAGGCAAAACCCAAAAATACAAAAATAAAATTTAACAGAGGCATAAACTGATTTTCAATAATATTGTTTCTCATTGAGTTTTGCCTGAAAGTCATCGCTATACAAAAAGAAATGCGTAAGGCAAGTTTTGATTAATATTAGGAAATAAGTAATAACTATACACAAAAATTAACTTACATTTTAAGCATAAAGCTTATACGGCCCTTTATATACAGACACGTTGAAATTCATTATTATTTTGGTGACATAATTATTATGCAATACATTTTTACAACGATATTCTATTCAGTAGACATCCTGTGTAAGCAGAACACTTTCAAACAACATATTAGCGGAAAGGTGCTTATATAACCACCAATGACGTGCAATGCTCACGCGTACTTTGCCTAGGTGAGCGACGGAAAGCAACAAGCCACGATGCTATGGGACTTGCGCAGCAATCTTTAAAACTATGGATTACCAATTAATTTGAAATAAACGACCATTCACAAAACGAAAATTCCTACACTATTTAATTCTCAAATGCACCACTGTAGTTAATGGCGTGCTTCCAGCCTGTGCATTTTGTTGCTGTTTTTGCCGACGAAGAATCTGTGGTTATAAAGATCTTTGGATTCTTTAAAATAGCAACGCAACATCTGATACATTTTTACGTAGCCACATTTGCGGGACTTTTTGCGCTAGTCCGAATTGTTTGCATTGTGGTTTTTTTTTTATGGGATGTCTATAGGTTAAGAAGTCGTTGTTATATATATTATTGATTAAACTTGCAGTTTATATTTTCGTGAGCAATCCGTCCAGTTCTAACGCAGAAGGTAGCTCGATGTCCTCAAGGCGGATGGACGATGGGTTGAACGGGAACTGAACCGAAAATATCATCTTCGAGTCCATCAGGAGGTTTTGCTGTAAAATTAATTAAGGAGAATTAGTTTAATTGTTTTTGTGTTTATTAGTTTGTTGTTGTTAATAGGCATGATGACTAATATTTTTTTATTACCTCATAAAAAAGCTGATCATAAATGGAGCACATCACCGAAAACAAAATTAAAATTAGTTCAAAAATAAATAAGATATAAGCATTTTAATTTCATGCTAGACAAAGAGAGCACTATACTGAGCCGTGACGTCACGGCTCAGCTGCGCCATACAAATGCTATACTAACACACGCTTTGCGAGAAAGGGATAGAGCATCCCCTCTCTATCCCCACCTAAAACTTTAAACACTCGTATCTCAGAGATTTATCAGCCAATTTAAATTATTTTTTCATTATGTGTAATGTATTTAGGTATATTAATCGCTTAGCCGGTTATTTGTAATAAATCAAATATTAGTCATCATGCCTATTGTTGTTTGCTTGTTGTTTTGTTGTTGTTATTGTTGTTTGTTGTTGCCGGTCGCGGCGGTTGCAGAAGAGAGTAAAAGGGCTGTTTAATTAACCACAAAAAAGCGTTTATTCCGAAAAAGTATGTTCCCAATTTTTCCTATATGTTCGATTTGATATTATTTTGAATTAGTGACGCGCCGTGTCAGTCGTCCTTCGCCAGCCTCCTGGGGCCTTACGGACAACAGCTAATTGCGGCACCTAATCCGCTCAGTTGGAAAATCACGCGAACGTGAACCTTATCGCGCCCAGATACGGTTTGCGGTGGTCCGTAAGGCCCCTGCTCGCCCATGAAGGCTGCACTCTACCGAGGAGGCTGGTGTAGGACGACTGGCTTTAACGCTGCGTGGCCAACATTAATCAATATCGAAAGTTTGAAAGGTTCTGGAATGGAGACCACGGACCGGTAAGCGCAGCGTAGGACGTCCACTCACAAGATGGACAGACGACCTAAAAGAGACCGCAGGGAAACGCTGGATGCAGGCCGCTTCCAACCGGCCCTTTTGGAGATCGATGGGGGAGGCATATGTCCAGCAGTGGACGTCCTATGGCTGAAATGATGATGATGATGAGTTTAATCAACGTTGATGATCATATACACGGTGTTGTTGAACTATCTCGTATCAGTTAGCCCGTTGGTCCAGTTGGTAGTGAACCTACCTTCTAAGCTTGGGGACGTGGGTTCGATTCCCACCTAGGACAAACATTTATGTGATGAACATTTGTGTTTGTTCTATATCTGGTTGTTAATATTTATTTAAGTATGTATTTAAAATTATATATGTATGTATCAGTCTCTGGCAGCCATATCACAAGCTTTGCTTAGTTTGGGGTCAGATGACCGTGTGTGCAAAAATGTCCCGGATAATTATTTATCTTCATTATAAAGACCATCCTAACTAATCATCATAAATGTTTCATCTGTCAGATTTTTTAAGCAGTTCCCAAGTACTAAGCCGAAAGAGGTCTTTAACCCGTGTTGCGTCAGCAACTGGAGCCATTGTATAGCAAAAAAAATGTCTTTCCGAATTAGTCTACACTTCTACTAATTTAGGTCTAAAATGAGCCTCATCATCATCATCATCATAATCAGCCTTTTAAGAGTTCCCTGCTGGACTTTTAGCCTGCCCACGAAAGGGTGACTGGGCCATATCCACGACGCTGGCCCAGTGCGGGTTGGTGGATTCACATACGCCATTGAATTCCTTCTCCGTACGTATGCAGGTTTCCTCACGATGTTTTCCTTCACCGAAAAGCCAGTGGTATGAAAATCCATAAGCTCCAAAGAGCTCATTGACTCAAAATGAGCCTGTTTTGCTTAAATTCAGATTAGAACTTAAGGCACCTCACGGGTTAAATACCCATCATTATGAAAGCCTTTTACTATGGGGCCAACCCTGATATGGCGAAAAAAAATCTAGCTTCCCCATACTTTTTGTCGAGCGTGAATGACCGTTTTCTATGGAACAGCTGATATTTCATTGCGATTTCAGGGTTGGCCCCATAGTAAAAGTTGTTCACAATGATGGTTATTAAGGACCCCTTTCGGCAAGGTAGATCCTCCACCGTCCTGTCTGGTCTAAAGACAATCCAAATGCTCAAGCCCACTACCAGTTGGCAGCGTTAGCAGGCTGGCTGCATTATCACGCTGAATGGCAATGCTTATACGCCAGCATTTTGCTCACGCGTCGCATTAAATAGGCGCTCTGAAAGATTCTTGTTTACGAGGCGAGCTCCCGGTCTCTAAGGACCCAAAGTCTCAACCCAAACGGCTCAAATATGTAACCACAGCCGAGGGTTTCAACTGCCTTCCGAATGTTAATAAAAAGTTATCATCATTAGCCGGAAGACGTCAAGACGTCCACTTCTGAACATAGGCCTCGCCCTCAGAGCGCCACACTGAACAACAGCCTGCCATCTGAATCCACTGGATGCCCGCGACTCTCACGATGTCGTCGGTCCATCTAGTGGGAGGCCAACCTACGCTGCGTCTTCCGGTTCGTGGACTCCACTCAAGAACCTTTCTTCCCCATCGGTTATCGATTACAAACTATTTCTAGACTCATGACCTCCTTTTCATTACCGGACGTCCAGACGAACGGCAAGGCGTCACCCTTACTTGGTCGAAATGCCATTTATTCGCACCAAGCGTTTTGACTCCTTCTTAATTAGAACAGCAAAACAATGGAACGCCTTGCCCCTGTCTGTGTTTCCGCAGCATTACAATCTTGGAGTAGTGTAGGGCTAATAGGTTACTACTGGGCAAACGTGCTCCATCTTCGACCGCATCATCGCTTTCCATCAGGCGAGATCGCGGTCAAACGTTAGCCTAGTCCGATGTAAAAAACAAAGAATAACAATAGAGAAATCTGAACAGGCTAAACTTGAATAGCCTCTTAGCAAATGCTTGTAACTGCCCACCTAATGGCATGATAACTCAAATAAAATAAGTAACAGGGTAGTATCTCACCGGTTCCTTGTCTGGGTTGTGTCCAGCCTTCTCCTGCATCTTCTTCTGTATCTCGTGGATGAACTCGCGCGTCACCTTCACCTCGTACTCCTCAGCAGGGGTGTACATGTTCAGGATCTGATGATAATGATAATGATAATTTTATTCATAATAATAATTACATGTCAACACTTAAAAATATAAAAAAAATACATCATAGAATTAATAAAATTAAAGCAAAATAATAATAATTATGTCATTCTAATTATAATTAAGCATCAATTATTCACTCCAGTTTTGGAATGAACTCCTCTACGCTATACGGCGCCATATCAGTCAGAAAGACCTTAAGTTTATTTTTGAATAAATACAACGACTTGGCGTCCCTTATGGTTTTAGGCAAGGCGTTAAATAATTTTATGCCAAATATTCGAGTACATTTGTGAGACTTGGTAAGCCTTTGTATGGGCATAGTCAAGGTGTCCCCATTCCTAGTAACTTTTTCGTGGACATCACCGAGTCTCACGAAGGACGCCAAGTTTTTATAAACGTATATACCGGTATGGTAAAAGTACAATGCTGGCAGAGTCATTAACTTAAGGTCTTTGAAAATTTGTTTCGCTGGAGATTAATATGTACATATTCATTTTGGTTATGGCTTAGTGTCATAGTATTTATTTATAGCAATGTGGAACGCATGATTGTTTACTGCTAATGGGAAGCAGAAACAGCCACTTGGACACCTGCAACACTAGCGGTGTTGACGGTGCTTTGCCAGCCCGAAGAGGTCGTTGTAGACAACCTTTTTAAAACGTTTCATGTTGAAGGTTGGAGGGCAAACCTTTGGGGGCAGGACATTCCACACCTTGCAGGCCCGCGGAAGAAAGGAGCGGAAAAATTGGACGGAGTAGGATTTCCAGCTTTCCAAGATGTGGGGGTGAGTTTTTTGACTGCGTCGGGATGTGTGATAGTGGATATAAAAAAAACTAGCGACCCGCCCGCCCAGCTTCGCACGCGTGTAATTTACGTGTGAAGCCGGGGCGGGTCGCTAGTTATACAGATAAACCTTCCTCTTGAATCACTCTATCTATTAAAAAAACCGCTTCAAAATCCGTTGCGTAGTTTTAAAGATTTAAGCATACATAGGGACGGACAGACAGCGACAGCGAGTTTGTTTTATACTATGTAGTGATAACACTAGTTATCGCGACACAGGGAATCCTATAGCGATAACTAGCGAGTGTAATTAGTTATAGTAAGCATGTTAATTTTAATTATAATTCATTATTTTATTGTTCATTAAATTTTAATTAATCTTAAAACTAAATATTGTACTTAATAATGATAATATGGGTAGTGCAAATAGGTAATGTAAGGTGTAAGGGTTACCTTGCAGACTTGCATGGCGGTGAGGTTGGAGCACATTTCCACCGTGCTCTGCACGTCTTGCATCGACTTGCGCGCCTGCAGCAGCTGGACAGCCTGCGTGATGGGACGCAGCACGCTCAGGATCTCTTCCACCTGACAACAAGAACAGCCTTAGAGCCAATCGACCACTTGACTACTCATCCTTTACCTAAAACACGTTAGTTACCGTAAAACCGTTACCGTTGGTGAAATCTTCTAAAATGCTCCACGTAATGGGACCTGATATTTACAACAGACTTCCACAGACGGTGATTGATGCTCCGAGCTTTGCATCTTTCAAAAATAAATTAAATAAGTGGCTTATTACGCAAGCTTTTTATGAATATAGTGAATTTTTCGATATTAAGATATCGCGTAATATATTAATTTATACATTACTAGCAAACCTGGCGAACTCCGTTTCGCCACCAGATGACTTCTATAAACCTCACGGAGCCCGAGACCTTTCCAACGAATGCAAAACCGTGGAAATCGGTTCGTGCGTTCTGGAGTTATAGCGTCAGGAAGAAAAACCCGACTTATTTTTATGTAGTAGATATAATTGCTATACAATAGTGTAGAGCAAATTTTTATCATAATATTATTTTGTAGACATAATATCTTTATTAATAATTATAGGAATTACAAGTCGCCTGACTTGTAATTTAACAAAGATATGTCTATGTCTACCCAGTAGTAAGACAAATGTATCGACGGCTGTTTAAATTTGCAAGTTGAAGTGGCAATGGGCAGGCCACATCGCTCGAAGAACCGATAACTGATGGGGAAGAAAGGTTCTGGAGTGGAGACCACGAACCGGAAAACGCAGCGTAGGTAGGCCTCCCACTAGATGGACCGACGACATTGTGAGAGTCGGGATATTTTATTCCATACTTAATCAGAACATGTCTTCTTTACAATACAATCAAAATCTCTCTCATAACATACGTGTTTTTATTTTATAATGGAAAAGGGCACTCTTACTGAGACACCCTTTATAATATACTATTGAACAGTATGTAAAAGTGGACTTACGCTCTTCTGTCCGTATTCAGCGAGGTGTTCCTTGATCCACGTCTCCAGGTGCGAAATGTTGTACCGGATCTGCAGCCCCTTGGCCCAGCAGCACAGGTCCTTGCGGAGGAGCAGCTGGTTCAAGCTGTACGCGCATATGTAATAGAACAGCTGGAAACAAGACGGTTTTTTTACTACAAATTCAGTATAAGCTCTACATAGGTTGTTCCAGTGGTCGAAATGGACTAACGAACCGGATCTAATGGGAAGAAAGGTTCTGGAGTGGAGACCACGAACCGGAAGACGAAGCGTAGGTAGGCCTCCCACTAGATGGACCCACGACATCGTGAGAGTCGCGGGTATCCAGTGGATGCAAAAGGCAGGCAGTCGTTCTGTGTGGAGGTTAAAGGGGGAGGCCTATATTCAGCAGTGGACGTCTTGTGGCTGATGATGATGATGATGAAAAATCAGTCACCCCAGAGTTCACGCCAGGGCCAGCCAGGGTGGGGCAAGCCCCCCCCCCCCCTGCCCCAACGTGGCTAAGCCCGTGGTTAGAGGCTTCCATAGTTTTCTCACCTGTTTGAATATAATCACTCGCAGAGGTTCGTCGACGTGGAAAGTGTGCAGATGTTCATGCATGGCGGTGAGTTCGAGTTTGAGCCGCGCGGGGCCCGGGTTGGGGCCCGCGGCGGGGGCCCGCACGGGGCCCGACAGCCCGCTGATCTCCTCATGCTCCAGGATGGCGGGTACTATGAGCCGCTCCAATTGACGCTCTAGCAAGGTGATAAGACCTGTAATGGAAAGGTTTGATGTGAACATTTGTTTTTATTCTATACTAACTGCGCCCGCGTAGTGATGAAAAATGGTGATGATGATGATGATGAAAAGTAGCCTATGTCACTTTCTAGCTCTTGAAATATACCCATGCAAAAAATCAGGTTGATCCGTTGTTCCGTTGCAGCGTGAAAGAGGAACAAACATCCAAACATCCATACATCTATACATACAAACATTCGCGTTTATAATATTACTAGCTGAAACCCGCTACTTCGTACGCGTAGAGCTCGGCCTTCGGCCTCGCTACTTCAACCCGTTATACCCTATGTGTTATTCTAATGTATAAGCTATATTATTGTAAACTTTCATTAAAATCCATTCGGTAGTTTTTGCGTGAAAGAGGAACAATCATCCATACATACAAAACTATTGCGTTTATAATATTAGTAGGATATTATATAGTAGGATCTGGGTGTTAACATCTATTTAATTATAAAATAACAACTTTTTAAAAACAAGCTTTTTCGTATTCTTCTCAGCAAACCCTTTCATTCACCTGATCATGATGGTAGATAAGAACGTTTTGGGACGTCTGCCATATTGAATTCATCATCTAGGACCAAGTGCTTGGGAAGACAAATCTAACGAACCCAAACTCGACGGGCTATGTCGATTCGTTTAGGAGTTCCTATGGCCGCCTTCTGTCTCCATCAGACCAGCTCGATGGTACCATAACATTGCATTGTCACCGATCGACCAGCATCGAATCTTAGCGCATCGGTATGATATCTAGTGAAGTCATAATTTTTCTCATATTTTTCGGTTTTTCTCATATTTTTCTTAAATAATAATAATAATATTCGGGACATTTTTGCACACACGGTCCGGTCATCTGACCCCAAACTAAGCAAAGCTTGCGATATGGCTGCCAGAGACTGATATACATACATATATAGTTTTAAATACATACTTAAATAGATATTAACAACCAGATATAGAACAAACACAAATGTTCATCACATAAATGTTTGTCCTAGGTGGGAATCGAACCCACGCCCCCAGCGCAGAAGGCAGGTTCACTACCAACTGGACCAACGGGCTATCATTCTAAAAGTATAGCTGTAATGTAAAATGTACCTCACCGGTTTCCTTCATAATTATGAAATCTATATATCGAGATATCGCAGAAATAATTTAATAAATAGGTAATTGAATGAACCCAAAAAAAAAAATACAGTGATAAAAGCGCAAATCAGTGCTACTTTGATATATTTTTTCTATCGAGCGAAATGTGCTTAATCGTGTTTCGGCCTCTTGGGTTTCCTAGATAAAACATTAAATTTTGTTATGACACCATTTTTATAATTTTAAGCTAATCATGAAAGTAGGTACACTTAAGGGGTATGTATACCCTCTGCAGCTCTCTCGCTCGCACATTTTCACATATTTTTTTTTTTTTAATGCCATAGGTGGCAAACAAGCAGACGGGCTGCCTGATGGAAAGCAGTCACCGTTGCCTATAGATACTTGTAACACCAGAGGCATCACAAATACGTTGCCGACCCTTTAGAACTCGATTAACTCGCCTTTTGAAGAACCCCATGTTGTAGCTTCTCGGAAACATCGTAGAAAATAGTTCATTCCACATTTTGCAGGTATGAGGCAAATTTATTGAAGATATAAAATCAATGAGTGTGAATTTCCAAAAAGTAACAAAATCATGTCTTGGTGTCTATCGTAACATTACAAACAAAGAAATGTTTGCTTCGATATCTTGTAATTTGACGGAATAACATGACACGAGAAATAAAAATCACTTGTTACCATTTTATTTTGTCAAATTAAAATATATCAAATTTACAATTTATTTGTTTGTAATGTTATAATAGACACAAGACATGATTTTGTTACTTTTTGGAAATTCACACTCATTGATTTCATATCTTCAATAAGTAATGGCACAGATGGCCGATGGGGCCGAAAGGTTCTGGAGTGGAGACCACGGACTGGTAAGCGTAGAGTAGGACGTCCACCCACAAGATGGACAGACGATCTAAAAGAGACCGCAGGGAACGCTGGATGCAGGCCGCTTCCAACCGGCCCTTTTGGAGATCGATGGGGGAGGCCTATGTCCAACAGTGGACGTCCTATGGCTGAAATGATGATAATGATGATGATGATAAGTAATGTGAAAATGTGCGAGCGAGAGAGCTGCAGACGGGAACAGGCCCCTTAAACTAGAATGACCATAATTGCTAAAAGTCGGAAACGAGCGTGTTAAGTTAACAGTAGAGTGTACCTTGGTATATCCAGACGGAGATGTCGCTGAGCACCTGCCTGTACTCCGAGAGGTCGAATATCCTGAGACACTGCTGGTTCTGCCGCGGCGTGTTCCCTGATTGGTACACCGCGTCACCGCTGTACTGCCGCATGTTATTCAGGAGGCTGCAACGACGAGACATTATTCTATTGTTTGATTATTATGTATTAGACTATCGCCTTATTTTTTTAATTTTTTTTTGAAAATGAAAATATTTTTATTACTGTATAAACATTTACAAATATTATTACAGATAAATTATACTAAAGTAAATTGAACATGCTTATACAGAGATTATGTGCCCTCGATAGAATTATCTAACGGTCCTCACACCAGGCACAGCCTGTATCGCGAGGACCTGGATACGATTACAACGATCTACGAGTTCGCAATCTCAGCTGACTTAATTTTACAATTACTTTTAAACTACTACTACTATTAAGTGTATGTATTTGATATAAAATTTTGCCTGTATCTATATAATTATATTTATATATTTTATTTTGTTTTGTATAAACTAATAACTTTTGTAAATTTTTTGTCATAACTTTTTCTTATTATTTTAGTCTGTGTTTAGGCATTTAGTTAGTAACATTTAATGGGAGAGGCCATTGACTCCCAAAACACAGTATTTATTACTAGTGCGGAGCCAATGGGTTCATATATTATTTTGTAAATTTTTATAATGCCCAATAAATTAATTTGTATTTGTATTAACGATACGATTATACGAAGCGCTTCGATTCCACATTTATTGTGCGAACTGCTAGTCTGTGGTATTCGCTGCCTGAGTGTATTCCCCGATGGTTACAATCTGGGTGTCTTCAAGTCGAGAGTGAATCGGTTTCTTCTAGGCAAGCGTGCTCCATCGTAGACCGCATCATCGCTTGACACCAGGATGCATGATACTTTAGTTTGCATTGTTTTTTTTCTTTCTAATTACTTAGGTGTGTAGGTATTTATTTAAGCACACCGTAAATATCTATAATAGATATAAATATTATATAATTATGTAGAAGTATGATGGTATGTAAATAAATAAATATTTGGGACATTTTTGCACACACGGTCATCTGACCCCAAACTAAGCAAAGCTTGTAATATGGCTGCCAGAAACTGATATACATACATATATATTTTTAAATACATACTTAAATAGATATTAACACCCAGACATAGAACAAACACAAATGTTTGTCCTAGATGGGAATCGAACCCACGCCCCCAAGCACAGAAGATAGGTTCACTACCAACTGAGCCACCGGGGCAGTCAGTATGTATCTTTCATAATGTAGGTAAATGTTTAGCTCTTGAATCGGTAGACCGGCGTGCTGCTCGACTTATAGGCGATGAGAAGTTAATGGCTAGGAAACTTCTCAGTCTAGAACACCGCCGTAAAGTAGAGTCTGTCAATTTTCTACAGGATTCATTTCGGAGAATGTGCATCAGAGCTACATGACCTTATCCTGCCATCCCCTTTTTACTACAGGACAAGTAGGAAAACGGCCCACTACCACCCATACATTGTACGTTTCTAATCCGTACGGCCAAAGTTTGGAACAACCTGCCAGCTTCCCTGTTCCCTGAGAGATATAACCTGGGCCTTTTCAAGGCCAGAGTGAATAGGTATCTTCTAAGTCTGCGTGCTTCATCTTCGACCACATCGTCGCTTACCAACAGGCGAGTTGGTGGTCAAACGCGGACTTATCAGCGTTAAAAAAATATATAAAAAAAATACATATTCTTAACTCCTGATGTTTGTTTTGTCAGCGTGCGTATTATTGTTTTTACCAGCAGCGCAGAGTGAATGTTGAGTTGGTACCAGGACAAACCAGCTGTGGTTTTTTGGTAGGACATTAGTTTAACAAATATTGTAACATAAATTAAACAATTTAAAAAAGGCGAGATTGCGGCCAAGCGCAAGCTACTATAAAAAAAAAATGTCGTGAACTTGGGTAGCGTTGCATCAATTTACGCGAACAACAAACAGCAACAAATTCATATTTTGGTTATAAATAGTTAACCATAAGTTAAATCTAGAGGGAGGTTTGAATAATAACAGTTAATAAATAATAATTAATCAAGAAGATCGATGGGGAAGAAAGGTTCTGGAGTGGAGACCACGAACCGGAAGACGCAGCGTAGGGAGGCCTCCCACTAGATGGACCGACGACATTGTGAGAGTCGCGGGCATCCAGTGGATGCAAAAGGCAGGCTGTCGTTCAGTGTGGAGGTTAAAGGGGGAGGCCTATGTTCAGCAGTGGACGTCTTCTGGCTGATGATGATGATGATGAGATCAACACTCAATAATTCGAAGTTTAATTTATTTTCTCTCAAAAATGTCGAACCATTTGATATTTCAAACACTCCACAATTAGTAATATTTTAAGAGTCCCTAAAGTTTCGAATTAACGTGAGTCGTATATAGAGTCTGGCTAATAAAAGTTGAGACTCAAAACGCGCGCCAAATTAAAAAAAAAAAAACATTGTAACCCCAAAATTAATATGAAATGCAAACATTACTGTGTTCTGACTGTGTCACAATAAAAATTAATAACTTACAAGTATCAAGTGAGATTATTCCAGGCATTTCATACAAATTTTTATAGACAATAGACAATATTTTATTTGTAACAAAAATCCATTATATAATACACATAAAGCTACACACAAATATAAAGTTAAATACGTTGGACTTTTGCCACAAACCGGCCCCAGCTCAGCATAATGCCGTTTGCTGTCAAACGGCGCTGGTCTTCCGATGAGGCCGGCAGGTGACGTCACGCACCGCACAGGTGCGCGTACAAGTAAGTACATACCTGAATCATATTCAATTCTAAGTAATTTACAATAATAATTTAATAAAATAGAACAAAAGACAAAATATGCTGTATAACAAGATAATATATATAAATGAATACAAAAATAACCACGTACAAATACAAATACAAAGTTCCTAATAAGCTAGCTTACCTATTTACTAAAGTTAAACAGCGCTTGTATCATTTCTAAGAAGTTCTTCGCCCTTTTGATGACTATAAATAAATCTTTTAAGATAAAATTTTTGGGGTTTCAATGCTGATAGTTTTAAATTTGCCGCGCTTTTTCAGTCTCTACTTTCATTAGCCAGAATCTAACACTTACCGCAGCATATTCGCAAGCCAGAGGACGTTATACTCCACGCAATCCTGTCGTTTTTTGAGTATCTTCTTGACACCAGTTCTTACTCCCTTCATCATATGATGCATCTTGGGTTCATCGTCTATATGGTCCATGTGACGCAGCATCATGAACAGGATGTAGGCTGGCAGGCCGGGCAGCAAGCCTACTGCCACTTTTGGTTTTAGATCTGGAATTGAAAATGAAGCACTTGCGATTAGCTCAGGTTATATTTACTCAGACTATATAATCGTTTATTTGTGGTGATTCTTGTCAATAGTTGTAAATATGTATCAATATTTACATGGACGTGCTGACGTCCATGAATATTTATAGGTGTCAAAGTCTAAATCGTTGTCACTTGTCATTGGTTGTTAGCGACAGCAGTAGGAGGGGCTAATTTAAGTAGAGGGGGAAGTATATATTGGGTCGTTCAGTGGCCGTCAGGACAGTCGAGCTCTGGATTGGAAGCCGAACGGCTGATGGATAAGTGCTGTGTAGTAAATCAGTGAAAATATACTTGTGGAGATACCATATAGACTGCTATTCGTATTATATTGTCTTTTATGTTTTAACCAGGGTCCATTTTGTTTTGTTCTATATCTGGTTGTTAATATATATTGAAGTATATATTTAAAAATAGATATGTATGTATATAAGTCTCTGGCAGCCATATTATAAGCTTTGCTTAGTTTGGGGTCAAATGACCGTGTGCGCTAAAATGTCACGAATATTTATTTATTTTAATATAATAAACAATTTAGGGCGGTTTCGTAAAATCAGTCAAATACCCAATTAGGGGGGAGGGGAGGGACCACAGAAAAATATTTTTGTTGTTGTTTAAATTAGAACAGCTGTCGAAGCAATTTTAAGAAATTTGTTGTAGTCAGTTACACCCATATATAAACGAAACGTCAGTCATTCGAAATCAGTTGGCAATTGAGATACGGGCAAAGAACTTTGAGACGTAACCCAAAAATTTAAGGTCTAAGTTCTTTGGATGCGCAGTTCGACGCGTTGATCTAAATAAGAATGTTCAATTAAGGTTCTGTCATAATGCCTGGCGACAGATTTTCCTTCTCATTTCCGTTCTATTTGATTCTCTTTTCTGTTTTCTGTGTTTCTATGTTCGGCTGTTGAGGATGAAGCTGATATAAACGTGTTAAGAGTTTATATGTCGTGAACTTGGATAGCGTTGCATCAATTTACGCGGTTATGGCAAACAGCAACAAATTCATATTTTGGTTATAAATAGTTAAGTATACAAGTAAGTTAAATGTAATTTTGGAAACATGATTGGTGAAACTTTTCTCGATAGAATAATTCGGCGAAAACAGGCTTTCTAAAACACGTTTTATGTTTTTTCTCCGCGTCTGGAAGTTCGTAACAATTTATTTATTCACATTCTAATGGTCATTTGTATAATGTAATTTAATGTAAATTCTTTTTATTTAAAATTTAAATAGTTTTTGAGTAATTTGAAGTTATATATTTCGCTTCCGTAATTTAGTTCTGAGGCGGGTGCCGATTCGTGCGTATATCTTCCTGCAGGCGTAGATAGCATATTTTTGTCCCTGTTTCGCGCAGAGGCAAAACTTGAATTCGAGCTGACGACATATCGACTCTTAATAAGTTTAGGTTAAGATAATTTAAGCACTCTATATTTATCTTGCGTTATTGTTTTTAACTAGATTTTTTGTTTTTATTTATTTATTGTATTATAATTTGTCATTTTTAATTGAATAATGATATATAATTTTGTAATTTTAATTTGTAATTATAACATATCGTCGCAGGAAAGGCAAATTTACTGAAGCTCCAAATGACCATTTCGAGAAAAAGTCGTTTTAAGTTTTTTTTTTTCGTTTTTAATTCATAACTTTTTTCCCAGCACAAGAATTTCGATGACGTCAAGGTAAACTTTTATTAATTTGTCATTTTCTATGTCCAGAAGTACAAACCATAATAAATGGACTGCTGGTTTGTGATATAGTGGCGCTTAAGTAAAAATGACTTCAATTTACAGTAAAGCAAAATTTCTTAACCGCCATTTGATTCAAATATTTATGGTCAAAATTACTTATATCTCTAAAATATTAGCTTTTAAATTGCCGGAAGCCAAATTTACTTAAAATTTACTTGTAATTTATTGCAGGAAAACAAAATTACTTAGGTGACAGGCACGAATAAAATGCCAAAAAAGTGTCGTTTAAGGACTCTGGTTGATGAAAAAACCCCTTTTTTCCTTTTACTGAAACGCCAAAATAGTGCTCGTATCGCTATGGGACCCAGACTGATCGACGCAGAAAAAAACGCTGATTCCGAATATCTATATAACTCAATATGCCTATTTTGGCGCTTCAGTAATTCTGCCTTTCTTGCGACGATATATAATTTTAATTTGTAATTGTAACATATGGACATTGTCTGATATAAATTATTTTTATTAATAACCACTTTATATTGTAAATTCTCCATTCAACTAACCTGTGATGAGTTTCTTGATAATGAACGCCTCGTCCTGCACTTTGTAGTCGAACATGCCGAGATATTCCCTCTCTTTCTTGCGCGTCAACGGCGCCATCTCCAGCATCATGGTCGCGTTCTGAGGTACGATGGAGTCTGCGGAAAATTATGCTTAAAATGAGAACTTTCCATATTATGTAAATACAGCAGGAATCTTCTAGGCAAGCGTGCTCCATCGTAGGCCGCATCATCGCTTAACATCAGGCGAGTTGGCGGCCTGATGAAAAAAAAAAAAAAAAAAAAAAAACCTCTATAATACGAACTCCTTCTAATCCGAACACCTCTGTAATCCGAACGTCCCACTCCTTTATATGCTCCAATTTATATTCGCCTTCGCCGTTGTTAAATATGTTATGTTTATAGATGAATATACATTTGAAATTTCATAAGATAAGATAATAATTTATTTCCAAAAAAGAGCACATAAAAATTTACAATAGATATACACAATATGAGAAACCTAAATAAACATTTTCGGTGGGCCCCAAACTAGGCTAAGCCTGTATCTTGGGTACCCTGAGAACAGAACATACGTATTTTTTGATCGGCGCTGACAAAATGGAACACAACTAATTAATTACTTACAATTTTTCTATTTATGTATATTTAATTTAATTTAGTATAAATATGACTATAATCATGCGTGCATCTGTGCAATATGAGTTTTCATAATAGTATTAGTTTTATTTCATAAAAACTACCTTATAAATCGTCTGTACTGTAATCCGAACGCTCCACGAATCCGAACGAGGAGTAAATTTTTGGAGTTCGGACTAAAGAAGTCTTGCTGTAATGTCATTTTTGTGGGACCACAGCGCGGATTTCTTTTACATGATAAAAAAAACACGCAAATTGGTGTACAGATGCGTGCGTAATCGCTGTATATACATTTAAATTTGCAAGTTGAAGTGGCAATGGGCAGGACACTTCGCTTGAAGAACCGATAACCGATGGGGAAGAAAGGTTCTGGAGTGGAGACCACGAACCGGAAGACGCAGCTTAGGAAGGCCTCCCACTTGATGGATCGACGACATAGTGAGAGTCGCGGGCATCCAGTGGATGCAAAAGGCAGGATGTCGTTCAGTGTGGGGGTTAAAGGGGGAGGCCTATGTTCAGCAGAGGACGTCTTCTGGCTGATGATGATGACATAAAAAAATATATTTATATACGGGCTGAATTGAGAACCTTCCTCTTTTTTAAAGTCGGTTAAAAAAGCTTGTGCTTAAGACCACACGCCAGAAGCAGGCCTGGCGCACTCCGCACTGTACGCATGAAGCTACAAGTAGCAGACTTGTCGGTCGCTACTAATTTAAATGATTTTTTTTTAATTTAAATACCTACCATATTAACTAATCACATGTTAGCTTACATTTACGGCAAAATACACAATAACAATACAATGGGGCCATTCGAGTTTTTTTTTTTTTTTTTTTTTTTTCATGCCATAGTTGGCAAACAAGCAGACGGGCTGCCTGATGGAAAGCAGTCACCGTCGCCTATGGACTTGTAACAACCGAGGCTTCACAAATACGTTGCCGACCCTTTAGTAAAAGTATTACGTAAGCAGATTTCAATTATTTACCCCCCCCTTCCCCTTGTCAGCAAAAGTAAGCAAACCTTTTCCCCCCCTCCCATGCTTACGTAATCATTGGTACCTATAGCGATTTTGCTACATGTATTTTTCTTTTAATGTATTCTGTTTTTTTTATTGATTCGTGAGCAGCAGTTAAGTAAAAACTGCTGACATAATCACGATATCGACCCCTCCCCCCCCCCTCAAACACTTACGTAATACATACTTGAACGCCCCCTATTGGCTAATATAAAAATATGTCAAATAAAATGGGTATGTCCTAAAACTGCGACTAGTACCACCGGAGGATGGGCAGCAGCGTCCTGTTAGTGTGTACTAACAGGACGTACTACGATCTCCAAGCCGCCTGCCAAGCGTGGGGATTATGGCAACACCCCTCTCTAAGAGGTAGGCCTTGTTCAGCAGTGGACATTTAATGGCTGATGATGTGTGATGTGTGCTATAGTGCGCTTTCCCGAAAAGTTCTACCGAAAGCCCACCATTGTAGATGCGATAAAAGAACAATGAAAAAAGTTAACTTAAGAAATAAGGTTGAAAATGACTAAAGAAAGCTCTTACCATTGCTTTCGAGTATATCGCTGACGTCATGGATGCCGATCTCCTTCAACTTGTTAACGAGCATTCGAATTTGGTTCTTGTATCGGCGGCAACTTTCTGATAGTTTGTCTACTCGCTCCTGAAACATTAGGCTATAAGGTTAAATGTGATAAGATTACAGGTTGTTAGGTTAAGGGTTGTTAGGTTAAAGATTGTTAGGATAAATATTGTTAGGATAAAAATTGTTAGGTTAAAGGTTGATAGGTTAAATGTTGATAGGTTAAAGATTGTAAGGTATAAAGGTTTTAAAGTTATAAAATAGATAGATAGAAAATCTTTATTGAGTACACCAGAAATAAAAATTACAACCAGATAGAAAACACTTACGAGCTAGTGCCACAAGTGGCAGCCTTATCGCTAAAAGCGTTCTCTTCCAGGCAGCCATTTATATATTACTTATTATAGATTGTAAAGTAAAAGTTTTGTAATGTTGAACGTTGTAAGATTAGAGTAAAGTAAAGTTAATGGTTGTAAGATTGAAGATTGTCAGATTAAAAGTTGTTAGGTTAAATGTTATCAGCTCAAGGGTTGCCAGGTTAAAGGTAAGCTTAAAGATGGTAAGACTAACCTGATAACCACCAAAGCGGAGACTAGCGAAGCAACTAGATGCTACTAGAACTAGGACTAGATAAATATAAACTAAATATAAAATATATATGTATAGATGATGACGATGATTTAAAAATCAACAAGAATGTGACTTTAATTAGTACTCAGGTTCAGTGAAAACGCAGTGCGCGACCTTTCACCTTGGTTGTCGTAGGTGGACTAAAGAGTGATTGCTTATGACCAAGCGGCAAAATATATAACTGTGTTTGTCATAGACGGCGGATCATCGAACTGATGATTTTCAATGATGGCGGATTACAGTGTGATAAGACCAATTTTGACACACAAAACGGCGGATTATAGTAGTGGTCGGATAGCCGAGCGGCGGATTAGCGAGAGAGTACTGTATTTTTACCTAATTCTAATTCAAAGTGGGGGTGATAAGACCTGCACTGACATCCCGCTTGGGGTGTATTGTGCATTTGCCCCCGCTAGCCTACACAAACCAGCCGAGCTCCTTAAAATAACGAAGCACGGCTTTGGGTCGCTGACTAAACCGCTCAACCCCTATTTCACCAGGTGTTGTGGTATTGGAGACTTGTAGTTGTTGAGTTTCTTCAAGTAGTCTCGACCTTAATCGTATATCTTCTGTGGCCTTGCAATGTAGTAGTACATGCTCCACGGTCTCGTTCTCCTGTAGACAGCCTCGGCACAGAGGGCTGTCTGTGGCTCCAATTTTGTATAAGTGATAGTTTAGGTCACAGTGACCTGTGATAGTACCTATCATCAGTCGAAGGTCCGACCTAGTTAGCTTTAGTAGTTTGTTAGTCACTCTCTTGTCTATTATTTTACCTGTAGCGACAAGCTTTCGGCCGCCAGTCTGATGATTTCGTTCTGCGCAAATTCTTGCGCCTTGTTCTTTGGCTCCGCACTCAAGTCTGCACTAAGTAATCTGGAACAGAAGTTATTGGGTCAATCTTTACTCTCATCTATATCTATCTATACTAATATTATAAAGAGGAAAGATTTGATTGTTTGTTTGTTTGTTTGCATTGAATAGGCTTCGAAACTACTGAACCGATTTGAAAAATTCTTTCACTGACAGTAAGCTACACTATCCCCGGGTGACTTAGGCTATAATCTATACCCGTGCGAAGCAGGGGCGGACCGCTAGTAATATTATAAAGAGGAAAGATTTGATTGTTTGTTTGTTTGCATTGAATAGGCTCCGAAACTACTGAACCGATTTGAAAAATTCTTTCACTGTTGGGAAGCTGCACTATCCCCGGTTGACATAGGCTATATATCCTGGCTTCGCCCGTGCGAAGCAGGGGCGGCCTACTAGTTTGAGATAAAGGCCAGCAAAGTTGTCCTTTACTACGCTACGACCTGGGGCCTTACGGCCAACTGCTAACGCCGTATAAAACTAACGTTCAATCCGCTCAGTTGGAAAATCATGAGAACGTGAACCTTAACGCGTCCAGATAGGGTCGCGGTCACGTGATTTCTAACTGAGCGGATTTAACGTTAGTTTGATACCGCGTTAGCAGTTGGACGTAATGCCCTTAAACAGAACTTCCCGGACCGGGGTATGTCCTAAGCGTGCTATTAGCACACGGTGAACGTACTGAGATCCCCAAGCCGCCTGCCAAGCGTGAGGATTATGGCAACATCCCTCTCTAAGAGGGAGGCCTTTGTTCAGCAGTGGACGTTTAATGGCTGATGATGTGATGTGACTTGATGATAATGTGATTTAGCATCATTTAAATTCGATGATGATAAAGTTATGAAGACATTGAAGCGTAGCTGAAGTACGATATCTATAGTTGTGGTCTTTAAAAAGGTCCTTTAGTAATTGCAGTGGCCCTGAAAAGGACCTTTAGTGATTACAGTGGCCCTGAAAATGGCTTTTTGTGATTACAATGGCCCAGATAAGGGCATTTTATGATTACAGTGGCCCTGAAAAGGACCTTTTGTGATTACAGTGGCCCTGAAAATGGCCTTTTGTGATTACAATGGCCCAGATAAGGGCATTTTATGATTACAGTGGCCCTGAAAAGGACCTTTTGTGATTACAGTGGCCCTGAAAAGGATTTTTGCGATTCCAGTGGCCCTGAAAAGGACTTTTTGTGATTACAGTGGCCCTGAAAAGGACCTTTTGGGTTTACAGTGGCCCTGAAAAGGACCTTTTGTGATTACAGTGGTCCTGAAAAGGACTTTTTGTGATTACAGTGGCCCTGAAAAGGACCTTTTGTGGTTACAGTGGCCCTGAAAAGGACCTTTTGTGATTACAGTGGCCCTGAACGGGACCTTTTGTGATTACAGTGGCCCTGAAAAGGACTTTTTGTGATTACAGTGGCCCTGAAATGACCTTTTATGATTACAATGGCCCTAAAAAGGGCCTTTTGTGATAACAGTGGCCCTTAAAAGGACCTTTATTATTACGATTGCCCTGAAAATGAGCTTTTGTGATTACAGTGGCACTGAAAAGGGCCTTTTGTGATTACAGTGGCACTGAAAAGGGCATTTTGTGACTATGTTGGTCCTGATAAGAACGTTTTGTGATTAGTGACTCTAAAAAGAGCCTTTTGTGATTACAGTGGGTCTTAAAAGGGCCTATTGTGATTATAGTGCCTCTAAAAAGGACCGTTGTATTTTCAAATTGCGTTTTCTTCCTCCTTTCTGTTCTGTTAGATCCAATTGATTTTAAGAAAAAGCATTTTTGTGATTGATGAATATGGAAAGGGTGAAAATATGAAGTTCTTTATCATGCAATACTTTTAATACAATTATTTTGTAACAAAATCAATTTTAGAATACAAAACTTCATAATTATTATAACAATGCCTATTTTAACATGCATTTTTTTTAGATATAGTTCCACATCGAAAATGTTAAATGCATAAATATATTATTTGGCGAGAATAGCATTTTCAGATAAATTTTTGCGTTAAAATGCTTTTTCCAATATCTTCTAAGTGCTTCTTTGAATAAGTTTCTTTTTGGTTCTTGATACGCTCTGGAAGAGAGGAAATGTAATAATGTGCTCTATGACAAAGCTGGTATGGTACTGAGACGTGGTCCTTAACTGTTGGCCTTTTGGAAAAACTCAGATGACTCTGAGTTTTTCCAAAAGGGCCGCAGCGGGCAATGGAGAGAGCTATGCTCGGAGTTTCTTTGCGCGATAGAATCCGAAACGTGGATATTCTCCAAAGAACCAGAGTCACCGACATAGCTGTTAAAATTTGCAAGTTGAAGTGGCAATTGGCAGGCCACATCGCTCGAAGAACCGATAACCGGGGAAGAAAGGTTCTTGAGTGGAGACCACGAACCGGAAGACGCAGCGTAGGCAGGACTCCCACTAGATGGACCGACGACATAGTGAGAGTCGCTGGCATCCAGTGGATGCAAAAGGCAGGCTGTAGTTCAGTGTGGGGGTTAAAGGGGGAGGCCTATGTTCAGCAGAGGACATCTTCTGGCTGATGATGATGACAAAGCTAATAGATAGATAGATAGAAACTCTGTATTTACACCAGATATAAAAGTTAGAGAAAAAAAATCCTAAGTGCCCCAACCAAGCGGTTGGGCACCGCTATGCCCAATTGTATGTGCGATATGTGTGATTTTGGCAATAATTAAAGACATACTTAGGCATATAATGACCAATATAAAAAATTCAATATCGTCAAACAAGTCACAGTCAGAGACAAGCAAAGTAAGTCACGGTCAAGTTCAAGCCATGCCCTAGTGATGGAGACTTTACTATAGGCTTCTGTGGAGTTTTGGAAACATCACAAAAATACATGTTTTTACATAAAAACATTTAACAAGTCTTCACCACTTTACTAGGGCATGACTTGGACTTTAACGTGGCTTAATTTGCCTGAATCTGACTATGGCAAAAAAACAATACTTGACACTGGCAAATACACAAGACGTGCGACGCCAATCCCAGTAGGTCATCGTATCTGTGATGCCTCTTGTATTAGTGGCGACGCTAATAGCTTACCATCAGGGAACCCGTTAACTTGTTTGTAACATCAGGCGAGTTGACAGCCAAGCGCAAGCTTATTCATAATTTAAAAAAAACTTTTTTTTTTACTTTTTGACATGTGTTATGATTGACTTCATAATTATTATGACTATGACATATGACTTAATATGACGATGAATACGTACTTTTGGTACTTTTCGTTGTCTTCTCGGAGTCTGTCTATTTCTGTTTTCGATTTGGATATATGTTCCGAGTAGAATTTCTTCTCCGACAATAGTTCTTCTTGCAGCTGCCTAAAACACAAAGAAATTACTTTTTTTTTAAATTCTAAACTATCTTTTTTTCTAGGCGGTATAGCCTTAAAGTCTTTAGCCTGCCCGATGGGCAAATAAAAAAAAAACTTTTTTTATTTCTTTTTTGTGGGTATATGACGTTGATATATTCACCATTATGATTTAATTGGGTCTTTTTTTATTGAATAGGCTATTATCTCAAAGGAGGTGAAAAATATTTCACGTTTCCACACCTCCTAAGTGGAAAATTAGAGGATGGTTGAAGTGTCTGTGAAATCAGTTGTTTTTTAGGGTTCCGTTCCCAAAGGGTAAAAACGGGACCCTATTACTAAGCCTACGATGTCTGTCCGTCCCTCTGTCTATCCTACCTATTAACGGCTGTATCTTTCGAACCGTAATAGATAGCCTGGTGAAATCTTCACAGAATATATAATGTTTTGGCAGATTAACTACGAAATAATAAAAAAGCCAACAAGTAAAAACGAAAGGGGGTCATTTGGCCGGTTCAATTAAATAGGCTATATCTCAAGGGAGGTGGAAAATACTACACCTCTTAGGTTAGAAAATAGAGGGGTGGTTGATTTTTCTATGAAATTCTTCTAGGCAAGCGTGCTCCATCGTATACCGCATCGTCGCTTTACATCAGGCGAATTGGCGGTCAAACGCAAGCCTATTAATGGATTTAATATTTTTTTTATTTTTTTATTATATATTTTTTCTATAGAATGAAGCTTCTTTATGTTACCTGTTAATGCCTTTCTGTGCTTCATATGCCGTGGCCAGTTCTCCATCTTCGTTGATGATATCCACGTCCGACCCGTAGTTGGACGTAGCGAGCGACTTTAGATTCACCGTCTGTGAATATAAAGGTAACAATTGAATGACAAAATACTTAACACAGACCAAAGAAGAAAAATAAACAAAAAAAAAATGCTAAAAAGCATTATTCCCAAAAAGGTTCAAATTGGGTCCAAGCCATTGTTCTTTGATAGTAACGTTTTCATACATGATTCTCATTGAGGTCCACGATATAAAATATAAAAAAGGAATTAATTTCTCTTTCCCAACTGGGTCCAAGATTTGTTTCAAGTACCTACGATCATTAAAATGAGCGCTATTTTATTAACCGACTTCAAAAAAGGAGGAGGTTCTTAATTCGGCTGTTTTTTGTTTATTTTTGTTACATCAGCTACTGTACTGATGTCAGAACTCCGTTATTTCTAAACCGATTTGAAATTTTCGAAGGGATATACTTTCACATTGGTCCTACATATTTCATTAAAATCGGTTCAGTAGTTTAAAGTATTTAATATTTAAATCAAAATAATTGGAAAAATATATTATCCAAGTAAACGAAATTGCCTATTTTTTAATTTTGAAGTCAGTTTTTTGAATTGATAATTATTACTTTCTTTATAAGTCTTAATACTTACTTCTCATAAAGTTATATGATTATTTACGGGATATTTACCGTAGTAAGGTTGTGGAATGAGCTCCCGATATTTCGGCGCAGTTACATGCACCATGTTCACGGGAAGACTGAAGAATGCGGGTGGTTGGTCGAACAGTTAAAAAGTTAGGTGCAGACATAACGATCTACCCTCTTTCTTTCTTTTTCTTTTTTTTTTGTGAACAACCGTGATAGTTTAAAACAGTGTCTTAATTCTCATGTAGCTAACATTGTACGGTATAGGGTACTATAAGTATAAAAACTACCCTAAAAACAAAACCCTTCGTGGGCAATCGGGTAAAAATGTAGTTTTTGTCAACAGTGTTTAGTTAACTCTACTCTGCTAATCTTTGGACCTTTCTTCTTTCTTTGGGAAAAAAAATTAAATAAACTTTGGACCTGATGGGATTTTTTTGGACCCGTTTGGGAATAAGCCTGTCGAACATTAGCATTGTGAGCTTAGAGCCTATACTTCGTGCAGCTAACTTACACACACATAATTTTTTTTTTTTTTTTTTTTTTTTACATTTGCATACCTAGCCATTTTTTGAATATATAATTATTTTAGTTTAAAAAAATATTGTCAAAAGATAATACAAAGTAAATTAAAAAACGTGCATCGGAACGTGTGCTAAAATAAATTGGTATTTGGCAGGAAATATAGGTACCATTCATGCAAAGACGTCAGTAAATGAATGCATGTAAAAAAACGCATAAACATTATAAAACAAATATTCAAAAGCGCAGTGCTACAAACCTAAAATAACTATTAATAAAGCGTCTTGCACACCGTGCAAGTAAGAACAAGAGCGCGTGGAGCACAATGCACGTACCGGGTTTAAGGGAACCGCTCGCAAAATGGAAAACTGGTGATACGAATAGTTATTATTTCGCTGCTGGTTGATATAATTATTACTGATTGGACATTATAAAACGCGTTTTTACAATCTTATTTTAAACAACACCAGCTTTAGGGAGTCCAAAACAACTGTTATAATAAAAATAGTTTGTTTTTAAAGTTCGCAATGTAATGCAAATAAAATATCCAGCTGACGCTAGAGGTCAACTAACGACCTCTGCACGCACACACAGTCAGCGCTGTGCGTACGCTCGCACGCTGTTATACCTACGCGGTGCATTGGCCCCGAGTTTTGCTTACATTGCTGGTTTGCAAAATACTAAACAAATAAAACTACAATTATAAATCAAATGGTTCCTGATATTCGATTGTGTTTACATAGTATAATTATAGCGTTTCCCTTACACCCGTGATATACACAAAATTAATGTAATTATATACGCATCATTCTCGAGTTGCGCAACTTAGATACGCCGTGTGCAAGATGCATTAATCTCGAGATAAACATGTTTTTTTTTTTTTACAGAAAAGCTAATATAATCAAAAGCCACGGAGTTCTGATTTTTACTCACAACGTCTTTGAGAGCTTGGAACCACGGTTTCTGTGACCGAGACAAAATAATACTTTTATTAACATAATAATATTATAATAACACCCGGTTTCTGAAAGGCTGATCAACACAAAAATTTGCTGACACCCAGGTATAGCGTTCCGAGAAAAAACGTCACGTGTTTGTCCCGCAATGATGTCATCAATGTCATGGATACACGTACGCGTGCATAAGCAAGAGCAGAATAAGTAACTTACAACAAGTTCGAGAGAGATGACGATACACGAAACAATGGCGGACTCTCTGTGTTAACAGTAGCGTGAAACTATAACTCCCCAATTTCCGTATATTACCTGTGGGAATCCAATAAATCAATGTGGTTTTGACAAATATTATGTTTAATAAATTGAATTCGTGCTTTACTTGAATTGCTTTGCTTGAGCGGACAAATCAAATGACAACTGTAATGCTTTTTGTATTTTATTTAATAGATTATTAATAAATTTGTTTCCCAATATCTGTGTTTGTTACAATAAAGTGGCAACTGGACAGTGACGTCATTGCGGGACAACTCCCGGAGCGCTAGACCTTGTTTTCTTGGATCTTGGCTGACACGTTGTTAAATCTCATGTCAACTGACGTGATTGGTTGAACAAAAAAACAAAAAACAACAGCCAATCATGTCACTTTCCGTGAGTTTTGACAATAGATTAAATTTAACAGGCTTTCAGAAACTGGGGGTAAGTCAGTCAGTCCACCGGACTGACTGACTTACGGTCGGTCAGTCTGGACCAATGACAATATAACCACTTGCTTGCTCATCTTTCACCCCGCCGCTCAGAGCAAATAAAAATACAGAGTCACTACGGCGAACACGAAAAGTGAAGCCACTTTTTGAAACATGTGTGCGTAGTCGAAGTGTTGCCAGTGCAATTTTCTGACGAGAAATTCACGTAGTGTAGAATGCGTATGTTTGCGTGAGTCGTGTATTTATTGGGAATTCACGTAGTGCGATTTTGGCGTCACTTTGGCAGTGCGCCTTAGTGCCTCTGTATTTTTATTTGCTCTGAGCCCCGCCGTAAGCCAAGGGTCTAAATTCCCAACCTAAACTATTTCGAGCGGGCCAATCCTAGCCGCGAATTGAGTCGCGTCGAGTCTCCAATTACAAGCTGCGACAGCCGTATTTTCATTTTGCAAAAGGCAATTTTGACTACATCATCATCATTAGCCCTGAGTGACCCACTGCTGGGTATAGGCCAGCCTTTGTTTATGCCACTCTCCCCGGTCTCTCGCTAGTCGCATCCACTCGTTCCCGACAGTATTTTTGATGTCGTCAGTCCACCTCATCCTCGGTCGGCCTGGGCTCCGTCAACCTAGTCTCGGCCACCACGCGGTTTCTGCTGTACACCACCTCCCATAATTTCGTCTGGCCATGTGTCCTGCCCAATTTTGACTACATGCGCGATCAAGTGGTTTTATTATCTTTGGTCTGACCGATGAGCTAGAATCGACACACTGTATACCTCACAGATCTCTACCATGATAGACACCGCAATCGCATCAAGTTCAACGTACATTGACAACTTTATATGTACCTATTAATGTTGAACCTTTGAATAATATCTTATCTGTGTTGATTTGTATAATATGTCGCAGGTAAATTGTCAATGCCGTGCAATTAAAATTTCTCTAGGTGAGGTTAGGTTATAAAAAACCTGAAAAAACCTAATTTAACCTAATTTCACGGCATTGACAATTTACCTACGATATAATTAAAATATATAACCTAAAAATAGCTGGAGCTAATACTTATAGCCGTTCTAACAACATTGTTGCTGTAAAGCAGCAGTTGACGTCCTAATGTTGAATTTCTAAAATGTTGAATTCCCAAAATGTTGAATACCCAAAACGTTGAATACCCAAAATGTTGAATTTCCTAAAAAAAGTTGAACCTCACAAAATTTTGAATTCGCAAAAAGTTGAATTTCCCAAAATGTTGAATTTCACAAAATGTTGAATTTTGACTTTTACTGTTTTACACAATGTTGACTTCTTAAAAAGTTTATTTAAAAAAATCATAAAATAAAATTATACAAGTACCTTGTAGTAAAACTGACTTCTATGAACAGGCGAGTCCAAAAAGTATGTCTTCGACAGTTTTATACCGGACAATGGTGGAGCCATTTTGGTTTTGATTCATTTAAAATTAATTATCTAAGGGAAATGTTGAATTTCCCAAAAAAAAAAAAACTCACTATATGTTGAATTCCCCAAATGTTTCTAAATGAAAATTACACTTTTTATCGCGGAAATCGTAAATGAAAATAACACTTTTCATCCAGTGAGATGTAATAAATATATCTTAGTTTTTATCCCGGAAAAAGATAGATTTTTGTAATTAACGTGTGAAACGTCAAAACGCAACTTTGAAAAGTTACATTTCACAAAAATGTCGACCGGAAAAGTCTATGAGAACAAACAATAATTCGGTGTCACAAACGACCGTCCGGAGGTATGTTTGTTTTGATACTAAACAATAAGCGATACAAGTGTTGTCGCATTGGAATGCTTGCTGCAAAAAATGCTACAACATGTATCAGGTTACGATAGAACCAGTTTTATTTAGAATAGATATACTTATTATCCTTTAGAGTTTTGTTGATTAGATTACAGCCGAGTAAGCAGGTAAGTTGGTAGTAAAAGCTTCGACCAAAATAAAATTAATGGACGGGCCCAGAAGGAGCGCATTTTTGAAGATCCGGCGCTCACTTCGTGTCAGTCGGTCTCTAGCCGTAGGAAGTGCGACACGAGTCTATTGTTACATGATAACGAAACATCAGACAAAAATTATGCCTTCGTGTGCTTTCCCGAAGTGTAAATAAACAACAAAAAACCTAAATAAAAGTTCACGTGTCACTTTTCACTCGTGAGTACATATTCATCATTCTGTTTTGTCAAAAAAAGTAAATTAATTTCATCAAACATCGATAAGTAGTCACCATTAAAAAAAAAAACAATCCGCACTGGGCCAGCGTGGTGGATATGGCCCAATCACCCTTTCGAGGGTAGGCTAAAAGTCCAGCAGTGGACTGTTAAAAGGCTGATTATGATGATGATGATGATTAAAAAAAAAAAACATACTGCGAAGAGTACATTTATTACCTCTAATGTATATAATCAGTTTTTAATTGTGTTTTGGCTTGCATTGGTCTACGATGGAGCACGCTTACCTAGAAGAAACCAATTCACTCTCGACTTGAAGACACCCAGATTGTAAGCATCGAGGAACACCCATTCAGGCAGCGCATTCCACGGACTAACAGTTCGCATAGTAAAAGTGGAATCAAAGCGCTTCGTTCTGGTTTTCGGATTACTAACCATAAAGCGGTGTAATTTTTGTATATCATTGAACTTTTAAGGTTTTGGAACATAATTTTTTTTTTATAAATATTCGGGACATTTTTTACACCCTGTCATCTGATCCCAAACTAAGCAAAGCTTGTGATATGGCTGCCAGAGACTGATATACATACATATTATATAGTTTTAAATACATACTTAAATAGATATTAACAACCAGATATAGAACAAACACTAATGTTCATCACATAAATGTTTGTCTTGGTGGGAATCGAACCCACGCCCCCAAGCTCAGAAGGCAGGTTCACTACCAACTGGACCAACGGACTATCTGATACTGATTTCCTAGCGTTGTTGAGCGATGGTATCGAAACTGCACATAATTTATACCAAATAAGTGATTGGCGCAGGGCCGAGGATCGAACCGGGTGCCGTCAGCATATAAAGCGCACATGCTACCGCCCGGCCACCATCGCTTACTTCTGTTGGAGGGTTGATCCAACGGCACAAATTCTGAGATTTATATTAGAACTAGTAGGCCGCCTCTGCTTCGCACGGGCGAAGCCGGGATATATAGCCTATGTCAACCGGGGATAGTGCAGCATCCCAACAGTGAAAGAATTTATCAAATCGGTTCAGTAGTTTCGGAGCCTATTCAATGCAAACAAACAAGCAAACAATCAAATCTTTCCTCTTTATATTATTATTATATTATACTATATTATATTATATACTAGAATTAGGATGTAAACCTGCATCGGAATCATTACAAACACATACTCTTTTCCATGTTTTTATATTAGATACGTAATTGCTACTTGGACAAACAGACATTTTTATCAATATTTATCTAAGATACGAGATATTACCGAGATAAACTACGTCAGGAAGATCACTGTTTAAATATGTGGACCGCTAACAGTTTTGTAACCTCATTTTTACACAAACGGAAACGTAATTAGCCAGGTATTTTTTTTTATTTGTCTTATATGCATTCATTGTGCTTATTTTTAAGCAAAAATGTTTATACCATTCCCCATCTAAATAGCTTATTTTATATTTTAGTGTCTGAATTTAGAACACATCAATATATTCGACCTTCGTGTCAATGCTATACAACCTTGCGCAAAAAATACTCTATACAAACTCCTTAAATTTTTCTTTTTCTCGTAGTCGTGGTATACATTAAGTATGCAATGCCACTCTTGAATAAAACGGATTTATATCGAGGGCCATGAATAACTCACGTCGCTCAGGATTCTAACACTTGAATCACTCTTTACGGGCGTGATTCAATCATCATGAATCACGACCGTAGGGAGTGATGATGCGGTCTACGTTGAAACACGCTCGCCTAGAAGAAACCGATTCACTTCGGGTCGAATTTTCACGATGACTACTAATTAGAATGAAAATATTAGCTTTTCCATAGAAAACGGCCATTGACACCCAAAGATAATATATCCACTTGATCGCGCATGTAGTCCAAATTCCCTTTTGCAAAATGGTGCCACGTCGGTCGCAGCTTGTGATTGGAGACTCGACACGACCCGACGCTTGTGATTGGAGAATCAAAAGTCATTCATTCAAATCGCGTCTAGGATTGGCCCCGCTCGAAATAGTTTAGGTTGACATGTTAGAACCTTTGGCTTATGCGGGGTAAAGGATGAGCAGTCAAGTGGTTATATAATCATTGTTGATACTCTGACTTGACAAAATGCACCGTACGAAGCGCTTTGATTCCACTTTTATTATGCGTACTGCTAGTCTGTGGTATGCGCTGTCTGAATGGGTGTTCCCCGGTAGTTACAATCTGGGTGTTTTCAAATCACGAGTGAATCGGTTTCTTCTAGGCAAGCGTGCTCCAACGTAGACCGCATCATCGCTTAACATCAGGTGAGTTGGCGGACAAAAGCAAGCCTATTATTAGATATTAAAAAACACGTAAAAAAAAGTTTGGTCCCATAGTAAAAGTTATTCGTAATGATGATTATGACGAAACCCTTTCAGCTTAGCATACCCTTTCCTTATAACCCTGTATTAAAAAATGCATATCATTTTAAAATTATCGTGTTGGCTATGACCAAAATAGACAATAAATTTTTTGTACGAACTAATTAACATACTAAAGATATTTATAAACGCTGACCTTTTATAACTGGTGTGATAAAAATTATTATATACATTTTTCATATTTTGGTGCAATTTAATTGTGTCTGCGAGACAGAAAACTAGATTTTTAGACATCTATTGTAATTTTTTATTTTTTTATAGTAGATAGGCTTGCGCTTGGCCGCCATCTCTCCTGATGTTAAGCGACGATGCGGTCTACGATGGAGCACGCTTGCCTAGAAGAAACCCATTCACTCTCGATTCAATACGAAGGATTTAAAATAAAACTTAAGTTACGTATAATTTTAAGGGTCCTATCACATTTTTTGACGAAAAAAGCATCGAAAACTGGATTTATGATATAATTTTTCTTTCAACTAATAAGATCTGTAGAAAATTCAGTTGCTGTATTAAATAGATCTGTATTTTTTATTTAATGTAGTGGCTTCAGATATTGGTAAAGCTCACCATATCCATTTGTTACCTCCAATTCACATAAGTAGTTTTTCGTAAAATTTTAGGAGGGGAAGTTTGAGAATGGATTTCGTTAAGTTATTGTCATAAAATAAACGTTTTTATGTTATGGTTTACTTATTTTATATTTATCTTGAAAATTACGGCTTTATTTATTAGTTTTATGTCGGAAAATACACACATACACATCAGCAGCCATTAAACGTCCACTGCTGGACAAAGGCCTCCCTCTTAGAGAGGGGTGTTGCCATAATCCCCACGCTTGGCAGGCGGCTTGGGGGTCAGAAAATACAAATACTTAAAATTTAACGGTTCATTTTGTAATACGCCTCAAACTAATGAAAAAAGTAGTTGATGATTTTTACGTGATGATATTTTTGTGGGATGTGTGGGATAAACAGTTTTTTTCCCATTTATTCTGGTCATTATAAAATATATTAAAACAAATATTTGTTCTAAATACAGTGTAAACTCTATTTAGCGACACTCGATTTAACGACAAACTTCCTAAAACGTCGAATTTGGTGTTTTTTATTTTTATTATAATGTTACGAAGTTAAAGATGGCATGTTAATTAAGTTCCTTAATAAACAGTATGTTTACTTTGATAACTTTAATTTGGTTGGTTTACCTTGTTGTCCATACAAGTAGTAACATTTGGATTAAGTAGTTTTTGAGAAGAAGAACCTGTTTTTTTCTGTCTTTTATTAAATTTGGCAATTTGTTGAATATTTTTACGGCCATAGAAGTAGAGCTAGAATCATGGATGAGATTTCGGTTCAATAAGTTTATATAGAATATAGAAAAAGAACAAACAAACCAACTAAAAAAAGAGGTAAAAATGTTGGCCGTCACGGGACGCCCAGCAGATGTGAAACGTGGCAACATAAGAGAGCATCATGTCATTTGCAGTCACGGCATACGAGTCGGTTTTACTGCCAAGGCACAAGCAAAATACCTATACTTAAATGTTATACAGCATTTATGTTTTGTTGCTCAAAAATGAGCCTGGTGCGATAGGTTCATTACCCGTAAGTGATTTAACGTTTTTTATATGTGATGTATGTTTCATGGTTTTAAATGTTTTTATAATTAAACCTAGGTTTTTAAAAGACTAACAGAGGTATTTCTCGCCTGATAAAGTCATTTATACAATATTGGTGTATACAATTTCTTGGACTGTGTCTAGTTTGTACGTTTTTTTGTAATTGTTGTATGTCAAATAAAGAACTTTTAAAATCAAAATCAATCTGCCAAGGCACGCCAAGAGGTTTCACATACCTGGTTACTAAGCACGCTCCTTAGCTGCAAGCATTCGTCTCTTCTTCTGTCCAACTCTTTCTGCATAACCGCCAGTTGTTCTGAAAATAAAATAAGTTTAATTCACAGTGCCCTTAGTCCCAGATTTGATAGTTTACGAAAACTTTTTTCGTATTAGAGTGAAGCAATCTATGAAACATGGACGCTAACCAAAGAAGCTGTGCATAAAATTAGAGTCGCACAGAGGGCAATGGAGCGTGCCATGTTGGGTATCAGCTGGAGAGACCGAGTCCGAAATACCGAAATCCGTCGAAGGACAAAGGTCACGGATGTCGGAAACCGTATTATGCGACTCAAGTGGCGCTGGGCAGGGCACGTGGCTAGGCGTGGTGACGGCAGGTGGAGTAGAGCCCTGACAGAGTGGTTACCAATAGCGGATAAGCGTTACGTAGGCAGACAACCAGCCCGATGGGTCGATGACATCAGGCCCATCGCAGGTCATACGTGGATGAGATTAGCCCGAGACAGGGATCAATGGCGCAAGGGAGAGGAGGCCTATACCCAGCAGTGGGTTGATACAGACTGACAATGATGATGATGAGTCTATACCGCCGATAACTGCCAAATTTAGTTCCTCCACGTTTCCGATAGAGGCGCTTTACTAAAATGTATGGAACAATACGTAAACGAAAAAAGTTTTCGTAAACTATCAAATCTGGGACTAAGGGCACAGTTAATTCAAATATACAGTGTAAACTCTATATAGTGAAACTTAAGTGACTGCACATTTTATGGCGTTATTGAGAGTTGTCGTTAAATGGAGGTTAGAAAAATCTATATTATTTTACTATTATAATAATTATGTATTTCGGTGACTGGTTCTTTGGTGAATATCCACGTTTCGGATTCTATCGCGCAAAGAAACTCTGAGCTTAGCTATCTCCATTGCCCGCTGTGTGACTCTCGAGTTTTTCCAAAAGGCCAACAGTTAAGGACCACGTCTCAGTACCATATGTCATCACTGGCAACACACCCTGGTCAAAGACCCTTGTCTTTAGGCACGTGGTATCTTGGATGAGAAAATGTCACGCAACCGACATAGCTGTTAAAATTTGCAAGTTGAAGTGGCAATGGACAGGCCACATCGCTCGAAGAACCGATAACCGATGGGGAAGAAAGGTTCTTGAGTGGAGACCACGAACCGGAAGACGCAACGTAGGTAGGCCTCCCACTAGATGGACCGACGACATTGCGAGAGTCGCTGGCATCTAGTGGATGCAAAAGGCAGGCTGTCGTTCAGTGTGGAGGTTAAAGAGGGAGGTCTAAGTTCAGCAGTGGACGTCTTCTGGCTGATGATGATGATGATGAATATGTATTTAAAGTATAAAATTTACAAACAATTAACATTAACATAAATTTACCACTTTAATCAGCAAGATATGTTATTAAAAGCCTTAATACGGTATAGTTTCTACTTTAGTTTTGTACGAATTTTGCATAAAATTTGTCAATGAATTGTATGGAATACATCTTCTTTATATTTATAAGCTTTAAGGCGAGGCTTTGCCACTTTTAAGCAACGCTTGTTACTACAGATGATTTAATATATTGTATTGTACCATGTACGAAGCGCTTTGATTCCACATTTATTGTGCGAACTGCTAGTCTTTTGAAATCGCTGCCTGAGTGGGTGTTCCCCGATAGTTACAATCTGGGTGTCTTCAAGTCGAGAGTGAATAGGTTTCTTCTAGGCAAGCGTGCTCCATCGTAGGCCGCATCATCGCTTAACATCAGGCGAGTTGGCGGCCAAGCGTAAGCCTATTTATAATTTACAAAAAAAAAAAAGAATTCAAGCTGCATTTAATAGAGCAAAACAATGGCGGTTACATACAGACGTGAGTTTCGCTACTTTTATTTTTGAAGTTTTTCTCATATTTTTCGAAAAGTATAGCAGTAATGTAAAATTTGCCTTTACGGTTCCCTCCATAATTATGAAATCTGTATTTAAGATATCGTAGACACCGTTTAGTAAATAAATAGGTATTAAAACGAATCCAAAAAAACATGGAGAAAAGCGCAAATCAGTGTTACTTTTTTTTTTCTATCGTGTGAAATGTCTTAAATAGTGTTTCGGTCTTTATGGTTTCCTAGGTAAAACATTCAATTTTGATATGACACCATTTTTATAATTTAAGCTAACCATGGTAGTAGACAAACTAAAAGTAGAATGACCAAAATTGCTATAATTGGGAAAAGAAGGCCTTAAGAACATAACTATGATACTATGATGTACCTAAATGAAAGGTTGAAACTTTTCGATTATAAATCAACTGAAGACATGTTGACACAGTGGAATAGGTATCCAAATTTCTAGCAATGTCTTTCGCAAAATTTATATTATTTTTTACTTTACTTTTGTTTTCTTTTTTACTTATCTAAACTGTGTGTTATTTACTGTGTAGTGTATGTAGCCTTTATTTTGTATTTAGTTCCTATTAAATTGTCTATGTATACTATTATTTACTATATTTATTGTAACTGTTCTTATTTTTGGGAAGACACTGTCTGCTGCATCACAGCTAACGCTAAAGCAGCAGGCAGGGTTACTTATTTTTTCTGTATCTATGTTCTATAACAATTTTTTTTTTTTTTGTACCTATATCCATAATTAAATACTTGTTTGCTTCAAACTAAGCGCAAAGCTAAGCGTTTTTTGATGCGATGAGAAATAACGCTAAAAGCAATCTGTCTTTTATCTTTGTGCTACTGAATTTTATTGAAATGTTACCCCACGCTTCGAATGCTGCTTTGAAAACATTGAAATATTGTGTTATTCACCATTATTGGCTTTAATTTTCATAACAGAGGAACTCATTATTTCTTATTTTTAATCGACGCTTTAAGGGTCCTGTCACATTTTTTGACGAAAAAAGCATTGAAAACTGAAGAAAACTGGATTTTTAGTATAATTTTTCTTTCAACTAATAAGAACTGTAAAAAAAACACTTGCACTATTAAATAAATCGGTATTTTTTATTGAATGTAGCGGCTTCAGATTTTGGTAAAACCCAACATATCCATTTGTTACCTCCAATTTGACAAAGTAGTTTTCGTAAAACTTTAGGAGGGAAAGTTTGAGAATAGATTTCGTTAAATTACTGTCATAAAATAAACATTTTTATGTTATGGTTTACTTATTTTATATTTAGCTTGAAAATTACGGCTTTATTCATTCGTTTTATGCCCGCAAATACAAATACTTAAAATTTAACAGTTCATTTTGTAATAGGTCTCTTAAAGATAGCCCGTTGGTCCAGTTGGTAGTGAATCTAACTTTTGAGCTTGGGAGCGTGGGTTCGATTCCTACCTTAGGACAAACATTTATGTGATGAACATTTGTTCTATATCTGGGTGTTAATATCTATTTAAGTATGTATTTAAAAATATATATGTACTAGCTGACACCCGCTACGCGTAGAGCTCGCTACTACAACCCGTTATAGCCTATGTGTTATTCTAATGTATAAACTATATTATTGTAAACTTTCATTAAAATCCATTCGGTAGTTTTTGTGTGAAAGAGGAACAATCATCCATACATACAAAACTTTCGCGTTTATAATATTAGTAGGATGTATATCAGTCTCTGGCAGCCATATCATAAGCTTTGCTTAGTTTGGGGTCAGATGACAGTGAGTTAAAAAAAATATTACCCAAAAAGGAGGATGTGGTCTAGTGGACGCGTTTTTTATTATATTTTAACATGCATATCTTTTTTACTGTGCAGTATGATTCTGATGATCCTTTTTCGAATTGTTATTTTTGACTATCGATGACTTTGTAAAGTCCATCATCGCATACGGCAGCACTTACCCATGACTTCGTTGGAGAGCCTGGTGGAGTCTCCAGCACCTCGCAGCCTGTCGAGATGCTCTCGAAGCTTCTTGTTCTCTATCTCTAGTTCTTCCACCTTGAAACGATCCACGTTTGGATTGGTGGCCGGCGAGGAGAGACGGGCTGTAGACAACATGAGGGTTTCACATCATTCATTTAGATAAAGCTAAAGATACAGATAGGGATAGAGACAGAGATCATACACATTTAAAAACGCTGCATGCGTTTTTACGTGCAGACTTATAAATGCGGGCATATGTCAAAAACTTTTTTCCTTAATCTCTACATAGTATAAATTAAAGTCGCTTTCCGCGCCTGTCTGTCTGTATGTCTGTATGGCCGCTAACTCTTCCTAAACCACGCAACGGATTTTGATGCGGTTTTCACTCTCAGTTAGATACATTTTCACGGAAGGTTTATATATATATAACTAGCGACCTGCCCCGGCTTCGCACGTAAATTACACCCGTGCAAAGCCGGGCGGGCGGGTCGCTAGTAATTCTTATTTGAAACTCACTCATAAGTCGTTCTTCGAGATCGTAGGCTCGTTTTGCTGTACGCGACAATTCGCTTTGCAGCGCTGACAGCCTGTTCTGCATCCGGAGTACCAGGCCGGCGTCGGCAATCTGTGCACAAAAAATGCATGGTAGAAATAGAAAAGGGTCTCCCAAATAGGCTACCACGGCAGAAAACAGTAATGGATGGAAAATAATTATAGTAGAAACAGAATAGAACACTCTGGTAGAAATATTGTATTTTTTTTTATTCAATGCTTTGGACCTCCAACTCGCCTGATGTTAAGCGATGATGCGGTCTACAACGGAGCACGCTTGCCTAGAAGAAACCGATTCACTCGTGATTTGAAGACTACAGATTGTAACTATCGGGGGGGGGGGGGGGGGGGATTCGGGCATTCCACAGACGCAGGGAAACGCTGGATGCAGGCCACTTCCGACCGGCTCTTTTGGAGATCGATGGGGGAGGCCTATGTTCAGCAGTAGCTGAAATGATGATGATGATGATGATGACTAGCAGTTCTTTGACTGGTAGAAATACTGACCGGAGCGGATCCGTTTTGTCCAGGGTGCGAGCCAGCGGACCAGTTGACAGCCTCCAGGGCTGGCCGATTGCTCTCTACAGAACGCACCGAGCCGTAACCGTAATCCTGTGTGGTAGAAAAATTATTATGTTAATTTAGTGAGCCCCATTGGTAGTGAACCTGCCTTTTGCGCTTGGGGGGCGTGGGTTCGATTCCCGCCTAGGGCAAACATTCAAGCGATGAACATTTGTGTTTATTTTATATCTGGGTGTTAATATTTATTTAGTACTACTAAATAACTACTACCCGACAGACGTTTTCCTGTCTTAGAACTGTCAAACTAGCGAAGTTAAAATCGTTGTTAAGTTTTCTGAAATTTTCCAATTTTCGGCGCAATTTTCTTAATTTTTCTTCCCAAAAGAACTTCGTAAAAAGTATTAAAAAACTTACAAAAAAATGAAATCATTATAGTCGTTCTCAAGTTATGGCGTGACCAAGGTAAATAGGGATTCATTTATAAATAGATAGATGTATTTAAAATATATATGTATGTATATCAGTCTCTGGCAGCCATATCACAAGCTTTGCTTAGTTTAGGGTCAGATGACCGTGTGTGCAAATAATTATGATATGTCCCGAATATTTATTTATTAAACTCGGGGTCGGTCTACGATGAACCATGCTTGCCTAGAAGAAACCAATTCACTCTCGACTTTGACACCCAGATTGTAACCATCGGGGAACACACATTCAGGCAGAGCATTCCACAGACTAGCAGTTCCCACAATAAAAGTGGAATCAAAGCGCTTCGTACTAAGGGTTTTCAGAATAGCAACCGTGAAAACAACGGTGCAACGGTGTCACCCTTTCGTGCCCGCCCTGGCAGACCGATATAAATATGGGCAGGGGACAGTGCTCGTAATGGACCGGAACGCACCGGCACGCCGTTCCGGGTCGTGAAATCTCCGTTCCGTTTCGTAAAATTTCTCCTCATATCGTTCTGGTTCGGCGAAAAACCTAGGCAGGTACCAAACCTTTACATTGTTTGGAAATACTCGGAAAAAAGCGGAAAATGTAGCCTATGTCACTCTGGCCGTAAAGAGGAATCCAACCACACCTCACTCGTCAAAATCGGTCAAGCCGTTTCGAATACAGAAGGTACTACAAGAACTAAGCCCACGGCTCAAGGCTCAAGGCTCAAGCCCACTACTGGTAGTGGGCTTGAGCATTTGGCTTGTCTTTAGACCTTCAACGGTCTATAGGCAGTCTAACTGTATTTGTAGTTTTAGTTTTAGCTTGTATTTTGTTTAGTTAATAAAGGCGCTAGCCCAGAAAAAAAAAACTACAAGAACCCAGACACATACTCAATGCTTACATACAACCCAAAAACATAACCCTCCTTCTTGGACGGTCGGTTGAATGTTGACAAGGTTTGAAGGCCTTAACCGGTCGAAGGGAGGGAGCTGGAGCGCCACCGGTCGGAATAGCACCGGTCGGTCGCTCGCCCCTCCACCTACCCACAGGACATACGTCCTAAGGAGGGCGACGAAACGACGCCCGGTCGGATAAGTACCGGGCGGGCGCTCGCCCCTCATTTCCCTGGGGTCAGTGTGCCCCAGAGCCCAGCCTCTGCAAAAAGTCTTAAATACTTGAAGCAGATTCCCACCTCCCCAACAGGAGGGAGGAAGAACTCAGTAGTAGTAGTAAGGTTTGAAGGGGAATTAGTTACGGTTCGTAAGTAAGTCCAATTCGACCACTGGATGAGGTCATGCATATTCGAAACACTCTCTGAAATGTATTTGATGTACTCACATCTTCGACAGTAGTTTCTTGCTGTGAATTGTTGCTAGCATCGGAGAGTGACCTTCTGTGTTCCTTCTTTACGGCGGGGGGAGCTCTGAAACAAGAGTTGAATGTTTCATCATCATCATCATCATCAGCCAGAAGACGTCCACTGCTGAACATAGGCCTCCCCCTTTAACCTCCACACTGAACGACAGCCTGCCTTTTGCATCCACTGGATGCCAGCGACTCACTGGATGCCAGCGACTTTTGTTGACAGTTGAATGTTTATTATGGACGTAATTTTATAAAGATCTGTCAGTGTGAAGGTTCAGATCAGACAAGCAAGGGAGATATCCACCACGCTGGCCCAGTTGCGGGTTGGTGGATTCACATACGCCATTGAATTTTTTTCTCCGTACGTATGCAGGTTTTCTCAGTTTTCCTTCACCGAAAAGCCAGTGGTATGAAAACGCGTACATAAACTCCAAAGAACTCATTGGTACGGGCATGTACGGGCCCGGGGTTTGAACCCGCGACCTCACGCTTTCAAGTCTAGCGGTCTCCCAAATAAGCTACCACGGCTTTTGTCTACCATCATTTATTAAATTACAATTTATCATCAGCAGCCTGTAAACGTCCACTGTTGGACAAAGACCTCCGTGTTAGAGACGGGTTTTGCCATAATCCCCACGCTTGGCAGGCGGCTTGGGGATCGCAGTACGTTCACCGTGTACTAATAGGATGCTGCTGCCCATCCTCCGGTGGTTCTGGTCGCAGTCCGCGGTCCCGCATCCAGGACATATCCGGGTCCATGTGTTGAAAGTTTACTATGGACGTAATTTTATTAAGGATCTGCTTGTGTGTAGGGTCAGATCAGACAAACAAGGGCATCATTTCAGTCATAGGACGTCCACTGCTGGACATAGGCCTCCCCCATCGATCTCCAAAAGGGCCGGTTGAAAGCGGCCTGCATCCAGCGTTTCCCTGCGGTCTCTTTCAGATCGTCTGTCCATCTTGTGGGACGTCCTACGCTGCGCTTACTGGTCCGTGGCCTCCATTCGAGAACCTTTCGGACACATCAGCAATCTGTTCTGCGTGCTATGTGCCCTGCCCACTGCCACTTCAACTTGCTAATCCGGTGGGCTATGTCGGTAACTTTCGTTCGTCTACGGATCTCCAAGTCATCACCTGCCTTATTGATTAAGATGAGACAGGATAAGGCAGGTGGCGTTTCTCATCCTATTCATCTGTTCTCCTATCTACAAGGTTTTGGTAATAAATATGTTTTGGATTGCATTACTATGCCATAGGATTCTACTCCGTGTTACTACCACAGGCTATTTTCTTGTTTCAGTAAAAAAAGCGCCCAGTTTGTACATTTAAAATTTAAAATTATAATATATTTATTTTATTTCAAACATAGCCAATTAAATCAGCAGCGAAATTAATAAACTTAAATACTTAACTTAACGCAACAATCTAACATAATATTATTACCCTAAATAACCTTGTTGACAAGTTTGCTAAATCTGAACGACAGTTCAGATCTAGTAAGCTTGTTGCACTTGGACCACACACCTAAACACCACGACGATGATTTGACGATCTGCTCCTATGATCCTACCCTACAAGTCAAATGAAAAACATTGGACAGACGCCGGAGGTTGGAATCGTAGCAGCTGTAACACAGGGCTTCCTAGAACAGCTGCTTACGAGACACCTACAGAGAGGTACTCATTATAAAATGTTAATTTTAGACTTGTTAAAAAAAAATTTTTGACTTGTACATAGGTTTTAAAAATGAAAACTGCATTATATTTACTAACTAGCAACGCACTCCGGCTTCACACGGGTGTAAGTCTTATGTTTTTACACCTTGGGTTACATTATTGGAGTTTTAGTAAGGATCCCTATTTTTTTTTTAAATATAATATAGCCTGGTCACCCGGGGATAGTGTAGCTTCCCAACAGTGAAAGAATTTTTCAAATCGGTTCTTTAGTTTCGGAGCTTATTCAATGCAAACAAACAATCAAATCTTTCCTCTTTATAATATTATTATATTTATATATTTATTAATAAACTTATGTCATGATGACTTAGATACGAGGTTTGGTACGTTATCGACATTTTATTGCGGTTTAAAATTAGGTGACACATTTTGATAGACAATTATTTGTTTGATAAAGATTTATTAGTTAGCATAATCAGCATTGTCTGTCGTGGGGGGGTTGCCATAATCCCCACGCTTGGCAGGCGGGTTGGGGATCGCAGAACGTTCCACCATTCAAGTAGGAGGATGCTGCTCATGTGTGGAGTGTGGAGGTTAAAGGGGGAGGCCTATGTTCAGCAGTGGACGTCTTCTAGCTGATGATAATAATCAGTATTTTAATTGTCCACTGTTGGCCTTAGGCCTAACCCCGAAAGGGCAATTGGCCATATCCACCACGCTGGCCCAGTTGCTAGTTGGTGGATTCACATACGCCATTGAATTTCTTCTCCGTACTTATGCAGGTTTTCTCAGTTTTCCTTCACCAAAAAGCCAGTGGTATGAAAGTCCGTACATAATCTCCAAAGAGTTCATTGGTCCGGGAGGATTTTTACCCGCCACCTCACGCTTTCAAGTCTAGCGGTCTCCCAAATAAGCTACCACGGCTTTTTTCTACCACGATTTTTTTTATTTTTTAATCTGAAAAAGCTTTATCATTATCACCAGCCATTAAACTTCCACTGTTGGACAAAGGCTTCCCTGTTAGAGAGGGGTTTTGCCATAATCCCCACGCTTGGCAGGCGGCTTGGGGATCGCAGTACATTCACCGTGGACGCTGCTGCCCATCCTCCGGTGGTATTGGTCGCAGTTTTAGGACATACCGGGTCCTTAGGACATATACAATTACATGTAGGTTAAAATCGACTTCCAAGATTTCTTTACATAAAAGTAAAGCTAATAAAAGCGTTTCAATAAGTCTTCATGATCTAATTCCCTCCTGCCCATTTTTCTATCGGACTGCCAGAGTGGGCACAAAAAATCGACACCGCTTTATGGTTGGTATTCCGAAAACCCGAACAAAGCGCTTTGATTCCACTTTTATTATGCAAACTGCTAGTCTATGGAATGCGCTGCCTGAATGGGTGTTCCCCGATAGTTACAATCTGGTCTTCAAATCACGAGTGAACACGGTTTCTTCTGGACAAGCGTGCTCCATCGAAGACCGCATCATCGCTTAACATCAGGCGAGTTGGCGGTCAAGCGCAAGCCTATTATTAGATTTAAAAAAAAAACGTTCGTGATGATTATTACGAACCCCTTTCAACTTAACATACCTTTTCAGGCGAGTTGGCGGTCAAGCGCAAGCCTATTATTTATAGAAAAAAAAGTAGTGGCTCTACCCAGTCTGTGCAATAAAACTACTGACCTCTGCATAGCGTCCAGTCGCTCCTGCAGCTCGTACTGAGAAGACAGTAACTTCTGGCGGCTCTGCCTTTCTGCTTCTAGCTCCTCGCTCAATGCCTTCTTCTCTCTTTCCGTCTGCTTGTCTCGCTCTGTGAAAAACATTTATTTTATTGGACAAACCTACATTTAGTTTATTGGACAAATCTAAATTTATATTATTGGACAAATCTAAATTTATTTTATTGGACAAACCTACATTTATTTTATTGGACAAATCTAAATTTATTTTATTGGACAAATCTAAATTTATTTTATTGGACAAATCTAAGAGATCGATATTGTAGCTAGTAGGTACCATCTTACGGGACGTGTGCAATATAAGTAAATCTGTATAACGATCAAATGTATTGCATTATAAATAATATTTATTTTTGAAAAAAATAACAGTAGAGAGTGACAATTAAAATAGAGATTGAAACTTTTCATCAACACTTTTTTTTCAAAAAGCGCTAAATAAATTTCGTTTAAATTTATATGGGATCACCTCTAAAGTATGACCTATCAAACAAAAAAAGGCAAAGAAAAAAAGAATAAATAATCTTTTGAAATAATCCAATAATTTCCACGCTTCTAAGCTCTTTCGTACCATATTCAATGCTAAGCATGTTGTCAACTTGGCCATATTGTGGCGTTTATATCAATGTTAAATAATTGCAAGAAAATTGATTACAATTTATCAAAACCATTTTTTAAATTAAGCTGATATATTGGCTGTGCTGCTGTGTCTACAGATAGCAGAGCTGTTTCCTTCTTTTACGGTATTGTGTACCTCACCTTTCCAAAAATTTGCTTTTGATTCGAACTCTTTAGTCCACGCTGAGATTTTTTCCTTCATTTTTGCATCGTCTATTTCACCATCATCATTTGTATCTCTAAAATATTCTTCAATTGTAACATATTTAGCTTTATTTTCAGTTTGTACATCTTTACTAATTGCTGTATTATTGGTCTTACGTAAAATAGATACTTTAGCGTCATCCTCAATAGGAGTGTTTTCAACTTTAGTATCTTTTTGGTCACCTATTTTCTCTTTATCAATCTGGGCATCTTTGGAGTTAGTTACAATATTAGCTTCATTTTTCTGAATAGCAGCACCTATTGTGACTATTTTTACATCTTTTTTCTCATTTTCAATGTGTACAGCTTTATTCTCATTTTCAACTGGAGTCTTTTTGGGGAAATTTAGGACAGAGTTATTTTTCGGCTCAAATTTAACACGAACAGATTTAACTTTATTTTCAAAGATTACATCTTCAGTATCACTATTATCGTGACTATCTTTGGTGTCAATGACACGGTTTTTATTGTCATCTTTAGCATGTTCTACTTCTATATGAAAATTAACAGTCTTAGCATTATGGTCAAATTTAGTAGTTTTAATTTCTATTCCAACATCTTTGTTCTGTTTATGAATTAAAATATCTTTGGCTTTATTTACAATAACAACGTCGGCTTCATTGTCTATAGGAGCATCGTTTCCCTTTATGTCTATTTGATCATATTTTTTCTTTTTAACAATTTCATCATATTTGGCTACACTTTCAATCTGTGTATTATGTGTTTGAGTTAATTTGGGTTTGATTTCAATTTGTAGATCTTTGGTCTCAATTTGCGAAATATTTTTTTCATCTTTGGCTTCATTAACGACGTTAGGATGCTTGGTCACACTTTCAATTCGAGCAGTGTCAGTTGGTTGAATTTGATTTTTTTTGGGTACAACTTTAAAACGGGCAGATGTTACTTTATTTTCAACTTTGGCCTCCTTCATTTCAATTTGTGCTTCTTTATTATTAGTTTCGGCATCTTTTTTCTCGATTTGTACGTCTTCAGCTTTATTTTCAGTTTGTGCCTCTTTGGTTTTTTTCATAATAAGGTCATATTTGACAATACTTTCAATTTGAGTAGGTTTAACTACATTTCCAATAAGAGGAAGATTTATAACTTTTGCTTCTTTAGTGTCATTCATATTAGTTGCATTGTTAGTCATCATTCCAGCATCTTTAGTCATTGTGTCAATCGAATTGGAAACGTTAGCTTTTCGTGCTTCGAGTTCAGATGGTATAACCATTTTGATTGAATTCGTTCAGTTTGTCACAGCCAAATTTTCACACACTTGTATCTATGTTTAAAATTGATTATTTTATACATTTTAGTAGTTTTAGATCACTATAATTACTATAACTTTTTTAAAATCTCTTCTTTAACACTTCTTGCGTGGCACTGCACTCGCAAAAACAACAAAAACAATGTATTTACATAGGCGTGTCACAAAAATACTGGTAAAACTATAAATGTCCCCTAAAAACTTAGAATCTTTTTTTCACTGACTTCGTTATCATATTTTTCGACTAATTTGTGGTATATTGCATTTATTTTCACAATATTTTTACATTATAACCTATACTGGCGTGGGATATCACAAAAATCGTAATATTTTCATTATGACTCAATCCTATCAATCGATAGTTAGGTAATTAGTTCCAATCTTATCTGTTTTATTTATCTTATCACTGTTTTATTGTATATCTATCATTAATGTTATTTTATTGAATACTGGCCGCAGTGCGTGGTTTTCCTTGCTATTCTACATCATCATCATAATCCGTCTTAGTTCACTGCTGGACTCTCCCAAGGCAAAAAAAAAACAACATCGTTTTATGGTTGATATTCCGAAAACCCGTACGAAGCGATTTACATTTATTGTGCGAACTGCTAGTCTGTGGAATTCGCTGCCTGAATGGGTTTTCCCCGTCAGTTACAATCTGGGTGTCTTCAAGTCGAGGGTGAATCGATTACTTCTAGGCAAGCGTGCTCCATCGTAGACCGCATCGTCGCTTAACATCAGGCGATATGGCGGCCAAGCGCAAGCATATCTATTATAAAAAACAAAATAAAAAAGGCAGGCCACATGTTTCCCAGCCATGGGAATATGATAGGCTGTTACTGTTTATACCCCATCATCATCATTATCAGCCTAAGATGTTCCCACTGCTTGGACACAAGCCGTCTCCCAGAGAGAGGATGGGCCTTAATCCACCATGCTGGCCCAGTGCATGTTGGTGAATATCATGTCTTTGAACTTTTGAGGTTCTTGAACACACCGGTTTCCTCACGATGTTTTCCTTCACCGTTGTTGAGCATTCATCGAAACTGCACATCATTTATTTAAGTACTACTTTGGTGCAGGGCCAAGGATCGAACCGGGTGCCATCAGATTGCAAGACACACCGCTCGGCCACCATCGCTGTAAATACCTAATCTCTATCTCTACATAGTCTAAATTTAAGTCGCTTTCCGCGTCTGTCTGTCTGTATGTCTGTATGGCCGCTAACTCCTAAACCACGCAACGGATATTGATGCGGTTTTCACCATTAGTTGGGTAAATTTTCACGGGAGCTTTATATATATTACTAGCGATCCGCTCCGGCTTCGCACGTAAATTACACCCGTGCGAAGCCGGGCGGGCGGGTCGCTAGCTAGTTATAATTATATACCTTCTATTAACAATTCGTAATGTTCCTTCGTGCTTTTCAGTTCATTGGCAAGTTTTTCACTCTCTCCCTCCCACACTTCTCTGTCCTTTTCATATTTATCTTGCGTCTCTTTCTTCTCTTCGATCAGACGTCTGTTGCTGTCTCGCTCGCTCGCCAGTTGCACTTGTAAAGCTATGATAAGGCTGTCCTTTTCAGTGTTGTCCGTTCTTAGGGATTTGGCTTCGATTTCTACCACTTTCAGCAGTTCTAGTTTAGCCCTGGAAGAAATAGACAAGATGCATCATTTATTATCTATACTAATATTATAAAGAGGAAAGATTTGATTGTTTGTTTGTTTGTTTGTTTGCATTGAATAAGCTCCGAAACTACTGAACCGATTTGAACAATTCTTTCACTGTTGGGATGCTGCACTATCCCCGGTTGACATAGGCTATATATCCCGGCTTCGCCCGTGCGAAGCAGGGGCGGTCTACTAGTTATGAATATATTCAATAACATTCATATTTAAAAATACGTATAACTACATTATAGCAATAATTATTAAGTACACTAAAAATAAAGGAGACAATCCTGACAGACATTCCTGAGGTCCCCACACATATTTAAAGTTACAGTTAACCTAGTGTGTGTGTGTGTGTGTGTGTGTGTGTGTGTGTGTGTGTATGTGTGTGATTTGCGTGACTGTGTTTGACTTTGTGTGAGTGAATGAAAATTAAAAACAAGTACATTATTTAAATACATGTATAAATAGATTTTTTAAGCGATAAGAGTGCTGGTAATCTGGAAATGGCTAAACAGATTTATTTCTTGAATCATTGTAAATCATTTAAGACTCACGGAGTCTAAACAAGTATGTGTTGTCTATAAAGAAAACTCACTTGAGATCTAATATTTGCCCGTGCAAGGGATCGATCTTTTTATTCTGCGCCTGCGCCGCTTCCAGCCTTTGTTGCAGACTGATGATCTTGTTCTCAAGCCCCTTGTTGAGAGTCTTCACGTGGTCGAGGGAGCGCGCCTCGATGCGCAGGCGCTTGTACTGGCGACGCGCGAGGTACCGACGGATCTGGTGGGAGAAAGTTGGGAAAATACATATAAGGCTATAAAAGGTAACGGATCGGTAAGCGCAAGTTGAAGTGGCAGTGGGCAGGGCACATAGTCAAAGTAGCACAACGAGCTGGAGAGGGCTATGCTCGGGGTTTCTCTACGAGATCGAATCAGAAATGAGGAGATCCGTAGACGAACGAAAGTCACCGACACAGCCCACCGGATTAGCAAGTTGAAGTGGCAGTGGGCAGGGCACATATCACGCAGAACAGATGGCTGAAAGGTTCTCGAATGGAGACCACGGACCGGTAAGCGCAGCGTAAGACGTCCACAAGATGGACAGACGACCTAAAAGAGACCGCAGGGAAACGCTGGTTGCAGGCCGCTTCCAACCGGCCCTTTTGGAGATCGACGGGGAGGCCTATGTGCTGGACGTCTTACGGCTGAAAAGATGATGATGATAACTACAAAAATACAAATACAAATCAATTTATTGGGCATTATAAAAATTGACAAAATAATATATGAACCCATTGGCTCCGAACTAGTAATAAATACTGTGTTTCGGGAGCCAATGGCCTCTCCCATTAGATGTTACTAACTAAATGCCTAAACACAGACTAAAATAATAAGAAAAAGTTATGACAATTTTTTTACAAAAGTTATTAATTTATACAAAACAAAATAAAATATACATATATATATAATTATATAGATACAGGCAAAATATAATATCAAATACAGTAGAATCTGGATATAACAACCTTCAAGGGACCGCCAATACTATGTTGTACTAACCGGATGACGCACAAAACGGCAGGATTATTTCTTGAATACATTTATTATGAAACCTAATTTGAGTAAACAATATTGTCGCTAAAATAGGATAGTCGTTATAAGCGAAGTCGTTATATATGAATTCTACTGAACATACACTTAATAAGGCGATAGTCTAATACATAATAATCAAACAATAAAAGTATTAAAACAATGTCATATAAATGTACGTATTTATGTGCCATCTCAATACATAAGAAGTCACAGGAGTAACTTACAGCTGATTGTGCCACGACGATCTTGCGTCTGAGCTGACTGGCCTTCTGCCTCGCAAGGTACCCGCGGCAGTACCTCTGAACTGTTATCACCTGAAATATAAACGATTTCCATCAAAATTGTTTTCCCCGAGTTTATGACTCCGCACAAATGAAATGTATATTTTTTATATATGGTAATTTTAAACGAAAGTTATATGATTATTTACGGGATATTTACCGTGGTAAGGTTGTGGAATGAGCTCCCGATTTTTCGGCATTCTTCAATCTTCCCGTGAACATGGTGCATGTAACTGCGCCGAAATATCGGGAGCTCATTCCACAACCTTACCACGGTAAATATCCCGTGAATAATCATATAACTTTAGTGAACAACCGTGATAGTTTAAAGCAGTGTTTAATTTTAAACGAGTATAATAAGGTTTAAATTTTTTGTAAGGTGGACTACAGACAATAAAATGTGCCCATGGTTCACACAGGTGAAATGAAGTGGACCAAAGACAAGAAAGAGCGCATCAGCCTAAATTAGCACATTTATGGTTCACTTCAAAAAACAGCATTCGTTAGGCATGTTTCTTACTTTTTTAGTTTTATGTTTATATTGTTTGTTTCACATCGCTCGAAGAACCGATAACCGATGGGGAAGAAAGGTTCTTGAGTGGAGACCACGAACCGGAAGACGCAGCGTAGGTAGGCCTCCCACTAGATGGACCGACGACATCGTGAGAGTCGCTGGCATCCAGTGGATGCAAAAGGCAGGCTGTCGTTCAGTGTGGAGGTTAAAGGGGGAGGCCTATGTTCAGCAGTGGACGTCTTCTGGCAGATGATGATGATGATGATTGTTTGTTTTAAAATTTTGTTAACTACTCTCATAAGACATAATTAATTTTGTGGCAAATAAATACAATAAACTAATGTAAAACAAACTTTAAAAAAAAACTCAACATCGTCGCTTACCAACAGGTGAGTTGGTGGACAAACGCAGACTTACTCGGGATATATTGAAAAAAAAAGAAAAAAAAATACTTTTTGTTTTTTTTCCGACACATTTTTTTTCTGGGTGCTATAGGTGTAGAGCATTATTTTAGTTATCTCAACTCACCGCCAACACCTTCATCCTGTCCTTATACAGTCTCCTAGCGAGGTAGCCCCTCGCGTGTTTTGTGGCAAAAAACACAATATACTAATGTAAAACAAACTTTAAAAAAAAACTCAACATCGTCGCTTACCAACAGGTGAGTTGGTGGACAAACGCAGACTTACTCGGGATATATTGAAAGAAAAAAAAAACACATTTTTTTTCTGGGTGCTATAGGTGTAAAGCATTATTTTAGTTATCTCAACTCACCGCCAACACCTTCATCCTGTCCTTATACAGTCTCCTAGCGAGGTAGCCCCTCGCGTGCGCCTGCAGCCCGATAGCTAGCTTCCTCAGCCGGTGGTATTTGACCCTCGCAAGCCACCCGCGGATATTGCGCTGCAACTTGGTCGCGGCGCGGTTACGACGAATCTCTTGCGCTTTGCTGTAAAAAAAACCTTTACGTTAAACAATATTCATTATCGTTTAAAATCTGATTTAAATCAATTTATTATTTTATTTATTTAGATACACAAAACAGATAACAATCAATTAATTCCTTAAATAAATACTTATAAAAATCTGAACTGGATTGTCGCCCAAAACATGTGTACACAAAAAAAATGAGACAAACGTGATGAAAGTACCCATCCACATAGCAATGAGCTTGCTGATGGGCACCTCCAAGATGGCAAAACATTTTACTAAAAACTAAAACAAAATAACAAAAATAACTAAACATGAGATGGACTATTCAGACGCAACACAGCTGCTGCGTCTGAACAATCCAGTTTAAGACTAACATAGAGGATATCCGATAGATTTGGCCGCTAGCGTGGAAATTATATAAGAAACTAGCAAACCCGGCGAACTCCGTTTCGCCACCAGATGACTTCTATAAACCTCACGGAGCCCGAGACCTTTTCAACGAATGCAAAACCGTGGAAATCGGTTCGTGCGTTCTGGAGTTATAGCGTCAGGAAGGAAAACCCCGACTTATTTTTATATAGTAGACTAGCGACCCGCCCGCCCGGCTTCGCACGGGTGTAATTTACGTGCGAAGCCGGGGCGGGTCGCTAGTTATATAATTATTTAAACTATCCTATATCTCAAGTTGGATCGAACTGCACATGGTGTGCGAATTTTATTATAATCGGTTAAGTGGTTTAGGAGTCCATTGAGGACAAACATTGTGACACGAGATTTATATATATTAAGATTTAAAGGTGATTAATTTCTCGCACCTTTAAATTTCAACGTTGAATAGCATCTCAAACAGTTTGATTCAGGAAGATCCCTATCTTAACTTAAAAGAAATACAATATTTTCCTGGATATGATGATATTAAATTGAATTTTGATGTCAATGTTTATGACATACTAATTTTATGTTGACATATAATTTTTACAGCAATTTGATGTATTTTTTTTTTACTTGGAAACCTATTTTAGTTTAACAGTTTGTGAGATAAAATGTTAGTGGAATTTGTCCGTTTTTATTCTCAACTAGCAGTCCGCCCCAGCTTCGCACGGATATAGATATATAGCCTATGTCACCCGGGGATAGTGTAGCTTCCCAACAGTGAAAGAATTTTTCAAATCGGTTCAGTAGCTTCGGAGCCTATTCAATGCAAACAAACAAACAAACAATCAAATCTTTCCTCTTTATAATCTTAATATATATAAATCTCGTGTCACAATGTTTGTCCTCAATGGACTCCTAAACCACTTAACCGATTATAATAAAATTCGCACACCATGTGCAGTTCGATCCAACTTGAGAGATAGGATAGTTTAAATAATTATATAACTAGCGACCCGCCCCGGCTTCGCACGTAAATTACACCCGTGCGAAGCCGGGCGGGCGGGTCGCTAGTATTAGTATAGATAAATAATTTTATTTTGAATCATTCGTAGCACTTTTCACTGAAATCGTTGCAGATTGCTTTGGTTGGTTTTTGAAGCCGTTTGAAGTCCTTTGGTTTGTTTTAACGGGGCACAGTTACGAACTTTGTTGGTTAAGTTACGTACCGTCTAGCTAGGAATCCCCTAGCGCGCGCTTGCAGCCCTCTGATCGCGGCAGAAAGACGCAGGTACTTGCGTCGCGCGACAAACCGTCGCACGCAGCTTTGCACCATCACGCAGTACTGGCGCTGGATGTCCGCGCGAATCTTCTCTAAATACGCTACCTGTTAACAATTATATAATGATAGCCCGTTGGTCGAGTTGGTAGTGAACCTGCCTTCTGAGCTTGGGGGCGTGGGTTCGATTCCCACTTAGGACAAACATTTGTGTGATGAACATTTGTGTTTGTTCTATATCTGGGTGTTAATTTCTATTTAAGTATGTATTTAAACCTATATATGTATATATATCAGTCTCTGGCAGCCATATCACAAGCTTTGCTTAGTTTGGGGTCAGATGACCGTGTGTGCAAAAATGTCCCGAATATTTATATTTATAGTTTTTTATACAGAGTCACACAGCGGGCAATGGAGAGAGCTATGCTCGGAGTTTCTTTGCGCGATAGAATCCGGAACGTGGATATTCGCAAAAGAACCAGACCGACATAGCTGTTAAAATTTGCAAGTTGAAGTGGCAATGGGCAGGCCACATCGCTCGAAGAACCGATAACCGATGGGGAAGAAAGGTTCATGAGTGGAGACCACGAACCGGAAGACGCAGCGTAGGGAGGCCTCCCACTAGATGGACCGACGATCTAAAAGAGACCGCAGTTAAACGCTGGATGCAAGCCGCTTCCAACCGGTCCTCTTGGAGATCTATGGGGGGGGGGGGGCTATGTGTAGCAGTGGACGTTTTACGTAAGGCCCAGAAAATGGCCCGCCGCTATCTCAAACGCACATAAGAGGTATATCCTACTAATATTATAAACGCGAAAGTTTGTATGTATAGATGTATGGATGTTTGTTCCTCTTTCACGCTACAATGGAACAACGGATCGACCTGATTTTTGCAAGGGTATAGTTCAAGAGCCAGAGAGTGACATAGGCTACATTATCATCATCACTAGGCGGGTGAAACCGTGGGGCGCAGCTAGTATAAATATAACGTGGGCTCGAAATATTGCTGAAACAGCACAGTGCGGAAAATCACTGAAAAGTGATGGTTGTCAAACGCAAGCCTATTATTTATAAAAATAAAATAAAAAAAACCACGCGAACGTAAACCTTAACGCGCCGAGATACGGTACGGTTGAGATGCGGCTACGTTTACGCAATCACCTAAACAGAATCGCTTAAAATAGGTAGCGTAAGGCCCCCTTAATTAATTTATGTAATGTTCTCACCTGTCCCGCTCTAAAGAATATCTTGGTGGCTCCAAATTGGTATTTGTCAGGGTCCTTGAGATGTCTCGCCAATATCCTCTGGCATGTAGCCTTGATGTTCGCACGGTCGGTCTCTTTCTGCAGGCACAGGAGACGGTATCTGAAAGGATATAAAGTTATTGTCTACTGCTATCCCATGAGCAGCCAGGTGGAGCGACGACCTGCGAAATGCGGCTGGTTGCAAGTGGATGCGAAAAGCAGAAGATCGCGACTTATAGCGTTCTTTAGGAGGGGCCTACGCAGTGGACGAACATTAAATAGGCTTATGATGATGATGATGACCTATCTTGTCCTATCTTGGACAGATTGTTCAGTTGAATGTTAAAAATGTTAAGAATAAAATCCTCTGCTACGATTCGACCAGAAAGAATGACACATCACCGAAAAGTGCAGAATTCTGTATAGGGCATACTTATTTATTTATTTCCAAGGAAGACCAACAGCCATAAAAAAAGTATAACAATCTTAATAGATACAGAAGCTAATGAAAGGCCCTCGCGGATAAAAATTTAAAAAGTAACAATTTAAGTGACATTACGCAGTTACACAATATGTGTTTGTCGAAAAATTCAAATTACATAAAAATAGGCTTAAACAAAGAATTCCCTACTTAACAGCTGCCTAACCGCCACAACGCTCATGCAGAATAGATCCAACCCTAAGCGCTTATCGATGGTGTTAAAGTTCTTGCTCACTCTTAACATGTATGAATTACGTCTATAGTTAGTGCAGAATTTTGGTATATTAATAAGAGGACAAAAACGAATACCCTTACGAGGGGTATTAAGCTTGATCTTGCTTAGAAGTTCAGGACAGTCAATAAGGTTTGAGGTTATTTTAAACAAAAAAGTCATGTCTGCAATCTCCCTTCTTTTAGAAAGAGGTATACGCAGCAGTTAGTTAGTTTATTTGGAAACAATTGCGTTGTTGTTTCGATGCCATCGCACAAAAACGGTAAAGGAAAACACCGTGAGGAAACCGGTATTTCCAAGATGCACTGGACCAGATTGGTAGATTAGGACGCATCCTCTCTCTCTGAGAGAAGGCATGTGTCCGAGCAGTGGGAATATAAAGGGCTGATAATAATGATTATGATGAAAATGATGAGTTGCACATACCTATGGAAGAAGTCCTGGTAGGGCCACCGGGACGGGAAGCCGGCGGCTGATATCCGTATAGTCTCCAGCACGCCACACGCTCTGAAACAACACAAGTCTTTCAAGCAGAGAAACTTGAGGGTTTGGGGCACACGGTCATCTGACCCCAAACCAAGCAAAGCTTGTGATATGGTTGCCAGAGACTGATATACGTACGTATATAGTTTTGAATACATACTTAAATAGATATTAACAACAAGATATAGAACAAACACAAATGTTCATCACATAAATGTCCTAGGTGGAAATCGAACCCACGGCCCCAAGCTCAGAAGGTAGGTTCAGTACCAACTGGACCAACGGGCTATCTAAATTGGGGCATGGTGATGAAAAAGTAATGCAAAAACACAACATCACGCCCAGGCTGTCATCCATTCAGGTACCGACCGCGCCAGACGTTGCTCAACTTGGTGGTGAACAGAAATTTGTCACCAACTCGTACTTGGCCATTATTTATTGTTTTACTTTCGAGTGTGTATGATAATCATGCCAAGTTTGACGCTTGCACGTATTACCATTTTTACATTAGGGCAAATATAAAAAAGCTGGATTTGGCCGCTTCCAACCGGCCCTTTTGGACATCGATGGGGGAGAATTTTCCCAATTAGTTAAGTACCTGTACGAAGCGCTATGATTCCACATTTATTGTGCGAACTGCTAGTCTGTGGAATTCGCTGCCTGAATGGGTTTTCCCCGTTAGTTACAATCTGGGTGTTTTCAAGTCGAGAGTGAATCGGTTTCTTCTAGGCAAGCGTGCTCCATCGTAGACCGCATCGTCGCTTAACATCAGGCGAGATGGCGACCAAGCGCAAGCCTATCTACTATAAAAAAAATATATATAATAGATCTGTATAATAATATAATAAAAAAATTAAAATTAAATTATAATAAATAATTATTTACTTTAGTACCTTCATACTAGTAACAAATATGATTTGTAATTATTAGTTACCAATAAAATAATTATTTATATGGGTGCAACTGGCTACAACAAATTTCTTACAAAAATGCCTTGACAGCCGTTCTAATTTAAACAAAAAAAAAAAACTGTGGTACACAGTCAAGTTTTAGTTTCCTACCTCAATTGATTGACAGCCCGTGCGTGGTCGAACTTGAAGGGGCATTTCTCGTCGTTGGGCTTGATACAGCGCACGTAGTGTGGCGTGGTAGCGGAGAGGGTCGACATTAGCGCGGACAGACTGGCGCGGAACTGAGCGCCTACCGTCTGTTTCTGGCCTGAAGCTCGTCGGCCCGGTTGCTGGAAAAATAAATATAAGCAATATTTTAATAGGTGCCACCAGAGATGAGACTTGGAAACCACGTGGTTGGACATGCGCAGTAGACGATACCGCTAAAATTTTCTACTGCGCATGTCGAACCACGTGGTTTTCAAGTCACATCTCTGGTGGCACCTATCATACTTTAGAATAAGGAGACCGGCGTGCTATATGGCTGATTGTGGACAGCAAACCAGCCGTAAATTGCAAAGCCTCGAGCACCGCCGTAAAGTAGCTCGTCTATTTTCTATGGGATACATTTCGGCGAGTATGTGCTAGAGCTTCATGGCCTTATTCCACCCTCCCCCTTATACTACAGAACAAATAGGACTGCACACTACCACCCCTTCCTCGTGGAAATTACAAAGATTCGTGTTCAACGATTTGGTTCGTCATTTATGATACGTACTGCCCAAGAACTATGTCGTCGGTCCATCTAGTGGGAGGCCTCCCTACGCTGCGTCTTCCGGTTCGTGGTCTCCACTCCAGAACCTTTCTTCCCCATCGGTTATCGGTTCTTCGAGCGATGTGGCCTGCCCATTGCCACTTCAACTTGCAAATTTTAACAGCTATGTCGGTGACTCTGGTTCTTTGGCGAATATCCACGTTTCGGATTCTATCGCGCAAAGAAACTCCGAGCATAGCTCTCTCCATTGCCCGCTGTGTGACTCTGAGTTTTACCAAAAGGCCAACAGTTAAGGACCACGTCTCAGTTCCATAAGTCATCACTGGCAACCACACACTGGTCAAAGAGATAAAAGGAGTTTTGGCGCTAACGTGGAAAAAAGCATGTCGGCTCGTTGGATTATTTTTCTAAACTTGTGTATTTTCGAGTGTTAATGTGTACAAAATGGTGAATTATTATTCATTAAATGCTCGTAAGCGTGCTCGAGTGTGGGAAAGTGATATAACGAGGTGAAACGTGTCTTTCGTGTTGTTTCCAAAACTCCATAGGAGCCTCTTGTAAAGTCTCCACCACTTTACAGGGGCATGAATTTGACTTGACCGTGACTTACTTAGCTTGACTCTGACTGTGACTATGACTTGTTTGACGCTGTTAATGCTATGAAAACTGTTTTTTTTTTTATATTACGACTAAAGGACATTGAATCCACGGTCACAAAAATTATATTTAAAAAAAAAAGAGATAAAACACCGGAACCGCGCACGGTTGCCTGGAAGAGATCGCTTTAAGCGATAAGACCGCCTGTTAAAAGCCTAGATAATTTTATTTTATTTTATGTTTATTTAAGACCAACAGCACAAAAATATATACATAGTTTTAAATAATTATTTTAAATTACAGCCATTAATAGGTCTATACTAGTGATAGTGTTTTCAGCTCGTCCACATTTCAAAGAGCTGGGTATCCTGACGTTACCTTCCATTTTGATTTATCAAGTGGCAGTGTACGTCAGGGTAAACCTGGATGCGTACGCGGAGCGCGGCTCTAAGCACGATTACCCGACTCGCGGTAGGCACAAGTTGTTGTCCATTTCGCGATCCTCGGTGAAGTCCTCTAAGTTAACACATGTCATGGGTCCTACCGTGTACAATCACCTGCCAGACGACGTCACTGCAGCCGTCAGCCTGTACGCCTTTAAGTCACGTGTCAAAAAATGGCTGATCGAGCAATCTTTCTACACATTTGACGAATTTTATAAATGTATAATTTAATTTTTAATTTTGTATTTAATGGATTTTATTACATTAACTGTAATTTTTATTTTATAACCGACTTAATTTTTTATTATTTAATTGATTAATCAAATTTTTTTATTTTAGTCTAAATTATTATTGTTTTATCTAATTTATTATTTGATTGGTATAATTTATTATTTGATTAGTTTGACATGTAAAATAACATTTTATTAATAAATGAATATGAATATGATATAAGTAACATTGTCATGGAAAATCACTACTAAAAATCATATATGTATTGCAAACAAGCGCTATTATAAATATTTTTATTGTAATGTTTATGTTATTCTTGTTTTGTGGTATTTTAATAAAGAGTCATTGTATTGTATTGTATTGTAAAACATCACAAACTAAATAAGTAAGTATACTCACAGTGAGGCTGCCAACAGGCAGCGAGGGTGTAGTCCGCCTTCTAGGATGTGGCAGCGTACTCGTCTGCTCAACCAGTCTATCCGTCGCGAAGATCTCACGAATTAGGGTACAGCACGTGGAAGACTTGATGCATTCCACTTGTTCCTCAGACACCGTGTCGCGGTTCTTTTCAAGGAACCCTCCGCATTGGTATTCCACGTCGTCAGCAAAGTGTTTTATTATGAACGCTGTGGACAAAGCACCTCATAAAAGACAAGCAAGTGTCACGATTTCTAACTTATTTCAATTGTTTCTTTGTGATTTCTTGGTTTTAAACCTTTTGATATCTAATTAGACTAACAGTATCTCTACATAGTATAAATTGAAGTCGCTTTCTGCGTCTGTCTGTCTGTCTGTCTGTATGGCCGCTAACTCCTCCTAAACCATGCAACGGATTTTGATGCGGTTTTCACCATCAGTTCGATACATTTTCAAGGAAGGTTTATATAATTATATAACTAGCGACCCGCCCCGGATTCGCACGTAAATAACACCCGTGCGAAGCCGGGCGGGCGGGTCGCCAGTTTTTATATAAAATGGCGTTCGGAAACGTGTTGACTCGGAAGTCTCGGCAATAGTGCAAATAGTGGGGGTAGGAAGAAGATAATGCGGTAGGATGTTGGAAAGAGGGATTTTAGTCTGGCTTGAGCGTTCATAGCGAAAGCATATTAGTCTGAAAACTGTAATAAATAGGAATAAAGAATAAGAATATGAATAAAATTATATAAAAGTGAGAACTGGATTATGATTTATCACACAAGGGAGATTTGATAAGGTGGTTTGGGTGCGAACACATGTGGCCTAAATTAGGCTTGATGACTTCAGTTGAACTCACCCTGCAGACGACCTTTGACACCTTTTTTTGGATGTGAATTGTGAATTATTAGTTAGAACATCGGTGTCGATTCTTAGTGTGCGTGAAACATAAGGAAGTGTATATAGTGTGAAGTGTGTATACAGGGTGTAAGGGGAACACTCTCGAAGCCAAAAGAAGGTAATTGTACTCATCATTATGAACCACTTTTACTATGGGACCAGCCCTGAAATCGTGAAAAAAAAACCAATGTCAATGACCGTTTTCTATAGAACAGCTGATATTTTTTTCGCGATTTCAGGGCTGGTCCCATAGTAAAAGTTGTTCATAATGATGAGTACAATTACCTTCTTTTGGCTTCGAGAGTGTTCCCCTTACACCCCACATACTTGATGGTTGCTATTCTTGCAATTTTTACGTTAAGTGGTATAGTAATTTTTTCAAATGAAATATGGAGTCATTTGAACACGAACGATAGTAGCCATACGTCCTTAAAAACAACCTCATAAAAAAGCTGATCATAAATATAGAAATCCCCGAACGCAAAATTAAAATTTGTCCAAAAATAAATGAGTTATAAGAATTTTAATTTCATGTTAGACAGAGAACGCACTATAGCATATTATGATGCTAAGTACTAACACTCGCTTTGCGGGAGAGGGACAGCGCATCCGCTCTCTATCCTCACCAAAAACTTTAAACGCTTATATCTCAGAAATTTACCAGCCAATTTAAATTATTGTTTCAGTAAGTGTGTATTTAATTATATTCATCGCTAAGTCTGCTATCTATACATAGTATAAATTAAAGTCGCTTTCCGCGTCTGTCTGTCTGTCTGTCTGTATGGCCGCTAACTCCTCCTAAACTATGCAACGGATTTTAATGCAGTTTTCACCATCAGTTAGATACATTTTCACAGAAGGTTTATATATAACTAGCGACCCGCCCCGGCTTCGCACGTAAATTACACCCGAGCGAAGCCGGGCGGGCGGACCGCTAGTTTGTAATAAAATAAACATTAGGACACATGCGTATTGGAGGGCCAGCGAGCTATAGGATATCTTTTTATCCTGGAAAATTTAAGAGAGAAAATGTCTATGCGGGTGAAACCGCGGGGCGCAGCTTAACTCGGTCCAAGTATTTATTTGCTCTAACAGCTGCAATAACATTGTAAAAAGTTGAGTGAAAACCACGAACTCAGGACCCCGATTCTACTAAAGAAATTGTTTTAAAATTTTAATTGTTTCAATTTTATTTTTTAAATAATTGCCTCAAAACTGATACCTAATACCTAAATACCTAATATTATAACTTAGTATAAAAAACTGTAAATTTTGAGGCAATTATTTTAAAAAAAATTGAAACAATTTCTTCCGTAGAATCGGGGCCCTGATCACTTTCGCTAAAACTTCAGTGAAATATTTAAAAACTGCTTTTTTATACAAGGTTATTGCAGCTATCAGAGCATTAATAAACAAATGGAAATAGTATAGTGCATAATATTACTGGCTGCGATACGCGGTTTTACCTGTCATTTTAAAAATTTCCTCATTTTCTAGGATTTCATTTCATTTCATTTTCATTTATTTAATACCAGAATCCAGTTATTTAAAATTTTACAATCAATAGAATATCTACTATATAATAATTTACTAACAGCAAAAATAGTTGTGCCAATGGGCCCCAAACTAGGCAAAGCCTGTATCTTGGGCGCCCTATAGCCAGTTAACAGCTTCTGTTAATGCGCTTATGTTTGTACACATTTGCATGGCGTCGTTTACCTACTGCATGCAATAAAACGTCACCAAAGCAAACATAATTAATACCTACGTTAAAAATTATTTCATGAGTTTTTGAATTAAATAAATTATTAAACAATTAAAAATATTAAATTATGTAAAAAAGATATGTAGTGTTATTATATTAAGATTACATTCCTCAGCAATAATAAAATTTAAAATTTAATAATTTGTGAATATTATAATATTATGTGTTGTTTGCGCGCTCGCACATGAGCGTGTATATTAGTGTGTGAGCATGTGTGTATCTGTAGGTAATGTGTGGATAAAGGATAAAAAGTATTTTATCACTTTTCTGGAGTCTACTACTTCCCAGCCAAATTTTATCAAGAGTAATTGAACAGTTTAGTCGTAAAAACGGTACACGATGTGAAACTTTATTTTACATTGAAAATAGTTAAGCGCGAATGTAGCAACCGCGAAAATAGTGATCCTAATGATACATACCATTGTGACATGTTAGCGACATTTTGATTAGCGCGAATATCTCGACACATTGGTAAGTACGAAAATGATACGAAGTAGGTACCCGCCTGAATTGTTAAAACGCGAGAATAGTGACACATACGAATACCATGAAAATATGATAAATATATAATGATGACCACATAACTCACCAAGTCTAGTCTTTACAAAATCAATTGAATGTTATTTTATTATGACAATACTAGCAAAATGAACGCGACTTTGTACGCGTAGGGTTCGGCCTTCGGCTTCGCCAATAGATTTAGTTTTCAAAAATCATCGATCGAAAAAAAGCATTTGACACCGTCAGCCATGAGTTATTGCTAGATAAACTTAAAAGTATTGGGTTAACCGGAACTGCTCACGATATCTTTAGATCCTACCTTTCAAATCGCTACCAGATAGTAAAACTTGGACGAACACAAAGTAACCCTAAACTCATAACATATGGTGTGCCACAAGGCTCTATTTTGGGACCTTTGTTATTTATTTTGTACATTAACAGCGTTCATCTTATAGGACTAAAAGGAGATCTAACATTGTATGCTGATGACACATGCCTATTTTATTTTGGTCATTCTATTGGATCTATTATATCTGAAGCACAAGCAGATTTAGAATTACTAAATGAATGGTTCAAATTAAATCTACTAACCATTAACACTTCTAAAACAAACTACATTATATTTACAGCCAAGAATAAACAAATTGACGACTATCCCCCGCTAAAGATAAATAACGAAATCATTAATAAAGTTGACCATGAAAAATATCTTGGCCTTATATTAGATAGTAAATTAACATGGGTTCCACACATTGAAAAAACTAAATTAAAATTGTCCTCTCTAACTGGAGCTTTAAAAGGTAGTGTACGCTGTTTTCCTCGCCAAATACAATATACTATTTACAACTCATTAGTCAAATCGCACATTGACTACTTAATAGAGGTTTGGGGTGCAGCTGCAAAGACAAATTTAGGAAAAATTCAAATTGCCCAAAATAAATTAATTAAAGTGTTATTTCACTATGACTATTTTACTCCCACATTAAAACTTTACAAAGAAACCAAATTAATGAATATCAGCCAATCCTATATATATTATACCTGCATACTTATACGTAAAATGCTTAGAAAAGATATACATACAAACACAGCCTTCACTAAAACATATAAAACGCATAATTTTACACTCAGACGAGAAAAAGACATATCTCTGCCCTTAGTTCGCACAAGATATGGTCTTAAAAGTATAATATTTGAAGGGGCCAGACTGTATAATAACTTACCCAAAGATATTAAAAATTCAAAAACAATCACCACATTTAAAAGATTACTTAAGTATTATGTAATGAATAATATACTTGCTTTATTATAACATACCAGAAAATTTATATTATATATGTATACATAATTAATATATTTATGTTCTATTTAAATATAGCTAGCATAAAATAGATACTCAAGTACTCATTTATTTATCAACATTATAACATAAATAAAATATCAAACGACCACGAAAAAGCATTTAAATGTACATACATACATATGTATATTTTTAAACGGTTGAATTATAACAGTTACCTACCATAAATAATAATACCACCTATCAAAACATAATATTCCGAAAAAAAAAAATATTATAAAAAAAGTTGCAAAGTACGCTTAGCCACTTCCAGGTACGCTCGATCCACAGCATGTTAACGTTTAGCGAGCCCGGAGTCACCGGCCGCCGCCGGCCGTATTGAGTGAACAGACCGCCCGATATTAATAAGATTGTTTTTACCTACCCTCTAATGTACGACGAAAACAATTTTTTTTATTTTAAGTTATATTCTCATGTAAGTGAAATGTATTTCTTTATGAGAATAATAAATATCTTTAACCACAAAAATCCTTTCTTAGTGTTCTAGGTGAGCACGTTATATAAGGAGCACTTGTGCAAAATATCATTCTTCTAGAGCCAGCGGTTTAGGCTGTGCGTTGTCTGTCAGTAATATAATTTAAGATTTTTGAAATGAACTAATTTAAGTAGATATCTTGAAATCGTATATTTTTTATTTTCGTCATTTAATATAACCATCCTCTTCAGTCCCAATGTGCTTCCCGACATTGTCCATATAAGACTAGGTACTTACCAGTTTTGATATTTTACCACGTTTTATTGTATAGAAGTAATCTAATTAATAATACCTGAGTTGCTAAATCTTGGTTTCATATAATGCTGGTATTTCGCACAGCTCTTGTGCAATTTGTTTACGAAGCCGGTATCGGAGCCCTGCGGAACCCGGCACTCTTCGTCTAAAAGCGCTAGGACTCCAAGCCTGTCTTCAATCAGCTCTATGCAAGGTTGGTTGTCGTAGAAGTCTATCATTTCCCATGAGATTTCTTCCTGTAACAATAACATTCTAGGTTTGTCCAAATGGAAGTATTGTTTGTTTGCCACACTTTAAAGCAGCTTTTCCCAAATTGAGCGATAACGCCCCCTTGTGGGCGCTGCAGGCCTAAAGGGGGGCGGTAAGAGACCCAGAAAAAAATGGGGGCGTTGTGTAGAGGCTTGGGGGGTGATTTGTAATTTCATTTAGCTAGGAGGCCTCTTACACACCGACTGCATGAGCTCTCGACTCTCAACTACAACTTGAGAACATCAACTAATATTAGTTAAGTGTATTAACATCAACATCACACTAGTTCAATATTAGTTAAAAGATTGCTCAAACTCGGTTCGATATTTTACTCTTTTTTTAATAATTTTTTAGGGGCACTAAAAAATAATTTATTCTCAAAGTGGGCAGTAGACAAAATATGTTTGGGAACCCCTGCTTTAAAGGATGATTCACATTACACCGGGCTAGACGGACCTTTAGATTTTTCCAAAGACAATCTACGTCGCATCTTCTGTGTGAAACAAATAAAAAAACAATACGAATTAAAGTTTACTTTTCACGTTTCTTTGATCGGCTACTGTATGACGTGATTTTTGCACAAACATAAATAATGCACTTCATTTGCAACCGACTTTAAAAGAGGGTGTTCTCAATTCAATTGTATTCTTTTGTGTATAAGTACTTGATATCGTCACCGATTGTTAACCGATTTAATATTTAAAAAAATATTGAATAAGCAATTTTTCTTACATCTTACTTTCATTACACAATTTTATTATGACATTTTGAGAGCGTGACATTGTACGCCGAGAGGAAAATATTCACTTTCATGGGTGAAAAATTAGGGGATGATTTCCATTTATAAAACTATGTTCAGCAGTGGACGACTTCTTTAGATCTGATCTGATCTGCTGATGATGATGAAACTTTCAGTGAGTTTTTTTTTTTATCTTTTAATTATTAATACGATTAAGACTAGATATATGTATTAAATGTAGAAACAACATGATACCTTGATATACTCATCCTGCTCTAGCTTGAACACGTGACAGTTAAACTGCTGCTGCAACTTCTCATTCGCGTAGTTAATGCAGAATTGTTCGAAAGAGTTGATCTCGAACGTTTCGAAACCGTATATATCGAGAACACCTGGAAAAACGTAACATTAACTATGAGAATAAGGTAGATCACGAACAGTGAAACGAGAAGATACTCTTCTTATTTCTATGTTCGCGCTAATCAACCGGAGTTGCTTTTGTAGTACTTACGTAATCTGATATTTTACAAGGACTATAGTTTATGTAATGAATAAATGTTAAACATTATACTTTAGTGGGAGGCCTCCCTACGCTGCGTCTTCCGGTTCGTGGTCTCCACTCCAGAACCTTTCTTCCTCATCGGTTATCAGTTCTTCAAGCGATGTGGCATGCCCATTGCCACTTCAACTTGCAAATTTTAACAGCTATGTCGGTGACTCTGGTTCTTTGGCGAATATCCACGTTTCGGATTTTATCGCGCAAAGAAAATCAATCCAGTGGATGCAAAAGGCAGGCTGTCGTTCAGTGTGGAGGTTAAAGGGGGAGGCCTATGTTCAGCAGTGGACGTCTTCTGGCTGATGATGGTGATGATTATACATTGCTTTAGCTACAGCAATTGCTACTTTCGTATTTAGCTATCATTGTCTTCTTTAGCATTCACTTACCACATTCACCCTCAATATTCTTCCACATATTAGCAAAACACAGATAAGAAATTATTATTTCTGTTTATGTTCACTAAATTCATGCTTACAAATAACTATGTTCATAACATGTTCAAACTTTCGAGCTAACTATATTTTCTTTATCATACACTTTCGCCACTTTCGCGCTTACTACATTCGTGCTCACATATAACATTCAACTTACCTATAAAATGTCTCCTCGGCTGGTTAGTATCCAGCGCTCTGTTCACCGCTTGCACGAGCCAAGCGAACAACTCTCCGTATATTCGCTTCGCCAACGCGTCGCGGGCGAAATTAGCGCGAACAGTGTCCATACGTGAGACGATCACTTCGTGCGCCGACTGTATTCGCCGATGAGTGAGCCAGAGAGAGAGTTCAGTCTTTGATATGCCGAGTAGAGAGCACACGGTTTCTAAGTGTTTGTCATTTGGCTGTAACAAACAAAAAAGATTTGTATATACAGGGTGTAAGGGGAACACTCTCGAAGCCAAAAGAAGATAATTGTACTCATCATTATGAACAACTTTTACGAAGGGACCAGCCCTGAAATCGCGAAAAAAACATTGCTTATTGTAATATTTTTTTTAGGTAGATTTTTCAAAAAGCGCTGAATCAATGTCGATAAAATTTATATGGGACCATTTATGAGATATGACCTACCAACCAAAAAAATAATCATAAAAAACAATTCTAAATTGGCGGAGTAATCGCGAAACAAACATTTTAAATAAAACACACGGTCCAATTGATAACCTCCTCCTTTTGGAAGTCGGTTAAAAATAATATACACATCTTATTACAATCCTTATACGCATGTGTCGCCAATACAATGATATTTCATCTAGTCACTGTAAACAAGTAGATTTTTTTAACAACAATCTTTATAAATTCAAAAAGGATATCTTGGCCATCCTCTCTAATGAGAGGATGCCAAATCATGCATATAGAAAAGCATGATTTGGCATCATCTCGGATCTTAATATATCTTAATACATTTCAATTCACGCTGCAGTACTTTAGCTGCAGCGTCTGTTTTAGCTTCAACTAATCTAACTTTAACTTTTTCTTGCCAGTAATTGTCAATCATGCTGTGTACGCATATTTTAGGATACTCTCCTGTTCGAAACTGTAATATTTGCAATAAGTTTAGCTTAAGGTGGTTCGTTGCACAAATGGCGGGAAATTCAAATTTCAAACAGTTTTCTTGTCCTTGTAGCTAGGCCGGGTAATTATTGTAAACAACCATGATGTTTGCGCAGATTGATTATTATTCTTTACAAAATCACGTAAAGCTATTTATCTCTAATGCACATTATTACTTACATTTGTGAATAAACCAATTTTTGCTGTTTCAAACGGTTTATACACAAATGTAAGTAATATGGTGCGTTACTGTTAAATAATTGTACATTATAATGTAAAGAACAGCCAACATTTTGCGCAAACACTGTGTTATTTAAAAATAATTACCTGGCCTGGCTACTGGGACCAAAAAACTGTTTAAAATTTAAATTTCCCGCCATAGGTGAATCGAACCACCTTAAGTTGAGATTGTCCTGTTTTGTGTACCTTCTAAATAAAATATAGCATACAGTATATAATATTCATCTAATTATTCGTCCGACACATTTTGCTAAAATATTTTTTTTCATTTTCATTTATTGTACTTACGATAATCTAAAGACCAATATAGTAAACTTACGTCAACGTAAACGCCTTCCTCGTCGCCCTCCTCCGGGTTGTGGTGGGTGAGGTCGATGTTCCCGAGATGTAGTACAGCTGCCAGTACCACGAACATATTCTGTTGTTCGGATTCCGTCACACCTGCCAATTCATTATAACTTTTTTTAAATTGTTTTGTTTACTAAATTCATCTATACTAATATTATAAAGAGGAAAGATTTGTATGTAAGTATGTTTGTAACGAATTGGCTCAAAAAGTACTGGACCGATTTAACAAAATTCTTTCACCATTTGAATGCTTCATTATCACTGATTAATGTAGGCTATTTTAATAGGCTATATAACTATACCCGTGCGGAGCCGGGGCGGACCGCTAGTTATTAATATAAGCTATCAATTCCATCCTAGCTTAGCTATCAAGTAATATAAGCAAATATTCGGGACCTTTTTTTCACACACGGTAATCTGACCCCAAACTAAGCAAAGCTTGTGATGTGGCTGCCAGAGACTGATATACATACATATATAGTTTTAAATACATACTTAAATAGATATTAACATCCAGATATAGAACAAACACAAATGTTCATCACATGAATGTTTGTCCTAGGTGGGAATCGAACCCAAGAGCAGAAGGTAGATTCACTACCAACTGGACCAACGGGCTATCGATTAAAACGTACCTAAGGTAGTAAGCGCGTTTCTGGTTTCGTTGAAAGCTTTGAGGTCGTCGACGCCATCGATGTTCGGACTCCCGCCCTGATTCAAGTAGTGGAAGGAATCTTGGTGATCTGCAACAGAAAACACACTTGAGTAAGGAAATTTCAAATCTTTTACTCATTTTTGAAACGAAAAACAGTCTCATGCTACTTTCTTTTTTCTTTCTTTGTGGTGTGAACTCTCAGACAATGTCACACTTGATGGACTGCAGCGTGTCCTACAACTTGCACACTAGACGACCTGAATGAAGCCACGGAGAGTGTCATTGGGGTGGCAAAGTTATGGTCTAAAAACTTGATTTGATAATGGAATTGTATTTTGCGGAACATCGACTCGAAAGAAGATGCGACTTTAAGGTCTTATGCATAGGCTTCGTCTGCGAAATTAAGAATCATCAAGCAAACAAAAAAAAAATTTTGCCTAATAATTAGACGTTATTGTCGAGGACAGTCTATATTAAATTTAATTTTTAACTGACTTTTTTTAATTATCAATTAACGGCCTATTATCCGAGTCGCGTAGGCAACAAAACGCTCCCTCAGCCCCCGCCAAGTTATAGTGACGATGTATTTTGCCACCCAAGGGTCGGGACGCCCGCGGGGGGAGTGCAACGACAAAGACGAACGCGGGGCGCGCAAATTCTCGCGACCTTTTTACGGTTTTAATTTCACTAAAAAACTAAACTATTCACTATCAAAATTCTATCCAAATAAATAAATTCTAGCCTTTCAGTACATGCAATTTCCAGGTTGTTACGAGCTTTCATTAGAGTATAAAACGAAAAAAATAAACTGAATCGACTTAGTTACAGTATTTTTTTTTTTGATCGAGGAAAGTTTATCCTATCGTGTTTTGAACCAAAATCATAAACCCAAACACAGATGTATCTGTGACATGTATTTTTTTCCAGCTCAAATATTGTAATTTAACTGAATGAAATTGATTTAAAACCGTCTAATTTGGTATAAGAGGCTCTTAAATGACATAACATTGTCATCCAAGCATCAAGATACAATACATAGAGTCACAAACGTGCCAAAAAATGTCTGAACTAAAACTCGGTGCATGCTATGAATTGCGCAGACTTTTTGGTTAGTAACAAGGTAACCGCGATCCGACTACAACGCTGCGCGATGCCAGAGCTACGATGACATAGCGGACAACTAACGTTGAACACTATGCAAGCGACATAACGTCTAAATTGGAGTAAATGTGGCATTGTGAAGTATACAATTGATACGATGTATGTACAATGACGCTAGGACGTTTTTTGACTGTTTTCACTGAGAGATTGTGACTCTGTAGGAATTGTACCTCGATGCCACCAATGGATAGATTATCTTTATACCAACTCACCCAGTTTAAGCTCCGGCATGTGAGGCGCAGCAGCACATAGCTGGTAGAAAATGTGGTAGTTTCTCTCCCCCCCGCTCTGGTACACTACCCTCGACTTTTCTAGAAGATATGTCCTCATGCTGGCTCCACATATCCTGTATTGATCGTCGAAGTGGATCTCTATAAACTTGCCGAATCGGGACGAGTTATCATTACGGGTGGTCTTGGCGTTGCCTATTGCCTGGGAAATATAACAAGAATTAACTTCCTGGAAAGTTTTTTTTTGCTCAAGGCTCTGCAGCTTAAGGGGACTGTTCCCGTCTGCAGCTCTCTCGCTCGCACATCATCATCATCATCAGCCAGAAGACGTCCACTGCTGAACATAGGCCTCCCCCTTTAACCTCCACACTGAACGACAGCCTGCCTTTTGCATCCACTGGATGCCCGCGACTCTTACAATGTCGTCGGTCCATCTAGTGGGAGGCCTCCCTACGCTGCGTCTTCCGGTTCGTGGTCTCCACTCAAGAACCTTTCTTCCCCATCGGGTATCGGTTCTTCGAGCGACGTGGCCTGCCCATTGCCTCTTCAACTTGCAAATTTTAACAGCTATGTCGGTGACTCTGGTTCTTTGGCGAATATCCACGTTTCGGATTCTATCGCGCAAAGAAACTCCAAGCATAGCTCTCTCCATTGCCCGCTGTGTAACTGAGTTTTTTCAAAAGGCCAACAGTTAACAAGTTCCAAAAGCCTCGCTCGCACATTTTCACATTATTGAAGATATAAAATCAATGAGTGTGAATTTACAAAAAGTTACAAAATCATGTCTTGGTGTCTATCGTAACATTACATGGCTGGATATCCTGTCGAAGGTGGTACTTCGGAACAGTTGCTTTCAATGTACCAAGCACAATTCCGGTCGTGTATAGAGTTCTGGGTCCTTACGGACAACTGCTATTGCGGCACCTAATCCGCTCAGTTCGAAAATCATGCGAACGTGAACCTTATCGCGCCCAGATACGGTTTACGGTCGCGTGATTTTCCAACTGAGCGGATTAGTTGCCGCTATAGCAGTTGTCCGTAAGGCCCCAGAACAGAACAGAAGGCAGGGACCCGGGTATGTCCTAAAACTACGACCAGAACCACCGGAGGATGGGCAGCAGCATCCTATTAGTACACGGTGAACGTACTGCGATCTCCAAGCCGCCTGCCAAGCGTGGGGATTATGGCAACACCCCTCTCTAAGAGGAAGGCCTTGTTCAGCAGTGGACATTTAATGGCTGATAATGTATAGCAGTTGTCCGTAAGGCCCCTGTTCTCACCTTTGGGATGGATCAGCTAAGTACCAGCTTGGTGCGTTGGATTCTATTTAAAAACGTGCCAAAAGGCTCATCAGCAAGGAATTCCTAGTTAAGACTAAGCTCCTTAGTCTTGAGCATCGGCGCAAAGTTGCTAGTCTATCGACTTTTTATCGGATACCTACATTTCGGAGAGTGGGCATCGGATCTGCATGATCTAATTTCCTCCTGCCCATTTTTCCATCGGACTGCCAGAAACGATCACGAAAAGGTGACACCCCTTCATGGTTGATATTCCAAGAAGCGCTTTGATTCGACTTTTACTTGTGCGAACTGCTTGGCTGTCCCAACGCTACACTACTGTGCGGTAGTTATGTTGATTATTTTGTTTGTTTCTTACCTCCATAATAGGACTGGAAGCGAGCACTTTCTTCTCGATCTGCGTTTCTGTTGCGTTCCCGCCGACTGCCGCGAAGTAACGCATTGCGTATTTAGCTGAGACCGTCTTGCCGGCGCCTGATTCACCGCTCACTAGACAAATACGATATACTTAGTGACATGGGCGAAGACAGGTTTTAGTTTAAGGTGGAGGAAAAATTAAAAATCTACAGTCATCATCAGCCAGGAGACGTCCACTGCTGAACATAGGCGTCCTCTTTGACCTCGACGACAGCCTGCCATCTGCATCCACTGGATGCCCTCTCACGATGTCGTCGGTCTATCAATTAGGAGGCATACGTACGCTGTGTCTTCCGGTTCGTGGTCTAAAATCAAAGTCAGGAGTTTCGGTTTGTACCGGTTTGCAGGCGGTGGTGGCTTCAGAACACCAACAGCTGGTTACCGATGGTTACAATCTGGGTGTCTTCAAATCACGAATGAATCGGTTTCTTCTAGGCAAGCGTGCTCTATTGTAGACCGCATCATCGCTTAACATCAGGCGAGATGGTGGTCAAACGCAAGTCTACTATTTACGATATAAAAAAAACAGTTGAAGTGATGTCACTCAAGCATTAAAAGAAAACCGGACAAGTAAGAGACTCGTGCTCTGAGGGTTCAGTTGGACGGAAACGGAACCCACAGACCGCGAGTCCAAAAAACAACTAACTGAAGTTGAAATATTGAAAGACAAACTTAACTTTGTAGTTAACAATAAGGTTCATCCATACATAACAACTACGAAATGTAAGTTTGTAATTGTAAAACAATATTTTTATATGATTTAACTTCAAATTAACAACTTTCAGATTTATAAGCCGTGGTAGCCCATTTGGGAGAACCCTAGACTCGAAAGCATGAGGTCGCGGGTTCAAACCCCGGGCCCGTTCCAATGAGCTCTTTGGAGCTTATGTACGGATTTTCATACCACTGGCTTTTCGGTGAAGGAAAACATCGTGAGGAAACCTGCATACGTACGGAGAAGGAATTCGATGACGTATGTGAATCCATCAATCCGCACTGGGCCAGCGTGGTGGATATGGCCCAATCAACCTTTCGGGGGTAGGCTTAAAGTCCAGCAGTGGACTGTTAAAAAGGCTGACTATGATGATGATGATGATGATGATGAGATTTATTCTTTTATATGTGCTGTAAGACCTTGCCTCTTGCCAAAATTAATGATTCTAGGTCAACGGGAAGTCCCTATAGGTTTTGAATCCCTTGTGAAATCACAAAATATGCGACATAAACGTTCATATCTTTTGATTGCGTTGACTTACTACTTTAATTTTATTACAGCCGAAAGAAACCATAGACCCAAGTATTTAGTATAAATTTCAACTTGATACCTTTACGTGTTCTAGAGAAAAAGGGTCTTGACAGACGGACAACGAAGTGATCCTATATGGGTTCCGTTTTTTTCCTTTAGAGGTACGGAACTCTAATAACTCACCTATGATGCTCTGATCGCGTCTCTCTCTCTCCAACTTGGTGTAGGCCTCCTCTGAGACGGCGAATATGTGCGGGTCGAGGTCCCCCATCGCCTGGCCACGGTACGCCATGATGGTTTCATCGCCTGGGAAATAACCAAAAACAATTGAAAATTCCGGGAACTCAGAAAAAGGCTTGTGTGGCGGCTGAATCAGCGGAGAGCCTCAAAAGGCGTAAATAATACGCGCAAAGACTAAGCACTGCCATACAACGTGGCAATGCTGCCATCATTTTGGGAACGCTGCCCACTGGTAGCGGTTTGTTAGATTAGTTTTAGTTTTAGATTAATTTTAGTGTTAGAAACCCGTTTCTTAAATTGATAATTATTGTATTTGTGGTGGTACGGAACCCTCGTGTGCGAGACCGACTCGCACTTGGCTGGTTTATATATTATTATTAAATATTAGACATATAAATAACTAGCGACCCGCCCGCCCGGCTTTGCACGGGTATAATTTACGTGCAATGCCGGGGCGGGTCGCTAGTTATATATATATAAACCTTCCTTAAAAATGTATCTAACTGATGGTGAAAACAACATCAAAATCCGTTGCGTGGTTTAGGAGGAGTTAGCGGCCATACAGACATACACACAGACAGACAGACGCGGAAAGCGACTTCAATTTATACTATGTAGAGATTATCCCAACAGTGGGACAGTACAGGTAAAAAATGGCTTCTCCACTCCGTTAAGGGTCCTGTATACCCAGTAAAATACAGTAAAATGGTAACAAGTGATTTTTATTTCTCGTGTCATTTTATTCCGTCAAATTACAAGATATCGAAGCAAACATTTCTTTGTTTGTAATGTTACGATAGACACCATGACATGATTTTGTTACTTTTTGGAAATTCACACTCATTGATTTTATATCTTCAATAATGTAAAAATGTGCGAGCGAGAGAGCTGCAGAGGGTATACAGCACCCTTAACGATTTTATTAGACTTACCATAGATCGGCAATTCATAGTAAGGATTAATGGCGACCAAAACGATTCCACAGTATGTGTAGATAGCATTGCGGTCACAGAATCTGAAACAAAATAAATACACTGATCAATATACCTACATGTTTTAATTTTATTCTAGATAGAAAAAAACGTTTTTTTTTTTCAACAATACGTGTGACGAATCGTCATAAGAGAAAACAAGGTGTAGTTTGATTATCGAAAAAAAAACCCATCTATTCCACACATTTTGTCGAATTAAATTGCATTTTTCTACGAAACACTGATTTATTGCGCGATTTCAGGGTTGACCCATCAAGATACAATTTCTATAGAATCAAAATCTTTCAGTGAAAACAGTCAAAAAATGACCGAGCGTCATTGTACATACATTGTACCAATTATATACTTCACAATGCCACATTTACTGCAATTTAGACGTTATGTCGCTTGCATAGTGTTCAACGTTAGTTGTCCGCTATGTCATCGTAGCTCTGGCATCGCGCGGCGTTGTCGTCGGATGGCTGTTGCCTTGTAACTAACCAAAAACTCTGCGCAGTTCCTAGTGCGCTGAGTTTGGTTCGTTTGTTTCTTGGCACGATTGTGACTATATATTGCATGCGATGTGTTGACCCTAATCTTCATTATTTATCGATACCATGACCTCTTTTCGGCTTAAAACCTCCGTTAAATATAACTCTTTACACAAAGAATTTTATTGGAAAACTTTGCTTATTATGGACAACAATTTAAAAATATCTTGCTTTACAAGTCAAATGTGATCTAATCGCTACTTCCTTAATAATCGGATCAAACTGGTTGTAGTCTATTGGTCATTTAAATTAATTTACATACATATTCATAGCAATAAGGTATCTAATTGCCCGGCTAATACGTGAAATACAAAAGTTAATTTGTGCATTTGCAGTAGTTATCTGAAACCAAGTCATAAATATAACAAGCTAAAATTAAATAATAAATTAAGTACGTTACAAAGTACGTAATTAAAGCGTTTAGTTAGATGCTTTTTGCTTTACGGAGCATAAAATTTGTTGTTTTAATTTTATTCATAATGTTTATATACTTTGTTTCTGTCATAAATAAATATTTTTTCTTCTTCTTCTTCTTTTCTTCTTCTAAAATAATGTACAAACAAAACGTTTTGTCTGCAATTCTCCCGCTAACATAAATATCACAACATTGAAAATACATAAACCTTCAGTGAAAATGTATCTAACTGATGGTGAAAACCGCCTCAAAATCCGTTGCTTGGTTTAGGACGAGTTAGCGGCCATACAGACAGGCAGACGCGAAAAGTGACTATAATATATTCTACTAGCGACCCGCCTGCCCGGCTTCGCACGGGTGTAATTTACATGCGAAGCCGGGGCGGATCGCTAGTTATATATATAAACCTTCCTTGAAAATTTATCTAACTGATGGTGAAAACCGCATCAAAATCCGTTGCGTGGTTTAGGAGTTAGCGGCCATACAGACATACAGACAGACAGACGCGGAAAGTGACTTTAATTTATTCTATGTAGAGATACTGTACAATAGTTTTATAACCCATTTTATACACATTCCATAATTGAATTTTTATAAACTTTACTTACTTTTACTCAAGGAAGTTGCAAGGAAAGGAACGCGTTCTGTCAAAATATTCCCATACAAAACTAAACCTTAACGTCTAAATGTAAGGTTCATAATAATGTGGCTAGGAACATGGAGGTAAAACGAGCTCACTGAAATATCTACCACGGAGGAAGTGTATCCCTTTCTAAAGATTGCCATTACATAAAACATATATTTTAGTAAAACTCTGTTTTAAACTATCTCAGCTGTTCACTAAAGTTATATAATGTTGTGGAATCTCATTCCACAACCACCACGGTAATTATCCCGTAATCATATTTTAGTAGTTTTACTTATTCAATCGGACATACCAGGCAGGCCCTATTTTGGGGTGTAAACATAAAATTACTACCAATGAAATAAAGAAAATTTTTTATTTCCATTTTCTAACGGATATTAATGTAGATAATATATCTAATGTATCATGTACATATTTAAATTTTATTTTTAAGTAACCATGTAGGTTCCTAGTATAATTACTAGGAACCTTCATGGTTCTGCTGAACCATGAAGCTACTGGCAGCATTAACGACATGGCGTTTTTGATTGTTTGCTTACTATATTTTGTTTTTTCAAGCATGATTTTTGAATATTTATTTTAAAATGGTGAAAAATTTCTGTATAAGAAACTGTGCCAGTGAATCATTCGGTGGCTGCGGCATATCTTTTCACAGGTAGGTATACAAAGCTTGAAATACAAGAAAATGTTTACTAGGGTGTCCATACACGTGTGAACATGAACAATATTTTGAACAATGAACAATTATTTTTATACATTATGTTTTAGCATGATTTTAAAGTAATTCGCATTTCGGCGAGTGTGCGCAAAAGCTTCGAGCCCTTGTTCCACCCTCCCCCTTTTACTTAGGAAAAGTAGAATGACTGCACATGCACACTACCCTCCCTTCCTAGTGAAAATTCCAAAGATTTGAACTCAACGATTTGGGTCTTCATTTATGATACGTACTGCCCAAGAATGGAACTACCTGCCGTCCTCCTTGTTTCCTGAGAACAACAAACTAGATATCTTCATGGCTAGTGATAGATAGTGACAGTGATAGTGATAGTGTGATAGTGACTGCTAGTCTGTGGAATGCGCTGCCTGAATGGGTGTTCCTCGATACTTATACAATCTGGGTGTCTTCAAATCACGAGTGAATTGGTTTCTTCTAGGCAAGCGTGCTCCACCGTAGACCGCATCATCGCTTAACATCAGGCGAGTTAGCGGTCAAGCGCAAGCCTATTATTTATATATAAAAAAAGATATGTATAGATAGATATGAATAGATTTCTAGATCAACGTGTTCCATCCTCCGCCACACCGTCACGTACCATCAGGTGAGTAAGTGGCGAAACGTAGATCTAGTACCACCATCCAACGGTGAACCGAGCTTTCTGTGTACAGTTGTATCGTTCAAGGGTGTTTCGACGAATCGTACGGGAATCATTCTAAATATTACATAAAAAATGAAAGTACCTAAATTCATCGCTGAATATATTTCATGTTACAGTATACCAACAAAAGAGGATGTAAGAAAAATGTGGTTGAAAGTAATTCTTAGTCGAACAGCAAGAATAACAAAAAACTCCAGGGTGTGCAGTTTGCACTTCAACACAGAAGATTTTATAAAGACACTAGCGACCCGCCCCGGCATCGCAGGTGCAATGCTAATACTAAAATAATATACTACGGAATGTCTTTATATACCTACAACGTTCACAGCTTTTTGTCATTAGGCAAAACAAACATGTTTTCTTTAGAGGTTACTCTTTAAAGAGCGACATTATGATTGGCCATGTGAAAAACACGCCGCCGGTACCGGCCTGTTGCGGTACTGGCCGGGGGGCCGGTACCGCTGCAACCGCTATGTCCCTGCATTTTATATCTTTAATATCTTCGAAAATGTTCATATAAATTACATGCTGTAAACGGCCATATTGGTCTATATTAAATGCACAATGTATTTAAGGTACTTAATTGGATAAAGATTAATGCTGTATTGCTTAAAATCCCTTCGATATCACATAGGGTTCAGCCAGCGTTTGCAATGTAAGCGCAAAAAAAATATGTTTATTCACGACATTACATTAGAAACCTCTACAATTATCAGTGTTTCTCTACTATATTATGCATGTATTATATATATAAACCTTTCTCTTGAATCACTCTATCTATTTTAAAAAAACGCATTAAAATCTGTTGCGTAGTTTTAAAGATTTAAGCATACATAGGGACGGACAGACAGCGACAGCGACTTTGTTTTATCCTATGTAGTGATAGTAATAGTGATGTAGTGATGCTTTCGACAAACTTTGAAAATGAATGTAGTTCGATGTCATTTTCCCGCAGTAAGTAAAATATGCCAAATAGTAGTCATGCCAATCTTCTATATTTATAAAAGCTAAATTCACTCACTCACTCACTGATTTGTCACGAAATCTCAAAAACTATTTGACTTACGAAGCTAAAATTTGGCACGTAGATTCCTTATGGGGTATAGAGGTCCGCTAAGAAGGATTTAGCGAAAAAGCCGAATTAAAGGGGGCAAATGGATGTTGAAAGATTATATTAAAGTCCTTTGTTTTTGATGATACTCAAGGATAAAATTTGGTATTCGAATAAAAAGTTAATAATCTGGGTGGGTGACGTGGTCCTTAACTGTTGGCCTTTTGGAAAAACTCAGAGTCACTCAGCGGGCAATGGAGAGAGCAATGCTCGGAGTTTCTTTGCGCGATAAAATCCGAAACGTGGATATTCGCCAAAGAACCAGAGTCACCGACATAGCTGTTAAAATTTGCAAGTTGAAGTGGCAATGGGCAGGCCACATCGCTCGAAGAACCGATAACCGATGGGGAAGAAAGGTTCTTGAGTGGAGACCACGAACCGGAAGACGCAGCGTAGGTAGGCCTCCCACTAGATGGACCGACGACATAGTGAGAGTCGCTGGCATCCAGTGGATGCAAAAGGCAGGCTGTCGTTCAGTGTGGAGGTTAAAGGGGGAGGCTTATGTTCAGCAGTGGACGTCTTCTGGCTGATGATGATGATGATGATGAATCTGGGTGCCTTCAAGTCGAGAGTGAATAGGTTTCTTCTAGGCAAGCGTGCTCCATCGTAGGCCGCATCATCGCTTAACATCAGGCGAGATGGCGGCCAAGCGCAAGCCAATTTATTATTTTAAAAAAATATATGTCACGTGACCCGTATGTCCCGGTTGAGTCTTATAACAATAGCCGCTAAGCCATCTCAGAGGCCTTCAGGCGTCCTGGCGGCCTAAAATTCTGACATTAGCGCTCGTCACTGGGCCTATATGAACTTCCTGTATTTACTGAGAGTACCAATACGATGATTTTAGGAATTACCTACAATGTCTTCGTTTCCTCAAAATCATGAACACCCTACAAGAAAAGGACAAATTACTCCGTGCTCGCTTTTCCCTCGGACCGTTTTTTTAGCATGAGTACTCGATCCAGGTCCCTTTAGGGTATATATAAAATCCTTGCTTTTACTTTAGTGAACAACCGTGATAGTTTAAAAGTGTTTTAAACAGGGTTGTATTTTTATATTCTTGGTGTTGGTTTCGGCCCCACCATCATCATCATCATCATCATCCACAGCCTTCCTTATCCCACTGCTGGGTATAGGCCTCTCTCTTGCTATGCCATCTGCCTCGGTCCTGTGCTAATCTAGTCCAGGTTCGACCCGCGATAGTAATAAACCACCAATGGCCCCACCAATGCCTACCAAATGTCCGGGCTAGACCCGTGTTTATATTGAGAAGAATAAAAATAGAAGATAATAAAAAATAATCAGCCCAGTAGCATATTGTACAGGAAGCGGCATTGAGTGATATCGCCTACACCCACGTTCGGTCATCACTAATTGAAACATTTGTATAAACAAACAGACATTCCGGCTTTTCATATCAATGCAAAGTTAAACTCAAATATGAGTCAGAAAAAAGCAAACAATGATGCGCACTACTGCTAGACGACAAAAGTTATATGCAAACAGCTAACTTAACTGCCAAAACAATCTCTTGCACTAATATTTTTTACAGAAAATGTAATAGTTTTCATTAGGGTTCCGGGTACACCCCCTACCTTAGTTACATTCTGGGTGTCTTCAAATCACGAGTGAATCGGTATCTTCTAGGCAAGCGTGCTACATCGTAGACCGCATCATCACTTAAGATCAGGCGAGTTGGTGGTCAAACGCAAGCCTATTACCAAATAAATAAATAAAATAAAAAAACGGGACCCTATTACAAAGCCTTCGATGTCTGTCTGTCCGTTTGTCCTACCTATTAACGACTGTATCTTTCAAACCGTAATAGATAGCCAGTTGAAATTTTCACAGAATATGTAATGTTACGGCGGATTAACTATAAAATAATAAAAAAGTCAAAAAGGTAAAAACAAAAGGGAGGTTCCGATACAACAAACGTGTTTTTTACGTATTTTTGTATTAGCTCTAATATAAAAACGGTAATACGTACAAGCGTCAAACTTGGCATGATTATATTACACACTTTAAAGTATAACAGCAAATAATAAATAAATAATGGCCAAGTGCGAGTCGGTGACAAATTTCTGTTCATTACCAAGTTATAACTGGTAATTTCGTTATTGAATTTTGTGGTGGTACGGAACCCTCAGGGCGCGAGCCCGACTCGCACTTGGCCGGCTTATTGAAAAATATCTTATATATCTATATGTTTTTCAAACCAAGCTTTTATGAAATTAGTAATTTGAACGGTGTGCTGATCAAAATGAGTCCAAACACTGCCAGTCTACTATTATCCATCGAGGAGTGCCATTGTCCACCGTCTCCATCATCAGATCAGCTCGCTGTCACCATAATATCGTATTGTCATCGGAACTTGACAAGTATGCCAAATTTCAGCTTAATCGAACGCCGGGAAGTGGGTCAGAAACGCGCAAGATTTGATTACAACACTGATTTAAACTATCACGGTTGTTCACTAAAGTTATATGATTATTTACGAGATATTTACCGTGGTAAGGTTGTGGAATGAGCTCCCGATATTTCGGCGCAGTTACATGCACTATGTTCACAGGAAAACTGAAGAATGCGGGTGGTTGGTCGAACAGTTAAAAAGTTAGGTGCGGACATAACGATCTACCCTCTTTCTTAGTCTTTGGCTACGGGATATCGGAATATCGGGAGCTCATTCCACAACCTTACCACGGTACATATCCCGTAAATAATCATCTCTTCTCTACATAGTATAAATTAAAGTCGCTTTCCGTGTCTGTCTGTATGTCTGTATGGCCGCTAACTCCTCCTAAACCACGCAACGGATTTTGATGCGGTTTTCACCATCAGTTAGATAGATTTTCACGGAAAGTTTATATATATAACTAGCGACCCGCCCCGGCTTCGCACGTAAATTACACCCGTGCGGAGCCGGGCGGGCGGGTCGTATAACTTAAACACTGATTTTGTTTGATATTCTGGGATATTCCCGAAAACGTTTCCGTCGATTAATGGAGTTGGTTAGGTAACTCTATTATCATGGGGTTAAACCGGTTAGTGATAAAACAAAAACCAGTAATTTGACTCATCAATATGAACAACTATTTAACTTAACCATAGGTTGAACTAAACAGTTGTAACTGTTTAGTAATATATGCGTTTAGACTACCTAAAATTATTATTATTTATTCAACCAATTATATCATCATCATCATCATCATCAGCCAGAAGACGTCCACTGCTGAACATAGGCCTCCCCCTTTAACCTGTCGTCTTAACAATGTCGTCGGTCTATCTAGTGGGAGGCCTCCCTACGCTGCGTCTTCCGGTTCGTGGTCTCCACTCAAGAACCTTTCTTCCCCATCGGTTATCGGTTCTTCGAGCGATGTGGCCTGCCCATTGCCACTTCAACTCACTGATGATTTAACTGATTTACTGAACTGATTTAAAATATCATATTTTTATTAAAATAAATTTTCTATAGCTATTTTTGATATCTATTGTCAAAACATAATTTGAACTCAAATAAAAAGATAAATATTTAAAAACATCAGATTACATACGTTTTTTTACTATGTCCTGCTTTCGACGACAGACTCCCGCTTTTTTCACTCAAAAGGTTCCAAAATCACGATTTGGCAAAAAAAATATCTGGCAACACTGGTGTAACTTCAACTTCTTACCTAACTTTCAGGTTATACAGTACGGCGGGCTCGTGGAGGTAGGAGAGAGAGGTCAGGTCGTTCTGTCCGATGAGAAGCGACGGGTTCCGCAGTGGAGGCATGTGGCTCTCATCCTTTATCTGGAAGATAACATGCCTGTTGAGAGTCAGCTGAAGATTCAGAATCAGAATCAGAAAATCTTTATTGTATGATTGTATAAACTGTGTAATGTTTTTTATATTTTTTTTTTATTAATTATTAATTAAAACGGCATTAAGCCAATTACATTAATTAATTACAGTTACAAATATCAAGATAAAATAAAATTACATGTCACAAATTCTTAAATATCTAAAAACATGTCAATTTATCCAGTCCTTAAAATCTAAATTTAACTTAACTTAATGTTATCTATTAATAAATAGGCTTGCGTTTGACCGCCAACTCGCCTGATGTAAAGCGACGATGCAGTCTACGATGGAGCACGCTAGCCTAGAAGAAACCGATTCACTCGTGATTTGAAGACACCCATATTGTAACTATGGGGGAACACCCATTCAGGCAGCGCATTCTACAGACTAGCAGTACGCATAATAAAAGTGGAATCTAAGCGCTTCGTACGGGCTTTCGGAATATCAATCAAAGCGGTGTCTGTTTTTAGTGCCCGCTCTGGCATTCCGATAGAAAAATGGGCAGGAGGGGATGGTGAAGTAAGTTAGTAAAAGTATCAACAGTAATGTCACCTGCAGAAAAGGGAGACCGCAATGTCAAAAAGGCGTATCTTGGATACCCAATGGACGGCTCGTCGGCCTAGATATCGCTGGCAAGATGCTAAGATGCCATAGAGTCAAGAGTTGCGCCAGCACCAAGTCACCAACTGGGGAGAGACAGCGCGAGACTGCTGGGACCAATGGCGTTCTCGTTTCGGGGGCAAAGACCCACTTCGGGTCGCTGTGCCAGCAGAATAAGTAACTAGACTTTTAGTAAATGAACCCAGAAATATTTTAGCTTAGATTGATGTATTGGCTTAGAATAAATATTTACAATTTCTAGCCAAGCCGTACTAAAATATGACATTGACGTTTTATTGGCATTGATATGATAATGTCATTCATAGACATTGATGACTTTAAAATGAGGTTTGCGCAAGGAATCTTTATTATTAGGGGCTTCGACCAAAATAAAATTAATGGACGGGCCCAGTAGAAGCGCATTTTTGAAGATTACAAAATGAGCCGGCGCTCAAAACCGTCGGACATATACTTCAACCTGTAATTATAACCACGTACAGTACATTTGTTACAAAAAAAAATATTGCGGTTTTTGTTGTATTATTTATTACACTTCGGGAAAGCACACGAAGGCATAATTTTGTCAGATGTTTCGTTATCATGTAACAATAGTCTCGTGTCGCACTTCCTACGGCTAGAGACCGACTGAAACGAAGCGAACGCCGGCGCTCATTTTGTAATTTTCAAAAATGCACTTCTTGTGGGCCCGTCCATTCATTTTATATTGGTCGAAGTATATTTTTTTTTAAACTATAAATAGGCTTGCGCTTGGCCTCCAACTCACCTGATGTTAAGCGATGATGCGGTCTACGATGGAGCACGCTTACCAAAAAGAAACCTGTTTACTATCGACTTGAAGACATAGATTGTAACTATCACAAAAAGAAGTGTAAATGTTACCTTTATCTGTCGGATGTCTCCGCTCTGGTCTAACTTGACTATGAGGACTCCGGACCGGTAGTCGGAGGTGACGGTGGCGCTCTCCCATACTTTCTCCGGGTGCTCCACCCATATTCGGGCGTCCTGAAACAATACATTGGGATAAATAAGGCTGCAGGTTCATTTCCCTCGGAAAACATCCCGATGGTAAGCCAGAAGCCTACACTGTTTAAGTTTTTTTTTACATCATCATCTAGGTAACAATTTGTTCCTTTCGCTCGACGTTTCGACCATGTTACAATGGCCGTGGTCACGAGCTGACTGAACACTGCGGGTGAGTCCGGCGAGAAGAGCGGGTGTTTTGTTCTCCTACCCACACTTGATCTTGAAATATCGCAGAGTTGTACGACACACAACACTGACTGTATCGGTAAATGTCCTAGTACCTACACCGCGGTTTGTACACTTGCTCACTACGGGATTCCACGACGCCGCTAATTTAAATCCATCTTCCTGGTTGAAACATCTCGGTTCCCGGTACATATTTTTACCTATATTAAATAATACGTGATAAGTCCCGATAAACATTTAAAACATGTGTTCAAATTGCGAAAGTTTAAAAATTACTATCATCATCATCAGCCAGAAGACGTCCACTGCTAAAATAGGCCTCCCCCTTTAACCTCCAAACTGAGCGAAAGCTTTGCTATCTGCATCCACTGGATGCCCGCGACTCTCACTATGTCGTCGGTCCATCTAGTGGGAGGCCTACCTACGCTGCGTCTTCCGGTTCGTGGTCTTCACTCATATCAAGAACCTTTCTTCCGTGTTTCTTCCCCATCCATGTTTTTTTTTTTTGTTTTTTTCCCCTCTTTTTTAAGCCTAGAGTCTGGCTAATGAAAGTAGAGACTGAAAAAGCGCGGCAAATTTAAAAATATCAGCATTGAAACCCCAAAAATCAGTATGATATGCCTGGAATAATCTCACTTGATCATCATCATCATCATCAGCCAGAAGACGTCCACTGCTGAACATAGGCCTCCCCCTTTAACCTCCACTCTGAACCACTGCCTGCCTTTTGCATCCACTGGATGCCAGCGGAAGTGCATGTGTCTCACTTTTATACTTGTGAGTTATTAATTTTTATTGTGACACAGTCAGAACACAGTAATGTTTGCATTTCATATTAATTTTGGGGTTGCAATGCGATTTTTATTAAATTTGGCGGGCGTTTTCTGTCTCTACTTTCATTAGCCAGACTCTACCTCCTTTGTCTTTCTGAAAGCAGGTGCGTTACTTTTGTATGCAACGCAACGGATGTGCGCTATTGTGGACACGCACTTAGGGTTTCGTACTAGTACTACAAAGAACCATTATAAGTTCGTACTGTCCGGCCGTCTGTCTGTCTGTCCGTCTTTAGAACCTTAACTTCTATAGTTATTAAGGTTGGTAATAACACTATTTGACACTATTATAAACCAGAATGTAGATAGGGGCCTCTATTGAATTGAATAATGTAAATTATTTAAATTAAATTATAATAATGGATATCAGACTGTAGACGCGAATGTGTGTTTATCTTATGGCGAGGTTTTCCCAACGCTAAACAACGCTTGTCACTACAGACAGATTACCAAAAGGCTAATACATTTAGTGGAACAAAACAATGGCACTTACACACAGTCGTGCGTTTCGCTACTTCTATTTTTGAGGGTTTTCCATATTTTGCGAAAATTATAGCTGTAATGTAAAATGTACGGTTTTTGGCGCAAACGTGGAAAAAAACATGTCGGCTCGTTGGATTATTTTCCTAAACTAGTAAATTTTCGAGTGTTAATGTGTTCTAAATGGTGAATTATTATTCATTAAGTGCTCGTAAACGTGCTCGAGTGTGGGCAAGTGATATAACGAGGTGAAACGTGTCTTTTCGTGTTGTTTCCAAAACTCCATAGGAGCCTCTTGTAAAGTTCCCACCACTTTACAGAGGCATGAGTTTGACTTGACCGTGACTTACTTAGCTTGACTCTGACTGTGACTATGACTTACTTGACGTTATTAAGACTATACAAAACAGAAGAATAGGCGGTATGGCCTTAAAGGCTTTAGCCTGCCCGATGGGCGAATTATAATAAAAAAAAAAAAAAATGTACCTTTAAAGTTCCATATATAATTATGAAATGTGTATATTAAGATATCGTAGACATAATTTAGTCAATAGGTATATTAATGAATTCAAAAAAACAATACAGTGGAATAGCGCAAATCAGTGTTTCTTTCACCAGGGTTTTTGACCAGTGTGTGTTGCCAGTGATGACATATGGTACTGAGATGTGGTCCTTAACTGTTGGCCTTTTGGAAAAACTCAGAGTCACTCAGCGGGCAATGGAAAGAGCTATGCTCGGAGTTTCTTTGCGCGATAAAATCCGAAACGTGGATATTCGCCAAAGAACCAGAGTCACCGACATAGCTGTTAAAATTTGCAAGTTGAAGTGGCAATGGGCAGGCCACATCGCTCGAAGAACCGATAACCGATGGGGAAGAAAGGTTCTTGAGTGGAGACCACGAACCGGAAGACGCAGCGTAGGTAGGCTTCCCACTAGATGGACCGACGACATCGTGAGAGTCGCGGGCATCCAGTGGATGCAAAAGGCAGGCTGTCGTTCAGTGTGGAGGTTAAAGGGGGAGGCCTATGTTCAGCAGTCGACGTCTTCTGGCTGATGATGATGATGAAGAGTGTTTCTTTCATATATTTTTGATATCAAGCGAAATGTCCTTAGTTTTCTCTTCAGTCTTCTAGATAAAACATTTAATTTTGATTTGGCATTTTTATCATTTTAAGCTAACTATGGAAGTAGACAAACTAGAATGACCAAAATTACTAAAAGTGGTAAAAGAGGGCAAAAAGAGGGTAAAAGAGGGAAAAGAGGGCCTTAAATCATATCAAAATAGCTATATCAGAGTTCTAATTTGGTTCTAATAGTTCTGCTTATCCCAGGGGCCGGTGTTGATGGTTTCTCACATTTTCAACATTAAAAAAAAGTAGGAAAAAAAAGGACCAGTGATACTCTACTTTTCATCACCCACTATGAGAAAATAAAAGGCGCCTCATATTTTATTGTAATATTATTATTTAATAAAACATAGAGTAACAACTAAATTGAAATTAAATAGTATCTAATAATAAAACAACTAAAAACTAACAACTTGTGTCGATACTTTGGCGCCGTCGCATCTTCCTGAGACACAGGGTAGGGCTGGTGCGGCTGCCAATTCGGCAGAGCAGCACAAGTGACGCAAATATGCTAACCTCGGCAGTGGTTACATATTTGGGGTCGAGACATTGGGCCCTTGGGAACCGGGAGCTCACCTCATTTTCAAAAATCTTTCAGAGCTCCTGGTTAATGCGACGCGTGACCAAAAAGCTGGCGTGTTTCTGGCTCAACGCATAAGCATTGCCATTCAACGTGGTAATGCCGCCAGCATGCTGGGTACGCTGCCAACTGGGCTTGAGCATTTGGATTATCTTTAGACCTTCAACGGTTATGGGCAGTCTAACTGTAGTTGTAGTTTTATTTTTAGCTTGTATTTTGTTTAGTTACTAAAAACTTATATTTACATTTGAGACATTTTCGCAATTATGAAAACTTATTGTTTCACAAAACCATGAATTTCTAAAAATCCGTGAAAATTTACAAAAACGCGGGCGCGTGTAGTTCGCGCTTTTTTAATTTGATTTCTTTTTTTTATTCAGCTGGCGGCGCGACTATGGGCCGTCGTACCAGCCAGTCTTTATTCAAACAATATTTGCGTTCGATTTCTTTGGCGCTGAACACTAAGTTGTGTATGTTCCAAATTCAATAAGTGCGCGGCAAAGATAATTGCGGCGCACTTATAAAGAGGATTAAAAACTCATTACTGCCCACTAAAAGTTTGTTAGGCTAAGGACTCACGAAGCGGTTTTCACCCGCGCCCGCCGCGGTTGCGGGCCCGCAGCCTTTGTAGAATACAGATATTTATGTAAAAAATTAAAGCACATTTGACGACGCGTTTTACGGCCGTGGCGTGTGCGATTGTTTGCGGGTCCCGCTGCACCGGCGGTCATCTTGTATCGGCGGGCGCGGGTCGCGGTCCCGCGGCGGGTTGCTCCCGCGCGCTCTGCGATCGGTTGGCGGGCGTCCGCAGTGGGCAGCGGAGGGCAGAGCGTCTTTCAACCGCCCGTCTTGCGATAATCATCCGCCAAGATTGCGAGCGACAATCGCAATACTCCGGTCTCGTGAGTTTTGAAAATAAAACTCCATTCCGCCACCGCAGCGGGCTCGGGTAAAAATCGCTCCGTGAGTCCTAAGCCTTATAGAAAACACCACCTTTGGGTGCACTTAAAGGCGACCAAGTCGTCCTTTTCGAATAGATGGGACGAAAAGTCCTAGGTGCTAGGTCTGCTGGTACCGTTGCGTTCCTATGAAGATTCCGGCGCCCTCTGCCTTGACATAGAGGTCGGCCACCAAGGAGGTTTTAGTGAGTGTAATCTCACATAACATGGCTACACCCCAATGCAGATGAGTTCTTTTGACGATTTCCCCCCGTCAACAAAAATAAACCGGCCAAGTGCGAGTCGGGCTCACGCATTGAGGGTTCCGTACCACCACAAAAATCAATAACTAAGTTACCATGGTAATTGTAATTATAACTTGGTAATGAACATTAATTTGTCAACAACTCGCACTTGGCCATTATTTATTATGTGTTGTTGTACTTTAACGTGTGTACTATAATCATGCCAAGTTTGACGCTTGTATGTATTACCGTTTTTACATTAGAGCTAATACAAAAATTCGTTTGTTGTACCGTTTAGACTTTTTGACTTTGTTATTTGTTAATTAATCCGCCGTAACATTACATATTCTGTGAAAATTTCAACTGGCTATCTTTTACGGTTCGAAACATACAGCCGTTAATAGGACAGACAGACAGAAATCGTAGGCTTAGTAATAGGGTCCCGTTTTTAACCTTTGGGTACGGAATGGAACACTAAAAAGGCCTGCTTAAGACTCCTCAATGGGCGTGGGACCTTACACGCACATTCTTCCGCATTTGTAATTAGTTTGATTACCGAAGAAGCTGGTTTGAGCAGGTCGCTAATTTGAATAAAGGTACGTTTGTAGCACGTTTGTGTACAACCGACGCACGTGTCTGCCCACGCGCTGCGAACCACGCTCGGTTGCTGATGGGATCTTGTTTACTAATACATTTACATTTATTAAGTGCTGGTTAAGCCATTTAAGCAGGGGTTCCACATATCTCTTCTCTATCTCTTATCTATATTGAAGTCGCTTTCCGCGTCTGTCTGTCTGTATGTCTGTATGGCCGCTAACTCCTCCTAAACCACGCAACGGATTTTGATGCGGTTTTCACCATCAGTTAGATACATTTTCAAGGAAGGTTTATATATATGTAGAGATAGAGATAAACCTTCCGTGAAAATGTTCTAACTGATGGTGGAAACCGCATCAAAATCCGTTGCGTGGTTTAGGAGGAGTTAGCGGCCATACAGACATACAGACGTAGTACGTCGTGTAGAGAAGTGATAGAGAAGAGATAGAGATACTTAGTGTTAGTATGATGGTATGGAAATTCAGGTCACGCCCATGAGGTTTCGTATTTTTTCCAGTAAAATGTCGTACTTCATTGATGGGTACCGCCCACTTAGTGAAATACCACGCTTATTGAATAACCACAGACTATCTAAAAACGGTTTTATTAGCAGATTTTTTTAAATCATAGCTTTCGTTTCGATTAAGTCACCTTCCAACCAAAAAAAAATGCTAAATCAAAGTCGGTTCTGCGGTTTGGTAGCTACGATGCTACAGACACACACGTTAAACTTATAACACTCCTCTTTTTACGTCGGGGATTAAAAACAGCGGCACGGGGTTTCTATGTTTGATCACAGAACCCTAATATTGATTTCGTAATGACCGAACCGATTTCTCTTAAAGTAGAGTAGCTTTATGAAAATGGAAAAATTAGAGATTTCTACAATGATATTTAAAACTATGGATTTTGTTCGGAACTCGAAAATGTTCAACCGAAGGTAAACAAAACCATATCAAGGTGCACGGAAAGAAAAAAAGTCTCGAATCAAGAGTATATCTATTGGTCAAGAATAATATGGTTTCATATATGGGGAAAACAATATTTTCTTGAATAAAGCAATTTATTGTTTTAGTTGATAAGCTCAAATCAACATTTTAATGTCTCATATAAAGATGATATATTATCGATAGAAGAATTAAGCAATTTCTTCATGCAAGAGGAAACGGTTTCTTGTTCTTCAAGACTCACAGTTTTCTTGAACAAAGACAGTTAAAGTTTTTGATGCATACCTATTTTATTTTTAGAGTAAGACAAAGCAATTTTTATAGAAAACATAATAATCTTCTAATAAAATAATCGAATTCTGCGCTCAGAATGCAAAAGTCTTAAATGAACAAAATCTTAGTATTAGTAGAAGATAATAGTATTTTTCAATTGAGACAATAAGTTTTATTTTAAATAGTTTTAGTTTTAAAGCAAGATTGTGATAATTATGTTGGAGACTGTTTCATCTTGTTGAGACCGCACATCATTTTAACTTGAGGATTGGCATTGTTTAACTCAAAACATGCATGCATTGAATGAAGATTCGATCACATCTTAAACCCAAACAACTGAATGTTAGTACAATGCAACAGTTATTAGAAAGAAATAGCCTTTTAATTTGAGTCAAAAATTGTAACAGCTTCTACTGAGAATTCTGTTGTTTAAACTAATCATAATATTTCTTAATTTAAGAAACTTAAAATTTTATACTAAATAAAATTTCTCTCCTTTCAATACTTTCTACATTTTATTTGAATAATTTCATTTACTTTTCTTTAGTATTTTAAATCTTAAGCAGAGACTAATACTACTTCTAAACTGAGAATATATATTTTCAAGGTAAGATTATCAATGTTCTTTTCTTGAATAACCAGGGATTTCATCCTAAAACTAAATTGATCTCTGTTTAAATAATAACCTTTTCTTGTCCTAAGATTTTTTATGTCCAGTCAAGAATAAAAATATTTTTGAATTGAAAATGCATACTCTTAAGTAAAGTATTTCTTTATCTTAACCTTAAATAACTGAGAATCTTCTGCAAAGACAAAAATTCTTAGCTCGAATAATGCCTTTTACTTGTCTAAAGAATGTTTGATTTTAAGTAAAGACTGTTGATGTTTTGATATTAAGAATGTATCTTCTTAGGGAGAGTATGGTAATATTCTTAGTCTGAATAATTAGGGGTTTCAGATCAAAAACAGATTGATCTTAGGCGAACGATTTCTGTGCGTTATTTGAAGAATATATTTGCTTCTATCAAGATGTTTTGTTTCTTCAAGTAAGTAATTTCTAGATTTGCATTAATAATTCTACTTCTCAGATGAAACTAATAATTTTCTTAATTGGAAAGTAGAAAGTCTCAAAGCAAGACCATAATGAAACACAGGGTTACGCAAAAAGGGTGTACTATCCCGAAAGGGACTCATAGTACTCATCATTATGAATAACTTTTACTCCGGGGGCTACCCTGATTTCGCGAAAAACCACAGCTGTTCCATACATTTCATCAAGTTTCACTGACAGTTTTATATGGAACTGCTGATATTTTTATCGCGATTTCGAGGTTAACAACAAAGTAAAAGTTGTTCATAATGATGAGTACTACGAGCCCCTTTTCGGGTTAATACACCCCTTTCGCGTCATCTTGTGTTTCATTCTGGTCTTGCTTTGAGACTTTCTGTCATCTATGCGTATTGACAAAAGCTGAAATGCAGTGCTTATAGAGCAATACATTCTGGTATTGCTCTATAAACACTTGACACATTTAAAAACCAATACATACAACATAGCAGAATTATCAATACAATCGATTTTAGCTCGAGTTAGTTACGACTTACGCCATGGATCAATCTTATTTTAACCCTGACTTTAAATTAAAATAAGTTGTCATTTATCAAAACATTTATTATTATAACACTATATTTTTAAACACGTCATACACACAATCTTAATTCTTAACTTAGGTACATACAATAAAATTATTCAAAAATATAAGATCAAAAACATAGTAGACTTACAAAAAAGATGCAGTTTTTAAGGGCGTGCTCGCCTGCTATAAGCTATCCATTTCGCACGTTTTAGAGATAACATCTAATTTTGGCAAAGGTATCAGATAAAAAAACTTAAAAACCTAACTTTTCCGATATCTTCGCCAAAATCTAAAGTATCAGTGTGAAAATTGCTTTATAACATATGTAATTTTTTCTGAAAAAAAATAACTATTTAATTTTACTGTTTTTATACAAACATATTGATTATTTATCTTGACAAAACGTTTAAACTGTGCAAAAAAGAAAGCAAAGAGGGCCTTAATGCTATGAAACGGGACTGCAGCCTTAACATATTAATATTGTGGAAGACTGGTTCAATAACAATATTTTCGAATTGACATATCGAATCAACGCACGAATTAAAAAAAAATACTCTATTGCCCAATTTTTAGTTGGCCTTAAAGCTATGAAACGGGACTGCAGCCTTAACATATTGATATTGTGGGAGACTGGTTCACTAAGAATATTTTCGAATTTACATATTTAGTCAACAGACAAATAGACTTTACGAAAGTTATGGTAGTTAATAGATTAAATTTTGGTGAAAACCAGGAAAATAACAAATAAATCTTTTAAAAAATAAGGCCAGAATATTAGTATGGAAATCAGTTTCCAATCTGGTTCTGTTGGTTCTGGTTCTGAAAACCACGTCAGCGTGGTTTTCACACATTATTAATATCTGAACGGGTGTTATTCACGATCCGGCCTAATATAACGTGAGTAACACCCGTTCAGATATTAATAAGGTCAGGTTTTTTTTTGGCCAACTTTTATTTTCCAAATGGTTCCCCGAACACACCCGTTCGGCTTATCTAACCTTCTACGGCATAACGCCTTGCATAAATAAATAAACTTACATCAATATCAACAATGAGATTCTCGATGCACTCCAGTGTCGAACATTTTGTTTTTCTGTCGAGTCTCCCTTATGGAGGGATGAGATGACAGGAGTTTCATTTGATCTGGAACCTTCCGATCTGAAAAATAAATGCGAAAAATTATACATAGGTACTTATGTGTATAGGGCTAGTGGCTGGCTAAGTGGCTACCATGCTGTGGTGTAGTAGATAGCAGGTACCGAAAAAAGTATGTACCTAACTCACCATTATCGGTTTCCTGTGTTATGCCTTCGTATAAACTTGCCAACGAATCATATTTATTTGTATTAATAAATTTCAAACTGATAATTGTATTTATAAACGTTTGCCACTTTGTATAAAAATTCAAAGTATTTTCCTTGTACTTTTCTTCGATATCCAAATTAATCTGAAATCACACCACACTGATTAATATTATATATGCGATATTTTGCGTGTAAGTTTGTTATCATAATAGCACGGATTGACACACATGCTACATTTTTAGCAGCTTCACGCACTAAGATTTAAAAAAATATATAAACTGTTTAAACAACACCCAGAGATTCTTGAAGAGATAATAATTGTCTTGTTTTTAGTTTACATATTGAGAATAATATTGTTTTTCACTTACTTTACCACTAAATGAGTGAAACTGCTGATCAAAACGAATAAAAAAACATACCTACCTATAATCAATGCAATAATTATAGTTAATTGGCTACCAGTATACATCCAAATTTGATTTGGATGTATACTGGTAAAAATAAATTCAAAATAAATGAAATACTAATTATTAGTAGGTGTAACTTACCATGTGCAGTAAAATATTATATTCTTCAATATTGGATTTAACCAAAAGTCTGTGGCCAATTAAAGGGCATAGCTCTTTGAGAAAATCATCACTTAGATGTTTTAGTTGGTATTGCTGAATTACATTTTCTGGAAGAAAAAAAATATATTAATAATCAATGCCATCATCTCAGCCGTAGAACGTCCAATGCTGGACATGCGTCTCCCCCATTGACTTCCTAGAGTGGTTTGAAGCGAAAACTTACCTTTAAATCTGTCTATAACAGACTCCGGAACTCCCCATTTGTGCAATATAACTTCTATCGAAGTTTCATCATCAGCCATCTGCATTAATATCACAACAAACGAATAAGAAGGTTAATAATCACAAAGTAAACTGTAACAGTAGAAAATGAAACAACACACGATCACACGATTTTTTGCAGAGACAACTTACGATAGTTTTTTTGGTTCAATTCAATTCTTGGTGTACGGCGAATATGGATCACAACAGCTCTGCTTAATAAATTACATTAATTTATATTAAAATGTATTCGATACGATTCACAACCCCACTTGACGCGACAAGACAAATCAGAAAATTGGCGAATACAGGGTTGCCAGCTCCGAAACATTTTCCTTTATAAATGGTAAAAATTCTTTAAATTCATTCAAAACATTAAACGATTAAATTAAAATTATAATCGAATCAATCGAAGCGATTAGAGAGCTCGAGTTGACAGCTCTCGGGGTTTTGTATAATATACGCGAATAGGTGATCGATCGGTGGGCGAACTTCGGTGATCGCACGTGACTATTTTGGGCGGGCCTGACTCGTACTTGGCCCGTTTTTTTTGTTAGGTACCTATACTACAGATTGTGCACTATAATAGTACCAAGTTTGAGCCTTGTACTTATTACCGTTTCTGAGATATGAAAAATACAAAAATACCTTTTCAAATATGTTATTTTGTATGGGACCCTTCATTTTTGACTTTTTGTTGTTTTTGTTTAATCCACCGTATTCTGTAAAACAATCTGCCAGCTCTATTACCTACGGTTCACGAGATGCAACCGTTTAAAGGTCAGACAGACAGACAAACACCGGAGACTTAGTAACAGGGTTCCGTTTTTACCCTTTGGGTATGGAACCCTAAATAACTAATTACTAACAGCTCGTATATTACAGACATTGTTTTAAACTATCACGGTTGTTCACTAAAGTTATATGATTATTTACGAGAATACTATACGCAGTGATACAGTGAGTGTGTTTTGTCGGGACTTGTGTTTTGTTCGAGTTCGAGTTCCAGTGATAACCGTAGCAAAAGACTAAGAAAGAGGGTAGATCGTTATGTCTGCACCTAACTTTTTAAATGTTCGACTAACCACCCGCATTCCTCAGTCTTCCCGTGAACATGGTGCATGTAACTGCGCCGAAATATCGAGAGCTTATTCCACAACCTTACCACGGTAAATATCCCGTAAATAATCTTATAAATTTATTACGGTCATGTACAATACATGGGGATTTTACCCTGCAGTTCAAAACGGAGCGAGTACTCACTTCTTTAGTGCGTGAGGGTAGATAGACGTGCGGAACGCTATCTATCTCTTTCAAATAAACGGTCTCAATATCTGTATCTTCACTTTAATCTACACTTCAACACACGTTTTATCAGGAGGTAAAGTTTGTGTGTGTGTAATGGGCAAACTCCGGAACTACTGGTCCGATTATAAAAAAAATATTTCACGCATAGAAAGCTCCACTATCCCTGAGTGACATATTTGGCTATGTTTTGTTCACAGCGCGGGTGAAGCTGCAGAAGAAATCTAGTTTACAATAAAGTAACATAAATGTTCAGTGAAACCAATCACAGGAATAAAAGCTGATACGTTGTGTTGTATATTTTCGGTACGTGTCAATAAATTGCGGCCAGTATTATAAACATGGATGAATTGTACGACCTGATATTTGTACCTGTATTATTGGTTGTGCTTACCTAGTCATGATTTAAAAAACTCTTTCACGAATGCAAAGATACACTCTCCTCGAGTGACTTAGATTATGTTTTATTGACAACGCAGGTGAAGCTAGAGGGTTATAATCTCAAGGGTGGTCCAATATAAATTAATTATTCCACCCATAAGGGTAGAAAGCAGAGTAATCTTTCAAGTTAAACAATAGTCGGTTTTTTTAGTTTTTAACCTGGGTATTATTTTAACTGTTCTGTTTCTCACTTTGATTGCGAACAAATAGTTTCTTAATATACTTTTAGGTATTAATGCACATTCTCTTCTGAAAACTCGCAATTTCCTTAAAACTAGGGAATTTATTTTAGATATGACAACACTCATTCGTCCCCCCCATCCTTCCGTTGCCGGTTATAGTCACATACTCTATTAGTCAAGACATTCGATTTACATCTAAGAATCAATTATTCTTGGATGAAGAAACGCGACTTTCAACTTCTACTAGTTATAGATAAGTTAATACCTACTAAGTAGAATTTTAAAAATATATATAGAGTTCACAATTGAATGGCTTATAACGTGTAACAATCGTACATTTTTGAGTTGGTCGACTATTACTCGTTATATTATAATAAAGCCTACTTATCCGTGATAGAGGGCCCTATGATAATTAAATTACTATGGAACCCAGATGGAGATATGGAAAAAAAAATATCCTTATCAAAACGTGTTAAGGTTCAATTTTGCAATAAAATCTACAGCTGACTACTGATAAAACGATATTTCAGATTATATAACTAATATTAGCTAGTAGTCAAGTCAGCCATAAAATTACTGCAGATGCCTTAAAATTCAAAACCTAATAGTAAACCACCAAAATTAAAGCGTATTTAGTGAATAAAATTGCTTTTCAAGTTTAGACACCTAATATTCAATGATAAATCATAGCGACAGTGCAAATAGATGATCGTAGATCATAGGCATCCTAAAACGCAGTTAGTTCGTAGGTTTGATTATTTAACTATCAGAGATCAAAGATTCTGTTCAATGGTAAATTCTACCGCTATTTACATAAAAATAAAGTCTGTAAAGGCTGAGCACTGGTGCAGGGCTGACAATAGTTTTTTTACCTACTCGAGTTATCGTCGAACAAACATAGGTAGGTATAAAATATGAACTCCGATTTGTCCCCTTAGACTAAAAGACTTTCGCTTTATTTTATTTAGTGGCCTAAATATATTTAGCATAATGGGGATTCTTAGTAAATTCGCGGTGTAAGATCCAGATAAAAGTATCTAGGTTTTTTTTAATTAACTGGAGAAAAATTTCAATTCTTTGAACTTTAATGAAAAAAGCATAGATAAATTAACCCATACTTTTATGGAATAAAATTAGGCATAAAATATATACACTTATTAAAGAAAATATTAATATATATTTTCAAATATTGGTTACATACGTTATTTCGGCTCTTACTTAAATATTCTTAACTTGTTTACAAACATTTATTTTATTGGAACAATATACGTTATTTGGGCAGTTAATTGGTATAAATGGGTTGATTATTTTACGTATTATCAAGTAATTAAAAATAAAAATTCTCAAACAAATAATTTGCATTCTTAGTTGAACAATCCCATACTTGTTCCCAAAACACAGATAAATCTTGGCTAAAAACATAAGACGATCTTGCTTAAAATTATTTTGTTTTTTAGTTTGACGCTAGTAGTTAAGTAATCCAATTAAAATTGTCTCAAACTAAACATGTATTTTCTTAGAATAAAATGTATGTCTATCTTATTTTGCATCATATAGGGATTCTTAATTGAAATATCCAATACTTATTCCCTCAAAACAGACAAATCATGGCTAAAAACATAAGACTATCTTGCTTAAAATTATTTTGTGTCTTAGTATGACGCTAGTAGTTACTTAATTCAATAAAAATTGTCTCAAACTAAACATGATTTTTTCTTAGAATAAAATGTTTTTCTATCTTATTTTGTATCATATAGGGATTTTTAGTTGAAATATCCAATACGTATTCCCTCAAAACAGACAAAACTTTTTTAAAAACATAAGACTATCTTGCTTAAAATTATTTTGTTTCTTAGTATGATGTTAGTAGTTATTTAATCCAATAAAAATTGTCTGGAACTAAACATGTATTTTCTTAGAATAAAATGTATTTCTATCTTGTTTTGCATCATATAGGGATTTTTAGTTGAAATATCCAATACTTATTCCCTCAAAGCAGACAAATCTTGGCTAAAAACATAAAACGATCTTGCTTAAAATTATTTTGTGTCTTAGTATAACGCTAGTAGTTACTTAATTCAATAAAAATTGTCTCGAACTAAACATGAATTTTTCTTAGAATAAAATGTTTGTCTATCTTATTTTGTATCATATAGGGATTCTTAGTTGAAATATTCAATACGTATTCCCTCAAAACAAACATATCTTGGCTAAAAACATAAGACCATCTTGCTTCAAATAATTTTGTTTCTTAGTATAACGCTAGTAGTTACTTAATCCAATAAAAATTGTTTCAAACTAAACATGTATTTTCTTAGAATAAAATTATTGTCGATCTTATTTTGTATCATAGGGATTCTTAGTTGAAATATCCAATACGCATTCCCTCAAAACAGACAAATCTTGGCTTAAAATATAAGACTGCTTTACTTAAAAGTATTTTATTTCTTAGTTTGACGATAGTAATTACTTAATCCAATAAAAATTATCTTAAACTAAACATTTATTTTCTTAGAATAAAATGTATGTCTATCTTATTTTGTATCATAGGGTTTCTTAGTTGAACAATCCACTTCTTATTCCCACAAAACAGACGAATCTTGGTCTAAAACATTTAGTTACCTTGTTAAGAATTAAATCGATTCTTACTTTAATGCCAAAATACTTACTTAACCCAAAAAAATATATCTTGAACCAAACAAGTGTTTTCTTAATAGGAAACGTAACTCTATCTTATTTTGAATCATTTTACCTTATTAATTCGATACTTAAATTTACATCAAAATAAAAATATTTTTCTTCATACGAAATTTATTTTTCTTTAAATAAGACGTTCCTACTTTCCGATTTATGAGAATAATACATTATTTAAAGTAAGACAATATTTTTTTGAATCTAAAAGATATTCTTGAGTTAACAAGTTAAAAGTTTTAGTTAAAGTCACGTGTCACAGGTTCTGAATCAAAGTTTTATAGTTCTTGGTCCTATACATTATTTTCTTACACTAAGATACAAAAAAATCTTAATTTGAAAAAAATATAAATTGTTTACCCAACACCCAGATATTCTTGAAGGAATAATAATTGTTTTGTTTGTAGTAAATATAATGAGAATAATATTGTTTTTCGCGAAGAGTATCAGTTTTGTTGTTCTAAGACATTATTATTAATTCAAGCATTTATTTACTTGATATTAAACAATATTCCTGAGAATAAAAATATTCTTGGTCGGAAACAAATTTCGCGAACATTTTTTTCCGTGTGATCTGTGCATTTAGGCTACAATTGTTGCAATCTATATTAAACATCAACATGTATCAAAAGATCATGGCCTCAATCTCATAGGAAAAAGCTTTGACCGAAGGAAAAAAGTCCAGGCTGGTCGCAAAAGTTTTGTATCTCACATTTTAGATTAAAAATAACAATAATATTCTGAGATATCACCATGAAGCCAGGAATTTGTTTCGGAGCTAGCTCAGAACAAAGCCGTAGCCAGGTATTATTTCGGATTTTAGATTTTGTATACCTGCGGCGCCCCTTTATAGGCGCCTATGACGTCCATTTTTATCTCGCGCCCTGGGGGTTCGCCCAACCAGGCCCTACCCTAACGCCGGTACTGGGGGGAGCAGCCCCTGCCCACGGCCTTGATCACCATCGCTCAAACAAAGTGGTTAGTTTATTTTTTTATTCCCAAAGCAGTTTTGTAGCCGTTCATGTCAAAACACTTTTCTTCGTGAATTTTACTAACAGTTCTAGTTTTTTGTGTGTTTGTTATGTTATGTTACACCCCAAGCTTGCAGGTCTTATCACCCCCACTTTGAATTAGAATTCGATGTTATGTTAATTTTTCTCTTTTATGTAATTATTTTATTTCGGGTTAGGCTAAAATTAGCATCACAAATATCTATAGAGAAAAATCATTTATCCCAAAATCCTTATTGTTTTCGAAGCGACATAGAAGCATTACACTAGAGATTCATCATATACAAATAAAACATGGACTACCCCAGTGACGTCTGAATCAATCAACTAACTAGACCAACATCCATGTTTGTAAATCAATGGGTTTCAATTCAAAATTGACAAAATCTGTTGTCAGAATTATATTTACATAATTAATTTAAGGATTGACGAAACAATATTTTATTTCCTTTATGAGCTTAAAGGAATGTTGTAACACTTGACTGATGTAATACATATTTATATAATACCTAGCTGCGCCCCTCGGTTTCACCCGCGTTATATACATCTTTGAAACAACCTTTTTTGGTAGCGACAGCCAAAACTTCCTTTGTCTTCACTTTGTCTTAGATGTTTTTTTTTTTATGTCAATGACTTAAATTTTTGTCTTTCCATACAAAATGTATGGGAGAACGAATTTTCGTCATATTTTTCGTGATTTTTTTCTGATAGTTTGATACTTATTGCTATTATTATTCTGCTATTTGGGGCGGAGAGAAATCCAACAAATCAAAGATCATGAAAATCGAACCAGAGGATGTACAGCATCCTCCAACTGCATACTGCTGGGTACGCTGCCAACTGGTAGTGGGCTTGAGCATTTGGATTGTCTTTAGACCTTCAACAGTCTATGGGCAGTCTAACTGTATTTGTAGTTTTAGTTTTAGCTTGTATTTTGCATATTGATTGCTCTGCAATCTCCAAGCCGCTTGCCAAGCGTGGAGATTATGGCAAATCCCCTCCCCCGAGTTATAAGATAAGATAATTTATTTATTTCTTTAAAAGAGCACATAAAAATTTACAATAGATATACACAATGTGAGAAACCTAAATAAAACATTTTCAGTGGGCCCCAAACCAGGCTAAGCCTGTATCTTGGGTACCCTGAGAACAGAACATATGTATTTTTTGATCAGCGCTGACAAAATGGAACACAACTAATTAATTGCTTACAATTTTTCTATTTATGTTTATTTAATTTAATTTAGTATAAATATAAATAAATATGACTATACATAGTGTAAATATGTAAATATGTAATCATGCGTGCATCTGTGCAATATGAGTGTTTATAATTCTTATACTTATTATACTTGTTTAGTTATTAATTAACTTTAACTAATATTATAAAGAGGAAAGATTTGATTGTTTGTTTGTTTGCATTGAATAGGCTCCGAAACTACTGAGCTGATTTGAAAAAAAGTTCGCTGTTAGCTACACTATCCCCGGGTGACATAGACTATATTATATTTTCAAAAAAAATAGGGATCCTTACTAAAACTCCAATAATGTAACCCAAGGTGTAAAAAAAATAGATTTGCGCTGCGTTTCTAGTTTAGTTAAAGGCACATGCCCGTTAAAACAGAGGTTATTATTTAAGTTATTTGCCAGTGAGTTTTTATACTCATACAATAGTACCAATATGCCCTTTAACTAGCTTTGCTAGTTTTTTCAAGGTTATTAACCAAATAAAGATTCTATTAGAATAATTTAATCATGTTATTCTGAAATGTGGCATTAGGAGTGGATGTACTTGACTGAATGTTAAACTGCTTTCTAAATTGTATATTTGATAGTTATCTAGTATGGTTGGTTGCATTTATAAATAAGATCTAAAAAGAACTAATGGCAAATGTGCCGATAGCGCAAAGCCAAATTTTGGGGGAAAGAAAAACGTTTTCTAAATGGAATTTTAACTTTTTACACTTTTTTTTTGTAAAAATTTTCATGACCGTGGATTCAACGTCCGTTAGTCGTAATATTAAACATGTTTACATAGTATTAATAGCGTCAAACAAGTCATAGTCACAGTCACAGTCAAGGAAAAGTAAGTCACGGTCAAGTCAAACTCATGCCCTTGTAAAGTGGTAGAGATTTACAACAGGCTCCTATGCAGTTTTGGAAACAACACGAAAAGACATGTTTCACCTCGTTATATCACTTACCCACACTCGAGCACTTAATGAATAATAATTAACCATTTACTACACATTAACACTAGAAAATATACAAGTTTAGGAAAATAATCCAATGAGCAGAATTGTTTTTTGTCCACGTTGGCGCCAAAACTCTTTAAACTTTTTCAACATGGCTCTCGACTTGAACACACCCAGATTGTAACTGAACGGGAAAATCATCAAAATAATAATGAATATTTAAATCAGTCAGATTTTTTTCATCCCGTGAACATGGTGCATGTAACTGCACCAAAATATCAAAAGTTCATTCAACAAGCTTACCATGGTAAATAAATAAATAAAATAATATAAATATTTCGGGACATTTTTCACACACTGTCATCTGACCCCAAACTAAGCAAAGCTTGTGATATGGCTGCCAGAGACTGATATACATACATATATAGTTTTAAATACATACTTAAATAGATATAACAACCAGATATAGAACAAACACAAATGTTCATCACATAAATGTTTGTCCTACGTGGGAATCGAACCCACGCCCCCAAGCTCAGAAGGTAGGTTCACTACCAACTGGACCAACGGGCTATCATATAATAATCATAAAACTTTATTTAAATCAGGCGGCATTGCCATTCAACGTGGTAATGCCGCCAGCATGCTGGGTACGCTGCCAACTTTGGTAGTGGGCTTGAGCATTTGGATTGTCTTTAGACCTTCAACGGTCTATGGGCAGTCTAACTGTATTTGTAGTTTTAGTTTTAGCTTGTATTTTGTTTAGTTAATAAAGGCGCTAGCCCAGTAAAAAACTTTAAATCAGGGTACGAATATATTGCTGCTTTAAAAATACTAACTAAACATTCAGTTAAAAGTTAACTTGAAATGCTATAATAACTTATCTAAATTGAATATACATGTATTGTTATAACATGTCATAAGAGTCGAAATGATGTCATTGAATATAATACATACCTATGTAATAATAGGTTAATAGAGTTTGAAGGTAGGTAGATACATTCTTATGCCTGGGGTCTTAGAATACTGCTTCGGTATCCGGCCTGTCGTAAAAGGGGGCATTTGGGCTTGTGGGTGGTCATATTTGGACATCTGACTTCCCATTCCGCAAGCCCAGGGAATACAAAGGCGCGGTGTGGCCCACGCCGTTGTAAAGTAAAGGAAGGGAAATGCCCTGAGTATTTCCCGGGAGCATTGCTTCAGGCAGTGTGCAGCTGGGTATCTTTTAAAGATTTGCCCGCCCCGTCAACCACCAAAAATCTGGTAGATAACATAACTAACATACCTACTTAGGGTGTCTATAATGTACAACATGATATTTGCCGACACGATATTGTACGGCACGATAATGTACAGCATGATAATTGGTGTACATGTACATAGAATATCATGTTGTACAATCCATGTCGTACAATACTGGCCGTCAATTATCGGCCCGTGTCTATAAAGCACGGCAAGGAATGTACAGACAGGATTGCACAGCCAATAATCCATGTACGAGAAAAAAGTCCACGTTTTATCGGGCTGTACATTATTATGCCGTACATTATCATGTCGTGCAATACGGGCCGTGTTTTGTCGAAACGGGCCGAAAATGTACGACCGATAATGTACAACATGATAAAAGGTGGCATCTCCCTATTGGCTAATTTTGCTGAAATGTCTCTGCTCTTATTGGCTGTTGAGTCTATGACGTCTGTCGATTCCATGCTTCGTTTGAACAAGATAGTGTAAAATAGTCACAGATTAAAAATATGAGAACTATCAAAACTTTTTGGTGGTGAGGCGGAGAGAGGAGTAAAACTGTGTTAGATCTGTCACTCATTTCGAACCTAACCAACGCAAGTCTGACTCCAGGTGGGCTCCCGCCAGAAGCTCTTGCGGTCGCCCCTGAGTGTCGCTTCGCCACACTCGACCTTCGCTTCGCTACGGAGGTCACCGGCTCGCTCCGCTCACCACCTCCCCCCTTCGCTCCGCTCGGTCTCGTATGGCTCGCTCTCACTCAGAACCTCCCTTGAGCTTCTGGCTCCCGCGCTTTTTATATACACTCTAGGGGTAGGGACCACAAGACTAGGTGGAGTCGGGGTGCTCTTGTGTCGGTTCTGTGACCCATTTCGAACCTAACCTACTCAAGTCCGGATGCTCTGTGTCGGATCTGTCACTCATTTCATTTGTACCTAATACACTCGACGTGGAATGTCCACGTCTAAACGAAGCATCAGTTTTGAATTTTTATGGTCACCAATTATCGTGCTGTACAAAATCGGGGTGTACATTATTAAACAGAGTCAATAATGCACGGCATGATATTGTACGACACAATAATGCACAGCATGATAATTGGTGTACATGTACATGGAATATCATGCTGTACATTATCGCTTGTGCATTATTGGACCGATCTGATAATGTACGGCATGATATTGCACGGCACGATATTGTACAACATGATATTCCATGTACATGTACACCAATTATCATGCTGTGCATTATTATGCCGTACAATATCATGCCGTACATTATCTGTGTCGTACATTATTGCCTCCCCCTACTTACACTAAAAACAACAAACCAAAACCATTGACCAATGTAAGTTGCTTCCTAGCTTTTATTAGTGTGTAAATTAGACAGAGGTCAACTAACATTAGCCCAAAATGACGATTTGCTGCTATTTGGTGTACATAATAGAACCACAAAAACATTGACCACAAAAACCAAGATAGCGCAAACATTTGTTTTCATTATCTTGGAATCTGATTAAAATGCATATAATTAATTATGTACGGGAAATCATTGTGGCGTGCAGTGGTATAATAACGTAGCAAAATCTTGTAAATAATTCATGATCATTTTTTTAGATGAAATTACATGCTCTCTGACTCAGATAATAAAAGTTCTTTTAACACTTTTATTTTCTTTGGCAAAATAATTTATCTGCCTAGGTTAGTGACGGCAATTAGTTAGGAAGAAGTTAGGGTAGTTTAGTTCTTCCAAATTCAAAATAAGATGAGAAAATTAGGAAAACACAATTTTTATGGCCAGTGTTTTCTTACCTTTGTATAGAGCTCCTTTGTAGTCATTTTGATCTTTTTTACACAACAATATTAACTAAACGAAATTAATTATTTTACCACGAGTTCACAACTTTGAAAACACATTATTTTTATTTTGTAAGGTAGAAACTAGTACTCCGAAATTGCAATTTTTTCTTCTGATTTTAAATGCGAAACGTCACTGATTAGTGATGACATTTCACTCAGTGTTATCAGTATTTTATCAATTAGCAAAACAATACAGTAATCACATGTATCACTTCCTGCACTGGCTGATTGAGTTTCACAAGGAAACGTAAATTCTTGTTAGAGTCTGATGAGAATTATTATAAAAACTAGTTGACGGCATCACAATAGAAATCGAAAGTTAGTCTTATCATAAAAATTTCCCACGGTGTCCAGTGCTGCCATGTAGAAAAATACACAAAGTAGGCCAACGACGTTCCGTTTCACGCAACGATTTGAGTGACCTACTAAAAATCTTTTTTTCATTTGGTAATTTTTGTAATGACCAGTGGGATTACGAGAATTCGATGCGAAAAATACGTATCAAAATACTTTTCATGTATATTGAAATGTCTATGGAATTCGATGCGTATTTTACGCATTGAATATTCGTACTTGGCCCAAAGTAATAAAGGTCGTTGTTGCGGTATCTGATATTATTTTTATATAACTTTTTAACCCTTTTTCTTAATCCCTCCTGCTGGTATCCCCTTTGACCTCTGGAGCCCAAATTGGCATGTTTTTGTTGAGTATTATAAGTACGATCACTCCCTTAAATATTTAGTATGTAAATCTGGTTTCTGCCGCAAAAAAATCATCAGAACTATGTTGGTTCTTTGTGGAAAAATAATAATAGCTGTTTTGGATATTAAAAAAACAAATAATTATGAAAAAGTTAATCAAACAACATCCACTGTTTAGTTTATTTTTTATTTATCTATTCCAGCCTTTAAATAGTACATAAATAAAGCTTTTGATTACTTATACAAATAATCAAAAAGCCCAAATTATTTTTTGCGCCGAGATTCGTACCCATTAAAAATCATCAGTCATTGACGTGTTATCCTTTGTCCGTGCCATTTTCAGCCTTTACTTTGCAGTTTACTTTCCTCTGTCTGAAATCTTTGACTAAATGATGTCAATTCTGTGCATAATTATTTTTACTGTACAGGCTGTAGTGAACATTTTGAACAATACGTAGCGGCGTTATTCGCTATTGCAAGTTCAATAAACTATTTAACCCGGATAGCTACATATTTTTATCTTCAAATGGTTTAAATATCTTCCTTGATTTTAGTAATGTTTTAAGTAAAAATAGTTCACAGAACTGGCAGAATTGTCAATTGTCTAAAGTAAAGGCTGTTTTGACTTTTTCGTCTATTTGTTTTCTTGTGATGGGAACCACGCTTGGCACGCTTCTGTGGCGATCTCACAAAGCGCCGTGAATGTCTTGCTTCGAGAGTCGTAGTCTGGAAAACAGTTAAATTATTATTTTAAAAACTTGTAAACAAATTTTCTTTGATAAATATTTTTACTTTTGAACCTACGACACAAATAGAGTGGTGTTATTATTTATGCGTGTGCATTCAAAGTTAAAGTCAAAGTTTTTAATTGCTTGCCAATGGGGTATAAAAGGTCTTAAAATATTAAATGTGCATCCATTAATAGCCATAAGGGTGAGTAAGGGTAAAATTGTATTAGTTTATAAATATGTCAATGTCTGTCTATGAATTTTTGTGTCTGTCTGTGGCATTGTAGCCTCCAAACGGCTAAACTGATTCTGATTTAATTTTTGTATGAAAAGTGAGTTGATTGAGGGTGTGAGCTATTCAAGAAAAGCTGTTTCAAGATTATCAACGAAAATACAACATGACTTGGTTTAGCACTATGTTTTTTTTTTGTTTTGAACGTGCTCGAATATAGTAAGTTATATAATAGTGCTAACAGACGAGACGGACTTGGTTGACGCAGGCTTGATTTACGGACCGCCGACCAACTAACAGGAGTGAGAGATAAAATGTACTCTTCTCTCTCGTAGGTCAGAAGGTGGTCCGTCAACCAAATCCACACGTCTGTTAGCACTTTAACAAGGTGAAACAAGTTTTGTTTCCAAAACTCCGCTGAAGCATCTAGTAAAGTATTTGTTTTAATTTTTTTGTGGGATATTATTGACTGAAAATAAAAATGTCTTTGTGGTTTCGTTTTTAATTATGTGGGTTTTCTTTTGATGCTTTTTATTGATTATGATTGATACCTTCGACATTCATTTTAAAGATGTTTTCTCTGACCAATCCAAAAAAAAAAAACACAAATAAAGGTTATCTATTATCATACTTTTTCTATTAAGAAAATTATTATTAATCGTTTTTCAGTCTTTGGGAATTCCTAGATAACATGTTCAATTTTTATGATTAAAACAGCAGAAAGTCTGAACAGCCAGGACTTAACTATGTTACTGATATGAGAAATGAAAAAAAAAACATTTTCCAAACTACATTATGACAAGCCAGTGCCCTTAGTCCCAGATTTGATAGTTTACGAAAACTTTTTTCGTTTTCGTCTTGTTCCATACATTGCTGGGCTAAAAGGTATTCGAAAACTTTTTTCGTATTAGAGTGAAGCAATCTATACCGCCGATAACTGCCAAATTTAGTTCCTCCACGTTTCCGATAGAGACGCTTTACTAAAATGTATGGAACAAAACGTAAACGAAAAAAGTTTCGTAAACTATCAAATCTGGGACTAAGGGCACAGAGACTTACAACTTTAAAAACGTACCATTAGGACCTCTCTTCCCGAACATAATGCCATTCATGGGCGCGTTCTTGTAGTTGGCTTCTGTGAAGTCAACTAGCGATAGCAGCACCACCACGGCACATGCAATGGCAATTGTCAGCCGAAACATTTCGCAGGACATCTAGAAATAAAGTCAAATTTAAAGCTTTGGTTTAAAAGTTTTTATAGATCTACTGGCGACCCGCCCGCCCGGTTTTGCACGGGTGCAATTTACGTGCGAAGCCGGGGCGGGTCGCTAGTTATATATATATAAACCTTCCGTGAAAATGTATCTAACTGATGGTGGATACCGCATCAAAATCTGTTGCGTGGTTTAGGAGGAGTTAGCGGCCATACAGACATGCAGACAGACTGACGCGGCAAGTGACTTTAATTTATACTATGTAGGTAGAGATAGAGCAGAGAAGAGATATAGAAGAAGAGATGTAGAGAAGATAGAGAAGAAGAGAAGCTGTAATTTTCTAACAATATCACACTTTGTTTGTAAAAAGTAGAGGGAATAGATTTCTTCTAGATCAACGTGTTTCATTCTCGGCCACAACGTCGCTTACCATCAGGCGAGTTGGTGGGCAAACAAACCAAACTATTCTATTACATAAAAAAATGTATCATCAAATACATTTTTTACGTGATTGCTATTAAAAAGAAAATTAAACATTCTAATTACAAAATACTCTAGTCACGAGAAAATAATAAATATGACGGAACTCTAAAAAAATACTAATAACCGGGACCTTAATTTTTTTACTTATATACCAACTTTGTATCCCAAGCTCATGGGCTCAATTGTATGTAAATATGAAAAATTTCAATAGGATAACTGTTAAAACTGGCACCAAATATTGAAAAAGCATGTGTAAATAATTTTTCCATGTTTTTCGTAATAAAAATAATTCACAACAAACACAATAAATATCACTATTACTTCAAAATACCTTTATATTTTTATATTTTTTACTGGTAACACTTAGCTCTACTCCTGTCAGACGACTGATGCCGGGAAAGGATTTTCCCGCCATTTTATACCACAAAATCAGGATGCCGTCCAATCTATCCATAATTTTCAATTATTGGATTATTGGAGACTGACCGCATCCCTTGAGATTATAACTTTGTTAGTGCATGTCATCTCATAGGTTTGATGAGTTTAGCGGCCATCTTGGATCCTCGTGGTGGCAACTTTGGATTTGTGTTTGAGCAATTAATGGAGGTCTTAGATTTATAATCTTGTAAAGTGCTTAGGGAATGAAGCGTCGGTTTAAGACTTTGCGACTTGTTATGCCACAGGCAATGGAATCAGCATTTTATAGCAATGGCAGCTCAGTTGTTGTTGCGTTTAGATTTCATGCCGCAACGCAGTAGAAAGAAAGTTTATTTGTGACCAAATTACGTCAATAGGGGTTCAGGTACTAACAAGAGCTAGATCTGCTGGTAAAATAATACCTCTACGCAAAAAAGTTGTAAAAGTACCCTATTAGCATGGCATGGCAATACATTATGATACCTACTTTTAGTGCCCTACTCTCTAGCAACTCACATACTTCATCCTCACTTCAGAGTCGGTCCTCATTCCAAGTATGCGTGTGTACTATCTTTGACCATCAGGTAAGCTGGAAATCCTTTTAAAAGCTTATTTCAGGAAGCTGGGAATCCTTACATAACTGCCTAGCAGACTACGCAGAGCGGAGCTCAGTGCACAAGTGCCTCACCCGTAACAGGCACAAACTGCTGGCAGTGCCACGCTCTCTCGAAAAATGTTCAAAATTAATGCACTTTTTTTTTTATTATAAATAAAATTGCACTTGGCCGCCAACTCGCCGCGATGATGCGGCCTACGATGCACATCCTATAATTTTTTTACAGGGTGGTACTAAAAAGATATAATTATATAACTTTTTATTATGTATGGTATGTTTAAGCGTCACTTATTCTGTTTATTGATCCAATATCCCACATATCGTATTAACTCTCAATCTTCTCTACCTAATAACTAGATTGTCTGCACTCTAGCTTGGGAATTCATCATTACAATAATAATAACATCTAAATTTTTTACAGGGTGGTACTAAAAAGAAATATATAAAAAAAATTATTATGTTTATGAGCACGTACCTACCTAACTTTACTAAGATACAAAAAGGATACAAATTACGATGGATAACAAGAACACGCGAAAATGAAACACGTTTGCGGTCACGTGATTTTCCAACGGAGCGGATTTAACGTTAGTTTGATACCGCGTTAGCAGCTGGCCGTAAGGCCCCAGTCCATGTCAATTTCCGTTGTGTTGATCTGTAAAGTGGCAAAGAATGATACATCAAATACTACGCGGCATGGTGCTGCTTTGTTCATTTGCACAACACAGCAACGTAGCGTTTTACCACGTTTTACGGTGTTGGCTTAGCACCGCACCGTGGAGAAAAATATTGCAATTATTTGAATACAGCCTGTATGTCATGCCGTTAGTTATAGTTAGAGCCTATGGGGAACTGATACGTTTACAAAGATGATATTTCATATATAAAGGGGTTGAATAAGGGATACTGCATCAGTTCATCTTTGGTCTTGCTAAAGTACTAAGCACATCAACTTTATCACATAGAAAATATTTTGGTGAATTCAGGATTATAATTATTTATATTATGTTGTTTTTTTTATTGTATCTTATTTTATATTTTTTACAGGCTTGGAACATGCGTTTTATCGTCCCGTTTTGTTTCATCATGGTGGTGCTTTGCTTCATGCAAACTGCAGGCGCTACTTACAGAAAGCCTCAATTCAATGGGTCAATTTTTGGAAAACGAGGCAACGTTGGTAAGACAGTGAAATGAATGTAACGTTTCTCCTTATACAAATTACCACAGAAGACAACATTACATTATATCTTTATTTTTTGAAATGGGTTGTTTTTTTTTCTGTTTAGGTTGTGCTTCTGAAAAGGTTCTATGTAATAATTCTAGGTGCGCCTTGTAATGCCGCTGTTTTCTTGAGATTATTCTGTACCATGGCGTAACGGAAACAGTGCAGCCAAAATTGCACTCAACCAAAATTGTAACCCACCGAAATTATACCCATATTTTTTTTTACAAAAAAAAAGAACAATAAATGGTACACAACTGAATTTGAAAAAAGTTCGCGTTGCTAAAAGTGGAACTTAAATAAATAATTGTGTATCATTTGACCTTAACTGATTCTTAGTATTTTTCAATTATAAACTAATAATTGTTTGTTTCAGAATACGACTCTACAGGCAGAGCACTGTCCGCTCTATGTGAAATTGCCTCAGAAACGTGCCAGGCGTGGTATCAAGCTCTAGAGAGTAAATAATTTATCTTTTTATCTGTATCTATCCATGTAATCAAAAATATTTTATACTAATTGTATTATGTAATGTATTATGTAGGTACCTTCATGTGTCGTCAAACAATTGGAAACTGACTGACTTCTCTGGAATACCGCTAACAAACGATCAAAAATTTGTACCCATGTTAACATTTTTGTGATATCGTTTAAATGTTGTATCAAATAAATTGTATCGTGTAGTACTGTATTTTTTTCGACTGTACTTGTGTTAGGTGATCCACAAAAATATATTCATTGTCAGAGAATCTTTTTCCGATTACAATAAAGAGTGAAACGGAACGGAACGTAATTTTTAAGTGTGATCTCAATTACAGAATTTCTTCAAAAATTATTTTGGGAACTGTCAACTGTCAATGCAGTGTCAAACATATTGTCATTAACATGACGTTATTTAATTATGTAACCAATCACAACAGCTGATTTTGCAAGTCTTTTCATAAATGAGAACAGACTTAAACCAATTTTTCTTGAATGATGGCTCATGGCTGATTTGATCAGCACTTTACGCGTGTATAATATTGTTTTTACTGCTAAACTAGTGTGTTCTAATCCAAAATCGTGATTTAAGTACATTAACGAGTGAGTTTATTCATATTAAAATACAACCCAGAAGAGCAGATACCTGCAAATTGAGAAGAAAACCCAATTGAAATTGAGGTAAAATTTACATTTTCAGTCATAGCAGCTTATTATATATCAACGAAACGAATTAAGGCATGAAAATTCACGCAACTCAACTGTGTTGCCGGTCTATCAAGGACTCACGGATATACGTATGAATACTACGTTTCACTGTTAACCAAAGTGAACTAGCGAGTGTCGTGTTTGATAGAGCAATATTAGGTATCAAATTTGGGTCTTGCGGCTTAAATACGTAACTAATATGATATAATTAACTATCCAAGTTGAATTCAGTAAGTATATAAGCTGTTAAAAACCAATTGGAATCTTATATGAACATTGATAGAAAACTTTCAGGTAACCTTGAATGTAACTTACTGTCATGTTTACTTGCAATGAGATTTACGTATATGATCATTGTTTACTTGTTACCAATGCGATAATAATATGAAAACAGCGGGAATCGACACGGCAAACATTCATGTTCTGTTTTTAAACATTTTATTTGTTGCTACGGTAGTACAGGGCTACAAAATATACAAGAAGGAGGTTATTACACTACATCTTTTACAAAGTGACCGATACTAAAAAAAAAACAGATGTTCCATACATTTCATAATGTGAATAGCATATTTTTTACGGAACAGCTGATATTCAAAATTTGTTTGTTTCCGTTCCATGTGAACATAAACATTGCAAATTTGGTTAGAACGACTACTAAAATAATCCAGTCATCGGACAAGCTTACTTACCAACACGATGTCAAAACCGTATCTTATTCAGGGCGCGTTCCGAATCACGCAAACGGCGCCAAACCAACACGGCACAATAGAATTTTCTTCATCCCGTGTTGGTATAAATTTGCTCCGTTGGCGTTATAAAAATGCACCTAATTTTTTTTATGAAAACCAAACTTAAGAGTGTGTTTATTTCATTATAAGCAGTTGCTAAGGTGTGTTAATGCAACAGAAATGTATTTACAAGTGATGAAAACAGTGGGTGATGTGAAAAAGCAGTGTCATTTGTTTATTTTTCAGCACAATTTCAACTGAGAAAATGGCTGAGACAGAACCGCCCGTCAAAAAAGCGAAGAAAACCCAAGACATGGACGAATTCATAGAAAAAGTAATAAACTCTAAAACCAACTTACTGGCCATAATGGGCGACGTGTATACCAAGTCATTGCCGCTAACAAAATGTTACGCCGGAAACGTAATTGATATGAAACAGTTATCCAGAATTATTCTCTTACTAAACGAAAAGTTACCACTGGCAACACTGCAACACTTGAAAAGAGTTTACAAGCGTTCCGTTTTGATATGTCCAGTAGAACAATTCAACGAAATGGCCCAGGATAGTATTCAGGAGTACTTGGACAGCAATATACCGGAGTTGAGAAACGTATTTGACTATATCAAGGAAATCGAGTTACCGGCGATTGCGCCTTTGACAAAGAAACAGAATCTAGAATGCCGCTTCAGATGGTCGTACAACTTTCATCCTTCACCGCATATTGAAACGTTAATGGGGGATTGCTTCAATAAAGATGATTTACGTCTGCATCGCACATATATGGGTATGGCTTTGGAAATTGCAAAATTACATATGAAAGACAACTATGATGTAAATGATCTGATATGCTTTGGCCATTCCGCAGTTGTCGTAGATCCTACGGCAAAATCCGTAGTCGCTATAGGCTTAGATAACAGGATGGAGCATCCAACTCAGCACGCGACTATGGTCGCTATCGACAACGTAGCTAAGACTCAAAATGGAGGCGCTTGGGACGACAATAAATCTACCAAGGACACCATTTTCAAAATACGGCAGAAATTCTTAAACATACCATTTGGTGCAAGGAAATTTGTCAGTAAGAAAGAGGAATCAGACGTCGATAAAGTTGATAATTCCCCGTACTTGTGTACGGGTTATGATATCTACCTCGTCCATGAACCTTGTGTGATGTGTGCCATGGGGTTAGTACATGCTAGGATAAAAAGAGTTTTCTACGCTTTCGAAAATACAACTTTAGGTGCTCTAAAGTCAAAGACTAAATTGCATAGTGTTCCATTTTTGAACCATCGGTTTCAGGTGTTCACGGGATTTGATAAGTGATTTTAGTTTGGAGTACTGTAAAGCCAATTTTAATCATATTTTACCATCGAGATACAATACCTATAGACAGTGCCAAGCGAGACGCAGCCGCGTGCGTACATTCACGTTGAAAAGACTGCCTAATGCGGTTGAAACTATAGTCGGAGTGACTGGCTTAATCTTATGTGAGTAATTAAATAAATATATCTGGGACATTCTGGGACATTTTTGCACACACGGGTTCTGACCCCAAACTAAGCAAAGCTTGTAATATGGCTGCCAGAAACTGATATACATACATATATATTTTTAAATACATACTTAAATAGATATTAACACCCAGACATAGAACAAACACAAATGTTCATCACACAAATGTTTGGTCCTAGATGGGAATCGAACCCACGCCCCAAGCACAGAAGATAGGTTCACTACCAACTGAGCCACCGGGGCAGTCAATTCCCGTGTAATATAAATAAAATACCCATAGTCACAATCTCTAAGTGAAAACCGTCAAAAATCGTCTGAGCATCGTTGTATATACCTAGACATCAGTTATAATATACTACACACACTTTTACTCCAATGTAGACGTTATGTCGCTTGCATAGTGTTCAACGTCGCTACTTCGCCTTGTACTCTGATCACGGCTGCCTTACAACTAATTAAAAAGTCGCCGCACACTACGCACTGCGCGTGTTTTAGTTAGGTTTTTTTTTGTACGTTTGTGACTATCAGGTATTGTATCTCGATGCTTACTCTAAGTGTATATACAGGTTGTTGCGTACCTCGTGTTCAACCCGCGAGGGTCACTATTCATTATCGATTAGGTCTTTATTATCACACACACATCAGCAGCCATCAAACGTCCAGTACTGGACAAAGGCCTCCCTCTTAAAGGGACCCGGGTATGTCCTAAAACTGCGACCAGAACCACCGGAGGATGGGCAGCAGCATCCTATTAGTACACGGTGAACTTACTGCGATCCCCAAGCCGCCCGCCAAGCGTGGGGATTATGGCAACACCCCTCTTTATTATCATTTGTATGAAATTAATCGAAAGCAACCTCCCCTTATAATGTAACTAGCTGCGCCCCGCGGTTTCACCCGCGTAGTGATGAAAAATGGTGGTGATGATGATAAAAAGTAGCCTATGTAGCCTTTGAACTATACCCATGCAAAAAAATTGGTTGATCCATTGCTCTGTTGCTGCGTGAAAGAGGAACAAACAAACTTTTCGCATTTATAATATTACTAGCTGCGCCCCGCGGTTTCACTCGCGTAGTGATGAAAAATGGTGATGGTGATGATGATGATAAAAAGTAGCCTATGTCACTCTCTGGCTCTTGAACTATATCCATGCAAAAAATCAGGTCGATCCGTTGTTCCGTTGCAGCGTGACAGAGGAACATACAAACACACTTTCATATTTATAATATTAGTATGATTATAATTATAATATTATCTCTACATAGTATAAATTGAAGTCGCTTTCCGCGTCTGTCTGTCTGTCTGTATGGCCGCTAACTCCTCCTAAACCACGCAACGGATTTTGATGCGGTTTTCACCATAAGTTAGATACATTTTCACGGAAGGTTTATATATATGACTAGCGACCCGCCCCAGCTTTGCACGTAAATTACACCCGTGCGAAGCCGGGCGGGCGGGTCGCTAGTATAGTATGATTCAATATTGCTAATAAATACGTAAGCTTAAATGGTAACTTCAATGCAAACAACGATTGAAAATGTGAATGTGACGCCTCTGGTGGTCTAGACACCACACAGTTAGCGTTCACGCCTGCGGAAATAATCCAACGAGCCGACATGTTTTTTACCACGGTGGCGCCAAAATTCCAGTGTCCAACTCCGTTGCTGAGGATGTGGTGTGCAGTGTACCACCCAAACCATTTACCCAACATTTAGAAATTGGAACGGCGGGTGTAGCAACAGTCATGTCATCTGGGGGTATAGACAAGAGCCACGTTCTGTTAGCGTTCACGCCTGCGGAAAGATGAAATTGTATGAAAATGACATTAGCTTGAGATAATTTAGATAGCCCGTTGGTCCAGTTGGTAGTGAACCTGCCTTCTGAGCTTAGGGGCGTGGGTTCGATTCCCACCTAGGACAAACATTTGTGTGATGAACATTTGTGTTTGTTCTATATCTGGTTGTTAATATCTATTTAAGTATGTATTTAAACCTATATATGTATGTATATCAGTCTCTGGCAGCCATATCACAAGCTTTGCTTGGTTTGGGGTCAGATGACCGTGTGTGCAAAAATGTCCCGAATATTTATTTATTTATTTTTATTTAATTTCTCTCATGCTAATGTCATTGTCAATGTCTAATGAATTAAATCTAAATTGAATGTCTAATGGAGCAACTTTAAGCCCTTCGCGGCTTGGACACATGTTACGGAACACCCTGTATAGATGTAAGATATGACTAAATATTAACTTATTAATATATAAAATAAAAAAACATGAATTTGTTCTGTGTTTACTCTGACCTAGATTTTATGACTTTGTTTCGTCATCAATTTACACGCGAACATGAACCTTAACGCGCCAAGATACGGTTCGCGGTCGCGTGATTGTCCAACTGAGCGGATTTAACGTTAGTTTGGTGCCGCAATAGCAGTTGTCCGTAAAGCCTCTGTTGTGGTTTATGACCCTGACCAACTTAGTTAGTAGAATTGGCCAAAAGGTGTAACTAAAATATGCTGTTAATTGTGTTCAGAAAATGTCACAGTGGCTCCCTCGGTCAGCTCTGCAGATAAGTTGGTTTCACTATGTATATTTATGTCATAGATGATTTTAGTTTACAGAACTGATATCACTAATAATAAAATTATCTCTTTTTACCGACTTCAAAAAAGGAGGGGGGTGTAGGAAGGGGGTTCTCAATTTGGTTGTATTAAAATTTTTTTTTTTTTAATTGTTTACTTCATATCTACGTGTTTTATAAACGAATTTGAAAAGTTCTTGTTTTATTTTAAAGGATATACTTTCAGATTGCTCCCATATAAATCATCAAATCGGTTCAGTAGTTTGGTTTTAAAATCAAAATAACTGGATAAATATGTAATCCAAGTAAAAAAAAATGCGTATTTACTGATTTTGAAGTTGTTTTTTTTTATTGATTATTATTTAAATGTATTAATTATTATAAGAAATATAATATTTTAATTAATTTTAAATTGTGTTTTAATATACAAAGGCTATGTTTCTCTCACATGCGCACTCGCAAGGTGTGGAATGTTTCTAGGGTTCCGTAGCCAAAGGGTGTAAACGCGACCCTATTACTAAGCCTACGCTGTCTGTCTGTCTGTCTGTCCGTCCGACTTTTTAACGGCTGTATCGTTTGAACCGTAATAGATAGCCAGTTGAAATTTTCATAGATAAATGTAATGTTACGGCAGATTAATTACGAAATAATAAGAAAATTTAAACTAAAGATCCCCATACAATAAACGTATTTTTGTATTTCATCATCATCATTGTCAGCCTGTATCAACCCACTGCTGGGTATAGGCCTCCTCTCCCTTGCGCCATTGATCCCTGTCTCGGGCTAATCTCATCCACGTATGACCTGCGATGGGCCTGATGTCATCGACCCATCGGGCTGGTTGTCTGCCTACGGAACGCTTCTCCGCTATTGGTAACCACTATTTTTGTATTTGCCCTAGAGTGTAAAAACCGACAAGCGTCAAACTTGGCATTGTTAATGGTACACATTCTAATGTATAACAACAAAACAAATAAGAATGCATTTTTTTGTGCAATAAAAATGTCATTGCCTTTCTTGCCTATTTTTAGGGTTATCAAAAGCCGTGGTAGCTCATATGGGAGACCGCTAGACTTGAAAGCGTGAGGTCGCGGGTTCAAACCCCGGGCCCGTACCAATGAGCTCTGGAGCTTATGTACGGATTTTCATACCACTGGCTTTTCGGTGAAGGAAAACATCGTGAGGAAACGTGCATACGCACGGAGTAGGAATTCGATGGCGTATGTGAATCCACCAATCCGCACTGGGCTAGCGTGGTGGATATGGCCCAATCGGGGGTAGGCTAAAAGTCCAGCAGTGGACTGTTAAAAAGGCTGATTATGATGATTATAAAAATAGTAACATCGTATTTACAACGGGGAGTGTTCTGAAGAACTGTTTGATCTGATGCCGGCGTCGCGGTTTTACCATCGCACTAGCCGCCACCGTCTGAAGGCTCATCCACACATCATAGATCAGTGGAAATCGCACACTGTGCGATTCACACGATCCTTCTTGCCTCATACCTGCAAAATGTGGAATGAGCTACCTTCTACGGTGTTTCCGAGAAGCTACAACATGGGGTTCTTCAAAAGGCGAGTTAATCGAGTTCTAAAGGGTCGGCAACGTATTTGTGATGCCTCTGGTGTTACAAGTATCCATATGCGACGGTGACTGCTTACCATCAGGCAACCCGTCTGCTTGTTTGCCACCTATGGCATAAAAAAAAGTAAAAAGGCATCTTACCTTTGGTACCTACATTTTAAGTTTGTGCAGTTTCGATGCCATTGCTAAAAAACGGTGAAGGAAAACATGGTGAGGAAACCGGTATGTCCTAGAACCTCGAAAGTTCAAAGACATGACATTCACCAACATGCGCTGGGCCAGCATGGTGGATTAGAGCCCATCTTCTTTCTCTGAGAGAAAGCTTGAGTCCCTAACATGCACTGGCCAGCATGGTGGATTAGAGCCCATCTTCTCTCTCTGAGAGAAAGCTTGAGTCCCTAACATGCACTGGGCCAGCATGGTGGATTAGAGCCCATCTTCTTTCTCTGAGAGAAAGCTTGAGTCCCTAACATGCACTGGCCAGCATGGTGGATTAGAGCCCATCTTCTCTCTCTGAGAGAAGGCTTGAGTCCCAGCAGTGGGAAAATGATAGGCTGAAATGATGAAATCCATAATACCAATATTTATTTTCGTTTTTGGCCTGAGTCGGGCTCCCAGCTTGGCCTCAGTGAGAAATTACTCCTCACTCGGAACCTCCTCGCTATGATTTCGTCTGGATCCATCTGGTTTACATTCCAGGCGATTGTGGAATACGCGTAAAGGCAGGTGCACACTGAACTTTGTATAGTTAGTCAGCCAAAAATATTTAGTTTCAATCTGCTTACGAGACAGCGGCTATATACGAATCTGCAGTGCAAGTACCGTTCTTTATCGATCGTCAAATTTGACAGTTCAGATCGATAACTTCGATAAAATGCCATTTGATCAGTACTCACTATGATTCTATGGCGTTTTATCGAATTTGACGATCGATAAAGAACGGTATTTGCACTGCTGGTGTGGAATACGCGTAAAGGCAAGTACACACGCTAGAACTTAGTACAGTTAGTTTATAATTAGTCTGTCAAAAAAAAATTCAAGCTGAAGTCGAAGAATGAGATTAATGATTGGGAAATACGTGCGGAAGGTATACATGCTGAAACTTAGTAAGTATGGTTAGGTTATAGTCTGCCTTTTTTTTTAATTTAGATGTCTGACAGTACGGAGATTGTGAAATAGATAGACGATAGGACTTTTATTGAAATTTGTGAAAAATCCCTATAACTCCATATTGAAGCGACTTCGTTTTTTTTTGTGTATTCTAACTCCAAACATAATAAAATATCGTCATTGGGTAACTTTATACTGCGTCAATTTTCGTCATGACATATGCTCTAACTGTACATTTTAATCGTGTGTATAGGATTTTTTATTGTTTACAGTAGACGTTACACATATTTTTTTGTAATTTGCAATGTTTTGACGGTTGTTTAAGAGTGTCTTCGTCAGAGTTTTTATCCTTTCAAACTGTGGCAAAATTTACCTCCTTACCCCGTACGAGTATGTCCCAGACACCTAGAATTAGTTTTTTGTCATGTTAGAGTTTTTTTTAACACTGTATGTGTATAATTTCTAGCACATATGCGATTATTGATGCGTGACGTTGCAAGCTGTTTGACACCGTAAACGATTACTGTGTACAATTGTACATATCGTTTAGATTAAAAATCATTGGTGGTACATTTTTTTTTATTATAATTCGCCCATCGGGCAGGCTAAAGCCTTTAAGGCCATACCGCCTATTCTTCTGTTTTGTATAGTCTTAATAACGTCAAACAAGTCACAGTCAGAGTCAAGCTAAGTAAGTCACGGTCAAGTCAAACTCATGCCTCTGTAAAGTGGTGGGAACTTTACAAGAGGCTCCTATGGAGTTTTGGAAACAACACAAAAAGACACGTTTCACCTCGTTATATCACTTACCCACACTCGAGCACGTTTACGATCACTTAATGAATAATAATTCACCATTTAGAACACATTAACACTCGAAAATACACTAGTTTAGGAAAATAATTCAACGAGCCGACATGTTTTTTTCCACGTTGGCGCCAAAAATGGTAGAGTCTGTGCGGAAAGAGAACCGTCATAAAATTTGAGGGCGCAACTGTGTTTTTTTAACGTATTTGCTATGGTGACAACACTGTTACGTCATTATAGCGCGACTATGATTCTATCCGTCACGTAAATACCACGAAGTATAGTTTGACATTTGACAGATGGCTGGGCTGGGCTGCCATATAATAATCAAAATCATATTGTTTTGTAGTTCCATTTTTCGCCACGACGGTTCTCTTTCCGCACAGACTCTACATTTTAATAATTTCATAACATTTCTATAGACATACGTCATCTAGTCTAGCTGTGACACGAACATAGCAAAGTGTTCGTAGCGCCAGAACTTAAAAATAATCCGATACTGGCATCAACTCTGATGTTTTCTAAACTAACGTAAAATAAATTAGACAGCTCTAAAATTGTTGCCATCCTTTTCTCACATATTAAAATGAAAAGAGAGGCAGATAATTTTAGTCCTGTCATATTGGTTTAGTTTAGTGAGTGTATGACAGATACGAGTTAAGGCATTAAGTACTAGTATGCCAGAATCGACGCCAATGGCATCGATTCTGATGTACTCTAAACTAAATTTGACATTTCTAAAATTGTTGCCATTCTTCTCTCACATATTAAAATGAAAAGAGAGGAGGATTATTTTAGTCCTGTCAGATTGGTTTAGTTTAGTAAGTGGTATGACAGAATCGAATTCTTGTTTTTTTTTTGGCGTTTTTAATTTTTCCACTGGAACTGCATGTTATGTATAAACAGCTTTCATCCATGCATACATCTGGCCAATCGAATCGGAATCTTTACAATCACGTTCCAAATACGAAATACGCTACTTAACTGTCACACTACACCCATACCCAATTGTGTACTCCCCCTCATTGTACAATTTATACGTAGCATTGCAATCCGGGCTGTTGTCGGATTTGGCCGTTGCACTGTTTACTATTCGTTTGAAAGGAGAAATTGAAAAAGTTTTCACGCGGAGTTTTTGTTTAAAAGGTACAATGAAAGTCGAGTACCATGAAGTTGTTCGATTTTCGAATGTTGTCGCGCGCGTTTGACGCTTTTTGGTGAGTCAGGGGTTATTATCTATCTTCTATATATAATTATAAAAAATGAATCCCTATTTACCTTGGTCACGCTCACGCCATAACATGAGAACGACTTACCGATTTCAAATATTTTTTTTAAATTTTTAAAATTCTTTGTAGAAGGTTCTTACTGAAAGAAAAATTAGGAAAGTTTCGCATAAAATTTGAATATTTCAGAAAACTTAACGACGATTTTAACTTCGCACGTTTGACAGTTCTAAGACAGGACGTCTGTCGAGTCAGCTAGTTATCAATAATTATTGATTCACATCACATCAGCAGCCATCAAACGTCCACTGCTGGACAAAGGCCTCCCTCTTAAAGAGGGGTGTTGCCATAATCCCCACGCTTGGCAGGCGGCTTGGGGATCGCAGTACGTTCACCGTGTACTAATAGGATGCTGCTGCCCATCCTCCGGTGGTTCTGGGCGCAGTTTTAAGACATACCCGGGTCCTTTGTTACGTTTTTTATTTTATATTGATTATTGATTACGGACGCAATATTTGTTATTAATTACCTAAACAGCGTTTGGAGTAGGTTTTAATGCTTTTAACAATCCTTAAATAATTAAATATTTTGGTACTATATACTATATAATTATCTTACATACATTTGCACGATTTTCAAAATAAGTTTTTTTTTTTTTTTTTTAATTTTTGTTTATTTATTCTCCACGTACTCCTGGGTCCGTGCCCTTTGTCAACTTTTAACATATATTTTTTAAACTATATTTGATATAACATATAACTAATGACTATACAAAAGGAATATACAAATTATAAAATCAAAATAAGATTCAACAAGTGCAGTTTATTATTTTGTTTTTTGCTCAAGTGACTATTTTGAATTGACGTTGATTTAATACTTATGGTATTCTGAAAACATTAATACAGGTTTCTCTTTCGTTTTGTTTTATGTATGCCAATTTTTACGTTGACTAAGAATCTAAGCTCATTTTACTTTTCTGCAGAGTCAATACTTCTGTCAAAATATCAACAGACTACTAGCGCCATCTGTCGAGACATTTTGTTTCTCACAGTATTATTGAGTTTATCAAAACCGGATCAAACCCACAAAAATGTTCAAATAGTGGTGACATGACCACCGGCGATTATTGTCATTGCAATTCAGTCGGTTGTTAGTTTTCGCCGTTGCGTCTACTAAATTAAAAAGTTGCACAGTAATTTTTGAATTTGGAATCATGGAGTTTTTCTTTTTTAATCGTAAGGAGGTGTTTGCTTAGCGTCGGTGAGTTTTTTTTTCTCTCGCTTATGATATAGATAACGAAATTAACTAATTTATTCAACCATGTATGCATGGCCTAATGACCTTCTCTACAATTGTCAATTTGGCTTTTGTAGTACAAAATTCAAGCTTGTGAGCGTGTCTGAATAGTTACATTTTTTTCTTTGAATTTAAATTTAAATTTTTTTTGGCCGCAACTTGTCTCTTTTTTTAAAATCTTTATACTAATATTTCCGATTTGAAAACTTGTTTTAGTAAAGTGTAATTACTGCTAAAGTACCCGCAGTATCAACACTGGGTAACTATTATTTGTTCTGTGCCGCATACTTGCCCCAAGTGTTTTTAAATTCTGACAGCTGTAATTGATTGTAAAAAGCTGACTGATATATTATATGGAAAAGATTTAAGTTGTAAAAAAACCGATGACAATTAATGGCATTTGCTAGATATTTGAACCCTAGATTTTAGATGGTAACCACAGAAAAGAGAAGTAAATAGAACGGAAATGAGAAGGAAGATCTGTTACCAGGCTTTATGAGTGAACCTTGATTGAACATTGTCATTTAGATCAACGCGTCGAACTCCGCATCCAAAGTACTTGGACCTTACCTTTTTGGGTTAGGTCTCAAAGTTCTTTGTCCGCATCACAGCTGCTAACTGATTTCGAATGACTGACGTTTCGTTTATATGGGTGCAATTGGCTACCAACAAATTTCTTACAGAAATGCCTTGACAGCCGTTCTAATTTAAACATATATTTTTCTTTTCTTTGATGGTAACGGGTTTACTAGTGACAGTCCCAGTGACAGTGTTTCTTATACTGGTATACGCAGAAAGGGTGTACTAAGCCGGAAAGAGTCCATAGTCCTACCAAGAGTCCTACCCATTATTATGAACAACTTTTACCTTGGGAGCTACTCTGAAATCACGACAAAAATATCAGCTTATTTATTAAAAAACTTTCATTCTCAGTCGACAAAATGTATGGATTTTTTTCGCGATTTCCGGATTGTTTCCATAGTAAAAACTGTTTATAACGATGGATACTTATGGACCCCTGTCGGCTTAGTACACCCTCTCCGCGTTACTCTGTATTTATTTACTCGAGCATCGGCGCAAGGTTGCTAGTCTATCGGTTTTTAATCGAATACATTTCGGAGAGTGTGCTACAGATCTGAATGATTTGATTCCCTCCTGCCCATTTTTCTATCGGACTGCCAGAGTGGGCACGAAGAATCGAAGCGCTTTGATTCCACATTTATTGTGCGAACTGCTAGTCTGTGGAATTCACTGCCTGAGTGGGTGTTCCCCAAAAGTTACAATCTGGGTGTCTTCAAGTCGAGAGTGAATAGGTTTCTTCTAGGCAAGCGTGCTCCATCGTAGGCCGCATCATAGCTTAACATCATGCGAGTTGGCGGCCAAGCGCTAGCCTATTTATAATTAAAAAAAGGTCGTAAAGAAACCATAGGTAGAATAGTCCTCCATCATCCAATTTCCCATCCATCCTTTTCGAAATCCGGCTAGAACTGGTCCCTTCTCGCATCGACCACTTACAATGAATCCCACTTAAAAACATCGTCGTCTCAATCATCTAGTCCACTTCAATTTAAGCCTTAAGACGAAGACTTGTGGACCATTTTAAAGGAATATTAGATAATTTGCGTATCAACACCATGCTTCACTGATGTGGACCTTAGACTTTCAACATAAGGACGACAAGTCTATAGAAGGCACAGAGTAATTTGCTCAACTCCCTGGTGATGTGTGGTCGTGCGATTTTGGCGTTTATTGTGTGGTCCGACGGCCTGGTTTCGGATGATGAGAGCAATTGGCTTGATTGAAAAACTGCTTCCTTTCACGTGGTGGATACTGAAGACGAGATATGTAAAGATTTAAACTCATATCTCGGAAGATTTTCTCTAAACAGTGTGCCTCAAGCACCGCCGTAAAGTAGCTTGTCTGTCTATTTTCTATGGGATACATTTCGGCGAGTGTGCGCAAGAGCATCATGACCTTATTCCATGAAAGGGGGAGGCCCCTTTCACTACAGGACAGGTAAAAGGTCTGCACACTACCACCCATTCCTCGTGGAAATTCCAAAGATTCGTACATAACGATTTAGGTCGTAATTTATGATACGTACTGCCTAAGAAAGGCAGTTGCAGTTGAAGTGCAGAAAGGAAGAACTCCCTGCCGGCCTCCTTGTTCCCTGAGAACTACAATCTATAGGCATCTTCAAGGCTAGAGTGAATAGATTTCTTCTAGATCATCCTCGGCCACACCGTCTCATACCATCAGGCGAGTTGGTGGACAAACGTAGATCTATCCTACTAATATTATAAACGCGAAAGTTTGTATGGTTGGATATATGGATGTTTGTTCCTCTTTCACGCAAAAACTACCGAATGGATTTTAATGAAAGTTTACAATAATATAGCTTATACATTAGAATAACACATAGGCTATAACGGGTTGTAGTAGCGAGGCCGAAGGCCAAGCTCTACGCGTACGAAGTAGCGAGTTTCAGCTAGTTCTATATAAAAAAGAGGGCAATGTTGAATTACCTGCGAATTTCCAGTTTTAATGTTTTTTTCTCGATTAAAAGTATCATATTTCAGTCTTCATGATGCACACAATTTCTTTGCGAAATTTCACCATGATTGGTCCAGTTGTTTAGCTCTGGGATGGCCTGACGATTGTTGGCCTTGCTATCTCAGTCTTCCGTCGGGGATGTCGGCATGTTCAAGCCTGACTGAGCTCATTCCACATTATGCAAGTTTGAGGCAAGAAAGGTCGTGTGAATCGTACAGTGAGCTATTTCTACTGATCTATGATAATTTGATAGGTTATGTGGATGAGCTTTCACTGTGGCGGCTAGACATCATCATAGATATGGGCCTAGATGATAGGGCCATACCCACCACGCTGGCCCAGTGCGGATTGCCATTGAATTCCTTCTCCGTACGTATGCAGGTTTCCTCACGATGTTTTCCTTCACCGAAAAGCTAATGGTATGAAAATCCGTACATAAGCTCCAAAGAACTCATTGGTACGGACCCGGGGTTTGAACCCGCGACCTCACGCTTTCAAGTCTAGCGGTCTCCCAAATGGGCTACCACGGCTAGCTAGTGCGATAGTAAAACCGCGGGCATCAGATCAAAGCGGTGAATCAGAGAAATCGGTGATTTCTCCAAATTATTCTTAAGTTCTATAGTCAAATCCACAATGAAAATGTATGTTATTTTCTTTCAGACCAAGAGCGTGCTGACCACCTCTTCTGGAGCTGTGTGACAGACTGAGCTACTTACGTCGTGCAAGAGCGAGAGAGCTATATTTCTTCAGCACCCCCGTCAAATTTATGGAATACCCTGACTGTATGGGAATGAAGATATCGTCTATTGGACAACTTTGATCTTGAAGAATTCTTTTTTGGCTGCTCACGGCTTGTGAATGGTACGTATTTTGTATATATTTTCTTACCAGACTGGGAAGTTTAAACGTTTGATCGAAAACGTATCATATCAGAGACCTTCTAAGCGATTCATTATCATTATCACCATTTCAGCCATAGGAAGTCCACTGCTGGACATAGGCCTCCCCCATTGATCTCCAAAAGGGCCGGTTGGAATGGAAGCGGCCTGCATCCAGCGTTTCTCTGCGGTCTCTTTTAGATCGTCTGTCCATCTTGTGGGTTGACGTCCTAAGCTGCGCTTACCGGTTCGTCGTCTCCATTCCAGAACCTTTCGGCTCCATCGGCCATCTGTTCTGCGTGATATGTACCCTGCCCACTACCACTTCAACTTGCTAATCCGGTGGGCTATGTCGGTGACTTTCGTTCGTCTACGGATCGATTTCTGATTCGATCTCGTCGATTTCGAATTCGAGCATAGCCCTCTCTATAGCTCGTTGTGTGACTTTGAGCTTGTTTATGAGGCCCGTAGTGAGAGACCACGTTTCACTGCCGTATATCATCACTGGTTTCGATCCCAATCCCAAATTACGATTGAAATCGAGTGTCAAGAGTAAGCCCACTGATCTGCAATGGGAACTGTCTCTCAAATGCTGAAACACAGATTGGTTATTCATGAAAATGATTAGCCGTTTAAAGATTATCAGCTCTTTTATTGGGGATTTGAAAAATTGACAATTTATACTTTTTAGGGTGCCGTACCCAAAGGGTAAAACGAGATCTTTTATTAAGCCTACGATGTCTGTCTGTCTGTCCGTCTGTACTACCTTTAAACGGCTGTATCTTTCGAACCGTAATAGATAGCCAGTTGAAATTTTCACAGAATATGTAATGTTACGGCGGATTAACTAACAAATATTAAAAAAGTCTAAAAGTAAAAACGAAAGGGGGGCCATACAATAAACGTATTTGTTTACGTATTTTTGTATTAGCTCTAATGTAAAAACGGTAATACGTACAAGCGTCAAACTTGGCATGATTATAGTATAATAAATAATGGCCAAGTGCGAGTCGGTGACTTTCTATTCATTGCCAAGTTATAACTGGTAATTGGGTTATTTGGATGCCCTAATTTTCTTACACACACACACACACATCATCAGCCATTGAATGTCCACTGCTGAACACGGCCTCCCTCTTACAGAGGGGTGTTGCCATAATCCCCACGCTTGGCAGGCGGCTTGGGGATCGCAGTATGTTCACCGTGTACTAACAGGACGCTGCTGCCCATCCTCCGGTGGTTCTGGTCGCAGTTTTAGGACATACCCGGGTCCTTATATCAGTTCTCAATTTTCTTACACCGAATCGTAATGCTATATTTTATTAATTAGATTTTGTGGTGGTACGGAACCCTCAGTGCACGAGCTCGACTCGCACTTGGCCGGTTTATTTATCCAAATTCTCAATGCCGTCCCATGAAATATCCCTACAATAACGCGCTGTAAACTTGTCCCTATTATAACCCGCAGTAAGCTTGTTTATGTCTTCCCTGCATCAATTGACAGTGTTAGACGGAAGTGGGTCAGACTAATAAGGCATGTAACGCGATAGTTGAGCGAAAACGGCTTCCGTGGCTTAGTGGTTAAGTGTCGGAGTGATTGTGAGTTTGATGCTTGTCGCGGAATAAACACAAAAAAGTCAGGTGCCAAGTGCAAGGATGGCAACAATTTTAGAGCTGTCAAATTTAGTTTAGTTTAGAGTACATAAGAATCGATGCCAGTGGCGTCGATTCTGATGCACTCTAAACTAAACTAAAATTGACAGCTCTAAAATTGTTGCCATGCTTCTCTTACGTATATCGAAATGAAAAGAGAGGCAGATGATTTTAATCCTGTCAGATTGGTTTAGTTTAGTGAGTGATGACAGAATCGACGCCAATGTCACAGTCCATTCAGTCGATTCAACAGAAGTCCAGCAATAAATCACTATAAACGGTGGTCATAGTATTGTCCGTCCGTCGGTCATTCCGTGTCAATTGATACACGTGGCTGGGTCCAATTGACACGTGCAACAAGCGCATGCAATTGTAATTAGTTCAATTGCAATTCAATATGCCACCGGACTAATTACTTCTTAATATTGTCTTACAAAAAAAGATGACCATAAATAGAGACGAACACCCAAAACAAAATTGACACGTCGAGTTTTTTTTTTTTTTTTTTTTTAAGTTAAATCAAGGTTCACTCATAACGCCTGGTAACAGATTTTCCTTCTCATTTCCGTTCTATTTACTTCTCTTTTCTGTGCTTACACTTCACTGATCCAACCGGTACTTTGCGATTTTTCATCAAAACGATCTAACAATCCTCATTGCCCAGCCCCCGTCTCAATGAAGTCATGTAAATGCCAATTCAATGAAAATAATCACAAACACGGTGTTTCGCAAATCCAAGGTCTCGCTGGACTATAGCTATCACCAATACACCACTCCTGGATTATACAATAGCCCCCCACAAAGGCACTGACATCAGCGTAATTGTTAGCATTGATCTGTGGGCGCCACCGGAGGATGGGCAGCAGCATCCTATTAGTACACGGTGAACTTACTGCGATCCCCAAGCCGCCCGCCAAAGCGTGGGGATTATGGCAACACCCCTCTTTAAGAGGGAGGCCTTTGTCCAGTAGTGGACGTTTGATGGCTGCTTATGTGATCTGTGGGCGAAGTACGAGCATTCGTACGTAAAATACGTATGGAATTACATAAAAAAAAATTAATTTCGAAATTGAAAGCGAAAATTCGCATTTCGCCCACTGATACTTTCATCATCATCATTTCAGCCATACGACGTCCACTGCTGGACATAGGCCTCCCCATCGATCTCTAAAAGGGCTGCTGCATCCAGCGTTTCCCTGCGGTCTCTTTTAGGGGTCATTGATAATTATTTTTACGACCTTTTATTAGTTTGGGTTTGGCTCAAATCTTGCAACTGAATTTTAAAACAGTTGTCCCCAACTTTCGAAGGACCCAACTGATTGAGCTGACATTTTGCATACACGTTTGGTTTGAATGACAATGCACGGTTAACTAAATGACGTCATTCTAAATCCAATATGGCGGACTTGCAAAGATGGCGGACCAGTTTTTTCTTATACATGCAAATTCTGACAGAAGTCTCTCTCGAAAGTAATTTACTTTTCATATTAGTGTTGTTCTACACTTTAGGATTTTTTTACTATTATCTATACTAATATTATAAAGAGGAAAGATTTGATTGTTTGTTTGCATTGAATAGGCTCCGAAAGTACTGAACCGATTTGAAAAATGCTTTCACTGACGGGAAGCTACACTATCCCCGGGTGACATAGGCTATAATCTATACCCGTGCGAAGCAGGGGCGGACCGCTAGTTTATTATATATTATATTGTCTATGTCTATACCATTTAGATCAGACTAGCAAACCCGGCGAACTCCGTTTCGCCACCAGATGACTTCTATAAACCTCACGGAGCCCGAGACCTTTCCAACGAATGCAAAACCGTGGAAATCGGTTCGTGCGTTCTGGAGTTATAGCGTCAGGAAGGAAAACCCGACTTATTTTTATATAGTAGAAGATTACCCTTCAAGTTATGGACACAATAAATATGACCATATTTGAGAAAAGGTTCCATAATAAGAGCAGGCTATTAGAACCTTTTGTTCTATAATTAACCCAAGCGACACTGACGTCATATTTTTTTCAAAGATCCAAATCTCACAACAATTTACATTCGCAACATCAGGGCCCCGATTCTACGAAAGAAATTGTTTTTAAATTGTATTTGTTTCAATTAAATTTCTTAAATAATTGCCTCAATATTGACAGTTTTTTTTTTTTTATACTAAGTTATTGTTGATGATGGAGTGGTGAATCCGCCGGAAAAATGATAAATCCGCGTACTTTAGACTTAATTTTTATTTGGTTAAAGTAGGTAGATAAAAAACAAAGAAAAGTGAGGCAACGCGAGTCGTGCGTAGAGGCGGTACAACGACGACTGCCTGCAAAACCAGACGACCACCTCCCTCAGCACGCACCCCGCGCGTCCCCTTTCACAATATTAGTACAAAATTCTACCATAGCTGGCGCGTCGCTAACAGTTATAATATTAGGTGGTGGTATTATTCTATAGTATAAAAAAATCGGGGTCCAGATTGCTCTTCAAATTATGGACAACTTAAATACCATATTTAAGAAAAGGTTCCATAAAATGAAAGGCTATTAATGGAACGTTTTCTTCTATATCTAAATATCCTCAAGCGACATTGACGTCATAATTTTTTCAAAGATCCAAATCTCACAACAATTGAAATTTGCTGAAACATCAGATTGCTCATCAAATTATGCACACATTAAATACCATGTTTGAGAAAAAGTTCCATAAAAAAGAAATGCTATTATGTAACGTTTTCTTCTATGTCTAAATATCCTCAAACGACATTGACGTCATATTTTTTTCAAAGATCCAAATCTCACAACAATTGAAATTCGCACCAGATAAACATCTCCGAGTCCTCTAATCGTCCCTAATATATTTCAATTTAAGACCACGCCGGTTCATTACGAGTAATCACTTTTAATTGACCTGAGGAAGCTAGCAAAAAAACAAATAACTTTGAACTTTACATCTATAAAAGTAAGATATAAAACTCCACAGACAGCTCTAATCAAAGAATTCGAATGAATAGAACTGAACTTCAATAACAAGAAGTGTGTATAAGACGACCGGCGCTGTCATTTGCAGGGTGACCAGGTTATAAATTTTACGAAACTACCATAGTCAACTAGACAACTAAAAATAATACAAACTTATCATCACAAAAAAATTACCTAAACACCAGAACCTTTTAACCGACTTCAAAAATAGAAGCAATATAGCCGGATAAAGCTATATCGCTAAATGGCCTAGCCGTGTTCCGACATGTTTTCCGGTGACGCCCTTATGGAAACTGGCTTGACGAGTGTTCTCACAGATTATGCATATTATTAATTAAGCATATTATTAATTATGGAATTCGCATGGTACACTTAACCAAGTTATCCCTACTGGATATAATTATATAAATACTCATATGTATGGATAAGTGGAAAAAACCCACTTAGATCTACTGGTAGGGATTGGCGGATTGTTCACCTTTGTTTCACTTATCCTCCTTTAGGGATACTAAATAAAATATATTTTTTATTGTCAGTTCTGTTATTTAATATTATTTATGTTAAATTAAATTTGGTTGATCTGCCAAAACGTAATATAAATTCTAATTCGTTAAAACGTAGGATGGAAATCGATAACTCGTTTTTATAAATCGATAAAAAATCAACGGTTCCTCTAAGATAGCGGGTGATACCGCGAAGCGCAGCTACTTAATAATTATAATAATACAATGGAATCGATTCTTATGTTCTCTAAACTAAACAAAATTTGACAGCTATAAAATTGTTGCCACCCTTCTCTTACATATCAAAATGAAAAGAGAGGCAGATAATTTTAGTCCTGTCAGATTAGTTTAGTGTTTAGTGTATGCCAGAATCAACGGTCTAGGGTCTCCGTCAACTTGAAGACCCCAGATTTTGTATTCTCTTTGCCCAGATTTTCTGTGCTCTGGGTCCTGGTGGACACAGAAATATAGACATAATTGTCTATGGCTATTTCTACCGGTCGCACAGTAGACATGAGAAGACAACCAGACTCACGTAATATCTGATTGAGGCGGCGGATGCGGCTAAACTAAAGTACCCTACAGCCCAATTTGTGTTTAAAATAAAATCAATAAAGTAAGAATAGATATTCACAGAATATATTCAAGATATTCACAGAAATCAGTATTCGTAGGGATTATCGCTAAGGGTACACGGTCGATATAACAAAAAAAAAATTGCCCAAACCATTTACCAACTTTCGTTAATAAAACTATAAAAAAACTAATGTCCAAAATGTCATAAAAAATTACTAAAAATTTCTAAAATTTTATCCCTGGTCACACTGGCTTGCCGCGAGCTCTCAAAGATTAGGAAATTAAGCAGAGATACTTCACTTCCGATACTACGAATTGTGCATGTTATTATAGGGAACATTAGTTCGCATGGTACACTTATCACTACCAAGGTATCCCTACTGGTAGAGATAAGTGGGGAAAAAAAACTTGGACAAGTTTGTCATTAAATATTTAATTTTCTTTTATTTAACAAACTTAACTGTGTAGTTGGCAAACAGCTGCTCCCATACATACCAACTACAAAAATTAAGTTGGTAATAGCAAAAATCATCGTCTGGACTGAAATTTTTCAGTCAACATCTTCGCGATGTATAATTTAACACATTAAATTTGATATAAAATACTTTTCATCCACTAAACAGATGGGTGAAGGTCGGTCTTTACTCGGGTCTTAGACTAATACTCTGCATATTAATTATTCTGTGATAATTGATGTCATAGTTGATGTATATGTCAAGTTCGGTTTCGATCGGAAAAAAATATTTGTTTATTCACTTATAATACAAAATTCTAATCTAATTATTAAATAAATCAACTAATAATATTGTGTTACTTACGACGTGGATGGTTAATTCATACTGAGGTACGTATTTTACCGGGTTTTTTCACTAAATATCTGCCGCTCTACACCTATGCACGCCAAAAAGACAACTGAAGACTGTCAGACTGGGGTGTGGGGACTAAGGCACAGCAACGTTTATCGAAGTGAGGATTCAGTACATGATGTCTAGTACGTAGTACATATAGGTCAATGGCTCTAATAAATTTTTAGCACAGATCTTTTATCACCTTCGACCAAAATAAAATGAATGGACGGGCCATAACATAACCATTGAACTTTCTCAGTAAAAACGAGTCAAAACCGTCGGACATATACTTCAACACCTAATTATAACCATGTACAGTACATTTGTTACAAAAAATAGATAGCGGTTTTTTGTTGTGTATTTACACTTCGGGAAAGCACATGAAGGCATAATTTTGTCTGATGTTTCGTAATCATGTATCAATAGTCTCGTGTTGCACTTCCGTCCGACGGCTAGAGACCGACTGAAACGATATGAGCGCCTGCGCTCATTTTGTAATCTTCAAAAATTTGCTTCTTCTGGGCCCGTCCATTCATTTTATTTTGGTTGAAGTTTATCACGATAGATGTCTGCTATGCATATCTGTGGCCCGTCTTAAACTTATACTATTACTAGCGGTCCGCCCCAGCTTCGCACGGGTATAGATTATAGCCTATGTCACCCGGGGATAGTGTAGCTTCCTGTCAGTGAAAGAATTTTTCAAATCGGTTCAGTAGTTTCGGAGCCTATTCAATGCAAACAAACAAACAATCAAATCTTTCCTCATTATAATATTAGTATAGATAGATAATTATACAATTGTATTTTTTTTCTTTCTGTTAATCTGCCGTAACATTACATATTTTGTGACAATTTCGACTGGCTTTCTACTACAGTTCAAAAGATACAGCTGTTTAAAAGTAGGACTAAGGACCGGACAGACAGACAGCGTAGGCTTAGTAATAGGGTCCCATTTTTACCTTTTGAGTATGAAACCCTAAAAATGTCATAAAGCGCCTAAAATACTATGGCACAAATAAGTGAAAAAAAATCTTTGAAATGGAGGCAAGGCTCTTAGGTTCTGGCTAACGGTATTTCAAGCAAATAATATTTCGCAAACGGTACTTAAACAACAAAAAAAAGTAAGTACCAAACCTTTTTGAAAGACCTATCCAATGATCCACATGACCATGCCGTCCCGTCCCTCCGTTTTACCTATATGGTAGCTAGACGCCATCTTGTATTATGATGGCGTCACATAATGAGAGCGATGGTGGCCGAGCGGTAGCATGTGGCATGTGTGGTAGCATGTGTGTTTACAATCTGACAACACCCGGTTCGATCCTCGGCACTGCACCAAAGACTTATTTAGTATTTGCCATCGCTCAACAATGGTAAAAGAAAATATCGTTAGGAAACCGGTATGTCAAAGAACCTTTACTGCGACTGCCCCGGTGGCTCAGTTGGTAGTGAACCTATCTTCTGTGCTTGGGGGCGTGGGTTCGATTCCCATCTAGGACAAACATTTGTGTGATGAACATTGGTGTTTGTTCTATGTCTGGGTGTTAATATCTATTTAAGTATGTATTTAAACCTATATATGTATGTATATCAGTCTCTGGCAGCCATATCACAAGCTTTGCTTAGTTTGGGGTCAGATGATCGTGTGTGCAAAAATGTCCCAGATATTTATTTATTTATTTATTTATTTATTTATTTAAAGTTCAAAGACGTGACATTCCCCAACATGCACTGGGCTAGCATGGTGGATTACGACCTATCCTCTCTCTCTGAGAGATGGTGTATTCCAGCAGTGGGAGAACATGCTGGTAGTGAATGTGACCATCCCTGAATTTGAGGAATCTATCGACAACTTACCAAAACGGATTACGGCACAAAGGCTGTAGATGGGAAAATGCACAGTACTTTCTACTCCTCCTTTTGGCTTTGCGTTTTCATCTAAAATGAAGCTGGGCCCGCCAGTATCTGATGCACGGTGTTCTGATTTGTACCCTTATCTCGTTTTCATTCGCCAAAAAAGACAACAGTCACAGCCTGTATCACCTAAGCATGCACCAAAAACTGCTGTCATTGACCAGTCTCCCAAAACGGTTACTGACCACCGATCAGCTTATTTGTACCGATACAGAACCTTAACTACACGAGGCTGTACCCTACCATTCTTGCCACCGCCTGACCCTACAAAGTGGTCCAATTTAATGCCCACACATGGCCACCTCGCTCGCGATTGGCTGGCGAATTAGCCACCGCACCGCGTTCTTCATTTGACCGTCTCAGCGCGACCAATTTACCAATAGCTCTCAGGAGAGCTGTTCACTCGCAATTTTTCGCGACGGTGCCAATTTTGAAACTGGAACTTGAAAATTGAACCAGCCTTCTTTTGTTGACCTTGACCTGCCTCGAGAGTGAGAGACGCGTCAGCATTTTGGACTCTATCTGCAATAGCGTTTGAACCAGGGTTCCTTGGACTGTGGTAGCCGATTTTGGCGTACCGAGAATCCAGAATGGTGGATTAATTATGTATTTCGTGAAGGACGGAGACGGCAGAATGGGTTAGCGCTCAATCGCCAGTACGGCCAAGTTTTGGAAGCCTGTGGTTATCTGGACTTGTTTCAAGTGATACTTTGGTGCTGAGGACTTTGGAAGGTGAGGGTTTCTGGTGATGTGATTACCAAATTCTGGATCTTGTGCTTTATTTGTTTAATGTTGATTCTGCATGGCAGAAAGTGGAGACTTGGCGTGTGACAGATTCTAGTGATGTCGTGTGCGGTTAACTGTTCTGAATCTTGTTTTTTTTATTGCTGATATATTTGCCTGATGCCTGATGATTAAGCAAGGATGCGGACTTCTTCTGCTTTTTGATTGCAGATTCTTCCAAAAAACTGAACACCAAGTGAAAACAGTTTGTGAAGAATTTCCTAACATTTCGTTATTTGATTCCTTAGAATACTGCATTCTAATTTTACTGGCTTAGCCTTTCGAAATTGTATCCGGCTGAATTTGTTTATTTCAAAACCACACGCATAAATTTGAATATTTCAAAAACACACTGCTGAACATGAATATTTCATGAACACGCCACTGAAATAAGATAATTCTAAAACGCCCAAATAAAATTTAATATATCAAAATCACACTGCTAAATTTGTTTATATCAATTAACACGTAGCAGATTTTTAATATTTCAAAAACACTGCTGATTTTATATATTTCAATAACACGTAGCTGATTTTGAATATTTCAAAACACTGCTGAATTTATATATTTCAATAACACGTGACTGATTTTGAATATTTCAAAAACACTGCTGAATTTATATATTTCAATAACACGTGACTGATTTTGAATATTTCAAAAACACTGCTGAATTTATATATTTCAATAACACGTGACTGATTTTGAATATTTCAAAAACACTGCTGAATTTATATATTTCAATAACACGTGACTGATTTTGAATATTTCAAAAACACTGCTGAATTTATATATTTCAATAACACGTTTCTGATTTTGAATATTTCAAAAACACTGCTGAATTTATATATTTCAATAACACGTGACTGATTTTGAATATTTCAAAAACACTGCTGAATTTATATATTTCAATAACACGTGACTGATTTTGAATATTTCAAAAACACTGCTGAATTTATATATTTCAATAACACGTGACTGATTTTGAATATTTCAAAAACACTGCTGGAATTATTTATTTACACGTTGCATTTGCTAAATTTACTAATATCATGTTTCAATATATCAAAACTAGCCATATTATGATTTAAAAAAACGGTTACCAGACTTTGCTAAGGATGCTTAAAATCAAGTTTTCTAAAATCCAAAGTAATTTTTTTTTATGAAAGTGTTTCAGTGTGGTCTCTGCACTTTTTTCTTATTTCCTTGAGATAATTTTTATTACCTACTACCCGCACATGCATTCGTCATAAGATTTCCCTGAATCACTTAATATAACAAGTCAGCAATTAAAATAGCGTAAACAGATTCATTGGGGCGCCGCCTGGCTAACAAAGAACAAAATATTAGTAATGTACAGATTGTACAGTTGTCATTTTATACAGCAATTTAAGAAAAAAAAATTGCCTAAATTTTTTTTTTTTAAATAATAGGTAGGCTTTCTCTTGGCCGCTATCTCGCCTGATTTTAAACGATGATGCGGTCTACGATGGAGCACGCTTGCCTAGAAGAAACCGATTCACTCTCGACTTGACACCCAGATTCTATTGACTGTCAATATAACTTGGAGTTTCCCGTCAACGTTAAAATTTCACCGACCCATTCACTGAAAAGATTTTTTTTGTTTCAATTAGAACGGCTGTCAAGGAGTTTTTGTAGCCAGTTACACCCATATAAACGAAACGTCAGTCATTCGAAATCAGTTAGCAACTGTGATGCGGACAAAGAACTTTGAGACCTAACCCAAAAAAGTAAGGTCCAAGTTCTTTGGATGCGGAGTTCGACGCGTTGACATAAATAAGAATGTTCAATCAAGGTTCTGTCATAATGCCTGGTGACAGATTTTCCTTTCTCATTTCCGTTCTATTTACTTCTCTTTTCTGTTACTCTATCCTCTTTACGCTTAGACATTTGCAGGAATGAGGATTGACATCTCGAAGGGACAACTTAAAAATCTAGTTATTCACTTTGTACACTGACCGTACACTACAATCATGCCTTAGTACATCCCTGTCGTAAAGCAATTCAATACAATTGTGACGGTAGTTTACAATTGTCGGACTTATTAATGGCCAAGGATTTCCATTCTGCTTGACATTTGCACGTAGTTTGCACGCGTTTGTGTCCCAGTGATCAGTGTTATTTGAATGATGGTGAGCGAATTTAAATTAGTTTATTTTATTTTCGACTAGCGGTCCGCCCTAGCTTCGCACGGGTATAGATTATAGCCTATGTCACCCGGGGATAGTGTAGCTTCCCGTCAGTGAAAGAATTATTCAAATCGGTTCAGTAGTTTCGGAGCCTATTCAATGCAAACAAACAAACAAACAAACAATCAAATCTTTCCTCATGCATTTTAACCGTAGTCGCTTCTACGCTTCATACTCCATGACTTCCTACGTCTAGATCATAATATATCACTCACACTCAATTGGTCGCTGCAACGTAGTACAGCCGACGTAGATTGGTGTCTTAGATTGAAGTTATGAACATTTTATGTCCGTTATAAATTATTCTGATTTTGCCTCTTTCATTAGATTTTCAAATAAAAGAAATCAAATCGGTAACCGCAGCGTAGGACGTCTACCCACAAGATGGACAGACGACTTAAAGGAGACGCTGGATGCAGGCCGCTCCCAACCGGTCCTTTTGGAGATCGATGGGGGAGGCCTATATCCAGCAGTGGACGTCTTAGTCCTATGGCTGAAATGATGATGAAGATTAACCGACTTCAAAAAAGGAAGGGGGGGGGGGGTGCTCAACCTTTTTTTTAAATGTTTGTTACCTCAACTCCGTCATTTATAAACCGATTTGGAAATTTATATACTTTCAAGGATTATCTTTGAAAGGTCTTATAGAAATTTCATCATAATCGGTTCAGTATGGTTTTTTAAATCAAAATACATAACTGGAAAATTTGGTTACTTGGATGCAGCGAAATAATAACTATTCGCTGCTTGGATGGCATAATATTGTAATACAAGTAAACGAAATTGCATATTATACTAGTTTTAAAGATAATTATTCGTCAAATACCTTTTTCGTCCATCATCATCATTATTTCAGGCATAGGACGTCCACTGCTGGACATAGGCCTCCCCCATCGATCTCCTAAAGGGCCGGTTGGAAGCGGCCAGCATCCAGCGTTTCCCTTTTAGATCGTCTGTCCATCTCGTGGGTGGATGTCCTACGCTGCGCTTACCGGTCTGTGGTCTCCATTCCAGAACCATTCTGCCCCATCGGCCATCTGCTCTGCGTGATATGTGCCCTACCCACTGCCACTTTAACTTTTTTCTTCCATGCTTTGACAGAACCCATTCTTCTGTTTCAGGAGCCGTAGCCCCACCACAGATACGACGTCACCGGTTCCCAAACCCACGCGTGGACTAATGGAGGCCCACAATTACTTCAAAAACGCCACTCTTCCCCGATTACCCTCAAAACGCCCCAAAACTCCAAGGATCTCTCTCAACGTCCGTACAACAACCATGCTCTTAAAAATAGAGAACGAACTACTGCAGAGCCATCGTCAAAGAGAGACAACGGGAATAAAGAAGTTGTACAACTCGTTCTTTGTCCTCTTCTAAGTTCGTCGTCTCTTTCACTCATTCATCATATCATTGGACATTTAGTTTAGTGTATAAGCTTACAAGTTTTGACTATGCATGAGTGTTATAAAGAAGATATTGGCTGGGAATCGAACGTGAGATTGGCGTTGCAGAGAGAGGAAGACGTGGGGATGTACCTGGAGGAAAGAGAGGGAAGGAAGAGGAAGTGGGACGGCAAGATGATGCGGAGGGACGAGAGTGAAGAGAGGGAGCAGAGAAAAATGCAGCCGAAGAAGGTTTTGGGTGAGTTTTTTATTTAATTTATGAAATACATACCTTGAATGGGCATTCATCATCAGCCAGAAGACGTCCACTGCTAAACATAGGCCTCCCCCTTTAACCTCCACACTAAGCGACAGCCTGCCTTTTGCATCCACTGTACTCGTGACTCTCACAATGTCGTCGGTCCATCTAGTGGGAGGCCTCCCTACGCTGCGTCTTCCGGTTCGTGGTCTCCACTCCAGAACCTTTCTTCCCCATCGGTTATCGGTTCTTCGAGCGATGCGGCCTGCCCATTGCCACTTCAACTTGCAAATTTTAACAGCTATGTCGGTGACTCTGGTTCTTTGGCGAATATCCACGTTTCGGATTTTATCGCGCAAAGAAACTCCGAGCATAGCTCTCTCCATTGCCCGCTGAGTGACTCTGAGTTTTTCCAAAAGGCCAACAGTTAAGGACCACGTCTCAGCATGGGCATTCCAGTTTCCCAATTCACCCATTCAAGGTTAACTAAAACTAAAACTAAAAAGTACAGCACAAACTAAAAAAACCGGACAAGTACGAGTAGGACTCGTGCTCTGAGGGTTCCGTTGGACAGAACCCTCAGAGCGCGAGTCCAAAAAAATATAGAAAGACAAACTTAACTTTGTAGTTGACTATAAGGGTCTTCGACACATTCCAACTACAAAATGTAAGTTTGTAATAGCAAAATAATATTTTTTAAATGATATAACTTCAAATTTGTAACTTTCAGATTTATTCCTATATATGTGCTATGAGACCTTGCCTATTGCCAAATTTCATGATTCTAGGTCAACGGGAAGTTCCCTATAGGTTTTGATTTCCCTGTGAAATCGCAAAATATGCGATATAAACGTTCATATCTTTTGATTGCGTTGACTTACAACTTTTATTTTTTTACAGCCGAAAGAAACCGTAGACCCAAGTATTAAGTATAAATTTCAACTTGATACCTTTACGCGTTCTTGAGAAAAAGGGTCTTGACAGACGGACAGACAGACGGACAACGAAGTGATCCTATAAGGGTTCCGTTTTTTTCTTTTGAGTTACGGAACCCTAAAAACAGACCTTAATTAAAACATTGAACAAAATATTAAATAAATACTAACAATAATATAACATCTACTTTGACTTTAAACTCTATTATTTAAACTAAACCATAAAATAAAAAGCTTTATGTTACGTTATCGAGATACAATTCCTGTAGAGTCACAATCGCTTAGTAAAAACAGTCATTGTACATACATTGTATTTAATTATATAGCTCACAATGCCACATTTACTCCAATTTAGACGTTACGTCTTCTGGCTGACGATGATGATGAAATTATAGACGCACCGAAACCGTCAAAATGTTTACACAGTGACAAGATGAAAACTGCTAATCATTGTTTATGTCGTCAAAGATTATATTTGTGTCTACATCATTAAAAACAGAACTGACAAGATCGATGCTCATCAGCAACGAATCCCTGGTTCAGACTAAGCTTCTTAGTCTTGAGCATCGGCGCAAGGTTGCTAGTCTATCGGTTTTTTATCGGATACATTTCGGAGAGTGTGCTACAGATCTGCATGATTTGATTCCTTCCTGCCCATTTATCTATCGGACTGCCAGAGTGGGTACGAAGAATCGTCACCGCTTTATGGTTGATATTCCGAGAACCCGTACGAAGCGCTTTGACTCCACATTTATTGTGCGAACTGCTAGTCTGTGGAATTCGCTGCCTGAGTGGGTGATCCCCGATAGTTACAATCTGGGTGGGTGTCTTCAAGTCGAGATTGAATAGGTTTCTTCTAGACAAGCGTGCTCCATCGTAGGCCGCATCATCGCTTAACATCAGGCGAGTTGACGGTCAAGCGCAAGCCTATTTATAATTAAAAACCAAACTACTGAATTTATTTTGAAAATATAGCGTTTCAAATAAAAAATTACGTAGTTTTGAGGTCAACATATCCTTTTTTTTTTTCAATACAAATTCGCATCCGAATAGCGAGAGAAATGCGAATAGAGAGAGAGACCAGAGAGAGTGGCATAAACAGAGGCCTATACCCAGCAGTGGGTCACTCAGGGTTGATGATGATGATGACAAAATAAACTCAATTTGTTTTTTTCATTTATTTATCATATAAAGAAATTGTGCGTGGAGTCCCTCCGCGTGGAAGAAGTTATACATCGCAAGGAACCCTAAAATTATAACTAGGGCACAAATATCAACAATTTAAAAACATGCTTTTCTCGAGATTCGAACCTAGCTCCTTAGGCTTCTCAATCCATTAGCGACACCATTACACTACCGGGTCAGCTAGTCGCAGCGCGAAAAAAGGATACGCATTGCGCAACCATACGAGAGAGAAAAATTCCCCCTCCATGGTAGCGTTAAACGTTTAAAGCAACCTTGTTGCAAGTCGCATAAGAAGTATAACTTCAAAAAGAAAAGTATACAAATAGGATATAACAGCATTTATACGTCTGTATATTTGATCTGATGCCGGCGTCGCGGTTTTACCATCGCACTTGCCGCCACCGCCTGAAGGCTCATCCACACATCATAGATCAGTGGAAATCGCACACTGTGCGATTCACACGATCCTTCTTGCCTAATACCTGCAAAATGTGGAATGAGCTATCTTCTACGGTGTTTCCGAGAAGCTACAACATGGGGTTTTTCAAAAGGCGAGTTAATCGAGTTCTAAAGGGTCGGCAACGTATTTGCGATGCCTCTGGTGTTACAAGTATCCATAGGCGACGGTGACTGCTTTCCATCAGGCAGCCCGTCTGCTTGTTTGCCACCTATGGCATAAAAAAAACGTACTAATAACAGCACTACGCGCCTCACTGCGCTATCTCCATATTAGGCGTCGATCCGTCAAGTTATCTCTCTGTACTCTCTTTAAACTGTGTACTGATATTACCGAGTATGACGTCACAATATCATAATGTACCGTGTGCTAGTCTATAATAACACTTCGGTACTACGCGACGTTTTTCGAACGAGAAAAGTGAAAATTACCGCGAAAATTGACTTTATGCCTACAGAGATACAGTTTAGGCTTTGAGAACTATTTGGTGCTAAATTATAACAAAGGTGGACATGTAAAATAAATTTGTGGAATAGCAACTTTATGTCAAGTGCCAAAAGGTGCAAAACGCTTAAACTATCATTAATAAACAGAAAAATTTACGTTAACAGTGAAAGAAAAGACGAAAGTGATAATTTTACGCAATTTTTTTCCAAAATCAATTAATAAAGCCGAGCTTCGTTTTCGGTTTTGATTGGTGATATTCTTTGTGGAATGAAGTGAACTTTGTGATGAGCAGTGAAAAAAAGCTTTATTGGAAATGTGTGGTTATAATTTGAAGATATACTCGTTTGAAGTAAATAGCATAAATATCTAAGTGAAACCCAACTGTTGAGATTTGGTTCTAATGTACCTATTAAGAGTTCTGATGATCAACTAAACCATTACCCTTTATTATCTTCCAAAGATACCCGGCTGCATTGGGGTGCAGCCAGGTTATGTGGGATTATACCCACTAAAACCCCCTCGGTGACCAGCCTTAGTGCTTGTCAAGAGGGCTCCGAGATCTCCAGAAGAACGCACCGGAGCCCTCGGCACTGCGCTACGGCTCCTCCCGAGACAACTGCGTTGTCTCAGCCCCTCCGCCCACGACAACGTTGGCGTTCTGTCCCTGGGCACGCTTAAGTGGATGGTCAGAGCCCCAACTTTGACCATCCCGAGCCCGGAGGTCCCCTTTTAGTAGCCTCTTACTACAGGCAGGGGTTACCGGTGCCGTATTCTATTGCCCCGGCGCCAGGGCTAATCCTATTTCATCCTAGACATAGGCTACATTTTCCGCTTTTTTCTGAGTATTACCAATGAAACTAAAGGTTTGGTACCTGCTTAGGTTTTTTGCTGAACCAAAACGATATGAGTAGAATTTACGAAACGAAACGGTGATTTCACGAATCTGAACGGCGTTTCGGTGCGTTCCGGTCCATTTAAAGCACTGCAAGATATATACCATCATAACCAGCTATTTAACAGTCCACTGCTGGACTTTTAGCCTACCCCCGAAAGGCTGATTGGGCCATATCCACCACGCTGGCCCAGTGCGTGTTGGTGGATTCATATACGCCATTTAATTCCTTCTCCGTACGTATGCAGGTTTCCTCACGATGTTTTCCTTCACCGAAAAGCCAGTGGTATGAAAATTCGTACATAAACTCCAAAGAGCACATTGGTACGGGCCCGGGGTTCGAACCCGCGAATTCACGCTTTCAAGTCTAGCGGTCTCCCAAGTGAGCTACCACGGCTTTTTTAACATATACATACATATAAAAATATTAGTGTGATTTTATCACTGGAATCACTGTGCAGATATTGACACACGGCTGCGGTTTTCACGTCATGGCGACACAATTATCACTTTCCGAGCGTGTTTCCGACCGCAAATACGATTTGTCGTACTATAAGAATTAATATTCCAAGTCACTTATTTCGATCACTATGATTATAGCTTATTTTTCAATATTATATGATTAAAAACTGTTGCCTGCGACTTCGAACGCGTAGATTTTTCATATAAACCATGAAATATGAAATTGCCCCCCTTGTTACTTGTGGAGCGGGCATTTTCCGCAATTAAGCCATTCATTGGCCCATTTTGCGTCACCCGGCTGCAGCTAGTTTACCCGGTCTCCTCCAGGAAAGCCAGCAGCTCGCTGATGCCTGCGCAGGCTTCCCAGAGCGCACCGGTGATCCGAGGATAGTGTTTCGTTGTTCTGCCACGCTGCTGCACTCCAGCAGCAAATGTGCGGCCGTTTCATCAGTCTCCAGACACCCTCTACATAGGGGATTGTCGGTAACCCCAATTTTAAAAAGGTGTTTGTTTAAACGGAAATGACCTGTGACAACCCCAACTATTTGCCGGAGTTTGTCACGTTTTACATTCAACAATCTACGGGAGTAGGTATCTCGGATTGAGTTCCGGGTAAGCTTCCCTTGATTGTCTACAGTTTTTAGTTCTTGCCTAGTATTCTTTGTGAAGTCTTGTTTTGTGGTTTATCGGCTCGGGCCCTACAGGTGGTATACTCCAGCCTCTCCGCGTCAGTTCATTAGCCTCATCGTTTCCCCTAGACCCACTTTGCATTTGTGCCCCGTAACTCAGCCCTTTCGCATAAGTATTATTTAGTTAGGCAATTGAAAGAAAGAAAGCATTTTATGTTTTGTTTTCACGCATATAAGTTTTATTTAGTTAGGCAATTGAAAGAAAGAAAGCGTTTTATGTTTTGTGTTCACGCATAAGTATTATTTAGTTAGGCAATTGAAAGAAAAAAAGCATGTTATGCTTTGTGTTCACGCATATGTAAAGTATTATTCAGTTAAGTAATTGAAACAAAGCAGTATTTTGTGATATGTACAAGTATTGTTTAGTTAGGCAATTGAAACAAAGCAGTATTTTTGTTATGTACAAGTATTGTTTAGTTAGGCAATTGAAACAAAGCAGTATTTTTGTTATGTACAAGTATTGTTTAGTTAGGCAATTGAAAGAAAGCAGTATTTTGTGTTATGCACAAGTATCGTTTAGTTAGGCAATTGAAAGAAAGCAGTATTTTGTGTTATGCACAAGTATTGTTTAGTTAGGCAATTGAAAGAATGCAGTATTTTGTGTTGTGCACAAGTATTGTTTAGTTAGGCAATTTATTTATTTAGGATATTGGCACACAAAACAAATTGAAAGGAAGCAGTATTTTGTGTTATGCACAAGTATTGTTTAATTGAATTTATCATTGTTATCATTAGGAGCTTCTCTGAATTTTCAAACTTAATCCAAAAAAACAACGTTATCAAAACACCTACCGTTTATAATCCGGTTTATACCGATATTTTGTTGAAGTATTGTTATATTTCTTATCATAGTCTTGCAAGTATTTATGCACACGGCCAAACCTATCAACTACTGAGGGACTTATCTCTAGAGTAAAACACTATAAATGACTTTACAAAATTTGTAAAATATGATACAGTTATGATTAGTGATACAGGTTAAGTTGTGATTTAAAAAAAAAAAACATTTGTAACTTATTAACCTGTACCCTTAGTGCAAGTTTTGATAGTATTCGAAAACTTTTTCGTTTTCGTATTGTTCCATACCGTGCTGGGCTGAAAGCTATTCGTAAACTTTTTTCGTATTAGAGTGAAGCAATCTATACCGCCGATTACTACCGATTTTAGTTCCTCCACGTTTCCGATGGAGGCGCTTTACTAAAATGTATGGAACAATACGTAAACGAAAAAAGTTTTCGTAAACTATCAAATCTGGGACTAAGCGTACTGTGTAGGAATAGAAGTGAAAACGCTTATAGGGATACACTTAAGAGTGAGGGAGATGGTAGTATGAATCTCGGTTACATAAAGATGGCAGCAAACTTCACGTCGAACTTAAAAAAATATATATCACAACTTAACGGCCTCTTATACCAAATTTGACGGTTTTAAATCAATTTTATTCAGTCAAATTACAATATTTGAGCTGGAAAAAATACATGTCACAGATACATCTGTGTTTGAGTTTATGATTTGGTTCAAAACACGATAGAATAAACTTTCCTCGATAAAAAAAAATCTGAAACAAAGTCGATTTAGTGTATTTTTTTCGTTTAATGCTCTAATGAAAGCTCGTAACAACCTGGAAATTGCATGTACTGAAAAGCAATACTATTCAAGATTTTTTGATTTGGATAGATTTATGATAGTGAATATTTTAGTTTTTTAGTGAAATTAAATGCGTAAAAAGGTCACGAGAATTTGCGCGCGCCGGTTCAGTACTGCGCCAGGCGTCATCGAGGTCGGACCTATGTTCGTTTTTGTCGTTGCACTCCCCCCGCGGGCGTCCTGATTCTTGGGTGGGTGGCAAAATACATCGTCGCTATAACTTTGCGGGGGCTGAGGGAGCGTTTTGTTGCCTGCGCGACTCGGATAATAGGCCGTTAACGTAAACAATACTCACTATATAAATAACTCATTATATATAATAACTTTTTTTTTTTTGGAAAGAAATATACTTAACATAAAACTAATCGACAAAGTAAATTTGGGGATAATCAAAAAGAAGACAAAAACTAGAAACATAACATACGTAATAAAACAACAAAAGTGGCGTTGGGCAGGTCATATGCTCAGGAATAAACAAGGAAAATGGAATAGGGATATATTAGAATGGTACCCAAGAGAGGGAAAACGAAAGAAAGGAAGACAGCAAGTAAGATGGGAACATGAAATTAAAAAAGTGGCTGGCACAAATTGGATACAACTTACACAAAAGAGACATGAATGGAAGTCCCAGGAAGAGGTCTATGCCGGAAGGCAAGCTGGAAAGAATACAGAGGAGCCGATGTCAACGACTACTTAATAATATTACGAAAATCTGACATCTAAAATACTTAAATAATAATTAATGAATTTTACAGTAGAATAGATAATTGACATCATTGCAAGATGAGAAGCAAGAAAAACTAGCATAAAAGGCTCATCATCATCATCATCATCATCAGCCAGAAGACGTCCACTGCTGAACATAGGCCTCCCCCTTTAACCTCCACACTGAACGACAACCTGCCTTTTGCATCCACTGGATGCCCGCGACTCTCACAATGTCGTCGGTCCATCTAGTGGGAGGCCTCCCTACGCTGCGTCTTCCGGTTCGTGGTCTCCACTCCAGAACCTTTCTTCCCCATCGGTTATCGGTTCTTCGAGCGATGTGGCCTGCCCATTGCCACTTCAACTTGCAAATTTTAACAGCTATGTCGGTGACTCTGGTTCTTTGTCGAATATCCACGTTTCGGATTTTATCGCGCAAAGAAACTCCATAAAAGCATAAAAGGCTATAAAATAAAATAAAAATATAATAACTAATGCTTGTCTCATGTTAACGTGTCAAATTACTACTAGTTGGACATAAATATTGGACTTTGTACCCAAATAAAACATGCATCGCAATCTCAATGTAACAAACTTAAATTCTTTAACGAACCTTAAAACATGGACATAAAACTACATAGATACGCAACTAGTCCACATTTAAGTGACCTATATAACCCTGCTATGTACCGAACTAGTGATAACCGACCTATTTACCAGTACGCTTCAGATATATCTTGACCCGCATGCGACCTCCGCCATCTTGTGTCCTCTTATGTATGATTAGGCAATTTCTACTGTCATTCACTTTTCATGGCAACTTACCTCTAGCCATGTTATCCATGGACGAAGGAAAAAGGATGGACACCGTCCTAAGAACACTTGAGGCAAACAAAGTACAAGTCACAAGACACAAGACGACCAATCACGTGAAGCCAACTCGTGTAGCCAATCACAGCATACCGTGCCAATCGTGCGCCAAATCGGAACTCTCCTACCGATCTTAAGGTGGTTCGATTCACAAATGGCGGGAAATTCAAATTTCAAACAGTTTTCTTGTCCTTGTAGCTAGGCCGGGTAATTATTGTAAACAACCATGATGTTTGCGCAAATTGATTATTATTCTTTACAAAATCATGTTTTAAAGCTATTTATCTCTAATGCACATTATTACTCACATTTATGAATAAACTAATGTTTGCTGTTTCAAACTGTTTATTGCCAAATGTAAGTAATATGGTGCGTTACTGTTAAATAGTTGTACATTATAATGTAAAGAACACCAAACATTTTGCGCAAACACTGTGTTATTTAAAAATAATTACCTGGCCTGGCTACTAGGACCAAAAAACTGTTTAAAATTACAATTTCCTGTCATAGGTGAATCGTACCAAAATTCTCAAGTAATCTATATAATTATGGGCGAATAGTCACTTGCAAATAGGTATAGAGAGATGGCAAGATTGGATATATGGTCCGCCCTGAGCGACCGAAAAGTTACAAAAAAATCTAAATATTTTGCTTGCCCGGGCATAAAATGTAAAATCCCGTATTTTGTGTTCTTTTGCTCATGGGTATTTTGTCTCTTATAAAAAATAAGTTGGCAACGCTAAACTCTCCGCTCATTTTATGATTTCGTTATTTTGGTTCCTCAGCTTATATTTTAGCTCCACTAAAATACAAGATATATACAAGGTTTATGGTTTATATTCCGAAAACCCGTACGAGCGCTTTTATTCCACTTTTATTGTGCGTACTGCTAGTCTGTAGAATGCACTGCCTATGGGTGTACCCGATAGTTACAGTCTGGGTGTTTTCAAATCACGAGTGAATCGGTTTCTTCTAGGCAAGCGTGCTGCCACTAGATGGACCGACGGCATTGTAAGAGTCGCGGGCATCCAGTGGATGCAAAAGGCAGGCTGTCGTTCAGTGTGGAAGTTAAAGGGGGAGGCCTATGTTCAGCAGTGGACGTCTTCTGGCTGATGATGATGATGATGATGATGAAGCGTGCGTAGACCGCATCAACGCTTAGCATCAGGCGAGTTAGCGGTCAAACGCAAGCCTATTACTAGATAAAAAATCTATCTGTATTTTATTCTTCGACTAAAATAAAATGAATGGACGGGCCATAACCATAGATCTTGCTCAGTAAAAACTAGTCAAAACCGTGGACATATACTTCAACGCCTTATTATAACCATGTACATTACATTAGTTAAAAGAAATAGCGGGTTTTGTTGTGTATTTACACTTCGGGAAAGCACACGAAGGCATAATTTTGTCAGATGTTTCGTTATCATGTAACAATAGACTCGTGTCGCACTTCCTACGGCTAGAGACCGACTGAAACGAAGTGAGCGCCGGCGCTCATTTGGTAATCTTCAAAAATGCGCTTCTTGTGGACCTGTCCATTAATTATATTATTGACGAAGCTGTTATCTGCATTCAAGCATCATCGTCAAATTTTCCACTTGGTATAATTCCTATTCTGAATCTGACTTAGAGGGTAAACTCTTACCACCGAAGATCCTGGCAATACTGATAGTTTTTTATGCCATAGGTGGCAAACAAGCAGACGAACTGCCTGATGGTAAGCAGTCACCGTCGCCTATGGATACTTGTAACACCAGAGGCATCGCAAATACGTTGCCGACCCTTTAGAACTCGATTAACTCGCCTTTTGAAGAACCCCATGTTGTAGCTTCTCGGAAACAGCGTAGAAGGTAGCTCATTCCACATTTTGCAGGTATGAGGTAAGAAGGATCGTGTGAATCGCACAGTGTGCGATTTCCACTGATCTATGATGTGTGGATGAGATGAGATTTTATCATTTTTTTTTTTTATTTTTTTTTTGCACACACGGTCATCTGACCCCAAACTTAGCAAAGCTTGTGATATGGCTGCCAGAGACTGATATACATACATATATAGGTTTAAATACATACTTAAATAGATATTAACACCCAGATATAGAACAAACACAAATGTTCATCACACAAATGTTTGTCCTAGGTGGGAATCGAACCCACGCCCCTAAGCTCAGAAGGCAGGTTCACTACCAACTGGACCAACGGGCTATCTAAATCTAATCTAAATCTAAATCATTGATGCTGATGGTGAGGCTGCATTCATAGTTCCAAGAACCTGACTTATAACCCTACGTGTGCCGAACCTGTCGTAACTCGTGTATTTGCCAGTAGGCTCCAGATATGTCTGACCCACGCGCGACCTGCGCTGTCATGTGACTGTTTTATCTTATTTTTGGATGGTTAGACTATTTCATGCTACAATTATGTGACTACTAGCTGCGCCCCGCGGTTTCACCCGCGTAGTGATGAAAAATGGTGATGATGGTGATGAAAAGTAGCGTATGTCTCTGGCTCTTGAACTATACACATGCAAAAAATCAGGTCGATCCGTTGTTCCGTTGCAGCGTGAAAGAGGAAAAAACATCCAAACATCTATACATACAAACTTTCGCATTTATTATATTAGTAGGATATATATTTTTAATCAATAATAGGCTTGCGCTTGACCGCCATCTCGCCTGATGTTAAGCGACGATGCGGTCTACGATGGAGCACGCTTGCCTAGAAGAAACCGATTCACTCTCGACTTGAAGACACCCAGATTGTAACTGACGGGGAAACCCATTCAGGCAGTGAATTCCACAGACTAGCAGTTCGCACAATAAATGTGGAATCAAAACGCTTCGTACGGGTTGTCGGAATATCAACCATAAAACGATGTCGATTTTTTGTGCCCGCACTGGCGGTCCGTTAGAAAAAGGCAGGAGGGAATTAAATCATGCAGATCTAATGCACACTCTCCGAAATGTATCCGATAAAAAACCGATAGACTAGCAACTTTACGCCGATGCTCGAGACTAAGAAGCTTAGTCTGAACCAGGGATTCATTGCTGATGAGTCGCTTTGGCACGTTTCTCAATAGACTCCAACGCCCCAAGCTGGTGCTTAGCTGATCCATCCCAAAGGTGAGAGCAGTACTCCATGCACGACCGAACTTGTGCTTGGTACAGTGATAGCAACTGCTCCGACGTGAAGTACCGTCGCACCTTCGATAGGATACCCAGCTTTTGGCAGCCAATTGAGCCTTGTCAGTTCTTCGAGCGATGTGGCCTGCCCATTGCCTCTTCAACTTGCAAATTTGATCATATCTACTGTGGTATAGGTACAAATAAATTATTTTTTCTTTTCGAATCCTTGACTACCCTAAACGCTTTAATATCAATATGACACTGAGTTTACGTTGTTATTCTGTTTCCGGCGCATATTTGCTTTTCTCACATACGTCTGCACTTCTCAAGTTCATGTGAACTGGCAATTTGATCCCAATTAGTTGAGAAGGTGTATCGGCTGAATAATTTGAATCATCATCATCATAATCAGCCTTTTAACAGTCCACTGCTGGACCTTTAGCCTACCCACGAAAGGGCGATTGTGCCATATCCACCACGCTGGGCCAGTGCGGGTTGGTGGATTCACATACGCCATTGAATTCCTTCTCCGTACGTATGCAGGTTTCCTCAAGATGTTTTCCTTCACTGACAAGCCAGTGGTATGAAAATCAGTGCATAAACTCCAAAGAGCTCATTGGTACGGGCCCGGGGTTTGAACCCGCGACCTCACGCTTTCAAGTCTAGCGGTCTCCCAAATAGGCTACCACGGCTCTGAGTGTAATCTGAATATTACTTGTCAACGGCCTGTTATCCGAGTCGCGTAGTCAACAAAACGCTCCCTCAGCCCCCGCCAAGTTATAGCGGCGATGTATTTTGCCACGCAAGAGTCAGAAGGCCCGAGGGGGGAGAGTGCATCGACAAAAACGAATATAGGTCCGACCTCGATGACGCCTGGCGTGGTACTAAAATACTAAACTATTCACTATCAAAAATCTATCCAAACCAATTTTTTTTGATTGGGATTGCCTTTCAGTACATGCAATTTCCAGGTTGTTACAAGCTTTCTATTAGACCATAATACGAAAAAAATTACTAAATCGACTTTGTTTCAGATTTTTTTTGACCGAGGAAAGTTAATTATATCGTGTTTTGAACCAAATCATAAACTCAAACACAGATGTATCTGTGACAAATTTTTTTCCAGCTCAAATATTGTAATTTAATTGAATAAAATTGATTTAAAACCGTCGAATTTGGTATAAATAACAAGCCGTTAATTATCTTCTTACTTACATTTTATTAAGTGGTCGAATTGGACTTACGAACCGGAACGCATTTCCTTTCAAACCTTGCGAACTTTTAACCGACTGTCCAAGAAGGAGGGTAATGTTTTTGGGTTGTATGTAAGCATGTATGTTTCTAGGTTCCTGTAGCCTAAACGGCTTGACCGATTTTGTGGATTCCTCTTTACGTCCAGACTCCAGAGAGACGTAGTCTACAAATAACCTTTTTTTTTACTCACGTAAGATTAAGCCGGTTACTCCGACTGACGCAGCCGCGCTCGCGCATTCACCTTGAAAAAGGCCGTCTAATGCGGTTGAAACTATAACCTTTTTTATTTTTTTTTTAAATAGCCAAAATACAGGTTATATGATTACTAATCGGCCCCACTTCCGTTGGAGCCGTTTGGTGATGTCTCGGTACAAGCACACATACAGTACTACAACATACGGTACATACGGTACTACATGTGATGACTACAATGAACTCCTTTCGGCTTAGCACAGTCTATATGCGTAACCCTGTACATCAGTAGATTTCTTCTGAACCTGCAGTTTGCAGGGACGATACTCTTTTTATCGGTAAAGAATTCGCCAAATGCATATATCGAATTGTCCTCGAATACAAAAAAACTGTAGGTATTGTTATCAGTGGGTGATAAAAATCATAACACTTGTTTCCCGTCTTATCTTACAGACAGTTAGCGACAGGCTTGATCAGTATTGCATAATAATTATTGAAAATGTACAAATAATTTAGCAAGCGTGCTCCATCCTCTCCCCCCTCCCCTCCTCTCTAAGAGGGAGGCCTTGTTCAGCAGTGGACATTTAATGGCTGATGATGTGTGATGTGCTCCATCCTAGACCGCAGTTGGCGGTCAAACGCAATAGGCTTGCGTCAATATGCGTTATTATATTGTATACTAGCTGCGCCCCGCGGTTTCACCCGCGTAGTGATGAAAAATGATGATGATGAAAAGTAGCCTATGTCACTACCTGGCTCTTGAACTATACCCATGCAAAAAATCAGGTCGATCCGTTGTTCCGTTGCAGCGTGAAAGAGGAACAAACATCCATACATCCATCCATACATACAAACTTTTGCGTTTATTATATTATATATAATATATATATATATATATATAGTAGGATTTACAAATAATTTGGCAAACGTGCTTCATCCTATGACGATTTCACTCGCCGCCCCATCATCATCATCATCATCAAATCAGCCGTAGGACGTCCACTGCTGGACATAGGCCTCCCCCATCGATCTCCAAAAGGGCCGGTTGGAAGCGGCCTGCATCCAGCGTTTCCCTGCGGTCTCTTTTAGCTCGTCTATCCATCTTGTGACTCGTCCTACGCTGCGCTTACCGGTCCGTGGTCTCTCGCCGCCCCAAGGCTTAAATAATTTTGTGGAAATTAAACATTTTTTAATACAGATCACAAACTTGAAAAATACGCGCTAAATTGCCACCTTAATCTTAAGAGTCGATAGAGATACTACGTGGAGAAGTTACCACCTTCACATCATCATCAGCCATTAAATGTCCACTGCTGAACAAGGCCTCCCTCTTAGAGAGGGGTGTTGCCATAATCCCCACGCTTGGCAGGCGGCTTGGGGATCGCAGTACGTTCACCGTGTACTAATAGGATGCTGCTGCCCATCCTCCGGTGGTTCTGGTCGCAGTTTTAGGACATACCCGGGTTACCACCTTAATCACAATAAATTCCAACTTAATAGGATTAAAGCTGAAAATAAATTAAAAATAAATAAGTTATGCCCAAGGTCGGATGCATTGAATTATTAGACAAATATAACTCGCATGCAAACTGACCGGTCTCGGTAGGCTAGACTAATAAAGCTAGGCTATAATAAAGCTAGTCTAGTGAGAAATATACATTTGAACAGAGGGTTCAGTACCCTTAGTACAAGTTTTGATAGTATTCGAAAACTTTTTTCGTGTTCGTATTGTTCCATACACACACACACATCAGCCATCAAACGTCCACTACTGGACAAAGGCCTCCCTCTTAAAGAGGGGTGTTGCCATAATCCCCACGCTTGGCGGGCGGCTTGGGGATCGCAGTAAGTTCACCGTGTACTAATAGGATGCTGCTGCCCATCCTCCGGTGGTTCTGGTCGCAGTTTTAGGACATACCCGGGTCCATACATTGCTGTTCAACTACGTCTTTCAATCCCACTTCTGAAACCATATTATAGTCTTCGAAATGGATTGAAAGACGTAGTTGAATTGTTTTATATTTATTAGTAGGAAGTACGTGTTCATGACAGCAGCTGGTAAGATGGAAGAGGGTGTTGCCAGGCCTCGATGACAGAATAGACTTATATGATAATGTGGCCAGTTACTGGACATTAGTAATGTACAACAGGCTAAAAGATAATCGAAAACTTTTCTCGTATTAGAGTGAAGCAATCTATACCGCCGCTTACTACCGATTTTAGTTCCTCCACGTTTCCGATAGAGGCTCTTTACTAAAATGTATGGAACAATACGTAAACGAAAAAAGTTTTCGTAAACTATCAAATCTGGGACTAAGCGTACTGTAGTTTTTAGTTGTCTCTAACATGTTTTAAGGCGAGGTTTTCCCATTTTTAAGCACGCTTATTTAGATGACTATACGGCTTAATATATTGTATTAAAGTGCATTTAGTGGAGCAAAACCGTGGCGCTTCAGTCGTGCGTTTCGCTACTTCTATTTTTGATGTTTTTCTCATATTTTTCGAGTAGCTACATGGGGTTCTTCAAAAGGCGAGTTAATAGAGTCTTTAAGGGTTGGCTTTAAGGTAATTATTTTGCTATTACAAACTTACATTTTGTAGTTGGAATGTATAGAAGCACCTTATAGTCAATTACAAAGTTAAGTTTGTCTTTGAATATTTCAACTATAGGTTTTTTTTTTTGGACTCGCGCTCTGAGGGTTCTGTCCAACGGAACCCTCAGAGCACGAGTCCTACTCGTACTTGTCCGGTTTTTTTTTTAATTATACACTATTCTAACCTTAGTTTGTCTTAACCGAGGTTTTACCATTAGCAAAGCTTCTAAGGAACTCTAAAAACCTGTCTCCTCGAATCTTGATAGGTCAACGTTTTCATAATTAACTAAGAACGACAAGTTGAGGTAGGGTTATATTTAGAGTTTGTATATGGCGCTTAAGGGGGTAACACATCGAGTAATTTACACACAATTTTGGGAGTGCCAATAGTTGAAGAGTGTACTTATTTGTTTTAAACTATCACTGTTGTTCACTACAGTTATATCATTTATTAGGCACTAGCGGCACGCCCCGGCTTCGAATGTGTATAGATATATAGCCTATGTCACCCGGGGATAGTGTAGCTTCCCAACAGTGAAAGAATTTTTCAAATCGGTTCAGTAGTTTCGGAGCCTATTCAATGCAAACAAACAATCAAATCTTTCCTCTTTATAATATTTGTATAGACTAGCTGACCTGACAGACGTTGTCCTGTCTTAGAACTGTCAAACACGCAAAGTTAAAATTGTAAATCTAATTTTTTTACACCTTGGGTTACATTATTGAAGTTTTAGTCAGGATCTCTATTTTTTTTGAAAATATAATATAGCCTATGTCACCCGGGGATAGTGTAGCTTCACAACAGAGAAAGAATTTTTCAAATCGGTTCAGTAGTTTCGGAGCTTATTCAATGCAAACAAACAAACAATCAAATCTTTCCTCTTTATAATATTAGTATAGATGATGACTATTTTTTTTATTACCTCATAAAAAAGCTGATCATAAATAGAGCACATCAACGAAAACAAAATTAAAATTAGTTCAAAAATAAATAAGTTATAAGTATTTTAGTTTCATGCTGGACAGAGAGCGCACTATACTGAGTTATGACGTCACGCCTCAGGCGTATCATACAAATTCTATACTAACACATGCTATGCGAGAAAGAGACAGAGCATAACCTCTCTATCCCCACCTAAAACTTTAAACGCTCATATCTCAGATATTCAACAGCCAATATTTTTTTTTTCAGAATGTGTAATGTATTTAGTTATATTCATCGCTAAGACTGTTATCTCTATCTCTACATAGTATAAATTGAAGTCGCTTTTCGCGTCTGTCTGTCTGTCTGTATGTCTGTATGGCCGCTAATTCCTCCTAAATCACGCAACGGATTTTGATGCGGTTTTCACCATCAGTTAGATACATTTTCATGGAAGGTTTATATATATATATAACTAGCGACCCGCCCTGGCTGCGCACGTAAATTACACCCGAGCGAAGCCGGGCGGGCGGGTCGTTAGTTTGTAATAAATTAAACATCAGGACACATGCCTCTAGCCCGGACCTTTGATAGGCATTAGTGGGGCCCAATCCAATACCAAGAGAAGAGACCATGTTGAGTACAAAATACAGTAGACATGACTGTGTCCTAATGTTTCATTTATTACAAACTAGCTTCTTCTTCTTCTTTCGAGTCGATGTTCCGCAAAATACAATTCTCCAAACTAGCTGGCCTGACAGACGTTGTCCTGTCTTAGAACTGTCAAACACGCAAAGTTAATATTGTAAATATTATTTTTTTACACCTTGGGTTACATTATTGGAGTTTTAGGAAGGATCCCTTTTTTTTTTTTTATTATAACCTATGTTACCCGGGGATAGTGTAGCTTTCCAACAGTGAAACAATTTTTCAAATCGGTTCAGTAGTTTCGGAGCCCATTCAATGCAAACAAACAAACAATCAAATCTTTCCTCTTTATAATATTATAGTATAGATAATAGGCTTAGCGATAAATATAACTCATTTCTTATCTTCTCTATCTCTATCTCTATATCTACCAATCTATCTTCTACATAGTATAAAATAAAGTCCCTTTCCGCGTCTGTGTGTCTGTATAACCGCTAACTCCTAAACCACGCAACGGATTTTGATGCTGATTTCACCATCAGTTAGAGATAATTTTTCTCGGAAAGTATATTATATAACAAGCGAGTCGTCCCGGCTTTGCACGTAAGCAACACCAGTGCGAAGCCGGGGCTGGTCGCTAGTTTACAATTATTTAGATAAAGTTATATGATTATTTACGGGATATTTACCGTGGTAAGGTTGTGGAATGACACCTAACTTTTTAACTGTTCGACCAACCACCCGCATTCTTCAGTCTTCCCGTGAACATGGTGCATGTAACTGCGCCGAAATATCGGGAGCTAATTCCACAACCTTACCACGGTAAATATCACGTAAAAAATCTGGATTATTTAGATGTCTGCCGTCGATGTAGACTGCTGAATCAGCGTTTGGTTGAATAGCATCGCTCCGTCCGATGACCCACAAGGTTGTTGCCACTTACAAGTGGGTCATTGCTGACTGTCAGAACTCAGAAAAGAAAAAAATATGTTTAAATTAGAACGGCTGTCATTTTTGCATGTTTGTTGTAGCCAGTTGCACCCATACAAACGAAACGTCAGTCATTCGAAATCAGTTAGCAACTGTGATGCGGACAAAGAACTTTGAGACCTAACCCAAAAATGTAAGGTCCGAGTTCTTTGGATGCGGAGTTCGACGCGTTGACATAAATAAGAATAAGCAATCAAGGTTCTGTCTTAATGCCTGGTGACAGATTTTCCTTCTCATTTCCGTTCTATTTACTTCTCTTTTCTGTGGTCAGAAGTGGGCATAGGGATCATACATGTTCGGTTAAAACACCGCTCTAGAAAACTTCTAACGTCTTTGGTCTGATACCATTTTTATAATTTTAAGCTAACCATGAAAGTAGACAAACTTAAACTAGATTGACCAAAATTACTAAAAGTGGGGTAAGAAGGCCTTAATAGAGTTTCAAAGTTTACAACTGGTTCTAATTATGTTTCAAAATCAAAATATTTTAGATGACATTTTGAGATACCACCTGTTAATTAATTTAGCACAGATGGCTAGATATAAAAAATATTTGCCATAAAAAAAAATTAAGCTGCTAATTTATGAGTTTTTTATTGCAGATTTTGCATAGATGTCTTATCTATATTGATTTACAAAGATTAAAAATATTTTATTTTATCTATGTTTAAGATAATAATCTGTACCGTTCACTCAGTTTATTGCAGTGACGTGAGTTTTTTTTTTCTTATAATAAATTAAGTATGTTTTTTGTTTTATTGATAAACAAAAAACATACTTAATTTTGTTTCTACACATGACTATTATATACACAATAAATAAACATGAAAAAATATATTTTTGTATTCGTAATGAATGTATTTATTTATAAAAAGAAAACCTGACCGATTAGTTTATTTCCACATAAAAAAAAAAAACGCGAAAATCAGTGATTTTTCGGACGGTCACACTGTGACGATCTTAACCTTAAACTAGAATGACCAAAATTGCTGAAAGTCGGAATAGAGGGCCTTAACAGTTTAATACTATTTTATTTATTTGAGGTTTTATGCCACTCAATTTTTAAAATGGTAAATTATGAGTTTTTTTATCATCTATTTTGCATACATAAAAAATGTTTAATCTACATTTTAGATAAAAATCTGTCGTCAGCATTGCATTGGTCAGAGATCACTTAGTTAAAAATTTATTATAAATTTTTCGAACTTTTAGGATGTGGCCATATTCGGTCTTACTTATAAACGTCAATGCCTAAAATTACTGTCAACTTCTCGTTGACGGAAATTGTCACAGGTGAAAACGAGACAGAGCAAGCTGACTCCACTGATCATCTACGTAAATTGGGATCCTGCCACCAATAAACCGGACAATCTCCAGAATATTTGCCTACTCGACTCTAAACAAGACATTGGCAAGTTGTGGCAATACCGCACGAAGCCACGAAGAAGAAATTGAATTGAATTTTAAGCTTTGCTTAACTTAAGTAAAGTTTATAAGTAAGGTCGATTGAGTTATTCGGCAGAAATACGACTAAACTAACAAGGGTGGGTTTTAAATGTTTATCGGGACTTATCACGTATTATTTAATTCAGGTAAACATTTAAAACATGTGTTCAATTCGCGAAAATTAAAAATTTACTAGGGTGGGTTTTATTTACTTGAGATTTTTTTTTGCATCACATGCTTGATATTTTTTTACCGACGAAAAAAAGGCGGGGGGTTGTATAGTTATCGCGTATAGTAAACTTACTAGCTGCGCCCCGCGATTTTACCTGCGTCGACTACTCCTTATATCATCAGCTATCTGCCAGTGGAAGTCCCGTCAAAATCGATCCCGCCGTTTTGAAGTCCATAAGGTACAAACACACATTGCCTTTTATACTGGGTTACGCGGAAAGGGTGTGCTAAACCGAATGGGGTTGATAGTATCCATCATCCATATATATTGTAAAACATGGGGTTCTTCAAAAGGGCTGTTAATAGAGTCTTTAAGAATCGGCAATGTATCTGTGATGCCATAGGTGGCAAACAAGCTGACGGGCCGCCTTATGGTAAACGATCATCGTCGCCTATAGATACCTACCTGTAACACCAGGGGCATCACACACCTGCTGCCTGACGTGCGTGACGTCACCTGTCGGTTCCAACGGAAGACCAGCGCTGGTTGTTTACAACCAGCATCACGCTGAGTTGGGATCGGCTTGTCACAGAAACTATTACTTTGTTGTTTTAATTTTATTCATAATGTTTATATACTTTGTTTCTGTCATAAATAAATATTTTTTCTTTCTTTCTTTCTTTCTTTCATCACAACTAAGCATGGTACGCGTAGTAACTATTATTTAATTATTTTTTTTACTACAATAAAACTACAACATAGGGTTTTTACAAAGGCGAGTTAATAGAGTCTTAAACAGTCGGCCCTTTAAGACTCTATTAACTCGCCTTAGTTAATTGTGATGCCTCTGGTATTACAAGTATCCATAGGTGACGGTGACTGCTTACCATCAGGCAGCCTATCTGCTTGTTTGCCACTATGGCATTTAAAAAACTGTTTTATCTTTTCGCGATTACATTGTTAGTCCCATCTTAAAAGTTGTGACGTTTTGCGCGCTGCTGCATTTAAAGAAATATCGGAGGCCTTCGAGCGGTCTTAAATCTTCCCATCCTATCAATCAGCCTATACAAACTTGTTTTATCCGCATATGGTGATATCTATAATAAATCTTTCCATTAAATTCGTATTAATTTACTGAAATCATTGCGTAATACTTACTAAAGAACCGACATACTTAAGTTTGCGGGCGGCAAAACTACGATAACCATGTTTCCCATATTTGTTTCCATAGAGATATGGGTTTTCGCGTTGATAGTGGCGCCGTTACCATGCGCATGCGCAGCTTGTCGAGTTATAGTTGACAAAGTGATAAATGATAAATGCCTTTATATCATAGCTTGTTTTGAGATTTATTAGCATTCCGACGCCCCAGGGAGTGAGATTTTACGTTTTTGACATATCTAGTTAAATATATATTTCTTAATTTGCGTTGCTAGCCAAGAAAAGTTATCAGTTCCGGTACCATCTGGTAATTTCTGCGTCTTTTCTAGAAATATTTTGCGCAGTTGTCTTTCTTCTTCTCAAGTGTTCGTTTGGATAAATTTTCAAGTTTAATTGTTTTTTTTATTTTTTATTAATACATTAGAACCTTTCTCAACTCTAACCTCTTTTCCAGAAAACCAATTTTCTCTAAATTCTGTATTTATTAATGTGACGTGAAGTGATTAAAAAAACAATCCAAAATACAATGAAGACACTAATACACGAGAAAAAAACAAGGAAACTCGTCGAGTGCGTGTGTAAGCAATCTCACGTTTGGACGTTCAAGTGTTGGTATTTCTGACGAACATTTTTAATTAAGGCTGTGGTAATCTTAATAGAAAATATACGCCTTATTGTTAAGAATAAATTTGGAATAACGCCATCTCTCGCTCAGTACGGTGAACTAATGCGTATTGCCCGCCGAGATCTCTGAACGAAAGAAATAGAGAAAGTAGTGTAGTTTGCTACCCATATGAATATGCTGGCAAACTAAAAACTTGACGAAATAGAAATCAAGTAGAAAAATCGAGTCGCATGCCAAAGTTGCTCTTGTATAAACAAAAATAGAGAGTATAGAGTAATTTGTAGTCTCTATGAATACGTCGTGGATGAGGTGAGAAAATAGACGTCAAGTAGAATTGTTAGGAAGACAGTTTCGAAGAAGTCCAATAAAGACGCTAAAGTTGTCTTCTCAAAGTAAAGTTGGACATCAAACTAGTCTAAGAAACGTTGTCTGTGCCAAACTGGTCGAATAAGGAGATGCCAGAGCTGTCCTTCCATTCGTCGGACATCTATTTCAATTAAAAAAAGTACCACTGTCGTACAAAAGAAGAAAGGAAAGAAACTTGGACCATCACATGGAATTCCAATACCGTTATAATTAGTTACCGCTATAATCCATTAACAAATGTCAAACATTTAAAGACAAAGTGTATAAAAGCAACAGAAGCTATCGTCAGAAACCGCCAAATTATAAAGTTTAAATTGGCGCCATCTCGTAGCCGACACCGGCAACTTTCACCCAACACGCTGGCGCCATCTTTCGCCGTGGAGGGCGACTACGCGATGGTCGAGGACAGTGGAGACATGCAGGAGCGTATGCCCTTTAAATCAACGCCATCTCTAACCCGGTACCGGCAACATTCAACGAACACGCAAACGCCATCTTTCGCCGTGGAGAGCGACTGCGCGATGGTCGAGGATGGTGGAGACACGCAGGAGCGCATGTCCGCTGCAGCCGTGCTTCAGTTCGCGGCTAGGGAGGCGCGGGAGGGGAGGCGGCTGGCTGAGTTTGGGGCACATGCGTTCGCCACCATCACTTACAATGCTTACGGTACTTTTGTTGTTCTACAGTTACATAGTTTGAACGGAATATTTGTCGTGATAAGGTTGCGGATGTAACTCCCGATATTTCGGCGCACTTACTTGCACCATGTTCTCGGGAAGTCTTCCCGTGAACATGGTGCATGTTGCACCTAATTGCTAAGAGTTGCCTAATTTTTTTACAGTTTCTATGGTTTTAATGAAGTGAGCGAGCGCAGCGTAGGACGTCCACCCACAAAATGGACAGACGACCTAAAAGAGACCGCACGGAAACGCTGGATGCAGGCTGTTTCCAACCGGCCCTTTTGGAGATCGATGGGGGAGGCCTATGTCCAGCAGTGGACGTCCTATGGCTGAAATCATGAGCGAGTGTCAGTTTAAGAGTTGCCTTATCAGACACCCGTGAATCGGTTTCGTTATTCGTAACTATAGGTGACGCCTAACGTCACTAGCTATCACCTAAAGATTAGTGAAACTTTTTTTTGCCCTACAACTCCTAAATATTTATAGTGGTAACAGACGTGTCGAACTTGGTCTGGCGTACCAAATCCATACGGCTATTAATATTATTAGGCATCTGATTATGACAATTTAACCACTTGACTGCTTATTCTTTACCCCGCCGTAAGACATAGGTTCTAAAATGTCAACCTAATCTATTTCGAGCTGGGCCAATCCTAGGCGCGAATCGAATGAATGATTTTTTGTGTCTCCAATCACAAGCGCCGAGTCGCGTCGAGTCTCCAATCACAAGCTGCCCCCCGCGACCGACGTGTCTTCATTTTGCAAGAGAGAGTTTTGACTACATGCGCGGTCGTGTTTGAATTTAGGCGACCCCTTAGGTTAGGGAAAACGGGCAAAAGTGCCAAAAAGGTCATAGTTTTATTTATCAAATCAATCCGTTTCGGAAGGAAAGATAAATCCCATGGAAAACCCCTTTGACTCACCCATTGACAGCAAAACTAAGGTCATCAAAGTCGGTCCCTATCTACAATTTTATGTGTAAAAACATAAATATTATGGTGTCATGGTGATAATGTAACTAATTGATTGAAATATTCAAAATATTTGCTTTGCATGTGGTAGTTATACCATCAAGCTATCAGTCCGCTTTATCTCAAGTATACTTTGACCTGGGCCGAGTTGGGAGGCGTCCGTATCCAGTTATAACTGCTATACATCATCATCATGATCATCAGCCTCTAACTGTCCATTGCTGAACATAGGCCTCCCCCTTTAACCTCCACACTTAACGACGGCCTGCCTTTTGCATTCACTGGATGCTAGCGACTCTCACTATGTCGTCGGTCCATCTAGTGGGAGGCCTACCTACGCTGCGTCTTCCGGTTCAATTCCATTCAATTCATTTATTTATTCCAATATTTATAATTTTACATTTTTTAACCTAACATTTTTAACAAGTCTAAAATTAACATTTATAAATAAGTACCTCTCTGTAGGTGTCTCGTAAGCAGCTGTTCTAGGAAGACCTGTGTTACAGTTGCTACGATTCCAACCTCCGGCGTCTGTCCAATGTTTTTTATTTGACTTGTAGGGTAGGATCATAGGAGCAGCGCGTCAATACTGTGTTTAGGCGTGATCTCCACTCAAGAACCTTTCTTCCATACTTTTCATTCCATCCATCAGTCCATTTGGCTAGACATAGGCCTCTCCCATAATGCACGCCACTGAGCTCGGTCGGCAGTTCTTTTCATCCAGTTTTATCCGTCATTTTTCAAAAGTCGTCACTCCACCTGGCCACAGGGTGTCCTACTCTACGTTTGTTCAAACGTGGTCTCCACTCCAGAACTGCTATACGGCTTTCAATCACGACGAAAACTGCGTTGACTTTTACAATAAGCTACCGGAGAGACTTTAGGGTTCCGTACCCAAGGGGTGTTAATGGGACCCTATTACTAAGCCTACGCTGTCTGTGTCTGTCCGTCCGTCCGTACTTCCGTCCCACCTTTTAACGGCTGTATCTTTCGAACCGTATTTTATAGTTGAGTAGTCAAGACGAATAATTATAAACTATGGTAACCATAACAATAAAACAGTTTATTTCGGCGCAATAACATGTACCATGTTCACGGGAAGACTCGCAGAAATATCGGGAGCTCATTCCACAACCTTACCACGGTAAATATCCCGTAAATAATCATATAACTTTTGTTTATTTTATGTCAGTAATTTAACGAAATCCACTGTCAAGAAATTGTGTTTTTTTTTTAATTTACGAAAATAACAATGTTTGTCAAATATATTTGTCATATGTGAATTAAGTCAATAATGGGATTTCAGGATTTTGTCCAATATTCTCCTTCCGGCAATTAAATGGGACTCAAAGGGGATTTCTAGCCAAAAATCCGAAAAAAAATCGGAGAGGATTGTCTAAAGGTATTTTTGGAATAAGCCATTTCTATTTGACAGGATAAGAATGCCAAAACGCAAAACTGAATTAAAAAAAAATATTATGGGTTCTTAAGAACGAGTACATAAACCAAAAGAAAAACATTTTAAACAAAGTCAAACCTTAAACTACACTATAATTAGCTCTATCCACAGTTTAGTTAACCAGGCAATTAAACTAACGACCCTTGATAAACGCTTGTTTACCGTTTGTGATGCGCTGGAGTTGATTTATTGTGCAATTTGGTTTCTTATTTTTTTTATAAGTCATCTTTATTTTATGTTTTGTGGAGCGATGGTGGCCGAGCGGTAGCCAATCTGACGGTACCTGGTTCGATACTCGGTCCTGCACCATTGACTTATTCACTGCCTAAATAAAGTATGTGCAGTTTCGATCCATCGCTCAAAAACGGTGATGGATAATATCGTGAAGGAACCGGTATGTCCAAGAACCTCAAAACTTCAAAGACAAGGGTGAAAAGGTTTCCACTAGGCAAGCGTGCTCCATCGTAGGCCGCATCGTCGCTTAACATCAGGTGAGATGGCGGCCAAGCGCAAGCCTATTTATAATAAAAAAAGACATGACAATCACCAACATGCACTGGGCCAGCATGCCCATCCCCTCTCTGAGAGAAGGCCTGTGTCCCAGCAGTAACATGATAGACTGAAACGATGATGATGGTTTTATGTTTTGGGGCAAAAACTATGAACAAACTGGCCAACGTATACGCACTGCCCAAGAATGGAAGAATGGAGCGAAGCCGACTTCTTGTTTCCTGAGAATTACAATTTGACTAGATTGAAGTTTTCTTCAAGGCTAGAAAAAATAAATCTATCCTAGATCAACGTGTTCCATCCTCGGCCACACCGTTGCTTACCATCACGCGATTTGGTGGCCAAACGTAGATCTAACTCATTAATTCTTTTTACGTATGGATATTAGTCGACTGTTTATTTAACATTTCGCAAAACAAACTAAATGCCCCCCCAAGTAGTATTACATACTCTCATTTTGAATCGCCAAGTTTTTTTTTATTCGCTCGATTAAGGTGGTACGAATCACCTATGGCGGGAAATTCAAATTTTAAACAGTTTTTTGGTCCTAGTATCTAGGCCAGGTAATTATTTTTAAATAACACAGTGTTTGCGCAAAATGTTGGCAGTTCCACACAATATAATGTACAATTATTTAACAGTAACGCACCATATTACTTACATTTGTCAATAAACCGTTTGAAACAGCAAAAATTAGTTTATTCACAAATGTAAGTAATAATGTGCATTAGAGATAAATAGCTTTACATCATTTTGTAAAGAATATTAATCAATTTGCGCAAACATAGTTGTTTACAATAATTACCCGGCCTAGCTACAAGGACAAGAAAACTGTTTGAAATTTGAATTTCCCGCCATTTGTGAAACGAACCACCTTAATAATAACCAACTCATGATCAGTGTCATTTAAAAAAAAAAAACAGACAGGAATAAGAATTTTCAACAACGCCATCTATCGAAATCTGATAAAACTGGTACCTTGGTACTAAAAGCAGCACACAATTTTAGATTAAACTTAAACGGCTATTTAAAACGTTCAAGTTAGAAATTACCGTGTTTAGATATAGTATTAAACTTCTGATAACAAAATAAATGTCCCGTAAGTTTGAATAGAAGCAATATTTGTGGAGAATAATGCTCAAAAACTAAATTTGCATCTCATAAAAGGTTTAATCATTACACGCCATCTATTGATAACATTTTGAACTATTATAAAGTGTATTTTTCTATTTCAGCGGCGCTGGGTGATATGGGTGGCAGCGGGACCAGCTCGTCGTCTTCCCACCTGTCCCCCGGGTGGCAGGTCAATGACCTTGACCTTGACCTCCCCGGGGAACTGTCCATGAAGTGAGTATTTAATCATAAGCAAGTGACGTTGAATTAGTTACGCCGATTGGCCGAGAGATGGCGGTATACAAAAATGTTTAATCAGAAGAACTTGTAATTTTTTCATGTCCCCCATAGGTGGCAGGTCAATAACATCGATCTTGACCTCCCTGGGGAACAGTCTACGAAGTGAGTATTCAACTAATAAAAAATTGAAAAAGTAAATCAAAATAAGTAATAGCGTTTCAGCTTCGGGAGCGTTCCCCTAACACCGGTACAAGTTGGTCGCTCGCTACTATTTGATTGCAGCTATCAGACCTAATCATCATAATAAGCCTTTTAACAGTACACTGCTGGACTTTTAGCCTACCCCCGAAAGGGTGATGGGGCCATATCCACCACGCTGGCCCAGTGCGGATTGGTGGATTCACATACGCCATTAAATTCCTTCACCGTACGTATGCAGGTTGCCTCACGATGTTTTCCTTCACCGAATAGCCAGTGGTATGAAAATCCGTACATAATCTCCAAAGAGCTCATTGGTACGGGCCCGGGGTTTGAACCCGCGACCACACGCTTTCAAGTCTAGCGGTCTCCCAAATGGGCTACCATGGCTCCACTATAGCACTATATAGTATTGGTCGCCATTATAGCAGTAATAAAATGCGGGTAGTTGATGATTATTAATAGTAATTATATTTGCAGTGAAGCGCTGCTGTCGCTGCCGTCGCTGGCCGTGTTCAAGCAGGAAGCGCCCTCGCCGACCGGCAACGTGGTATCGCCGCCGCGCCGACAGTGGCCGCACCGGCGCAACGATGACAGACAGGTACGAGCTTAAGACCAAGGAAGATATACTAAGAGGAAAGACAATAACGGAACATTAGAGCGTGGCTCCGAAATTTGCCTAAAAACTGTATGAACTTAGATGGCGCCGTAATTTGAGCGTCGTATAGGTTGTATCGAACTTCCGTAAGCGCTACAGTCAGATAATGTACAAAAGGGTTCTACATATTACCGTAGCGCTAGTATCGCAGTCAAGTTTCGCAGCATTTCAAGAGAAGCTCAACTCATACCAATAGATGGTGCCTTTCTTTATTGCCTTGAAATGCTGCGAAACTTAACTGCGATACTAGCGCTACGGTAATTTGTAGAACCTTTTCGTACATTATCTGACTGCAGCGCTTACGGAAGTTCGACACAACCTATACGACGCTCAAATTACGGCGCCATCTAAGTTCATACCGTTTTGAGGCAAATTTCCGAGCTACGCTCTAATGTTCCGTTATTGTCTTTCCTCTTAGTATATCTTCCTTGCTTAAGACGCTCTTTTCCGACTTTTAGCAATAATGGTCATTCTAGTTTAAGTGTGCATACCTCCGTGGTTAGCTTAAAATTATAAAAATGGTGTCGTAACAATATTGAATGTTTTATCTAGGAAACCCATGAGACCGAAACACGATTAAGGGGTTATATATACGGTTAGAAGGCCGAAAAAAAAACGAATTTTCCAGATTTTTTTTCTGAGTAAACTTTTAAATTTATTGATCTAAAAATTTGTACACATATTATGATATCTTTTAACTGTATTTTAAGACTTAGTATTAGTAAAAATATTTATTTGGAAAGGAGCTACAGCTGATCTCCGGGAGCTCCTCTCAAAAAAGACGTTTTGCGGTGACCATATATCTCTGAACTGGATCCTCTAAAATTAAAAAAACTAAACAGATTTCGTTAAAGTAATGTTAAATCTAGTAATTAATCGAAGGAATAAACAAAATGTGTTTTATTAACAAAATGGCGGTTTCTCAAAAAAAAAAAAAACGATTTTTGACCAAAATTTCGGCCTTAAATTATTTATAAAAAAAAACGCTGAGAAAATATCTTCGATTAATTACAAAAAAATATATTTAAGAAGCTCGTGTTAAAATTTGAGACTAATCGGTTAAGCCGTTTTCGAGTAATGTTGGTCACCGACTTTGAAAACACCATTTTGAGAAAAACGCGTTTAAAGTTTGAAACAAGCACTCTGAAACGCCTTTTCAAATTTGCGTATAACTTCGAAAATATTTAGCGGAACGATATGAAATTTTCTGTGTGTATTCTTAAATATATGTACTATAAAAAAAAAGTTTTTTTTTTTAATTCTTTCTGTATATAACCGCGCACATTACGCTCGAAAGGAAAAAAAAAACAACCGATATGCGCTTTTATCCCTGTTTTTTGGATTCATTCAATTACCTATTTATTAAATTATGTCTGCGATATCTTGATATATATAGATTTCATAATTATGAAGGAAACCGGTGAGGTAGGTACATTATATACATTACAGCTAAATTTTTCGAAAAATATGAGAAAATCCCCAAAAATAGAAGTAGCGAAACGCACGACTGTGTGTAAGCGCCATGATTTTGCTCCGCTAAATGCGACTTTAATACAATAAAACAAGGATTATGGTCATCTGTAGTAATAAGCGTAGCTTAAAACTGGGAAAACCTTGCCTTAAGGTGGTACCTTTCACCAATGGCGGGAAACTTCGACCAAAATAAACTTTCCTGTGCCCTTAGTCCCGGATTTGATAGTTTACGAAAACTTTTTTCGTTTTTGTCTTGTTCCATACATTGCTGGGCTAAAAGGTATTCGAAAACTTTTTTTCGTATTAGAGTGAAGCAATCTATACCGCCGATAACTGCCAAATTTAGTTCCTCCACGTTTCCGATAGAGGCGCTTTACTAAAACGTATGGAACAATACGTAAACGAAAAAAGTTTCCGTAAACTATCAAATCTAGGACTAAGGGCACTGATGTAAAGCGACGATGCGGTCTACGATGGAGCACGCTTGCCTAGAAGAAACCGATTCACCCGTGATTTGGCGTGAACAATAAAGGGTGTATCTACCCTCAGATAACGAGCATGGTGGTGGACTGCAACCGGGACTCCATGGACGAGAATGGCTGCCAGCAGTCTCCCACGCACAACGGCTTGATGATGCAGCAACATGGTGAGTGACCTACACACTTCATCGTCACTATTTCAGCCATAGGACGTCCACTGCCGGTCGGAAGCGGCCTGCATCCAGCGTTTCCCTGCGGTCTCTTTTAGGTTGTCTGTCCACCTTTTTATTCTTAATTTTTTAAATTATACAAAGGCTATTAATACCTCAATAATAAATAAATACCTCAGTATCTTAAGACGAAAGTCTTCGACCAGTGTGTGTTACCAGTGATGACATACGGCACTGAAACGTGGTCTCTCACTATGGGCCTCATAAGCAAGCTCAAAGTTAAAAAAAAAAAAAAAAAAATTAATATATACATATATATATATTTTATTATTGAAACTGACGTGGTTTTCACACATTTTATTTATGTTACACGGGAATCCGGCTTAATCTTACGTGAGTAATTCCCGTGTAACATAAATAAAACATATATATATACTTACTCTCTGAAACAAATTAGAGATATTACATAACATTTATTTACATAACTAGCTACATAATACCTATTTATCTATCTATTCATGTTTTATAACTCTCCTGACAATATTGCATAATTATGGTTATCTAAATTGGCCAATTAAATGTAAAAAAAAACAGAAAATTGCGTAAGCAACATGTTCAGCTTGACAATGTCCCAATGGCTTGTGTAGGGAGAAGTACATCGTGGTACAACAATATAAAAAAAAAAAAAAAACTCAAAGTCGCGAGCTATGGAGAAGGCTATGCTCGGGGTTTCGAATGCTACGAGATCGAATCCGAAATGAGGAGATCCGTAGACGAACGAAAGTCACCGACATAGCCCACCGGATTAGCAAGTTGAAGTGGCAGTGGGCAGGGCACATATCACGCAGAACAGATGACAGCTGCCGGTCGCGGTCGCCAAAATCGGAATGATCGGAATCGTCGGCCGCGCGCGTCTTTCGCATATTTTGGAAGCGGCGCCATACATTTTCATAGTGCCAACCATGGTACAGATAATAATATACTCCGCCAGATATAGCCCTCCGAGAAAAAATTTCGCGTGGGTGTCCCGCAACGATGTCACCAATGTTATGGATACACGTACACGTGCATAAGCATGAGCAGAATAAGTAACTTACACCAAGTTCGAGAAAGATGACGATACACGAAACAATGGCGGACTCTCTCTGTTAACATTAGCGTGAAATTATAACTCCCCAATTACCGTATATTACCTGTGGGGATCCAATAAATCAATGTGGTTTTGATTGAAATAATCTAAATTCGTGCTTAACTTGAATTGCTTTGCTTGAGCGGACAAACCAAATGACAATTGAAATGCTTTTTGTATTTTATTTAGTAGATTATTACAGGATTATTATCAAATTTATTTCCCAATATCTGTGTTTGTTACAATAAAGTGGCAACTGGAGAGTGACGTTATTGCAGGACAAACCCCGGAGTGCTAGACCTTGTTTTCTTGGATCATGGTGCCAACCAGTATTGTCGCATCAGTCGCGCGCGGCTGCGTTCGGCCGCAATGCACGGAAGTCTACCTTTAAAAACATTACCCTCTCTTGATTTTGCGTCAGGTAATAAATAAGGCCTATTGGCTATTTTTATATGAACACAATGACCTAATAAGTATGTAAAATGTATATACAATTTTAATTTTGAATATGCCTATTAAGTCTAAAAACCAACCACAAAAAATATTAATAAATAAACCGGCCAAGTGCGAGTCGGGCTCGCGCACTGAGGGTTCCGTACCACCACGAAAAACAATAAGGTTGCCCAAGTAAACGAATTAACAGTTATTATAACGCCTTCCAAAATTGCCGGAGTAATTGCTACGCAGTTTGCTAACAGCCACTCGAGTATAACACACCTATAACTTGGTAATCAACAGAATTTTGTCAACGACTCGCACTTGGCCATTATTTATTATTTGTTATTATACTTTAGAGTGTGTACTATAATTATGCCAAGTTTGATGCTTGTTCGTATTACCGTTTTACAGTAGAGCTAATACAAAAATACTTTTAAAAATACGTTTGTTGTATGGGGACCCCCATTTCGTTTTTACTTTTTGACCTTTTCATTATTTTTTTTATTAATCCTTCGTAACTTTACATATTCGGTGAAAATTTCAACTCGATATCTATTACAGTTCGAAAGATACAGCCGTTAATAGGTAGGGCAGACGGACAGGCGGACAGACAGATAAACAGACAGACAGATATCGTAGGCTTAATAATAGGGTCCCGTTATTCCCCTTTGGGTACGGAATCCTAAAAATAAGTAGTATAAATAAAATGCTAAAATAACTTAAATAGCATGTTAATTATAAATCTATGTTTCCGTATTCAAAGTTAAAAATCGCCCTTGACCGATTGCATAGTCAGGAAAAAAAACGTTGCAAATTAAAAAAACATTTAATAGAGTGTAAAAACCTGTCAAGTTCGTGCCTGAATTAAAACCAGACAGTTACGCATCGATTTACAAACACATGGATATTGAGTCAATACTCAATTTTTTTTATTTATTTTTTTATAATTAATAGTCTTGCGTTTGACCACCATCACGCCCGATGTTAAGCGATGATGCGGTCTACGTTGGAGCACGCTTGCCTAGAAGAAACCGATTCACTCGTGATTTGAAGACACCCAGATTGTGACTATCGGGGAACACCCATTCAGGCAGCGCATTCCACAGACTAGCAGTTCGCATAATAAATATTGAGTCCAGGTTCGACCCGCGATAGTAATAATATCGTCGACCCATCTTGCAGCCGGACGACCAACGCTCCGCTTACCTTGCCTCGGCCACCACTCTGTCGGCCGGTTATAGCAAATTTAACGGTTTTAAATCAATTTTATTCAGTTAAATTACAATATTTGAGCTGGAAAAAAATACATGTCACAGATACATCTGTGTTTGAGTTTATGATTTGGTTCAAAACACGATAGAATAAACTTTCCTCGATCAAAAAAAAATCTGAAACAAAGTCGATTCAGTTTATTTTTTTCGTTTTATGCTCTAATGAAAGATTGTAACAACCTGGAAATTGCATGTACTGAAAGGCAATTTAATTCAACACTTTTTTATTTGGATAGAATTTTGATAGTGAATAGTTTAGTTTTTTAGTGAAATTAAAACCGTAAAAAGGTTGCGAGAATTAGCGCGCGCCGCGCCAGGCGTCATCGAGGTCAGACCTATGTTCGTTTTTGGCGTTGCGCTCCCCCCGCGGGCGTCCTGACTGTAGCGTGGCACTATACATCGTCGCTATAACTTGGCAGGGGCTGAGGGAGCGTTTTGTTGCCTACGCGACTCGGATAAGACCGGCCGTTAAGACCTTACTCCACCTGTCATCACTGCGCCTAGCAACGTGTCCTGCCCAGCTCCACTTTAATTTCATTACCGCGATTCCGACGTCTCGAACTTTTGTTCTTCGTCGGATTTCGGTATTACGAACTCGGTCTGGGAGTTTGATGCCTGAATCTCTCCATGGCTCTTTGGCAACAGACTGGACATTAAATAGTAGATAGGTCAGAGTAGTAATATTTTTTTGAGATAAATTGTTCTTTAAAACCGCGGTGCGTAGCTCAATATTAACTGTACCTATTTCTCTTCGGAGGGACAAGTCTGTAGATTAGGTAATTTAGTATTTATATGTATAAATATGTAATTGGGGATCGCTTGAAGTACCTATGGGCCGTCGTGGCCTATAGATGGCCTATAGATGCTTTAAGCGATCCCAAGTAATTAGTTAGTTATAGTATGCAAGTAAAAAAAATAGTTTAATCATGTTATTAGACTTACGGGAGTGGCATGGTCGAATATCGACAAAACTCCTTCAAATAAAATAAAGAATAAAAAAAACTCGATAGTAAAATATAACACGACTAGCCGTTGCCCGCGGCTTCGCTCGCGTAGTATTGAAATCTACTTTACTACCTCCCGTTTTTTTAGTTTCAGTCTCGCATCCATCCTGTAATCCACTCTACTCCTGTACCACCCTTTCTGCTCCAGTTCTGCATTCGCCCCTAAATCCACTCTACTACCGTTCCGCTCTTTCCGCTCCAGGCCCGAATCCGTCCCGTAAAATTACTCTTCTTCCGCCCCATCCTTACGGCGCCAGTCCTGAATTTGTCCCATTATCTTCTCTAATACAGGCCTGCCCTTTTCGATCCAACTCGGCATCCGTCCCGTAATCCAATTTACTCTCTTTCCACCTTTTTGCAATCCAGCCCCGCATCCGTTCCGTAATCCTATCTACTTCAGTCCCACTCTTTCTGATCTAGTCCCGTAGCCGTCCGCTCCACTCCACTCCCATACCGTAATTCAACCTACTCCTATCGCGCCCTTATATCGTAGCTATAGTCCCGCATCTGTCCATAGTTTTTATCTATGTAAAGCTAAAAACATTAGGGATTAGACCGACTTCAAAATTACTAAAATACGCATTTCGAGTCAGACTCGCGCATTGAGGGTTCTTTACCACCACAAAATACAACCAGTTATTGTTCAGGCTTAACGCCTTCCAAAATAGTCGAAGTAGTTGCAATGCAGTCACATATTTAATTCTTTGCTACAGTGACGCTCGAGTATAACTTGGTAATGAACAGAAATTTGTCATTGACTCGCACTTGGCCATAAATTATTATTTGTTGTTACACTTTAGAGTACTATGTACTATGTACTATAATCATGCCAAGTTTGACGCTTGTACGTATTACCGTTTTTATATTAGAGCTAAGAACTAAGAATGACCTCCTTTCGTTTTTACTATATGAAACTTTACTGTTATTACATTTCTTAGTTGATCCGCCGTAACGTTACATACTCTGTGAAAATTTCAACTGGCTATCTATTACGGTTTGAAAAATACAGCCATTAAAAGGTAGGACAGACAGACAGGCAGCGTTAGTAATATGGTCCCGTTTTCACCCTTTGGGTACGGAATCCTAAAACCCACCAAACTGAGAACGTTTTTTAAAGTCGGTTAATAATTAAATACCTGTGATACCACTCCACAGCAGCACACCATTGTTAAAGGTAGTCTGGAAGATGTCGCTCATAGCGATAAGGCCGTTTTTCCCCCCATATTTAATGTTATCTTCTTGTTATATTTTTTTATGGTGTCGATAAACAGTTATTTTATTATATCACCTACTTATTATGTGCAGTATGGAGGCGCTGCGCGGATTATTATGGTCGCGTTATTTTAATTTTACATTATCTCATGAACTGTGCGACTAAACCACATACTGTAAACGGCGAACTTTATCTACATTAAATGCTCCTAATAATGAATTTATTTATTTTTGTAAGGATTCATGGGTTAGATTACAAAACTGCATCTAAACATGACCTTTTAATTTGAATTTTTATTCTGAACACAATAACCGGTTATTATCGTTATTGTGGTGTTCTTTTAAAATATAGATATATGCTATCGCGGACTTTTTTGTAAAACTACGTAAGAACTACATTTTTGTGAAACATTGTATTTACTTATCTCAAACCGTTAGGTCAGCGTACGCTGATAAAGAAGCCAAGCAGCTTATTTTTCTCCAACATGTTTTACTAATACGGTTATTTAGTGCAGAAAATTAACTTTTACCATTATAAAACATAGCCTATGGCACTCAGGGATAGTGTAGCTTTCTATTAGTGAAAGAATTTTTAAAATCGGATCAGTAGTTTCGGAGTTAAAACAGAACAAACAAACTTACAAACTAACAAACTTACAAACTTACAAACTTTACCTCTTTATAATATTAGTGTAGATAGACTGGATGTAGAAGGTGGCATTCATAGATTTCCCAACATGTAGATGTTGATTGCGTCTCGTACAAAATTCGAAAGTGTTGTCGAATTTGTCTAAATATTTTAATAACTAACTAATTTAAATCATAATTACTATGTCGTTTTATTATTGAAACTGGCGTGGTTTTCACACATTTTATTTATATTACACGGGAATTACTCATGTAAGATTAAACCGGCTTAATCTTACGTGAGTAATTCCCGTGTAATATAAATAAAAGACTAAGTCGTTAAAATAATGTCTTATTTAGATTACAATAATTGTATGATCCCAATCACGAACGACTTTTTTTTTATTGTTTCATTAAAGTGATCGTGACTGCTTCAAATTCATTATCTTAAGGTGGTACGTTTCACATATGGCGGGAAATTCAAATTAAAAACCGTTTTTTTTTGTCCTTGCTGCCGTCCGATTACTAAAAGACCGTTAAGTGACATTGCCACAATATCACTTCACGGTCTTTTAGTAATCGGACGGCAGCTTGTAGCTAGGCCGGGTAATTGTTGTAAACGATCATGATGTTTGCGAAAATTGATAGTTATTCTTTACAAAATCGTACTTAGCTATTTATCTTTAATGCACATTATTACTTACATTTTGTGAATAAACTAATGCTGTTTCAAACGGTTTATTGAGAAATGTAAGTAATATGGTGCGTTACTGTTAAATAGTTGTACATGATAATGTAAAGAATAACCAAAGATTTGCGCAAACACTGTGTAATTTTTAACCGACTTCCAAAAAGAGGCGGTTATCAATTCGACTGTATGTTTTTTTTGTTGATGTTTGTTATGCGATTACTCCGTCAATTTAGAATTGTTTTTGATGATTCTTTTTTTGGTTGGTAGGTCTTATCTCATAGGTGGTCTCATAATTTTTTTATCAACATTGATTCAGCGCTTTTTGAAAAATCTACAAAAATTACGATAAGCAACGAATTCAATGTACATTGCACAGTGCCACCAACTTAGCTGTTAAGGTGGGCAAAATTGGAACTACAGTTATTTCTTGGTGAATTTCATACTTTGTTCTCCACTAGCGACGCTGTCAACTGAACAGCAAACATAGAGGAACTGTTCCTACAACAGAACTTAAAAATAAACAAAGTGTCTCCATGGCGACCGGGCCCTGTTGTTTTTCGTTAAATTTTTCAAGACCTTGGATACAAAGTATTTCAGTCGTAATATTCAGTTTGTAAATGTAGGTATGTATAGTCATGAAGTCGGTTCTTTTTTTTTTCTAAAAATTATAATAAAATGAAGAGGGTTTTTAGCCATAAAAGGACTAGCCATCGCTAGGACAGCAGGAAAGCAGTGGACAAGACTAGCACAGGACCGGAAAAGATGGCGCGCTGAAGAGGAGACCTATACCCAGCAGTGGGTGGAGAATGGTTGATGATGATGATAATAAAATAATTACTCGGCGTAGCTACAAGGGCAAAAAAAATAATTTCTCGCCATATGTGAAACGTACCACCTTAAACAATCGCCTTATTGTGTTTCGATGATAGCTGAACATGTTTTGTTAGATTGATGGCGGAGGAGACTCATATTCAGTCTCTTTACTTCGGACATTTTTGAACGCTGACCTTGAATCCACAATTTTGTACATCTCTTGTTGCATTGATATTTGAAATTAGCAAACTGTAATGCCTTGAATACAAGTTATAGTTAAACTATAAATACCCCTTCCGTATTTTTGTACATACATTAATATATTATTAACTATCTTACTTTACATGCATAATCGTGAGACAGGTCAGGGTTTGTTTGTTGCAGAAACATAAGTAAATAAATGTATACTATATATGTATACTATATACTTCAACGGTCTATGGGTAGTCTAACTGTATTTGTAGTTTTAGTTTTAGCTTGTATTTTGTTTAGTTAATAAAGGCGCTAGCCCAGGAAAAAAAAAATGTATTATATGTACCTATATAACTAAATACTAGCTTTGGTCGCAGTTTTGCCCGCATTTTTTAAAAGAAATGAAACATCAGGAAGTGTGTCCCTGGTTCAGACTAACCTTCTCAGTCTTGAGCATCGGCTTAAAGTTGCTAGTCTATCAGTTTTTTATCGAATACATTTTGGAGAGTGTGCATCAGATCTGCATTATCTAATTCCCTCATGCCCATTTTTCTATCGGACTGCCAGAGATTGGGCCCTTGGGGACCGGTAGCTCACCTCATTTTCAAAAATCTTTCAGAGCGCCTGGTTAATGCGACCCCTGACCAAAATGCTGGCGTGTTTCTGGCTCAACGCATAAGCATTGCCATTCAGCGTGGTAATGCCGCCAGAATGCTGGGTACGCTGCCAACTGGTAGTGGGCTTGTTTTAGCTTGTAATTTGTTTAGTTAATACAGGCACTTGCCCAGTAAAAATGTGGTGTAGTTTTTTTTTTTTTAACAAGTCTAAAATTAACATTTTATAATGAGTACCTCTCTGTAGGTGTCTCGTAAGCAGCTGTTCTAGGAAGACCTGTGTTACAGCTGCTACGATTCCAACCTCCGGCGTCTGTCCAATGTTTTTCATTTGACTTGTAGGGTAGGATCATAGGAGCAGCGCTGGTGTAGAGATTATTAAACACAACGTAGTTGTAATGCCTCTGGTGTTACAAGTATCCATAGGCGTTGTCCGGTGACTGCTTACCGTCAAGCAGCCTGTCTGCTTGTTTGCCACCTGTGGTATAAATAAAAAACTTCGATTTTTAGGGTTCCGTACCTCAAAAGGAAAAAACGGAACCCTTATAGGATCACTTCGTTGTCCGTCTGTCTGTCTGTCTGTCTGTCCGTGTGTCAAGACCCTTTTTCTCAAGAACGCGTAAAGGTATCAAGTTGAAATTAATACTAAATATACGTGGCTATACAGTTTCTTTCGGCTTTAAAAAAAAAAGGTGCAAGTCAACGCAATCAAAAGATATGAACGTTTATGTCGCATATTTTGCGATTTCACAGGGGTATTAAAACCCATTAGGCACTTCCCGTTGATCTATAATCATGAAATTTGGCAAAAGGCAAGGTCTCATAGCACATATATAAAAGAATAAATCCGAAAGTCACAAATTTGAAGTTATGTTATTTAAAAATAATTATTTGCTATTACAAACTTATATTTTGTAGTTGTAATGTATCGAAGAACCTTATTGTCAACTACAAAGTTAAGTTTGTCTTTCAATATTTCAACTTCAGTTTTTTTTTACTCGTGCGAGTCCAACTCGTACTTGTCCGGTTTTTTTTAGCTTATCCTTTTTATCTAAAACTTTCATAAATATGCACGTCAACCTTAAATGGGTGTTATTTATTACTTAACCAAAAGTATTGCGTCGCTTATCATTTTGATATCGATCTTATCAAAGCTAGTTCCAATAAATCTAATAAATTATTATTACATTATGTTACGGTGAATCTACGAAACGCGGCATCGACTAAGTTTCACCGGCTAACACATATTCTTATTTCAAAGCGGGTATATATTTTGAGCCTTTTGGGGTTGAGACGCTTGGACCGTGGGGACCAGTACGCTTAGTCCCAGATTTGATAGTTTTCGAAAACTTTTTGTCGTTTACGTATTGTTCCATACATTTTAGTAAAGCGCCTCTATCGGAAACGTGGAGGAAATAAATTTGGCAGTTATCGGCGGTATGGATGCTTCACTCTAATACAAAAAAAGTTATCGAATACTATGAAAACTTGTACTAAGGGTACTGGAGCCCATCGAATATTTAAAGACCTATCGGGCGACTGGTCGAAGCAACTCGTGACCAAAAGGCTGGTCTTTATTTTGCCCAAAGACTAAGCATTGCCATACAACGTGGCAATGTTGCCAGCATTTTGGGAACGCTGCCCATTGGTAGCGGCTTGTTATATTAGTTTTAGTTATACATTTATATGTAAGATAGTTTTTATTTCACTGGCAATATTATGAGCTAAAACTAGATATATTTCGTTTTAGTCGGTGAAACTAAAAGTATTTATTTCTTTTTACAAGCTTTTATTTAATTTCACGTGTTTCTAAGTAGTATATTTGTTTGTATGTTATGTACAAATCTTGCAAGCCTAATTTGACCCACTTCATCATCATCATCATCATCATCAGCCAGAAGACTTCCTCTGCTGAACAAAGGCCTCCTCCTTAAACCTCCACACAGAACGACAGCCTGCCTTTTGCATCCACTGGATGCCAGTGACTCTCACTTTGTCGTCGGTCCATCTAGTGGGAGGCCTACCTACGCTGCGTCTTCCGGTTCGTGGTCTCCACTCAAGAACCTTTCTTCCCCATCGGTTATCGGTTCTTCGAGCGATGACATATGGATGCCAGTGATGACATATGATACTGAGACGTTGGCCTTTTGGAAAAACTCAAGAGTCACACAGCGGGCAATGGAGAGAGCTATGCTCAGAGTTTCTTTGTTGTATTTTTATAGTAACTATTGACTAACTGTGCCTTGCGGTTTTAAATCACATTTGTTCAAGATAAATAGTACAAAAATACAATAATATCCAAACTTGTTCTAATGACATTTTAGAAATATTTTAATTTCACACACAAACAAACATTTACATAATATCTTATAATAATCTATATCTACTCGTGAGAACCTATAATTGGCTTCCCATCGTTTTTCCATTGTATATTTTAGTGTAAAAAGCTGTTGGTTTTCCAATAAATAAATATCAGAGTAATATAAATAATGTCAGAAATATCGTCTTCAAAATTAGTAAATACGCAATTTTGTTTACTTCACATCATCAGCCATTAAATGTCCACTGCTGAACAAGGCCTCCCTCTTAGAGAGGGGTGTTGCCATAATCCCCACGCTTGGCAGGCGGCTTGGAGATCGCAGTACGTTCACCGTGTACTAACAGGACGCTGCTGCCCATCCTCCGGTGGTTCTGGTCGCAGTTTTAGGACATACCCGGGTTTTTCTCTCTCGTACGGTTGCGAAATGCGTATCCTTTTTTCGCGCTGCGTAGTGGTGGCTGGTAGTATAATTAATGGTGTCGCTAATGGATTGAGAAGCCTAAGGAGCTAGGTTCGAATCTCGAGAAAAGCATGTTTTTAAATTGTTGATATTTTTGCCCTAGTTATAATTTTAGGGTTCCTTGTTGAAGTATAACTTCTTCCGCGCGGAGGGACTCCACGCACAATTTTTTTCATTTATTTAGATTTAAAACCCAAACCACTGAACCGATTTTGGTGAAACTACTATGCACCAATCTGAAAGTATAATTCTTTCAAATGTTTTTTTTTAATCTGCTTATAAATGACGCAGTTCTGAGGTAACAAACAAAAAATAAAAACAACCGAATAAAAACCCCCTCCTTTTTTGAAGTTGCTTCAAAAGTAGCCCATATCACAGAATGCATATTAGTGAATAATCTGTACTTTTGTAGAGAAGATTCACTCCGCAAAATCATTTAAATAAATAGCGACTCTTGCTACTACACAATAAAGTGCAATTCAGGACGTGCGAGCGCTATTAAAACCACAGGGAAACGCTGAATGCAGGCTGCTTCCAACCAGCCCTATTAGAGATCAATAGGGGAGGCCTATGTCCAGCAGTGGACGTCCTACGGCTGAAATGATAAGCGCTAACACATTCTAATAGAAAAAAGCACTTTCAGTTTATCGAATTTCCCAAGCTGGACAAATTTTCCAATTTTATTTTTCTTATAAATCACCCCTGTATTTCGCCGTACAAACTTTTTTATTTTATTTTATGCCATAGGTGGCAAACAAGCAGACGGGCTGCCTGATGGAAAGCAGTCACCGTCGCCTATGGATACTTGTAACACCCGAGGCATCACAAATACGTTGCCAACCCTATAGAACTCGATTAACTCGCCTTTTGAAGAACCCCATGTGAAACTTCTTTTTAATTGGAAATTGGTCAAGCCTTTTTTGAGTTGCAGCACGTTGTAGCGATACTAATGAACAGAAATTGATTTGTATATATATTATAATAAATATATATATATATATAAAACAAATACAAAACAATATAAAACAATTGCTATATAACAGAAATTGATTTATACATATATATAAATCAATTTCTGTTCGTTAGTATCGCTACAACGTGCTGCAACTCAAAAAAGGTTTGACCAATTTCATTAAAAAGAAGTTTGTTCGTCGAAATACAGGGGTGATTTAAGAGAAAAATAAAATTGGAAAATTTGTCCAACAAACTTTTCGAATGTATAATATTAGTATGATATAAATACATATATATATATATTTCACGCAGCAACAGAGCAACAGATTGACCTGATTTTTTGTGGGTATATGTCAAGGGCCGGACAGTGACTTAGGCTACTTTTCATCATCATCACCATTTTTCATCACTACGCAGGTGAAACCGCGGAGCGCAGCTAGTATATACAGTAGAATCTGGATATAACGACCTTCAAGGGACCGGCGATACTATGTCGTACTAACCGGATGACGCACAAAACGGCAGGATTATTTCTTGAGTACATTTATTATGAAACCTAATTTGAATAAACAATATCGTCGCTAAAATAGGTTAGTCGTTATAAGCGAAGTCGTTATATATGAATTCTACTGTATATATATATAGATAGTATGATTAGATATACGATCTAAGTTTACGGGTCAACCAGTTACGCGCAATTTTTTGTCCATAAATAAATTATTATACATGCTGCATATAATTAATTCTATTTCGAGTAACGTCAGGATCACAGACCAGTCTTCGATTATATAGATACAAATTTTTGACGTTAATGGACGTTTTTTTGTGTGTATTTTTGTCTAGTTTTTATTATTATTTGTGTTTTTAGTGCTATTATGTATAGTGGCTTGGAGATGTTTCGAAAAGTTACTTTAGGTGTGTATTAATCCATATATATAAAAATGAATCCCAATTTAATTGGTCACGCCATAACTTGAGAACGACTTTACCGATTTCATTTTTTTTTTTAAGTTTTACGGAAAGAAAAATTAAGAAAATTGCTCAGAAAGTTGGAAAATCTTAGAAAGCTTAACGACGTTTTTCTCGCGGGTGAAACGGCGGGGCGCAGCTAGTTAGTATTATAAAAAAAGTTAAACAGAGAGTGCAAGACGGACAAAAGACATAAAAGAGACCGCAGGATAGTGCTGGATGCAGTCTGCTTCCAACCGGCCCTTTTAGAAATCGATGGGGGAGGCCTATGTCCAGCAGTGGATGTCCTAAGGCTGAAATGATGATGCAAAAAAGTTAGACTGTTCCTGATGTAACTTCAAGTCAGTGATTGTTTTATTTTATTTTGCAAGTTGTTTGATAATTTGATTTTGTTAATGTTTTGTTAATCAGACTAAGCTTCTCTTGACTATCGGTGCAAAGTTGCTAGTCTATCGGTTTCTTATCGGATACATTTCGGAGAGTGTGCTTCAGATCTGCATGATCTAATTCCCGTCTGTCCATTTTTCTATCGGACTGCCAGAGCGGGCACGAAAAATCGACACCGCATTATGGTTGATATTCCGGAAACCCGTACGAAGCGCTTTGATTTCACTTTTATTGTACGAACTGCTAGTCTGTGGAATGCGCTGCCTGAATGGTTCCCCGATAGTTACAACTTGAGTATCAAATCAAATCAGGAGTGAATTGGTTCCTTCTAGGCAAGCGTGACAAGCATGCTCCATCGTAGACCGCATCATCGCTTAACATCAGGTGAGTTGGCGGTAAAAAACAAGGCTATCTATCTATATATATAAAAGAAAGTCGTGTTAGTTACACTATTTATAACTCAAGAACGGCTGAACCTATTTGGCTGACTTTTTATCATCATCATCACCATTTTTCATCACTACGCGGGTGAAACCGCGGGGCGCAGCTAGTTATTTAAAAAAAACTGAACCAATACTGATGGTGTTGTTGCAGGGAGTCCAGATACAATGCAGTGCCAGCAGGCGATGCATGGCGGGATGATGCCGATGAGCGGTTACCATTCGCCCACCGACCAGGAGAACAAAAGTATGTGTAGTTTTTTTTTACTCAATTATATAAGCTGCTGTTGTAACTATGTAAACAAATCTTGGAAATCTATGTTAACCTACTTCAAATTATAGTATCAAGTAACTTTTTAAAAAATAGGCTTGCGTTTGACCGCCAACTTGCCTGAGGTTGAGCAAGTGGCCTTTGTTGAAGGACGCTTGCCTTGAAGAAACCGAGCCGAACCGAAGTGAAACTTATCTAAGGGAAATTGCTTTGGGAGGGGGGGGGGGAAGGTTGAGAAGGGAGAGGGTGTTAACATCGTTAGCAGGCCAATGCTTTCATTTACCAGTGGCTCCATCTGTCGGCTGAAACTTGTAACCAATTGACCCTTGGGTGTGGTAAGGGTGATTTGCGGGTCAGTGGTGGATGTGAGTTACCAACGTATGTGAGGTAATTCACATACCTTGGTAACTCACATCCACCACTGTGTCTGACGTGTATGTTGAAACATCGTTAGCGGTGCCAGCTCAACTAGCAGTGGCTCCATCTATGGGCTGAAACTTGTAACTAATTGACCCTAGGGTGTGGTAAGGGTGATTTACGGGTCAGTGATGGATGTGAGTTACCCACCTTTTTATTTATTTATTTTTTATGCCATGGGTGGCAAACAAGCAGATGGGCTGCCTGATGGTAAGCAGTCACCGTCGCCTATGGATACTTGTAACACCAGAGGCATCACAAATACGTTGCCGACCCTTTAGAACTCAATTAACTCGCCTTTCGAAGATCCCCATGTTGTAGCTTCTCGGAAACACCGTAGAAGGTAGCTCATTCCACATTTTGCAGGTATGAAGCAAGAAGGATCGTGTGAATCGCACAGTGTGCGATTTCCACTGATCTATGATGTGTGGATGAGCCTTCAGGCGGTGGCGGCTAATGCGATGTACCACGTATGTGAATTACCTACGTGTATGTAGTGACTCCATCTATGAGCCGAAACTTGTAACTAATTGACTCTTGGGTGTGGTAAGGGTGATTTATGGGTCAGTGATTGATGTGAGTTACCAACGTATGTGAATTACCTACGTGTTTTGAAACATCGTTAGCGGTGTCAGCGCCAACATATGCTAGTGGCTCCATCTATGAGCCGAAACTTGTAACTAATTGACTCTTGGGTGTGGTAAGGGTGATTTATGGGTCAGTGATTGATGTGAGTTACCAACGTATGTGAATTACCTACGTGTTTTGAAACATCGTTAGCGGTGTCAGCGCCAACATATGCTAGTGGCTCCATCTATGAGCCGAAACTTGTAACTAATTGACTCTTGGGTGTGGTAAGGGTGATTTATGGGTCAGTGATTGATGTGAGTTACCAACGTATGTGAATTACCTACGTGTTTTGAAACATCGTTAGCGGTGTCAGCGCCAACATATGCTAGTAGCTCCATCTATGGGCCGAAACTTGTAACTAATATACACGCGCTTTATTTTCAGATTCCGGTCTGCTGATGTGCTCCCCGGTGAGCTCGCTGGACGGTTTCCTGCACTCGCCGATGCAGCAGCGGTCTGATGCCAGCTTCAAGGATGACACCAGGTAACACTTACCTGCATCTTACCTAGACTTTACCTGTACAAATTATAAAAGAGACCTTCCTTCCTTTTTCCCTCCTTTCTGTGCACGTTTGCCTGAATCGCTTTAAGTGATAAGGCCGCCTGTTACAAACCTAAATAAGTGTTTTGTTCTAATATATATATAACAGATGAATTGCCGAATCAGCTGTTTTACAAAACAGCGCCGTTATGTTTAGTTGGACAGCGTTCAGCTAGATTGTCATTGCGCTACGTTTAACAAAACTGCTACCCAAGTTTAGAAATAATGCAGAATGTTATATGATTATTTAAGGAATATTTACCGTGGTAAGGTTGTGGAATGAGCTCCCGATATTTCGGCGCAGTTACATGCACCATGTTCACGGGAAGACTGAAGAATGCGGGTGGTTGGTCGAACAGTTAAAAAGTTAGGTGCAGACATAATGATCTACCCTCTTTCTTAGTATTTTATGGTTATCACTGGAACTCGAACTCGAACCTAAGTCCCGACAAAATAATCCCGTAAATAATATCCATATCCCATAAATAATCATATAACTTTAGTGAACAACCGTGATAGTTTAAAACAGCATTTCAATGCAGAATGGTTTATTAGTAGTTATAATAAGCATTTGTTGTAAACCTTACACCAATCGCTTGTACTTATGGGTCGCCCAATAATCATAATAAATAATTTTGCATTAATTTCCTTTCGTTTTATTTATTAATCTTGGCAAACAACTTTCTGTTGTGAACGCCATTATTGTTGTTATGACACACAGAGCCACGAGTGACAAAATTTAGAACTAAAATTTACAATCTAACGTTTTATTTCACGATGCTTTAGATAACCTCTAATCGTTGACCTGCTGCATTGATAAATGCAAAAACTTTATGCAATTCTGCGTATTAAAGTTCAGTTATTATGAAGAATTTACGATTTTATTTCTCCATAAATTTTATTTGTCTTCTATACTATAATCTATACTAATATTATAAAGAGGAAAGATTTGATTGTTTGTTTGCATTGAATAGGGTCCGAAACTACTACACCGATTTGAAAAATTCTTTCACTGTTGGGATGCTGCACTATCCCCGGTTGACATAGGCTATATATCCCGGCTTCGCCCGTGCGAAGCAGGGGCGGCCTACTAGTAATAATATTATAAAGAGGAAAGATTTGATTGTTTGTTTGTTTGTTTGCATTGAATAGGCTCCGAAACTACTGAACCGATTTGAAAAATTCTTTCACTGACGGGAAGCTACACTATCCCCGGGTGACATAGGCTATAATCTATACCCGTGCGAAGCTGGGGCGGACCGCTAGTTATTAATAAAAATAAAAATAAATGGTTGTCTGTAAAGTCGGTTTACGGACGATAATTTTACGTGATAACGCTTAGGCCGATCGTGCCTCTCTATCGCTTGTTCCGCGCTCTCGCTTGCACGCGCGGCTCAGGCGGAACGTGACAATGTTTCGTGCAGCCGGCGTTCATCGATTTATAAGACGTTATCACGTCAAAAATGTAAAATACACGTGATAAAATCTATTGAAAGTGTTGTATTTTGGATGTGTATTTGTGCAGATTCCAGTACGTACTCGCCGCAGCCACGTCCATAGCGACGAAACAGAACGAGGAGACGCTGACCTACCTCAACCAGGGCCAGCCGTACGAGATCAAACTCAAAAAACTTGGCGACCTCAGCCACTACAAGGGAAAAATATTAAAGGTACTATTTTTAGCGAACTCTTAATAATTTTACAAAATAAAATTGTGATTCTTGTCAATAGTTGTAAATATGTATCAATATTTACATGGACGTGCTTACGTCCATGAATATTTATGAGTGTCAAAGTCAAAATCGTTGTCACTTGTCATTGGTTGGCGATTGCAGTAGGAGGGGCTAGTTTAAGTAGAGGGGGAAGTATATATTGGGTCGTTCAGTGGCCGTCAGGACAAACACATGCAGATAGTCCGAAACCGAGCGGCATTCTTTCTAGGGCGCCTCAGCCCCCTCCTCGGCGAGCGTAGTAAATTGTCACTTAGAAATAATTTGACAATCTACAAAACTTGCATCCGCCCCGTCATGACCTACGCCTTCGTGGCGGTCGCCCACGCCTCCGCATCGATCTGGAGAAGCTGCAGGTCATTCAAAATCGCTTCATACGCAGAGCGGTCGGCGCTAGCTGGTATATGCGAAACGCCGATCTGCACTGCGATGTTGAACACCCATCTATGATTCAATACATTAAGTATAGCTCCCGCCGCTACTTTGACGCGGCGCCTCATCACCCAAATCCTCTTGTAGTTAAAGCTTCCAACTACTCAACAGACGTGACAGACCCTCCTCCTCTCCGTAGACGCCCTAGAGACATCTTGGGCGACCCGGACGACCCCATCGCCGTCGTCACAGCGGCGGCGCTGGGGTCGCCCGATCCGACTGCTCCTAGCAATAGGAAATATTCAGTTTTTGGTACATGCGTCGGTTACCAGAGGCACACACACACACAGCGATCCCGCCGGCGGGATCGTAGACCCTCGGGATCTGTTAGAAGATCGGTTAGATTCTCTCCAAATAATCATTCAGTTCAACAAACCGCTAGGGCTCCAGGGCACACCCCTTCTGGGGTGCCTGGGCAAGTCTGATTCCCACCCCCGGCGACGGCCCAAGCCGAGGTTCGTACCTTCGAGGTGCCCTTGTGCTAGTCGCCCAAAAACTTAAACCATCAAGTTATGCCGAACGCACTCTGCGTTCGCTAACTAGTCCGGTCCATCTGTAGTATGTATCTTATCTGTGGTCTTATCTTATACGAGTGATTATTTTTGTTGTCCACAGAGCGTGATAAAGATATGTTTCCACGAGCGACGTCTGCAGTACATGGAGCGAGAACAGATCGCCCAGTGGCACGCGGAGCGCCCCGGCGAGAGAATACTGGAGGTAAATAAATAACAAACAAACCACAGGTCCCCCCCCCCATAAGCAAAAATATGCTAACCATCTCCCCCTCCCTCCTACAAACAAACCACAGATCCCCCCTACCAGCAATTGTAAGCAAACCTCCTACCCCTCCCTCCTACAAACAAACTACAGATCCCCCTACCAGCAATTGTAAGGAAACCTCCTACCCCTCCCTCCTACAAACAAACCACAGATCCCCCCTACCACCAATTCTAAGCAAACCTCCTACCCCTACCTCCTACAAACAAACCACTGATCCCCCCCCCCCCACCAGCAAAAGTAAGCAAACCTCCCCCCCCCCTCCAATGCTTCCGTAAACTTTTTTAGGTTTCCGTACCCAAAGGGTATAAGCGGGACCCTATTACTAAGCATACGATGTCTGTATGTCTGTCCTACCTATTAACGGCTGTATCTTTCGAACTGTTATAGATAGGCAGTTGAAATTTTCACAGAATATGTAATGTTACAGCGGATTAACTAAGAGATAATAATAAAGTCAACTGAAAGGAGGTCGCGTAACACAAACGTATTTTTGTATTAGCTCTAATGTAGAAAGGGTAATACGTACAAACGTCAAACTTAGCATGATTATAGTACACTTCTATAGTATAACAACGAATAATGGCAAAGTGTGAGTCGGTGACAAATTTCTGTTCACACATCACATCATCATCCATTAAATGTCCACTGCTGAACAAGGCCTCCCTCTTAGAGAGGGGTGTTGCCATAATCCCCACGCTTGGCAGGCGGCTTGGAGATCGCAGTACATTCACCGTGTACTAACAGGACGCTGCTGCCCATCCTCCGGTGGTTCTGGTCGCAGTTTTAGGACATACCCGGGTCCAATTTCGGGGTTCAAATTTCTTTTCAACACCGGTTATTACGGTTTGAAAGATACAACCGTTAAAAGGTAGGACGGACAGACAGTCAGACATACAGCGGAGGCTTAGTAATAGGGTCCTGTGTCCATCGGGTTTGTAGTGGGATATATTTGGGGGTCTGCTTGACGTGGCGGACTTTCCGGATTAAGTGAAACGCAATCTGAGAATTATTATTGTAACTGAACACTGGAAAACTACACGAGCTTACAAATCAAAGATAGCCGGCTTCTTAGGCACTCGGGCTGAAAAGCGTCGCGGTACTTGCACTGCGTTCGGTACAGCGGGCGGCTCGCAACTCTGGGGCGGACGGATGAACATGTAATATTTTAAGACCTTTTATACCCACACCACACACCATCAGCCATTAAATGTCCACTGCTGAACAAGGCCTCCCTCTTAGAGAGGGGTGATGCCATAATCCCCACGCTTGGCAGGCGGCTTGGAGATCGCAGTACGTTCACCGTGTACTAACAGGACGCTGCTGCCCATCCTCCGCCATCCCATGTCATGTCTTTTATACCCATTGGCAAGCAAATAAAAAACTTTGATGACTTTGACTTTGACTTTGACGGCCGCGCTCTTTTACTATATCGCTACTAGCGCCACGTGCGGCAGGTGAATAAACTATGTTGCGTGGGAGCATCGGTGATTGGCTTATATGCCTAGTATTGCCATCATTATGGACTGGCTGTGAAGCAGGCAGACAAACATTCTTTCTTTTCATTCTTAGATTGGTGTATATTTAATATTTATGTTGTAGTGATGCTTGTGATTAATTAATTGATATAATTGATAATTTACTAATTGATTGTATATTTAAGTTAAGTTATTGTAATTCTTTTGACTAACTCTTAGATAGATGTATATTTTAGTATTGTAATTTGGACTAATTCTATTTCCTATATTTAACTACTCTATTGTATTAGGAATTAACCTGTAATGATAGAAGTAATGTTTTAATAAATAAATAAAATAAAATAAAAATAAAATAAAACATCATTGAAACCGGATGCATAGGGCTGCCCCGCTATAGTCCCGTTTTTACCCTTTGGCTACGGAACCCTAAAAGGACAAAAATATCAGTTGGTCCTTTATTGAGATTAGCAAGTGACTTGTTAACCAACCAGTCCATTAATTCCACGTTTCCATCTACAGGTGGACGTGCCTCTCTCCTACGGAGTGATCAGAGTGGAACAACCCGCATGTCTCAACGCGTTGCACGTCTACTGGGACCCTACGAAGGACGTCGGCGTTTACATCAAGGTGAGTAACTTTAAGAGAGGGGTCGAACCAGCGGGCTTATTACAGAAGTTTGATTGTGATCGAGATTGCATGCCGTCCCGTACGGATCTACTTACTCGCACCACGTGCGTAAGTGAGATGGCACGCGATCGCGATCACAATCCGAATCACGATAGGACATCCATAATAAGGCATCTGGACTCGATTAGCACAGGACCGAGGCAGATGGCATAGCAAGAGAGAGGCCTATACCCAGCAGTGGGATTAGGAAGGCTGTGGATGATGATGATGAGTAACTTTATTTTTACGGTCGACATACAAGGCGTTCGTTTGACCCATTCGATGGTCAACAGCTTCAAGAATACGAAAAATATATAAATAAAAATAAATTATACGGGACATTTTTGCACACACGGTCATCTGACCCCAAACTAAGCAAAGCTTGTGATATGGCTGCCAGAGACTGATATACATACATATATAGTTTTAAATACATACTTAAATAGATATTAATAAATAATAATCGCGTCAAGAGTAGCGAAAGCGTCGAGTTGGGTCGATTTTATTTAGTTCCATTAAATTCCACCATTATCGGTTCCAATCGTGCGCTAGTTTAGAATTCAAGAGTACCAAAATGGCATGTTTTCGATCCCAATCCCAAATTCGATTGAAATCGAGTGTCAAGAGTAAGCCCACAGATATAAAGATTGTATCCCGATGGAACAGACATACAACAATATTTAATGATATTGTTGTCCAGGTGAACTGCATTTCGACGGAGTTCACCGCGAAGAAGCACGGCGGAGAGAAGGGCGTTCCGTTCCGCATCCAGGTGGAGACCTGCCTCGCCAGCGACGACGCCAGGCTCAACGCTGCCGCCTGCCAGATCAAGGTATTACATCATGTCCTAAAACAGGGGTTCCCAAACTTATTTTCTCTACTGCCCACTTTGACAATAAATTATTTTTTAGCGCCCCCATTTTTTCACTTACTTAAAAACCACTATTCTTCTTCTTTCGAGTCGATGTTCCGCAAAATACAATTCTATTTTCAAATCAAGTTTCTAGACCAGAACTTTGCCATCTCCGTGGCTTCAATCAGGTCGTCTTGTGTGCAAGTTGTAGGACACGCTGCACAGTCTATCAAGTGTGACTCTTCAAACTTAACTAATATTAGTTGATGTTCACAAGTTGTAGTTGAGAGTCGAGAGCTCTTGCAGTCGGTGTGTAAGAGGCCTCCTAGCTAAATGAAATTACAAATCACCCCCCAAGCCTCTACACAACGCCCCCATTTTTTTTCTGGGTCTCTTACCGCCCCCCTTTAGGCCTGCAGCGCCCACAAGGGGGCGTTATCGCCCACTTTGGGAAAGGCTGTCCTAAAATGTCCGTGTCCTAAATGTCATGTTTTTTCGTTTAATTTAGAACAGCTGTCAAGGCATTTTGTAAGAAATTTGTTGTAGCCAGTTGCACCCATATAAACGAAACGTCAGTCATTCGAAATCAGTTCTCAGGATCTGTTAGAAGATCGGTTAGATTCTCTCCAAATAATCATTCAGTTCAGCAAACCGCTAGGGCTCCAGGGCACACCCCTTCTGGGGTGCCTGGGCAAGTCTGATTCCCACTCCCGGCGACGGCCCAAGCCGAGGTTCGTACCTTTCGAGCTGCCCTTGTGCTAGTCGCCCAAAAACTTAAACCATCAAGTTATGCCGAACGCACTCTGCGTTCGCAAACTAGTCCGGTCCAGCTGTAGAGGCCAAAAGGCCAACAATACAAGTCAAAAAAAAAAAAAAAAAAAGAAAACAGCGATTGTGATGCGGAGTTCGACGCGTTAATATAAATAAGAATGTTCAATCAAGGTTTACTCATATGCCTGGTAACAGATTTTCCTTCTCATCTCCGTTCTATTTACTTCTCTTTCCTGTGACTTTTACTATGGAATCAACTCTGAAATCGCGAAAAAAATATCAGCTGTTCCATACATTTTGTTGAGTGTCAACAATTTTAGAAGGAACAGCTGATATTTTATCCCGATTTCAGGGTTGCTACCGTAGTAAAAGTTGTTCACAATGATAAGTATGACAGACCCAATTCGGCACACCCTTTGCGCGCAACCTAAATAAACCTTATAGTGCTAACAGACGAGACGTACTTGGTTGACGAACCGCCGTCCAACCAACGGGTGGGAAAGAGAAAGTTTTATCTTTCTCTCCCGTCGGTTGCACGGCGGTTCGTCAGCCAAGTCCGTCTCGTCTGTTAGCACTATTAGGTGGCAAAAATGACTTGATGTTTGACTTTTTTATTTAATTTTCTCTACTTAGATTCCACTGTCCACAGGTGTTCAAACTAAAGGGCGCCGACAGGAAACACAAGCAGGACCGCGAAAAGGTGATGCGGCGCCCGCGACAAGACCTGGAGAAATACCAGCCAGGCTGTGAAGCCACTGTCCTCACCACTGTGAGTATTGCATCCACTACTGCTAACGCCAGGCTGTGAAGCCACTGTCCTCACCACTGTGAGTATTGCATCCACTACTGCTAACGCCAGGCTGTGAAGCCACTGTCCTCACCACTGTGAGTATTGCATCCACTACTGCTAACACCAGGCTGTGAAGCCACTGTCCTCACCACTGTGAGTATTACATCCACTACTGCTAACACCAGGATGCGAGGCTACCGTCCTCACCACTGTGAGTATTGCATCCACTACTGCTAAAACCAAGTTGAGAGGCACCATGCTCACCACTGTGAGTATTGCATCCACTACTGCCAACACCAGGCTACGAGGCCACTGTCCTCACCACTGTCAGTATTGTATCCACTACTGCTAACGCCAAGCTGCGAGGCCATCGTCCTCACCACTGTCAGTATTGCATCCACTATTGCTTAAGCCTGGCGCGAGGCCATCGTCCTCGCCACTGTCAGTATTGCATCCACTATTGCTTAAGCCTGGCGCGAGGCCATCGTCCTCGCCACAGTCAGTATTGCATCCACTATTGCTTAAGCCTGGCGCGAGGCCATCGTCCTCGCCACTGTCAGTATTGCATCCACTATTGCTTAAGCCTGGCGCGAGGCCATCGTCCTCGCCACTGTCAGTATTGCATCCACTACTGCTAAAACCAAGTTGAGATGCCACCGTACTCACCACTGTGAGTATTTCATCCACTACTGCTAAAACCAAGTTGAGAGGCACCGTGCTCACCACTGTGAGTATTTCATCCACTACTGCTAAAACCAAGTTGAGAGGCACCGTGCTCACCACTGTGAGTATTGCATCCACTACTGCTAAAACCAAGTTGAGAGGCACCGTGCTCACCACTGTGAGTATTGCATCCACTACTGCTAAAACCAAGTTGAGAGGCACAGTGTTCACCACTGTGAGTATTGCATCCACTACTGCTAAAACTAGGCTGCGAGGCCAACGTCCCCCCCACTGAGTATTGCTTGAAAAATTAGTAGGTATACTTACAGTTTTTGTGTTAGGAGGTAATAGTGAAAAAAGTTGATGAAACACGGTGACATTTGAACCCATACGATAATTGGCATATCTCCCTTGTTAGTGTTATCTTAGGGTCAACCCAAGTAGACGAGCGTAGGCGCACGACGCGTGTGCGCATTGTCATCTTTATCAGAGATTCGATGCGCACGGCGCGATCTGAATCTGACCTTAACCACTCTTGACCGGCTGAAGTTTGTTGTTTAGATTAGATAGAAGACAATTATGATTTTATTAATTTGTTTAAACAGTGCTGTGTGCCCAACTTATAGACCAACTACAGCTAAGTAGTCGCCAACATATTTTCGAAACAAAACTGTTAGCCAGTAGCGTTGTGTCGCAAAAATAAGAATAATTGTGCCCATAAATAATTTAAAAATAAAGTCATTTCTAAATTACAGTGTAAACTCTATATAGCAACACGGGACTGCGCATTTTATAGCGTTTTTGAGAGTTGTCGTTAAATGGAAAGAATAAAAATCAATATTATTTTACTATGATAATATGTATTTACTAGTAAAGTATACAATTTACTAACTAACATTAATATTGATACAAATAAGAACGTTTATTGCGTATAGTATGTTACCTTCATGTGACGTTTTTTGTTGCCTAAGTATTTTATATTAAATACGAGGTGTTAGAAAGTACTGTTTATTGCTGTGAGGTATGACACTTGTGCCCTGGAGGTTGGGGCGGCCCCTTGTATGGGACGCAACTTGTGTCGATACTTTGGCGCCGTCACATCTTCCTGAGACACAGGGTAGGGCTGGCGCGGCTGCCAATTCGGCAGAGCAGCACAAGCGACGCAAATATGCTAACCTCGGCAGTGGTTATATATTTGAGGCGTTTGGGGTCGAAACATTGGGCCCTTGGGGACCGGGAGCTCACCTCATTTTCAAAAATCTTTCAGAGCGCCTGGTTAATGCGACGCGTGACCAAAATGCTGGCGTGTTTCTGGCTCAACGCATAAGCATTGCCATTCAACGTGGTAATGCCGCCAGCATGCTGGGTACGCTGCCAACTGGTAGTGGGCTTGAGCATTTAGATTGTCTTTAGACCTTCAACGGTCTATGGGCAGTCTAACTGTATTTGTAGTTTTAGTTTTAGCTTGTATTTTGTTTAGTTAATAAAGGCACATGCCCAGAAAAAAAAAATATTGCTTAATAATGACGTATTGTTATTTAGAGTGGGTGTGATGCTATATGTATCATTTATGTTATGAATTAATTAATAATTGAATAATTGATTTATTGACTACTTTAATATAATGACATATATAATCTTATTTAATCTAATCTAATGCATGTATTATTATTTAACTACTTGACTTATTTTATAAATGTAATTAATTTCTTGAAATGTTAACTTATAAACTACACTATTGTATTAGGTTTATCCTGTAAAAATAGTTGTAATGAATGAAATAAATAAATTAAATTACATGGACATCAAGGTCAACAACGAAGTGTCAAACCAAATTTCGTTGTTTTAGGTGTGTCGTTAAATCGAGTATCGTGATATAGAGTATACACTGTATATTGTTAATCCAATTTGCCATTGTACTTTCTCAGTGAAGATGTGTAGTAAAAATACAATACGGTGTTAAGTAGTTAATCGTTCAGACATGGTTTTAATTGTCGACAGTTGTCCAACGACGCCATGATGCCGCCCCCGTCTCTGGTCACCACTTCGCCACCGTACTCCCCTGAACTGTGGTAAGTGACTGCTTTATCATCATTCCTACCACGTTCCCACTGCTGGGACACAGGCCTTCTCTCAGAGAGAGGATGGGCCCTAATCCACCACGCTGGCCCAGCGCATGTCGGTGAATGTCATGTCTTTGAACTTTCGAGGTTCTTGGACACACCGGTTTCCTCACGATGTTTTCCTTCACCGTTGTTGAGCATGCATCGAATCTGCACATCATTTATTTAAAGTACTAAATAAGTGATCAGTGCAGGGTCGAGGATCGAACCGGGTGCCGTCAGATTGTAAAGCGCACATGCTACCGCTCGGCCGCCATCGCTCCCCGAGGATCGAACCGGGTGCCGTCAGATTGTAAAGCGCACATGCTACCACTCGGCCACCATCGCTCTCCCTTCTATATTATTGTCGATATAGCGACAGGATTAGGATGAGAGGTCGGTTATTTGTTTGTGTTTAAAAAACGAAACTCCAAAACGGCTGAAACAATTTTAATTTAGTTTTGTTTCTGTTATGGAGCTACTCTACCGATTTGCGTCGGCTTCGCGCCTGGATTGCTCTAAACTAAATAAACGAGGTACAAATGTTAACTTAGCGTGAACCTAATGGCGTTTAATTTTCCACAGCCGATTCTTCCTATTTGTCCCCTAACCACACTAACGTAAGTTTATAGCATGTCCTATACCTATGGCGCGGTTGCCTACTCCATTGGAACCAGTACGCTTAGTCCCAGATTTGATAGTTTTCGAAAACTTTTTTCGTTTACGTATTGTTCCATACATTTTAGGCATTGTAGTAAAGCGCCTCTATAGGAAACGTGGAGGAACTAAAAGCGGTAGTAATCGGCGGTATAGATTGCTTCACTCTAATACGAAAAAAGTTTTCGAATTACTTTTATCCCACCAATGTATGGAACAATACGAAAACTAAAAAAGTTTTGCGAATACTATCAAAACTTGTACTAAGGGTACAGTAAACCTCCTTGGTGTTTACAACGATAAATATTTTTTTCGACTGGCTACTGGCTAAATGCTCTTTCTTTTTAAGAAAAAAGAAGCCAAACTGTCAATGTCAAATGCGTATTTTATAGTGTTTTCAGGAAATAGTGTTGTGCCATTGTGTGCATTGTGTCGATATCGATTTAAATACTACTTTTAGTGTATGAAAAGTTATGATGAATTTGTCATTACCGGCCTGTGGTATCCATTCCAGAACCTATCGGACCCATGGGCCATCTGTTCTGCGTGTTATGTGCCCTGCTCACTGCCACTTCAACTTGTTAATCCGGTCAAATCTGGTGGGCTATGTCGGTGACTTTCGTTCGTCTACGGATCTCCTCATTTCTGATTCGATCTCGTAAAGAAACCCCGAGCATAGCCCTCTCCATAGCTCGTTGTGCAGCTAATGTTTACGAGTAAGGAATCCATCTTGTTCGTTTTTATCGACTGCCAGTGCCAGTTGCGACTGGATAATCAAGAATGTGGCATATAGCTTGTACTAACCGTATATTGTCCTATAACTCACAAACAACCTCCCTAAAATTAGACTGATGAATTATAACAATTGAAGTGGCATGTGAGACATTCGTCTGCTGATTGGACGAGTTATTTAATAGTCACAAGACTGATTTGTTTACAACTGAAACTTAGTCGGCAGGCTATCGGTTTAAAAATTATTTTATCTAATTATTATTTTTCTTTTGGCAACTTATTGGAATGGTAATCAAAATTTAAAATTACTTTTAAATATTATTATTATTTTACATAATTTTAAAATGCTTTATTACTGTTTTGGTATAATTAATTGATACATTAATAGGAGAAGCCATTGGCTCCCGTCACACAGTCTCTGACTAGTTCAGGAGCCTCTGGGATCATTACTATAGCTTAACATAAATTATGCCCGAATAAATGATTTGTATTTGTATTTGTATCATAGTCCAATTCTATTTTTGTACGCCTCTAGGTTTTGATAATATATAGTTTGTGAAGAAGTGGTCTTTTTAAATTGTGGTCATTTTTAATTGTGGTCCTAAACCGCCGAAACGAATGCTGGCGCCTGGCGTGTTTCTGGCTCAACGCATAAGCATTGCCAGTCAGAGTGGTAATGCCACCAGCATGGCGGGTACGCTGCCAACTGATAGTGGGCTTGAGCATTTGGATTGTCTTTAGACCTTCAACGGTCTATGGGCAGTCTAACTGTAGTTGTAGTGTTAGTATTAACTCCTGGTATGTAGTTAATGTTCGGGATTGAAAATAACTAGCGGTACGTCCTCGAAGTCAATTTACATAAAACTCAAAGACCCACCCACATTTAATTATTGTGGCGTGGGATTGAAACGAACAAACCAATCATTTTGCTAAAGTTGGCAGGGAAATGACAATAGGAAAATGGCACGCAAGTTTTTCCGTATCTGATTCATGTGGTATTTCCTACCCTGTGGCCGTGTCGTGATAGTTGGGGTCCTGCAAAATGTGGAATGAGCTACCTTCCGCGGTGTTTCCGAGAAACTACAACATGGGGTTCTTCAAAAGGCGAGTTCATAGAGTCTGCGTATTAATTGTGAGCTCTGGTGTTACAAGTATCCATACGTTACGGTGACTGCTTACCATCAGCCATAAAAAAAGTTCTTTAACCGTTTTCGAAACGAATGAAACCGTAGAACGCAGCCAGTTATTCGTATCACGCCACAGCCTGCTGCATACTGCAATTACTGCAAAGTGCTGCTAATAGCCACAATGGGTCGTACAGCCAACCGTCAAACATTGCCAAACGAGGCGGTTACAGCCAGACTTCATCGCAGGTCGTAATTGGTAAACCGGTAACGAGACTCTTTGTCCACTGTAGGTACCGACCGTGTGACCGAGATTTTATGACGGTAGGTTTAGATTTCTTCACGTGTTATGTTTGTTGACATTTTGTGAGCTCAATCTGCCTATAAAGTCAGAAATTACTTTTTCTTAGTCTTTGCGGACTGATTGTAAGTGATGATGGGGTCGATTGTAAACTCATCTATTGTGGGATTCCATCCGCCCCATTTTCTATCCGACTGCCAGAGAGGGCAACCGATTCATGTTGATATTCCGAAAACCCGTACGAAGCGCTTTGATTCCAATTTATTGTGCGAACTGCTAATCAGTGGAAAGCGCTGCCTGAATGGGTGTTCCCCGATGGTTACAATCTAAGGTGTCTGCAATCACGATAACGAGTGAATCGGTTTCTCCTCCCTATTCCGTTATTTCTTTTGCAAGCGTGCTCCATCGTAGACCGCATCATCGCTTAACATCAGACGAGTTATCGGTCAAACACAAACCCGACTGCTGACCTAGCTGACCCGACAGACGTTGTCCTGTCTTAGAAATGAAAAACGCGCGAAGTCAAAATCGGTGATAAGTTTTCTGAATTTTTTCAATTTTCTTAATTTTTCTTTCCATAAGAATCTTCTACAAAATATAGTAACCCCCATTAATTTGCATCACGTGATTTGCGGACCCTTTTTGGCATTTATTTGTTTAGTAAGATTTATTAATTTATAGATTTATTAAGTACCTACTTAATGTACACAACAAAATGCGCTACAAAGCTACCTCCAGCTTAAGATGAGCCGTACGTTCAAAGGTTCCTGTACATTCCGGAGGTCAAGTTATTTGGACATTATTCTGACGGTTGTGATGTCTGTAATTTTTGAAATACGAAATCGATGACCTTGAAATTTTTACGGGACGTTTTATGATATTTCCTTTCTAACAAAAAAAGAATTAATTAAATTGGACTACGCGGTAATGAATTACAACTAATTACACATTTTGACTTTCATCCCCTCTCCCAAGGGAACCATGCAAAATTTCGGGATAAAAAGTATTCTATAACCTACCTCGTAGTATGAACTCAAATTATGCTAAGATTCATTTAAATCCATTGAGTAGTTTCGGCGTGATGCACGGCCCAGATACAGACAGACGAACACAAAAATGAAAAAAAAAATACAGTTTTGACTTCAGTATCGATTATAGATAGCAGTTTAAAAAAAAAATATCAAAATATCTTTAATGTACAGAATTGGACCTGTTACAGTTTTATTATAAGTATAGATAGATATAGAAATATAGATTTTCTAGATCATTCTAGAACTTTCTCGAACATTTTATATCGATTATAATAGTTTGCAGTCATTTTAGAATTTTCTAGATCATTTCAGAAATTTCTAGATCTTTCTCGAACATTCCAAATCGATTACAATAGTTTGTACTCCTTTTAGAATTATGTCGATCATTCCAAAATTTCTAGAACTTTCAGGAACATTATAGATATAGTAGGTATTTCCTTTCTAAAGGTGTCTTCAGATAGGCTATCTAAGTACCTACTCAACGTACACTACAAAGTGCGCTGCAAATCAGTCGCCAGCTTAAGATGAGCCGTATGTTCAAAGATTCCCGTACATTCCGGAGGTCAAGTTGTTTGGACCTTATACTGAGGGTTGTGATGTCTGTAATTTCTGAACTACGAAGTCGATGACCTTGAAATTTTTACGGGACGTTATTTAATATACCTCCTTTCTAACAAAAAAAGAAATAATGAAATCGGACTACGCGGTAATGAATTACAACTAAGTACACATTTTGACTTTCATCCCCTCTCCCAAGGGAACCATGGAAAATTTTGGGATAAAAAGTATCCTATAACCTACCTCGTAGTATGAGCTAAAATTATGCTAAGTTTCATATGAATCCATTGAGTAGTTTCGGCGTGATGCGCAGCCCAGATACAGACAGAAAGACAGACAGACAGACAGACAAAAATGAAAAAAAATACACTTTTGACTTCAGTATCGATTATAGAGAACCGTCCAATATTTTTTTTCAAAATATCTTCAATGTACAGAATTGGACCTGTTACAGTTTTATTATAAGTATAGATTAATAATAAAAAAAGTTTGTCTACAACACTTCCAAAACGCATTAACAGTTTTCATAAGTGCTTGTGACAGTTAAATATAGAAGACAAGGCGGTATGGCTTTAATGGATTAAGCCTGCTCAAAATTTAAAATACAACCAAAAAAAAAACAAGAAGTAACGGTAGAGATGTGACAGTTGCCGGTTATCGTTATTTCCGGATACGTATGTACTTTTATTTACAAATTGAGCACACAGTTCATATTCACAGTTATTCTGAATCGTTGGATTTCTTCGTTTCTGTTCATACACAAGTCGTATCGTGGCTTGTTTACGAACAGAATCTAAGATCTTCAGCAACATTTTCATTGTCCTTTTTGTCACGCATGCACAACAGTACGTAGTACGTACAATTGAAAAAAGTATATTCGTATAAAAATGCATATTCACTACATACACACAATTTAATAAAAACTTGCATTCAAATACTTAAATAGACATGAGTACTTACTTCATATGCCCGCACATTAGCGGTCCGTTATACCCGCATCCGTAATTTTATGAACTCCGGAATTGAATAGTCAATGTCCTTAATCGTCTTATTTACCGTTTACATTGCTCAATGAGGGCCAATTGTGGCCCTTTAGAGACATGAAGCTATTTATAGATGTATAAGATGTAGCAACACCGACCTAGTTGTTGAAATACTTGAAGTTCGTAGCTACTAGCTACTTTGTTTGCGTGTAGTAAATTGATCACAATTTTTATGATGGGTCCCTTGTAAACGCCAAACGTTGCAGCTGTACGCCACCTTTTTTAAATATTAACTTACGCTGTTGGCCTATACAGCTTGACCGGACTAGGACTCTCATCACCCTATATACTGCTTAAATCTCCACGGCTGCGCCGGATATGCGTTTGACAACTTGAAGTGGTTATGCCACCTTATTTCGAAGTAACTGCACCTACACTCGGACCAAGTTTATTTAGATTGAGAATAATGGTTTTGTTATTCAATAGCTCGCAAAATAACAATCCATCCTTCCTGACCAGACTGTAAAAAGAATATCACCGAAATCTACATCCTAAAAGACCGGCACAACGATGATTTATAGAAGCAATTTTCTCATTACGCCATTCTTAGTATCAATTTGTGAGCTATTTTGTCATCAACCCGAGAGCATCCTGTCTGTCCATAGTTATTTTTGAAAGGTTGTATTTTATATTTAACTAGCTACGCTCCGCGGTTTCACCCGCGTGGATTGCTCCTTATAACATCAGCTAATTCAGCTATCTGCCAGTGAAAGTCATATCAATTTTTTTTTTATATAAAAGGTGATGTGTGTATGTCAGCTTTGTCTTTTTATATCACACACTTAAAACTTAGGTATATCACCTCTCTGTTTGCGTCGGAGGTAAAAAATTTGGTCTGCTCTATATATTTTTTTGTTTGCAAAACTACTATTTTCCAGAACTCCCGTAACATCCGTACTTCGTTTCCGAAACGAATTTGACTTTATAACTTGCCAAATATGCCACTCCCACACCTTCATATTGCACTTGTCTATATTTAGACGGTCTGTGAAACTAGGACTAGGAATAACCCGTTCGTACTAGTTCGCGTGCCGGCTGACTGACCGAGGATGTGGCGGTGCAGTTGTTCTCATGACTAGGGGTGATGAACTCATCGTTTGTACTGGTAGTTGGTACTGTTTATTGTGTTGCTAACATTACGTATAGCTGTGTTAATGGCGTCCATGTAACAACTGTTCCCGAGCTTTTACTTTTAAAATTATTTATATCAGCCACGTGAGGCGGAGGACACTAGGTCACCTAATTATTTATATAGCAGTCGCCGTGGCCGGAATGGCCTGGACATCATCTTTGCTTGTTACCTCAAATAGGAAATATAAATATAGTGGTAGAATACAGATAATTCAACAAGGGAAAATGTACTCTACCCTTTCTTTCAAATCTTTAGGTACTTATGCTATTGTGTTAGTTCTATCGTACTACAATAATTTATTTTGAGGCCAATCCAGAGTACCTAGAACATTGCGCACTAGCACTGTAAGCGATTAGATAAAAGATGCTATGTTTCTTCTTGGAGTTTTTTATTTTATAAGTCTAGTTACTTAAAAAAATATAAGGTAATAATATTTTCTTCAAATGGGAACCGAAGTAAATTAATTGTTGAAGATATACTTTTAGTTTTTACTTGTCTAGCATGCATTCAGATTCAATCCTATTGTCGTTTTGTGTGATAAATACTAGCACGTTCGCAATAATAATCCTATAGAAACTGTTTTAGGTATATCAGCTGTCACGTTGTAACCATGTTGTTTATCAGAAAAACAGGTAAAATTAATTTGAACTGGTTCGCACCCGATCGTCTCGGAAAACGCTAGTAAAGATTAGGAAGGTCGTTTGTAATACGTGACACTTTAATTATTCCATCGCTGAATTTGTTTAGTCATTCCTCTTACTAATATGTCGAAGAAAATTGCGATGTTTTTTCATGCCTATTGCCCGTGTAGTCGTGTTTTTAGTTTCACAGTGACTTTCAACTTTTTCAACAACGGTGACATTTTATTTTAGTCTCATATCAATCATAGCATTCATAGCTGCTGATATTAAAGTTCAGAATTAGAGGGAAAATAATCAATGACATATCGATGTTTTACTTGTCATGAAACGTCTCTGTTATTGATTAAATTACTTTTATCATTGTGAGTTTTAAGATTCCTGACATGTGTGTTGTATAAATTATCAAAACGTAAACATTGACTCACTCTTTTTATGTGTTTTGGTTTAAAATTACTCGCTGTCTGCGCTGGAAGATCGCCAGGTGTAAAGTGACCTAGTGATGGTTCGTTGATACTGATAGGTAATGAAAACGTGTTAGTTGAACTAGTTTCTCGTACACATAAAAGTCTTAGCTCAAAATATATTGTTTTACCTATACTATCCCACTTTTAGGCAAAGGTCTCCCCCCCATCACTTTCCAGACAGTGCGATCACCCGCCAGATTTATCAGATCTAAATTAATGACTTTGAAATTTTTATTCATAATTTTTATTTTCCCTGTGACCGCAGCTCATCGTTTTTGTAACTTACTTAACTTATATATATAGCTCAATATTTTTCCAATGTATCTTTGCATTAAAAGTTAGAAAAGTTTAAACTACAAAACAGTGAGTTGTCTGAGAGCAAGTTAAGTCACATCAACGATAGGGATTCATTAAAAAAAAAACATGTTTAATAATTAAAAACATTAAAATAAATAAAAACAATAATATTAATGAATGTCGATCCGTACATTCAATTAAATTCCCGGCTGTTGATTTTGAATCTACTAGAAGTAATGCAGTGCAAACATTTGTATTTTATTTTCAAAACGCGCATATAGTCATCCTACTGCAGAAGCAGCTACGTATATATTCAATGTAAGTACCTAAGAAATGCCAAACGTGATGCTCTTTGGATGGTACTGTGTTAAAAACAGTTAAAAGATAGCGCTGCAAATATCCAGTTGGCTCAATACCTAACTGCCGTGTCAATGGATTATCTCTGCAAAAGATGTAAAGTGTTCGGCAGAAACTGGATTAAACCACTCGCAACGGGTGTGGTTGACGCAGGAACCTGCCACCCCTTACTAGAAATACTAGAAATTGATGTTGATATAATCAGTCATTATGAAAGTTTTCTCAAATTGCCAGCTACGGCGTTTGGGATGTTGGCATTATGAGAAGGTATGCATTTAGAGAAAATTCTATTATTTTAGAAATTGATTATTTTGGGGAAAAGGATTCCTTACGAAATTAATTTAAATAAACTGGGATTTCACAGCCTGGCTTTAGGATCTGAAGGATTTTATTTAAAAACCTGTGCTGCAGTCTTCGATGTTTTAATGATTAAAATATAAATAAAGTGCAAAAGTAGTCACACACGGCCTAGATCTAGAAAATGCACTGTCGTGAACCCGTAACCCCAACACCTCTAGTCATGCTACAATAACAGAAGCCGTATAAACGCTGTCACTATAATGTACTTCGGTACTAGGTACCTTTACCTTGTCTTAACATCATGCAACATAAATATTTTATACCATTATCTAACTAGCTAGACTATTGTATATCTCTTTCAAAGTAGACTCTAAAACCAACATAATTAACCGTGTATCTCTATCTCTATCTTCTCTATCTCTACATAGTATAAATTAAAGTCGCTTTCCGCGTCTGTCTGTCTGTATGGCCGCTAACTCCTCCTACCTAAACCACGTAACTGATTTTGATGCGGTTTTCACAATCAGTTAGATAAATTTTCACGGAAGGTTTATATATTTATCTAGCAACCCGCCCCGGCTTCGCACGTAAATTACACCCGTGCGAAGCCGGGCGGGCGGGTCGCTAGTATTGTATATCTGACTGTTCCAATAGATAAAACATTATAAAACTCATATTATTTATGGTGGGAATTGGGAACTTGTAATAGATTATCGAGTTATGACCCTTTTTGTTCAGGAGAAAACTAGTATAAATGTACTTGTGCATTGCTCAATATGCTTTTTGCTAGCTTATCAATTTTAGCATCATCATCATCATCAAGACGTCCACTGCTGTGCATAAGCCTCCCCAGTTAATCTCCACACTGAACGACAGCCTGCCATTTGCATCCACTGGTTGCCAGCGACTCCCACAATGTCGTCGGTCCATCTAGTGGTATTTACCTATAGCTATGTATTAAACTAGAAAAACTTGATTAAAACTAGCTTTCGATAGTGGGTGTGTCTTCGACTATAATCTTGTTTAACGGACAGTTATACACGTCACAAGTCGTGCAATGACGGAACTAATTATCTAGCTGCTAGGTACAATTGTCTTAGGTCTGGGTCTGGAATTACGTGGGCCGTGGGCTGGTGATTGTTGTGTTGAGATTTACCGTGTGTGTAATGTACTTATGTGTGTTTATGTATGGAGTAGAGCTGAAAACATACTAATAACTTATATAAACCGATGATATAATGATTTTTCTGATTAATAACATCAGAATTTTATTAACTAGTTCGAGTCGAACTCGGTTCAGCCATTTGAGAGTTACGATGCCATAGACAGACACACAGATACACGCGTTAACTTATAACATTCTTATTTTAGCGTCGGGGGTTAAAGATTAAAATGTATGTATTTCTTGTACCTGCAAATCAAACCAAGCTTTGTTTAAAAACTTATGTTATGAAAAATCTAAATAAAATGTCCTCTTAACGTCATAGCTAGGTAATAAAATCTACTTAAAAATCTGCTTTTGTCCTCTAACTGATATTAATCCGCTATTGTATGCACTATAATACCTATATTGAGAATACTAGAATCTGATAGTTTAGTTGTACTGATGAACCTACGTTACTAGTTCTGTCGAGTTCCCAGTGAAACAAATCACAATTAACCGAAACCAAAAGTCGCTTATTATGGTCATAAACTAGGTACCTACCTATAATCCAGTTTGCACTGCAAACTTTGCAGTTCTATTGTTGCATTTGTTGCTAGGTACTTGATTGTGACTAATTCACTGTGAAATTAATTATGTAGGTATTGTGTCATTCATTACTCGACTGTTCAGTGAAATTATGTAATAATATAATCAATGAAAATTATTTAATTCACAGTCATATTTTTACTTGGCCCTAACAAAAACCGGTTTGTGGAGCCGTAAATAGAACGTGGTACATCACTACAATGACGCGGCGGCGCGGCCGCTCGATGCACCGACCGTAGCCGGCCGCGGCCTCTGTGAACCGACTTGAACCGGATTCGGGCCAATCGTGGCGCCCCGCTCTACTAGCGTCAATCTAGCAACCAATCAGCGCTCAGTCGATCGCGCTCCGCCGCTCGTCGCGTACTAATTTCACCTCGCTGTTTATTTTCCACTGATAAATCTTTGATTTTGCCCTCGCGAACTGGTATAATCCCATTTTGTGACTTTGTGCAATCGTGTTTGCATCCGCGCCATTCGCCGATCGCTATTCCTGTGCCGTGGCCGTCGAAAATAATGTTGGACAAGTGACTTGTGATAGGTACAGTTTCTAGTTTTGTGTCGTTTAAGTCATCACAAATGGTTGTTGTGGCGGATCGTGGTGAAGCTATGGTGGTATCGTGCGGGCGTTCTTACCGCCTCGGCTCCGGTGCTTTCATCTTCTTCAACCTGACGCGCCAGGATTACAGCTGACCAGAAGACAACGATGCTCGTATTCGAGCAGAGACTTAGTGCTCGCCATGCCAGCCGTGGGATATATCTGCAGGCGCGATTGGTGCATGGGTTGGAAGCCTGTGGCTGGCGTATGAAGTTTTCCCTCCTGAAGGCTGAGGTGGAAATAGACGCCGATCAAGAGACATACATCGAGCTGGCGCGGCGATTCAAAGCGGCGAACGTGCAAGTCCGTCGCCGTAGATTTGCGTAAATATCCAGATTTTACTGCTTAGATCTCGATGTAGGTTGATTAGGTGTTGGTGTTGCGTACATATTCGGGTGTCCTCTATTTGAAAAAGCTATACTAATCGACATGTTTTCGTGAAATTAGTGGTGATCGGTACTTACATAGAATATTGGAGTCCTGATGCGTTTGTAATTTAATCTGGGCTTATAGCATTGGTAAATATGTACCTATAGGTACCAGCTATGTAAGTATGTATAGAGTATTATTATCAAATTCATATATTCGAAAATAAATCCGAAATTTAGCATTTCGGTAACTACCTAGATAGGTTACGAAATGTCGTTCATTGATAAATAAACTGTCACTGTAGGTGGCCTTGGAGTCAGCAATAATAATAAGAGATATAATTTACAATGAATATAACAGCTGATTTTTCATAACATCGTTGATTTTAACATTTTCCAGCGTTATTCTGGCTTGGTAGGTAAGCTTTTGAAAATAAACAATACAAGCTAGGCCCATGGTTTTAACTGAGATTGTCTAGTTTTTTTGCAAGAATTTTACAAACTGGATGTCTGGTCAGATTAGTCGGATGAATCCAAGGACACATCGTAATTCATAACCTGTCACACCATTCAGACAAGCTGGTCGGTATCCCACGCTCCCTCACGAAATCCAGTAAACTGACCCACGTTATGGGCCCGGAGGTATACAACATGTTGCCGGATACAGTAACAACTGCTCCAAGTGAGAGCTGTTTTAAAAGCAGACTCAAGCGCTGGCTTATCGAGCAAACATTCTATGACTTCAATGAGTTCATAGCCAAATAAAATAATATTATAATAAATAAAATAATTAATATAATTAATAGTAATACATAATGTAAATGTATAGAATTTTTTAATACCATTGATGTGTAAATTTATAATTATGAATAAATGACTTTGACTTTGACTTTGGAAAATAAGACGGGCCACATACAAGGCTTCAGTTACTTGTGTATCGGGCATTTTCTGCAACTAGGCCATTCATTGGCCCATTTTGCATCATCCAGCTGCAGCTAATTCAGCCACCCAGCATCCTCGGTGTTCCGAGGATAGTGTTTCGTTGTTCTGCCACGCTGCTGCACTCCAGCAGCAAATTCGCGGCCGTTTCATCAGTCTCCAGACACCCTCTACATAAAGGACTGTCAGTAACCCCAATTTTAAAAAGGTGTTTGTTTAAAAGGCAATGGCCTGTGACAACCCCAACAATTTGGCGGAGTTTGTCACGTTTTAGATTCAACAATCTATGGGAGTATCTTGGATTGAGTTCCGGGAAAGCTTCCCTTGATTGTCTTCAGTTTTAGTACTTGCCCAGTATTCTTTGTGAAGTCTTATCCCGGATTTTCCCGAATATGAAAAACTAGCGGTCCGCCCCGGCTCCGCACGGGTATAGCTATATAGCCTATTAAAATAGCCTATATTAATCAGTGATAATGTAGCATTCAAATGGTGAAAGAATTTTTTAAATCGGTCCAGTACTTTTTGTGCCAATTTGTTACAAACATACATACAAATCTTTCCTCTTTATAATATTGTATAGATTAAAATAGCCTATATTAATCAGTGATAACGTAGCATTCAAATGGTGAAAGAATTTTTTAAATCAGTCCAGTATTTTTTGAGCCAATTCGTTACAAACAAACATACATACAAATCTTTCCTCTTTATAATATTGTATAGATGAAACTGTGTCACTTTTACGTGTACACTCTGGCAGTTCGATAGCTAAATGGGCAAGAGGAAATTAGATCATGCAGATGCATGGTATCTGATTAAATAAAACCGTGTGCATAGATAATTGTGATTATATTTAGTTCCTCAAAATAATCACCTTTGTAATCTTTGCAGGTACTTATGTATTTATAACAAATCAGATAAAAAGTGAACAATTTCCTGATTTGATCATTTGTCTAGGTATTGGTTTATTATGTTATTATCTTCCTGTTAGTGGTTTATTTACATTTCGACTGAATAAATTGTAAAAACTACATCAAATACTGGGTTACTCATATAGACTGCTTACCCGAAAAGAGGGGATTGTACTCATCACGGTTCGTGCGTGACGTCACCTGCCGGTGCCAACGGAAGACTAGCGCTGGTTGTTTACGACCGGCATCATGCTGAGTTGGGGCCGGTTGTGACAAAAAAATATTGTTCTTATTTAGTTTTATATTTATTTTCCATGCATATTGTGTTACAATACAATACAATATTTCTTTATTACACACCGAAAATACAAATGAAACTTAAACTAACATAAAAAACAAATATACGGCAGTATAATGGGCGGCCTTATCGCCTTAAGCGATTTCTTCCAGGCAACCTTATTGTATTTTTTGGCACAAATAAATTATGTGTCTATCATTATGAACAACTTTTAATACCAACCCTGAAATTGTGAAAAAAATATCAGCTGTTCCTTATAAAAGGGTCATATATTTTTTCACGACTTCAGGATTGGTCCCATAGTAAAAGTTGTTCATAATGATGAGTACAATCACCTTCTTTCGGCTTAGCACAGTCTATATTCGTAACCTTAATTTTATTGAGTGTCAATGACCATTTTCTATGAAAGAGCTGATATTTTTTTTGCGATTTCAAGATTGGTTCCTAGTAAAGGTTGTTCACAATGATGGGTAGTACGTACCCCTTTCGGTTTAGTACACCTTTTCCGCGTAACCCAATAGTTCTTTCTAGAAAGTTCCGTTTGTCCCAATTGTTCCATGGATGCAAAGTTTGCCACAAATGCCTCAATCATTCACTTGATATGACAAATGTGTCTTGAATTGGAGTGTGGTTATGTCATTCTAAATTTAGAAAATGATAAGTTTTCGGTACATACCTATTGTACAGAGCACAGTCCAGTTTTTTTATCGTGGTTAAGTCTGCCGGTGTACCTGGAGTATGTCCTAAAACTGCGACCAGAACCACCGGAAGATGGGCAGGAGCGTCCCATTAGTACACGGTGAACATACTGCGAGCCCCAAGCCAAGCCAAGTGTGGATAATATAGCAACACCCCTCTCTAAGAGGGAGGCCTTTGTTCATCAGTGGACGTTTAATGGCTGCTGATGTGATGATATGAAGTCTGCCTTTGACCACCAACTCGCCTGTTGGTAAGCGACAATGAGGTCAAAAATGAAGCATGCAGACTTAGAAGTTACCTATTCACTCTGGCCTTGAAAAGGTCCAGATTGTATCTCTCAGGAAACAAGAAAGGCAGGTTGTTCTGCTCAGCTAGAGTCTGCCATCTGTATAAGAATAAACTGGTGTAAATCAAATTATCAATAAACTAGCTGTCCTGACAGACGTTGTCCTGTCTTAGAACTGTCAAACACGCAAAGTCAAAATTGTAAATCTAATTTTTTTACACCTTGGGTTACATTATTGGAGTTTTAGTAAGGATCCCTAATTTTTTTGAAAATATAATATAGCCTATGTTACCTGGGGATAGTGTAGCTTCCCTACAGTGAATGAATTTTTCAAATTGGTTCAGTATTTTCGGAGCCTATTCAATGCAAACAAACAAACAATCAAATCTTTCCTCTTTATAGAGCGCATTTCGAGTCAGGCTCGCGCATTGAGGGTTCTTTACCACCACAAAATACAACCAGTTATTGTTCAGGCTTAACGCCTTCCAAAATAGTCGAAGTAGTTGCAACGCAGTCACATATTTAATTCTTTGCTACAGTGACGCTCGAGTATAACTTGGTAATGAACAGAAATTTGTCATTTACTCGCACTTGGCCATAAATTATTATTTGTTGTTACACTTTAGAGTACTATGATCATGCCAAGTTTGACGCTTGTACGTATTACCGTTTTTATATTAGAGCTAAGAACTAAGAATGACCTCCTTTCGTTTTTACTATATGAAACTTTACTGTTATTACATTTCTTAGTTGATCCGCCGTAACGTTACATACTCTGTGAAAATTTCAACTGGCTATCAATTACGGTTTGAAAAATACAGCCGTTAAAAGGTAGGACAGACAGACAGACAGGCAGCGTTAGTAATATGGTCCCGTTTTCACCCTTTGGGTACGGAATCCTAAAACCCACCTAACTGAGAACGTTTTTTAAAGTCGGTTAATAATTAAATACCTGTACCTGATACCACTCCACTGCAGCACACCATTGTTAAAGGTAGTCTGGAAGATGTCGCTCATAGCGATAAGGCCGTTTTTTCCCCCCATATTTAATTTTATCTTCTTGTTATATTTTTTTATGGTGTCGATAAACAGTTATTTTATTATATCGCCTACTTATTATGTGCAGTATTGAGGCGATGCGCGGATTATTATGGTCGCGTTATTTTAATTTTACATTATCTCATGAACTGTGCGACTAAACCACATACTGTAAACGGCGAACTTTATCTACATTAAATGCTCCTAATAATGAATTCATTTATTTTTGTAAGGATTCATGGGTTAGATTACAAAACTGCATCTAAACATGACCTTTTAATTTTAATTTTTATTCTGAACACAATAACCGGTTATTATCGTTATTGTGGTTTTCTTATAATAGTTAGGTATATGCTATCGCGGACTTTTTTGTAAAACTACTTAAGAACTACATTTTTGTGAAACATTGTATTTACTTATCTCAAACCGTTAGGTCAGCGTACGCCGATAAAGAAGCCAAGCAGCTTATTTTTCTCCAACATGTTTTACTAATACGGTTATTTAGTGCAGAAAATTAACTTTTACCATTATAAAACATAGCCTATGGCACTCAGGGATAGTGTAGCTTTCTATTAGTGAAAGAATTTTTAAAATCGGATCAGTAGTTTCGGAGTTAAAACAGAACAAACAAACTTACAAACTAACAAACTTACAAACTTTACCTCTTTATAATATTAGTGTAGATAAAATATATGGGACTTTTTCGCACACACGGTCATCTGACCCCAAACTAAGCAAAGCCTGGGATATGGCTGCTAGAGACTGATATACATACAAATATGTTTTTAAATACATACTTAAATAGATATTAACACCCAGATATAGAACAAACAAATGTTCATCACATAATTGTTTCTCCTAGGTGGGAATCGAACCCACGCCCCCAAGCTCAGAAGGTAAGCCACTACCAACTGGACCAACAGGCTATCAAGTCAATGGGTTCTTAGACCCTATTTATGCTTCAGCTGAGCCAAATTTTTTGGGCACTTTTTGCTTTTGTATATATCTCCAGTTTTTGACCCGTATTTGCAAAAGCTCTAGAAATTCTAGAACAAAATTTCAAAGTATTTTTCAACTTCACTTCATATTTCTAGGATGTTTTATGTTACGTACTTTGTATGTACTGATCAAAAACCGAAGGTCAGTTAGCGAGGAACGTAATATTGGCATCGATTCTGATACACTCTAAACTAAACTAAACTAAATTTGACAGCTCTAAAATTGTTGCCATCCTTCTCTCACATATTAAAATGAAAAGAGAGGTAGATAATTTTAGTCCTGTCAGGTTGGTTTAGTTTAGTGAGTGGTGTGACAGAATAGGCCTCATTAACATGTTGATTCATTCATTCAACATTTAATAGACAATAGACAATATTTTATTTGTAACAAAATTCATTTGACTGCCCCGCTGGCTCAGTTGGTAGTGAACCTATCTTCTGTGCTTGGGGGCGTGGGTTCGATTCCCATCTAAGACAAACATTTGTGTGATGAACATTTGTGTTTGTTCTATATCTGGGTGTTAATATCTATTTAAGTATGTATTTAAAAATATATATGTACGTATATCAGTTTCTGGCAGCCATATTACAAGCTTTGCTAAGTTTGGGGTCAGATGACCGTGTGTGCAAAAATGTCCCAGATATTTTTATTTATTTATTTATTGTCCCAGATATTTATTATATAATACACATAAAGCTACACACAAATATAAAGTTAAATACGTTGGACTTTTGCCACAAACCGGCCCCAGCTCAGCATAATGCCGTTTGCTGTCAAACGGCGCTGGTCTTCCGATGAGGCCGGCAGGTGACGTCACGCACCGCACAGGTGCGCTTTTAAGAGTTTATATGTCGTCAACATGTGTTGCGTTGCATCCATTTGCACGGTTATGACAAACAGTATCAAATGCATGTTTTGTTTGTGAATACTTGAGGATATAATTAAGTATAATGTAATTTTAGAAACAAACTTTGTGAAACTTTTCTCGATACAATAATTCGGCAAAAACAGGCCTTCTAAATAAAGATTTTAGTGTTATCTTCAAATATAGAAGTCGTTGACAATAATTTTTTTCATATTCTAATGTTAATTTGTGTAGTGTAGTTTAATGTAATTTTATTTTTTATTTATTTATAAAGTTACTAGCCGAAACCCGCTACTTCTTACGCGTATAGCCTTTGTGTTATTCTAATGTATAAGCAAACTATAATGTATATATTATTGTAAACTTTCATTAAAATCCATTCGGTAGTTTTTACGTGAAAGAGGAACAAACATCCATACATCCATACATAAAAACTTTCGCGTTTATTATATTAGTAGGATAATAGTTCTTGAGTAATCCGGAGTTTTATAATTTGTCTTACGTTATTTAATAGATAGAGTTATAGAGTGAACAAGAGGAAGGTTTATATGTATAACTAGCGACCCGCCCCGGCTTCGCACGTAAATTACACCCGTGCGAGCCGGGCGGGCGGGTCGCTAGTTTTTTGTAATCCTAAATTGGTCACAAATAAACTTTCTTTCTACCTTTCCCTCTATAATGGTTTTCATGAATTTGTCATGTACAAGGTAGCCAAACATCTTTACCCTTCTCAGCTCTATATTCGCTAGTAAACTTCTTTCCTCGATGAAGGGTAGGAGTATTCCGTTCGCACCGACCCCTTCATCACCCAAACTCTACCCAAGGAACTAACTTACTAATCACACAAAAAAAAAACTTCTTTCCTCATTGACAATATGTAATACTTCCTGGTTTTTTTTTTAAATTATAAAACACTAGTGTCTGCCCCGGCTTCGCACGGGTATTATTGGAGTTTTATTAAGGATCCCTAATTTATTTGAAAATATAATATAGCCTATAGATGTCACCCAGGGATAGTGTAGCTTCCCAACAGTGGAAGAATTTTACAAATCGGTTCAGTAGTTTCGGAGCCTATTCAATGCAAACAAACAAACAATCAAATCTTTCCTCTTTATAATATTAGTATAGATTTATTTGGATTGTTTACTAATAAACTGTATCTTTGTTACAGTGTGACACCGAAAGCTGTAGCAAGCCCAATGGTGGTCGCCAAACCACAACCCGGTGAGTGGAAGTTTATTATTTATTTTAAATTGCATATAATTGTTTTTTTTTTTATAAATAAGCTAAGGTAAATTCTTTGCATCCAATGGTTGCCTAGAAGAGACCGCTTTTAGCGATAAGGCCGCCACTTGTGGCACTAGCTCGTAAGTGTTTTCTATCGTGTTGTAATTTTTATTTCTGGTGTACACAAAATAAAGAGTTTCTATCTATCTATCTATCTATCTACAGGGTGTAAGGGGAACACTCTCGAAGCCAAAAGAAGGTAATTGTACTCATCATTATGAACCAATTTTACTATGGGACCAGCCCTGAAATCGCGAAAAAAATATCAGCTGTTCTATAGAAAACGGTCATTACAAATACAAATACAACAAATAATTTATTTTCACTTAAGTACTTTACAGAAATAATAACTACGCTAACAATCAAACTGGGTTGGATCACCCGTATCTTGATGTTAGGCTTCCCTTACATGGCAAATATTTTTTAAGTACCTACATAAGTGTGAGTATTATAGATTGTGAAATGAAATTAATATCTTAAATAACATGCAAAAATTACAATTATTAAATTTATGTCAGAATTAACATGCAAATATTATAAAATTATTAAATTGTACCTAGATCACATTTTTATTTAATAGTAATAATGTCAATAATAGAAATAGTAGTCAGAATGTAATTAATTATAGTATTAATTTAATTTAATTTATAAAAATATAATGTGTCGGTATGTGCAAGCATAATGATAATTATGTTTAGGGTTTGTTTACTTACTCACATTACCCACAATTCACTCACTTACTATGAGAAGGTTTTCAGTGTCATGGTATGTTAGGCTTTTCAGCCAAGATTCGACCACTTTTTTACAGTTTGTCAGAGACAAGCTGTAAATGTTAAGGGACTTGTTAATCTTATTATATAGGAGAGAACTTGTTGCATCAAAGTGTCGCATTGCTAGGGATGTCCTATGTCGTGTGATTTTGCAGACTTGATACTTTCTTCGCTTGTCGCTAGGTTCGTATGGCAATAATGAGTGTTTGCGAAGAAGCACTTGTTTTATATATAATTGCCTCACCGTAAGGACTGAGGCGTCATTGTAAAGTTGGGTAGTCGGATATCTTCGTGGTTTTCCGTACATGACTTTGAGAACCGCTCTTTGTGCCCTCTCCAGTGCAAGCATGTTAGTCACGTGTGTGCCACCCCATGCCGTAACACAGTAAGTCAGCACTGACTGAGCTAACGCAGTGTATATGGTTTTCAGAAGTTCAGTTGAGGCCACAGCTCGAAGTCGCTTAAAAACAAACATTAATTTCCTTATTCGGGGAACTAAGGCCTGTAGGTGATTGTTCCAATTTAGTGTGCTGTCAATAATCACACCTAGGTATCTTGCATGTGTACAACGATTTATTTCGAGACAAGAACATTGACACTCGACAAAATGTATGGAACAGCTGATATGTTTTTCGCGATTTCAGGGCTGGTCCCATAGTAAAAGTTGTTCATAATGATGAGTACAATTACCTTCTTTTGGTTTCGAGAGTGTTCCCCTTACACCCCGTATAAGTCCGCGTTTGGCCAACTCGCCTGTTGGTATGCGACAATTTGGTCGAAGATGAAGCATGCCGATTTAGAAGATAACTATTCACTCTGACCTTGAAAAGGCCCTGATTATATCACTCAGGAGACAAGGGAGCTGGTAGGTTGTTCCAATTCTTAGCCGGATGGTTGGTTGGAAATGTTTGATAAGTAAGCCTACTTGGTAGACCGTTAGACTTGAAAGCGAGGTCGCGGGTTCAAACCCCGGGCCCGTACCAATGAGCTCTTTGGAGCTTATGTACGGATTTTCATACCACTGGCTTTTCGGTGAAGGAAAACATCGTGAGGAAACCTGCATACGTACGGAGAAGGAATTCAATGGCGTCTGTGAATCCACCAATCCGCACTGGGCCAGCGTGGTGGATATGGCCCAATCACCCTTTCGGGGGTAGGCTAAAAAATCCAGCAGTGGACTGTTAAAAGGCTGATTATGATGATGATGATGGTAGTGGGAAGGGGTGTTGTGGGTGAAGTGTCGGGACTACTGGACGTGCCGATGTACTGAAGTGTCGGATTAGTAAGACTAGTGTAATATCATGGAGCTGGGTTGGCCGAGGTAGATTATGGCAGGGGAAATGCACAATACACCTTAAGGGAGACTTCAGTGCACTGATCGCTGCCATCTTGAATAAGAATAAGGCACCTTAAAGCTCATCTCTCGAAGAACCGATAACCGATGGGGAAGATAGGTTCTGGAGTGAAGACCACGAACCGGAAGACGCAGCGTAGGTAGGTCTCCCACTAGATGGACCGACGACATTGTGAGAGTCGCGGGCATCCAGTGAATGCAGATGGCAGGCTGTCGTTCAGTGTGGAGGTTAAAGAGGGAGGCCTATGTTCACCAGTGGACGTCTTCAGGCTGATGATGATGATGATGATCTTAAAGCTCATCCACTCCACAAACACAAATAGACTAACTTGTTTTTTTTTTGCAGCCATTCTCGCATCATCAAATCAGATGAAGCCACTCTATTGCCAAGAGTAAGTACTTTAATTAATTCAGTTTTTTTTTTTAAATTAAAAATTGGCTTGCGCTTGACCAATTTCAATTTCAAAATATCTTTATTAATCATAAGTGTAACAAATGTGTACAATTACCAGTGTACATAGATCCTGGTAGTACAGTGCAATGTGTTATAAACATTTTATCGGGCACACAGGCTCTTTTAAAACTTACAGAACGGAAAATACTTATAAATTAAATAAATTGAAAAATATAATATTGATGGTACAATGTTAGGAAAATACATAATTATGTATGCTTTAGTAAGAGCATTACATTTTTAACATATATAAACCATTTTTAATTTTTAAAATCCGAAGGTAGGCAAGTGTAGTGAAGTGAATGAATCAGCCGTTGTCTGATCAGACTCTGTATTTTTATTTGCTCTGAGGTTGGAGCACGCTTGCCTAGGAGAAACTGATTCACTGGTGATTTGAAGACACCCAGATCATTCACCATTATTTCACCAGATATACGGGGTGTAAGGGGAACACTCTCGAAGCCAAAAGAAGGTAATTGTACTCATCATTATGAACAACTTTTACTATGGGACCAGCCCTGAAATCGAGAAAAACATATCAGCTGTTCTATAGAAAACGGTCATTGACACTCGACAAAATGTATAGAACAGCTGTTTTTTTTTCTCGATTTCAGGGCTGGTCCCATAGTAAAAGTGGTCCATAATGATGAGTACAATTACCTTCTTTTGGCTTCGAGAGTGTTCCCCTTACACTCTGTATGTTATCATCATAGTCAGCCTTTTAACAGTCCACTGCTGGACTTTTAGCCTACCCCCGAAAGGGTGATTGGGCCATATCCACCACGCTGGCCCAGTGCGGATTGGTGGATTCACATACGCCATTGAATTTCTTCTCCGTACGTATGTAGGCTTCCTCACGATGTTTTCCTTCACCGAAAAGCCAGTGGTATGAATGGTAATATGATATTATCTGTTCCAGCAATGAGATGAAAGTGAGCTCCCCGCCGTGCCACTCGCCCGGCGCCATCTTGCCCGACCTGCCTCAAGCTGCAGAAGATGTGGACAAGGTAACCACTCCAACCAAACATGTTTAAAAATCTACGCTCATAAATGTACACTGTAGACAAGAGCCACACACTGCTAGCGTTCACGCCTGCGGAAAGATGAAATTGCCTATAATTTCATCTTTCCGCAGTCGTTAACGAGAGTGGGTCTTGTCTAGACCCCCTGGGCCCGTATTCACTAAATACAACACGCTCGTAGTGGCACTTTTTTTTCTAACCTAACCTAACCTAACAAGCCAACCAAACATATTCAAAAGTCTGCACTCATTAATGTCTACATCAGAGCCCGTATTCACTAACTACAACACGCTCGTAAAGCGGTGCGTTGTTTTTTTTAAATAGGTTTAAATAAAAAAAACTCATTTTCTGTGGTTTTCACTGAGAGATTGTGACTCTATAGGAATTGTATCTCGATGTTGATGACACAGTTGTTCTGTGTGAACAGAACACTACTATCATACTTCATACTAATCTATACTATCTATACTAATATTATAAAGATAAAAGATTTGATTGTTTGTTTGTTTGTTTGCATTGAATAGGCTCCGAAACTACTGAACCGATTTGAAAAAGTCTTTCACTGACGGGAAGCTACACTATCCCCGGGTGACATAGGCTATAATCTATACCCGTGCGAAGCAGGGGCGGACCACTAGTATTATATATGCGAAAAGTTTGTTGGTTTGTTTGTACCTCTTTCACGCAGCAACAGAGCAACGGATCGACCTGATTTTTTTCATGGGTATAGTTCAAGGGCCGAAGAGTGTCATTGGCTACTTTTATTCATAATCTTCACCATTTTTCATCACTACGCGGGTCGCAGCTAGTCTTATCTATATCAGATCTTAACGTACTTTTATCTCAGCAGAACTACGGCCTGTCCAAGGAAGCGACAGCGAGCGAGACGCAAGCGTGGCTCACGCTGAACAGGTTCTCTCAGCACGCCAACACCTTCGGGAACTTCTCGGGGGCTGACCTGCTCAGGTAACCGCTGTTATTAGTTATTACACTAAAACAACTACTTAATTACGCTGTTAACTCAACAACTACAAGTCTCCAATACCACAACACCTGGTGAAATAGGGGTTGAGCGGTTTAGTCAGCGACCCAAAGCCGTGCTTCGTTATTTTAAGGAGCTCGGCTGGTTTGTATAGGCTGGCGGGGGCAAATGCACAATACACCCCAAGCGGAATGTCAGTGCAGGTCTTATCACCCCCACTTTGAATTAGAATTAGTCGCTGTTGTTTGTTATTGGTAACATGTAATGGGAGAGGCCATTGGCTCCCAAAACACAGTATTTATTGCTAGTTCGGAGTCAATGGGTTCATATATTATTTTGTCAATTTTTATAATGCCCAATAAATTAATTTGTATTTGTTATAAAAATAATAAAAATATTCGTGACATTTCACACACGGTCATCTGACCCCAAACTAAGGAAAGCTTGTGATATGGCTGCCAGAGACTGATATACATACATATACGGGGTGTAAGGGGAACACTCTGGAAGCCAAAAGAAGGTAATTGTACTCATCATTATGAACCACTTTTAGTATGGGATCAGCCCTGAAATCACGAAAAAAATATCTGCTGTTCCATACATTTTGTCGAGTGTCAATGACCGTTTTCTATAGAACAGCTGATATTTTTTTCGCGATTTCAGGGCTGGTCCCATAGTAAAAGTTGTTCATAATGATGAGTACAATTTCCTTCTTTTGGCTTCGAGAGTGTTCCCCTTACACCCCATATAGTTTTAAATAGATATTAACAACCAGACAGAACAAACACAAAATGTTGCATCACACAAATGTTTGTCCTAGGTGGGAATCGAACTCACGCCCCCAAGCTCAGAAGGCAGGTATATATGTATGTATATCAGTCTCTGGCAGACATATCACAAGCTTTGCTTAGTTTGGGGTCAGATGACCGTGTGTGCAAAAACGTCCCGAAATATTTATTTATAATATAAACTGACGTGGTTTTCACACATTTTATTTATATTACACGGTAATTACTCACGTAAGATTAAGCCGGTCACTCCGACTATAGTCTGTCTGTCTATAGTCTATAGACTACCTAATGCGGTTGAAACTATAGTCGGAGTGACCGGCTTAATCTTATGTGAGTAATTCCCGTGTAAAATAAATAAAATATTTATTTATAATATAAACTGACGTGGTTTTCACACATTTTATTTATATTACACGGCCGGTCACTCCGACTATAGTCTGTCTGTCTATAGTCTGTAGACTACCTAATGCGGTTGAAACTATAGTCGGAGTGACCGGCTTAATCTTATGTGAGTAATTCCCGTGTAAAATAAATAAAATATTTATTTATTTATGTAACAAGCAACATGTTTCCGTTATCAGGTTGTCGCGGGACGATATAATCCAGATATGCGGCCTGGCAGACGGCATCCGTCTCTACAACGCGCTCCACGCCAAGTGAGTCACACTGTTTGTAAACAACCGTGCATACCTACAACACGTACCTAGGGACCGTCCATTAAACACGTGAGGCTTGAAAGGGGGGGCGGAGGGGGTTAAGTAAATATCACAATCAATACACAAACATTAGTCTAAAACCTCACCAAGGGGGAGGGAGGGTTAAAAAATGCAAAATAACATCACGTGATTAATGGAAGGCCCCCTACCTACTGTTCTATACAAGTTGTGGCGGCTGGAAGGTTTTACTAAGCTAGTAGTCGGCCCCGAACTGCCTCGCGATGCTCCGTTTTTACTTCACCTACACTAAGGTACAACCGCTCCATAGTTCTACCTACCTACTGTTCTATACAACTTGTGGCGGCTGGAAGGACGGTTTTAAATAAACTAGTAGTCCGCCCCAAACTGTCTCACGATGCTCCGTTTTTACTTTGATTCACCTACACTAAGGTACAACCGCTCCATAGCTTTCCTACCTACTGTTTTATACAAGTTGTGACGGCTAGAAGGATGGTTTTATATAAACTAGTAGTCCGCCCCGAACTGCCTCGCGATGCTCCGTTTTTACTTCACCTACACTAAGGTACAACCGCTCCATAGCTTTCCTACCTACTGTTTTATACAAGTTGTGACGGCTAGAAGGATGGTTTTATATAAGCTAGTAGTCCGCCCCGAACTGCCTCGCGATGCTCCGTTTTTACAAGCTTTTACTTCACCTACACTAAGGTACAACCGCTACATAGTTTTCCTACCTACCATGATCTGATTTGAAAAATATGACAGTTAACGGCTACGATAATCAACTGACAATCTTCACTTCAGTCACACTGACATTATTTGTACAAAATAAGTACATTTCGGATTCATTAGGAACTTCTTCCTCTAAACAACGGTATTTTATAACTTGGTTATTTTATTATCTTTACAAGTAGCAAATAGAACCTTTATGTTCATCCGATGCACAGGTTGTGCATCGGATGAACATAAAGGTTCTATTTGCTTGAACTACTTGCCCACAAAGTTTCATGAAGATCAAATGAACGGACTCAAGTTATCGTCGAACAAACATACAAACATATGTTCCCACTGCTGGGACAACGGCCTTTTCTCAGAGCGAGAACGTGTCCTAATCCTTACATACTGAAAAAATTATAGATGATTTTAGGATGTTTTTTCTCTCCATCTCCTGCAAAGCATGTTTTAGTATAGTATTTATATGGCGCGCGCACGGCGTGACGTCATGACGTGCTATAGTGCGCTCTCTGTCTAGCATGAAATTATAATATGTACTTATAACTTATTTATTTTTAGCAAATTTTAATGTTGTTTTCGTTCGTTGATCTATTTATGATCAGCTTTTTTATGAGGTAACAAAAAAGGTTCTGACGCGTTTTCGTCTCGCTAGCTATTTCGCCGCTATTCCTATAGGTCACATTCAATAGTACCTATGTTTATCTATGATAGTACGCTAAAAACGACTTTCAATATTTAACATAGTAAAAAAATTGTAAAAAGTGATTTTTTAACAAAAAAAATATGCTTGTAATGCTGTGATAATTAACAAAAGGTCAGGTTTTGATTTCGCAAATTCATACTCTCCGATAACAGATGGGGAAGAAAGGTTCTGGAGTGGAGACCACGAACCGGAAGACGCAGCGTAGGTAGGCCTCCCACTAGATGGACCGACGACATTGTGAGAGTCGCGGGCATCCAGTGGATGCAAATGGCAGGTTGTCGTTCAGTGTGGAGGTTAAAGGGGGAGGCCTATGTTCAGCAGTGGACGTCTTCTGGCTGATGATGATGATGATGATACTCTGTGATTTTATATCTTCAATAATGTGAAAATACACGAGCGAGAGAGCTGCAAAAGTATACATGACCCTTAATAAAACAATGTTTTTTTACAGACGCATCGAGCCTCGCCTGACAGTGTACGTGTGCCCGATAGGCAGCAACATCTACAGCGCTCTGTACCTCCACTCGTGCCGCGCCCACGAACTGCTGCACAAACTGAAGGGCATGCACGAGCAGGCCAAGGTAACTAGTGTGTGTGTGTGTGCCTCGGCTGCACCCTCCCCTCACAGCAACATCTGTACCTCCACTCGTGCCGCGCCCACGAACTGCTGCACAAACTGAAGGGCATGCACGAGCAGGCCAAGGTAACTAGTGTGTGTGTGTGTGCCTCGGCTGCACCCTCCCCTCACAGCAACATCTGTACCTCCACTCGTGCCGCGCCCACGAACTGCTGCACAAACTGAAGGGCATGCACGAGCAGGCCAAGGTAACTAGTGTGTGTGTGTGCCTCGGCTGCACCCTCCCCTCACAGTGTACGTGTGCCTAGCACTGCAGCAACATCTACAGTGTACAAAAACAGCCTTAAAAGTGTTCTGTCAATTTTTCGCTAACAAAAAAGTCCCATGCTAAACAAGAGAAAACACATTTAATTGAAAATTAAATTAGTAAACCGGCCAAGTGCGAGTCGGGCTCGCGCACTGTTAGTTCCGTACCACCATAAAATTCAATAATGAAATTACCAGTTATAACTTGGTAATGAAACTTATCACCGACTCGCACTTGGCTATTATTTATTTGTTGTTATACTTTAGAGTGTGTACTATAATCATAGCAAATTTTACGCTTGTCCGTATTATCGTTTTTACATTAGAGCTAATACAAAAATACATAAAAAAATACGTTTGCTGTATAGCTCCTTTAATTTAACTTTTTTTTTTTAAATTTATTATACACACTTTGTACGTTACATTTCGAGTTAGTAAGTTGTCTTAAAACCTATGTTAGATTTATCCAGACAACTGGTTCTCGGTATAGTATATCTTAGTTAATCCGCCGTAACATTACATATTCTTTGAAAATTTCAGTTGGCTATCTATTACGGCTCGAAAGATATCACCGTTAATAGGTAGGATAGACAGACAGACATCGTAGGCTTAGTAATAGGGTCCCGTTTTTACCATTTTATCTACTATTAAATCGTTTTCGACCCTCCTAACTCGTAAATTTCTTTCGACAGGACTGCGAGACGATCCTGGTATCCGGCCCGAACGGTGCCCGAGTCCGTCTTACCGACGAGCTGGTGCGGCATCTACCAGACAACTCTACTTACCGTCTTGAGCGGCTCGAGGACGCTAGCAGCTTGCTGCTCTCGCCTGCAGGCAACTGACCGGCATCAGCAACATTGGCTCAAGAGTAATCTGCAGCTAGCAGCATCAGCTCAACAGAAACCTGTTACCAGCAACAGCAACTCAACATAAAACATGCCAGCAACAGCAATCTGCCACTGGCAATAGTTACTGACATGCAAACTGTCGATAACAGCAACTGACGGCCAACCTGTAGCAAGCAACAGCAAAAAATCAGTTACCTGTCGCTAGCAACAGCAACTCAACAAAAAACTTGCCAGCAACAGCAATCTAACACTGGCAATAGTTATTGAAATGCGACCACTAAACGAGTCAGCAACACCAACTGATCAGCAATGTGCGACTAGCAACGGCAACTGACTTGTGACATCGGCAACTGAATTGTGTGAGCAACAGTAACTGATCAGCAACTGCGACTACTAGCGACAGCCAACAACAAATTGCTAAATATAAATTTTATATCAAACAAAACCGCATGAATTGCCATTCATTTCAAAATCTATGGTGAAATGAACTGATGTTGCCTTATTTTATTCCACATTTAAGACCAAAAATAGTTTTAATTTGAATATATTTAGTTTTAATTATTCTATGAATGCAAAATAATATAAAGGCATTTATTTTTAGTATTACAGATTTTTACATAACTAAGACCTATTAGGTGTTTTGTAAATTTTTACCTGGATATGACTTGCTAATTAGCATGCTATAATAGCAGAATTAGCTGGATGTAATGTTATTTAGCAGCATGCTAAAATATCATTCACTGTAAAGTTACGGGTATGAACCTGCTAAATAGCGTTAGCATCATTTGTTACGCTTTTAAAGCGGATGTCTTTTATTCTATTTTACCTGGACATGACTTGCTAATTAGCATGCTATAATAGCAGAATTAGCTGGATGTAATGTTATTTAGCAGCATGCTAAAAACGGGCAAGAACTGCTAAATAGCGTTAGCATCATTTGTTACGCTTTTGAAGCGGATGTCTTTTATACTATTTTACCTGGACATGACTTGCCAATTAGCATGCTATAATAGAATTAGCGGGACGTAACGCTATTTAGCAGTACCCTAAAATATCATTCACTGTTAAGTTACGGGTATGAACCTGCTAAATAGCGTAAGCATCATTTGTTACGCTTTTGAAGCGGATGTCTTTTATACTATTTTACCTGGACATGACTTGCTAATTAGCATGCTATAATAGCAGAATTAGCGGGATGTAACGCTATTTAGCAGTACCCTAAAATATCATTCACTGTTAAGTTACGGGTATGAACCTGCTAAATATCGTTAGCATCATTTGTTGCGCTTTTGAAGCGTGTTTGTGCCTTATTAAAATATAATAAAGACCAAATTGCTTGGCAATAGTTAAGAGGCTATATTTTAAAAGCAGAGCAGTATTTAGTACTCTGCTAATTTTGTAAAACAATGCTAAAATGCACTTAAATGAAATGGAATTGACTTAGCTTGTAATGGAAAGGAAAGAAAAGGACTTTTTAAAGTCAAAATGCTGGGACTAATTTTTCATTTTCATTCGTCATCAACTAACAAAACCTTATCTATTAAGAAATATGGGTGTTCCCCGATGGTTACAATCTGGGTGTCTTCAAATCACGAGCGAATCGGTTTTTCCATGCAAGCGTGCTCCATCTTAGACCACATCATCGCTTTACATCAGGCGTGATGGCGGACAAACGCAAGCCTATTATTTAAAAATAAAAAAATTGGCGAGAGGACGGAAACTGTTCGTATTTTACAGATTTTTAAGTAAAGATAAAGATAATCAACAAAATATCTTTTAAGTAATTGTTTTTACCCGAAGAAAAGCAAAGCGGAGGGTTGTGATTTACGTTTATTTAATGTCGTCTTCCATACATCCGAAACGCCTCAACCGTTTTTGATAAATGAGGTGTTGATAGATAGATACCTATATGTTCAGTGTGGTCACTGGAAGTGACGTCATTATACATACTAATGGCGACAAGTTTTTTTTTTTGGCCAATCAGTTTAATGCAAAAATAAATATTATTGGACGTGACAAATCATTTAAATGTCATTTAAAAATAAAAGCTAGGTTCTTCGGTACATAATTTTTTGTTCAGGTGTTTCCGTTCGCGAAATAAACGCCAATAGTACTGTTATCGGTTTTTTTATTTGATTAAAACAACTTGTGTTTATTTTTAATGTAAAAATCGTTAAGTGAGTTTATAAAACTGACGTAATTATATATAGTTTTAATCATAGTTATCTATGGCTAATGATTGTCTATTTTGTATTAAATAATTTAAGTTTTCATATTGTTAAGAAATGTACCAAAAAGTTAGTAATTTAATAAACTAATGATTTGTGTTTATTGTAAATATATAAAATAACTAACTATTGTTTAGTTAAGTTTGTATCTGTGGTATTTTTAAGAAATAATTTTAGTCAGCTTTTTATCCTTAGAGCAACGCGGCTGCCAAGTCCCACGACCCCAAAGGGGATATGCCAAGTTACAAAACACTTCCAACCGATACATATTTTCATATGAGGATCCACGCACACTGATACTTCGTTTTATCGCTTAAACGCACACATTTATGAATATAGCAACACATCTACAGTATATTCAGGACACTTTTGCACACACGGTCATCTGACCCCAAACTAAGCAAAGCTTGTGATATGGCGGCCAGCATTTTTTTTTTTTTTTTTTATCGTTACATAAGTAGTTATTAAACCCCCAAATGTATTTTAATATACATATACACACATTTTGACAATTGTTCCTATTCAAGTGTAGCCTTTTTTTAAATATAATATTTACGGTATATTTTTTGCCATTTCTCTAGATTTGTACTAACTAGGCAATACATGATACAAAGTGACTAATATATACTAATATTGTTTAAACACTTGTCTGTTTGATTTACTCGTGGTCCATGCAAATAATGTGTCTTATAACACGGGAATTACTCACGTAAGATTAAGCTAGTCACTCCGACTATAGTTTCAACCGCGTTAGACGTCTTTTTCAAGGTGAATGCGCGCGCGCGGCTGCGTCTCGCTTTGTTTAATCTTACGTGAGTAATTCTCGTGTAATATAAATAAAATGTGTGAAAACCACGTCAGTTTCTATAATAGAAATAATGTGTCTTTATCTATACTAATATTATATAGAGGAAAGATTTGATTGTTTGTTTGTTTGCATTGAATAGGCTCCGAAACTACTGAACCGATTTGAAAAATTCTTTCACTGTTGGGAAGCTACACTATCCCCGGGTGACATAGGCTATGATCTATACCCGTGCGAAGCTGGAGCGGACCGCTAGTCTTTGAATATGCGTGATAATGCCTGTGCTTCGCGGCTCCCCTCAATGTTGCTCTAAGGTTTAATCATTCCAAAAACACATAAAATTTGTTTGATATTACTTCATATCGCATCGCTCTTATAAACCGCACTCTATGTTCGCTCGATCAGTTCGCAAACGTTTGCGAAATCGCTTCTTTTTCACATGCGATCGATGGCCGAAGTTATATATGTACCTAGTTGTTACTGCCGTTGGTTTTTAACCGACTTCCAAAAAGGAGGGAGGTTCTCAATTCGGCCTGTATTTTCGTTTAAAAAAAAAAGATTTTGCTAAATATACACAAAAAATTACTAATCAAGCATTAAAAATTAAATTTGTTTTATTATTGTTTTTCTTATAAATTATAAATATTGTTACTTATTACATAGTTACGCCTAAAGGTATATTATAAAGACTATATCGTTATAAGACGTAAGACATGAAAAAATATATTTATATACATACAAAAATAATATATGAATAAAAAAAAACTATAGCGTACAAACAAGGTATTTATGGAAAAATATGTCTCCTAATAATCAGTACGCTTAGTCCCAGATTTGATAGTTTACGAAAACTTTTTTCGTTTACGTATTGTTCCATACATTTTAGTAAAGCGCCTCTATCGGAAACGTGGAGGAACTAAAATCGGTAGTAATCGTCGGTATAGATTGCTTCACTCTAATACGAAAAAAGTTTTCGAATACCTTTTAGCCCAGCAATGTATGGAACAATACGACAACGAAAAAAGTTTTCGTAAACTATCAAAACTTGTACTAAGGGTACTGAGGAACTGGCTAGCAAGATTTTTTTTTTTTATTTTTTTTTTTTTTGACTGAAAGAAGCTTGTAAATAAACAACTTTTAATTTTGGGAACACAGAAAATGATACAATAGCCGAGTGTTGAATGACCTTTATACCATTTCCCCTCTAAAAAGTTTATTTTATTACTGCTAGGGGACCGTCCATTAATCACGTGAGGCTTGAAAGGGGGGGGGAGGGGGTTTGCAAAAATCACACGAAATATCACAAGGGGGGAGGGGGGTGTAGTAAGATATCACGTCTATTTTTTTTTCGTCAAATGCACGATTTCTAATCCGTAAAGCGGCGTGTAGTGTGACCTTGCCAATAAAAACAACCTGCAATCTTTCTGTCTAGACATTTTTGTCATTGTTCTTAATTTCAGGATAAAATTTTATTATACTTTACACCTGTATTTAATAAAATATAAAAAAAAAAAGATTCTTAGTAGGTACTAAAAATACACGGGATTTTGGTTGGGGGCGGGGGGGTTAGTCTTAAACCTCACCAAGTATCACCAAGGGGGAGGGGAGGTTAAAAAATGCCAAAAAAAGCATCACGTGATTAATGGACAGCCCCTAGTGATAATGATGATGAAAAGTAGCCTGCACTCTGGCTCTTCCACTATACACATGCAAAAAATCAGGTCGATCCGTTGTTCCGTTGCAGCGTGAAAGAGGAACAAACATCCATACATCTATACATACAAACTTTCGCGTTTATAATATTAGTAGAATTTTATTAATATATCAAAATGTAACAAATTGTTTTTTAATGAAGGTGCCTTAAAAGTGCCTGATATGACCCTCGGGGTCAAGCGCTAGTTGCAAAGGAGTATTATAATAATGAATGTATTTTTAAGAGGTTAAATTAAGGTATTGCATGATTAAATGTTTAATGTACTATATAGTATGGAAGTAGTTAATAAATCTGTAAAAAGCAATGGTATCTTTTATTTCGAAGACATTGTGAGAGTCGCTGGTATCCAGTGGATGCAAAAGGCAGGCTGTCATTCAGTGTGGAGGTTAACGGCCTATTATCCGAGTCGTGTAGGCAGGGTTGGGCAGTATTTGAATTACTTGTAATTTAAATACGTAATTGAAATACAAATACGTATTTGGTATTTGTATTTCAATTACTTCCTTAAAATGTAATTTGTAATTCGTATTTCAAATACCTGACGCCGAGGTATTTTGTAATTAGTATTTCAAATACTTGAGGCTTCAAAATACATTTTAACATTAAAATACATTTAACCTTCATTTGGCGATCGTGAGTGTGAGTGCGAGGCGAGAGTGTAATACTTCTCTGAGAGTACATTTAAAAATCTAGTGTTCATGAAAATAAACTCTGGTTTTACTGAGTAATTAATCTTGTTTTCCTCTACTATTTAGCTCGTGCTGGTCTAGATTACTTATTTTGTATTTTATATTTCAAATACCTTACTTAAAAAATATATTGTATTTCGTATTTTAATTACTTGCGATACAATATTTTTTAATTTATATTTCAATTAAAGCAAAGCATGTATTTTGCCCAGCCCTGCGCGTAGGCAACAAAACACTCCCTCAGCCCCCGCCAAGTTATAGCGACGATGTATTTTGCCACGCAAAAGTCAGGACGCCCGCGGGGGGAGTGCAACGACAAAAACGAACATAGGCCCCCGACCTCGATGACGCCTGGCGCGGTACAATTTTTTTTTTTAAAATAAAATTGCCCTTCAGTACATGCAATTTCTAGGTTGTTACGAGCTTTCATTAGAGCATAAAACGAAAAAAACAAACTGAATCGACTTTCAGATATTTTTTTTGTTCGAGGAAAGTTTATTCTATCGTGTTTTTGAACCAAATCATAAACTCAAACACAGATATATCTGTGACATGTATTTTTTTCCAGCTCAAATATTGTAATTTAACTGAATAAAATTGATTTAAAACCGTCAAATTTGGTATAAGAGGCCGTTAAAGGGGGAGGCCTATGTTCAGCAGTGGACTTATTCTGGCTGATGATGATCTTTTATTTGGAACCAAAGTGCGGCTGCTGAAAGAATGCATCTGACAGTTGTCATAACATCAAACAAACTATTCAAGATCAAATATTGGTACTACAGTAAAATATAAAGAAAATAATTTCATTCACATTTCCAGTTATTGCAGCTGTCGGACGCATTTCCTCAGCGTCCGGTCTGTACTCGACAGGGTTATTGGTAATCAGCAATCCTCTTAAGGGCTTCTTCATTAAGTCAAAACAACCTTATTACTAACCGACCACCCAAACCATCCACCTGGGTGGTCGGTTAGGGAAAACTTTGTTAGTCTTAACAGGTCTAAAATCTTTTTTATTTATAAAATTAAACAAATCTGATTACATATTATAAATTTTTATATTTATCATTCACTAGTAGGCCGCCCCTGCTTCGCACGGGCGAAGCCGGGATATATAGCCTATGTCAACCGGGGATAGTGCAGCATTCCAACAGTGAAAGAATTTTTCAAATCGGTTCAGTAGTTTCGGAGCCTATTCAATGCAAACAAACAAACAATCAAATCTTTCCTCTTTATAATATTAGTATAGATTACATTTGCATGCAAAATCTTATAACTAAACCAGATTAAATTCAAATTATAAATGCGAAGAAAATATGTAATCTGATCAAAACTTTGTTTGTCTCATGTCTTTTTTCAGTTTTTTACTTAAATATTTTTAACACAACATTAACTTTCTTAATTACATATTTTAAAAGTTTTTTTTTTTGTTTTATAAATAATAGGCTTGCGTTTGACCACCATCACGCCTGATGTTAAGCGATGATGCGGCCATGACAGGATGGGGATGATGATGACATGATCATAAATTTTAATATTTATAATTGATTACTTTTGCATGCAAAATCAAATAACCAATAATGGTGATCTGGCAAGAAAAAGGGGCCCTGGGCACGTGCCCAGAGGGAGAGGGCCCTGGCTATACGAGGCCTCATTTAACCAACACTGCAGATAAATTGGGGAGACAGATTAGGGACAAAACTTATGGGTTCGCGTCACCGACATACCAATGTGATCCCCCCCCCCGTAGTCAGTGGGAGGGGGGGGACTACCAATTTTTTTATCGGTATTTATTCTAGGAATTTAAGACTTGGTAGTAATGTTTCGACACGCCTCTATATACTTTGTTACCACTTTTGACACATTGACAAATGTTAAGCGTTCTTCTGAGATTCCCGAAAAGGTTGTAATGCTGCGTTTTGTTGCTGCATCCTGTAAGCTCGTCCAAACCAGCGCCAATCGCGCCAATCTTTTCTACAAAATTGCCGCAAAACATAGCAAATTCGCTCATATTGTACGCCGCTAGTTGGTTGTCTGTGAGGTTTCCTCTAACTTGAGAGCTGCCATGCCATTCTTGTATGCAGACTCTACATTCACAAGTGAACTGCAAGTGTTCGTAGATCTGCTTCTGTCGAGCTCGCCGAGTTGCAGAGTAAGGCGATAAATTCAATTCATAGAAGTGTTCCCTGCAATGTAACAAATAAACTTGTAAGCACAGCTTTTAAGTAGTTTAGACTAAGAGTTTAGGTTGTTGTTGTTAGTTTTTTTCATGACCATGGATGCAAAGTTCTTCGGTCGTAATCTTTGATTATATAGAAAAATCAAAGGTCGTAATATTAATCAAGTTTGACTTGACCACGACTTACTTTGCTTGATTCTTGACTATGACTAGGTTAAGTCATTGGTAGCGTTGCCACTGGGTAGGTAAAAACTTAAATTTTTACTACACTACCTAAATCCCGTGGTTTTCCAGTTTTTCCGCATTTCTGGGAGGAAAGTACCCTATGTCCGTATGGCGATAAATTTAACTAGTGTTTATGGTCCCCCCTTTATTATTATACTACTCTTAGGTGTAAACTGTCTTGTCCAGAAACAGGAGTCTGACTATATGAAGGAAAACGAGCTTACGTATACGAAATGGTGAGTGGTTCTCCCTTCCTGATGCGCTGCAGCGCGACTAAGCCCACGTGGTCGTTGAAGCCCAACAGGAGCAAGTTGGGCTCGCAGGAGTGCGCAAGCTTGCTTGTGAAGGAGAACCACGCTGGGTTGCGTTGGGCGCCGCATCTGTATGTCTCGTCTAGAACGTCGCATGCAGAAGACGTGATCCCGATTTTGCGCAGAAATGTGGTGTTTAAGTGCAGTATGATACGACTCAATGAGTCGATTGCTTTCTCTCTTTCTTCTTCCACTGTGAACAAAATATATTGAGGCTGAATATAATACTGCTAACAGACGCTCGAACGCGGCTGACGGACCGCAACCCAACCAACGGGAGAGAAATAGTGAGAATTTCATATTTCCCTCTCTTTCTCTCCCATTAGTCAGACGGCGGTTGAGGTCAGCCGCGTACGAGCGTCTGTTAGCGCCTTAATACAACACTCGAAGAATCGCTGCCATCTTGAATATGAATAAGGCACCTTAAGGTGGTATGATTCACCTATGACAGGAAATTGAAATTTTAAACAGATTTTTGGGCCTAGTAGCCAGGCCAGGTAATTATTTTTAAATAACACCGTGTTTGCGCAAAATTTTGGCTGTTCTTTACACAAAGAAAAGTTTTTTAAGCTTTTTTTGTTTGTTTTTTGTTTTTGCTTAATTAAATGTACAACTATTTAACAGGAACGCACCACATTACTTACATTTGTCAAGAAACCGTTTGAAACAGCAACAATTAGATTCACAAATGTAAGTAATAATGTGCATTAGAGATAAATAGCTTTACATGATTTTGTAAAGGATAATAATCAATTTGCGCAAACATCATGATCGTTTACAATAATTACCCGGCCTAGCTACAAGGACAAGAAAACTGTTTGAAATTTGAATTTCCCGCCATTTGTGAAACGAACCACGCTCGAAGAACCGATAGCCGATGCGGAAGAAAGGTTCTGGAGTGGAGACCACAAACCGGAAGACGCAGCGTAGGTAGGTCTCCCTCTAGATGGACCGACGACATTGTGAGAGTCGCCGGCATCCAGTGGATGCTAAAGACAGGCTGTCGTTCAGTGTGGAGGTTAAACGGGGAGGCCTATGTTCAGCAGTGGACGTCTTCTGGCTGATGATGATAATTCAACAAAGCAAACTAAACAAAACACTGTTTTAGACTATCACGGTTATTGACTATCGAAGTTGAAGTTATATATATATTTTTTTTTTTTCATAGTAGATAGGCTTGCGCTTGGCCGCCATCTCGCCTGATGTTAAGCGACGATGCGGTCTAAGATGGAGCACGCTTGCCTAGAAGAAACCGATACACTCTCGACTTGAAGACACCCAGATTGTAACTAACGGAGAAAACCCATTCAGGCAGCGAATTCCACAGACTAGCAGTTAGCACAATAAATGTGGAATCATAGCGCTTCGATTATTAAGGCCCTCTTTTCCAACTTTTAACAATTTTAGTCATACTAGTTTAATGTATCTACTTCCAATGTTACTTAGCTTGAAATTATAAAAATGGTGTCATATCAAAATTGAATGTTTTATCTAGGAAACCACAAAGACCGAAACACGATTAAGGACATTTCGCTCGATAGAAAAAAAATATGATAGTAACACTGATCGCGCTTTTCTCCCTGTTTTATTGGTTTCATTCAAATACCTATATAATAAATTATGTTACCGATATCTTAATATACAGATTTCATAATTACGAAGGAAACTGCAAATGTACATTTGACATTACAGCTATAATTTTTAAAAAATATGAGAAAAACCTCAAAAATAGAAGTAGCGAATGTGAAATACGCATGTGTCCAAATGTTTAATTTATTACACACTAGCGGCCTGCCCCTGCTTCGCCAGGGTATAGATTATAGCCTATGTCACCCGGGGATAGTGTAGCTTCCCAACAGTGAAAGAATTTTTCAAATCGGTTCATTAGTTTCGGAGCCTATTCAATGCAAACAAACAAACAAACAATCAAATCTTTTCTCTTTATAATATTAGTATAGATAACACGCTTAGGGATTAATATAACCATAGAGAAATATACTATACTAGAGATATAACTAAATATATTACACACACAGGAAAAAAAAAAAAATTGGCTGATAAATCTCTGAGATATGAGTGTTTAAAGTTTTAGGTGGGGATAGAGAGGGGATGCTCTATCCCTTTTTCGTAAAGCGTGTGTTAGTTTAGTTTTGTATTGCGCAACTGAGGCGTGACGTCACGGCTCCGTACAGTGCGTTCTCTGTCATGAAATTAAAATGCTTATATCTCATTTATTTTTGAACTAATTTTAATTTTGTTTTCATTGATGGGCTCTATTTATGACCAGCTTTTTTATGAAGTAACATGCCTATTATGTGCAGTGTCGATGCCATCGCACAAAAACGGTGAAGGAAAACATTGTGAGGAAACCAGTATGTCCAAGAATTCAACATAACATGACATTCACCAACATGCAGTGGGCCAGCATGGTGGATTAGGGCCCATTCTCTCTCTCTCTTAGAGAAGGCCTGTGTCCCAGCATTAGTGGGAACATGAATAGGCTCATAATTATGTGTTAATTATTAAGATTACCATCAGGCAAATATTCCGGTACTCGGCTAAGGCAGTGTACGGCTGCGGCGCAAATAAAGCTTGCATTTTTCATCTTTTCGCTGGAGACTGGAATCTGATCATCGTAGCAGAGCAGAGAAACAGGGCTGTTGCTGTCAAACGCTTCGGCAATAGAACTTTCCTGCAATAGCTTCTCGCCCATTTTTAAAGATGCAACACTGAAATATAATTTACAACACTGAATTTACATAGTTTGTATTATATTCAGACAATAAGAACTACTCTTGTAGAAATGTATATCTGTTAATTAATAAATACCTAACTATAAACCACACACAAAACTTACATAAACCGGCCAATTGCGAGTAAGTTGGGGCCGTCCATTAATCACGTGATGCTTTTTTTTGCATTTTTTAACCCCGCCACCCCTTGGTGATACGTGGTGAGGTTTAAGACTAGGTGTTCCGCCTTGTAACGAACGCTGCCACCCTCCAACCAACAATCCAAATTCCATCCTCAAACTGAGCTCCACCGAGCCTCACGTCACCGACACGTGTCCGCGCGCGCTCACTAGCGCCTCTGCCGGATGGTACCCAAACTTGCTAAACGCCGATTGGTCGCCAACGACACATCCGTAAACAACTTCAGCAGAGTAAGTTACTGCAGCGTTACACCAGTGATGGCGCCACCTCCATCACGAGTCCACCAAAACTAAGCTATGTGGCGCCTAACTAAATAAGTTAAGCCTTAAAAACTATCCGACGGTAGTTACGCCCAAGTGCCGAAACGTCAACGCGCCAACATATACCTACGTGTATATTTACCTCAGTTCTTCCCAGTTAAGTTTCAAGGACATCTTAATCGCGGCTCTGACCGCCAGTTTGTTGACATCTCTCTTATACATGCTGCCCATGTAAGCGACGATATGGCACTCGATGCGATGGTAATCCTCCAAGCACTTCTCTCTGCATGCTTTACTGCAGAAAAGAGCTTTACAGCAACCTGTAATCACAGAATAAATAGGTACAGAAGGCCGGCCGGCATACAACAAGCGTTAACAGGCGCACGCACACAAAGACAGTACATACAAGGATCTCGGAGCAAGTCAGTCGAACGAACCAATATAATGGTCCCCCCCCCTCCTTATAAGCCTAGATAATATTTTTATTGTAAAATTGTAATGTTTATGTTATTCTTGTTTTGTGGTATTTTAATAAAGACTCATTGAATTGTATTGTATTGGTATTTGGTGCGTTCGACCGACTGCCGGTCTGGACAGTGATTACGTCAGCATTATTTTTCTTATTTACTTTTTCTGAAAATATTTCTGCAAAATTTGCTTGATTACATGAAAAATGGGCATATAATTCAAATTGCAAATAAATTCCACTTAGCTAGACTTATTCATAACAATAAAGAAACCTGCAGTGCAAGTACCGTTCTTTATCGATCGTCAAAATGTGACAGTTGAGATCGTCAAATTCGATCGTCCATTTGAACAGTCCTTTCTATTCTATGGCATTTTATCGAATTTGACGTTACGTACTAATGTTTATGTAAGCATAGGGGGGGGGGGGGGGGGTAAGTGCTTTGCTTACTTTTGCTGACACGGGGTTAACAGTTACTAATTTAGTTACTATAAAAACCCTTGGCACAGAATGCATATTAGTACGCGCCCCTTCGACTAAAATAAAATGAAAGGACGACCCATCAGACTTACAACTTTCTCGCCTCTTATTCTAAACATACAAGAAAATTAAAAAACCTTTGCACGGGATCAGGAAGAAACACATCTTGTTACAATAATAGCAGGAAGTGTACTCCTCGTATTCATCCTGGATGCTCACGAAGGCTCGCTCCAACGCGACCATCGTCCCTGCTCTAATGGACTTAGCAGCCACAATTTTTTTAGCATCATCCACGCAGACTTCTCTGCTCACAGACGGTATGTCAGCGTTCCTTTCCACGTCAAACTTGGCGTAGTTCAGCATAGCAGCTTTATCTGAGCTACTCATCGTGTTTCGCGTTGTTTCTAAATTGATATATTTAGATATATTAGTCAAGCGTCTTTCCAATTTTATGCGCAATGACTCCGGGCAGTCTGATTCCAGGGCAGCTTTTATAATAAACTGACAAGTTTTGTACTCTTTTATAGCGAACATGACAAGCGAAAGGTCTTTATATGCTAAATTAATTTCTTGGGAGTTGGTTGGAGCATACGCTAGAGCTTTATTGTAGCTTATAATAGCTTCTTTATATTTTTGGTTTTTGTATAGTACGTTGCCTTCTTTTCGAAACTTTTTTGACTCTTCAGCAGACTTTCGTTCTGCAAGTTGCAAAGGTATGGAGCGAGACTTCTTCAGTGCCTCCGTGGCAGCTCTGACCGTGGCTGCCAAGTCATTGGTATCGATTGCTTGCTTTACATCTTGGATCCCGCCCGTCGATTCCAGTAATGACTCCAAAAGATTTTCCATATTTACCCCATCCATCGTTTAAGATGTCGCTGTAACAATAAATTCAAATCCAGATACATATTTAAACAAACTTGTCTTATCGAAATGCTGGCGTGTTTCTGGCACAATGCATGAGTATTGCCATTCAGCGTGGTAATGTTGCCAGCATGCTAGGTACGCTGCCAACTAATAATGGGCTTAAGGGTCCTGTATACCCTCTGCAGCTCTCTCGCTCGCACATTTTCACATTATTGAAGATATAAAATCAATGAGTGTGAATTTCCAAAAAGTAACAAAATCATATCATGGTGTCTATCGTAACATTACAAACAAAGAAATTGTCAATTTGATATATTTTAATTTGACACAGTAAAATGGTAACAAGTGATTTTTACTTCTCGTGTCATTTTATTCCGTCAAATTACAAGATAACGAAGCAAACATTTCTTTGTTTGTAATGTTACGATAGACACCATGACATGATTTTGTTACTTTTTCGAAATTCACACTCATTGATTTTATATCTTCAATAATATGAAAATGTGCGAGCGAGAGAGCTGCAGAGGGTATACAGGACCCTTAAGCATTTGTCTTTAGAGCTTCAGCAGTGGGCAGTGGGCGGTAGTGGGAGTGGGCAGTTTAACTGTTTTTGTAGTGTTATGGTGTCAACCATGTACGTCTCGTGTGTTAACAACTTTAGATTGTTTTTTTTTAGTTAATTAAGGCACTTGCCCTATAAAAAATAGAATTAGAACGCCAAATATCCAGTTTTCGTTGCTTTTTTCGTCGAAAAATTAGAGGGATAGAATACCCGTTGCTCGACGTTTCGACCATGTTACGGTGGCTTTAGTGATAAGTCCCGATAGGCAAATAAAAAATTAGGCAAGGTTAAGTTGCCTTACATAAAAAAAACCTCGTGGATCGATAGTGGCCGAGCGGTAGTTTGTGCGCTATACAATCTGAAGGCGCCCGGTTCGATCTTCGGCCCTGACCGAAACACTTATTTAGCACTTAAATAAATTATGTGCAGTTTAGATGTCATCGCTCAACAACGGTGAAGGAAAACATCACGAGGAAACCGGTGTGTCCAAGTACCTCGAAAGTTCAAAGACATATGACATTCACCAACATGCGCTGGGCCAGCGTGGTGGATTAGGGCCCATCCTCTCTCTTTGAGACAAAGCCTGTGTCCCAGCAGTGGGGTACATGATAACCAGGGGCGGATCCAGGATTTCATTTGGGGGGGGGGGGGCATTATGACAAGTATAGGTACCTATGAGTATGCTGTGCAAAAGTGCACCTGAATTAAATCGAAAAACTGAGTCAAATGTATGGAATTGCTAGGTGTTTGGGGGGGGGGGGGCATGGCCCCCATGGATCCACCAATGATGATAACACATGATGATAACGAATTCAGTAGTCTTACTAACCCGGCACTATTAAATACAAGGAGGTACCGGATTATTGGAATATTTGAATTACTATTAGGTATATAGGGAAATTCAAGGATAATAAAATAAAGCATTGTGTAAGTAGGTATAATGTTTTATTACAGATATAGTTTATAAACAACTTTATGAAAACAATGTAAAAGAAAGAGCGCAAGTGGCAAGCGCGGGCAGTGAAAGCGGGGGCTGTAAGCGTAGTGTCGGACTACTGGACGTGCCGATTTACTTAAGTGCCGGATTAGTGAGACAACTGTATTTGCAAAAACTTAAAAATACTCGTTTATCCTACTTAAAAACTTCAATTAGCGTGTGCTGACTGGTCATCTGTAGTAAGCGTTGCTTAAAAATGGGAAAACCTCGCCTTAAGATGCTACGTTTCACCTATGGCGGGAAATTCAAATTTCAAACAGTTTTCTTGTCCTTGTAGCTAGGCCGGGTAATTGTTTTAAAATGACGCAGTGTTTGTGAAAATAATTGGATGTTCTTTACATTATCTTAGACATATATTTAACAGTAACGCACCATATTACTTACATTTGTCAATAAACCGTTTGAAACAGCAAAAAATAATTTATTCACATATGTAAGTAATAATGCGCATTAGAGATAAATAGATTTACATGATTTTGTAAAGAATAATAATCAATTTTCGCAAACATTATGATCGTTATTATAATTACTCGGCCTAGCTACAAGGACAAGAAAACTGTTTGAAATTTGAAGTTTGCGCCATTTGTGCAACGAACCACCTCGTAAAGAATCGGGGCCCTGCAGACAGGATGTGCCGGCTTATCTGTACACTCAATTGTCAATACTCAGATCACAAATTATTTAATAGTATGTCCAAGGACAGATAAGACACTGCCAAAACGAATCTTAATTATTAACTAGTTTGGGGGGGCATGACGCGCACACGGCTTGTCAAGCGTCATGCACCCCCTTTTTTTTAATTTTGCTAACATTCGGAACGATTTTATGAACTGTCATAGCCGTGACTCAGATACTCACCAATAGTTTTTCCTGGACTGCTGTTACTATCGCGTAGGTATACGTAATAAAAAACACGGGTTTAGATTTTTCTACGAAACGTGAAAACTACAAAACAAAGCAAACAACTTACGCGTACGTACCAACGAATAAATAAAATTAAACACTACCAACTACGCGGCAATACAAATAACTTGCAACTGACCGAATGAACTGAATCAAGATTCGAGCTCAATAATACAATCAAGCAAGGAAGAAATGCGAGCTGCACTATGGAAGTGCGAACGTTGAAGAATAATAGGTATCCTCAAATATTAGTGTTGCTAGATAGAAGGGTCAAAGTTACCCAGAGTCTGTGTTACCAATTTACTATACTATTACATAAGCCCATTGTAGACGATGCGCAGTAAATAAAATACCAATACCACAAAACAAGGATAACTTTATGTTATCCTTGTTTTGTATCATTACAATAAAAATATTATCTAGACTTTTAACAGGCGGCCTTATCGCTTAAAGCGATCTCTTCCAGGCAACCGTACACGGAAAGGAATTATATATAAAAAAATAAACTCTTGCGACTACTATGCATCGTCTGGAACGAGCTACAACATGTTTTGCTTAGTGCAAGTAGCAGTGAAAGTGCTCAGTAGCACTCGCTCTCGTCGTTGCGCAAGTGAACGCTGGCTCGAATACTTGCGCAAGCTACTGCACATGGTCTGCAACGGGCTTTACGAAACCGAAACCGGCTAGAAATCAGGTAGTAATGAGATAGAATGAGTTATAGAAAACCAATAATACAAACTGAAAACTTGTGTCGAATAATCAGTTTAAACAGTTGCTTTAAAATTTAAAATAAATAATAAGCTTGTGTTTGACCGCCAACACAACACTTTTCCGACGAAACAGTGAAAAACGGGTTTAAATTAACACGGTTGTTCACAACATAAAATAAACTGAAGAATACACGCCCCACCATACGCTACGGCTAAGTAAGTTGTATTATTGTAATATTTATTACTTGTAATCAAATTCACACTACAATAATAATCTAATCCTGTGTGACATATAAATAATTGTTATGATTAAGAAAAATAAGAGAAAAGAGTATGAGAATAAGATATCCGCGGATTTAACCCTGCTTTGAGGTTCGACAGTTCGAAGTGACACTGAAGAAATCGGATCTTATCATAACTGAAGCGTCCCCGTCGTAATAAAAATATGCAGCGTTATTGGTAACGCTGTTAAACGTGGCAACACCTAAGCCCAAAATCCGTAGACAGAGAAAACCATTTAGGTTCCTCCGTCTACGCCAAAATCAAATTTGCCGGATTTCCTTAGTTATCGATATTGCCGGTATAAAAAATAAAAACACTACCCTAAAGTAGTGTTTTCAAATATAGCAACACCAATTGATAAAGTGGGGAATTCTAGAATATTCACATGTATTAGTCAGGTATTGCCACGCTTATCAGTTTTCCCTATAATGCTACTATTTTCACAGACCGATTATCATAACGCGACGCCAACGTACGTTTATAATAAACAATGATATTTTACCATCATACTAATATTATAGATGCGAAAGTGTGTTTGTTTGTTGATTTGTTTGTTCCTCTTTCACGCTGCAACGGAACAACGGATCGACCTGATTTTTACATGGGTATAGTTCAAGAGCCAGAGAGCTGACATAGGCTACTTTTCATCATGATCATCACCATCACCATTTTTCATCACTACGCGGGTGAAACCGCGGGGCGCAGCTAGTATTATTATAAATGCGAAAAGTTTGTTGGTTTGTTTGTTCTTCTTTCACGCAGCAACAGAGAAACGGATCGAGCTGATTTTTTGCAAGGGTATAGTATAATAAGTTCAAGGGCCGGAGAGACTTTTCATCATCATCATCATCACAATTTTTCATCACTACGCTGGTGAAACTGCGGGACGCAGCTAGTTGCAAATAAATTAAGTTTTAATTTTTTTTTCATTGATATCTAGACAAGTATCATATCAGCCAGAAGACGTCCACTGCTGAAAATAGGCCTCCCTTTTTAACCTCCATATTGAACGAAAGCCTGCCATCTGCATCCACTGGGCACTGCTTTCCTGCTGTCCTAACGATGTCGTCCGACCAGCGGGCTGGTGGTCTGCCCGGTGGTCGCTTTCCGTTCCTCGGCCACCATTCTGTGACTGCTTTGGTCCACCGTCCATCTTCCCTTCTAGCCAAGTGTCCCGCCCATCTCCACTTGAGTCTCGTGATCCGTTTAACCACGTCTTCGACCTTCGTTCTTCGTCGAATTTTCACGTTTGGTATACGGTCCAGGAGAGAGATGCCTAACATGGCCCGTTCCATCGCCCTTTGTGCCACTTGGATCTTGTGCGTGGTCTCTTTAGTGAGCGTCCATGTTTCAGCACCATATGTGAGGATAGGCAGGACACATTGGTTATACACCTTGGTCTTAAGGCTTTGCGGGATCTTTGATTTAAATACGTCATCGAGTTTTCCAAAAGCAGCCCACCCCAGCTGGATTCGTCTGGCGACCTCCTTCACCTGAGAGCCTCCTTGGTCAAAGGATAAACAATGTCCAAGATAGACATAGTGACTCACCACCTCTATAATAGGACTATCTCCTACTGTGATGTTAGGTACGTGGATGTCTTGACTTGTCATGATCTTGGTCTTGGACTTGTTCATCTTAAGGCCAACTTTCAGGGATGCTTCGTGCAGTTCTGTGAGCATGTTCTGGAGGTCAGCAACGTTCTCAGCTAGGATGATCAGGTCATCCGCGAAACGGAGGTGCGTCATGCGAGCGCCATTGATATTGAGGCCTCTTTCTTCCCATTCAGAACGTGAAAATTTTTCGTGATTTATAAGACTCACGTCAAAAAAACTGATCAGAAACATTATACTGGGTACATGATACACAGTCTTACGTTCAAAAACCTAGCGAAAGTAATCAGAATTAGTGGTTTTTCACTCAGATACTTATTTACAATGTTATTGCAGCTGTCAGATCAAATATGTGCTTGGACCGAGTTTAGTACGATTGGTAAACAACTCTCCCGTATCCCATTAGTTTTTTTGGTTCTTAGTATATTATGTTCTAAGCTTTGGTTAAATTTGCATTTAGTATCAGGCAACACTGGAATCCAGTAGTGGTAGTTTTCCCGTTAGGTACAGGCAGGCATTGTTTTCAATACCTATCTCAATACCTACTTCCCAAAGAGATTAATTACATTGTAGATTGTGTTGTGGCCGGCCACGTTTCATTTCTTCTCGTATTTCGTTTCTGAGAACTGAACTTGGTAAGTGTGTTATTTTGATAGATAAAAACCAAGCCAAGCAAACCGGCCAAGCGCGAGTCTGGCTCGCGCACTGAATTTCCGTTCCACCGCAAATTCAATAACGAAATTAACGGTTATAACTTGGTAATGAACAGAAACTTGTAGCCGACTCGCATTTGGCCATTATTTATGTTATATATAGTGTGTGCTATAGTTGTGGCAAGTTTGACGCTTGTACATATTACCGTTTTCATATTAGAGCTAAAACAAAAATAGGTATGTTAAAAAAATACGTTTGTTGTACCCTTTTGTTTTTATTCTATGGCTTTTTAGGGTTCGGTTCCCAAAGGGTAAAAACGGGACCCTATTACTAAACCTACGATGTCTGTCTGTCTCTCCTACCTAACAACAGCTGTCATCTTGCGTACCTACTGTTATAGATTATCATCATCATCACCATCAGCTAGAAGACGTCTACTGCTGAACATAGGCCTTCACACTAAACGACAGCCTGCCTTTTGCATCCACTGGATGCCAGCGACTCTCACTATGTCGTCGGTCCATCTAGCTAGTGGGACGCCTAAATACAATGCGTCTTCCGGTTCGTGGTCTCCACTCAAGAACCTTTCTTCCCCATCGGTTATCGGTTCTTCGAGCGATGTTTCCTGCCCATTGCCACTTCAACTTGCAAATTTTAACAGCTATGTCGGTGACTCTGGTTCTTTGGCGAATGTCTACGTTTCGGATGGTTTCGGATTCTATCGCGCAAAGAAACTCCGAGCATAGGTCTCTCCATTGCCCGCTGTGTGACTCAGAGTTTTTCCAAAAGGCCAACAGTTAAGGACCACGTCTCAGTACCATATGTCATCACTGGCAACACACACTGGTCAAAGACCCTTGTCTTTAGGCACTGTGGTATATTGGACGAGAAGATAATAAGATAAGATATCACGCAATTTCCCGTTATAGATAGCTAGTATTGTTAGTATTTATTTGAGATTTTGTTCAATGTTTTTATGTCTGTTTTTTAGTTTGTGCTGTAGTTTTTATTTTTAAATAACCTTAATAGGGTGGTTTGGGAAACTGTAAAGCCCATCCAAGGTATGTAGGTATTTCATAAATAAAATTTAATAAACGTCTACGTGAGTAATTCCCGTGTAATATAAATAAAAAAAATAAAAACTGTAATACGTGCAAGCGTCAAACTTAGAGTACATCAGAAACGAAGCCAATAGCCATAGTTCTTCGTAAAATTCTCTGAGAGAAAGTTTGAGAGTGCATTTCGTTAGGTACATTACCGACATAAAATTTTTTTTTTTTGAAGTTATACTTCTTATGCGACTTGCAACAAGGTTGCGTTAAACGTTTAACGCTACCATGGAGGGGGAATTTTTCTCTCGTATGGTTGCGAAATGCGTATCCTTTTTTCGCGTTGCGACTAGCAGATCCGGTAGTGTAATGGTGTCGCTAATGGATTGAGAAACCTAAGGAGCTAGGTTCGAATCTCGAGAAAAGCATGTTTTTAAATTGTTGATATTTTTGCCCTAGTTATAATTTTAGGGTTCCTTGTTGAAGTATAACTTCTTCCGCGCGGATGGACTCCACGCATAATTTTTTAATTGTTATGGTTTATATGTTAGATATTCGTTTTGACTATTATTTCGGCTTTATTTTTTCGTGTTATGTATAAAACCCGAAGGACTTTTTATACTTACCCTAAAAAGTCTTTGAAAAATCCATTATTATACCTAAAATTTGAACGAGTGCATTTTATAATATGGCTCACTACCTATTTTATGGTTACAGCAACCTCTAACATGGACAAGCTGATGAGGTTAGCCGAGCAAGCAAACATAAATATGTTTTTGGATTTCTTAGAGTCATTGCTAAAATCTACGGGTGGAATGCAAGTAATACTGCGAGCAATAGACACCAAAGACTTGGCTGTTACGGTTCGAGCAGCCACAAAGGCTCTAAAAAAGATCGGCATTCCAGATGTCTTCATTGGACATGTCTATCTAAAATCAGCCGAAGAGTCTAACAAACACCGAAAAGAAGGGAACCTCCATTACATAAACAAACAATACACAGAAGCTATTGTATGCTACAATAAAGCACTTGCATATGCTCCAAAAGACTCCCTAGAAATGAAGATAGCATATAGCAACATTTCGGCTGTGATGCTCACCATAAAAGCGTACCAAGCTTGCAAGTTGAACATCGAAGCTACTCAGGAATCTGACTGCCCGGAGTTTCTGCGCGTAAAACTGGAAAAACGCATGATCGAGGCAAACAAATATATCAATCAAGAAATGATGACTGATATGATGATTCGATCAGATGAAGAAATGCTAAATTACGCAGAGTTTGACGTGGCAAGAAACGCGGAAATACCATGCGCGAGCACAGATGTCTGCGTGGATGAGGGTAAAAATATAGTGGCTGCAAAAGAAATTACATCAGGCACTATGGTCGCCTTGGAACGAGCCTTCGTGAGTTTCCAGGATGAAATCAACGAGTACTCTGCCTGCTATTATTGTCACAGGATGTGTTTCTTCTTCATCCCTTGTCCAGGTTTTTTTCTTGGTTTTTTTATAATTATAGCAAAAGCACATCGCTTATAATATATATCGCTTTTTTTAATTTATTTCGCTTCGCATCGCTTTATTTTTCTTGATTTGTTCCTTAGTTCCTATGACGAGTTTCACAGAGCGGCAATGGTTTTAGTCATGACCAGTCCAAAGCTGGCGTACTTATAAATAATTATTGTATGGTTTAGTTTAGATAATAGGGTTAAAGTCATATTAGTTTTATACTATTGTTTATTTGTTTAAGATTTTGTTCAATGTTTTAATTAAGGTCTGTTTTTTAGTTTGTGCTCTAGTTTTAGTTTTGGTTAACCTTGAATGGGTGAATTGGGAAACTGTAATGCCCATTCAAGGTAAATATTTCATAAATAAAATAAAATAAATAAATAAAATAACTGAACAATTAAGGGAGAAATTAGCATGCTTGATAGTGAATACCATGCCTGCTAATAAAATTTGCAGTATGTACATTTAGAACTTCCAAATTCTGCTGCAGGGCACAAAAATTTTGATATTCGCAGTGGGTCGATTAAAATTGAGTTACATACCTACATTCCCCGACTGCCCCGGTGGCTCAGTTGGTAGTGAACCTATCTTCTGTGCTTGGGGGCGTGGGTTCGATTCCCATCTAGGACAAACATTTGTGTGATGAACATTTGTGTTTGTTCTATGTCTGGGTGTTAATATCTATTTAAGTATGTATTTAAAAATATATATGTACGTATATCAGTTTCTGGCAGCCATATCACAAGCTTTGCTTAGTTTGGGGTCAGATGACCGTGTGTGCAAAAATGTCCCAGATATTTATTATTTATTTTTTATTATTTATTCAAGGGCGTCGCCAAGGGGGGTCAGGGAGGTGCAGCTGCCCCCCCCCCTAGAGATTAATAAAAAATTGCCAACTGCAAAGAAACCAAAGTGCAATTGTCTTGCTTTGCCGATAAATCACGCACGTCAAAACTCGAATAAATTCACTATCACTAGGTATAAGTAATACAACTTCCAAGTACAAACCTTCGCTTTTTCCTCCGAAGTCTAATTTGGACTGCTTCAAACGAAGGGTTAATATAGTCCTCAAAGGTAGGCAACGCACTGACAATGCCTCTGGTATTGTAGGTGTCTATAGGCAGCAGTGACCACTTACCATCAGATGACCCGTAGCTTGTTTGCCACTTATTATATTTAAAAAAAAACTTCCCCCCCTCCCTTAGAGATTAAAAAAATTTTGCCAACTGCAAAGAAATTAAAGTGCAATCGTCTTGCTTTGCCGATAAATCCCGCACGTCAAAACTCGAATAAATTCACTATCACTACACTAGGTATAAGTAGGTATAGTACCTACAATATAACTTCCAAGTACAGTCAGTTCCTCCACAATATTAACTTGCCCCCCCCCCCCCCCCCGGTCTTGTGGTGACGCCCTTGCCTACATTTCAGGTTGCTGTAGAGCGCTTTTCTGCAGCAAGGAGTGCAGAGAGAAGTGCATGGAGGATTACCATCGCGTCGAGTGCCATATCGTCGCTTACATGTACGTAGAGTCCAAGGATATAAACCAACATCTCAACAAGCTGGCTACCCGAGCCGCAATCAAGATGTCCTTGAAACTTGGCTGGGAAGAACTGAGGTGAGTCTGGGCACTTCAATACTCTGACGTGAACATACAGTGCCGGTTTTAGCACTACCAGCGCCCAGCAGGCCTAGCACGGGCCGTGGACAAATTGTCTTTCCACCGTTTTATCCCGCGAGCAAAAGACAAACGTATCTATATTCTAGCTTTGTCGCGTCTAGGCGTGGATAAAAACGGTGGAAAGACAATTTATCCACAGCCCATGCTAGGCCTGCTGGGCGAGACTTCTACGGCGCACCTCGTTCCCCTCCGTCTGCCATTCAAACCGAAAAAAGGCGTCCCTTTTATAGGTGCCTATGGCGCCGCTTTTTATCTGGCACCCTGGGTGGTTGCCCAACCAGGCCCTACCCTGACGCCGGTACTGTTACCATACAATAACAGCCGTCAATATGATACTTCTGCAAGAAAAAAAAGGCCAATCTGCCATCTTATCCCAGAAGGTGGGTTATCACAACCTTAATTTAAAAAAAAAAAAAACAAAAAAAAAAGCGGCCAATTGCGAGTTGGGCTCGCGGTGAGGGTTCCGTACCACCACAAAATTCAATAACGAAATTACCAGTTATAACTTGGTAATGAACATAAACTTATCACTAACACGCACTTGGCCATTTTATATTATTTGTTTTTATACCATAGAGTATGTACTGTAATCATGTTAAGTTTAACGCTTGTATGTATTACCGTTTTTACATTAGAGCTAATACTAAAATGCGTTTGTTGTTTCGTTTCTGCTTTTTGACTTTTGTATTATTTGTTAGTCAATCCGCCGTAATATTACATATTCTGTGAAAATTTCAACTGGCTATCTATTTCGGTTCGAAGGATACAGCCGCTAATAGGTAGGACAGACAGACAGACATACATCGTAGGCTTAATAGGGTCCTGTTTTTACCCTTTGGGTACGGAACCCTAAAAACGACTTATTATAAAGTAATTTTTTTTTAACGCACTAGTGCCTTTGTTTTCTAAACAAAATACAAGCTAAAACTAAAACTACAAATACAGTTATACTGCAGTTGGCAGCGTATCCAGCATGCTGGCGACATTACCACGTTACCACAAGTCTTAAAATATTTTAATCAATAGGTAACTCGGGCCACCTATACCTTTTCAGGGTTGCATCTCTGGAAATGGGCGAGAAGCTATGGAAGAAGAGTTCTGTCGCTAAAGCTTTTGACTCCAACGACCCTATATCCATGCTCTGCTACGATGATCAGACACCAGTCCCCAGGGATGTGATGATGAACCGAAGCTTAGTTTCCGCCATGACGGTGCACTGGCTTACCCGAGTGCCAGAATACTTGCCTCAAGGTAATCCAGTTCTTTAAATTCTCAGAGCAAATAAACATACAGAGGGACTACCGCAAACACGAAAAGTGAAGCAACTTTTTGAAACATGTATGCGTAGTCGAAGTTCGTGTCGTGTAATTCATCAAAATAAGTGTTTATAAATACTTAAGTATGGAAATATTCCATCTTTCTTCTTATTTACTTTTGTGTTGTTTTTACAGTTCTTAACACTGCAAGAAGTCATTGTTGCTTTTTGAAACGGATGTTTTCAGTACGACGTTCTGACAAGAAATTCACGTAGTTTTGAATGCGTATGTGTGCGTGAGTCGTGTATTTATAGGGAATTCACGTAGTTTTGGAAGCGATTTTGGCGTCACTTTGCCAGTGCGCCGTAGGGACTGTATTTTTATTTGCTCTGGGTTTAAATTGGTTTGAAAGAATAGTTATTCATATAAATGTTATTAATCATCGCGTCATTATCAGCCTATCATGTCCCACTGCTGGGAAACAGACCTTCTCTCAAAGACAGAGAATTTTCCCTTATCCACCATGCTGGCCAGTTGAGTCGCTGGCATCCAGTGGATGCAAAAGGCAGGCTGTCGTTCAGTGTGGAGGTTAAAGGGGGAGGCCTATGTTCAGCAGTGGACGTCTTCTGGCTGATGATGATGATGATGATGACCATGCTGGCCCAGTAAGCAGTATTTTTGTATAACTGTTAAAAATATCAGCTGAAAACGGTAATTTGCCCGACAAAATGTATGGAACAGCTGTTTTTTTCTCGATTTCAGGGTTGGTCTCATAGTAAAAGTTGTTCATAATGATGAGTACAATGACCTCCTTCCGGCTTAGTATAGTCTATTTATGTCATCATCATCATCATCTTCATTTCAGCCATAGGACGTCCACTGCTGGACATAGGCCTCCCCCATCGATTTCCAAAAGGGCCGGTTGAAAGCGGCCTGCATCCAGCGTTTCCCTGCGGTCTCTTTTAGGTCGTCTGTCCATCTTGTGGGTGGACGTCCTACGCTGCGCTTACCAGTCCGTGGTCTCCATTCCAGAACCTTTCGGCCCCATCGGCCATTTGTTCTGCGTGATATGTGCCCTGCCCACTGCCATTTCAACTTACTAATTGGTGGGTTATGTCGGTGATTTTCGTTCGTCTACGGATCTCCTCATTTCTGATTCGATCTCGTAGAGAAACCCCGAGCATAGCCCTCTCCATAGCTCGTTGTGCGACTTTGAGCTTGCTTATGAGGCCCATAGTGAGAGACCACGTTTCAGTCCTGTATGTCATCACTGGTAACACACACTGGTCGAAGGCTTTCGTCTTAAGGTACTGAGGTATTTTGGACGAGAAGACGTTGCGAAGTTTACCGAACTCTGCCCAGCCGAGTTGGATTCGTCGATTGACCTTTATTGAGTCTATATATATATATCGTCGCAAGAAAGGCAAAATTACAGAAGCGCCAAAATAGGCATATTGAGTTATATAGATATTCGGAATCAGCGTTTTTTTCTGCGTCGATCAGTCTGGGTCCCATAGCGATACGAGCACTATTTTGGCGTTTCAGTAAAAGGAAAAAAGGGGTTTTTTCATCAACCAGAGTCCTTAAACGACACTTTTTTGGCATTTTATTCGTGCCTGTCACCTAAGTAATTTTGTTTTCCTGCAATAAATTACAATTAAATTTTAAGTAAATTTGGCTTCCGGCAATTTAACAGCTAATATTTTAGAGATATAAGTAATTTTGACTATAAATATTTGAATCAAATGGCGGTTAAGAAATTTTGCTTTACTGTAAATTGAAGTCATTTTTACTTAAGCGCCACTATATCACAAACCAGCAGTCCATTTATTATGGTTTGTACTTCTCGACATAGAAAATGACAAATTAATAAAAGTTTACCTTGACGTCATCGAAATTCTTGTGCTGGGAAAAAAGTTATGAATTAAAAACGAAAAAAAAAACTTAAAACGGCTTTTTCTCGAAATGGTCATTTGGAGCTTCAGTAAATTTGCCTTTCCTGCGACGATATGTAATCCCTGTGTAATCTATTAAATTTTTCCGCAGAGGAGGAAGAAAGGGAACAAGCAATCGACACACTGAGCCGTATTATACTGCACTTGAACACTACGTTTATGCGTCAAATTGCGATAGTTTGCTCCGCAATCGATTACGAGACAGACGGCAGATCGCGTTGTGTTAGCGAGGCCCAACGTCATATAGGATGGTTCTCTTTTTCAAGCAAGCTGCAGCATTCTTGCGAGCCGAACTTGCTTGTATTGGGATTCAATGACCATGTGGCGTTAGTCGCTTTGCAGCGCATCAAGAAGGGAGATAAACTTTCTATTTCGTACTTGTAAGCTTTTCTTTTATCATTTTACCTAATTTAAATATTACAGGCTAGGTAAGCTTTGTTTATTCACGTACGATTTGTCTCAACTTAGGAGTCTTAAGAAGTAAGGAAGCTATCCTTTCATATTTTATATAACATTTTCCTTTTTTAGTGCCTACATTTTGGCTCTAAATTAAGGAAAGTAAATAATACCCATATATTTACTATACTAAACGCATTACCATCTGAGTCGTCAGGTCATAAATCATTGCTCATCTCATCTCGCTCGCACCCACATGTCATATCTGTCTATCTCGCTCGCACTTACAGGTCTTATGGTAGGTATGACGTTTATTGCTCGACGACTCAGTTGGTAACGCGGTGACTATAGTACCGAACCGTACCGTACCGTCGACCGTGTAGTCGCACCGGAAGACGCAGCGTAGGGAGGCCTCCCACTAGATGGACCGACGACACGAGTCGCGGGCATCCAGTGGATGCAAAAAGCAGGCTGTCGTTCAGTGTGGACGTTAAAAGGGAAGGCTTATGTTCAGCAGTGGACGTCTTCTGGTTAATGATTATGTACTAGTACGTAGTATATTTAGATCGATGGTAATACCCCTATTAATCTGATAGAGCGAGGCTTCGCCACCAAATAGATTATATCATACTAGCGGTCCACCCCGGCTCCGGACGGGACGGGTATAGTTATATAACCTACTAAAATAGCCTATAATAATCAGTGATAATGTAGCATTCAAACGGTGAAAGATTTTTTTAAATCGGTCCAATACTTTTTAAGCCAATTCGTTACAAACATACATACAAATCTTTCCTCTTTATAATATTGTATATATTGTATATAGATTATAATCATCTCTTCAAATTTGTTTCTTATTTCAGGGAACACTTCTACGACATGAATGTATTGCCTTGTCCGAAAAAATCGCTAATTCGGCAGAAACTGATCTTTAAACTAATGGAGTACACGTGCCGATGCAGAGTATGCCTTCTTGAATGGCACAGTAGCTCTCAAGTGGAAGCTAAACTGACAAGTCGTCAACAAGAGGCGTATGGACACTACAGGACTGCCATAATTAACGGCAGTTTTGAACAACGAATTAAGGCAATTGGCACGGCTTTGGACGAGACCACTGGTTGCATAAACACTACGCAGCATCGCAGTCTCTATGTAGATCTCAAGAGAACTCTAAACATTTGTCAATGTGCTAAAGATTTAAACAAGAGATATGGCTGTGTCCAAACGTTGCATCCATACCACAATTTTAATGATTTTTAAAACTTCACATAATGAACTTAGAGTTGAAAACCATTTTTAAAAGAAATAACGTATAATATTATGGTAAGAGAAGGAAAATTCACAGTATTTTGGAAAAATAAACATTATTTAACATTTTAAGAAAATAAACTTAGAGTTATTGTACCTATCGATACAACAAACGTCTATTTTTAACGATTTTTTTTATTAACTCTAATGTTAAAACGGTAATACGTACAAGCGTCAAACTTGGCATGGTTAACACATGGCTCTAAAGTATGACAATAAATAATAGCCAAGTGTGAGTCGTTATCAAATTTTAGTTCATTACCAAGTTATAACTGGTAACTCCTTACCTGAATGACCTCTTTAGGAGTTTTGGCGCCAACGTGGAAAAAAACATTCAAATTCAAATTCTTTATTTATTTAGTAAATAATATGACAGTTTTTACCAAAGGTTTTTACCATGGCATTACTTACTTAATCTACGAATTTATACACTAAATCAACAAATATTTACAATATGTAACAATAAAAATAAATAACATGACGGCTCGTTGGATTATTTTCCTAAGCTTGTGTATTTTCGAGTGTTAATGTGTACTAAATGGTGAATTATTGTTCATTAAGTGCTCGTAAACGTGCTCGAGTGTGGGCAAGTGATATAACGAGGTGAAATGTGTCTTTTCGTGTTGTTTCCAAAACTCCATAGGAGCCTCAGTCTCCACCACTATACAGGGCTTTGATTATATATTATAATCAAAGATACAGGGGCATGAGTTTGACTTGACCGTGACTTACTTAGCTTGACTCTGACTTGACTATGACTTGTTTGACGCTATTAAGACCATGTAATCTTATTTAACGACTAAAGGTCATTGCATCCACGGTCATGAAAAATGTACCAAAAAAATGCCTCATTATTATTACACTGGATCGAAATGATGATCTTACAAATTTTGAAATCGGTTTTTTTTATTTGATAATTATTGTATTTTGTGGTGGTACGGAACCCTCAGTGCGTGAGCCCGACACTCTCACTTGGCTGATTTATTTTGCTACGTAAACATATTTGTTTACATCTTTAATGAATTTATGAGTATAACCATATTAACTAATAAGTATTTCTATCTTGTGTTGTGAATAAACGTTATTATACTACTCTTTGGTTTTGCTATTATGTACTTATTTAAATAAACAAATCACAAACAAATAGAATATTATTTGTTTTGTTTTTTTTAATCTAACTACCCAGTTGCACAATGAAAGTTATATATTATTTGGAAATCAACAGTATGAGTTATTGAAAAAAAACGGTGTTCGATTTTAAGGCCACCCTCCTTATAAAAATCTTCAAAGTCCTTTCTATTAATTGCTCACTTCGACTCAATCAAGCGACAAACACCGAAATCTAAGGCTAATGAGGCTGTCCTTGCCGAATCCATACCGAATACAAACGAATATCTATTTGTACCATTGTGGTAATTCGTGGTAGATCTGTGGATCTATGTCAATGACGAACTACTATGAAAAGAAAACAGGGGCCCGGATTCCGTAACTTTAACACGCACGTAACGCGCCGCGTAAGGTAACCACTTAAAATTTGTACTCTATTCCCTACAGAATCGAGGCCCTGGCTGGTTAGGATTTGACAGTGACAGCTGATGATGCAAGAGCTTCTTTTTCCGCGTAGTTTCTTTTTCTCTATGGAGGCCAGCTACGGCAGTGAATGTATTTCCTAATCCTTCTATATTATTTTGTGGCGCGGCCAAGGATTTTATATATACCCTAAAGGGACCCTTGGGCGCGGCAGGCATGTTGATTCCAAGGAAGTACTATAAGTTTATTCTATTGATCGAAAACGATATAGCGCTGTTTGGCGTTTTTCGTGCTATTGAATGTGATTCGGAACGCTCTATTTTTAATTGACTTTTAGCGCCAAAGTGAAAAAAAAAAATTGCTTAATTTTTATAATATTTTCCTAAGCTTGTGTAACTTGTGATTATTTTGCTACTTTCAACTCTTCTTCCACATTATAATTATTATCCTTCTATCCTAATCCTTTCTACAAGCACGTGACAAGAACATTATTCGCATATTTTTTCCCTGTCATAATCCTAAAAATATTCCTTTCTTAAATGACTTGTTGATGGCAAATGCGCCAAACGTGCGAAACCACTAGAGGACAAAAACAATATTTTCAAACGGCCGGCGGTTTCTATCGAATTACAAATTCACTCACCATTTTGTTTAATTTATCACAATTAGAATTTAAATATTTAATAGGAGGTAGATTTTCACATACTAAGCTGTTATTTATATCGTTCCTGCTACACCATATGTCTTCTGAACGCTGACCCTTTTGCAGGGCATTGTGTATTTGCAATAAATTTCTACCTGAGCAGTGCTGAGCAGAGAAAATTATGCCTATTAAGATAGGTAAGTAATTTTTTGATAATTACTTGGGTGTACATCATAGATCATAATTTTTTTGTGGAATATGGACGAAGATATGGATAAAAATGCGAGCTTATTAGGGTTAAAGTGCAAATATATAGCTCTTCGTGAAAGCTTAATGAGAGTCCTATACCGCCTAAAGGTTTCGAAAAACCCGAGACCGCGCGTGTGGCAAAATATACCGGGTGCAAGAGAAACGCTCCCGAAAACAGACTGGTGATAGTGCTGGTGATTGCTGACCAAAAAAAAAGGCTGTTTTTTTTACTTTTTCATTCGCCATGTTTTGTAATTATGACATCAGCTGACGCTAGAGGTCAACGAACGATGCTTGTACGCTTTACATTGCTGCTTTGCAGCATTCTAATCAACAAAAACAACGAGTATAAGCCCACTGGTTATTGGTTTTCGATTGTGTTGAGATAGTTTTAGGGTCTAGGCACGTTTGGGGCTTAAAATATAATAAACTAGCTATTGCCCGCAACTTCGTACAAGTAGACTTTCATACAATATTTTAACCCCCTTTTGCCCCCCTTAATTCGGCCCCTTCGCAAAATCCTTTCTTAGCGGACCTCTACATTCCAAAAGGCCTCTCCCTGCCAAATTTCAGCTTCGTAGGTCAAGTAGTTTTCGAGATTTCGTGATGAGTGATTGAATTTCACTTTTGTATATTTTATATACTAGCGGTCCGCCCCAGCTTCGCACGGGTATAGATTATAGCCTATGTCACCCGCGGATAGTGTAGCTTCCCGTCAGTGAAAGAATTTTTCAAATCGGTTCAGTAGTTTCGGAGCCTATTCAATGCAAACAAACAAACAAACAATCAAATCTTTCCTCTTTATAATATTAGTATAGATAGATAACTAGCGACCCGCCCGCCCGGCTTCGCACGGGTGTAATTTACGTGCGAAACCAGGGCAGGTTGCTAGTTATATATATAAACCTTCCGTGAAAATGTATCTAACTGATAGTGAAAACCGCATCAAAATCCGTTGCATGGTTTAAGAGGAGTTAGCGGCCATACAGCCATACAGAAAAACAGACGCGGAAAGCGACTTTAATTTATACTATGTAGAGATTACATATACATATTTATTTATTTACTTACGGAAAACAAACAGCGTTAACAACATAAAACATAGTAAAGTATATATACTTATAATTATACTTAAAAGTATATATATATATAATTACTACACTTACTTTTATACTTTGTGTGTATATTATTATATTGTTACAGTAATGTCTACAGCTATGGAAGGAGTGATAAGCGCGTTTGAGTTATCATTACTCACAGCAACGAACGAGCTTCAAAATGTTAAGCGAGCAATCAGCAACCAAGACCTGGCTGCGGTGGTCAGAGCTTGCGCAAGAGCCTTCAAAACCGCCGACATGCCTGGCAAATTACGGCGCGCCGCGGAACTAAAGTCAGCTGAAGCATCAAACAAATTTAGAAAAGAAGGTAACGAACATTACCAAAAAAGAGCGTTCAGACAAGCTATTGTATGCTACAATAAAGCTTTAGCAAACGCCCCGAACAACTCCTTGCAACTGGCATTGGCATACAGCAACATTTCTGCCGTGATGTTCACCATCGAAGCGTACAAAGCCTGCCAATTGAATATTAAAGCTGCCCTGCAATTGAACTGCCCGGAGTATCTGATTGTCAAACTAAAAAGACGTATGGTCGAGACAGACAAATTTATTATAGAATACGTACTACGTGAGATTATAATGGCAGAAGAGGATGTATTGAAATACGCAGAGTTTGAAGTGGAAAGGAACGCTGAAATACCATGTGTAAGCACAGATGTCTGCGTGGAAGGGAATAAAGTAGTGGCTGCGAAGGAAATTAAGTCTGGGACGATGGTCGCCATGGAGAGAGCCTACGTGAGCAACCAGGATCAAGCTGCCAGGTACACATCCTGCTACTATTGCCACAGGATGAGCTTCTTCTTCATCCCCTGCGAAGGTATTCATCATCAACCATATTCCATACCATAACCATATTCATTTTCCACCTTTACTTGTTACTTGTGTAGCGGACGTTTTCCCCAACTAGGCCATTCATTAGCCCATTTTGCGTCACCCGGCTGCAGCTAGTTCACCCGGTCTCCTCCAGGAAAGCCAGCAGCTCGCTGATGCCTGCGCAGGCTTCCCAGAGCATCCTCGATGATCCGAGGATAGTGTTTCGTTGTTCTCCCACGCTTGCTGCAAAGCTTGTTTTATTATTTTATACAATGACGTCGATTCTTATGTACCATGTAAACTAAACAAATCTGACAGGACTAAAATTATCGCAGTCTCTTTCCTCTGGCCTCTGTCCCAGCAGTGGGAACGTGATAGGCTGATGATGATGATGACTCTGTTAGGGAGGTCCATATCTATAACTAGAACATTACAGGTTGCACTAAAGCGCTGTTCTGTGGCAAGGAATGCAAAGAGAAGTGCTTGAAGGACTACCATCGCGTCGAGTGCCATATCGTCGGATACCTGTACATAGATCATATGGATATCAACCAGGAACTCAACAAACTGGCGGTCAAAGCGGCAATACAAATGTCGTTGAAACTTGGCTGGGAAGAACTGAGGTTGGTACACAAATAATTTGTGATTAAACGAACTTACCTAAGTGAAGTTCTATCATAACTATACGAAGTTCATCCAAATAGATTAACTTGATATTCTATCATAATTATACGAAGTTCATCCGAATAGATTAACTTGATATTCTATCATAATTATACGAAGTTCATCCGAATAGATTAAGTTGATATTCTATCATAATTATACGAAGTTCATCCGAATAGATTAACTTGATATTCTATCATAATTATACGAAGTTCATCCGAATAGATTAACTTGATATTCTATCATAACTATACGAAGTTCATCCGAATAGATTAACTTGATATTCTATCATAATTATACGAAGTTCATCCGAATAGATTAACTTTATATTCTATCATAATTATACGAAGTTCATCCGAATAGATTAACTTGATATTTTTGTAGTACCGCGCGTAGTATTACGCCAATCCGAACTATCATCATCATAAACAGCCTTTTAACAGTCCACTGCTGTACTTTTAGCCTAAGGGATAGCGAAAAGGTGAATGGGCCATATCCACCACGCTGGCCCAGTTCGGATTGGTGGATTCACATACGCCATTGAATTCTTTCTCCGTACGTATGCAGGTTTCCTCACGATGTTTTCCTTCACCGAAAAGCCAGTGGTATGAAAATCCGTACATAAGCTCCAAACAGTTCATTGGTACGGGCCCGGGGTTTGAATCCGCGACTTCACGCTTTCAAGTCTAGCGGTCTCCCAAATGGGCTACCACGGCGAGCGTATTTTTTTTAAATTCATAGGTACATCAGAGCCTAACCAGTGCATCCATTCGTGCTTTAGTTATCCGCTGATCCGCACCGCCCGCGCAGCCTGCGCTTGCGGGGTCTCTTGAATAAAGAGTGCGTTTATTATCTAAATCATAAACAAAACACAATAACAATAGAGACTTGTTAGACTAACAAGTCTCTGTTCTGTATTTAATTAACTTGTTCATCCTCCTAAATTAACTTTATATCACTTATAGTACCGCGCGTAGTTTTACGCCAATCCGCAAAGACTTAATCTATGAAATGTTTTTTTTTTTTTTTTTTTTTTTTTTTTTTTATATGCGGGACATTTTTGCACAGTGTCATCTGACCCCAAACTAAGCAAAGCTTGTGATATGGCTGCCAGAGACTGATATACATACATATATAATTTTAAAAACATGATATGATATGATATAATATAGTGAATGTTCTGAATCATGTTTTTTTTAGTTTTCCTAATTGCTAGTACATTAGTGTATTTGCTGTACAAATATGATATTTTCATTGAACACAAGAGATTTTAAAGTTGCGCTCTAAACTAAAAATTAAAGCAAATGTGTTAAGTTTTTTATTATATATACTAATATAAAGAGGAAAGATTTGTTTGTTTTTTTGCATTGAATAGGCTCCGAAACTACTGAACCGATTTGAAAAATTCTTTTACTTTTGGGTAGCTACACTATCCCCGGGTGACATAGGCTATAATCTATACCCTTGCGAAGCTGGGGCGGACAGCTAGTCTATAATAATATTATAAAGAGGAAAGATTTGTATGTATGTTTGTAACGAATTGGTTCAAAAAGTACTGGACCGATTTTAAAAATTCTTTCACCATTTGAATGCTACATTATCACTGATAGGCTATTTTAATAGGCTATATACATAACTATACCTGTGCAGAGCCGGGGCGTACCGCTAGTTATTTAATAAACATGTTTTAGGGTTGCTTCTCTGGAAATGGGCAAGAAGCGATTGGAAAAGAGTTCTGTGGCCGAAGCATTTGACAGCAACAACCCGACTTCTCTGCTCTGCTACGATGATGAGGTAGTTGTGAAGACAGATGTCTTGATCAACAAAAGCTTGTTCTGCGCCGCAGTCTTGCACTTGACTAGCCGAGTGCCCAATTACTGGCCTGAAGGTAAATAAATATAAGTATCTTGTACCCTGGATACTTATCTCGGAAAATGTTCGATTCCTGTAGGAGAGATAAAGTATGCTACTAATACCTAGTATATTTATCTATGCTAATACTAAGATATAGTGCTCAAAATGGACCGGAATGAACCGGAACGCCGTTCCGGCTCGTGAAATCTCCGTTGCGTTTCGTAAAAGTTCTCGTATCGTTCTGATTCGGCAAAAAAACCTAGGCAGGTGCCAAAACCTTCAGTTTGTTTGTAAATACTCGGAAAAAGCGGAAAATGTAGCCTATGTTACTCTGCAGGTAAAGAGGAATCCAACGACACCTCACTCGTCAAAATCGGTCAAGCCATTTAGGACAGGTGGTACTACAGGAACCCAGAAACATTAACATTACCCTCCTTCTTGGACGGTCGGTTAAAAGTTCGCAAGGTTTGAAGGGAAATGCGTTCCGGTTCGTAAGTCCAATTCGACCATTGCTAATATACAGGGTGTAAGGGGAACACTCTCGAAGCCAAAAGAAGGTAATTGTACTCATCATTATGAACCACTTTTAGTATGGGACCAGCCCTGAAATCGAGAAAACAAAATCAGCTGTTCCATACATTTTGTCGAGTGTCAATGACCGTTTTCTATAGAACAGCTGATATTTTTTTCTCGATTTCAGGGCTGGTCCCATAGTAAAAGTTGTTCATAATGATGAGTACAATTACCTTCTTTTGGCTTCGAGAGTGTTCCCCTTACACCCTGTATACCTACTTAAAATATTTTATCCACAGGAAAAAAAGAGAAAGCTAAAGCCGTGGACACACTGAGTCGTATCATACTTCATCTAAACACCACGTTTTCTCGCAAAATCCCGATCACATCATCTGCCATCGACACCGAGATGAAGGACTCGGTTAAGTGCATTCGCAGCGCCCAACGCAACGTAGGATGGTTCTCCTTCACAAGCAAGCTTGCGCACTCCTGCGAGCCGAACTTGCTCGTGTTGGGCTTCAACGACCACGTGGCTTTAATCGCGCTGCAGCGCATCAAGAAAGGAGACCAACTCACCATTTCGTTCATGTAAGTACTATAGTAAACGCATTACCATCTGAGACGTCAGGTCATAAATCATTGCTCATCTCATCTCGCTCGCACCCACGTGTCATATCTGTCTATCTCGCTCGCACTTACAGGTTTTATGGTATGACGTTTATTGCTCGACGACTCAGTTGGTAATGTGGTGACTATAGTTGATTTATACTCCGTTCACAAATCTTAGATATTTTGCCACACTGAACGACAGCCTGCCTTTTGCATCCACTGGATGCCAGCAACTCTCACAATGTCGTCGGTCCATCTAGTGGGAGGCCTACCTACGCTGCGTCTTCCGGTTCGTGGTCTCCACTTAAGAACCTTTCTTCCCCATCGGTTATCGGTTCTTCGAGCGATGTGGCCTGCCAAAGAACCAGAGTCACCGACATAGCTTTTAAAGTTTGCAAGTTGAAGTGGCAACTTATGTCGGTGACTCTGGTTCTTTGGGCTCTTTGGCGAATATCTACGTTCCGGATTCTATCGCGCAAAGAAACTCGGAGCATAGCTCTCCCCATTGCCCGCTGTGTGACTCTGAGTTTTTCCAAACAGCCAACAGTTAAGGAGCAATTTCTTGTTACAGTGATCATTTCTACGACCTCAGCTTGGTACCTTCCCCGAAAGACACGCGGATTCGACAGCAGATAATCCTCACCGATATCCAGTATAAGTGTGAATGCAGAGTCTGCCTTCTGGAGTGGGAGAGCACTTCTCACGTACAAGGTACACTGACGAATCGTCAGAAAGTAGCGTACAATCAGTACAAGAGTGCTATGAAACACTCTGATTTCAAACGACGAATGAAGGCGATTTGCTTGGCCCTGGACGGGCTCACTGGATGCATCAACACCACACAGCATCACAACGTCTATAAAGACCTCACATTTACCTTAAACATTTGTCAATGTCTTAAATATTCCAACAAGATCTATGGACGTGCACCAATCCAAAATTAGACAAGTCTAGGCGATATAAGAATAGCCGGAATAGCTATAAATAGATCGAAAGATCTATTATAGTCACCGCGTTACCAACTGAGTCGTCGAGCAATAGACGTCATACCATAAGACCTGTAAGTGCGAGCGAGATGAGATGAGCAATGATTTATGACCTGACGACTCAGATGGTAATGCGTTTAGTATAGTAAGACTGAATTAAGTGTTATTCACGAAAATGTGTTCCTTTTTTCCCTAATTGTTTTGTTACCTGAAAAATGTTACAGTTGGTTAGTTTTTAAGAATGTTATGGCAACTTTGATTTATTACCACAATCATATCTACATTTTTTACTATAGTCTATTCTAAAGGCACAGTGAAAAACGGCCATTGACCATTATGTTTTTTTAAATACATATTTAAAAAACACATTACCTGGGTCAATCTCATACCTAAGCATACCTACTTACTTATAACAATATTTGTTTGTAAAGATCTCTAAAAATTAATATTTGCACCGGAAAACGCATGTAATCATTGGTGAAGAAAACGTAAATCCTCTACGGTTTTGTTATTTGTCTGTTTTAAATAAACCTTAGTCATTTGTGTTTAATATCATAGTGGAGGTATTTCAAGTTACTGTTTTCCATGGATTGTTTGATGCATGCCTGTTTTTAAATAAATATAAGCATACCTACTTCTAACAATATTAGTTAACGTTTTTCCCATATGGTTTTTTATTTGCCTGTTTTAAATAAACCTTAGTAGATAGATAGAAACTCTTTATTGTGTACACCAGAAATAAAAATTACAACACGATAGAAAACACTTACGAGCTAGTGCCACAAGACAAGTGGCGGCCTTAGTCATTTGTGTTTAATATCATAGTGGAGGTATTTCAAGTTACTGTTTTCCATGGATTGTTTGATGCATGCCTGTTTTTAATTATAAGCATACCTACTTCTAACAGTTCTAACAATATTAGTTAACGTTTTTCCCATATGGTTTTTTATTTGCCTGTTTTGAATAAACCTTAGTCATTTGTGTTTAATATCGTAGTGGAGGTATTTCAAGTTACTGTTTGCCATGGATTGTTTGATGCATGCCCGTTTTTAATTATAAGCATACCTAATTCTAACAATATTAGTTAACGTTTTTCCCATATGGTTTTTTATTTGCCTGTTTTAAATAAACCTTAGTCATTTGTGTTTAATATCATAGTGGAGGTATTTCAAGTTACTGTTTTCCACGCATGGTTTGATTTTGCATGCATGTTTTTTAATAAGCATACTTATTTAAGTCCGAACTGTGCTTTAATAAGGTGTATATGTTTCAAAATATTGTGTTCTGCTTCGTTCTTGTTTTTTAATAGATAAATCATAACAAAATGGGAATAATCATCTATTAAAACTTGAAAATAGCAATCGCCATTAATTGACGTCGAGTGGATAGGTCCTCACAAGTCTGAGTGCAGAAGATCTATCTCCTTGCTTTCTCTTTTGTTAGATATGAAAGGTCTTCGTGTACTTTTCCCTTCTATACAACTCTCTCACATCTTTTTTCTGAAGTTAATCCAAGTATTTTAATATTTGTGTAAAAAAAAACAATGGTTTGGTTATTTGCTGTTTAAAATAAACCTTAATCGGTGATTAATATCATAGTAATGGGATTACAAGTTACTGTTTATCCACGGGTTGTTTGCTTTGCATGCAAGTTTTAAAAAATATATATAAGCTTACCTACAAACAATATTTTGTTCCAATTACTAACTCTATATTTTAACCTTTGTACTTAATTTAAATAAATGATGTTACTTAAAAAAAGGATATTTCACAAAAAAAATATCCCTATGGTTTTGTTATTTGCTTGTTTAAAAAACCTTTAATCAGTGATTAATATCGTAGTTGAGGTAATTCAAGTTACTGTTAATCTACGGATTGATTTTGGATGCATGTTTTAAAATAAATACAAGCATACATAATAATTTTCGTTTTATTTTGTTCCCTATTGTCCTCCCGGTCAATTTCCGGTCGGGAAGATAGCCGCTATATTAGTTGTGGACTGTTTTAATGGTAAATTTATATATCTGCTCTGGTTTTGGGTCAGTAAACCGTAATTGATACTGCGTTCAGCGATTTTTCGGAAGGAAACGGAAAAGGGAGTTCTAAGGTGTTTTTACCCTTATCTCGTCTAGGCTGCGCATTTTGTGACTATAAAATCGAATTTCACCACTTCTATCAAAAGATTGAAAATTAAGTGTGTGCAGCTAGTTCTGAATATGAACCTAGTTTGTGATGCAGATAAAGCAAAAATAAAATAACAAGAGGTATTTATTGCTTATAAAATTTATTAAACAGTAAAAAGGCACAGTAACATGGACTTAAAATACTGACACCATGCGACGCCCTTGTGATGAATAAAAACAATTTAGTCGATTTAAATAAATAAAACTATTTTCTAACTTAGAACTACTAAGCAGATGGTAATAACTAATTGGCAAATAAGAAATACGGAATGTAAGCATTTGAATGTTTGTTAACGATACTATTTTTGTGAACATACTTGGAAATGTATATTTTTGAATCAGTCCCAACAAGTTACTAAGAAAGAAGGTAGCAAGAATTATAGATGGCGTCACTAATGCAAAGACAGCTCAAGAATTTTTACCCAGACCGTTGCGCAGGTTCGAATCCTGCCAGTCATCAAAGTACTGAACAGGTCTTTAAAATGTAATTAGTAAAGATTAAAACAAAATGATTTCGTTGAATTACTGCTGTCTTAGGCCGTTGGCACAAATGATGCTAATAGTTCCATGGATTACCCTAGCAACAATGTCTGCATAAACATTTAGGCTTTTTCTATATAGAATTTGGCACGGAGTTACAGATTTTGACCGTATTGACTTTAGCATTAAATGTCTTTTGAACGGGATCAAAAGATATTTAATCCGAACAACTGACTTTATGTTTTATCTTTTATTAGCATTAAATATATTTTAAATGGATCAAAATATATACAAAGCTAATAAAAAAAAAAAAATGATTACTTTAATAGCATCAAATAGCTTTAGAATGGATCAAAAGATATTTAATGCTAACAACTGTCTTTGTTTTATCTTTATTAGCATTAAATATATTTATAATGGATCAAAAGATATTCTATGCTAACAACTGTCTTTGTTTTATCTTTATTAGCATTAAATATATTTATAATGGATCAAAAGATATTCTATGCTAATGACCGACAAGTTGTAACTTTATTAACATTAAATATATTTTGAATGGATCTCATCATCATCATCATCAGCCAGAAGACGTCCACTGCTGAACATAGGGAATACATACATCCATTCAAGGGAAGGGGGAGGCCCCTTCCCTTGAATGGATCTAAAGATATTTAATACTAACAATGCAGACCGAGACTACGCTTAACTTTATTAGAATTCAAATCCTTGTGGGACTGTAAGTATAAATTTAATATTACGCAAGGTACATCAGTGTTGAACTCACATAATTATTATGTAATTTTAAAAACTTATTTTCACTTAAAACTAAAAGCGAAATAGCTTTAAAACCATAGAAATTGGTATAGACATGCATAATAATAATTATTTCGCTATTATTTAGGTTTAACAATGGGGAATAATATTTATTTACATATACAAAAGTGGTTCGTACCAGGAACCCTAATCAGATTTTTCGTAGAAACTTTCAACAACAAATTATGACAGCTTTGCTAAAGTTGTCAAAATCAGTCTTGAGATTTTTTTTAATTAAAAACATGTTAATTTAATTATAAAAAGTATTCCTGACTGTAAAAGTACAAAACGCAGTATTATATAGTAATTTTTAAACTTTTCGGAATTACATTTGGTAGATTAATAAAACTTTTAATATTACTGCCTGTGTGATGTTTGCTTCACAGTATTAAGTTAACATTGTACAATCAAATATTAAAAATAAAACTTTGTGAAATGGAATGACCAGAAATGCAAAATTGATATAAGAGTGTATTTTTTCTATCAAATTACTAATTTTGTCGAAAAATTTCAATCAACAAAAACCGTACTTTCACTGCTAGGTTACACAGAAACATATTTAAACTTAGTTATGAATCATTTTTCAAAATTAAATTTGTATCAAAAATTTCTCTATGTTTTTCATACATGGTTTTACTTACACATAATTATTCAAAATTACATTTGGTAGATTTAGACATGCATATGATATAGATATGCATAATAAAGTTTCAATATTGCTACCTGTTTAATGTTTGCTTCATAATATTAAAATTTTATTAGTATTAACAACTTGATATTGTACAACATGGCAAAGATTAAAAATAAAAACTTTGTAAAAAGGAATGACCAGAAATGCAAATTATATTGGTCAAATTACGATTAAATGTGTATAATTTTCGAAATTTTGGGACTAAATTCTAAAATAAGCTATACAACAAAATATTTTATAGTTATAATACTTATAAACAGACTACAAACTACTCAATGTAGATTTTAATATGTATTTATTATTAAAATTTAGTTATAATAATCAGCGAATCATTAAGTCGTTTTGTAGAATCATAATCTATATAATTCTTGAGTAGATAGTTATATACTATATATAATTATATTCTTACAACACAATACATAATTATAAAAATATATGTATTTTCCTTATTTTATAGACCTAGTGGCAATGTATAAAAGTAGATATCATAATTGATATAACAGACATGCATTTTTTTATTTAACATATGTTAGCCAAAAGTTAGTTTAGTATTTATTACACAGTCAACATAAGTTTCTTAAACGGTCTGTGCAAGTATTACACAGTCAACATAAGTTTCTTAGACGGTCTGTTCAAGTATTACACAGTCAACATAAGTTTCTTAAACGGTCTGTACAAGACTTATACAGTCAACATAAGTTTCTTAAACGGTCTGTACAAGAATTACACAGTCAACATAAGTTTCTTAGACGGTCTGTGCAAGAATTACACAGTCAACTTGAGTTTCTTAAACGGTCTGTGAAAGTATTACACAGTCAACATAAGTTTCTTAGACGGTCTGTGCAAGAATTACACAGTCAACTTGAGTTTCTTAAACGGTCTGTGAAAGTATTACACAGTCAACATAAGTTTCTTAGACGGTCTGTGCAAAAATTACACAGTCAACATAAGTTTCTTAAACGGTGCGTGCAAGACTTATATAGTCAACATAAGTTTCTTAAACGGTCTGTGCAAGACATATACAGTCAACATAAGTTTCTTTAATGGTCTGTGCAAGAATTACACAGTCAACATAAGTTTCTTATACGGCCTGTGCAAAATTACAAGGTCAGCCTAAGTTACATGGTAGAAAAAAGTCTTCCCAAATTTCTTATAGAGTCTGCCCAATTTACTTTCAAAGTCTGTATAAGTTACTTCGACAATTTAAAAAAGTTACTTATATTGTCTGCTCAAATTTCTTACAGTCTGTTCTAGTTACTTACAAAGTCTGTCAAGTTACTTATACCGTCTGCCTCAGTTTCTCACACAGTCAGCTGAAGTTTCTTACATGATCTAAGAAAGTTATTTATACCGCCCAATTTACTTACATCCTGACCAAGTTACTTACAGTCTGTCAAGTTACTTATACCGTCTGCCCAAGATTTCTAACACAGTCATCCCAAGTTACTTACACAGTTTTAAGCTTATACCGTCTGCCTAAGTTTCTCACACAGTCAGCCGAAGTTACTTACATGATCTAAGAAAGTTATACCGCCCAAGTTACTTACGGTCTGTCGTAAATTTGTTACACAGTTAGTTATAGTCCAGCTAGTACTGTTGGTGTTGGTCGTAATGCGCGACGTAGTTGGCTGGCAGCATGCCGGCGCGCCCCGTGCGGACCACCTGCCCCGTCATCCAGCCGGAGTCGATCGAAGACACGTTCGAGATTACGTCACCCTCGCGGAATGACACCTGGAGATAACAAACAAACTATGAGGCCAGTTTTAACCTTCGACCTTCGAGGGCCATAACCATTGAACTTGATCAGTATAACGAGTCAAAACCGTCGGACATATACTTCAACACCGGCTCCAACGGAAGACCAGCGCTGGTTAACAGCCGGCATTATGCTGAGTTGGGGCCGATTTGTGACCTTATATTATAACTAGTCAATAAGCTATTTTTTTAAAAACCTAATTTGGTCACAAATAAACTTTTTCTTTCTTTCTTTCTTTCTTTAATTATAACCATGATTCAAGAAAACAAAGTCTAGCGCTCTGGGAGTTGTCCAGCAATGACGTCACTGTCCAGTTGCCACATTATTGTAACCACAGAAAAGAGAAGTAAATAGAACGGAAATGAGAAGGAAAATCTGTCGCCGGGTATTATGACAGAGTTTTGCTTGAACATTCTCATGTATGTCAACGCATCGAACTCCGCATCCAAAGAACTTGGACCTTACCTTTTTGGGTTGGGTCTCAAAGTTCTTTGTCCGCATCACAGCTGTTAACTGATTTCAAATAACTGACGTTTCGTTAATATGGGTGCAACTGGCTACAAAAAAAAAATCTTACAAAAATACCTTGACAGCCGTTATAATTTAAACGATTTTTTTTTTCTTTTCTGTGATTGTAACAAACCTGACCTGATGACCTGAATTTTATTGTCTACTGTTTTGCTGTATATGGGTCATCATATACAGCAAAACAGTACATCAATTATCATATCGATTAGAAACTCCAAGTATATAAATCGAATGACAATAAAATATTTTGGGACCATCGAAATGATCTGCAGTGCAAGTACCGTTCTTTATTGATCGTCAAATTTGACAGCTGAGATCGTCAAATTCGATAATGCCATTTAATAAGTACTCGCAATGATCGATTCTATGGCATTTTATCGCATTTGACAAATTAAAATAACCAACATTTCTAAAAGTCGGAAAAGAGGGCCTTAACTTTGTATTGGTGTAAACTTCCTTTTGGCTTTTGTGTAACTAGCTATCGAATAACTACCATGTTGGCCAGAAGCTGTTTGTTTTCAATTTTAAATAAAATAAAGCTTGGTCACCATCGATACAGAATTCGTATAGTCACAATCTCTCAGTGAAAACAGTCAAAAAACGACCGAGCGTCATCAGAGTACATACATTGTATCAATTATATACTTCACAATGCCACATTTACTTCAATGTATACGTTATGTCGCTTGCATAGTGTTCAACGTTAGTTGTCCGCTATGTCATCGTAGTTCTGGCATCACGCGGCGTTGTACTCGGATCGCGGTTACCTTGTAACTAAACAACAAGTCTGCGCAATGTAGACGTTATGTCGCTTGCATAGTGTTCAACGTTAGTTGTCCGCTATGTCATCGTAGCTCTGGCATCACGCGGCGTTGTACTCGGAGCGCGGTTACCTTGTAACTAAACAACAAGTCTGCGCAATGTAGACGTTATGTCGCTTGCATAGTGTTCAACGTTAGTTGTCCGCTATGTCATCGTAGCTCTGGCATCGCGCGGCGTTGTACTCGGAGCGCGGTTACCTTGTAACTAAACAACAAGTCTGCGCAATGTAGACGTTATGTCGCTTGCATAGTGTTCAACGTTAGTTGTCCGCTATGTCATCGTAGCTCTGGCATCGCGCGGCGTTGTACTCGGAGCGCGGTTACCTTGTAACTAAACAACAAGTCTGCGCAATGTAGACGTTATGTCGCTTGCATAGTGTTCAACGTTAGTTGTCCGCTATGTCATCGTAGCTCTGGCATCGCGCGGCGTTGTACTCGGAGCGCGGTTACCTTGTAACTAAACAACAAGTCTGCGCAATGTAGACGTTATGTCGCTTGCATAGTGTTCAACGTTAGTTGTCCGCTATGTCATCGTAGCTCTGGCATCACGCGGCGTTGTACTCGGAGCGCGGTTACCTTGTAACTAAACAACAAGTCTGCGCAATGTAGACGTTATGTCGCTTGCATAGTGTTCAACGTTAGTTGTCCGCTATGTCATCGTAGCTCTGGCATCGCGCGGCGTTGTACTCGGAGCGCGGTTACCTTGTAACTAAACAACAAGTCTGCGCAATGTAGACGTTATGTCGCTTGCATAGTGTTCAACGTTAGTTGTCCGCTATGTCATCGTAGGTCTGGCATCGCGCGGCGTTGTACTCGGAGCGCGGTTACCTTGTAACTAAACAACAAGTCTGCGCAATGTAGACGTTATGTCGCTTGCATAGTGTTCAACGTTAGTTGTCCGCTATGTCATCGTAGCTCTGGCATCGCGCGGCGTTGTACTCGGAGCGCGGTTACCTTGTAACTAAACAACAAGTCTGCGCAATGTAGACGTTATGTCGCTTGCATAGTGTTCAACGTTAGTTGTCCGCTATGTCATCGTAGCTCTGGCATCGCGCGGCGTTGTACTCGGAGCGCGGTTACCTTGTAACTAAACAACAAGTCTGCGCAATGTAGACGTTATGTCGCTTGCATAGTGTTCAACGTTAGTTGTCCGCTATGTCATCGTAGCTCTGGCATCGCGCGGCGTTGTACTCGGAGCGCGGTTACCTTGTAACTAAACAACAAGTCTGCGCAATGTAGACGTTATGTCGCTTGCATAGTGTTCAACGTTAGTTGTCCGCTATGTCATCGTAGTTCTGGCATCGCGCGGCGTTGTACTCGGATCGCGGTTACCTTGTAACTAAACAAAAAGTCTATGCAATTCGTAGCGTGCGCCGAGTTTTGGTTCGGACATTTTTTGGCACGTTTTTGACTATATGTATTGTATCTCGATGTTGGCCACTTTAAGCAATAGCCACAAAACACTTGGAACAATACTGCATAATATTATCAATATCAAAGTAGTTGATGTACGTACCTCGTCGCTATCGTTCGCTTCGTAGTCGTACATCGCGATGTAAAGGTTCTGTAAACAACAAAATAAACATTAAATCAATCTTACTATGGAAGCTGACTTGAGATTCACACAATTTGTTTACAATAAATATTCCATGTCTATATCTCAGGTCTTTCTATTTGGCCCAAAACTCCATACATGCCTTTTTTTGTTTGATTCTGACTGAGATGACTGACATGTTACCTGGTTTAATTAATGACTTGGTTGACATGTTACCTGGTTTATCAAACGACTTGATTGACATTATACATGGTTTAATTGCCGTGTTACCTGGTTTATTCAAACAACTTGGTTGACATGTTACCTGGTTTATCAAACGACTTGATTGACATGATACATGGTTTAATTGCCGTGTTACCTGGTTTATTCAAACAACTTGGTTGACGTGTTACCTGGTTTATCAAACGACTTGGTCGACATGTTACATGGTTTAATCAAATGATTTTATTGACAGGTTACCTGGTTTAATCAAATTACTTAGTTGACATGTTACCTAGTTTTATCAAATGACTTAGTTGACATGTTACCTGGTTTGATCAAATGACTTGGTAGACATGTAACATTGTTAAAACAAACGACTTGATTGACATGTTACATGGTTTAATCAAATTACTTTATTGACATGTTACGTGGTTTAATAAAATTACTTGGTTGACACATAACCTGGTTTAGTCAAATGTTTTAATTCCCGTGTTACCTGGTTTAATGGAATTATTTAATTGACGTGTTACCTGTTTTAATCAAATGACTTAGTTGACATGTTACACTGTTTAAACAAATTACTTGGTTGACATGTTACATTGTTTAATCAAATGACGTAGTTAACATGTTACCTGGTTAGGGTTAGGTTGGCTCTGGTGCGAGCTCTGTCTCGGTGATTGCGGTACTTCGTTGGCCAGCGGGTCTAACTCTGTGACGCGGCCGATTTGACGCGTCTGTTGAGATTGACTTGATTGGTGGGCACCTGCATGATTATAGGTTGTTTTTGTACAAATCAGACATTTTAAACCTAAATATATCCTTTTCCTTCGTCAGACAGAGTAAATAATAACCGTAATTAGCAAAGAAGGGGACAGTTGTATTAATAACAATTCACAAGACGCCACAACAACAAAAACATTAAGATGGACATCACGGAATGAAAATATGATGAAGAGTGCAAAATGGACCAATACCACAAATTTAAAATGACAAGATTTTATAAGTAGTTCAAGAAAACACACTCCACCCTTCCACCAAATCGCAAGTGTGTAATATTCTGTTCGTGATTAGTATATTTATCGTGATTAGTATATTTATCTTAGTGTGCTCTATTGCTAGCATTTAGAGATGAGCGCTATGTTGAGTTGGATTACATGGTAAAATGTAGGTACCAATGTTGCCTTATAACAGCTGTACAGACATAAAACAGGCGTAAAAAGTTTAAACATTAGGGCTTGACTTTATTTTTAGTACTTCCGAATTCAATAAGGGACAAAAAACCAAAATATTAAAGGTATAAAACTAAAAAAACGTTTAGTTGAGAAATGTTACTACGTAGAGATTTAATATTCTATATCTACACTAATATTATTAAGAGGAAAGATTTGATTGTTTGTTTGCATTGAATAGGCTCCGAAACTACTGAACCGATTCGAAAAATTCTTTCACTGTTGAGAAGCTACACTATCCCAAGGTGACATAGGCTATATTATATATTTTTTACAATTCTAACCTTTATTTAACTTTACTAAAACTCCAATAATGTAACCCAAGGTGTAAAAAAATAAGACTAACACCCGTGCGAAGCCGGGGTGCATTGCTAGTAATTATACTATAAAAACGAATCCCTATTTACCTTGGTCACGTCATAACTTGAGAACGACTTTACCGATTTCATTCGTCTTTTTTTTAAAGTTTTCTAATACTTTGTAGAAGGTTCTTAGAAAGAAAAATTAAGAAAATTTCAGAAAACTTAACGTCGATTTTAACTAAGTCCGTTTGACAGTTCTAAGACAGGACAACGTCTGTCGGGTCAGCTAGTAAAAGATAAATTTTATCTATGGTTGCTATATTATGAACAACTTTTACTATGGGAGCAACTCAGAAATAGCAAAAAAATATCAGGTGATTTATAGAAAATTGACATTGACACTCAACAAAATGTATGGAACAGCTATATTTTTATCTCAATTTCAGGGTTGGTCCCGTACTAAAAGTTGATAATAATTATGAATATAACGGACCCCCTTCGGTTTAGTACAGCCTTTCCGCGTCATCATCATCACCAACTGCTGAGCATAGGCCTCCCCCTTTAACCTCCACACTGAACGACAGCCTGTCTTTTGCATCCACTGGATGCCCGCGACTCTCACAATGTTGCCTTTCCGCGTAACCCTGCATAATGGTAGAACTTGTACACTAGCAGAATATAACACATGCATTGGGGAAAAGGTGGAGAGATCTGTACCATTTGTTTATTTCTTTTTATTAAATTAATGACACAAACCTCGTTTATCACTGGTGCTGTTATAAATGAGGGTGGCGGAGGCCCGTTGCGTGTTTGGCGCAGCCCTAGGCCCGTCGCTGAGGGGATCGTAGTCCTGAATTCTACCTATCTTCTGTTGCTGACCGTAGTTAAAGTCCTGGTATTGGTATTGATAATCATCCCGCTTCTGAGTCTGATTTTGCTGCTGATAGTACTGTTCTTGGTACTGACGATTCTGATTCTGATGGGCGACATTCTGATGTGCAGGAACATTCTGATGAGCAGGAACATTCTGATGCGCAGGAACATTCTGATGCGCAGAAACATTCTGGTGCGGAACGTTCTGATGCGGAACATTCTGATGCGACGGAACATTTTGATGTGTGTTCGAGTTTTGAGCTACGTTCTGGTTTGAGTAGCTTTGCGGGGGCGGGATCAAGTTCTGATGGTTTGAGACGCTCTGATGCGGCATGTTGTGATTCTGATGGCTGGGAACATTCTGATGTGCTGGCACATTCTGATGCCCCGGAACTTGGTGATTGTAGTTCTGGCTATTAGAGCTTGTGTAAGGCGTAGGCTGGTAGGTAGCTGGCTGGTGAGTGACTGGTGTCTGGTAATGACTCTTAGGGGGGAGGTGTGGTGGGGGGAGCATTTCCGTCGCGTAGCTGTCGATCTGCTGGTGATAGTCGGTGGAGACGTCTACGGATGATGATGATTGATTAGAACACGGATGGTGGTGATTGTGTTTGATCAGAAAAAATTAATGTATGCATTCATCATTATTTCAGCCGTAGGACGTCCACTGCTGGACATAGGTCTCCCCCATCGATCTCCAAAAGGGCTGGATGGAAGCGGCCTGCATCCAGAGTTTCCCTGCGGTCTCTTTTAGGTCGTCTGTGACCGGTGGTTAGACAGAGCGATGGACAGTTTCCTCACGATTTCCTTCACCGTTGTTGAGAATTTATGTAAGTACTATATAAGTGATTGGTGCAGGGCCGAGTATCGAACCGGGTGCGGTTGGATTGTGAAACGCACATGCTACCGCTCGGCCACCATCACTTACTAAATTGCTCATTTCTTTTAACAACTCTGATAAATGGGCCCAGAGGATCACACAGTGGGTGCCTGAAAACGGACGAAGGAGCCAAGGCAGGCCTAGAAAACTATGGCGCGATGACCTCGACACGTTGCAGATACAGTGGTCAAGTCTGGCGGGTGATCGCACTGTCTGGAAAGAGATGGGGAGACCTTTGCACAGGAGTGGGACAGTATAGGTTAACCACCAAATGCGTTACGCACCGCATGTTGGCGTAAGCGAAAAGTGCTCCGACGCGCGTATTGTGTGTAAGAAGATTTATACAAAATTGCAATGGCATATAATATTATTGCACGTATTTTATACTTTTTTTTTATTATCTGAAAGGTAGGCGAAATTGCCCATTTTAGCTATAAAAAACTTGCTCGCATTCGACGGGTTAGTAATAAAAAAAGAGACATTGTTTCTGATCAAACACAGGTAATAGACACAGTTAGTTGATGGCCTCGTAGTATGAACACATTCGCAGTGATTGCGCCACATTCCCACGGTGGTACAATAAACATTATGTGCAAACAGCGTGTAAGATGCGATGGGAAATGCTCTTGCAAATAGTTACAAATTAGATTAGTATTGTATTTCTAAATAATGTATGAGGTATCTCTAGACGACGGACATATTCAAGGATATCATTATTAATTTGGGGCCAATCTCGATATCGCGAAAATAAATCTGTTGCTCCATAGAAAAAAATCATTATGGCCAAGAATAATGTTTAGTGAGCGCCTCACTAAACATTATTATTCTAGTTCATGAAGATACATTTATTTAAAAAAAGGATTTTGGTGTGCCGCAACCTCACTAAACATTATTATACTAGTCATGAAGATGTAATTATTTAAACAAAAAAAAAGTATTTTGGCGCGCCGCAATCTAACTAAACTTATTATACTAGTCATGAAGATATATTTATTTACACAAAAAAAAACCGGACAAGTACGAGTAGGACTCGTGCTCTGAGGGTTCCGTTGGGCAGAACCCTCAGAGCGCTAGTCCAAAAAAAAAACCTAAAGTTGAATTATTGAAAGACAAACTTACCTTTGTAGTTGATTATAAGGTTCTTCTATACATTCCAACTACATAATATAAGTTTGTAATAGCAAAATAATTATTTTTAAATGATATAACTTCAAATTTGTAACTTTCAGATTTATTCCTATATGTGTGCTATAAGACCTTGCCTTTTGCCAAATTTCATGATTCTAGATCAACGGGAAGTACCCTATAGGTTTTGGTTTTCCTGGGAAATCGCAAAATATGCGACATAAACGTTCATATCTTTTGATTGCGTTAACTTACAACTCTGATTTTTTTACAGCCGAAAGAAACCGTAGACCCAAGTATTTAGTATAAATTTCAACTTAATACCTTTACGTGTTCTTGAGAAAAAGGGTCTTGACAGACGGACAACGAAGTGATCCTATAAGGGTTCCGTTTTTTCCTTTTGAGGTACGGAACCCTAAAAATCATTATGGCCAAGAATAATGTTTAGTGAGCGCCTCACTAAACATTATTATTCTAGTTCATGAAGATACATTTATTTTAAAAAAGGATTTTGGTGTGCCGCAACCTCACTAAACATTATTATTCTAGTTCATGAAGATGTAATTATTTAAACAAAAAAAAAGTATTTTGGCGCGCCGCAATCTAACTAAACTTATCATACTAGTCATGAAGATATATTTATTTACACAAAAAGGATTTTGGCGCGCCGAAATACTAAACTTATTATATTAGTCATGAAGATATATTTATTTACACAAAAAAAGGATTTTGGCGCGCCGAAATCTCACTAAACATTATTATACTAGTCATGAAGATATATTTATTTAAACGAAAAAAAAAACTAGTCATTAATAAAAAATATTAAAACAAAAATTCGTTCTAAATATTAACCTCGTAAAATGACCGAAGCACACTTTTATAAAATAGACCGTAATATTATATCTTTAAAAAAAAAAAACATATGCGCCAGGTATTAAAAAAGGCACCATTTCTACTTTCAATGTATTTGTTACATAGTTAAAAAACTAGATCAAAAATAACATTTTGCAAGAGCATTTTTTTTACAAAAACACATTTAAAACACAACCAAAACCAAACTGTGTCTTCCCAGTGTAATGTCACAAAACAATCGTAGAATAGGTGTGATGACAAATATATTTTTATTACCTCATAAAAAAGCTGATCATATAGAGCCCATCAACGAAAACAAAATTAAAATAAGTATTAAGTATTTTAATTTCATGCTAGACAGAGAGCGTACTATACTGAGTTATGACGTCACGCCTCAGGCGCGCCATATAAATGCTATACTAATACACGCTTTGCGAGAAAGGGACAGAATATCCCCTCTACATCCCCACCTAAAACTTTAAACGCTCATATTTTAGCAAATTTAATTAATTTTTTCAGTATGTGTAATGTATTTAATTATATTCATCGCTCATGAATAATATGAAATAATTGAAATGTCTAATAGAAAACAGTGGAATTTCATTAAAAGCTACCATTTTAACGACATACAATAGGGGTCATCCATAAATTACATCACACGAATGTCATATTTGGAGCTTCTAGTTTTTGGAGCCCTAGAGTTCTGATATACGGTATGTAAGGGGAACACTCTCGAAGCCAAAAGAAGGTAATTGTACTCATCATTATGAACAACTTTTACTATGGGACCAGTCCTGAAATCGCGAAAAAAATATTAGCTGTTCTATAGAAAACGGTCATTGACATTCGACAAAATGTATGGAACACCTGATTTTTTTTTCGCGATTTCTGGGTTGGTCCCATACTAAAAGTGGTTTATAATGATGAGTACAATTACCTTCTGTTGGCTTCGAGAGTGTTCCCCTAACACCCTGTATAAGCGTTTAAAGTTTGTGGGCAGACTAGGAAGGGATGCTCTGAAATGGACAGACCATCCGCAGTGCATCAGTGTGGAGTTTATATGGAACAAACAACGTAAAAAAAAAAATTACGTTGACGTTATTATTGACGTTAAATAACGTCAATAATAAATACTGGCCAAGTGTGAGTCAGTGTTAAGCAACGTCTGGCGCGGTTGGTACTTGGATACTGACTGCCTGATACTGTCTTTTTCTACTACTTTTTTGTACTTTAGTAGTGAACAATAATTTTTGTAGTTGTGCGGAACCCTCAGTGCGCGAGCCCGACTCGCACATGGCCGGTTTAGTTTTTATTCCCATACTAAAAAAGCTATATGCTAGCGCCACCCTGACAGTTTCCAGCCTGTGTGGCTGGTAGAAACATCATAATGTGACCAATAGGCATGTGTCCTAATGTTTAATTTATTCATCTTAGCGAGGAATATAACTAAATACATTACACATACTGAAAAAATAAATTAATTTGGCTGATAAATCTCTGAGATATCAGCGATTAAAGTTTTAGGTGGGGATAGAGAGGGGATGCTCTATCCCTTTCTCGCAAAGCGTGTATTAGTACAGCATTTTTATGGCGCGCCTGAGGCGTGACGTCACGGCTCAGTATAGTGCGCTCTCTGTCTAGCATGAAATTAAAATGCTTATATCTTATTTATTTTTCAACAAATTTTAATTTTGTTTTCGTTGACGTGCTCTATTTATGATCAGCTTTTTGTGAGGTAATAAAAAAAAATGTCATCATGCCTATTCTACGATCGGGCTATGACGAAAACGGTTAGGATCCCACTTCTGAACTGTATCTCACCGACTAGCTCCCCGTTTTCGTTTATTTGCCTTTGCTTCTCCATCTGCGCTTTCTTCTCGAGGTCTCCATGGTACGCCACGTTCGATATGATGCGGGTGTTGGCCTTGATGCGTAGGGTCTCTGGGTCGTCGGCCACCTGGAAATATTGAGAGAAAAACCTTTTAAAGACGCTACGAAAATTGGCTGCAAAGAATTTTCTTGGATACATCCTTATAAACAACTTAGAGTTCCTAAGAGCAATGTTAATTTTTCACAGCAGTGCTATTAAAACTAGTGTAACAAACAAAACAGGTATAGAACGTGTATTTTACTATATTGTTTGATTTTGCTTTTTAACGTATTTCTTCTTTTTCCTCAGTTCGTCCGCTTTAGCTGTTTTGTCAGGGACTTGTGTTGTGTTACTAGTGACACGGGCAGTTTTACTAGTGGTTTGAGCAACTTTACTAGTGGATTGAGCAGTTTCACTAGTGGTTTGAGCAGTTTCACTAGTGGTTTGAGCAACTTTACTAGTGGCTTGAGCAGTTTCACTAGTGGTTTGAGCAGTATTATTAGTGACTAGAGCAGTTTTACTAGTGACTTGAGCAGTTTTAGTGATTGCTTGAGCAGTTTTATTCGTTACTTGAGCAGTTTTATTAGTGGCTTGAGCAGTGTTAATCATAATCATATTTATTAATAACAGTTGTTACAGGTCATGGTTACAATATGGATAAAATATTAAAATTATAATCAGTCTAAATATTGAAACACAAAAATAAATATAAAACAAGTCAAAAAATAATAATAAGAAAACACATCATACAAAAAATATCACTTACAAAATGTAAGTGATAAAATAAAAATATGTATGTCAATACTAAAATAATAATAATTAGGAATCAAATTTTAAAAATTCATTGTAGCTGTAGAACGTTTGCTCGACAAGCCAGCGCCTGAGCCGTGACTTAAAACTGCCCATCGTGGGCGCAGACGTGATATGAACCGGCAGCTTGTTATATACTGTTGGACCCATAACATGTGTCGACTTTGCCGACCTCTCCAGCGCGCGAGGCACCTCCGCGAGTTTGTCCCTGTTGCGGGTGCTGCTGAGCATCTTGTAAGAGGCCTGGTTTAATCTCACATATACCGCAACCTGGAATATAACCAATGCTGGCAATGTCAGAATCCCAAGCCTCCTAAAGTGCGGGCGAGCGGAGACATCCTGTGGGATTTTTACAATCGCACGCACAGCGCGCTTTTGCAGCACGAACACGCGCTTCCAATCCGCGGCCCTGCCAAATAATTCCGTGCCGTATTGCAACAGGGAGTGGACAGTTGCGAAATAGCAAGTTCGTACTACGTCAGCAGGCACTACTCTGGCGACGCGGCTTAAGGCAAAACATGCACTTCCCAGCTTGCCACACAGTTTGTTAATGTGGGTTTCCCATGTTAGGCTCCGATCTATATCAAAGCCGAGAAATGTCGAGGTATCAGCCTGATCCATCTGCTTGCACTCCACGTGAACCTGTAGCGGTCGCGTCTTGTGCCCCGATAGACAAAAATGGACGAAATGTGTTTTTGATAAATTCAGAGCTAGGCCATTTATCCTGAACCATCTCGCCAGTTGAGAGGTCGTGTCGTTCAGACTCTGCTCTAGTAATCTGTTACTGTTTTGTTTAGTGGTTGTTTAGTGGTTTGAGCAGTATTACTAGTGACTAGAGCAGTTTTACTAGTGGCTCGAGCAGTTTTATTGATGGCTTGAGCAGTTTTATTGATGGCTTGAGCAGTTTTATTCATGACTTGAGCAGTTTTATTGATGGCTTGAGCAGTTTTATTCATGACTTGAGCAGTTTTATTGATGGCTTGAGCAGTTTTATTCATGACTTGAGCAGTTTTATTAGTGGATTTAGTGACTTGATCAGTATTCTTGTGGGATTTTCTACCTGTGTGAATCTTCCCTAGCTCTTTTTAAAGTTGGCGTGATGCTTGGCTTTGTTCTTTATCGCTTTTATTTGCGTGTCTTTAGCTGTTTATCAGTGACTCGTGCTGTTACTAGTGACATGGGCAGTTTTACTAGTGGCTTGAGCAGTTTTACTAATGACGAGCAGTTTTACAAGTGAAATTTCCTACCTGTGTGAATTTTCCCTTGCTCTTTTCAAAGTCGGCGTGGTACTTGACGTTGCTCTGAATTTTCGTGTTTTCCGCTATCCGCTTGAGTTCTGGCGTCTCGGCCATTGTCGTGTGTTTCGCTTTTGGCACGTGACTGAAATAGAAAACAATTGGAATTTTAACATTTGTAGCATGGTAACACACACACACAAACTGCGCATAGAATAGCGCAGACTGTTGCATTTAATAGTTTAAACATTATTTTATCTTATTATTATTGGCATAGTAATCAAAAATTTTAATCTTTTTTCCTAATTTTAAAATGTTATATTGCTGATTTGGTATAATTAATTGATACATTAATAGAAGAAGCCATTGGCTCCCGTCACACAGTCTCTGTCTAGTTCGGGAGCCTCTGGGATCATTACTACAGCTTACCATAAATTATGCCCGAATAAATGATTTTGTATTTTGTAGTAAGTGATATTTGTGGAATGTAATAATATCCACATCGCTCTTACAGGCCACATCGCTCGAAGAACCGATAACCGATGGGGAAGAAAGGTTCTGGAGTGGAGACCACGAACCGGAAGGCGCAGCGTAGGGAGGCCTCCCACTAGATGGACCGACGACATTGTAAGAGTCGCGGGCATCCAGTGGATGCAAAAGGCAGGCTGTCGTTCAGTGTGGAGGTTAAAGGGGGAGGCCTATGTTCAGCAGTGGACGACTTCTAGCTGATGATGATGATGAATAATATCTAGTCTTCTTAGTAACTATTATGAGCAATAGTGACGATCACATCGGTAAGCTCTTCTCCTGACAGAGTTGCATAAAACCTGCCTTTGAAACTCTTTTAACCATGTAAAAAAGGGCAGCAAGGTCGTCTGCAGTGAGTTCGATGAAAGGCATCAAGCTTGATTTAGGCCAGATGCGTGACCGCTACCTTCCTTAAGGTTGACTTTTGTACATCGCGGCCGATCGCAGCCATGCGATGATCTGATGCACGCGTCTAACGCGCGCGGCTGATGCGACAATACTTCGTATGTAAATGTATGGCGCCGCTTCCGAGGTCTGCGCTGCGTCAGACGCGTGCGACCGAAGACTGACGTCGCTATACATTTTCAAATCGCATCAGTCACGCGCGTTACTCATGCATGGAACCTTTACCATATCTCCCTCATTTGTCTGATCAGAGCTTGAAACCAACACAATTATAGTGTACGCGCTTATCCGGGGCGATTAGCGCGTGTCATCATCATCATCGTCATTTCAGCGATAGGACGTCCACTGCTGGACATAGTCCTCCCCCATCGATCTCTAAAAGGGCCGGTTGGAAGCGGCCCGCATCCAGCGTTTCCCTGCGGTCTCTTTTAGGTCGTGTGTGCATCTCGTCGTCGGACGTCCTAGCGCGTGTAGTAGTTATTAATACAAATATTATTTTAATAACTATAAATGACAAACATTAGCGAGCAAAGCGCCGTGAAACAGCCGGTCGCGTGGTATTGATACGGAACAGTCAACACTCGATCACGTGCCTATATGTCACGCTGCATGCTTGTCAGGAGCTGGAGGGCACTTTTATTAAGGCCCAGATAACCGGGTGCAGCGATCACGCTCGCGCATTAAAGCGCTGCGCAAACGTAGACAATCAAGTGGAAGCAACTGGACACAAAGTCTGCGCACAGAGTGGCTGATTTCATGTTCTTTATATAGAAATCAAATATTCATTGGTAGCTTGTATTCGACGCAAGACACAAAAGTGTCCAGTGCAGCAACTAGACACATAGTCTGCGCAGGGAGTGGCTGATTTCATACTCTTTATATAGAAATCAAATATTCATTGGTAGCAAGCTACCAATGAATATTTGATTTCTATATAAAGAACATGAAATCAGCCACTCTGTGCGCAGACTTTGTGTCCAGTTGCTTCCACTTGATTGTCTACGTTTGCGCAGCGCTTTAATGCGCGAGCGTGAACAAGTATCCGACGCAAGACACAAAAGTGTCCACAGCAACTGGACACAAAGTCTGAGCAGAGAGTGGCTGATTTCATACTGTTTATATAGAAATCAAATATTCATTGGTAGCTTGTATCCGACGCAAGACACAAAAGTGTCCACAGCAACTAGACACAAAGTCTGCGCAGAGAGTGGCTGATTTCATACTCTTTATATAGAAATCAAATATTCATTGGTAGCTTGTATCCGACGCAAGACAGACGTGTCCACAGCAACTGGACACAAAGTCTACGCAGAGAATGGCTAATTTCATACGAAATCAAATATTCATTGGTAGCTTGTATCCAACACAAGACACAAAAGCGTCCACGGTTTGCGCCCTAATTTTTTTTTCAACTCTTCGTCTACATTAGAAAAATTTACATTTTATGACGTTAATATTTCAAAATATAAAAATGGAACAGGGTACAGCATCAATGGAAAATCTTGTAACTTTTTTTGTAATATTATTTTAGCTAAATGATCGAAGCACAATTTTCAAATATAGACAGTAATTTTATATTTAAAAAAACATCAAATTCGCGTGTGTGATAGCGGCGCGCCATATTATGGGCTTTAAGGCGAACGAACACATATCCACGGAAACAGGTAAGATTTGCGAAAGAGGACGCCGTTGGCTGGAAAGCTGCCAATGATGATGATGATAACGATACTTATCCCCACCATAAACAGTTAAAATATATATAAAAATAATAACGCTCCACACTAGTATTTTCTGTCCTGTGTCGGGTATGCCATGGGACACAGACAAATATAAGGACAACTGACACCGATAGTTCTGAACACAGAGCAGATAATATACTGGGTGTAAGAGAAGAGAAACGCTCTCGCGCAAGTGTCTACAATATCAGTTGTATTTGGTAGCTTTCTTGGAGTTTTTGGCAGTTATGCTACATGATCTTTGGCAGTTTTACTAAAATGCCTACGTTATCTTTTACAATTCTTAGTGCCTTTTTCATCATCTCAAAGTAAAGTGTTGATTAGTTTTTAGTTACTTTCCGAGTAGTGCTAATTGGGGAGTAAAAGTCCCAAGTAACTTTTGCCAGTTTCACAAATGAAAACATAGCTCCGAGTAACTACGTGCTGGTTAGCCGAATGAATGTATGAAAATGTTCAACGTTCGTTCTAATTTAGTTGTCACTACTGTCACAAATGACAAAATTCAAAAAGATTTTTTGATGTAATACAGAACAAGAACTAAAATGTAGATCATATCTTGATCAGAATGACCTAAGGCTCTCCAACTATAACGTGTCTAGTAATGCGTTACAATTTTCAATGGTTTAAAGCGTACGATATAAATTTGTAAGGTATTCTAGAGAACATAAAGACGTGTTTACGATGACAGGTTTGGTGGTGATGTGAATTAGTATTCTTGTAGCGTTTGTTGTACTGTTGTGAAGTAAAATGCTAGTCAACTTGAGGACTTGCAGACGTCCTAAAAATAGTTCCTACTATCTCAATAGATGTTTTTTTTTTTTTTTGTTAAAATTTTCATGAGCTTGGATTCAATGTCCTTTACTCGTAATATTAATCAGTTTACATAGTCTTAATAGGGTCGAACCAGTCATAGTCACAGTCAGAGTCAAGCTAAGTAAGTCACGGTCAAGTCAAACTCATGCCCCTGTAAAGTGGTGGAGACTTTACAAGAGGCTCCAATGGAGTTTTGGAAACAACATGAAAAGACACGTTTCGCTTCATTATATCACTTACCCACACTTGAGCACGTTTACGAGCACTTAATGAATATTAATTCACCATTTAGTACACATTAACACTCGAAAATATACAAGTTTAGGAAAATAATCCAACGAACCGACATGTATTTTCCACGTTGGCGCCAAAACTCCCTCTCAATAGATGGCGTTGCTAGTGTTGCTACACTTAAATATCAAAGTTTTTTCTGAATGGTTAAGATTGACCATCTAACACTTTGAGGACATTGTTATACCTACGTAAGCAGAATTATTGATATTATCATGATCGCGGAAACATTGGTATGTTTTTTTTTATCTGTTCAGGTTCATCATCATCATCAGCCTCTAACTGTCCACTGCTGGACATAGGCCTCTCCCAATGCACGCCACTGAGCTCGGTCGGCAGTTCTTTGTATCCAGTTTTTACCCGCCATTTTCAGGTTTCTCTATTGTTATTCATGAGTCTAGAAATAAGAAAGTTATAGACTACTAGTTGTTGCCAGCGACTTTGTACGCGTAGCCTTTTATATAAATAAATAAATAAATAATAAATAAATATTCGGGACATTTTTGCACACACGGTCATCTGACCACAACTAAGCAAAGCTTGTGATATGGCTGCCAGAGACTGATATATATACATATATAGGATTAAATACATACTTAAATAGATATTAACACCCAGATATAGAACAAACACAAATGTTCATCACACAAATGTTTGTCCTAGGTGGGAATCGAACCCACGCCCCCAAGCTCAGAAGGCAGGTTCACTACCAACTCGACCAACGGGCTATAAACTTTCAACCCCCTATTTGCCCTGCTTAATAGGACTCTTTCGCAAAATCCTTTCTCAGCTGATCTCTACTCTCTATATTACTCTCTCTCTACTCTTTATATTACACGTGAACTTCGACTATAGTTTCAACCGCATTCGGCGGTCTTTCTCAAGGTGAATGCGGCTTAATCATACGTGAGTGATTCCCGTGTCATATAAATAAAATAAATAAAGGTGCCGTGGTAGCCCATTTGGGAGACCGTTAGACTTGAAAGCGTAAGGTCGCGGGTTCAAACCCCGGGCCCATACCAATGAGCTCTTTGGAGCTTATGTACGGATTTTCATACCACTGGCTTTTCGGTGAAGGAAAACATCGTGAGGAAACCTGCATACGTACGGAGAAGGAATTAGATGGCGTATGTGAATCAACCAACCCGCACTGGGCCAGAGTGGTGGATATGGCACAATCACCCTTTCAGGGGTAGGCTAAAAGGCCAACAGTGGACTGTTAAAAGGCTGATTATCTCTACATAGTATAAATTGAAGTCGCTTTCCGCGTCTGTCTCTCTGTCTGTATGTCTGTATGGCCGCTAACTCCTCCTAAACCACGCAACGGATTTTGATGCGGTTTTCACCATCAGTTAGATACACTTTCAAGGAAGGTTTATACATATAACTAGCGACCCGCCCCGGCTTCGCACGTAAATTACACCCGTGCGAAGCCGGGCGGGCGGGTCGCTAGTAAATAAGTAAAATGTTCTTTTTGGTAATTTTTTTCTTCTAAAGGCGTAATAATTTCCTGCGCGCCTGTACGAGACAATGAAAAGTGTGAGTCAATGCGGACAGCGCTCATTTAATTTCACTTTCGTTTAGCATGCGCCGAACAATTTGTACGGAACACTTTGTTCCACGTTATGTTGACATATTGTGTAATAGGTATTCAGTACTATCGATGTTATGTTAGGTAATACATGTATTGTTTTTGTTGGAATCTCAGATTAGACATACAAGGGAGATATCATCATCATCATCATCATCATCAGCCAGAAGACGTCCACTGCTGAACATAGGCCTCCCCCTTTAACCTCCACACTGAACAACAGCCTGTCTTTAGCATCTACTGGATGCCCGCGACTCTTACAATGTCGTCGGTCCATCTAGAGTGAGGCCTACCTACGCTACGTCTTCCGGTTCGTGGTCTCCACTCATGAACCTTTCTTCGCCATCGGTTATCGGTTCTTCGAGCGATGTAGCCTGCCCATTGCCACTTCAACTTGCAGAAATATTTTAGCAGCTATGTCGGTGACTCTGGTTCTTTGGCGAATATCCACGTTTCGGATTCTATCGCGCAAAGAAACTCCGAGTATAGCTCTCTTCATTGCCCGTTGTGTGACTCTGAGTGTTTCCAAAACAAGGGACATATGCCTTAGTACAATTATCGTTCGTGTTTAAATATCTCCATGTTTTTTTCTGGGACTGCTACGACCGACCCACTGCCACTTTAGCTTGCTTTGGAATGTTTACGAGAGTGAAACCGAGGGGCGCAGACAGTGAACAATAAATGAAAAATACTTACGATTCACAGTAGGGCAGTTTCCCGTACCCTTTGTACGTCCTCATGTTGAGAGTCATTCCGCACTCTTGACATTTAAAGCATCCTTTGTGCCACACCTGGGAATCAAATAATAAAAATATTAATTTAAAAAAACTTTTTCATATCAATGGTTTTTTTTAAAAAGTTGTACGTACTAAACGTAAAGTGCTTTGGAAGACAAACCCGACGAGCCCAACCTCACTCCACTTTTATTGTGCGAACCGCTGGACTGTAAAATGAACTGCCTGAATGGGGGGTTTCCCAATTATAATTTGCGTGTCTCCAAGTCGCAAGTGAGTCAGTTTTTTTCTTGGGAAGCGTGCTTCACCGTAGACCGCGTCATCGGTTAACATCAGACGAGGTGGCGCTCAAAGACGAGCCTATTATTCAATAAAAAAAAAACAACTACGATATTTGGTGCATTCTACTTTGATCACCAGCAGGCCTAGCACGGGCCGTGGACATAATTGTCTTTCCACCATTTTTATCCCGCGAGAAAAAGACAAACGTATCCATATTCTAGCTTTGTCGCGTCTAGGCGTGGATAAAAACGGTGGAAAGACAATGTATCCACAGCCCATGCTAAGCCTGCTGGGTGACTATAGGCAAATCCATTTAAATTATTATTTCAGTATCCTTTGATCACCTTAGGTGATTATAGGTGACTCAAACTTTCGCGATTTGAACACATGCTTTAAACACCCGCTCTTCTCGCCGGACTCACCCGCAGTTTTCAGTCAGCTCATGACCACGGCCATTGTAACATGGTCGAAACGTCGAGCGAAAGGTACATATTTTTTACCTATATTAAATAATACGTGATAAGTCCCGATAAACATTTAAAACATATAGGTGACTCGATTCGAGGTATTAATGCGTAGTCTCTTAAGTGTCGCTATAGAGTTTACAGTGTACTTAAAATTTAACCATTGCATTTTGTTGTACGGCTGTCAAGTATATCATAACTCCGTCAAGCCTCAACAATATGTTTTGTTCAAGATCCTCGGTCCCTAGCCCCTTTCTCGGAGCGGCCGTCAGCTTCTGACCCGGTTTCCACGTCGACAATGGAAGGTGAAGCGGCAACAATGGACATTCCACTGTTGGCGACGACATAACTTAATTAACGGTATGCTATCTATAGAGCGACTAACTTCGTCGGCGATGATTATCATCATCAACGTCATTTCAGCCACGCTGCTGGACATAGGCCTCCCCCATCGACCTACAAAAGGGTCGGTTGGAAACGGCCTGCATTCAGCGATTTTAAGCTAACCATGGAAGTAGGCAACCAAAAAATAGATTGACCAAAATATTAATTATTAATATTAAAATATCTCTAATGGTGGAAAATTATGAGAAGAATCCCGTTTATTAAGCATCCAGTGAAGTAGTTTTTATTGTTTTCGCAATTTTTCAGGGTTAGTTATAAAGATACACTCTTCATTTTATTGTATATTTTTTTTTTTCCTGGGCTAGCGCCTTTATTAACTAAACAAAATACAAGCTAAAACTAAAACTATAGATACAGTTAGACTGCCCATAGACCGTTGAAGGTCTAGAGACAATCCAAATGCTCAAGCCCACTACCAGTTGGCAGCGTACCCAGCATGCTGGCGGCATTACCACGTTGAATGGCAATGCTTATGCGTTGAGCCAGAAACACGCCAGCATGCCACTCTTCATTGTACACACCGTATATTGCAAAAATAACATTTAAAACAAAAAAAGCAAAAAAAAAACTAGTGCAACAGTTGGCGGTCTTATCGTTAAGAGCGATCTCTTCCAGGTAACCTTGAGATGCATAATAAAGCATCTCATAAGCAAGCTCAAAGTCGCTCAACGAGCTATGGAGGGCTATACTCGGGGTTTCTCTGCGAGATCGAATCAGAAATGAGGAGATCCGTAGACGAACGTCACCGACATAGCCCACCATTAGCAAGTTGAAGTAGCAGTAAGCAGGGTATATCACGCAGAACAGATGGCCGATGGGGCCGAAAGGTTCTCGACTGGAGACCACGGACCGGTAAGAGCAGCGTAGGACGTCCACCCACAAGATGGACAGACGACCTAAAATATACCGCATGGAAACGCTGGATGTAGGCCGCTTCCAACCGGCCCTTTTGGAGACCGATGGGGGAGGCCTATGTCCAGGAGTGGACGTCCTACGGCTGAAATGATGATGATGAACCTTGAGATAGAGGGTTGTTCCAGCCCTGCGTTTTTTGGGTTGGTATCATAATAAAAATTGCGAATTATAAGTACAAAGGTACCTTTTGCCTTAGTACCACCGTCCGGTATGACCCTGTGTAAATCCGGCACAGATTTCAGGACAATGTAACCGTGATAGCAATTTGCCTACGTAGGTATGTGCAGCGACGCGGCAAGAGTCAATGCGCTTCGAAAGGAACGAAGCGTATCGATACCAACAGTTTTATTGTTTTAGGACATCACTACAAAAAAAAAAAAAAATTGATTACACTAGGGAAGTAGGTCGGGGTCGGCAACGTATTTGTGATGCCTCTGGTGTTACAGGTATCCATAGGCGACGGTGACTGCTAACCATCAGACAGCCCGTCTGCTTGTTTGCCACCTATGGCATAAAAAAAGAAAAAAAAAAGGTGATACTTTTTACAGCAACATTTTGGCACGAAACAAGCGAAGCGTAGAGGGCGCTATTGGTTTGAGGCACAGAAACAGAAGTAAATAGAACGAAAATGAGAAGGAAAATCTGTTACCAGGCATTACGAGTGAACCTTGATTGAACATTCTTATTTCGATCAACGCGTCGAACTCCGCATCAAAGTTGCTGATTTCGAATGACTGACGTTTCGTTTATATGGGTACAACCACAGAAAAGAGAAGATTTCTGTAAGAAATTTACTGTAGCCTGTTGTACCCACAGAAGAGAAAAAACATTTTTAAACGATTTTTTTTTCTCTTCTGTGGGTACAACAGGCTACAACAAATTTCTAACAGAAATGGCTTGACAGCCGTTCTAATTTTTTTTTTTTTTTATCTATACTCAATATTATAATGAGGAAAGATTTGATTGTTTGTTTGCATTGAATAGGCTCTAAAACTACTGAACCGATTTGAAAAATTATTTCACTGTTGGGAATCTACACTATCCCCGGGTAACATCTATAGGCTATATTATACTTTAAAAAAAATAGGGAACCTTACTAAAACTCCAATAATGTAACCCAAGGTGTAAAAAATAAGATTTACAATTTTAACTTTGCGTGTTTGACAGTTCTAAGACAGGACAACGTCTGTCAGGTCAGCTATCATACTAATATTATAAAGAGGAAAGATTTGATTGTTTGTTTGTTTGTTTGCATTGAATACGCTCCGAAACTACTGAACCGATTTGAAAAATTCTTTCACTGACGGGAAGCTACGCTATCCCCGGTTGACATAGGCTATAATCTATACCCGTGCGAAGCAGGGGCGGACCGCTAGTGTATTATAAATGCGAAAGTGTGTTTCGTTTGTTGGTTTGTTTGTTCCTCTTTCACGCTGCAACGGAACAACGGATCGACCTGATTTTTTGCATGAGTATAGTTAAAGTATAGGTAAAGTATAGTTCAAGAGCCAGAGTATGATATATAGGCTACTTTTCATCATCATCATCACCATCACCATTTTTCATCACTACGCGGGCAAAACCGCGGGGCGCAGCTAGTAATCTATAAGGAGTGTACGCATGAGATTTCAATAGCAAGTCGTGACTCAGGCGAAGGGCGTTCGAGACGCGCTATGCTACTGACCTAGTTTACTTGAGCGTTTTAATACCGTACCTAGGTCACCTTTGAATTGCTGCATGACCTAGGCATTAAGAGCGGCTGAGATAGATGCGTTTTTTATGCGACTGCCTTAGGAGGGCTATGTTTTATACCCGATTAGCTGCGCCCCGCGGTTTCACCCGCGTAGTGATGAAAAATGGCGATGATGATGATGAAAAGCCTATGTCACTCTCTGGCTCTTGAACTATACCCATGCAAAAAATCAGATGCCTTATTATGGATGATTCGGATCGTGATCGCGTGCCATCTCACTTACGCACGTGGTGCGAGTAAGTAGATGCGAACGGGACGGCATGCAATCTCGATCACAATCAAACTTCTATAATAAGGCCGCAGGTCGATCCGTTGTTCCGTTACAGCGTGAAAGAGGAACAAACATCCATACATACAAACTTTCGCGTTTATAATATTAAAGTAGGATTATCTAGGAGGGTGAAGTTAAATCGATTTTTAACTATCACGGTTGTTCACTACAGTTAACAATGAACAATAATGGTATAACACTGTTTTAAACTGTCACGGTTGTTCATTATAGTTATATGATTATTTACAGGATATGTTGGTATAACATGGTGCATGTAACTGCGCCGAAATATCGGGAGCTCATTCCACAACCTTACCACGGTAAATATCCTGTAAATAATCATATAACTTTAATGATGGTATGATTATTAACGATATTATTATTCTTTTATTAGGGTTCCGTACCCAAAGGGTAAAAACGGGACCCTATTACTATGCCTACGCTGTATATGTCTGTCTTTCCGTCCGTCCGTCTGTCCTACCTTTAAACGGCTGTATCTTTCGCACCGTAATAGATAGCCAGTTGAAGTTTTCACAGAATATGTAAAATTACGGCGGATTAACTAAGAATTAGTAATAAAAAAAGGTGGCAGGCTGTACTTCAGTGAGGAGGTCAAAGGGGGAGGCCTAAATGTTCAGCAGGGGACGTCTCCTGGCTGATGATGATGAAGGTATCTGAGATGCCCTTGGTGTTGCAGCCCGTTGTTTGCCACCTATTGCATTAAAAGAACTTCGGTTGTTTTTTTTTGTCAAACACCCTTCAGGTTCTGTGGATGTCCAGCCTCAAAGCTAACAGTATGGTGACCCTATTGTTAGGCCACTCCCGACTTTGAAATGATTGATTTAATAATTCAATTGTCCATCATTAAAACCAATGATCTCTACCGTAAGTCATTTAAAACTGTTTTAATTTTATTATTTGTTTTGAATTTATCTTCGTGATTTTTTCACTTCACTAGATGGACCGACGACATTGTGAGAGTCGCGGGCATCCAGTGGATGCAAAAGGCAGGCTGTCGTTCAGTGTGGAGGTTAAAGGGGGAGGCCTATGTTCAGCAGTGGACGTCTTCTGGCTGATGATGATGATGTTTTTTTTTATCCCCTCACATGTAGTTAGAAGTTACAAGGTACTAAACATTCGGACGGACTGACAGACGAACAGACGGACCAACGGACAGAACGAATTTATAAGGGCTTCTTGTACGGAACCCTAGAAATGGAACTGATGGCATATGGTACCGAGATGTGGTCTGTAACAAGTGTTGGCCTTTTGGAAAAACTCAGTCACACAGCGGGCAATGGAGAGAGCTATGCTCGGAGTTTCTATGCGCGATAAAATCCGAAACGTGGATTTTCTCCAAAGAACCAGAGTCACCGACATAGCTGTTAAAATTTGCAAGTTGAAGTGGCAATGGGCAGGCCACATCGCTCGAAGAACCGATAACCGATGGGGAAGAAAGGTTCTGGAGTGGAGACCACGAACCGGAAGACGCAGCGTAGGGAGGCCTCCCACCAGATGGACCGACGGCATTGTAAGAGCCGCGGGCATCCAGTGGATGCAGATGGTAGGCTGTCGTTCAGGAGGTCAAAAGGGGGAATTAACATGAAATGTAACGTATTATAATATATGTTTTATTTATATTACACAGGAATTACGTAAGATTAACCCGGTTAGAGCAAAGCGAGACGCAGCCGCGCGCGCGCATTCACCTTGAAAAAGAGCGCCTAATGCGGTTGAAACTATAGTCTGAGTAATCGGCTTAATCTTACGTTAGTAATTCCCGTGTAATATAAAGAAAATGTGTGAAAACCGCGTCAGTAGGTTCCATAGTATTACATGTATTAAATAAAATCGTGGCAATGGGCAGGCCACATCGCTCGAAGAACCGATAACCGATGGGGAAGAAAGGTTCTAGAGTGGAGACCGCGAACCAGAAGACGCAGCGTAGGTAGGCCTACCACTAGATGGACCGACATCGTGAGAGTCGCGGGCATCCAGTGGAGGCAGGCTGTCGTTCAGTGTGGAGGTCAAAGGGGGAATTAACATAAAAATTTAACGTATTATATGTATTTAATAAAAGTCTAACGAAAAACTGCTAACACAGGGATCTCAGAAAAAAAGATGGACCTTAATCCACCATGCTGGCCCAGTGCATGTCATAATTTTACGAGGTTCTTGGACATTTTTCTCACGACGTTTTCCTTCACCGTTTTTTGACGATGGCATCGAAACTGCATATAATTTATGTAAGTGCCTAAATAAGTCATTGGTGCAGGGCCGGGGATCGAACCGGGTGCCGCCAGATTGTAAAGCCACACATTGTGGATTTTCCTTGGATACAAACTAAACGTTTTGATTCTACGTTTCTAATCCGTACGACAAAGGATTGGAACAATCTGCCAGCTTCCTTGTTTCCTGAGAGATATAATCTGGGCCTTTTCAAGGCCAGAGTGAATAGGCATCTTTTCAGTCTGGGTGCTTTAGCTTCGACCACATCGTCGCTTACCAACAGGCGAGTTGGTTTCGGGGTAGTGGTCCACAGTTGGACCACTGTATACACCAGTACACACCAGTGTTGGACAACCAGTGTATGTCCAACTATTTTTGTAGTTAGACAACGGCCCCATAACTAGAACCGTAGTCCATCTGATTCCAACTAGTAGGACATACCAGTTGGACCACTGCTCCGAAACGGTCAAACACGGCCTTCAGTGCAAGTACCGTTCTTTATCGATCATCTTGAGATCGTCAAATTCGATAAAATGCCATGTAATCAGTCCTCGCTATGATCGATTCTATGGCATTTTATCGAATTTGACTATCGATAAAGAACGGTACTTGCACTGCTTATTCGCGATAAAAAGCGCAAATGCTACCGTTTGGCCATCATCACATCATCAGCCATTAAATGTCCACTGCTGAACAAGGCCTCCCCCTTAGAGAGGGGTGTTGCCATAATCCCCACGCTTGGCAGGCGGCTTGGAGATCGCAGTACGTTCACCGTGTACTAACAGGACGCTGCTGCCCATCCTCAGGTGGTTCTGGTCGCAGTTTTAGGACATACCCGGGTCCATCATTTGGCCACCATCGCTCTTATATTATTAACCAGACAAAATGTGGCAAAACTGGAACATATCTGATAGAATTTCACAGCGTAGCTAGTACATGGTCGTCTAGATATAACTACGTACTACCTACTGTACTCTGCTGCAGCTATGGGTATAGGCGATGTTTACACTCGCGATAATTTGCGCGTGAGTCACCACCGCGACCCCGTTCGAGTTTTTGTACTGTTACTAGAATTTTACATAGTGGACCATAATAGTGAGGTAATTCTATAAAACGCCTGTTACGGGCGTTTATTATATTGCTATGTTATGATAGCCCGTTGGTCGAGTTGGTAGTGAACCTGCCTTCTGAGCTTGGGGGCGTGGGTTCACACATATATAGTGGGTACATACATATATAGTTTTAAATACATCATCAGCATCAGCAGCAGCCATTAAACGTCCACTGCTGGACAAAGGCCTCCCTCTTAGAGAGGGGTGTTGCCATAATCCCCACGCTTGGCAGGCGGCTTGGGGATCGCAGTATGTTCACCGTGTACTAATAGGATGCTGCTGGCCATCCTCCGGTGGTTCTGGTCGCAGTTTTAGGACATACCCGGGTCCCCGGGTTTAAATACATAACATACTTAAATAGATATTAACACCCAGATATAGAACAAACACAAATGTTCATCACACAAATGTTTGTCCTAGGTGGGAATCGAACCCACGCCCCCAAGCTCAGAAGTAATGAATGAGAGTGGCGAGTGACGTCAGAACACCGGCCATCTGGAGTGTCCGGCAAGTGACCGGCGCCTTGTATGGCCATCTGTTATGTTGCCACTTTGCTAACTTTCCAAGTAATACCTGATAATGTTTAGTTTATATTGACTTTCTGACAAGACTCGGCATCTATTTAGGGTTCCGTACCCAAAGGGTGTTAACTGGACCCTATTTAAGCCTACCTTGTCTGTTTGTCTATCCATTCGTCTGTCCTACCCTTTAACGGCTGTATCTTTCGAACCGTAATAGATAGCCACTATAATTATAGGGATCAAAAAACTTTTCTATTTAAGTGTATTAGCCGAAAGTGGATCTCTAAGGAACAGAAGCGAAACTTTTCTAAAAGTGTCTCTAAGGGGAAAGTGTATCTCTGGGGAATAAATCGAAATTTTCACATAATATGTAATGTTACGGCGGATACTAAAAAAAAATTAAAAATTATTTAAACCGGCCAAGTGCGAGTCGGGCTCTTACATCGAGGGTTCCGTACCACCACATAGCTTGTTAGTACATTTTTTTTTGCAAAAAGACAATATCCCATCAACGCTCATGCGGTCACCCATCCAAGTTCCGACCGCGCCCGACGTTGCTTCACTTCGGTGATCGTACGAGAATCAGTAAATAAAAATATAAATTTGACACCAACTCACACTTGGCCATTATTTATAATTTTTTGTTGTATGGGGACCCCCCTTTCGTTTTTACTTTTTACGGTTCGAAAGATACAGCCGTTTAAAGGTAGGACAGACAGACAGACGGACAGACAGACAGACATCGTAGGCTTAGTAATAGGGCCCCGTTTTTACCCTTTGGGTACGGAACCCTAAAAACTAGTTGCGAAAAGTTGCGCAACCGCAAAACGTATCTCGGCGCGTTAAGATTCACGTTCGCGTGATTTTCCGCGCTGTTTCGAGCTCGCGTTAAGGAGCCGTAAGAGTACCTACCTACTTACAAATTCCGTCATATATTTTTTACCTCGACAAATATTATGTAAGCCGATAATGTTTGATATCGTAAAAGATAACTGTAGGTATTTATAGCCCACTATAGATACTTTATCTATAGTGCAGTGAGTATTCAAGGTTACACGAAACGTTGCTCCATTGTCGAGAGGAGGTCATTATTATGAAAAAAAATCATTCACCGAAATGTAAACACCTGATATTTTTTCCGCGAATTCAATGTTCGTGCCGTAGTATTTTTTTACATTAATCATCATCATTTCAGCCATAGGACGTCCACTGCTGGACATAGGCCTCCTCTATCGATCTTCAAAAGGGCCGTTTGGAAGCGGCTTGCATCCAGCGTTTACCTGCGGTCTGTTTTAGGTCGTCTGTCCTCTCCATTCGAGAACCTTTCGGCCCCATCGGCTATCTGTTCTGCGTGATATATGCCCTGCCCACTGCCACTTCAACTTGCTAATCCGGTGGACTATGTCGGTAACTTTAGTTCGTCTACGGATCTCCTCATTTCTGATGCGACCTCGTAGAGAAACCCCGAGTATAGCCCTCTCCATAGCTCGTTGTGCGTCCTTTGAGCTTGCTTATGAGGCCCATAGGGAGAGACCACATTTGACTGCCGTATGTCATCACTGGCAACACACACTGGTTGAAGACCTTCGTCTTAAGGCACTGAGGTATTTTGGACGATGAGGTATGTTTTAATAGGCTTAAAAAAAATCGGTACCAGGTACCAGGATATCAGAAACGATGGAGAGGTGTTTCATTCTGCTCCGTATCAGAAGGTCTACTTGTGCCTACAACAGCAGTTTGGTGTGTTCGCACGTTTAATTTTTTTTTGTACAATGTAGGTAATTAGATTTAATTAGATTAAAAAAAATATATATATATACTATACCGAGAACCAGTTGTCTGGATAAATCTAACATAGGTTTTAAGAAAACTTACTAGCTCGAAAAAAGCCGTGGTAGCCCATTTGGAAGACCGCTAGACTTGAAAGTGTGAGGTCGCGGGTTCAAACCCCGGGCCCGTACCAATGAGCTCTTTGGAGCTTATGTACGGATTTTCATACCACTGGCTTTTCGGTGAAGGAAAATATCGTGAGGAAACCTGCATACGTACGGAGAAGGAATTCAATGGCGTATGTGAATCCACCAACACGCACTGGGCCAGCGTGGTGGATATGGCCCAATCACCCTTTCGGGGGTAGGCTAAAAGTCCAGCAGTGGACTGTTAAAAAGGCTGATTATGATTGATTTATGATTGACTAACTCGAAATGTAACGTAGAATGTATTTTTTAAATAAATAAATAAAATAAAATAAACTATATATCTATTTTTATACTTCCTTTCGTTTAGAGCCGCCGTTCCGTTTAACCCTTTATAGTAGGTAGGTACCTCGGTTGCACTTTCACACCTAGCGCAACATAATTGCGATAACTATAGGTTTGGTAACTGGTTACGTAACGCACTGGCGCTAGACGTCGGTGGCGTTACTTGGCTTTGGTCCAACACCAAGCCCAAAGCAAAAGAAACAAACGACTTCAAGCACAGAAAAGAGAAGTAAATAGAACGGAAATGAGAAGGAAAATCTGTTACCAGACATTATGACAGAACCTTGATTGAACATTCTTATTTAGATCAACGCGTCGAACTCCGCATCACAGTTGCTAACTGTTTTCGAATGACTGACGATAAATAATTTAATAAATAAATTTTCGATAGCCCATTGGTCCAGTTGGTAGTGAACCTGCCTTCTGAGCTTGGGGGCGTGGGTTCGATTCCCACATAGGACAAACATTTATGTGATGAACATTTGTGTTTGTTCTATATCTGGTTGTTAATATTTATTTAATTATGTATTCAAAACTATATATGTATGTATATCAGTCTCTGGCAGCCATATCACAAGCTTTGCTTAGTTTGGGGTCAGATGACCGTGTGTGCAAAAACTTCACGAATATTTATTATTTATAACAGTATACTGTCAATAATTTAATAGTATATTAAATAAACAAATTATTCTGTCAATAAAAAAATATCAAGAAAGTTTCTATAAAAATATACAATGTCAAAAACAACTGCAAAAAGATATGATTCCGGCCAGGATCGAACTGGCGGCCTTCTGCGTGTAAAGCAGATGTGATAACCACTACACCACGGAACCAGTTGAACGCTACGCCGTAATTCGTAATCGTGTACTTCGATCAAGTATAACACAAGTGATGACGTCACATAGGTTTTTTTTTTACAATGCCATATAATGCGTTGTAACATTTAAAGGATAAATGCACTAAGTACACATGTTTATAGCCTGTTTATAGGGTGTTGCAATTTAATAGGTCCGCTTCGAAAAAAAGCGTTGCAGTTGTAAAAACTATCGCTTGGTCCACTAAAATCCATTGTAAAGATACATTAATAGATTTTTTTTGCATCTTTATTCCTTTATTCTTATATCGGCCGTAAATTATACAAAAGTTATCTGCAGTGGTGGCCAAATGAGTGAACTAAAAATGTCTAATGGTATTGTTTAGATATTCGATGGTAGCTCCCCCACTGAATTTTAAAAATAAGTTGGTCGCACTTCGAAATGTTTAACGCAAATGATGACGTCATTATTCTAATTTGGGATTGAGATTGTTATCTTAAATTATTTAATTAGTATTCTGTGATGGGACAGGAAATGAGATTTAACGTATTTAGGAGAATTAGAAATGAGCTAAAGCCTGTACACTAGAAACAGTTTGCGTCATGCTGTGTTTCCGAATATTGTTAATCGACTTTCAAACAAAGGTGTTATATATAAAGATGTTGTATATTCCTTTTGTATAGTCATTAGTTATATGTTATCAAATATAGTTAAAAAAAAATATGTTAAAAGTTGACAAAGGGCACAGACCCAGGAGTCCATGGAGAATAAATAAAAAATAAAAAATAAAAAAAAAGGTTTTTTTTTTTTTTTTTAATTATCAATTATTGTGGTGTTCTCAATTGGGTAGTATAAATATATATAATTCGGCAGAGCAGTGCAAGCGACGCAAATATGCTAACCTCGGCAGTGGTGACATATTTGAGGAGTTTGGGGTCGAGACATTGGGCCATTGGGGACCGGGAGCTCACCTCATTTTCAAAAATCTTTCAGAGCGCCTGGTTAATGCGACGCATGACCAAAATCCTGGCGTGTTTCTGGCTCAACGCATAAGCATTGCCATTCAACGTGGTAATGTCGCCAGCATGCTGGGTACGCTGCCAACTGGTAGTGGGCTTGAGCATTTGGATTGTCTTTAGACCTTCAGCGGTATATGGGCAGTCTAACAGTATTTGTAGTTTTAGTTTTAGCTTTTATTTTGTATAGTTAAAAAAGGCACTTGCCCCGTAAAAAAAATAAAAAAATTTACTACACAATTTTTTTTACAGTTTGGACTGCTTGTGAAGTCTACTTAGATATAGGTTTCTGGGTAAAACCAAAAGTTGAACAGGGAAATAACATATGAATAACAACACAATATAAAGAAAATAATATCGCCACTGAGTCAGTGATATTGCAATGATGTCATGACCCTAATTATTTATCCCTATGACCTGTTCGGTGTTTGGTATTGTAGGTAATTTTAATTTAGGTAATGTAAGCCATAACCTTGTAACCTATTACAATGCCAGAGTGGGCACGAAGAATCGACACCGCTTTATGGTTGATATTCCGAGAACCCGTACAAAGCGCTTTGATTCCACATTTACTGTGCGAACTGCTAGTCTGTGGAATTCGCTGCCTAAGTGGGTGTTCCCCGATAGTTACAATCTGGGTGTCTTCAAGTCAAGGTGTGAATAGGTTTCTTCTAGGTAAGCGGTCTCCATCGCAGGCGAGTTCGCGGCCAAGCGAAAGCCTATTCATAATTTAAAAAAAAACTATGTTTAGTATTAAAGCCATCTTTTCCCATTTTTACCGACTTCAAAAAAGAGGAGGTCATCGATTTCACTGTATGTTTTTTATAATGTTTGTTACGTGATTTTTGCCTATTTAGAGTTGTTTTCGATGATAATTTTTTTATTTGGTAGGTCATAACTCATAGGTGGTCCCATATTTTTTTTAACGCTATTAATTCAGCGGTTTATAAATAACTAGCAGGCCGCCCCTGCTTCGCACGGGCGAAGCCGGGATATATAGCCTATGTCAACCGGGGATAGTGCAGCATCCCAACAGTGAAAGAATTTTTCAAATCGGTTCAGTAGTTTCGGAGCCTATACAATGCAAACAAACAAACAATCAAATCTTTCCTCTTTATAACATTATAGTTTAGATATAAACTAGCGACCCGCCCGCCCGGCTTCGCACGGGTGTAATTTGCGTGCGGAGCCGGGGCTGGTCGCTAGTTACATATATAAACCTTCCGTGAAAAATTATCTAACTGATGGTGAAAACCGCATCAAAATCCGTTGCATGATTTAAGAGGAGTTACCGACCATACAGACAGACAGACGGGGAAAGCGACTTTAATTTATACCATGTAGAGATAGAGATTAGCAATTTTAGTCATTCTAGTTTTAGTTTGTCTACTTCCATAGTTAGCTTAAAATTATAAAAATGGAGTCATATCAAAATTGAATGTTTTATCTACCACATCATTAAACTACCACAGACCGGTAAAGACCGAAACACGATTAAGGATGTTTCGCTTGATAGAAAGAAAATATGACAGTAACACTGATTTGTGCTTTTCTCCGTTTTCAGGGTTCCGTACCTCAAAATGAAAAAACGGAACCCTTATAGGATTACTCACGATTTTTTCCTTCACCATTTTTGAGTGATGGCATAGAAACTGTTTGTATGTATAGATGTATGAATGTTTGTTCCTCTTTCACGCTGCAACGGAACAACGGATCAATCTGATTTTTTGCATGGGTATAGTTCAAGAGCCAGAGAGTGACATATAGGCTACTTTTCATCATCATCATCGCCATTTTTCATCACTACGCGGGTGAAACCGCGAAGCGCAGCTAGTAATTTATACGTAAATACGTCATTGGTGCAGGACCAAGGATCGAACCAGGAGCCGTCGGATTGTAAAGTGCACATGCTACCTCTCGGCCACCATCGCTTTCCATGTCTATTACATTTTAATATCAAATTATATCAAGAATATTATCCTGAATAGTGCTAAATAGGTATGTGCTTTAAATATCTATGATAAGATGTTATCTAGGTAGCACCTTATAATGAGGTTTTTATCTACCAAATAAGGTTTTATCTTATCTCTAGCATGTGTGACTCCAATAAAAGTAAACACATTAATATTTGTTATTAGCGACCCGTCCGCCCGGCTTCACATCACATCACACATCATCAGCCATTGAATGTCCACTGCTGAACAAGGCCTCCCTCTTACAGAGGGGTGTTGCCATAATCCCCACGCTTGGCAGGCGGCTTGGGGATCGCAGTATGTTCACCGTGTACTAACAGGACGCTGCTGCCCATCCTCCGATGGTTCTAGTCGCAGTTTTAGGACATACCCGGGTCCTACCTACCCGCCCGGCTTCGCAGGGGTGTAATTTACGTGCGAAGCCGGGGCGGGTCGCTAGTTATATATATAAACCTTCCGTAAAAATGGATCTAACTCACGGCGAAAACTGCATCAAAATCCGTTGCGTGTTTTAGGAGTTAGCGGATAGACAGACAGACGCGGAAAGCGACTTTAACTTATACTGTGTAGAGAAGAGAAGTGTCACTAGCTGTTGATGGAACCATGAACTTTTCCAGGATAAATAGCATAACCCCCACAGATCTGATAACCCCCTTACTTATAAATGTGGACGTCATGTCTTAGTTACACCGTCTTTTGTCTTTTTGTATCTTTCAAATTTTATACTCTATCGATAAAGACAAAAGACGGAGTAACTATTCCAAGATCATTAGTCTAATTCGATAAAATGCAATTTTATCAGTACTCGCTATTATCGATTCTAACATTTTATCGAATTTGATGATCGATAAAGAACAGTAAGTACTTGAACTGCAGAATTTATAATTTTCATAAACTTTTACCTAAGCTGCATAATGAATATTTGGTAAACGGCAGATTATCGTTTATTCCATTCTGTCCGACTATTTGTCCGATGATCGGACTGTTTGGACAAAAATATTCCAATCTGTCCGACTGGCCAGTCGGACAGATTGGACACGCAAATTTTGTTCCAAATAGTACTACTAAGAATATTACGATACAATCAATCTGAAAAGTAATTAGGTACTTTTTGTAGGATTATCATCTTTGAAGTAAGTACTTCACACCAAACACTTCTAACAAAATAATTAATATGAATCTATCGTAATTATCATTTGTATGTTATTTCATCATCATCATTTCAGCCTATTATGTTCCCACTGCTGGGACACAGGATTTTTCTCAGAGAGAGAGAGAGGATGGGCCCTAATCCACCATCATTATCATCATTCGCAAAGTATCCTGAATTTAAAATTTCATCATCATCATCATTTCAGCCTACCATGTTCCCACTGCTGGGACACAGGTCATCCCTCACAGAGAATGGGTCCTAATCCATCATCATCATCATTATCAGCCTACTCTTATCAGATGGACTTGGGCCTGTCTCAGGGTAGATGTAGGCGTTGACAGATATCAGTGACATCATCACCATCATTAGCCTACGTTTATCAGACCACTGCTGCTGGATTTGGGTATCTCTCCATGGTTTAATGTGGGCGTTGACAGATATTAGTGTGACAGCTGTCAAACTTCGTTGGGTGATATCTCGGAAACTGTTGATCCTGGACTAGCAGTCTCTTTGCAGAAGTGATAGATCTCGTCGAGATCTTCATTCCCGATGACAGCTGTCAAACTTGGTTGGGTAATATCTCGGAAACTGTTGATCCTGGACTAGCAGTCTCTTTGCAGAAGTGATAGATCTCGTCGAGATCTTCATTTCCGATGACAGCTGTCCAACTTGGTTGGGTGATATCTCGGAAACTGTTGATCCTGGACTAGCAGTCTCTTTGCAGAAGTGTTAGATCTCGTCGAGATCTTCATTTCCGATGACAGCTGTCAAACTTGGTTGGGTGATATCTCGGAAACTGTTGATCCTGGACTAGCAGTCTCTTTGCAGAAGTGATAGATCTCGTCGAGATCTTCATTTCCGATGACAGCTGTCATTCACAAGGTCGAACAAAAAGCTTCACCAAATCAAAGTACCAGGAATGCATAAACCATGAAGAGGTTTTCCACCTCGTGAAGCGACCGCGACCCGTGATCACACTCTCCACAGCCGAGTAGTTTCTACTGTGTTCCTCCACAAGTAGAACAAACGTTAATTATTGGAAAACGTCGATACCAGGTACATACCAGGATAACAGAAACGATGGAGAGGTATTTCACTCTAGATTCATAAAAAGTGTGATCATGGGTCGCGAAGGGGAAACCGTCTTCATGGTTTATACATTCCTGGTGCTTGGGACTTGGTGAAAAAAACTATTCTTAATTATTATATTGCACATAGAAATTAGTCGACACTCAAAGTCAAAATAGTAGGAAAAAAATAAATAAGTATAACATTTTTGTTTTCACTGTACTTTTCTGCCAGTAGTACTATTTGGAACAAAATTTGCGTGTCCAATCTGTCCGACTGGCCAGTCGGACAGATTGGAATATTTTTGTCCAAACAGTCCGATCATCGGACAAATAGTCGGACAGAATGGAATAAACGGCCAAAACGCCAACACTGAGAACCCTGTTTGTGTTTAATTATTACCTACCTAATTATGTGGATTAGGCTGATATTGGTAAATGGACTATTGATGCTTTGAGGGTTATAAATAAACTGAGCTATTAAGGTAAACAACTTATGAATGGAAGAACAGATATTATACAGAGTGTAAGGGGAACACTCTCGAAGCCAAAAGAAGGTACCTAATTGTACCATTATGATCCACTTTTACTATGGGATCAGCCCTGAAATCCTGCGAAAAAAAATCAGCTGTTCCATACATTTTGTCGAGTGTCAATGACCGTTTTCTATAGAACAGCTGATATTTTTTTCAGGGCTGGTCCCATAGTAAAAGTTGTTTATAATGATGAGTACAATTACCTTCTTTTGGCTTCGAGAGTGTCCCCTTACACCTCGTATAGGATGAGAAACAGCACCAGCCTTTTCTTGTCTCATCTCAAATACATTTAGAAAGAAAGAAAATAAATTTTATTCGACACCTTTACAAAAAAACTTATATCTAGAGGATACAATCAGTGTCGAATGGGTCCGTCTCGGCATAATTGCCAAAGATAGGCATTACACATTGCATCGCAATTTAGGCAGATGACAACTTGCCACCCATTATATGTGTCCCCCATAAAGGCTGCCAGAGGAGCAATGTTGGGGTACTGGCTTAGGGTGTCGAGAGGTGTGCTGCACTTTCACTGAAGTGTACTCTCGGCTTAATGCCTTTAACTTTCACCCTGGAGCTTAGGTTTCTAACTCTAACGGTTTCCGACCAGATGGTCGGTTAAGGCTAGCCAGGGAGCTCTAAATCTCATTTAGTCCCATCGAATCAGGGCATGGAAGACGCAGCGTAGGGAGGCCTCCCACTAGATGGACCGACGACATTGTGAGAGTCGCGGGCATCCAGTGGATGCAAAAAGCACGCTGTCGTTCAGTGTGCAGGTTAAAGGGGGAGGCCTATGTTCAGCAGTGCACATCTTCTGGCTGTTGATGATGATGACGAATCAGGGTATGCGGTGTCATCACTCACCGAATCAATTATTATTTATTCTAATATTATGGCCAATACTGGCTGTCTCTCGGTTTCTTTTTATAACTAATCGGCTGAATCGATATTGCTCAAATTTGGCACGGAAGTGCATCATGAGAACGGTAATAGAATATATGGCAGAATAGCAGAAAAAATCGCCAAAATTCGGGCATTACTGCGGGTGGACGTCCAATAATCATGTGCTGAACAATGGACCCGGGTATGTCCTAAAACTGCGACCAGAACCACCGGAGGATGGGCAGCAGCATCCTGTTAGTACACGGTGAACGTACTGCGATCTCCAAGCCGCCTGCCAAGCGTGGGGATTATGGCAACACCCCTCTCTAAGAGGGAGGCCTTGTTCAGCAGTGGACATTTAATGGCTGATGATGTGATGTGATGTGAACAATGGATGGAGAGAACCAACACTATTGAATTAGTTTTGATAACAGTCAAAAACCTTTAAAATGCTAAAGTGAATAGATTCTTCTAGATCAACGTGTTCCATCCTTGTCATCAGGGGAGTTGGCGGCCACACGTAGATCTAATCTATATAATCATTGCATGGCATGGGGTCAAAGATCTCACTATGTAATGGATGACCCTACCTAATTAGAAAAAAAAAACCTGGTAGGTACATAATAATTGCACAAAAAGGTCTAATCGAGATTTGAATATAATCGGTATAGGAGTAAGACAAGGTCGAGAAATTACTCTAGAGAGCTAATTAGGTAAAAGGTCGACTAGAGTACAGATATGGCATTATACAGACCACCACAATGATATCAGACTCAATTTATATAATAAAATGAGTCATTCCTCCGGAAGACTGAATTGGATGTACCTACCGGCCACACGAGAATATTACGAAAAAAGTTGATAGAATTCAAAACTTCGACGAAAACTTCCGTCTTACTTCAATTAACAGCGAGTTTAGCCAATCGGCGAATGGAATGATGCTGCGCCCGAGATGGAAAGCGAGTTTCCTACGGAATGCAAGTGAAAATTACCTTGTCCAAACATTTTAATTCCTCCGTTGGATACACTGTTTTCTCACACCTTGCGCAAGTTTTATTCATTTTGAATGTTTGTCACTCGATAACACTTTAACAAATAACGACACTGATATTTCTCAGAGCAACACAAGTTTTCACGATTCACAAACAAAGTTTCGGAATCACTTTTGTTATAAAACACTCACGAGCACGATTTTCGTAGCATCTCCTGCATCTCCGAACGCGCATGCCAAAAAATGATTTGACAAATGGCGGCCGTTAGGGATACCATAATACACGAATTAAATTCTACCAATACATTTTGTTGATTTTCTACCATCTGTACATTTGTGAAAACCTAGGAAGGATCTATCTTCCCACCGTTACGGGGTCGTGGTCCTTCGTTAGGAGCAGTGTTTCAACTATTATTTATTAATTATCGAAGGACTGCAGACTCAAGATGGTCACACCATAGTCCAACTGGTTGGACAGAGTAGTTGGACTCCATAACGCTTCCCACAACACTCAATTTTCTCTATCACTATAGATTTAATGACTGCACCATTTTAGAATTAGAAATAAATTTAATAACTCAACAAGTATAAATAAACTAAAATCTACAAACAGAGACACTTTTCTCTCTGGAGTACTGACAGTGCCTCATTGAATAATTGCTTTGACGTTTGAATCATTTCCGTTAGATGATTGTAATCATCCTGTTTTTCCTCTTCAATCATCTTCAATTTATCCTCCATGATCTTGAGCTTTTCATCTGCCAACTCCAACTTGTAACGCAAATCTTCTCTGTCCAAACTATCATAACCGTCAGGTTGAGATTCTGAAGATGTGCTATCACTTGGCCTTTCAGCAGCAGCAGTTACCGAAGAAAGCTTTTTCATTACAGACACAGCTCCAAACGCATCAATTTCTTTATAACCAATAGATGTTTTAGAAACCCGAGAACCTCTTTTCGAGGCTTCTTTCAATACTTTTAATTCATCCTCAAGAGTGCGAACTTTGCGTTCTAGTCGTCGTTTCTTATCTTTTACTTTTCTGTGATTAAGTTCCAGTTCTTCCCATTGATGCCTTTCGGCAGTCAGGCGCTCGTTTAACGTGTTTACAAGTTCGGACAGCTTTTTGATTTCATTGTCAGTGGCTGTCTTCATTGGCGTGAAGAAAACGCTTTGTAGAGAACATTCTTCGTATCTTAACAGTTGAGCTCGCAGCTCTTCAATTTTAGAAGCCTTCTCAGTTGCTTGCTTTCGCAGAGCGTCAATTTTGGCATCAGTGTTACTCATAAGCTTGTGATACTCAGCTATCTCACTGTTCATTTTGTTCATCTTTACGGTATTTTCTTTCAAAATCTCTTGATAGTATAGTTCACTGTTTTTGATTTGATTCTATAAATAAAAAATAAGAGTTCACTATTTTTGTAACCTAACAATTGTCATTTAAAAAACCAAGTGTCTATTTAATGAAAATGCGTTTTTATGAATATCTTCATGAGTTGTGTTTAAAAAAGTCCCAAATCAATTTTGAAACAACTAAAATGGTATTAAGAACCTAATTGACAATCAAACTAGATACCTACTGTATCAGCATTTTTTGCACTTACTCTTTGCTCATTGATCAGCATGTCATCATGGTTACTCTTCTCAACAAAAGTTTGCATCTTCATCCTGATAGTTGTTGCATCACATTCCAAGTTTCTGATCCTACATTTTGCTCCATCTAACTTCTTCTTAAGCTCTTGATTCTCATCTTGGAGACTTTTGAGGTCTTTCATGGCTTGATCTATCTCTTTCTTTCTTTTTAGTTCTAATTCACGAATGACCTGTGTACGCAAAATTCATTAAGAGTTGAAACTTTGTATAATTTTTAATTATGAAAAATATTTTTGTACTCCATAATGTTATGACTTTTTAATAGATTTGTATGCACTATTTTAATTTTGTTCGATCTGGTCCACCGGTCCACCCATCATCCATCTTCTTTCATTCACGAATTACTCTGAGTGTATATTATACCTTACCTACCATAAATAGTAGGAACACAGTAATAACTTTAAAGCAAACAGGAGAGCTAATCTTACAAGATAATAGTAGAGCACCAGACCCAAGCAAATAAGTAACTTAAACTGATAATTACGTGGTTCTGATCGCTTTTCTTGGGATCTTTATCAATCACTTTAGGTTTGCCGCTCAATTTATCTTCTAACTCAGAAATCTTTGCTTGCAAACAGAATATCTGCTGAGCCCTTCCTTTCCAGCCAGCCAGATCATTCTGCAATTCTTTAATGCTCGTGAATTTGTCTCCCAATTCTTGCTGTAGAATTTTTGTGGCTATCAAGATTTCATTCTTAAGCTCTAGGTTTCGATTCTTGCTGTCATACAACTTTTTATTGACGACGGTTAATTTGTTATTTAGTTCTTTTAGTTCATCAGGACTGGCGTCTATTGGTTCGTCTTTGCAGACACAAACGTCTAGTTTATCGTGTTCTTTATTGATAATATCTAGTTGAACGATTTTACGTTCTAATGCTGCATTTTTAGTTTTATAGCCTTCTACTTCAGCGACCAAATGACGGTTCTGCTTGCAAAGTTCCGTGATCTTTGCACTGATTATGCCAGCAGACTTTGAGGATATAGCTGGACCCGTACCGGAGATAATGTCACGTATACGCTGGTTTAGATCCGTAATGATTTTATTTAACTCTTTTACGTTTTCGTCCTTTGTGAAAACACATTTTCTGAGCTGGTTGTTTTCGCATGTCATTACCTGTTGGAGAAATGATAATACTCTAAAGTATAAGATTGACAAAGATTTAGCGATTAGAAGATTTAGCGTATTATTCGACACGTCATATCGCTCATTGCATTGCAAGGGAGGATCCAGCTTTGGTGCCAGGGTCACAGTCGTGGTCAAGTCACAAGAAGTTATAATTTAATTTTTTATACTTATTTCTTATATTAATTATTGGTCCACCTGGGTCCTGGACCCAGCCCAGGGGGGGGGGGGGTCATGACCCCCATGACCCTCCTCTGGACCCGCCATTGGCTCATTGAACCTGCTAAAGCAGTCTATCTTTGGGGGTATCAGGAAGAAAACTGAAGAGGAATAATATGGGAACATAACACTATTTTCAACATTTGAGTTTAAACAGGGAAAGATTTTCAATAAATTATTATTGTATACAACGCAAGTACAATGATTAGAACAAAGACTAAGTCTATGTACTACAATATGTATTAAGATAACTTAATACCTACCTTAAGTTGTTCAATAAGGTGTGCATTAAGCTCTGCAGGATATAAAAGATCCTCAGGTTCAGGCTTTTCTAGAGCAGCCAGCATTTTGAGTTTCATTTCATCCGTTTCATCTATTTTATTGGCTAGCTCAACCAATTTTTCCTCCTTATTTTTTGCGCTGGGCTTTATTTTGGTATTGCTAGGCATTTCTTTATTTTTGTCCATTTTGGAAATAATTCCAGTTAACTATTCAGTCATCGTTTGAAAAATATTTTCAAAATTATCTGAAAAAATGTCAACGCTATTCGAATTTCAATTATTTTATGGGAATGCAGCCAGCGTTCTTGGCACTTTACCACACGGGCAACATCTTGTTTCTGATTTTTGTTTATATTAGTGATAATTAATAATAGTTAAGCTCATATAAAGTTAAGACTTTTTTATTTTCTTTGATTGCTATACCGACCTATGTACTTAAATAATGAAATAAAATAAATATTATTTTATCTAAGTCAAGGAAGATTTTGACATGTGACACAACTCTACGTTTTTAAAATTGCGATGATTTCCGTAATTTATTATTTTGAACGCATTCTTAATTTTATGATGACAGCCCAATGCTGCCAACATTGAAAGCCTTGCTGTCAATGTCATTGCCAATTTGCCAATCAGATCAGCTGTCACTGACTTGCTGTGCTGAATGGATTGATTTTATTTCACTTCTGTTTTTGTTTAAATTATTAAATTAATTGTTATTATTGCCTTGTAGGTGTTAATTTATTGAATCTTAATGGTAGTTTAATATAGTGGTCGTCGCTTTGTGTTAATATTCGGCCCCTCCGAGCTCCAGGAAGGTAATAAATTGATTCGTCCTTGTACCTCATTCAATGGTAAAGAAAACTATGTCTTATCAGGAAATTATACAAACAAAACATCTTCACGGCACGGTTAATTGTTATTTATATGTTACACTTAACGGTTGTATAGTATATGGCGTAGTTAAGTAGCTTGAGAGTGAAATTAATCACATAATCGTCGTAATAGGCGTGTCATCAATAGTAAAACTACAAAACCATAATTATTCTAATAAAGCTTCTAGAGCAGTGGTTCCCAATTAGTTTTTCTTGCGTACCACTTCAAGAAAGGTCTCCAACTCGCGTACCCCTCGAGCTTGGCTCAAGCACACCAAATCCATTTGCAGTCCAGTCCGGTGCAGACTCAATTTGTGAGGACCAGTAAAGTATGAAATTCTATGAAAGACGGAAATACTACAGGATACAGCGGTATCCAGTCCGTTGGATGCAGACGGACTACAAACGGACTGCATACGGTGTGACGCCTTTCATAGAATTGTGTACTTTATTGGTCCTCACAAACTGAGTCTGTACCGGACCAGACTGCAACTGGAATTGGTCCACTCCAGCTTTTATTGCAGGAATGACGAATAAAAAATGAAATACTGGTACCGGGATACTGATAAAATTATTGTAGTCAAGAAATTGCCGCGCGTACCCCTTGATGCAACTTTGTGTACCCCTGGGGGTACGCGTACCACTAATTGGGAACCAGTGTTCTAGAATTTAGAATTTTCATCTCTACTGACCCCTTAGTAGTAGCAATAGACTATACTAGCGCGATTTGACCGAGATCTCGCCTGATAGAAAGCGATGATGCGGTCGAAGATGGAGCACGTTGGATGCCATTTATTTGTTTCGAGTTTTTCGTAATACTAGCAGAGAAACTTTGATATGTAGTGGATTTCGTCAAATTACTGACAAAAATAGACAATATTTATGTAATGACCTACTTGTTTTATATCAGTCTTGACAGATATGGATTTCTTTTTTCGTTTTATACTCGAAAATTATAAACGTAAATTGAACAATTACATTATTCAATGGCTTCTAATTTCTTAATAATAATTGTTTTTCTAGCTCACAATGCCGGGCACGAACCTCATAGTTCCGGTGGTGCTGTGGGGGAAGCATGCGCCGACCCACTGCATATCCTCAGTGTACCTCTCCCGAGACCAGAAAACCCTCGTGACGGGGTGCTATGATGGCCAGATATGCATATGGCAAGTGGAGCCGGAGACTCTGAAGATGACTCCAAGATGTCTGCTGGTCGGGCACACGGCGCCGGTCACTTGCTTGTCCAGAGCTTCTATTATACAGGTAAGGATCAATTCAAACCAACAAATGGATTAGATCAGGGGTTCCCAAACTTATTTTGTCTACTGCCCACTTTGAGAATAAATTATCCCTACATAGTATTAATTGAAGTCGCTTCCCGCGTCTGTCTGTCTGTATGTCTGTATGGCCGCTAACTCCTCCTAAACCACTCAACGGATTTTGATGCGGTTTTCACCATCAGTTAGATACATTTTCAAGGAAGGTTTATATATATAACTAGCGACCCACCGCGGCTTCGCATGTAAATGCATTACACCCGTGCGAAGCCGGGCGGGCAGGTCGCTAGTATATTTTATATGTTTTAATTTTCTGCATGGTAACTTTTTATTGTAATGTGTTATTAATTTTTGTGACTTTTTTTAATTTTTGGCATTTTTGCTTGGTAATTATTTATTGTATAATGATAATTTATTTTGACTTTTAATTAATTATTGTATAACGACCATTTATTTATTTTGTATATAATATTATCATCACTTTTTGTATTGTTACTATATATTGTGACAAAAATGTATTATTCGACATGTAATTAGTTAATGTGGTAGGTATTTAAATTCTATAATTATGTAATATTGTCTGTCATTAGTGTAATTGGTTTTTGAACCATGCTAGTTGAATAAATAAATACAAAATACAAATACAATATATTAGGCGCTAAAAAATATCGAACGAGACAAACTAATCAAAATAGACAAAAGAGAGAAATATCGAACCGAGTTTGAGCAAGCTCTTGATCGAGCTCTTAACTAATATCAGTTGATGTCTCACAAGTTGTAGTTGAGAGTCGATAGCTCATGCAGTCGGTGTCTAAGAGGCCTCCTAGCTAAATGAAATTACAAATCACCCCCCAAGCCTCTACACAACGCCCCCATGTTACAAGATATACAGGATAACTTCTCACAACACAAGACACAGTTAAAAATTATGCAAGAAAACATAACAAAAAACATAAATAGTAACATAGACGATAAATTTAACCAATTGGAACAAAAACAAATTATAATTCAAAAAACGTTAGACCAACAAGAAACACGCATAGACTCAATAGAAAGGGAGCTAAGAAAGAAGAATCTTGTATTTTTCGGGATTGAAGAAACAGAAAGTGATTACGACGGTATGCAAATTTTGGTACTAAACATCATAAATGAAACAATGAAAATAAATTGTGACTTTCGAGATGTAGCATGTCTAAGAAGAATTGGAAAAAAGAACGACAATCCAAGACCGATTGTGCTCTCACTACTTACCATGAACAAAAAGATCGCAATCTTAAAAAGTAAAAAGCTGCTCGAGGATACGGAATGGTATATAAGAGAGGATTACCCGCCAAAAATATTAGCTAAAAGGAAGGAACTGCAAGAAGAACTTAAAAAGCAGAAAGAGGAAGGCAACAAAGTTGCCATTAAATACGATAAAATCATAGTATTAAAAGAAAAAAGTAGCATGTCGAACGATCATTTGAAAACTAATAGTAAAAGAAGGTTATCAGAAACACCAGAAAAGAACAATGATATGGATAGTTTAAAAAACCGCAGTAAACCACACCCAAAGAAGAATCGCGGCAATACTAGTAGCATCGTATCATACCTACGAGACCCCAGCGCCAGTAACCAACCAAACAATTAGAAGAAAATATTGTCAAAATAAGGAATTATGTACCTATACACTAACGTACAAAAACATAATATCATCCTAACAACTCTCCCAAGCCGGCCGGTCACCGTGGGGGAAAAGACCACAACCCTTCGGTTAGGAAACCATACCTACAGTCTACCTAAAACTAACAGAAGTACTTGTACTGTTACGATAACCGGAGGAGGCCTCCGCCATAAGGCGACTACTACACTTAGTTAAGAAATAGTGTGTGCACTCATTGTGTAAGAATTAAAACATATATACCTGCATATGACCTGCATACACTTTACTGTTAAAATACTAAAAGAAGTTGTTTGAAAGTACATACTTACACATAAGAATTATGTTATTGTTAAACAAAAGTATTTAAGCATAAAAATGTTATTGTAAATTGTATAGTCAAATTAATTTCATAATTATAAAAATCCAATTGAGAAGGGATTAATTATGTATTGCCATTAAATGAAAAAATAACTATGAAATAATATGGAACCCACATTATAACTTTGCGTAACAGTTAAAAAAATATAAGAAAATTAACCTTATACTTACCTAGATACCTTTTGTTGAGAGTTGGATCCACAACTAACTAACAACTAAGTGATTATGTCATATACTTGCTAATATAATTATATGTACTATGATTGATGTTATACTAGTAATATAAAGAATATGCGCTAATTAAATATAAAATATAATTTATGTAAACTAATTAATTAACTAACTTATCTTATTTGTAGTTTTAGTTTTAGCTTGTATTTTGTTTAGTTAATAAAAGCACTTGCCCAGTAAATTAACTAACTATTTATGTAAACTTGCTATACTTTGCAGATAGTATATTAATTTTAACAATGTTGTAATATATTTAATGTACCTTCATTTAATTTATTATTATAAACTACATAATACTAAAAATACCTGTATGAATGCATGTAGTAGAAATAAAGGCTATTTTCATTTTCATTTTCATTTTCAATTATTTATTGTATAATGATAATTTATTTTGACTTTTAATTAATTATTGTATAACGACCATTTATTTATTTTGTATATAATATTATCATCACTTTTTGTATTGTTACTATATATTGTGACAAAAATGTATTATTCGACATGTAATTAGTTAATGTGGTAGGTATTTAAATTCTATAATTATGTAATATTGTCTGTCATTAGTGTAATTGGTTTTTGAACCATGCTAGTTGAATAAATAAATACAAAATACAAATACAATATATTAGGCGCTAAAAAATATCGAACGAGACAAACTAATCAAAATAGACAAAAGAGAGAAATATCGAACCGAGTTTGAGCAAGCTCTTGATCGAGCTCTTAACTAATATCAGTTGATGTCTCACAAGTTGTAGTTGAGAGTCGAGAGCTCATGCAGTCGGTGTCTAAGAGGCCTCCTAGCTAAATGAAATTACAAATCACCCCCCAAGCCTCTACACAACGCCCCCATTTTTTTTCTGGGTCTCTTACTGCCCCCCTTTAGGCCTGCAGCGCCCACGAGGGGGCGTTATCGCCCACTTTGGGAAAGGCTGGATTAGATGGACAATCCAAATGCTCAAGCTCATTATCAGTTGGCAGCGTACCCAGCATGCTGGTGGTATTACCACATGGAATGGCAAAGCTTATTACCGTTTTTACAAAAGTTTGAAAAAAATATGTGGAACATTTATTTTTAGCTTTTTGATTTTATTATTATTTCTTAAATAATCTGCCGTAACATTACATATTCCGTAAACATTTTATCTGGCTGTCTGTTACGGTTCGACAGACAGATGGACAGACAGTATAGGCTTAGTAACAGGGTCCTATTTACACCCTTTGGGTATGGAACACATTTTTTTTTTTTTTTTTAATTGTTTTTAAAAAGTGTTACAGTACTTAACAACAGCCAATATAATTTACCTACTATTTATACATGTGTACATAGATTTAACTGTGGGCCCCAAACTAGTCAAAGCCTGTGCTATGGAGCCCGTTGATTTTCTATAAGAACATTTACATTTTAAATCAAGCCTGTTATGTGACTTATAAAATTGTTAGTTGTTATTTTAACTTAAAAGCTATTTGGGTAGTGGGAAGGGGGATTAAGGGGGAGGGACTTGCTCAGGTGCAGATTATGCAGTTGTTCCAGAATTACGTCACTGTCTAGTTGCCACTTTATTGCAACAAACACAGATATTGGGAAACAAATTCCTTTATCATCTATTAAATGAAATACAAAAAGCATTTCAACTGTCATTTGGTTAGTCCGCTCAAGCAAGTTAAGCACGAATTGAATATATTAAACACAATTTTATCAAAACCACATTGATTTATTGGATTCCCACAGGTAATTTACGAATATTGGGGAGTTATAATTTCACGCTACTGTTAACACATAAAATCATAGAGTCCGCCATTGTTTCGTGTATCGTCATCTCTCTCGAACTTGTTGTAAATTACTTATTCTGCTCTTGCGTATGCACGTGTACGTGTATCCATGACATTGAAGACATCATTGTGGGACGCCCACGTCACATTATTTCTCGGAGTGCTATACCTGGCGGAGTATATTATTATTCCATGTATCATGTAATTGTGATGTTTTTTCCAGGATAACAACTACATAGTGAGCTCATCGGAAGCTGGTGAGATGTGCACCTGGGACCTGGTAGACGGGAAATGCAGGGAGAGTGTCAAACTGACACAGATACATACCAACATACAGGTGAACTATAGAGAAGACACTTTGTCTTGCTTAGCCCAGTTGAATTAGCTCTAAAAAGGGCAAACCTGGAAAAAAAAGCTTTCTGAATACCCCCCGGAAAACTTTTTTTTTTTAATAAATAACTAGTGGTCCGCCCCAGCTCCGCACGGGTATAGTTATATAGCCTATTAAAATAGCCTATATTAATCAGTGATAATGTAGCATTCAAATGGTGAAAGAATTTTTTAAATCGGTCCAGTACTTTTTGAGCCAATTCGTTACAAACATACTTACATACAAACCTTACCTCTTTATAATATTAGTATAGATAGGCTTGCGTTTGACCGCCAACTCGCCTGATGTTAAGCGATGATGCGGTTTACGGTGAAGCACGCTTGCCTAGAAGAAACCGATTCACTCGTGATTTGAAGACACCCAGATTGTATCTATCGGAGAACAGTATTCAGGCAGGTCATTCTACAGACTAGCAGTTCGCATAATAAAAGTGGAATCGGAGCGCTTCGTACGGGTTTTCGGAATACCAACCATAAAGCGGTGTTAATTTTTTGTGCCTGCTCTGGCAGTCCGATAGAAAAATGTGCAGGAGGGAATTAGATCATGAAGATCCGATGCACACTCTCCGAAATGTAATTGCGCCCAGTTTCATAAAGAACTCTTAAGATCATACATATAGACTTTGGTTTGGTCCACTTTTATTGCACAGTATGTGCCAAGTGTGTGCTAGAGGAGGCCTATCTCCAGGGAGGACAACCTGATAGTGGAAATGATGCTGGTGATACAGACTGAATGTGTATATTTAAGTTAAAAAAAATAATATATGTAAGGTTATTAAGCATAAAAGAAACTAATAGTACTGTAGAGTTTAGTATCCCGCCGGCGGGATCGTAGACCCTCGGGATCTGTTAGAAGATCGGTTAGATTCTCTCCAAATAATCATTCAGTTCAACAAACCGCTAGGGCTCCAGGGCACACCCCTTCTGGGGTGCCTGGGCAAGTCTGATTCCCACTCCCGGCGACGGCCCAAGCCGAGGTTCGTACCTTCGAGGTGCCCTTGTGCTAGTCGCCCAAAAACTTAAACCATCAAGTTATGCCGAACGCACTCTGCGTTCGCTAACTAGTCCGGTCCATCTGTAGAGGCCAAAAGGCCAACATAAAACAACAAGTCAATATAAAAAAAAAAAAAAATTTAGAGTTTAGTATCAGAGAATAAAGGCTATTTTTATTTTATTTATTTTTATTTATGTGCCAAGCTCGGAAGGGAAAAACTTGCTACTGTGGTACACTTTTTAAATTTTTTCCTTCCAGGCGTATCACATGTGCAACAGTGAAGATCTGCGTTTGTTCTGTAATGGGTACTACGCAGAGATAATCGTGATGGACCCATTCTCATTGGAAATACTCTTCAGTCTCAGTTCTAAAGTCAACCCAGATTGGATCAGCGCTTTGCATGTAAGTATTTACATACTACCAGACATCCACACACTATATCATCATAAGCCAGAAGACGTTCAATGCTGAACATAGGTCTACCCCTTAGACCACATTGAACGACAGCCTGCCATCTGCTTGCTTATAAATTTTTTTTTTTTTTTTTTTTAACCTATACTGTCCCACTGCTGGGCAAAGGTCTCCCCCATCTCCTTCAATTTTTTTTTTTTTTTTTTATAATCCCTTTTTTAAAGCAATCTGTCTTTTGAAGACAATAAGCTTTATTTTGAACTGTTGTCTTAAGTGACGCGTCTTGTGTGGAATACGCCCATTGACGCATCCATCCTCATAATTTTTCTTATTTTGTTAGATCTTGGGGTATCTTCCTTTTAAGTCTCCTTGGAGGCCTTCTTGATATCAACATCTTTGCTAGTTCATTTGGATGATTTTGCAGTCGTTTTTGATAAGTTAGGGCGTTATTTCTTATTTCTTCTTCCACTGTGGGCATTTCCAGGTCCTTGTGTAGCGTCTCATTTGTGACATACCAGGGAGCGTTGGTTATCATCCGTAGCACTTTTGACTGAAAACGTTGTAGAATGCTAAGGTTGGTTTTTGAAGCCGTTCCCCAGAGCTCGATTCCATAAGTCCACACAGGTTTTAGGATAGTTTTGTATATAAGTAGCTTGTTCTCTAAACATAGTTTTGATTGTTTTCCAAGCATCCACTGGTGTTTACGTAGCTTCAGACTAAGTTGCTTTCTTTTTGAGAAAATATGTTTTTGCCAAAGGTCTCCCCCATCTCCTTCCATAAATCTCGGTCCTTCGCCACCTCTTGCCAACCTCTCCGGAATGAGTCAAGATCGTCACGCCAGCGTTTCTTGGGCCTTCCTTGACTGCGCCGTCCATCTGGCACCCACTGTGTGACGATCCTGGCCCATCGGTCGGGATGCATGCGCGCCACATGTCCCGCCCAATCCCATTTTAGTCTGGCAGCTTTTTGGCCAACGTCGACCACACCTGTTATGGAGCGCAGCGCGCTGTTGCGGACTCTGTCCATTCTTTTGATACCCAGTACGCTGCGTTCGTACGCTTTTTACAATACTCCAATTAAAAAGGTAAATACAGTGCGGGACTTAGGAGTTATATTAGACTCGAGCATAATGATGGTTGAATACATAGACACTATTGTGGACAAAGCTTACAAGCAGTTAGAATTCATTAAGCGTGTATGTAACTCTTTTAAAAGCATTGACCTTATCAAAGTCTTTTACTTTACATATGTGAGAAGCATTTTGGAATATGCGTGCAGCGTCTGGACCTCTTATAATGTCCACATTCAAAAACTAGAATCGATACAAAATAAATTTATCAAGTTTCTATGCTTTAAAGACTTTTGACTCATACTCGGAAGCCTGTAAATATTACGGCATAGGTTCATTGGAGCAGAGGCGTGAGTAGTATGACATTGTTCTTCTACACGACATATTCTCTGGGAAAATTGATTGCAGTGAACTTCTCTCTAATATTTCAATAAATACCAATCTGCCACTCTTGTCCAGTATGGCCAGGGTCAGTCGAATGTCATCATCCCATCTTGTTGGACGTCCCTGTCTTCTTGAGCTGTCCCTTGGGTACCATAGAGTGGCTAGCTTACTCCATTTATTTAATTTACAGCGTACCATGTGTCCTACCCAGCCCCATTCTTGATGGTTATCCTGTCATATTTTGTTTTATTTGTTTGTTTTAAGGTGTTTTAATTTTAATGCATGGTAACTTTTTATTGTAATGTGTTATTTAATTTTTAATTTTTGTGACTTTTCTTTAATTTTTTATTTTTGACATTTTAGCATGATAATTATTTATTCTATAATGATAATTTATTTTGACTTTTAATTAATTATTGTATAACGACCATTTATTTATTTTGTATATAATATTATCATCACCTTTTATATTGTTACTATCTATTGTGACAAAAATGTATTATTCGACATGTAATTAATTAATCTGGTAGGTATTTAAATTTTATAATTATGTAATATTGTCTGTCATTAGTGTAATTGGTTTTTGAACCGTGCTAGTTGAATAAATAAATACAAATACAAATGGTCAATACGACCAAGATTACCAAGGAAAAGCTTACTGTCGAATAATTTTCATATCTGGAAATTCATATTTTCAATGTGTATGGGGTGTAAGGGGAACACTCGAATCAAAAGAAGGTAATTGTACTCATCATTATGAACAACTTTTACTAGGGGACCAGCCCTGAAATCGCGAAATAAATATCAGCTGTTCTATAGAACACGGTCATTGACACTCGACAAAATGTATGGAACAGCTGATTTTTTTTTTGCGATTTCAGGGTTGGTCCCATAGTAAAAGTGGTTCATAATGATGAGTACAATTACCTTATTTTGGCTTCGAGAGTGTTTCCCTGACACCCTGTATATATAGTATTTATATTATGTAATGTATGTGTGTATATTATGTAATTAGTGTAAAGCCGTGCTAATTTAATAAACAAATACAAATACTATATTGTATATATACTTGTCGGAAAAAATCAACTAAGATATTTTATTAAGTTTTTTTTAATTACCTTCGTAAGAGCCCCAATATCAGATTTGCAGAAGAACTCCTACAGATTTTTTAATTGATTTTGCAGGTACTTCGTCCTTCTTCAAGAAAGGATGATGTGGTTCTCGCCATATCTATCACTGGAACTGTTAAAGTAAGCACTTTTCATAATGGCATAATGAAAAAATTCTGGCATATTTTTGGTAAGCTATTGTATTAATCCCAGAGCTACGTGACGGGAGCCAATGGCTTCTCTTAATTATGTATTAACTAATTATACTAAAACAGAAAACAATATACGGGGCGTAAGGGGGAACACTCTCGAAGCCAAAAGTAGGTAATTGTACTCATCATTATGAACAACTTTTACTATGGGACCAGCCCTGAAATCGCGAAAAAAATATCAGCTGTTCTGTACTATTTTTTTTTAAAATAATTTAATAATTAAAATCAGTAAATTTTCAATATTAATTAATATATTTAAGTCTTGTTGCCAAGAAGATCCCACTTCTGAAACGCAGCTTGATGGCGGTATATGTGCAACAATGGAGTGTGAAACATGGAAGTATATGGGGAAGATCTTTGCCCAGTTTCTGTAAACTTTTCTGTATTTCTACATAGTATAAATTTAAGTCGCTTTCCGCGTCTGTCTGTCTGTATGTCTGTATGGCCGCTAACTCCTCCTAAACCACGCAACGGATTTTGATGCGGCTTTCACCATCAGTTAGATACATTTTCACGGAAGGTTTATATTTATATAACTAGCGACCCGCCCCGGCTTCGCACGTAAATTACACCCGTGCGAAGCCGGGCGGGCGGGTCGCTAGTTGATAATAATTTAAAATTTTGATTACTTTGCCAATAAGTAGCCAAAGGAAACGATAAGTAGGAAAAGGAAAAAGCTTTTACTCCATCCCAAAAAGTGCACAATGTGCCTAAAGATGTTTTCACTTTAAAAAAACATGGTTCCATCTGTAAGACTGTGAATTTTATAATTCCTAGGTGTGGTCTCTCCTCGGTCATGAGAATAAGCAATCAGAGCCGATATACGAGAACGAATCAAAACAGATTCGCTGCCTCAACGCGCTGTCGCTGAACTGCTGCTCTTACAATCAGAGGACTGTCCTGATTGTGTGTGCTAAGTACTGCCAGATATACGACGCGGGTAAGTTCAAGACGCGATGGTGGCGCAGCGGTAGCATGTGCGCTTTATTATCTGACGTTTTTTTTAATTTTGAATAAGTGGCAAACAAGCTTCGGGCTACGTGATGGTAAGCGGTCACCGCTGCCTATAGACACCTACAATACCCGGGGCATTGTCAGTGCGTATCTTTGAGGACTCTATTACCCCTTTGTTTGAAGCAGTCCAAATTATACTTCGGAGGAAAAACCGAAGGTGGTAAGCGGTTCGATCCTCGGGGAGCGATGGTGGCCGAGCGGTAGCATGTGCGCTTTACAATCTGACGGCACCCGGTTCGATCCTCGGGGAGCGATGGTGGCCGAGCGGTAGCATGTGCGCTTTATAATCTGACGGCACCCGGTTCGATCCTCGGGGAGCGATGGTGGCCGAGCGGTAGCATGTGCGCTTTATAATCTGACGGCACCCGGTTCGATCCTCGGGGAGCGGTGGTCGAGCGGTAGCATGTGCGCTTTACAATTTGACGGCACCCGGTTCGATCCTCGGGGAGCGATGGTCGAGCGGTAGCATGTGTGCTTTATAATCTGACGGCACCCGGTTCGATCCTCGGGGAGCGATGGTCGAGCGGTAGCATGTGCGCTTTATAATCTGACGGCACCCGGTTCGATCCTCGGGGAGCGATGGTGGCCGAGCGGTAGCATGTGCGCTTTACAATCTGACGGGACCCGGTTCGATCCTCGGGGAGCGATGGTGGCCGAGCGGTGGCATGTGCGCTTTACAACCTGACGGCACCCGGTTCGATCCTCGGCCCTGAACCAATAACTTATTTAGTACTTCAATAAATAATATGCAGTTTTGATGCCATCGCTCAACAACGGTGAAGGAAAACATCGTGAGGAAACCTATATGAAATTCAGCAACATGCACTCGGTCAGCCATGGTGGCTTAGGGCCAGCGTTGCCAGATATTTTTTGCCATGTCGAGATTTTAGAACTTTTTGAGTTAAAAAAAGCGGAATTCTGTCGTCGAAAGAGGGACGAATGTCATTGTAAAAAAACGTATATAATCAGAAGTTTTTAAATATTTGTCTTATTATTTGACTTCAAATTATGTTTACGTGACAATAGATAGCAAAAATAGACATAGAAAATTTATTTTAATAAACATAAGATATTTTAAATCAAATTTACCCTATCGTTAAATAGTTGAATCTACATAGTGAGAATTTAGTGAAAATTTGCAAGTTGAAGTGGCAATGGGCAGGCCACATCACTCGAAGAACCGATAACCGATGGGGAAGAAAGGTTCTTGAGTGGAGACCACGAACCGGAAGACGCAGCGTAGGGAGTCCTCCCACTAGATGGACCGACGACATTGTGAGAGTCGCGGGCATCCAGTGGATGCAAAAAGCAGGCTGTCGTTCAGTGTGGAGGTTAAAGGGGGAGGTCTATGTTCAGCAGTGGACGTCTTCTGGCTGATGATGATGATGATGCCATAGTGAGAGTCGCTGGCATCCAGTGGATGCAAAAGGCAGGCTGTCGTTCAGTGTGAAGGTTAAAAGGGGAGGCCTAGGTTCAGCAGTGGACGTCTTCTGGCTGATGATGATGATGATGATGTCATAGTGAGAGTCGCGGGCATCCAGTGGATACAAAAGGCAGGCTGTCGTTCAGTGTGGAGGTTAAAGGGGGAGGCCTAGGTTCAGCAGTGGACGTCTTCTGGCTGATGATGATAGTTGAGTCTTATTCGTCTTCCGAATATCGAGTTATCTCCGAAAAGCGGGACTGAGCCTGTCCCGTGCGGGAAATTTAATTTTGATTTGAAAATCGGTACGTCCCGCCAAAATCGGGACGTCTGGCAACGCTGCTTAGGGCCCACCCTCCCGAGAGAAGGCCTGTGTCCCAGCATTGGAAACATGATAGGCTGATAATGATGATGATAGAGAGTTCAATCTATTATATTCTATTCTAGTTTTCTAATCTGCAGTGCAAGTACCGTTCTTTATCGATCATCAAATTTGACACTTGAGGTCGTCAAATTCGATAAAATGCCATTTGATCAGTTTTTTTTGTTTTTTTTTGTTTTTTTTAAATATCTGGGACATTTTTGCACACACGGTCATCTGACCCCAAACTAAGCAAAGCTTGTAATATGGCTGCCAGAAACTGATATACGTACATATAAATTTTAAATACATACTTAAATAGATATTAACACCCAGACATAGAACAAACACAAATGTTCATCACACAAATGTTTGTCCTAGATGGGAATCGAACCCACGCCCCCAAGCACAGAAGATAGGTTCACTACCAACTGAGCCACCGGGGCAGTCGATTTGATCAGTACTTGCTATGATCGATTCTGTGGCATTTTATCGAATTTGACGATCGATAAAGAACGGTACTTGCACTGCTGAAGGTTCAACTAAACTACTGGCTCATAATATTATTTAACTGCTATATGTAATTAAAAGTCGCGGTTAAGAGTCGCGGGCATCCAGTGGATGCAAAAGGCAGGCTGTCGTTCAGTGTGGAGGTTAAAGGGGGAGGCCTGTGTTCAGCAGTGGACGTCTTCTGGCTGATGTTGTGATGTGATAATTAAAAGCTATAATTTAATTTTTCAGGTGATTTCTCAGTCCTCTGCTCGATCCAAGCGCCATCTGGCGAGAGATGGATGTCGGGTGACTTTCTCGCACCAGACCGAGTGCTGGTTTGGTCTACCGAAGGCAAGGGGTGTCTATACAAGCTGCCCGCCAAGTAAGTGAGCTAGAATAGTGAGCTAGAATAAGTGGTAGGTAAGAATAATGGGGTAAGAAAGAATAATGGGCTAAGAAAAAATAATGGGTTAAGAAAAAATAATGAGGAAAGAAAGAATAAAGGGGTAAGAAATAATAATGGGGTATGAAAGAATAACGGGGCAAGAAAGAATAATGAAGTAAAACCATTAATAATGAAATACTTATGATTGGGAATTATTATGGAATATTAGCTTAATTCTATGAACAAGGTGTATCAATTACGTTCCGACTCAACGCCAACGACGCCATCAGCGCCAATAACAACTAACACGGTATGATCATTCTTTTTGCCGTTCTTAGCGTTGTTGGCGTATTTCACGATTTACGTGACTCGGAACGCGCTAATAGATTTATAAATGAGATCTACGCAATCACAGGTCATTCTAAAAATCGACTGTCATATCTTTTGAGCTGGCCAAATAATGGAACTAACAATTTTCTATAAATGGTTGTCAGTTTTGTTCAGAAAGTATTCCGGGTGGCTCACCCATTCGATTCTCTGATAAGATGTCAATCGCACTGTGTGCATGTAAACTAAAGAAAATAAGGACAGACGGTCTGTAACAATAAGAGAAAATGAGAAAAAAGATACATTGCTTTTCTCTTTCTACCGCTCGAGGTCACTTTGTAACGGGCATTGTATCAGAATTATTAATTCTCATATACCTTGTTCGTAGGAATAGTTAGAATCATTGGTTATTTATGGTTATCATTGGTATTCATATTGGGGTAAGCAACATTACGGGGTAAGGTAAAATATTTGGGTAAACAAGAATAATGGGACAATGGAATTTGGGGTATATCAACTACTGGTATAGGGTTGGCAAGAATACTAGAGTACGTTTTCTTTACTTGGATGATCTTGAATTACATTGTATGCCAAAACAATATGGGGTGGGCTAGATTTTTTTAAGGCTAAATTCAGAAGTAAGCTAAGTGAGTTAAAATTGAGTTAAAATACTGACAATACTGATTCAGTACAGTAACTGGATAAATTATTGTAATGTAGATAAGCTAGAATAATAGGGTAAGCCAGAATAATTGGGTATGCTAGAACCTTTTCTTACTTACATACGTCTAGAAAGTGCCAGTCTATAATTGGTTGCAATCATACAAAAACAACATAAAATATTAAACACACTACAGCGCGACAAGGATCTAAATGTCACATCAAAATGAGAATACTGTTACGTTTGTCTCTCTTTAAAACGAAAGAGGAAATACGCAACTCTTTGACAGTTGCCGACTTCACGTGATACTTCAAAAGTGGTCGAAACACCACAACTGTCTTAGTAATTTTTAAACTTTCGCGATTTGAACACATGTTTTAAATGTTTATCGGGACTTATCACGTATTATTGAAAATAGGTAAAAAAAAAATATGTACCTTTCGCTCGACGTTTCGACCATGTTACAATGGCCGTGGTCACGAGCTGACTGAACACTGCGGGTGAGTCCGGCGAGAAGAGCGGGTGTTTTGTTCTTCTACCCTCACTTGATCTTGAAAAATCGCAGAGTTGTATATGACACACAACACTGACTGTATCGGTAAATGTCCTAGTACCTACACCGCGGCTTGTACACTTGCTCACTACGGGATTCCACGACGCCGCTAACTTAAATCCATCTTCCCCGTTGAAATTGCGATGTTTTCTAATTTCAACCGCTTCACGAACCATTCTTGAAAAATAATGTCGTTCAGTGGAGAGGACCTTCGGAACGTGGAGCTCGATCCAGCAACTGTCTTGTTTTCTCTTCAGTGTTAAAGAAATACAAACACACTACCTTCATACACATTCATTGTATGATGGGAAAAATTATGCCTAAGCCAAAATGTGCTTTTGAATTATGATACCGTAAAACACAAATTACAATGTATTTTGATAAAACAATGTTAAAATTAAAACAGTCATTTCTCTAAATAATAATACAGGTTGTAAGGGGAACACTCTCGAAGCCAAAAGAAGGTAATTGTACTCATCAATCATTATGGACCACTATTACTATGGGATCTAACCTGAAATCACGAAAAAAAAATCTGCTGTTCCATACATTTTGTCGAGTGTCAATGACCGTTTTCTATAGAACAGTTGATATTTTTTTCGCGATTTCAGGGCTGGTCCCATAGTAAAAGTTGTTCATAATGATGAGTACAATTACCTTCTTTTGGCTTCGAGAGTGTTCCCCTTACACCCCGTATAATATTTATTTAAAATCAGTGAAAAATCCTTCACACTAGTTATATTTTGGACCACGTTCGTTTAGATCCTTGTCAAGCTGTATTATTGGCATGGCGGCATACGCAATATTCGTTCATTAGCTGTTCACCCGAGCACTACATGCCTCTGTGTCTTATTATTTGTAAGTCTGTGGGATATGTGGAAATATAAATATTATGAAGAAGAAAAAAACGCGTCTGCAGAAGACATAGTTCAAGTAAAGAAAAAAGAACAGAGAAAAGTAAAAAACAGCTGTTCCATACATTTTGTCGAGTGTCAATGACCGTTTTCTATAGAACAGCTGATATTTTTTTCGCGATTTCAGGTTTGGTCCCATAGTAATAGTGGTTCATAATGATGAGTACAATTACCTTCTTTAGGCTTCGAGAGTGTTCCTCTTACACCCTGTATAAGTAAACAAAAATTATTAAATGACTAGGCCAATTACAAGTTCCCGCCTTAATTCACTGGACATTTCACCATATTCGCCATTTCCACATAGCCCATGGACATTCTAAAGCTAATTCATAACATAATAACATGAAATATTTCCTTTATAGCAAACTACGTGGACGGGCTATCAGTAGGTCAGCACTGTATATGTTAACATTATTGTACATATAGATGTCTATATTGTTTGCTTGCACCGTGATATCGAACGCGCTTATTATCTTGTACAAAAACGCTTTAAAGCAGCTAGAATTACCCTCTGACATGAGGGTAGTTTTTATGCTGGGGTAGCAAGCTAGCAAGTTAGTGCTAGCAACTACTAAGCTAGCAAACTAGTGTTTGTAAGCTAGAAAACTAGTTTTAGTAAGCTAGCAGACAAGTATTCGTAAAACTATTTTTAGTAAGCTAGCATACTAGTTTTAGAAAGCTAGCAAACTAGTATTCGTAAAACTAGTTTTAGAAAGCTAGCAAACAAACGTTAGTATGCTAGTAAACTAGTGTTGGTAAGCTAGCGAACTAATATTGGTAAGTTGGCATAGCAGTGATAATCAGCTAGCATACTAGTGTTAGTAAGCTAGCATACTAGTTTTAGAAAGCTAGCAAACAAACGTTAGTATGCTAGTAAACTAGTGTTGGTAAGCTAGCTAACTAATATTAGTAAGTTGGCATACCAGTGATAATCAGCTAGCATACTAGTGTTAGTAAGCTAACATAATAGTGATAGTGAACTAGCAAACAAGTATTCGTAAAACTATTTTAGTAAGCTAGCAAACAAACGTAAGTATGCTAGTAAATTAGTGTTAGTAAGCTAGCGAACTATTATTAGTAAGTTGGCATACCAATGATAATCAGCTAGCATACTAGTGAATTAGGAAACTAGTATTCGTAAGCTGGCAAACTAGTGTCAGTAAGCTAACAAACTAGTTTTGTTAACCTGGAAAACTGTCTGTCATCCAGCTTTCCACATGATTATTGAAAGCCACACAAAGCTAGCTACCTTGCTAGGTTACTAGCACTATTTCGCTATCCCAGCTAAAACACTAGCTTGATATATTGTTGTCAGAGCGCCTAGTGCGAGTTTTTCTAGATCGCGTCAACGCTAACGACGATTTGTATGAAATAAAAACAGCGCCATCTAGCGCATGTAGATGGAACTGCATTTTTTTAATACAAATCTTAGTTAACGTTGACGCTATCGAATAAGTAAACGCCACTAATAAAACTCGCCCTAAGCCCTCAGAACAGCAAGCTTGACAAAAACTACTTCTATATGCAGTTGTTAGCTTGAAAAACTAGCCTCGTGTATCTGAGGCATTACAGCAATCATGCATTTCGCAAAGCTGTAAAGCAGTGGTTCCCAATTAGTTTTTCCTGCATACCACTTTAAGAAAGGCCTCAAACTCGCGTACCCCTCGAGCTCGGCACAAGCACACCAAATCCATTTGCAGTCAAGTCCGGGGGATTCAGTTTCTGAGAAGAGTTTAGTATGAAAGACTGAACTGTATGTAGTCCGTTGGATGCAGACGGACTACAAACGGACTGCATACGGCGTGACGCCTTTCATAGAATTTTATACTTTACTGGTCCTCACAAACTGCTTCTGCACCGGACTGGACTGCAACTGGATTTAGTCCGCTCCTGCCTTTATTGCAGGAATGATAAATCAAAATAAACTGGTACCGGGATACTGATAAAATTATTTTAGACAAGATATTGCCACGCGTCGCGTACCCCTTTATGCAACTTCGCGTACCCCCAGGGGTACGCGAAGTTGCATCACCAAGTACCACTAATTGGAAACCACTGCTGTAAAGTATACCCAAGATAATTTGTCACGTACCGTATGCTTGGTTAATCATTTTGTTATCTGTTTTGAGTGAAGATTTTCGTTTATTATTGTACATAAGTTACTTAGTTTAAACATTTAATATAAACTTTAATTTGAATACTTGTCTATAAATGTAAAATTTATCAGAAACATTATGACCATTTATCTGTAGGTATTTAGAATATGAACGATAGTTTTACCTAACCTTGCTTGTAAGATAATTTTACAAAATATTATTATATATATTATTCAGGGTTAAACGGTTCGTTGGTACTAATCCGAGAGGAGATCATTGCTTTATTTTTATTATGTTTTATTAATATTTTTTTTTTACTATGGATCTAATCCTGAAATAGCAATTAAATAATAAGATGTTCCATAAAAATGTTAGTAACATTGAAATTAAACACTTTTAAAGGTTAAGACATGTTTCAAAGGTTAAGACAGATAAAGAACCCGGGTATGTCCTAAAACTGCGATCAGAACCACCGGAGGATGGGCAGCAGCGTCCTATTAGTACACGGTGAACGTACTGCGATCCCCAAGCCGCCTGCCAAGCGTGGTGATTATAGCAACACCCCTCTCTACGAGGGAGGCCTTAGTTCAGCAGTGGACGTTAAATGGCTGCTAATGTATTTATGTAAATGTAAAGTTAAGCGAACACCCAAAAAAATCTTAGTCATTCACACTTAACAAAATTTGTTGTATTTCATTTGTATTTGTATTTAATACATAATATTATCTATTTATTACAAAAATTGAATTGTCTATAGATATAATGATCTTTCTATTTGATGTAATCAGAACGCCAAAAATCCCGTTTCCGTTGCTTTTTCGTCAAAAATTGTGAAAGGGATCATAACAAAAAGTATAGAAGATTTGTCCCAGAGTAAAATTTATTCATAATGATCTCCTTTCGGCTTTATACCGCCGTTACGTGTAATCCTGTATAGAACTGTATTGCTGGACCATTTTAAGTAATATTATGGTAAATTTAGTTTAACTAGATGATAATTTAGATGTTTTTCTGGTAATTTTTTGGTTTGCTTGAGCACTACCATAGTATCCATCTTTGATTTTTAATTTTTAAATCAGCAATTTTTTTTGCTTATGACTTTATTTCAAATATGTATTTAATAACGGCGTAAATTTTTATAATATTACTAACTGTTGCCCACAACTTCGTACGCGTAGATTTTTCATACAAACTTGCAACCCTTTTTTGCCCCCCTTAATTTGACTCTTTCCCAAAATCATTAGTTAGCTGACCTCTACACATCAAAAGGAATCTGCTTGCCGAATTGCAGCTTTCTGATAATAAAAGTTACAACACAAAATTTGAAATTTTGTGAAAAAAAATCTTTCGGAAAAATCTTACCATTGTATTTCTTTGTTTTAAACGAATGAATAACAAATTCCACGTCCGTAACATCATCAAAAAAAACAAAGGACTTTTATGTAAACTTTCAACCTCTATTTGTCCCCCTTAATTCGGCCCTTTCGCAAAATCCTCTTAGTAGTTTTCGAGATTTCGTGTTGAGTTAGTGAGTGAATGAGTAAGTGGTTCGCTTTTATATATACAGGGTTACTGGTTAATCAGTTAGTATTACGTCAAAACAAACCACTTTGCCCTACGACAACGAAATTCTCGAAAAAAAATCAGCTGTTTCATATATTTTGTCGGGAGTGAATGATTTTTTTTGTATGGAACGGCTGTTTTTCCCTCAAATTTCAATAATTCGATTAACAATAGTAGATTATCAATACGTCAAAACAAACAACTTTAGCTCTACGACCTACCGAAATTCGCGAATAAAATCAGCTGTTTCATATATTTTTTGATTTTTTCTCGTGAATTTCGAGAAGTTGTTGAAAAATATTATGCAATTAGTGAATAAGTAAAGGACGGATTTAAAGCGAAGGCAATAGATGAATCACGAGCAAGTGAAGGATTCTAACGACTGAATCACGACCTTAGGGAGTGATTCAAGTGTTAGAATCCTGAGCGAGGATAGAGAATTTCATGGCCCTCGATATAAATCCGTTTTATTTAAGAGTTGCATACTATACTTTATACCATGACTACGAGAAAAAGAAATATTTAGGCTAAAATATACATTACTAAATAGACTTTTGGTAAAACTCAGAGTAACACAGCGGGCAATGGAGAGAGCTATGCTCGGAGTTTCTTTGCGCGATAAAATCCGAAACGTGGATATTCGCCAAAGAACCAGAGTCACCGACATAGCTGTTAAAATTTGCAAGTTGAAGTGGCAATGGGCAGGCCACATCGCTCGAAGAACCGATAACCGATGGGGAAGAAAGGTTCTGGAGTGGAGACCACGAACCGGAAGACGCAGCGTAGGGAGGCCTCCCACTAGATAGACTGACGATATTGTGAGAGTTGCGGGCATCCAGTGGATGCAAAAGGCAGGCTGTCGTTCAGTGTGGAGGTTAAAGGGGGAGGCCTATGTTCAGCAGTGGACGTCTTCTGGTGATGATGATGAGACATTAAATGAAGAAAAAAAGGAAAATTATTATCGAGTATTTTCTACGCAAGGAGGTTGTAGTTTTAGCATTGAGATGGAGGTTGAATATATTAGTGTTCTAAATGCTTTTTTATTCACTGTTTTCAGAGAATAAAATAAGCTTTTAAGAGGGGGAATGGTATAAACGTTGTTTTATGTACTGAGGCTGCCCTTAAGAGCACAGAAAAGGAAAAAAATAATTGTTTAAATTAGAACGGCTGTCAAGGCATTTTTGTAAGATTTTTTTTGTAGCCAGTTGCACACATATAAACGAAACGTCAGTTATTTGAAATCAGTTAGCAGCTGTGATGCGCACAAAGAACTTTGAGACATAACCGAAAAAGGTAAGGTCCAAGTTCTTTGGATGCTGAGTTCGATGCGTTGACATATATGAGAATGTTCAAGCAAGATTCTATCATAATACCTGGCGACAGATTTTCCTTCTCATTTCCGTTCTATTTACTTCTCTTTTCTGTGGTTAAGAGGATGCTAACTGATCACCAGTAACCCTGTATATAGAAGAAAGATAGAAAATATAAAAAGCTGAATGCTCAGAAGTAAAAAATGTGAATTGTGTTTTTTGTGTTGAAATTGTACAAGAGCAATGTGTTTCAGTTCGGTGCCCGACCATAAAGGTTTCCATGGACCAACCGTGGATCACGACAGTCCAGTGCTGTTTGGCATCCTGGCGCATCCTGATAATAAGGTGAGCTCATATTTTTAGGATTCCGTACCTCAAAAGGAACTCTGTCTGTTTGTCCGTCTGTCAAGACATTTTTTTTTCAGTACGCGTAGTGGTATCATATTGAAATTTATATCAAACTAGCTTCGCCCCACTGTTTTACCCGCGTAGTGATGATAAATGGTGATGATGATGATGATGAAAAGTAGCCTATGTCACTCTCCAGCCCTTGAACTATACCCGTGCAAACAATCAGGTCGATTCGTTGCTCTGTTGCTGCGTGAAAGAGGGACAAACATCCATACATCTTTACATAAAAACTTTCGCGTTCATAATATTAGTAGGATACTGGTTGCAGTTGAGTGTTAACCGCCAGTGCTCGTTCCAGCTACTCTCCTGCCCGCCGTCGATGCGTTTCGTGGTGACATCCTGGTGCAGCAAGCAGCGGCGCCTGCTTCTCCGCGGGGACTCCGCCGGGGTCGTGTCTCTATGGAACGTGGACGAGGCAGCTTCCCCGCCAGCCAACTTGAGGACTGTACCCTGTGAGTATAGCTCTCTCCCATATACATAGCAGGGATGTAACGGAGGTAGTATTATCGGTACATATTTTTACCTATATTAAATAACTAGCGACCCGCCCGCCCGGCTTCGCACGGGTGTAATTTACGTGCGAAGCCGGGGCGGGTCGCTGGTTATATATATATATATAAACCTTCCGTGAAAATGTATATAACTGATGGTGAAAACCGCATCAAAAAGTTTTTATATGAACATCAAAAAAGTGAAGAGCTTTTAACGAACGACACCAGCGCAATTTAAACATGATTTAAACTAGTCAATATTACATACATACATATTACATAATTCTACATTGCATTCTGCTATAATCTTATAGTTTTATTAGTAGTTTATTTATTTAATGTTTTATGTTTAGGTTTTGAGTAGGTATTTATAAAATTGCTTTCGTGTTTGTATGTGTATATCATTGGTAATATAGTATTTTAGCAACGCACACCTGCTGCCTGACGTGCGTGACGTCACCTGTCGGTTCCAACGGAAGACCAGCGCTGGTGGTTTACAACCAGCATCACGCTGAGTTGGGATCGGCTTGTGACAGAAACTATTACTTTGTTGTTTTAATTTTATTCATAATGTTTATATACTTTGTTTCTGTCATAAATAAATATTTTTTCTTTCTTTCTTTCTTTCATCAAAATCCGTTGCGTGGTTTAGGAGGATTTAGCGGCCATACAGACATACAGACAGACAAACGCGGAAAGCAACTTTAATTTAATTTTATACTATGTAGAGATACGTGATAAGTCCCGATAAACATTTAAAACATAGTTTTATCAGAACCGAAGGCCGAGTCGGAGTTTTTAAATTTGCTTTATCGGAGTCGGAATCGGAGTCGGAGGCAGGACCACAAGTGGGAATTAACAACAAGTGAAAAAATTATGTGGCAATGGGCAGGCCACATCGCTCGAAGAACCGATAACCGATGGGGAAGAAAGGTTCTTGAGTGGAGACCACGAACCGGAAGACGCAGCGTAGGCAGCCCTCCCACTAGATGGACCGACGACATAGTGAGAGTCGCTGGCATCCAGTGGATGCAAAAGGCAGGCTGTCGTTCAGTGTGGAGGTTAAAGGGGGAGGCCTATGTTCAGCAGTGGACGTCTTCTGGCTGATGATGATGATGAAAAAATAATTGACGATAGAGTGCACGTAGTGGGAGTCGGGGGGGATTCCCCGCGAGACATGTGTGAACCTGTTCATAACAGTGGACACAGGCCGCCGCTGCCGCTATGTTATGCTTCGACCTCCGATTAAAACCTTCGATTTAAAAGTGTCAGTAAAGTCGGAACCGTAGCTGTAACAATAATCGGAAGTTCCGACTTAACGGAACCGGAGTCGAAGCTCCGCAACATCCCTGACACATAGTCACAAAAAGCAAGTCCAGTATAACACTGTTTTAAACTATCACGGTTGTTCACTTACTGGTTGTTAATATTTTGATAGCCCGTTGGTCCAGTTGGTAGTGAACCTACCTTCTAAGCTTGGGGCCGTGGGTTCGATTCCCACCTAGGACAAACATTTATGTGAAGAACATTTGTGTTTGTTCTATATCTGGGTGTTAATATCTATTTAAGTATGTATTTAAAACTATATATGTATGTATATCAGTCTCTGGCAGCCATATCACAAGCTTTGCTTAGTTTGGGGTCAGATGACCGTGTGTGCAAAAATGTCCCGAATATTTATTTATTATTTATTTATATCTATTTAAGTATGTATTTAAACCTATATATGTATGTATATCAGTCTCTGGCAGCCATATCACAAGCTTTGCTTAGTTTGGGGTCAGATGACCGTGTGTGAAAAAATGTCCCGAAATATTTATTATTTATTATCACTAAAGTTATATGATTATTTACGGGATATTTACCGTGGTAAGGTTGTGGAATGAGCTCCCGATATTTCGGCGCAGTTACATGCACCATGTTCACGGGAAGACTGAAGAATGCGGGTGGTTGGTCGAACAGTTAAAAAGTTAGATGCAGACATAACGATCTACCCTCTTTCTTAGTCTTTATTAGTCTGTAACTGCGCCGAAATATCGGGAGCTCATTCCACAACGTTACCACGGTAAATATCACGTTAATCTCTACATAGTATAAATTGAAGTCGCTTTCCGCGTCTGTCTGTCTGTCTGTATGGCCGCTAACTCCTCCTAAACCACGCAACGGATTTTGATGCGGTTTTCACCATCAGTTAGATACATTTTCAAGGAAGGTTTATACATATAACTAGCGACCCACCCCGGCTTCGCACGTAAATTACACCCGTACGAAACCGGGCGGGCGGGTCGCTAGTAATCATATAACTTTAAAGTACAGTATACATCATGCCATCAAAATGAGAAGCCACAGGCAAAACTTATCTCAGATGGCGCCACCTTCGCTGGTGTGGCGCCATCGCATTTGTGGTTTATTTGAGTTTATAAACATTGCTCTTGAATAAAACAATAAAAATAAACTTTGCTTTTAAACAGTAAAATGTTTCTCTAATGATGTTTCTCTTTATGGAGGGTTGCTTTCTCAAAAATAACAGAACAAAAACTAGACTAAAACCATTAAGTAAAGTCATGGTATAATAATATACTCCGCCAGGTATAGCACTGCGAGAAATAATGTGACGTGGGCGTCCCACAATGATGTCATCAATGTCATGGATACACGTACACGTGCATAAGCAAGAGCAGAATAAGTAATTTACAACAAGTTCGAGAGAGATAACGATACACGAAACAATGGCGGACTCTCTATGATTTTCTGTGTTAACAGTAGCGTGAAATTATAACTCCCCAATATTCGTATATTACGTGTGGGAATCCAATAAATCAATGTGGTTTTGATAAAATTGTGTTTAATATATTCAATTCGTGCTTAACTTGCTTGAGCGGACAAACCAACCGACAATTGAAATGCTATCAATTTTTTGTATTTCATTTAATAGATGATTATCGAATTTGTTTCCCAATATCTGTGTTTGTTGCAATAAAGTGGCAACTAGACAGTGACGTAATTCTGGGACAACTGCTAGAGTGCCAGACCTTGATTTCTTGGATCATGAGTAAAGTCTAGTCAAGTAGCTCTATTAAAGTAATATCCGCAATTAGTCTAAATTTGTAGCAAGCTAAAATATGAATTGCTGTATATAGGATTTTAATAAGTTTTTTTTTTAAACTTAATAATAGGTTTGCGTTTGACCGCTAACTCGCCTGATGTTAAGCGATGGTGCGGTCTACGGTGGATTATTTAACAGTAACGCACCATATTGCTTACATATTTTGTCAATAAACCGTTTGAAACAGCAAAAATTTGTTTATTGCTAAATGTAAGTAATAATGGGCATTAGAGATTAATAGCTTTACATGATTTTGTAAAGAATAATAATCAATTGTCGCAAACATTATGGTCGTTTACAATAATTACCCGGCCTAACTACAAGGACAAGAAAACTGTTTGAAATCTGAATATCCCGCCATTTGTGAAACGTACCACCTTAAGAGGGAGACAGTTTGTGATGTGTGTTTTTAAATAGCATGTTTGAGAAATGTGTGTTTGTTCCAGCTCACGCGCCCATTGTGATGACAAGCTTGGACATGGCCTGGGCGGAGATGAACCCCAGCCCCGTGGGTATACTGGACCAGCTGAGCCACCCGGAGGAACCTGGTAACTTTACAATAGGCTGACTGGTATTTGTTGTTATTGTCTTATAAAAAAGCTGACCTAAAAGACATCGCAGGGAAACGCTGGATGCAGGCCGCTTTCGACCGGCCCTTTCGAAAGAAAAAAAAAACCGAACAATTACGAGTAGAACTCGTGCTCTGAGGGTTCCGTTGGAAAGAATCCTCAGCGCACGAGTCAAAAAAAAAAAACTAACTTAAGTTGAAATATTGAAAGACAAACTTAACATTGTAGTTGACAATAAGGTTATTCCATACATTCCAACTACAAAATTTAAGTTTGTAATAGCAAATTAATTATTTTAAAATTATATAACTTAAAATTTGTGACTTTCGGATTTATTCCTATATATGTGCTCGGGAAGTGTCAACGGGAAGTACCCTATAGCTTTTGATTCCCCTGTGAAATCGCAAAATATGCGACATAAACGTTCATATCTTTTGATTGCGTAAACTTACAACTTAATTTTTTTTACAGCCGAAAGAAACCGTAGACCCAAGTGTTTAGTATAAATTTCAACTTGATACCTTTACGCGTTCTTGAGAAAAAGATTCTTGACAGACTGACAACGAAGTGATCCTATAAGGGTTCAGTTTTTTTCCTTTTGCGGTACGGAACCCTAAAAACGACACCTTTAAAAAAATCTTGTAATCTAACTAAAGGATACAATCACTGTGGAATGGGTCCGTCTCGGCATTAATGCTGAAAGTCAAGGACTATCAGCGCCGGACAACATACGAACCCTTGAGATCAATAGAGAGGCCTATGTCCAGCAGTGGACGTCCTATGGTTGAAATTAAGATGATTAATAAACTGACCGTAAATAGAGCCGATCACCGTAAACGAAATCTCAGCTCAAATTCAAGTTTTGACTCTGCGAGAAACAGGGACAAAAATATGCTATCTACGCCTGCAGGAAGATATACGCACGAATCGGCACCCGCCTCAGAACTAAATTACGGAAGCGACATATGCTAAAAACTTCAATTTACTCAAGAACTATTTGAATTTTAAATAAAACGAATTTACATTAAATTAAATTATGTAAATGACCATTAGAATATGAATAAATAAATTGTTACGAACTTCCAGACGCGCAGAAAAAACTTAAAACGTGTCTTAGAAAGCTTGTTTTCGCCGAATTATTCCATCGAGAAAAGTTTCACCAATCATGTTTCCAAAATTACATTAAACTTACTTGTATACTTAACTATTTATTACCAAAATATGAATTTGTTGCTGTTTGCCATAACCGCGTAAATTGATGCAACGCATCCCAAGTTCACGACATAAACTCTTCAGGAGGTTATTAGCATTTTAATGTATTGCTAGACAGAGAGCGCACTATACCCACAGATGACTTTTTTATCGCGGATAAGTCTGCGTTTGACCACCAACTCGCCTGTTTCTAAGTACGCCATACAAACTCCATACTGATACTCACTTTGCGGGAAAAGGACAGAGCACCCGTTCGTAACCCGAGCAAAAACTTAAAACGCTTATATCTCAAAACTTTATTAGTATATATATCTATACTAATATACTAATACTAATCTATACTAATATTATAAAGAGGAAAGATTTGATTGTTTGTTTGTTTATTTGCATTGAATAGGCTCCGAAACTACTGAACCGATTTGAAAAATTCTTTCACTGACGGGAAGCTACACTATCCCCAGGTGACATAGGCTATAATATATACCCGTGCGAAGCTGGGGCGGACTGCTAGTATAGTATATAGATGCCGCCTTTAGAAAGCGGCAGAAGTACGCGGCAATGGAGCCACAGTATTATTTTGTAAACTATGTATAACCCATTGCCGTGGAAACTGTGGGCAGTCGGGGCACTGAGGCCAAGAGTTTGATCTCAGAAGTTGGCCGCAGATTACGAGATAACGGTGGCGACTCCCACTCTGGCTCGTTTCTGGTGCAAAGATTGGCCATTGCCATTCAGCGTGGGAATGCTGCCAGTGTTATGGGCACTTTTGCACCAGGAACGATCCGGGGCGGGCTGTTTGATTAGACTATATTTTTTGTAATTAGTATTAAGTAGTTTGTGACGTATTAATTGTTTAATATTATACAATATAATACAATACAATAGCCATTTATTCCGAATAAGATTTTAACATAAATTATTTCTATAGTTTTATAAAATGTCTCTTAATTCGGTGTGCCTTTTGGCATAGGCCTCTTCCAACTGTCTCCATTGCTCTCTATCGTCTGCCACTCTTGTCCAGTATGGCCCAAGGGTCAGTCGAATGTCATCATCCCATCTTCTTGTTAGACGTCCCTGTCTTCTTGTACTGTCCCTTGGGTACCGTAGAGTGACTAGCTTACTCCATTTATTTATTTTACAACGTAGCATGTGTCCTGCCCAGCCCCATTTTTGATGGTCAATACGAGCAAGAATATCGGCACCTTTAGTTTTTTTTCTAATTTCTGTGTTTTTTATTTTATCTTTCAATTTTACTCCCAACATACTTCTCTCCATTGTTTAATATTAATAATATGTTTTAATTGACAAATAAATAAATGAGTATTCAAACTTTATTAGTCTTACTCAAATACTAATTCATCATCTACCATTCTCCACCCACTGCTGGGTATAGGTCTCCTCTTCAGCGCGCCATCTTTTCCGGTCCTGTGCTAGCCTTGTCCACTGCTTTCCTGCTGTCTTAACGTGCGAATGTGCTAAGAATCTCCGGCAGAGATCTGCCAAACGATGACCCTGGCTACGTTTAATACACAGACTTTGAGAACTGACGACAGGCTTTGTCAGTTGTTAGAAGAATTTATTTTTACTGATAATGAATGACAACATCAAATCGATGTTTTTCGGTGAAGGAAAACATCGTGAGGAAACCTGCATACGTACGGAGAAGGAATTCAATGGCGTATGTGAATCCACTAATCCGCACTGGGCCAGCGTGGTGGATATGGCCCAATCACCCTTTCGGGGGTAGGCTAAAAGTCCAGCAGTGGACTGTTAAAGGGCTGATTATGATGATGATGAATGTACTTGTTTCAGAAACAAAGCTGACCGCCTCAATGTATCTGTTAGTCGCGAACCGGCTGGTGGTGGGTCGAGAGGACGGTTCCATCGTGATAGTGAACGCAACACACACCGTGCAGCTGCAACTGCTGCACGGCACGCACCAGCAGTTGGACGGTGAGTCAACACGGCAATTTGACGGTAAATCAAAACATAGCAGTTGAACGGTAAGTCAACACAGCAGTTGGACGGTGAGTCAACACAGCAGTTGGACGATAAGTCAATACAGCACTTGGACGATAAGTCAATACAGCACTTGGACGATAAGTCAACACAGCAGTTGAACGATAAGTCAACACAGCAGTTGGACGGTAAGTCAACACACGGCAATTAAACAGTAAATAATCACAAAGCAACTAGCAATTGGACGGTAAGTCAACAGCAGTTGGACGGTAAATCAACACACAGCAGTTAGGATGGAAAGTCAACGCAGCAATTGAATGGTAAATTAACATAAGTAATTGGGACGGTAACCCAACTAGCAATTGGACGGTAAATCAACATACAGCCGTTGGAAAGTAAATCAACACAACAATTGGACAGTAAATAAACACACAGCAGCTGGAAAGTGAGTCAACACAGCAATTGGACGGCAAGTCAACATACAACAGTTGGACGGCAAGTCAACACACAGTAGGTGAACGGCAACTCAACACACTGCAGTTGGACAGTATGGTCTTGATTATTGACTTCAGTTGGTCGGTGCAGGCTGATGATGATGATAGCTCAGTGAGCCTTTCGAGAATACTGGGCTTCTGTGCATTGTCTGCAAAAAGACACATGACAAGAATCGTAACTCCACATTAAATACACACATACGTGTTTGCCTCGGAGGCAGTCACTCGTTACCCCGGCGGTCATTGACACTATCAGCTGTTATGGATAAATAGTCGATTGTAACATAAGGGCGCAAAATTATATTTTTACGGCGAGGGCACTTTTTTGAATCCTGAGCGTAGCGAGGGATTCTTTAGTAGAATCTCGAACGTAGCGAGGGATTCAAAGTACGTCGCCCGAGCCAAAAAATATTTTGCGCCCGAGTGATACACTCTACTTTTCATCACCCACTATATATGAGAAAATAAAAGGCGCCTCATATTTTATTGTAATATTATTATTTAATAAAACATAGAGTAACAACTAAATTGAAATTAAATAGTAGTATCTAATAATAAAACAACTAAAAACTTATATTTACATTTGAAACATTTTCGCAATTATGAAAATTTATTGTTACACAAAACCATGAATTTCTAACAATCCGTGAAAATTGACGAAAACGCGGGCGCGTGTAGATCGTGCGTTTATAATTTGATTTTTTTTTTTTATTCAGCTAGCAGCGCGACTATGGGCCGTCGTACCAGCCAGTCTTTATTCAGACAATATTTGCGTTCGATTTCTTTGGCGCTGAACACCAAGATGTTCCAAATTCAAAAAGTTATAAAGAGAATTAAAAACTCATTACTGCCCGTTAAAAGTTTGTTATAGAAAACACCACCTTTGGATGCACTTAAAGGCGAACCAAGTCGTCCTTTTCGAATAGATGGGATGATTTTTTTTTTTGTTTACTTTATTGGAATCCTGCCATAAAAGTGTTACGACACGCAATTGATCATTTATTTTCTATTTGCAGATTGGCCACCACATCAGTTGCTTCTTGGACACAATGGCAGAGTCAACTGTCTTCTATACCCTCACCATGTTCATCCAAGGTTAGAGACTTTTATTTAAAGTACGCTTTGTACCGTTGCCGCAAAAGCGAAACGCTTTTATTTCTGGGAACTACTTTCTTTACAACGTATTAAGGTGGTACGATTCACCTATGGCGGGAAATTCAAATTTTAAGCAGTTTTTTGTTCCTAGAAGCCAGGCTGGGTAATTATTTTTAAATAACACAGTGTTTGCGCAAAATGTTGGCTGTTCTTTACATTATAATGTACCATTATTTTACAGTAACGCACCATGTTACTTACATTTGTGAATAAACCGTTTGAAACAGCAAAAATTTGTTTATTCACAAATGTAAGTAATAATGTGCATTAGAGATTAATAGCTTTACATAATTTTGAAAAGAGTAATAATCAATTTGCGCAAACATCATGATCATTAACAATAATTACCCGGCCTAGTTACAAGAACAAGAAAACTGTTTGAAATTTGAATTTCCCGCCATTTGTGAATCGAACCACCTTAAGGTGCAACCATGGTATAATAATATACTCCGCCAGGTATAATACTCCGAGAAATAATGTTGATTTAAGACAATAGCGGAACAATAGAGCGTACATGTTTTATGTTTATCGGGACTTCATCATCATCATCATCATCCACAGCCTTCCTTATCCCACTGCTGGGTATAGGCCTCTCTCTTGCTATGCCATCTGCCTCGGTCCTGTGCTAATCTAGTCCAGGTTCGACCTGCGATAGTAATAATATCGTCGATCCATCTTGCAGCTGGACGACCAACGCTCCCCTTACCTTGCCTCGGCCACCACTCTGTTAAGACCTTACTCCACCTGTCATCACTAGCAACGTGTCCTGCCCAGCTCCACTTTAATTTAATTACCGCGATTCCGACGTCTCGAACCTTTGTTCTTCGTCGGATTTCGGTATTACGAACTCGGTCTTGGAGTTTGATGCCTAGCATGGATCTCTCCATGGCTCTCTGTGCTACTCTGATTTTGTGCACAGCCTCATGTGTGAGGGTCCATGTTTCGGCACCATAAGTCATGGTGGGCAGAACACATTGGTTGAAGAGGCGAGTTTTCAGACATTGTGGCATATGGCGTGACTTGAGGATGTCGCCAATTTTTTATCGGGACTTATCACGTATTACTTACTTTTTCACTTATTTAATTTAGGTAAAAATATGTACCTTTCGCTCGACGTTTCGACCATGTTACAATGGCCGTGGTCACGAGCTGACTGAACACTGCGGGTGAGTCCGGCGAGAAGAGCGGGTGTTTTGTTCTCCTACCCTCACTTGATCTTGAAATATCGCAGAGTTGTATACGACACACAACACTGACTGTATCGGTAAATGTCCTAGTACCTGCACCACGGTTTGTACACTTGCTCACTACGGGATTCCACGACGCCGCTAACTTAAATCCATCTTCCCGGTTGAAATTGCGATGTTTTCTAATTTCAACCGCTTCACGAACCATTCTTGAAAAATAATGTCGTTCAGTGGAGAGGACCTTCGGATCGTGGAGCTCGATCCAGTGACCGGATCCCGCCTCGAGCAAATGTTCAAGCAAATCGCGAAAGTTTAAAAATTACTACTAGAGCGTACCTTGAAAATTTGCCTAAAAACTGTATAAACTTAGATGGCACCGTAATTTGAGCGTCGTATAGGTTGTCTCGAACTTCCGTAAGCGCTGCAGTCAGATAGCGTACGAAAGGGTTCTACAAATTACCGTAGCGCTAGTATCGCAGTCAAGTTTCGCAACATTTCAAGAGAAGCGCAACCCATACCAATAGATGGCGCTTTTCTTTATTCTTTTGAAATGTTGCGAAACTTGACTGCGATACTAGCGCTATGGTAATTTGTATTTATGGGATGGCTATTTATGGGATGTTTTGTAAGTCAGGTTTATTTTTTAATTTAAATTGTTGTACCACAGATACGACAAGTCACACCTGGTGTCTGGCGGTATTGACTTCGCAGTTTGTCTATGGGACTTGTTCAGCGGCGCACTGTTACACCGGTTCTGCGTGCACGCTGGAGAAATCACCCAGTTGATTGTACCTCCCCACAACACTAGCGTAAGTGTGTCATTACCTTCCACCGACATTCCTTTCCACCGTCATTCCCTGCCACCGTCATTCCCTTCCACCGTCATTCCCTTCCACCGTCATTCCCTGCTACCGTCATTCCCTTCCACCGTCATTCCCTTCCACCGACATTCCCTGCTACCGTCATTCCCTTCCACCGTCATTCCTTTCCACCGTCATTCCCTGCCACCGTCATTCCCTTCCACCGTCATTCCCTTCCACCGTCATTCCCTTCCACCGTCATTCCCTTCCACCGACATTCCCTTCCACCGTTATTACCTTCCACCGTCATTCCCTTCTGTCATTACCGTTCACCGTCATTACCCTCTGTCGGCATTATTAACACCGCAATTCCATTCTATCGTCTTCAAATTCCACAGCCATTCCTTGACATTGTCATTACTTAACACGGCAATTCCATTCCAGCTTCTTTACCTTCCACTGTACATTATCATTACATTCTACCGTTATTCCCTTCCACCGTCATTATCTTCCACCGTCATTCCCTTCCACCGTCATTACCTTCCGCCGTCATTACCTTTTACCGACCTTTCGTCATTACCTTCCACGTTCCACCCGTCATCATCATAACCGTCCAGGTGATTATTTAGAGTTGACTTGTTTTTTTATTGTTTACAGCCACGCATCCAGAAATGCATCTGCTCTGTCGCTTCTGACCATAGTGTCACTTTATTGAGTGAGTTAATTGTTTAATTATTGTGTACTTTATTAATTTTACTGTTTTTTTTAATGCTTGACAGGCCAGGTGTTTGATTATGTACGGATTTTCATACCACTGGCTTCTCGGTGAAGGAAAACATAGTAAGAAAACTTGCATACATACGGAGAAGAAATTCAATAGCGTACGCGAATCTACCAACCCGCAACTGGGCCAGCGTGGTGAATGTGGCCCAATCGGCCTTTCGGGGGTAAGCCTAAGTCCAGCAGTGGACAAATAAAATGCTGATTATGCTAAACTGTCCGATAGCCTAAATAATCTTTATATTTTTAGCCGACTTCAGGAGGAGGTTACCAATTCGACTGTATGTTTTTTTTTGTATGTTGGTTACGCGATTACTCCGCTAATAAAATTATGAATTGATTTTGATGATTCTTTTTTTTGTTTGGTAGGTCATACCATACTTCAGAGGTGGTCCCATATACATTTTTTAGACATTAGTGAAGTGCTTTTTGAAAAAAAAAAAAAACAACTAATATAAATATTTTAAAAACGTTTTGGTTTGTAGTTCAACAAAGGTTTTGACGAGGACTTTCAATCTCTTTCATCATCATCATCATCATCAGCCAGAAGACGTCCACTGCTGAACATAGGCCTCCCCCTTTAACCTCCACACTGAAATGAAATGAAAAAAATTATGGTCTGCGTACCATATTAAACAATGTCGCATATGCAATCAGGGAAACTAATGATAATAATATAAATCCAAGCTATGACTCAGATAACGGTAAAAATAACAAGCAACCAAATGTAGAGTTTTTTCGTTAATAAATATATATGTATCATGCATCAGAACATCGCAGGATTATTACGAAAAGCTGATGAGCTAACTATTTGCTTAGATGAACTGCGCTCTGAAAATAATTTTGACGCTGATGTTATTTGTGTAACGGAGCACAACATTAGGTTGGGCTCTGAAAGCAATTTAGTGTTAGCTAACTACCAACTAGCGTCCAGTTTTTGTAGATCAGATATTTCAAGAGGCGGAGCTTGTATCTTAATTAGAAGTGGAATTCAGTATAGAGACCTCCCGGAAATTAAGGCTCTATCAATTTCGGGAGTATTTGAGTGCTGTGCCGTAGAATTAATTCCCTATAAGATTTTGGTTGTATGTATCTATCGAGTACCTAAACAAAAATCAAAGCATTTAAAAGTATTCTTTACAGAGCTAGATAATCTTCTTCAGATCTTGTATAAAAAGCAATACAGACATATGGTTGTTGCTGGCGATTATAACATTAATATTTTAAAACCTGATATAAATTCCCGAAAGCTAGAGCAACTGCTAGCAAGTTTTAATCTCAAATTAACATTTAAACAACCAACCCGATTAAGTAGTCAAACATGCATAGACAATATCGCTCATGATTTTAAAAATAATTGTAAAGCTGAAGTGGTTGAATTCGCGCTATCCGACCACACAGCTCAACTACTGATGTGTCCTGTCGACAAAAAATGCATCATTGATAGTTGGTACATAAAACGGCGTGACTATAGCCAAGAAAATATATCTAAGTTTATATCGCACATTAAAAATCTTTCCTTCTCAGATCTATATAGTATTGACGACCCTAATGAAGCGTATAATTACTTTATTGAAACGTTTAAATTATTTTATGATTTGTGTTTTCCTTTCACACAAAAAATTGTTAAATCAGTTAAAAAGCCAAAATGGATATCACGTGGCATCAAACTATGTAGTAAAAATAAACGGAAACTCTTATGGCAATACAGACGACACCGAAATTGTAGAAATAAGAATAAATTAGTAAACTATTCAAAGCTGTTTAAAAAAATCACTAAGCTCACCCAAAGAGCTCAAAACGACTACGCTATAAAAATGGCAACAAATAAGTCTAAATGCACGTGGAATATAATAAATAGTTCAAAACAAAAGATACAAAATGAGTCTGTGTTGCGAATAAAAGTAAATAACAATATAATCACTGACCCATATAAAATATGCAATGCATTCAACAACCATTTCATTGATAAAATGAAACCTATTAAAAATAATAGTCAGAAAACAAACTCATTAATTACAAGTAGGTCCAATTCAATGTTTTTTCTTCCGAGCACTGCATTAGACATATTTAAGATAATCACTACGTTAAAAAATACAAATAGTGTAGGATACGATGGAATCTCTACAAATATTATTAAACAAGTTGCTATATACATATGTGGACACTTAAGCTACATTATGAATCTATGTATTAGTGCTGGTACATATCCTGACGCACTTAAGGTCTCCATTATTAAACCTATATTCAAAAAGAAAAACAGGGAATGCATAGATAACTATAGACCAATCTCACTTATCCCTATATTTTCAAAGATACTTGAAAAATATATTTACGCGCAGCTCTACAACTACATGGAAAAGAAAAGTATACTCTGTAACGAACAAAAAGGATTTAGGGAAAATAAAACAATAAATATGGCAATATATGATTTTTTAGATAATGTTATGACCAACATAGATGCAACTATTCCAGTTTGCGCAATATTCTGTGATATGACCCAAGCTTTTGATTATGTTCACCACGATATACTTTTACAAAAACTAGAAACATATGGCATTAGAGGAAATACTCTAGACCTTATAAAATCATACTTGAGTAATAGAAAACATTATACTGAGATTACAGAAATAAATATTCATAAAAAACAAGAAATAATTCATCGGTCTAAAGCACGTACTCCTAACTTCGGAGTCCCGCAGGGCAGTGTAGTGGGCCCTCTTCTATTTATAGGATATATCAATGACTTACCTAAAGCAATAGACCATCCTACGACTCTCTTCGCAGATGACAGCACAATTACTATTAATTGTAAAAATAAAAACACTTACGAATCAGAAATAAATGATAGTTTAAAATCAATCATTCAATGGCTAGATGACAATAACCTAAAAATAAATTTAGACAAAACGAACATCATCCACTTTCGGCAGCGTACAGTACGTGATAATATAGTTTTGCAATATAATGGTAGAGTCATACAGGAAGTGGACTCAACTAAATTTCTTGGATTGACAATCGATAGTAAACTAAATTGGAAAGCACACATAGATACATTAACTAAACGAATGGGCTCGACGGCATACGCATTATTTAAATTATCATTAGTTATTAATCAAGAAGCTCTAATAACTGCATATTATGGCATGGCAGTATCTATTCTACGATACGGCATTATATTCTGGGGGAAATCTACTGACAAAAGAATTGCTTTCAAAGCCCAAAAGAGGTGCATCAGGGCAATGTTTCATCTTCATAAGACTGATAGCTGTAAACCATACTTTTTAAAACACAGGATTCTGACATTACCATCTCTATACATATTAGAAATAGCAACTTTTGTAAAATCAAATCAACATCTCTTTGGTAGTTGGACTGATGCTGGTATTCGAACTCGCACACAGGCCGAGATGAAACTCTGCCCACGTACGGCCAAAACTGCACTCATGCAAAAAAGTGTATTCTGTATGGCTCCTTTAATATATACTAAAATTCCTAAAATTATCAGAGAATTAAATATTGGAATGTTTAAAAATAAACTTAAAATTTTATTAGCACAAAAAAGCTACTATGAAATTTCAGAATTCCTTAATGATAAAAATGTTTTGATATGTAATGTAGACTAAATAATTGACAGGTACTAGGAAAAGATAAAATGATAATAATAGCTTATATAGGTAGTAATAAACATCTAATTAGGGTATAAAATACAACCAAACCAAAATATGATTCTAACAATATTCTAACTTAGACATAATTTCGTTATTTTTTTTAACTTTAACAAAAACTAATAATAATATATAAAAAACTAACATTTGTACGCTGTAACAGGCAAGGACATGAGATACGTCTCCATTATTACGACCATGTATGCTACTTTATATGTATGTGTACCTACCATGTTCTGACAAATAAATATTTTGAATTTGAATTTGAATTTGAATTTGAACGACAGCCTGCCTTTTGCATCCACTGGATGCCCGCGACTCTCACAATGTCGTCGGTCCATCTAGTGGGAGGCCTCCCTACGCTGCGTCTTCCGGTTCGTGGTCTCCACTCCAGAACCTTTCTTCCCCATCGGTTATCGGTTCTTCGAGCGATGTGGCCTGCCCATTGCCACTTCAACTTGCAAATTTTAACAGCTATGTCGGTGACTCTGGTTCTTTGGCGAATATCCACGTTCCGGATTCTATCGCGCAAAGAAACTCCGAGCATAGCTCTCTCCATTGCCCGCTGTGTGACTCTGAGTTTTAATCTCTTTAATTTCATTGTAATCTCTGTAATATTTAATTGTAATTTTCTACTTTTTTTAGTTTAAGTTTGTACAATGTACATGTGTTTGTTTGTTGTGTTTGTACAGTCTTAAAGTCGGAATTTGTTTCTAGGGTTCCGTACCCAAAGGGTAAAAACGGGACCCTATTACTAAGCCTACGATGTCTGTCTGTTTTTTCGTCCGTCCGTCTGGCTGTCTGTCCGTCTGTCCTACCTATTAACGGCTGTATCTTGCGAACCGTAATAGATAGCCAGGTAAAATTTTCACAGAACATTTGTAATGTTACGGCGGATTGACTAACAAATAATGAAAAAGTCAAAAAGTAGAAACGAAAAGGTCCGCATATAACAAACGTATATTTTTTAACGTATTTTTGTATTAGCTGTAATGTAAAAACGGTAATGCTTACAAGCGTCAAACTTAACATGAACACACTCTAAAGTATAAAAATAAATAAAAAAAAAGCGATAAAAATCTAAAGTATAACAAAAAATTATAAAAAGGTGCGCGAGCCCGACTCGCACTTGGCTGGTTTCATCAATATCATTTCAGCCGTAGGACGTCCACTGCTGGACATAGGCCTCCCCCGTCGATCTCCAAAAGGGCTGGTTGGAAGCGGCCTGCATCCAGCGTTTCCCTGCGGTCTCTGTTAACTCGTCTGTCCATCTTGTGGGTGGACGTCCTACACTGCGCTTACCGGTCCGTGGTCTCCATTCCAGATTGACCGGTTTATTTTCTAACCAGCGGTCCGCCCCAGCGTCGCACGGGTATAGATTATAGCCTGTCACCCGGGGATAATGTAGCTTCCCGTTAGTGAAAGAATTTTTCAAATAGGTTCAGTAGTTTCGGAGCCTATTCAATGCAAACAAACAAACAATCAAATCTTTCCTCTTTATAATATTATAGTATAGATAATTAATTTTCTTACCCAGGTTTAACGGAACGCAAGTGCGTGTGTTTGGCGTCCCGTCACTTGTTCCCGGTGGTGGCCATCAAATGGCGCCCCGCTGACGACTTCATGGCGGTCGGCTGCAGCGACGGCACCGTGTATGTTTGGCAAATGGAGACTGCGCATCTAGATAGAGTCCTACATGGTAAGACACGAGGGATAATTAGTTAAAATACGCAGGGACAGCGAGAAGGAATGTAAATACGAATTAAAGTATCCCCGCCCACATGTCAATTTGTATGAAAAGCCAGCGTTGACTTGTCTGATAGCCCGTTGGTCTAGTTGGTAGTGAACCTGCCTTCTGAGCTTGGGGGCGTGGGTTCGATTCCCACCTAGGACAAACATTTATGTGATAAACATTTGTGGTTGTTCTATATCTGGGTGTTAATATCTATTTAAGTATGTATTTAAAATTATATATGTATGTATATCAGTCTCTGGCTATAGCACAAGCTTTGCTTAGTTTGGGGTCAGATGACCGTGTTTGCATAAATGTCCCGAATATTTATTTATTTAATATTTATTTACTTAAAATTCATAAAGTAAAAACGAAAGGAGGGTAACAAAACCTATACAACAAACGTATTTTTGTATTAGCTCTAATGTAAAAACGGTAATACGTACAAGCGTCAAACTTGGCACGATTGTAGTACACACTCTAAAGTATAACAACAAATAATAAATATTGTCCAAGTGTGACTCGGTGATTCTCGTACGATCACCGAAGTGAAGCAACGTTGGGCGCGGTCGTTACTTTGATGGTTGACCGCCTGAGTGAAATTTTGTCTTTTTGCAATATTTTTTTGTACTTTAGTAGCTAACAAGTTAATTTAGTGGTACGGAACCCTCAGTGTGCGAGCCCGACTCTCTTTTGGCCGGTTTTAATTGAATAAAAGCTTGTTGTTCTGTCTAGTTATAAATATATTTTCCACAAATAAAGAATTGTTTACATCAGTGGTTCCCAATTAGTTTATTTTGCGTACCACTTCAAGAAAGACCTCAAACTCGCATACTCCTCGAGCTTGGCTTAAACACACCAAATCTATTTGCAGTCCGGTCCGGTGCAGACTCAGTTTGTGAGGACCAGTAAAATACACAATACTCAGCCTTTATTGCAGGGCGTCAAGTCTGCTAATTTATTTAAAATCCCATTGGATTGCGACTCCTACGACACACCACTGAGATTCCATTATGAAAGTGACAAAAAGGGTATTCTGCTAAAACTTCAGTGGCCTTTCAATGGAATGTCGGTGGAGTGCCGTGGGAGTGTCAACCCAACTGCGATCGATGTTGCCTGTCAAAACCTACCACAAGTTGTATCTCTATCTCTTCTCTATCTCTACATAGTATAAATTGAAGTCGCTTTCCGCGTCTGTCTGTCTGTATGTCTGTATGGCAGCTAACTCCTCCTAAACCATGCAACGGATTTTGATGCGGTTTTCACCATCAGTTAGATACATTTTCAAGGAAAGTTTATATATATAACTAGCGGACCGCCCCGGCTTCGCACTTAAATTACACCCGTGCGAAGCCGGGCGGGCGGGTCGCTAGTTATTTTATAAAAAACTATTATTGCTTTTTTGTTAGTTAAATTGTTATATTATAGTTTGCATTGATTGTTTAACGAGCAGAATACCAAATGTTCAACTATTGAGATTACACTGACACGCCATTGAAGAACAGAATACCAAATATTTCAATGGCGGTTCGATGGAAAGTCATTGGAAAGCCACTGGTCTTAAATAACTAGCAGAATACCAAATGTGTAAAACTATTCCATCGACACTCTATCGACACTCCATTGAAACTATGGTTAAGTATGGGTTACGGGATTAGGTGATCAAACCGAAATTATATCACTTTATACCAATGTTTATTTAGCAAAGAAATTAAGCTAACATGGAAGGTAGAAGGCGGGAAGTAAAAAGATAGACGTGCGCTTTGCATCGCAATAGGTTTTGGACTGGTTCGACGCGGCACCGCTGACCGTACCACAACAACCGCTCTGCGCGTGCGCCGGCTTATCTATTGCGGCGCGGCGAACTAAGGATTCTCCCTGGTCGATAATCAATATCGATTATCGACTAAGGTGAATATTTAGTTGGTACATATTAATGTTATTTTATTGTGTAGTGTGATGTTATAAATAATCTAAATGGATATCATGCGAATGTAATATATATTTAAGTATAATTTATACATGTGTAGAGAAAGTAGCCTACAAAACATTCATAAATTAGCAGACTTGACACCGGAATGATGAATAAAAAATGAAATACTGGTACCGGTACATTGATAAAATTATCTTAGTCAAGATATTGCCGCGCGTCGCGTACCCCTTGATGCAACTTCGTGTAGCCCTGGGGGTACGCGCTAATTGGGAACCACTGGTCTACATTGTATAATGACTACCCACCCCTATTTACCACGAGTTTCACAAACAGGGATGATAGCGGAGGAAGTGTTAGCGGCTTGTGATGAGACCGTAGCTGATGACCTGGGAGGATCAGTCTCCAGTGACTCTCAGGGGCTCGCCAACCCGGCTGTGCATTTCTTCAGGTAAGGTATACTTAGCATTTCTTCAGGTAATAGCACTTTCGCATTTATTCAGGTAAGAGCGTGTGCATTTCTTCAGGTAAAGGTTGCCTTTCGCATTTCTTCAGGTAAGATCACTTTTTGCATTTCTTTAGGTGAGAGCAATTTTCGCATTACTTCAGGTAAGATTACTTCTAGCATTTATTCAGGTAAGAAAACTTTACCAACTGGTGGTGGGCTTGAGAATTTGGATTGTCTTTAGACCTTCAACGGTCTATGGACAGTCTAACTGTATTTGTAGTGTTAGTTTTAGCTTGTATTTTGTTTAGTTAATAAAGGCACTTGCTCTGTAAAAAAGAAAACTACGCATTTTTTTAGGTAGAAACACTTTACGCATTCTTCAGATAGGTAAGAGCACTTTTCGCAGGGAGTTTTGGCGCCAACGTTTGAATAAATATTGAATGAACATACTTTGAATCAGTTGTGTGTGTTTGGTTCGCAGAGGCTTGCGGCACCGCAACGTGGCCGCGATGCGAGCCGCGACGCAGCGGGGTCTGGCCGCACTCCAGCACCAAGGAGGAGGAGGTTCCCTCGGGCCGCTAGCGGAGCCCTCGCGCGCCAGGCGGGCGCCGCTCACCGTGCAGGGCTTCCGCTCCAACCCGGCTGGTAATTATTTGACTCACTATAGCGCTAAAAACGACTCCCAGGTTTTTTATGCCATAGGTGGCAAACAAAGAAAAGGGACTGCCTGATGGTAAGCAGTCACCGTCGCCTATGGATACTTGTAACACCAGAGGCATCACAACTACGTTGCCGACCCTTTAATACTATATTAACTCACTTTATGAAGAGCCCCATGTTGTAGCTTCTCGGAAACACCGTGGAAGGTAGCTCATTCCACTTTTTGCAGGTATGAGGCAAGAAGGATCGTGTGAATCGCACAGTGTGCGATTTCCACTGATCTTTGATATGTGGATGAACTTTCAGGCGGTGGCGGCTAGTGCGATGATAAAACCGCGGCATTAGATCAAACAGTCCATAATAGGTGGAGTTCCAATCACCAGCATTTCGTGAGGGAGAGAGAGAGAGAGGATGAGCCCTAATCCACCATGCTGGCCCAGTGCATGTTGGTGAATATCATGTCTTTGAACTTTTGAGGTTCTTGGACATACCGGTTTCCTTACTTTTTTTTCTTTCTTTTTTTTCTATTAATAGGCTTGCGTTTGACCGCCAACTCGCCTGATGTAAAGTGAGATACGGTCTACGATGGAGCACGCTTGCCTAGAAGAATCCGATTCACTCGTGATTTGAAGACACCCAACAAATACAACAAATTTGAAGACAATATTTTCCTTCACCATTGTTGAGCCATATGATGCCAATTTTAGGCATCCAATGTCTGCCCAATTTGGCTTACAAAAATTGCTTTTTGTTCTCCAGATCCGGAGAGCCATATCCTGTTCTTCGACATCGAAGGTCTGATCGTGGAGCTGCTGAGTGAAGAATACTCCTGCATGAGCCCGGCTAGCTTAGAGGTAAGTGCGACTTTACCATTGATTTAAAAACACATGGACTCGTTAGGTGCAGTACAAAATAACAAAAAAAGTATCTCAAGTTTATGTAGCCCGTTGGTCCAGTTGATAGCCCGTTGGTCCAGTTGGTAGTGAACCTGCCTTCTGCGCTTGGGGACGTGGGTTCGATTCCCACCTAGGACAAACATTTATGTAATGAACATTTGTGTTTGTTCTATATCTGGTTGTTAATATCTATTTAAGTATGTATTTAAACCTATATATGTATGTATATCAGTCTCTGGCAGCCATATTACAAGCTTTGCTTAGTTTGGGGTCAGGTGACCGTGTGTGAAAAAATGTCCCGAATATTTAATCAATAGCTATGTTGTGGCCACATCGCTCGAAGAACCGATAACCGATGGGGAAGAAAGGTTCTGGAGTGGAGACCACGAAACGGAAGATGCAGCGTAGGGAGGCCTCCCACTAGATGGACCGACGACATAGTGAGAGTCGCGGGCATCAAGTGGATGCAAAAGGCAGGCTGTCGTTCGGTGTGGAGGTTAAAGGGGGAGGCCTATGTTCAGCAGTGGACGTCTTCTGGCTGATGATGATGACGATGAATGTTGTGTTCAGTCAATACATGTTATATTTAAAAAAAAGTTAATGTGATGAACATTTGTGTTTGTTCTATATCTGGGTGTTAATATCTATTTAAGTATGTATTTAAAATTATATATGAAATGAAATGAAATGAAATGTTTATTAGCCAGATTTGCATCCATTATTACACATTGTTAGAATACATATATAATTTTTTTTTTTTTTACAGAAAATTAAAAATTGAAACTTAGCATAAATACAAAATAAATAATAATTAATTAAGTGATGGGGATATATGTATGTAATCCACCTATCCGCACTGGGCCAGCGTGGTGGATATGGCCCAATCACCCTCTCGGGGTAGGATAAAAGTCCACACGATCATCTGACCCCAAACTAAGCAAAGCTTGTGATATGGCTGCCAGAGACTGATATACGTACATATAGTTTTAAGTACAAAATTGATTGATTGATTAACTCTTTATTGTTCACACCGTTATGGTTGCCTGGTATATAATGGTTGCCTGGAAGAGATCGCTTTTAGCGATAAGGCCGCCACTTGTGGCACTAGCTCGTAAGTGTTTTCTATCGTGTTGTAATTTTTATTTCTGGTGTACACAATAAAGAGTTTCTATCTATCTATCTACCATTAAATTTGATACAGAGGACAAAAAACGATACTTAAATAGATATTATCGCCCAGATATAGAACACAAAAATATGTGTAACGTTCCAAGATCGTTACCTACTTCTAATTTCATGGCAAATGGCACATACGCTAGAAGCCAAACCTAATGAATAAAAAAGGTCACTACCATGACATAAACATTGTTGACAGAATGAAAGTGATTGACGTAATGTCAGTCAGTTCCATTTCGTTAACCAAAAAAATCATCGTCTAACCCACGGAAATATTAAACTGCATTTAAAAAGAAAGCGGGTATGTAAATATCATATTCCTTCTAGAAGGAATATGCTATTTATAGGACCCGAACCATAAATACATTAGTACTCCGCACACGACCGGACTTGAGCTTGATATATTATGTAGTTTCATCATCATCATCATTATTTCAGCCATAGGACGCCCACTGCTGCACATAGGTTACCCCCATCGATTTTCAAAAGTTCCGTTTGGAAACGGCCTGCATCTAGCGTTTCTCTGCGGTCTCTTAGATAGTCTATCCATCTTGTGGGTGGACGTCCTACGCTGCGCTTACCGGTCCGTGGTCTCCATTCCAGAACCTTTCGGCCCTATTTTTCATCTGTTCTGCGTGCTATGTGCCCTGCCCACTGCCACTTCAACTTGCTAATCCGGTGGGCTATGTCGGTAACTTTCGTTCGTCTACGGATCTCCTCATTTCTGATTCGATCTCGTAGTGAAACCCCAAGCAGTTATGCAGTTTGGTTGATAGTAAACAATGTCATCATAATCAGCCTTTTAACAGTCCACTGCTGGACTTTTAGCCTACCCCCGAAAGGGTGATTGGGCCATATCCACCACGCTGGTCCAGTGCGAATTGGTGGATTCACATACGCCATTGAATTCCTTCTCCGTACGTATGCAGGTTTCCTCACGATGTTTTCCTTCACCGAAAAGCCAGTGGTATGAAAATCCGTACATAAGCTCCAAAAGTAAACAATGTAGTATGGTAATTTATGACAAGTATTAGATTCTTTCGTTTGGTTGCAGGCAGCTGGATTGATAACGAGTGAATACATGAAGGTGGCAGCATTGACACAATCTGCAAGCCCGGACGCGACCAAACGGATCTCAGGTATGTCATATATAACTTAACTCTTCGAAGACAAAACATTGATCCAAAAAAAATAACAATAGCCATGAGTCAGGATGAAGCAGGTGCTGTTTCTCATCTTATACTGAGCTACGTGGAAAGGGTGTACTAATCCGAAAGGGTTCCGAAGTACCCATAATTATCAACAACTTTTACTATGGGGCCAACTCTGAAATCGTGAAAAAAAATATCAGCTGTTCCATAGAAAACGGTGAATCACGCATCGGCAGCTATTAAACTGCTGAACAAAGGCCTCCCCTCTTAGAGAGGGGTAGAGAGAGGAGGGGGGGGGAGGGGAAGACGGTGAATAATGATCAGAAATCACGCAATCACAGTACCGCAAGAATTCTGATTTTTTCGACTTTTCAGAATGTTTCGTGGGCAACTGTCTTATATCACGGGACTGTAAAAAGCTTGTTTGAAAGATTTGATAGTTTACGCCATACATTTTAATAAAGCGCCTCTATCGGAAACGTGGATGAACTAAAATCGGTAGTTATCGGCGGTGTAGATTGCTTCACTCTAATATGAAAAAAGTTTTCGAATACCTTTTAGCCCAGCAATGTATGGAACAATACGAAAACGAAAAAAGTTTTCGAATACTATCAAAACTTGTACTAAGGGTACTGGAACAAAAAGATGACGTAGCTGGTCATTAAAGTGAAGAGAGAGCAGACGCCTCCATCTAAAAAAAAAGATAAAAGGCATACTAAAAGATACGTAAATAAAAATTTGACACCTATATTCGTCGAGAATGCTATGAAGCACTTTTGGTATGCTACTTCCAGCAACACAACGTATTGCATCTCTATCTCTTCTCTTCTCTACATAGTATAAATTAAAGTCGCTTTCCGCTTCTGTCTGTCTGTATGTCTGTATGGCCGCTAACTCCTAAACCACGCAACGGCTTTTGATGCGGTTTTCACCATCAGTTAGATACATTTTGACGGAAGGTTTATGTATATACAACTAGCGACCCGCCCCGGGTTCGCACGTAAATTACACGCATCTTTTACCTTAAGATCCGTCGCATCTACTCTTCCTCGAAGGATCTTACACATTATTAGATGCTGGTCATAGGATTTCCTGACTTGCAGAGAGTTGTACCTCAGGGTTCTGCAGAAAAACGAGACCGTGGAGCATGTACTACTGCGAGGCCACAGAAGACATACGATTAAGGTCGAGACCACAGAAAATATATATTTTTTTGTTTCAATTACAACGGCTGTCAAGGCATTTTTGTAAGAAATTTGTTGTAAACCCATATAAACGAAACGTCAGTCATTCGAAATCAGTTAGCCACTGTGATGCGCACAAAGAACTTTGAGACCTAACCCAAAAAGGTAAGGTCCAAGTTCTTTGGATGCGGAGTTCGACGCGTTGATCTAAGTAAGAATGTTCACTCCTAATGCCTGGCGACAGATTTTCCTTTTCATTTCCGTTCTATACGGGGTGCAAGGGGAATACTCTCGAAGCTTAAAGAAGGTAATTGTACTCATCATTATGAACAACTTTTACTATGGGAACAGCCCTGAAATCGCGAAAAAAATATCAGCTGTTCGGTCATTGATACTCGACAAAATGTATGGAACAGCTGATTTTTTTTTCGCGATTTCATTGTTGGTCCCATACTAAAAGTGGTCCATAATGATTGATGAGTACAATTACCATCTTTTGGCTTCGAGAGTGTTCCTCTTACACCCTGTATACTTTTCTTTTCTGTGGGGTGTATTGTGCAACTGGCTACAACAAACTTCTTACAAAATTGCCTTGACAACCGTTCAAATTTAAACAAAAATAAATATATTTCTGTGATACACTCCAAGCGGGATGACAGTGCAGGGGCATTACGGACTACAGCAAATTGCGGCACCTAATACGCTCAGTTGGAAAATCACGCGACCGCAAACCGTATCCGCGCGCGATAAGGTTCACGTTCGCGTGATTTTCCAACTGAGCGGATTAGGTGCCGCAATTAGCTGTTGTCCGTAAGGCCCCAGGACATATCACTCCACTATGAATTAGAATTAGCTACATTGTCATTGTAAAATTTTGTTTCCACGCTTACAAATGGATAGATTTCTTTGGCCGAGTTAAGGATAAAGCGAGTGACATGGAACGGGCTTTGAAAGAGAAGGACAAGCACGGTGGGTATACAATATTTAGGTTAATCCATGCATGATTTGATTCCCTCCTGCCCATTTTCTATCGGACTGACAGAGTGGGCACTACGATGGAGCACGCTTGCCTAGAAGAAACCGATTCACTCTTGATTTGAAGACACCCATATTGTAACTATCGGGGAACACCCATTGCTAGTCTATCGGTTTTTTATCGGATACATTTCGGAGAGTGTGCTACAGATCTGCATGATTTGATTCCCTGCCCATTTTTCTATCGGACTGCCAGAGTGGGCACGAAGAATCGGCTTTACGGTTGATATTCTGAGAACCCGTACGAAGCGTATTGATTCCATATTTATTGTGCGAACTGCTAGTCTGTGGAATTCGCTGCCTGAGTGGGTGTTCCCCGATAGTTACAATCTGGGTGTCTTCAAGTCGAGAGTAAAAAGGTTTCTTCTAGGCAAGCGTGTTCCATCGTGGGCCGCATCATCGCTTAACAGGCGAGTTGGCGGCCAAGCGCAAGCCTATTTATACTTTTTTTTTTTAATTTGAACATCCGAAAGTTGTTGCTATACCCAATCATAATGCCATACCTTCCTTCTCCTACACCCAAAATCTAAGAAGACATGTTTAGCTAACATCGTGCTTATCTGCTAGAGTTATTTACTCAGAAACAAAAAAAAAAAATATATTACACGGGAATTACTCACGTTAAATAGTCACACAAGAAAACTGTTAGTAATTTGAATTTCCCGCCATAGGTAAAAGCGTACCACCTTAATTTTTTTTAATCATTAAATAATTAAATTTTCAATTTTTAATTATTATATTCAAGTCTTGTTGCCAAGAAGATCCCACTTCTGAAACGCAGCTTGATGGCGGTATAACACAATTAAACTTTTAGAAATTTGAATTTCCCGCCATACGTTAAACCGTACAACCTTAAATATTTTTTTTTTATCATTAAATAATTAAAATCAGTAAATTTTCAATTTTAATTAATATATTTAAGTCTTGTTGCCAAGAAGATCCCACTTCTGAAACGCAGCTTGATGGCGGTATATGTGCAACAATGGAGTGTGAAACATGGAAGTATATGGGGGAAATCTTTGCCCAGCAGATATAATAGGTTAATAATATAAAAAGTATATTTATTAACGTTAAAAAAACTTCAAAAGTCGGTAAAATTCGTCTCAAGTGATGATTCGGTATCGTGGGGCATTCGTACGAGTCATCATTTTTTTTTATATGGTAGATAGGCTTGCGCTTAGCCGCCATCTCGCCTGATGTTAAGCGACGATGCGGTCTACGATGGAGCACGCTTGCCTAGAAAAAAACATCGTCATTATCAGCTTTCATGTTCACATTACTGGGACTCAGGCCTACTCTCAGAGAGAGAATGGACCCTAATCCACCATGCTGGCCCAGTGCATGTTGGTGAATGCATTATGTCTTTGTAATTTGAGGTTCTTGGACATACCGGTTTCCTCACGACGTTTTCCTTCACCAATGTTGAGTGATGGCGTCTAAACTGCACATAATTAATTTAAGTTTTAAGTCATTGGTGCAGGGTCGAGGATCGAACTGGGTGCCATCAGATGGTAAAGCGCTTTCTACCGCTCGGCCACCATCGCAATAGTCGTTAGTAAACTGTAGGGTACAGCTTTTCTGCAGCAAATATCTGACTATATCCTCTTGTAGGAATCCTGGCGAAGATGAAGGAGGGAGCAGAGACCATGCAGACCAAGCTCCAGGCGAAGGCAGAACAGCTGAAGGGACATTTGGAGCATAAAGGTAAGTGATAGATGTAAAAACTCTAAAGGTATGGTTCCGAACTCGGCAGCACGCAGCAGTGCTGCCTCAACAGTGCTGCCGCAGTACTACTGGTCCCCATACATCCTCTATAGCAGCGGTTCCCAAACTTATTTTGTCTACTGCCCACTTTGAGAATAAATTATTTTTTAGCGCCCCCATTTTTTCAAAATGGGGTCGCCAAATAGAGAGAAATATCGAACCGAGTTTGAGCAATCTCTTAACTAATATTAGTTGATGTTCTCAAGTTGTAGTTGAGAGTCGAGAGCTCATGCAATTGGTGTCTAAGAGGCCTCCTAGCTAAATGAAATTACAAATCACACATCAAGCCTACACAACGCCCCCATTTTTTTTCTGGTTCTCTTACCGCCCCCCTTTAAGGCTGCAGCGCCCACAAGGGGGCGTTATCGCCCACTTTGGGAAAGGCTGCTCTATAGGTTTATATGAGAATACATATACGAAATACAATTCTCCAATGCTGTCAAAATGCTTTTGTTAGATAAGTCAATATATAGGTTCGATTAAGGAGTTTTTTGATAATGACTATAGCCATTTAGAGCCTGTTTGAGAACTCGAACATCTACCTATTTAATTTATTTTTAATTTTATATGATTATTGTTTATACTATAGCCCTTTTACAGCTGAATATTAAATTATTAATTATAAATTTTGTGACACGACGAGATCGGTGTGATGCCCAACTCATAATATTTAATTATACTAAGATGTTGTAGTCGGCCGATCAATAAATGATATTCTATTCTATTCTATTCTATTCATTCCGAGCTACGCAGCTATGCCGCGGCAGTGTCGCCCGTCGCCGCGACAGATCAGGGGCCTTACGGACAACAGCTATTGCGGCACCTAATCCGCTCAGTTGGAAAATCACGCAAACGTGAACCTTATCGGGCCTTATTATACGGTTTGCGGTCGCGTAATTTTCCAACTGAGCGGATTAGGTGCCGCAATAGCTGTTGTCCGTAAGGCCCCAGTAGTGATGCGTGAAGTGAAAAGAATTCTCATGTCCTCTCCTTTGTCTATAAAATTCTGTTTAATCCCAATATCCCTTTATACTTAAAGGAGCGCTTTGAATTTATTCAAGCTCACTCCAGTACTTTGCGATCCTGTCGTGCCCTCCAGCTAAAAATTCCTCCTTCTTCTCACGTCAATCTTTCCTACTGTAAGTCCTTCACTTTTCAAGCTGTCCTGCTGTGGAATGCGCTGCCTGCTTCTATCAGGCATGCGAAATCTCTTCCTATTTTTAAGAATCAAGTCTATACACATTATCTTTCTTCGTGTTAATTGGTACGTATGTATATTATGTATTTTATTTATAATATTTATGGTATGTATGCAGCATTGCGTATTTAATGTATATATGAATGTATATATGTATGTTCTGCATGTGTGTTCTGCCCACCATGACATATGGTGCCGAAACATGGACTCTCACACATGAGGCTGTGCACAAAATCAGAGTAGCACAGAGAGCCATGGAGAGATCCATGCTAGGCATCAAACTCCAAGACCGAGTTCGTAATACCGAAATCCGACGAAGAACAAAGGTTCGAGACGTCGGAATAGCGGTAATGAAATTAAAGTGGAGCTGGGCAGGACACGTTGCCAGGCGCAGTGATAACAGGTGGAGTAAGGTTTTAACAGAGTGGTGGCCCAGGCAAGGTAGGCGGAGCGTTGGTCGTCCAGCTGCAAGATGGGTCGACGATATTATTACTATCGCGGGTCGAACCTGGACTAGATTAGCACAGGACCGAGGCAGATGGCATAGCAAGAGAGAGGCCTATACCCAGCAGTGGGATAAGGAAGGCTGTGGATGATGATGATGATATGTATGTTTATATTTATTTATATTTTAGTGCACCACCGACCGTTTTTCAACTTCTTTAGTTCTGTCCATCCAAAGGTTGCCTGGAAGAAGTCGCTTTAGGCGATAAGGCCGCCCATTATACTGCCGTATATTTTGTTTTCTATGTTAGTTTAAGTTTCATTTGTATTTTCGGTGTGTAATAAAGAAATATTGTATTGTATTGTAAGAGAATATAACAAAAATTAAAGGAAAAGTAATTTACGGGCGATCTGAGGTCGGGAAGTGGAAGGGGTTTAACGGACTCTTATAGCAAATTTGACGGTTTTAAATCAAATTTTTTCAGTTAAATTACAATATTTGAGCTGGAAAAAAATACATATCACAGATACATCTGTGTTTGAGTTTATGATTTGTTTCAAAACACGATAGAATAAACTTTCCTCGATCAAAAAAAAAATCTGTATCAAAGTCGATTCAGTTTATTTTGTTAATTTTATCTCTAGTATAGTATATTTCTCTATGGTTTTATGCTCTAATGAAAGCTCGTAACAACCTGGAAATTGCATATAATGAAAGGCAATTTTATTTAAAAAAATTAAAAAAATTGGATAGTGAATAGTGTCGATTTTTAGTGAAATTAAAAGCGTAAAAAGGTCGCGAGAATTTGCGCGCACCGCGTTCAGTACCGCGCCAGGCGTAATCGAGGTCGTACCTATGTTCGTTTTTGTCGTTGCACTCCCCCCGCGGGTGTCCTGACTCTTGGGTGGCAAAATACATCGTCGCTATAACTTGGCGGGGGCTGAGGGAGCGTTTTGTTGCCTACGCGACTCGGATAATAGGCCGTTAAGGGTAAAAAAACGGTTTATCTCGATTTCCGGTAAATTAACGCAGGAACGGTTAATAAACAAGTCTATACTATCAAGTGCTCTTTCAACTTTTAAATGACGTGAAACTACCCGCGAAAAAGATATAATTTTCCAGGGCGTTATTCTGGAGTAAACCAAACTTTAAGTATGAAGCTACAAGTAGCCGACTTGTCGGATCTGCCGCGCGATAAACAGAGAGGTAACTTCTATGTTAATATAGCTGTAGATAGTTAGCGCTCCACGTCCTGAATTGCACTTTATTGTCCTTCCCCTTTTTTCTGTCTGACTGCCAGAGCGGGCACGAAAAATCGTCACCTCTTTATGGTTGATATTCCGAAAACCCGTACGAAGCGCTTTGATTCCACATTTATTGTGTAAACTGCTAGTCTGTGACATGCGCTGCCTGAATGGGTGTTCTCAGATAGTTACAATCTGGGTGTCTTCAAATCACGAGTGAATCGGTTTCTTCTTCACAAGCGTGCTCCAACGGACAGCATCATCGCTTAACATCAGGCGAGATGGCGGTCAAACGCAAGCTTATCTATATCTTTATATAAAAAAATGAATCCCTATTTACCTTGGTCTCGCCATAACTTGGGAACGACTCAGTCGATTTCATTAATCTTTTTTTCTAAATTTTTTAAAACTTTGTAGAAAGTTTTAACGGAAAGAAAAATTAGGAAATTGCGCAGAAAATTTGAAAACGTCAGAAAACTTAACGACGATTTTAACTTCGCGCGTTTCTAAGACAGGACAACGTCTGTCGGGTCAGCTAGTCAATTATATACTTCACAATGCCACATTTACTCCAATGTAGACGTTATGTCGCTTGCATAGTGTTCAACGTTAGTTGTCCGCTATGTCATCGTAGCTCTGGCATCGCGCGGCGTTGTACTCGGAGCGCGGTTACCTTGTAACTAAACAACAAGTCTGCGCAATGTAGACGTTATGTCGCTTGCATAGTGTTCAACGTTAGTTGTCCGCTATGTCATCGTAGCTCTGGCATCGCGCGGCGTTGTACTCGGATCGCGGTTACCTTGTAACTAAACAACAAGTCTGCGCAATGTAGACGTTATGTCGCTAGCATAGTGTTCAACGTTAGTTGTCCGCTATGTCATCGTAGCTCTGGCATCGCGCGGCGTTGTACTCGGAGCGCGGTTACCTTGTAACTAAACAACAAGTCTATGCAATGTAGACGTTATGTCGCTTGCATAGTGTTCAACGTTAGTTGTCCGCTATGTCATCGTAGCTCTGGCATCGCGCGGCGTTGTACTCGGAGCGCGGTTACCTTGTAACTAAACAACAAGTCTATGCAATGTAGACGTTATGTCGCTTGCATAATGTTCAACGTTAGTTGTCCGCTATGTCATCGTAGCTCTGGCATCGCGCGGCGTTGTAGTCGGATCGTTGAATTTGACGCAGTAACATGGAGTAACAAGCAAAAAAAACTCTTTTTACTATTTTACTCTGTCTAATTAAATGATATGGAGAGGGCAATGCTCGGGGTTTCTCTACGAGATTGAATCCGAAATGAGGAGATCCGTAGACGAACGAAAGTCACCGACATAGCCCACCGGATTAGCAAGTTGAAGTGGCAGTGGGCAGGGCACATATCATGCAGAACAGATGGCCGATGGGGCCGAAAGGTTCTGGAATGGAGACCACGGACTGGTAAGCGCAGCGTAGGACATCCACCCACAAGATGGACAGACGACCTAAAAGAGACCGCAGGGAAACGCTGGATGCAGGCCGCTTCCAACCGGCCCTTTTGGAGATCGATGGGGGAGGCCTATGTCCAGCAGTGGACGTCCTACGGCTGAAATGGTGATGATGATGAATTAAATGATAACGAAACAAAAAATACGTTTGTATTGCTATGATAGTTAAGAAAAGGTCAGGTTTTGTCACTTTCTGTAAATTCATACTCTGTGATTTTATATTTTCAATAATGTGAAAATGCGCGAGCGAGAGAGCTGCAGGCGGTAACAGACTCAGGCTCAGGCGAGATGGCGGTCAAACGCAAGCCTTTTAATAATTAAATAGCTGATTTTTATGATCTTCTTCTTTTATGACCTCCTTCCTGAGTACACCCCAAGCTTATGACCCTTGAATATGTATACCACCGCTCAGTGTAATATTATACGAATATAGATAGATAGCCCGTTGGTCCAGTTGCTAGTGAACCTGCCTTCTGCGCTTGGGGGCGTGGGTTCGATTCCCACCTAGGACAAACATTTATGTGATGAACATTTGTGTTTGTTCTATATCTGGTTGTTAATATCTATTCAAGTATGCATTTAACACTATATATGTATGTATATCAGTCTCTGGCAGCCATATCACAAGCTTTGCTTAGTTTGGGGTCAGATGACCGTCTGTGCAAAATTGTCCCGAATATTTATTTATTAAAGTGTTGTTTTTGTACCTCTTACGGAAGCGCAGGCAAAGTCACACGCGGTAACAAGTGTGCATACCTAATTGTAATTAGCTATTTACTCAGGCGTGCCCAAGGTGGTCTACATTCATAAATTATTTTCGTACTTTTTCGTGACACACTGCTGCTGGAGACTGGCGAGCAAATAGGTGGATTTGTTCGCGACTTAAAACGTTGCAGTGGTGCTCATTCTGAGTTTTTTTAACGTGATACATCTTTAGGCGCGCCTTGGCAGTAATACTGACTTGTATGCTGTAACGGACGCGACGTCATGCTCTCTTATGCCGTCATGTTTCACATCTGCTGGGGGCCAACTTTTTCAAACCCGTCCTCCACCTTAATTCCTCGGATAATCGGAGACCTTGTTTCGGTTTTAGAGTTTTATCTACATTTTGAATATAAGTTGCTACTATTGTAGCATTTTACGACATTTTAATTATTATCGCCTTTTATTGTTTATTCTGTTGTGCTTACTTCTAAATTAGGGCATTGATTCGAAACGCGTCCATAATTTGTTAGGTTCAAAAGTGTTATCCTTCATGAAAAACACAGATGTAGTTTTTAGAGCTCTTTGTAATTTTCATTAGCATATTGACGATTATAAAGAAATATTTGACTGTGCAATGATTAAGTGTTTTACGACGATGATGTTTTCCGAGATTGAAATTAATTTTTTGGCCAAAATGCTTCATTAGAATTGGAATTTATTGCTTTAAAAAAATATGCATTGCGATATAAAAACTACTATTCCGGTAAACAATAGCCAAAGTAGTAAAATATGAAGCTAACAAAAAGTTTTAGCATACAAGTCTGCCAACATGCTCGCCAATCTCTTCTACTGTATCTCACTAAAACCTACGCCCCCTTCAAGGCAGACTAGCCGAGTAAACCAGATCTTTAAAGTATATCAAGTGACAAGTACAATAATTGCACCTTATTACAGTTGCAGAAAGGTCGTGTTTCCTTAATAGTAATTAATGGATCTGTTTTTGAAATGCCAGCAGGTTCTTTGTTCGAAAAAATTTAAGACTAATTTCCTTGTTTGTTTGAGCTTTATGCGATATTCCTATATGGTCTTCCAATTGAACGTTAAATAATAATTTATTGCTATCATAATTTCTGTCGTCATAAGTCAACCACTCAACAAGTTTCTTTCTTTAAAGCCAATTCATTGAGCAACAATGTTTCGGATACACAGTTTCTGAAATATCATGTAGTATTTTACTAACACCAGTGGCGTAGCTATCGGAGGGCTAGGCTAGGGCAGTGCACCGGGGCCCTCAAGCTCAGGAGGCCCACAGACCCTCATCACTAAACCTCAAACTGAACTTGCGAAAATTTGTCCCACCTTCAGAATATATAACACATACACATACATGTACCCAATAAGTAGCTTATCACCTTTAAAGTTTCATATAATATTTATGATAAAACCTAACCAGTTCAGATAGGGCCCCAAATCTTTTTTTGCACCAGGGCCTTTGGTTACCTAACTACGCCACTGACTCACACCGTCATTTATCACCGGATGAGCTGTGGTCAAACGCCGCACCTGTCTTTAGTAAAATATATAGTAGTATATTATAGTTTAGTATTTATTTGGTGAAATATTTAAGTTAAAATATTGTATCTTTTGATTATTGTGCGTGTGTAAATAAATAAATAAAATAAATATGTCGTGACGGTCTTATCACCTGATGTCTTATAATCTGTGCCAGACAATAGACTCACGAATCTTTAGTAAAAAAAAGTGCTCAAGATTTATTTACTTCTTTTAAATCCTTAAAAACTATTTTTTTTAAACAAAATTAATTGTGTCCAATAAAAACTATTTTATTTCAAAGTTTATTAATATTAATTTAACTAACAAATCAGCGAACATGCTTGTCAAACTGGTTAGCGGTGTGTCCCAAAAGTCTACGCCCTTTCCAAGGTAGTCCAGTTTCCACTGCCAACTACAATGCCACCTTATTACTATTCCATAAAGGTCATATTCCTGTAATATTTATCGAAATCTGGGCTGGTGTATTTGCCAACTGTATTTGTACCTCATTTTTATGTATTTAAAGATCGTTTTCGTTTAATATTCATAAAGGGCTGTGCATGTGCAAATCTAGATTGTCGCAACGTCTTTGTCTGTAGTGTCAAAAAGGAAATATATTATTAGGACTTACGCTTTTGAATGTTCAAAATTACTCGAGTAGGTGGCACAGCGGGCAATGGACAGAGCTATGCTCGGAGTTTCTTTGCGCGATAAAATCCGTAACGTGGATATTCGCCAAAGAACCAGAGTCACCGACATAGCTGTTAAAATTTGCAAGTCGAAGTGGCAATGGGCAGGCCACATCGCTCGAAGAACCGATCACCGATGGGGAAGAAATGTTCTTGAGTGGAGACCATGAACCGGAAGACGCAGCGTAGGTAGGCCTCCCACTAGATGGACCGACGACATTGTGAGTCGCGGGCATCCAGTGGATAAAGATGGCAGGCTGTCGTTCAGTGTGGAGGTTAAAGGGGGAGGCCTATGTTCAGAAGTGGACGTCTTCTGGCTGCTGATCAGGTGGTTTCAAGACTTTCCCACTTTTAGCAATGTTGGTGATTTTAATTTTATTCTTATATTTTATTTATATTTTTTGTCTACTTCCATGGTTTGCTTTAAATTATAAAAATGGTGTCATATCAAAATTTAATGTTTTATCTAGGAAACCGTAAAGTCTGAACCACGTATAGAGAAATTTCGCTCGTTAGAAAAATAAACCGGCCAAGTGCGCGTCGGGCTCGCGCATCGAGGGTTCCGTACCACCACAAAATACAATAAGGTCGTCCAAGTAACCGAGTTACCGGCTCAAATCGGGAGGGAGCTCATTAAATAACCTTACCACGGTAAATAATAATTATATTCCGTAAATAATCATATAACTCTGTTTAGTTAATTTGTTTATTTTGACATTATGTATTTTTTTAAATTCTTTTATACTGGGTGTAAGGGGAACACTCTCGAAGCCAAAAGAAGGTAATTGTACTCATCATTATGAACAACTTTTACTATGGGACCAGCCCTGAAATCGCGAAAAAAATATCAGCTGTTCTATAGAAAACGGTCATTGACACTCGACAAAATGTATGGAACAGCTGTTTTTTTTCGCGATTTCTGGATTGGTCTCATACTAAAAGTTGTTCATAATGATGAGTACAATTACCTTCTTTTGGCTTCGAGAGTGTTCCCCTTACACCCTGTATTACTTTGACATAATTTATTTATTTTTATAATTGCTAAATTATTAGGAACATTCTTAGTACTTACCTGTCTTTATATTAGTTAATTAATTACATATAATATACAATGTAAACTCTATATAGCGAGAATTAAGGGACTGCGCATTTTATGGCGTTATTGAGAGTCGTCGTTAAATGGAAAGAAGAAAATTCATTATTATTTTACTATTATTATAATTATGTGTTTACAGGTGAATTATAAAATATACGAACAACAAACATTAATATTGATACAAATAACAATGCTTATCTTCGTCTACGTATGATGCTGATAGTCGAGGTAAATACGAGGTGTTAGGAAGTACTGTTTATTGCTTAGTAATGTCTTATTGTTGTCGTTATTTAGTGGATGTGATGCTACATATACTGTATCATTGTATGGACAACAAGGTAAACCAACCAATGTCAAGTAATTATGACGTTTTAGGGGGTATGTCGTTAAATCGAGTGTCGCTATATAGAGTTTACACTGTATTTTTAATTATTAGGGTTCCGTACCTCAAAAGGAAAAAACTGAACCCTAATAGGATCCCTTCGTTATCCGTCTGTCCGTCTGTCTGTCCGTCTGTCAAGACCCTTTTTCTCAAGAACGCGTAAAGGTATCAAGTTGAAATTTATACTAAATACTTGGGTCTACGGTTTCTTTTGGCTGTAAAAAACTAAAAGTTGTAAGTCAACGTATCAAAAGATATGAACGTTTATGTCGTATATTTAGCGATTTCACAAGGGAATCAAAACCTATAGGGTACTTCCCGTTGAACTAGAATCATAAATTTTGGCAAGAGGCAAGGTCTTACAGCACAAATAAAGGAATAAATCTGAAAGTTGTTAGTTTGAAGTTATATCATATAAAAAAAATAAAAAATTACAATTACAAACTTACATTTTGTAGTTGTTATGTATCGAAGAACCTTATTGTGAACTACAAAGTTAAGTTTGTCTTTCAACATTTCAACTTCAGTTCTTTTTTGTTTTTTTGGACTCTCGCTCTGAGGGTTCCGTTGGACGGAACCCTCAGAGCACGAGTCCTACTCGTACTTGTCCGTTTTTTTTTTACTTTAGATACTGGTAACAAAATAATTTAAATATAGCTTTATATATATAGCTTTGCTTAGTTTGGGGTCAGATGACCGTGTGTGAAAAATGTCCCGAAATATTTTTATTTTTTTATTAATCTGTATAAATGTTACCAATGAAATTATTCCACATGTCTGGGCTTATTCATCTATCTATATATACAGGGTTACGTGGAAAGGGTGTACTAAGCCGAAAAGCCGAAAGGGGTATAATATAGTACCCATCATTATGAACATCTTTTATGGGAGCAACTCTGAAATCCCGAAAAAATATCAGCTTTTCTATAGAAATATTTATTCCCCAGAGATACACTTTCCCCATAGACACACTTTTAGAAAAGTTTCGCTTCTGTTCCTTAGAGATCCACTTTCGGCTAATACACTTAAATGGAAATGTTTTTTAATCCCTATACAATTGTGTTTATTTTTTCCTAGAGAAAAAAAACTAGACTCCACCAAACTAAAACTAATTTTCTTTGGTCTACGGTCATTGGCACTCGACATCGAGATACAATACATAGAGTCACAATCGTGCCAAACAAATGTCCGATTCAAAACTCGGCGCACGCTACGAATTGTGCCGACTTGTTGGTTAGTTGGTTAGAGTGAATCTTCTGTAATAATAATAAATAAATATTCGGGACATTTTTGCACACACGGTCATCTGACCCCAAACTAAGCTAAGCTTGTGATATGGCTGCCAGAGACTGATATACATACATATATATTTTTAAATACATACTTAAATTTATATTAAACAACCAGATATAGAACAAACACAAATGTTCATCACACAAATGTTTGTCCTAGGTGGGAATCGAACCCACGCCCCCAAGCTCAGAAGGCAGGTTCACTACCAACTAGACCAACGGGCTATCACTACTTGTACTAATCTGTCTTCTCTGCCGCCGCGCCAGCTTACCATATCTTCTTGCTTTTTGTGATCTAATTTATCTCCTAACCGAACCTAAATGTATGTAGAGCATCGATTTAAATGTACTACATACTAGATCGTGTGTATTCCTCACTTCGGCAAACGTTGCTGTGCCGTAGACACCGATCCCCAGTCTGACAGTCTTCAGTTGTCTTTTTGGCGTGCATAGGTGTAGAGCGGCAGATATTTAGTGAAAAAAACCCGGTAAAATACGTACATCAATTTCTTTGGTGTAGGTAGAGGAATTGTGGAAAAAAAATAATTGTCATAAATTTGTAAAAACGTGTTTTATTTACACTTTGGCAGTGATGGCATTTATATTTATTTACAAAGAGAGTTACAACATTGAGACCTTTTGTTTCATCGTCGAGCATTCACGTTCCTTTTTACTATGCTTTAGGTAATTATATTATTTATTGAGCAAATCGCCGAGCATTATCTGGCTACAAAAAGTTGACAGACAAGACTGGCCCAACAACGTTATTGCATAACGACGTGCTATTTCGCTTACATTCGTTATCAATAACGTTATCGATTTACAACTGCTAATTCGTTAACGCTATTTTATAACAGACTAGACGTTTGATCACAGATCACATGTCATGTCATGTCATATGACAATGTGGTCTATGATAAACACGCCTAATTTGTGATAGGGGGCTTCCTCTCGAATCTGCCAGAACGCACCGCTAGGCGCGCCTGACAGCTTTTCGACAAGAGTGACAGATCTTAGCATTATGAAATAGCATTAGCAGTTTAGCAGTTAATTCGCTGTTGTCGGTTTACCAAGCGCGGTAGCCAAGTCCGTGAACGCCGAGTCCGAGACCGTAGGGGGCTACTCCGTAGGGAGCAGCGAGTCCAAGAGGGGCACCAGCGTAGGCCAGACCACCAGCGTAACCCAAATTGCCAACTCCTAAGTGAGCAGCGCGGGCGGCAGCGACACCTATGAACATAATACAAATTTAATAATTCCATTGGTTTTCGGAAAGCAGTGTATGAAACCGCTGACTGGCTTTTCTTGGGCCCGTCGTACTTATGACAATCTGAAATTCTGAATAATGATTTCAATGCTAATATAATGATGATTCGTTGTTTGAGAGACCTTCGTCTTGCAGTAGACGGCAAAGAGCTAATGATGATTTTGTTGGTATGTAAGAATAGGCTGTTGGCTAAAGGTCTGCCATCATTTTCCGAATCTCGATCGCTCGCAATCGTCTCGAGTCTTCTCGCCAGCAATTCTCTAGCCTGCATCGGGTTCTTTAACCATTTTCTGGTTGCCACTGTCTGACTTGACCCATTTACCACCTATCTTTCTCACTGGAGGACAAAACCTTTGTTTGCTTAGGGCAGCTAGTCTTTCTTGTTTTAAACCAATCTTGAACAGGTTTTAACTAGTTTTTCAATTCCATCTTTGGACACCACACCTTCATATATCAGAGTCTACCATACCCGGTAAGCCATGTGAAAAACGTCAATGAAATCTTAAAACTCTGACATTAAGGCTGGTCACATAAAATATACTAACTCAATTAGAATGTAAGAAGGTTGGTGGCCTCATCATTCACCACCTAGCCTCTTCAGTCACCAACGCAAGTATTCCTCGAACTCTTGACGCTGTTTAAAACATCTGATAAAGTTAACGCCCAATGATGATAAGGGATACAGTGAGAGCGCACAGTGTGACTGAGGAGCTTCTACGCAGACCATGCCGCATCTACCCCAATCCTTGTACATTACAAGACCTGTGCAAAACTTTCCCCTGTGGGGTCGCTGTGGCCAATTACTAGGAGACAACCTTATAATTTTTTTGGATCATTTGACACAAACAAGATAATGATAATTTTCAAAAGAGTAGCTTACCGCTGAGGGCAGCGGCTTGGGATTGAGCGGCGGCGACGTAGTTCTGGGAAGCAGCAACGCCATTCCAGTAGACGTTCTCGTTGATATCGCGGTTGGCTTCAGCGACTTGTCTGACGGCCTCAGTGTTGTATTGGACGGCGGCTTCAGCGGCTCTCACTTGACCTGTGCAGGTGAATTGTGACATTAGAAGTAGAATTAAACATGAAAGTCAACGCCAATAGTTCAGTTCACGCAAATTTTCCACCTTCCAGCTCTCTGTTCCCCAGTTCTCACAGCTTCAATTTCGGCTTCATAAAATAGTGAGTAAATCTTTTTAGGCAAGCGTGTTTCAACATAGACTGTATCTAGGCTTAACTTTAGGCCAGTTGGTGGTCAAACGCCAGCCTCACTTTGTTGGTGCAGCCATCCAAATGTGCCTTCACTTCTGATACTAAATGGTCGCTTCATTCTCTGTCGTTTGCAAGTTGTTAGGCATTAACTAAAAGTTTCTGGAGATTCTTTTGTCACTTTATCTTTATTATTGGCTTTTCCGTGGCTGGGTATACAAACATATACGCAGAGTGGTATATAAAGAAGACTTTTTGTACAAAAAAAGGCAAGCAATCATGCGGTCCGTCTATGGATACCAGGAACACTAGTGTTGTCGGTGCTTTGCCAGTACAGAGAGGTGGATTATGGATGATAGTGTACCTTCTCCAATGGCGCGGGCGTGGTCCTGGGCGGCCACGGTAGCGTCAATGGCGGCGGCCTGAGCGTCGCCGGCGTTGATGCCGTAGGCGATGGGGGCCAGCACGCTGGCGGAGGCGTAGCCGAGGACGGCGGCGAAAGCGATCTGTGGAGATAATAAGTTCAGTTAAAATGAAGAGTATAATTCGGAACATTCAAAATACCGAATGTAATAAAACATAAAGAGAAAAGCTGGGAACATTCAAAATTAAAGAAACGGACGCTATATTTACAATACAATTTAGATTCGGCACTACGATAACAAAATAATTAAGTAACGGTTATAAAGTGCCTCAAAAAGATAATTTGATTAAACGATCACGCCAAATGCGTGTTGAAATAGTATTATAGCGGTATTAATATAATAATAAATAGTCGTAAAGATACTGTAAATGTAACGTTTGTAAGACCTCCAGCGATTAAAGTGACTAAAATAATATGCAGTAATGGAAAAGATAAATAAAGTACCGGATGGAGTAGTGTGCCCTGAGAGAGCCCCATATCCATCATAGGACTACTAACAGTGTGTTATCGATGAGTCTCTTGCCTCAATCAACCAATAAAGTAAAGATTAATATCTGAAACGCTTTTTACAATATTAAAGGAAGCAAGCCTTAAGGAAATTTCAAATGCTTTGTCATTCAAAATAATTTAAGTCAATCACGAATTCCTACAATCGCACTGCAATTGCAATCGAAATATGCAATTATCTAGCCAAGGATATATCAAAATATGAGTTACTTCAGCCAAGGATAATGTTAATGCTATGATAATATCACTGTTAAAAAATATTATGCTAATTATATTACGTTATTAGAACGAATGTAGCAGTAGTAATAGCAAAGATATTAGCTTAATCGGAAGTGATTTTAAAACGGAATCCGCAATCGATTGGATGCGATTAAAAGGGCTTACATTAATTAATAGACTACAGTGTTGATATGTTATTAGCGTAAATACTATGCAAATTAATTGATAGCTTGTTTAGATGCATTTATTCTTGATTATCGGAAACTAGCTTTCCAAGTGCGTGTTTGATTATGTTATGTTCAATAAAGTTATTCACTACACTAATATATGTCAGATACTAATGGGACAAGTCAGTTATGTATGTTTGTATATTTGTTCAACGATAACTTGCGTATTTCGTTACTTTCATAAATTTTGCAGGCAAGTAAAAAATTTAGTCCGTATATGAAAAATTGCGTGGTCTCAGTTGGGGCGAACTATTAGTATAAAAGGCTTGTCTAAAGTCAGAATGCAGAGAATAATCGAATAGCCTCGTATATACAATGCCAATTGCAATTTCCCACGCGCTAGCTCAGTAGAGCGTTTAATGTAGTTAATCCATAATTCATAAAATTTATAACTTTAAAAAAAGCAGTAGCTGTTAATTTTCGCAGCTATTATTCGCGATGACAACATCGATTTATTTATATAGCATTTTAACCTGTGATTTTGACACATGCTATTTTTTGTAAAGAATTTACTTGCAAACGCAAGTAAATTCTTTCGGGTTCGTGTTGATGTGTGATGGAATTTTTTTAAACTTTTTTGGCATTGTTTTGGCTACTGGGCAGTTTGTGTATTTTGCCAGTGTCAAATTTAAGCCATAAAATAAAAGATGCAAATGAAAAAAAATATGCTTCTACTAAATACACAAATCGATAGTAAGTTTTTGCCATAGAATTAGTTATTAACGTACATGACAAGCCGGATATTTTTTATCACTCGATTTTATAGAAAAAAATCGATATTGGTTCCGTGACATTGCTCGTATATGGGCGGCCTTGAAACGTCAAAGAGTAGTACCAATAATAATCGATTAGAAGTGATAATTCGCGTGTCATGCAGTTAATTGTGCCTATAGGCGTTGGTTTGTAATCGAATTTTGAACGTGTTTGTAATGGAATCATTGATTTTTTTCGGTGGTTTTAATCGTGGGAAAACGACGAAAAAGGTTTTTCTTTGCTCTTAATATAGAGTCATATACAAAGTATAAGTTTGAGTGTCTGGTTTTTCTATAAGTTGTATCGAAGTTTTTAGGCTGTTCGAAAACCACAGAGTTGGATAGGTTTATAGAATTAAAAAGAAATAGAGAGTGTACTGAAATTTTGACCTCAAGTTAGAACGAATACAAAACATAATTGATTTTTGACTGACAATTCTTAAAAATAGACGACCACATCATCGCTTGACAACAGGCGAGGTGGCGTTCAAACGCAATCCTATTATACAAAAAAATAACTTCTTTTAACATTCTTCGAACAATTGAATAGCAACGTGAAGTAACAGTTGTCAAGAATAGTATTTTACCCTTCAACTAACTGTCTCATCTACGCGTAACGCATATTTTATCAGTTCCATGCAATGCGACATGCTCTTGACCGGGCCATAACTGGACTGAATGCGGCTCACGTGCGTGGCCTAAAAATACATAACCATATCCGTGGCGAGTCTGTGGTCGACCTTCATTATGTAACGTTGCCTAATTACCCTTCTGTATTGTCTATTGATGATTGATAAAACTGACGTGTGTTTTTTTAATTAAGATAGTTTTTTGTTTTTGAAAATTTGGCTTGACGCGTTTAATTGGATTTAGTCCATGCCTATTAATAAATAGAATAAATTACATTCCAAGTAAAATTGAAATGGCTAGGAGAGTCCCGTTTTGGCGCGTAAAATTAATTGTCATATTTTTGACTTATCTATATTTGTGTTTAAAAACGTGATAAATGTTTAGTGATTACACAATTTTCTTCTATTATTGCTTTAAGACAATGCTATACTTGTAAAAATGCAAATCAAGTTTCAAATTGTTAAGAGTTTAGTTACGTTTATTTATCTCTCAAGTTATTCCCTTCTCTGCTTAAAAACGTCAAAGTTAATTCAGATAATATATGAGCGTTATCAATAAGCGTTGTTACTGACTTTTTACTCTCGAACTGTAAAATAGAGAGGAAAGCAGTAACAGCGATCTTATTTGAAAGACGTCCACGTTTTTTTAATATAAAAATGTCCATTGCAGGATTGTAAGCAAAGAAAAAAAATTCGTTTACTTACAGGGTGTAAGGGGAACACTCTCGAAGCCAAAAGAAGGTAATTGTACTCATCATTATGAACCACTTTTACTATGGGACCAACCCTGAAATTGCGAAAAAAATATTAGCTGTTCCATACATTTTGTCGAGTGTCAATGACCGTTTTCTATAGAACAGTTGATATTTTTTTCGCGATTTCAGGGCTGGTCCCGTAGTAAAAGTTGTTCATAATGATGAGTACAATTACCTTCTTTTGGCTTCGAGAGTGTTCCCCTAACACACCGTATATCACTTTCTGACAAATAGAGCGTGAAATATGCCATTCATGACATATGACTATGACAAATCTACTCAAGCAGTTACATTGCACTTTATCACATAGACATAAAGACTTATCTAAAATGAATAGAGTTAAAAATAAGTCGGTGAAATGCTAAACAAAGTGCTAAACAAATTAGCACAAAATTCAACGCGTTTGCAACCTTGTCATTTCAATTACACATTGTCTTGTTGGTGTTAATGTTTCAAAGATGTCTGTCTGTTTTAGTTTTAGATGACACTAAACTAGGCAAAAGTGTTGCTCTCCTCGAATGAACTACAATGAAAAAAAAAGAAACTTGTCAAAATGGACGTCAATCGATCCACGCGATTGTAAGTAAACATAGAAAAATAGAAAGAAGTACATAGTATTTTTTTACACGTATGAAACACACCGATGGTGCACACCGCAAACTTTTATTTTCATTTTGGTTCCACACGATTGGTCTATTTAATTGTTTGGTTAGTATTTTTTGGTTTGTGTATTATACCTATCATATCTGTGTTATGGGAAAGTAAAGTTTGAAAAAGAAGATAAAAATTTTTTTTTTTTTTTGCATGGTTGCGGATGATTTCTGCGGAAATAAACCACTGGCGACATAATAAATAAATAAATAAATAAAAATAAACGTCCAACAGCGTATTTAGTCCATGATCCTGGCCGTCGAGAATTAACAAATCGTACACTAGCGCGTCACTTTCGGCGGGAATTTCAAATTTGGAAAATCTGAACCATGTCTATGGTTTTATCATTATGTCACTTTTGGCGGGCTTTTCAAAAATGGAAACTTTTCTCCGTCGTCACTGTTTATGGTTAATTTTTTTTATTGGATATGGTAGGCTGTTTTTTTTCGCCTGGTGGTGTTGACGATGTTATTATTATGGTTATTATTATATATTTTTTAATACAATGGGTGAATTCGTACCAGGAATCTCATCGTGCACTTCGTAGTTGACTGCGCGAAAGCTACTGAATACTGTAACGTCCGACGCTAGGTCTTTTATACCCAACCCCTAGCAAACAAATCTTATGCATCGAAAGTGTATATTATCCTTGCTTCCATTTAAGCCTTATCACCTTGGCAATAGGGGTCACAATTTGCAGGAACTTCATGTTTAGTTGACGCCAGTTGAATTCCTTGTTTGAGTCTTTGTACTCTATATGTTTCTGATATGTGTAAATTTTAACATCATCATTAACATTAGGTTTTTCTTAATTATCTGTGGTTCATTACAAATTTATAATCTATGGTCATTAAATCATCCCGATCTGTCGATTCTGTTACGTAAATTCTTTCCATCCAATGGTTGCCTGGAAGAGATCGCTTTTAGCGATAAGGCCGCCACTTGTGGCACTAGCTCATAAGTGTTTTCTATCGTGTTGTAATTTTTATTTCTGGTGTACACAATAAAGAGTTTCTATCTATCTATCTATCATCCCTATTAGTAATAAAATTAGGCCTTTTAAAATAATAATTAAATAATAGGCTTGCGTTTGGCCGCCAACTCGCCTGATGCTAAGCGATGATGCGGTCTACGATGCACGCTTGCCTAGAAGAAACCGATAAAGGCGCTTGCAGACGATGCTTAGTACTATGTAGTTTCAAGTAGGTACTACGCATTGCTTTGCTTAGTGCAAGTGGCAAGTGCTTGAGCTAAGCAAAACGATGCAGACGATGCGTAGTAGCTACTTGCAACTTGTACTTGCTACATGTCCTACGTCTGCAAGCGCCTTATATTTATTTCTTTATTTCTTTCCTTAACATCGGCTATCTTTCAGTGAAAGTCTTATCAAAATCGGTCCAGCTATTTCGGAGTACATAGGGAACATACATATACACATCGCCTTTCATATCTATACTAATATCATATAGAGGAAAGATTTTATTGTTTGTTTGTTTGCATTGAATAGGCTCCGAAACTACTGAACCGATTTGAAAAATTCTTTCACTGACGGGAAGCTACACTATCCCCGGGTGACATAGGCTATAATCTATACCCGTGCGAAGCTGGGGCGGACCGCTAGTAATATATAAGAATAAGAAGAAGAATATAAAAAATAATGAGTCCGATAGCATATTGACGCCAGTGTTACCTAAAACACAGTACTTAGCACTCGGTAACGGTTGTAATACCACAGTGCCTAAAAGACAAGGGTCTTTGACCAGTGTGTGTTGCCAGTAATGACATATAATTATGGTACCTACTAAGACGTGGTCCTTAACTGTTGGCCTTTTGGAAAAACTCAGTCACACAGCGAGCAATGGAGAGAGCTATGCTCAGAGTTTTTTTTGCGCGATAGAATCTGAAAAGTGGATATTCGCCAAAGAACCAGAGTCACCGACATAGCTGTTAAAATTTGTAAGTTGAAGTGGCAATGGGCAGGCGACGTCGCTCGAAGAACCGATAACCGATGGGGAAGAAAGGTTCTGGAGTGGAGACCACGAACCGGAAGACGCAGCATAGGGAGGCCTCCCACTAGATGGACCGACGACATTGTGAGAGTCGCCGGGCATCCAGTGGATGCAAAAGGTAGGCTGTCGTTCAGTGTGGAGGTTAAAGGAGTCCTATGTTCAGCAGTGGACGTCTTCTGGCTGATGATGATGACGAACGGTTGTAAATCCACTCGCGGCCACCCATCCGAAAACTTGAAGGTTGGTTACGTTCGCTGATCTATTAAAACCGGCTTAGCCTACAAGCTTGAATACTAAAGGATGAGAATTGACCAGTAATTGGGGCATAGACAAGGATATTTGGGCGCGTGATTGAATTTCATTTAACCTCGGTTTTAATTAAGTAATTCAATTTAAATATGCAAGGAAATAGTAACTATAACAATGTTTTGAGTAATTGTTAAATTAGATTAGTGATTTATTCATCATCATCATCATTTCAGCCATAGGACGTCCACTGCTGGACATAGGCCTCCCCCATCGATCTCCAAAAGGGCCGGTTGGCAGCGGAAAGCACGGTGACCTTGCTTCATGCAAAATTTCATGATTCTAGATCAACGGGAAGTGCCTTATGGGTTTTGATTCCCCTGTTTTTTTTTTTTTTTTTTTTTTAACCTATACTGTCCCACTGCTGGGCAAAGGTCTCCCCCATCTCCTTCCATAAATCTTGGTCCTTCGCCAACTCTTGCCAAAGTATTTCAACCAAAGTATTTCAGTCGTAATATTCAGTTTGTAAATGTAGGTATGTATAGTCATGAAGTCGGTTCTTTTTTTTTCTAAAAATTATAATTATTATATTATGAATACACTTGCGTTTGACCGCCGACTCGCCTGATGTTAAGCGATGATGCGGTCAATACAATTCTTTATTAATAACTCCATAGTTACAAGTCAAACTTCTCCAGTACACTTTCTACATCGATGTATATAAACTTATATAAACAGTATATGTTAATAATATTATTATGTGTACATAATTCAAATTAAATAATCTTATTCAATTAAAAATATTATGAGCAAAAATGTATTACAATATATTATGTCAGTATTTCATATGTCAAATTAATTCATTAATAATTATTTATTTATTTATGGACGAATTATGGCGTGGATATTCGCCAAAGAACCAGAGTCACCGACATAGCTGTTAAAATTTGCAAGTTGAAGTGGCAATGGGCAGGCCACATCGCTCGAAGAACCGATAACCGATGGGGAAGAAAGGTTCTGGTGTGGAGACCACGAACCGGAAGACGCAGCGTAGGTAGGCCTCCCACTAGATGGACCGACGACATAGTGAGAGTCGCTGGCATCCAGTGGATGCAAAAGGCAGGCTGTCGTTCAGTGTGGAGGTTAAAGGGGGAGGCCTATGTTCAGCAGTGGACGTCTTCTGGCTGATGATGATGATGACTAATACGTACTACTGACACGTTCATACTAATTCTAGCAATCATTAGCAATCATTCAAGTGTCAATCACACCGCGAACAACAAATACAAATGTATTATCAAAGAAATAACTCGGATACAACCACAGACCTATATCTAAGTAGACTTCACAAGCGGTCCAAACTCTATGAAAACTAGCGTGTCAAATTGTTCGTACCTAAAAGTGAAAAGAAATATCTTTATTAAGGGTTAAGCCTGAAATAAATGAATATTGAATTTTTTGAATTTATTCTGTCGGCCAACACTATTTATAGCCCCGTTGGTTCAGTTGGTAGTGAACCTGCCTTCTGCGCTTGGGGGCGTGGGTTCGATTCCCACCTAGGACAAACATTCATGTTATGAACATTTGTGATTGTTCTATATCTGGTTGTTAATAACTATTTAAGTATGTATCTAAAACTATATATGTATGTATATCAGTCTCTGGCAGCCATATCACAAGCTTTGCTTAGTTTAGGGTCATAATATGACCCCAAACTAAGCAAAGCAAACGGTCATATTATGACCGTGCGTGCAAAAATGTCCCGAGTTTATTTATTTGCGGTATTCTTACAAATCCGTATTGCACAATTACCTATTTTCGTTTCAAACTGACACGTGTTGTCGCGGCACCGATTGAGCAGACTGATTTTAGCCGGACTCAATTATGACGATTAGTCATAACTGTATTGGAAATATGACATGCAAGGTAGGTCGACTTTTGACGTCTATTTGGATATAGGTCTGTGGATACAACCAACCAACTTATCGGAGTTGACAAATTATGGAACTAAAAAAATTCCTTGAGTAACTGTAAGTTTTGTTCAGTAAATACGTCGGTAGCGCCACTATTTGAGTTAGTAAATAAATTGGCCTGTATATCATACAAAGCAGTGCAGCGAGCCGTGAAGTTATGTCGAACATACCTTTCAAATGCGTAGGTTTTTAGCAATAAAAATAACAAAATCAAATGACTGTAAAGACCTATCCGTTAACATTGGTAAAATTATTAGGGGTTCTGGCGCCAAACGTGAATAAAACCGGCTAAGTGCGAGTCGGGCTCGGACACTGAGCGTTCCGTACCGCTGCATAGCTTGTTAGCTACTAACAAGGAACATTATTACTCCTACTAGAGGCTACTAAAGTACAAAAAATGTGCAAAAAGACAAAATCCCATCAACTTGACAAAATCGCAATCTTGACGGGCGTGGCGCGTATGATCTAAATCATCATCATCATCATCAGCCTGAAGACGTCCACTGCTGAATATAGGCCTCCCCCTTTAACCTCCACACTGAACGACTGAATGTACGACAAATGCTCTAAATGTTAACTACTTTATGCCACATAATAGTAGTTATGCATAAACGCTAAGTAAGGAAAGAAAGCCAGCTCAACTAATGGGGTATATAACTGACCAAGTGCGAGTCGGGCTCGCGCACTGAGGATTCCGTACCACCCCATAATTCAATAACGAAATTACCAATTATAACTTGGCAATGAACAGAAACTTGTCACCGACTCGCACTTGGCCATTATTTATTATTTGTTGTTCTACTATAGAGTGTGTACTATAATCATGCCAAGTTTGACGCTTGTACGTATTACCGTTTTTACATTAGAACTAATACAAAAATACACTAAAAATACGTTTGTTGTATGGGGCCCCCCTTTCGTGTTAACTTTATAACTTTTTTATTATTTGTTAGTTAATCCGCCGTAACATTACATATTCAGTGAAAATTTCAACTGGCTTACTATTACGGTTTGAAAGATACAGCCGTTAATAGGTAGGACAGACAGAGACGGACGGACGGACAGACAGACAGACATCGTAGACTTAGTAATAGGGTCCCGTTTTTACCCTTTGTTATGGAACTCTAAAAAGTAGTGCAAAAAGACAACATCCCACCCAAGTTCCGACCGCGCCCTACGTTGCTTAACTTCGGTGATCATACTAGAACCAGTGATGAACAGAAACTTGGCACCTACTCGCACTTGGCCATTATTTATTATTTGTACCATAATCATACCAAGTTTGACGATTGTACGTATTACCGTTTTGAGGGTTCCGTACCCAAAGGGTAAAAACTAAGTAAGCCTAACGATGTCCGTCCGTCTGTCTGGCTGCATCTTTTGCATCATAATCATAATGTTACGGCGGATTAACTAATAAATAATAATAAAGTAAAAAAAAACATCTAAAGGGATAAGTAAAACATACTACAAAAGTATTTTTTACCGTATTTTTGTCTACTGGCTGTCTATTACGGTTTTAAATATACAGCTGTTAAAAGTTAGGACGGCCAGACAGACAGACAGCGTAGGCTTAGAAATAGTGTCCCGTTTACACCATTCGGGTACGGAACCCTAAAAGTAGGATAATAATCTCGAGTGAAACACGTGAATGAACCTAGTATTATTTAACACAAATAATACATGGCATGTATGTTTACAAGTTTGTCGATATGTAGGGCGGATCAGGAAGAATTATAACTACAAAAAAAAAACTGTCAGTCTGAACCAGCTGACATTTGAGGTGGCAACAATGTCAAGGAATGTTGTTTAGCGGCTGTGAAACCGTTTGCCTTACGGCTAACTCTTAAAGGGACTTCCCGTCTGCAGCTCTCTCACTCGCACATTTTCACATTATTGAAGACTAGCGGTCCGCCCCAGCTTCGCACGGGTATAGATTATAGCCATCACACCCGGGGATAGTGTAGCTTCCCGTCAGTGAAAGAATTTTTCAAATCGGATCAGTAGTTTCGGAGCCTATTCAATGCAAACAAACAAACAATCAAATCTTTCCTCTTTATAATATTATAGTATAGATAGATATAAAATCAATGAGTGTTTATTTCTAAAAAGTAACAAAATCATGTCTCGGTGTCTATCGTAACATTACAATTGACCCCGGGGCCCGGGGTTTGAACCCGCGACCTCACGCTTTCAAGTCTAGCAGTCTCCCAAATAGGCTACCACGGCTTACCCCAATCATCAAAATCATCAGCAGCATACTAAATAGTACCAATAATGGCAATTTCAACACGACCTATCCAAGGTCGTGAATCAGAATCGTTGCGTTGTATGATTCAATATGCGATATTGACCTGTTGATGGCGTGTTACACATTCAAATTGATCGATTCAACATCCGCACATGTTATAGAGCGCGTGTATCATCATCATCATCATTTCAGCCATAGGACGTCCACTGCTGGACATAGGCCTCCCCAATCAAACTCCAAAAGGGCCGGCTGGAAGCGGCCTGCATCCAGCATTTCCCTGCGGTCTCTTTTTTCGTTCGTTCGTCCATCTTGTGGGTGGACGACCTACGCTGCGCTTACCGGTCCGTGGTCTCCATTCGTTAACCTTTCGGCCCCAACGGCCATCTGTTTGGCGTGCTATGTGCCCTAGGGTCCCGTTTTTACTCTTTCACATCACACATCACATCAGCAGCCATCAAACGTCCACTGCTGGACAAAGGCCTCCCTCTTAAAGAGGGGTCACCACCACCACCGGAGGATGGGCAGCAGCGTCCTATTAGTAAACAGTGAACTTACTGCGATCCCCAAGCCGCCTGCCAAGCGTGGGGATTATGGCAACACCCTTCTTTAAGAGGGAGGCCTTTTACTCTTTGCGTACGTATAATCATCCCTCAGAGTTAAAAGGGCGGCACACCGCCTAGCCAGAAAACGCTGTCTAAATCCAGCTGCGATAAATGCTAGGCAGTACGTACAATATGACAAAGTCTCCACCCACCTAGCTCCAGCAATCCTCGGCGGTATTTCGTCAGATTCAGCTCTCTCGGTGACCTTAGCGGACCTCGCCCTGCCAGTTTAGACTATATCGCCCATTCCAATGTCCTACGTAGGTACATAAATTGACACTTAGTCACTAATTTCGTCATCAACTATTTAAACAGAACGAAAATAAAACACTTCACATGAATGGCCATTAGAATATGAAAATACGAATTGTCAAGAACTTCTAGATACGAAGTTAAAATGAATAATCTATACCAATATTATAAAGAGGAAAGATTTGATTGTTAATGTTTGTTTTTTTGCATTGAATAGGCTCCAAAACTACTGAACCGATTTGAAAAATTCTTCTACTGTTGGGAATCTACAGTATCACCGGGTGACATAGGCAATTTTTTTTTTTTATAGGTATCCTTACTAAAACTCCAATAATATAACCAAAGGTGTAAAAAAATAAGACTTACACCCGTGCGAAGCCGGGGTGCGTTGCTAGTAAAAAAACAGACTTCAAAATTAGTTAAATTAAAATTATGTCAGCCAAGTAGACGAATATTCCAGTTATCATTAATACGGAACCGATTTGGATTAAATTTATATGGGACCAATCTGAAAGTACCTATGTCCTTTAAATTAAAAAAAAACTTCCAAATCAGTTCAATAATGACGGAGCTCTGAGGTACGTACCAAACATTTAAGGTGGTTCGATTTACCTATGGCGGGAAATTTAAATTTTAAAATAACACAGTGTTTGCGCAAAATGTTGGCTGTTCTTTACATTATAATGTACAATTACTTAACAGTAACGCACCATATTACTTACATTTGTGAATATACCATTTGAAACAGCAAATTTTGTTTATTCACAAATGTAAGTAATAATGGACATTAGAGATAAATAGCTTTACATGATTTTGTAAAGAATAATAATCAATCTGTGCAAACATCATGGTTGTTTACAATAATTACCCGGCCTAGCTAAAAGGACACTGTTTGAAATTTGAATTTCCCGCCATTTGTGCAACGAACCACCTTAAACTAATACAACTGAATTAGGAACGAACAAGATTTATTTGAAGTATTTTTTTATGCCATAGGTAGCAAACAAGCTTTAGGGCCGCCTGATGGTAAGCATTCACTGTCGCCTATGGATACTTGTAACACCAGAGGCATCACAAATACGTTGCCGACCCTTAAGGACTCTATTAACTCGCCTTTTGAAGAACCCAAAAAGTTGTTTAAAACAAGATTTAGAAGGCCTGTTTTCGTCGAATTATTCTATAGAAGAACTGACAACCGCTGGGGTGGTAGACGGGTTCTAGAGTGGAGACCGCGTATCGGCAAACGTAGAGTAGGACGCCCTGCAGCCAGGTGGAGTGACGACCTGCGAAAGGCGGCTGGTGGCAAGTGGATGCGAAAAGCAGAAGATCGTGCCTTGTGGCGTTCTTTAGGAGAGGCCTACGTCCAGCAGTGGACGAATATCAAATAGGCTGATGATGATGATAATTTTATTTTATTTTATTTTATTTATTAAGGAACAGAAAACAGCCATATTATAAAATGTACAACAATGCGGATAGATTAATAAACTTAATAATAATACAGCCAACAACACTATTCACAGATTACTTAAGAAATTATATAAATTTACCGCTAGGAGTAGCTAACTTGCCAAAAATAATATTTAAATATATATATTTTTAAATATATATATTTAACATGTATATATTTTTTTATTTTTTTTAATAAGCCCTAAAACAAATATTAAAAATTTATGATTTTATTAAATTTAAACTATTATTAATTAACATAATAATAACAGTATTATATAAAGGATTACAGTACTGAAGTTATGAGGAGAGATTTTGAAGTACTGCTGCTTTAAATTTACCTGCAGTGCAAGCAAAAATGTCTATATTTTGAAAAGAGTCATTGTACGATTCCACCATCCGACGAGTAGGAATGCGCAGTCCGGCGTTTGAGCGGCAATTGCCCAATGCGAATAGGCGCCCTGCGCGCACCTCCCGTTTGTAAATTGTTCTAGGTACAGCATAACATAAATTATGAACCAAATCCATGCAGTCAAAGTTATTGTTAACAATTTTAAAAAGAGTACAAGCTTCAAGGTATTTGCGTCTTGATTCAAGTGTAAGCATGTTATATTTGCCGAGCAATTTAGTATACGATAGATATCTTTTATGACATCTGTAGTGCATGGCACGTAAGAACTTTCTTTGAACCTTCTCAATAGCCTCTTTATACTTTTCATAATAGGGGTTCCAAATAGGTACAGAGTACTCGAGTTGAGATCGAACTAGAGTTTTATATAAATATAAATATGTAGAGGTACGTTTAAAACCTGAGGATGACCGCATTATAAACCCATACATTTGAAAGGCTTTATTAACAATGTTATCTATATGTTTGTTTAGGGATAAATTAGAGTCGAGCTGTATTCCTCAATCCCTAAGGGTTACAACATTTTTCAAGGTGATGTTACAAAGGTTGTAATTAAAACGATAATAATCGATAATGATGATTCTATAGACAAACGTTTCACCAATCATGTTTCTAAAATAACATTAAACTTAATTATATCCTCCGGCCCTTTTGGCGATCGATGGGGGAGGCCTATGTCCAGCAGTGGACGTCCTATGACTGAAATTTTTATGATGATCACGATATCCTCAACTATTTATAACTAAAATATGATTTTTTTGCAATAACCGCGCAAATTAATGCGACGTAATCCAAGTTTACGAGATTATCAACTCTTAAAAGATTTACGTAGATTTTATTAGTCAGCCAAGAAATGGCAATGCATTGCTTTCCATATTGGTTCATTTCACTCCCACATGCTGGTCACGTCTTCGGTGACTAGGGCATACTTACGTAATGTACAAGAATTGCTTTTGTAATACTAGCCCATTTTTACAACGCTTTTATAATTCAAACTATCTGTTCATCATCATCATCATCATCATCAGCCAGAAGATGTCCACTGCTGAACATAGGCCTCCCCCTTTAACCTCTGTATCTGTACCCGAAACTAAGCAAAGCTTGTGATATGGCTGCCAGTGACTGGTACATACTTAAATAGATATTAACAACCAGATATAGAGCAAACTCAAATGTTCGTCACATAAATGTTTGTTGTAGGTGGGAATCGAACCCACGCCCCCAAGCTGTTGGTAGGTTCACTACCAACTGGACTGTTTGTGTTTTTTCTATATCTGGATGCTAATATCTATTTAAGTATGAATGTATTTAAAACTATATATTATGTACGTATATCAGTCTCTGACAGCCATATTACAAGCTTTGCTTAGTTTGGGGTCAGATGACAGTGTGTGCAAAAATGTCCCCAATATTATTTTTTTTTATTCGTGCCTCGTCCTGCTCTTAGCCAGTTATTTTAAAACTTGTTCACGTGACGTGCCCCGGTTGTCGTTTTAAAAAGGTTTTTGAAGTGGTTATCCAAATTGTTCACAAAACATCAGCCTGTAGCTGGGTGTGTGGTGCAATTAAAATTCAAGTACATGTTGCAAACGATACTAGACTATACACTATAAAATGTTTATTCATGTTTATATTTTTTTGTACGACGTTTTTTTTTTTTTAAATAGTAGACTTGCGTTTGACCGCCAACTCGCCTGATGCTAAGCAACGATGCGGTCTACGATGGAGCACGCTTGCCTAGAAGAAACCGATTCATTCGTGATATGAAGACACCCAGATGGGTTACCATAATCTCAAAAACATTCTTATAATAACCTTTGAATTTTGTCTCGCTCTCTCGGCTAATGAGAGAGGAAGACAAAAGACAATTAGGTATTCTTAGTATCACATCACACACATACACATCATCAGCCATTAAATGTTCACTGCTGAACAAGGCCTCCCTCTTAGAGGGGTGTTGCCATAATCCCCACGCTTGGCAGGCGGCTTGGGGAACGCAGTACGTTCACCGTGTACTAACAGGATGCTGCTGCCCAACCTCGGGTGGTTCTGGTCGTAGTTTTAGGACATACCCGGGTCGTGTATGGATTACGGATTTATACGGGGATTCGTAGTATACCAAAATTGTATAAAATAAATATTATAGGAAATCGTAGTTTTTTCTTGTTCTCATAGGTAGTGATGAAAACTAGTGTACCTACCCGGCGCCAACATATTCTGTTCTCGGGCGGTATATTTTGAATTCAAAGCAAAGCGAAAGGTTCTATAGAAGAATCTATCGCGTAGCGAGGAAATAACGCTCTCAAGAAACAAAATATTACTTCGTCCCCTTGTAACACAAATATTTATTTCACTGCCATAGACCTCTTGAAGGTTAAAAATCAACGCCTTGGAGGTTGATGTAGCCCAGTTTAGGAATTACTGCTTTAAGTTGAGTAAACGTCAAAATTCTCAAAACTTCTAAATAAAAAACACAATGCAAAAGGTCCGGGACATGGGCAATGTGAATCACCTTTACGCTGGTTTCACAGCTGTACGAGGACGGTCGCCTGTACGGGGGCTCCCGGAGCGGAGACATACGTGAGGCGCTAGAACATCGTTTCACAGCGACGCGGATTGTTCCGTACGGGACTTGCCTCCGCGTAGATCCCGTCTCCCGTAGTACGGGCTCCCGGAGCGGAGACATACGTGAGGCGCTAGAACATCGTTTCACAGCGACGCGGATTGTTCCGTACGGGACTTGCCTCCGCGTAGATCCCGTCTCCCGTAGTACGGGCGACCCACACAGCTTTGAAACCAATGTTATTGCGATTTTACTGACACTTTTTGTTTTTTCTCTGCGACGTTCTTGTTTCAAATATCGTGTTAGCTTCCACAACACGACAGAACTATGTACTGTTACGTAGGCAGTATTTTTGCATACCACCTGTAGAAACAATTACGTTGGAATGTGCAACGCATTGCGACGAAGGTCGACCGCCGTGAATGATTAACTAGAGTAGGTATCATTCATCAAACTACGTTACAATCACGTGATAATGCTTCTACGAAAAAAAACATTTCATTCAATAATTCTTTTTTTAAGAGACTAGCATTTACCGGGTTTACGAAAACAACAGTTTTAATTTTATAATTCTTTATTTAAGATACTAGCTGTGCCTCGCTTAACGAAAACAAGTTTTAATTAAAAAAAAAATACTTTATTCAAGAGACTAGCTGCTACTGGCTTTTAGAAAACAACTGTTTTAATTTTAAAATTATTTATTTAATTGGCTAACTGCGCCACGCTTCACAAAAATTACAGTTTTTAATGAAAAAAAAAACATATATGAGATACTAGCTGTGCCTCGCTTTACGAAAAAAAGAGTTTTAATTTAAAATACTTTATTCAAGAGACTAGCTGCTATCGGCTTTACGAAAACAAGAGTTTTAATTTTAATATTTTTTTATTTATGAAGCTAAATGCGCTCCCGCTTTACGAAAACAACAGTTTTAATTAGTTTAAGTGGTAGGGAGCGACTTCCTCTATTGAAACGTATCTATTGTATTCTTGAACTAAAAATTATCAAGGTTTGAAAGATAATTAGAAAGACATACAAACTACGCTGTAAGATTAACATCGTAGTTTGTATATGCCTTATACCTTTACCTAATCGATTGCACTGTAAGCGATTAGGTAAAGGGTTACGGCGCGTCTTCGTCTATTGAAACTATCTCTTGTATTCTTGAACTAAGAAATATCAAGGTTAATCAACAATCTTTGAAGGTTAGCCTACAAAAACCGGATACAAAAACATCGCACTTGCACTTATCGTTCGATTGCTCTTATCTTTAAAAAGAAAACTAGTTTATTTGCCCTTTAAAGTTAATGTCGCAAACATTTAATGATTCATTCTCTACCTGTTGTTCATTTATTGTTTAGGGCCTGTTTCACCAACGCTGGTTAAAGACGTTTTGAAGCACAGAAAAGAGAAGTAAATAGAACGGAAATGAGAAGGAAAATCTGTCGCCAGGTATTAAGACAGAATCTTGCTTGAACATTCTCATGTATGTCAACGCATCGAACTCCGCATCCAAAGAACTTGGACCTTAACTTTTTGGGTTACGTCTCAAAGTTCTTTATCCGCATCACAGCTGCTAACTGATTTCAAATAACTGACGTTTCGTTTATATGGGTGCAACTGGCTACAAAAAAATCTTACAAAAATGCCTTGACAGCCGTTCTAATTTAAACAATTTTTTTTTTCATTTCTGTATTTTGAAGCGTTAAGTGCTCTCTTGTTTGCACAATTTATATTTAAAATTTTAGGTGATATAATAATTTCTTAGGGCTTAGTGATTCTATCACTTAAGGTCAAAAAAGGTAAGGGAAATTCAAATTTCAAACTGTTTTTTTGCCCTTGTAGCTAGGCCGGGTAATTATTGTAAAATTAAACAGTGTTAGCGCAAATCGTTGTTTTGTTCTTTACATTATCATGTACAGTTTATTTATCAGTTACGCAGCATATTACTTACATTTGCCAATAAGGCGTTTGAAACAGCGGATTAGTATGCATAGGAGGTGAAGCCGGTGCTTTGTGGTTTGATTCGTCAAGAATAAATCAAACGTACATGTAATTAGAAGTTAGTGCAAGAATTAGAGCATGATTTTGTTATATTACTAGTTTAGCACCGCGGGTTTACCTAGACTACCGCACAAAAGTTGTTTTACCTATATACAAGCTTTTATTTAAGCTGCCTTGTATGTTAGGGTCAAATCTTGCAAATGAATTTTAAAACAGTATGATATGAAAGTTTGCATAAAATGTTGACCAATTTTTAACCGACTTAAAAAAAGGAGGGGTTCTCAATCCGTTATGTTTTTAATATTTGATACCACAAGTTTCCGTTTTTTTGAAAGGATATACTTTCAGATTGCTTCCATAGAAATGTCATCATAATCGGTTCAGTTAGTTTAGTTAGGTTTAGGTAGTTTGGTTTTTAAATCAAAATAATTGGAAAATTTGTTTACTTGGATTACATAAAATTTACATCCAAGTAAACGAAATTCCGTGTTATACTAATTTTGAAGTGGGTTGTTTAATTAAAATGATAAATATATATTTGTTTACTGAAGTCATTATAAAAATGGGGGAGGCCTATGTCCAGCAGTGGACGTCCTAAGGCTGAAATGATGAATGATGATTATAAAAAAAACCGGACAAGTACGAGTAGGACTCGTGCTCTGAGGGTTCCGTTGGACAGAACCCTCAGAGTACAAGTCCAAAAAAAAACCTAAAGTTGAAATATTGAAAGACAAACTTAACTTTGTAGTTAACTATAAGGTTCTTCTATACATTCCAACTACACAATGTAAGTTTGTAATAGCAAAATAATTATTTTTAAATGATATAACTTAAAATTTGTAACTTTCAGATTTATTCCTATATATGTGCTATGAGACCTTGCCTTTTGCCAAATTTCATGATTCTAGGTTAACGGGGAGTACCATATAGGTTTTGACTTCCCTGTGAAATCGCAAAATATGCGACATAAACGTTCATATCTTTTGATTGCGTTAAATTACAACTTTTATTTTTTTACAGCCGAAAGAAACCGTAGACCCAAGTATTTAGTATAAATTTCAACTTGATAACTTTACGCGTTCTTGAGAAAAAGGGTCTTGACAGACGGACAGACGGACAGACAGACGGACAACGAAGTGATCCTATAAGGGTTCAGTTTTTTCCTTTTGAGGTACGGTACCCCAAAAAACAGTCCATGGCTACATCTTATTTGACAACACGCCGAACAAACACATTCATAATATTGGTGTGATAGTCGGGATAACTTTTTGCTTGTCTATTATGTCAGTAAAGAATTCGGTATGATCTTGGCGGTTGGCGCATTAGTTTTTTTGCAAGGCTTTATCATAGCTTACTTGATTTAACTTAGTAATAATGACATGTAAATTTTATAAATCGAATCGGTTCCTAAATTAGATTTTTTTATCGACTTCAAAAGAGGGGGTTCTCATTTCTTTTTTTTTAATGCCTTAGAAATCCGTCGTTTATGAAAAGTTTTTTTTTTTTTTTTTAGTGAAAGGATAAGGATAGGTACTTTAAGAGTGGTCCCATTGAAACTTCGTCAAAATTGGTTAGTAGTTAGGCTTTTAAATCAAAATTTGGTTACTTGGATATCAAATATTATCTCATCCAAGTAAACGAAATTGTGTGGTTTACATTGATGACAATATTTTTTTTTATATTATTATTATTAACTGTAATTAGTCTAAAAAAGTGATCCTGTGCGGGTTCCTTTTTCCTTTTGAGGTACGAAACCCACGACATAAGTAAAATAAAAATAAAAACTATAAACTTTATTGTAGTCTTAAATAATAACTCTATTTTTATGGTTGAAAAGCAAGGCGGTTTTTTTTATTGTATATTAGACGCGTTTGATTGCCACCTCGCTTGATGTTAAGCAATGATGCGGTCTACGGTGGAGCACGCTTGCCTAGAAGAAACCGATTCACTCGTGATTTGAAAACACCCAGATTTTAACTATCTGGGAACATACATTCAGGCAGCTTATTCACAGTCTAGCAGTTTGCATCTTAAAAATGGTATCAAAGCGCTTCGTACGGGTTTTCTGAATATGGACAGCGAAATGTTTAAGTCAGTATGTATTGACTTGTACATTTTATAAATCAAATATGTATAAAATTAATTAGAATTATTTAAAGTAATTACATAGAAGTAAAAAAAAAACAAATATTCTTGCCATAAGAACTTTTATTTATGTTGATGATGCCGTTATGTGATTGGCGACTTATTTTCAAGTTTAGGGTGGTAGCTAGCCGGGCTTTAGTAAATACCCTACTACCATGCAAAAAGCTTTTTGAGAATTATGACTTAAAACTCACAATTCATTGCTGGTTTTACAAAAACAAAAACGACAAAAATGTGGTTCAGAACTTAATTTATTCGAAAATCACGTTTTTACCAGGCAGTCTTAACAATTGTGGGCGTCAAACCAAGCTGAGAGATGGCGCCATAGCTCAACACAGGCGACCCCAACGCCAAAGGACCGACAGGGGCAACAATAGGGTACCCCTGGTTGTAGTACGGTTGGATAGCCAGTGGGGTTATGAGGGGCGCCAGTTGAGGTTTAGCCTCAAGATTCCTAGTTGAAGCCTCAATCGTTACAGAGTCTTTCTCCACCTTGTTTTCTTCGACAGACTTTACTAAAGCCTGGCTATTCTCCGCCGGATTGGCGACCTCAGCTGACTTAACCTCTTCCGGTTTGGCGACCTCAACTGACTTAACCTCTTCCGGTTTGGCGGCCTCTACGGATTTTACCAAGGGGGCTATTATGCCAGGAGTGTAGACGGCAGGAGAGACAGGGGCAATGCCGGCGATGACGTAAGGTCCAACAACGGCGCTTTTGGCTAGGATAGGGGCATCTCTGGCCAGAGCCCCATCTAATTGAGCCTCAGCTGTCTTGAGAGCATCGAGAGCCTGCCATTGTTTATCCTGAACGGCCCAGAAGGCTTCCTCATTGTTTTCTTTGATAGCGTCTGATCCAACAATCACTTTGTCCTTGAGGTCTTCGGTGGACTGCTTAAGGTTTACGACGGCTTGTTCGTTAAGTTCTCGTGCCTTGTCGACGGCTGCGATGGCCTGATCCTGGGCCTTCACTTGGGCATCGATGACGGCGGCTTGAACGTCCCCTGATGGAAAAAAATTACGATCAGATATAAAAAAAGGTGTTCCATTTACCGTCAAAGATTTTACTTTTTTGACGGCATATGGAATAGCCAGCTATGTCAGATTTTTTAGGCCGTGGAAATCTTTACTGTATTGGAAACTCGGCTCTTACGGTGGTCCAATTATTTGCACATCTACTTTTATAAAAAAAAATACTAACCATAAAATTTAAGATTGTTAATACATATTTATGGTGACTTCTCAATTGATTTCCTAAGAGTTAACGCTTCGCTGGGAGCAGACAGTTTGATCAGATGAATGAGGTCATCGGCTATTGAGATCTGCTAGGATGAAACGATGATTGTGGTTTTGGTAATCATGATATTGGGACCTACAATAATAATTGTGTCCTATAAAGCAAGCCCTTTACCTGGTGACAGTGTAGGGATGGCGGCGGAGTAAGCAACTGGAACGGCGGCCACTTGAATGACTGGCGCTGGAACGGCCACTGGCGCCAGTAGGTGGGAGGGGGCGGCCGCCGCGCACACCAGAAACGCTGAAACTATCTGCTGTGGGAAAAAGACAGTTGTTAAATTTTTTTAATGCCTCATAAAAAGCTGATCATAAATAGAGCACATCAACGAAAACAAAATTAAAATTTGTTCAAAAATAAATGAGATATAAGCATTTTAATTTCATGCTAGACAAAGAGCGCACTATACTGAGCCGTGACGTCACGCCTCAGGAGCGCCATACAAATGCTATACTAATTCACGCTTTGCGAGAAAAAGATAGAGCATCCCCTCTCTACCCCCACCTAAAACTTTAAACACTCATATGTCAGAGATTTATCAGTCAATTTAAATTATTTTTTCAGTATGTGTAATGTATTTAGTTATATTAATTGCTAAGCCGATTATTTGGAATAAATAAATATTTGTCATCATGCCTATTCCAACGGGGATATGAAGTCCATTCAAATAATAAATCGTCTTATCAACATCATCATCATAATCAGTATCTCAGTCCATTGCTCTCCCAAGGCACGCCCTGCGCCCCAGATCTTCGGTCATTCGCTTCCTGCCGCTGCCTTACGTATATCGTCAATCTATCTAGTCTCGGGGTGTCCTACACTACGTTTGCCGATTCGTGGTCTCCACTCTAGATCACCAATGGAATGAGTTGAATGAGAGAATCAGTAGAACTTGAAACACTTGAGGTGTCATAAAATTAATTCGCCCAATGCCTTACCGTTGACGCCTGCGTTGGTATAACATATTACTAATCTACAATGCCTCGAGCATCGGCGTAAAGTTGCTAGTCTATCGGTTTTTTATCGGATACATTTTGGAGAGTGTGTGTGCATCGAATCTGCATGATTTAATTCCCTCCTGCCCATTTTTCTATCGGACTGCCAGAGCCGGCATGAAAAATCGACATCGCTTTATGGTTGATATTCCGAAAACCCGTACGAAGCGCTTTGATTCCACATTTATTGTGCGAACTGGTAGTTTGTGGAATTCGCTGCCAGAATGGGAGTTCCCCGTTAGTTACAATCTGGGTGTCTTCAAGTCGAGAGTGAATCGGTTTCTTTTAGGCAAACCTGCCCACATATCACGCAGAACAAATGGTCGATGGGGCCGAAATGTTCACTAATGGACCACGGACTGGTAAGCGCAGCATAGGATGTCCACCCACAAGATGAACAGACGACCTAAAAGAAACTAAAAGACCGCAGGGAAAAGCTGGATGCAGGCCGCTTCCAACCGGCTCTTTTGAAGATCGATGGGGGAGGCCTATGCCAGCAGTGGACGTCCTATGGCTGAAATGATGAAGCATCCATATTACTTTTTAACACGTGACGCAAAAAGAGGGGTGTTTTATTTAGTAAATTAGCACTTGCGCGCCTTCAAATTTAAGACGGTTCTCTTTTTGCATACTCTATATCTTTTTTTATCTATACTTCTGTACTATAATAATATTATAAAGAGGAAAGATTTGATTGTTTGTTTGTTTGCATTGAATAGGCTCTGAAACTACTGAACCGGTTTGAAAAATTCTTTCATTGTTGGGAAGCTACACTATCCTCGGGTAACATAGGCTATATTATATTTTCAAAAACAATAAGGATCCTTACTAAAACTCCAATATTGTAACCCAAGGTGTAAAAAAAAAAAAAACCATTTTAACTTTGCGTGTTTGACAGTTCTAAGACAGGACAGCGTCTGTCAGGTCAGCTAGTCATTTATAAGTAGCTAGACCACAATCAATTGCATTGAAAACTGCGTATAATAGAACTAATAAATTAAATACTTGTAATACTAAGGTGAACGGCATGTTAATTGCATATTTATAACGTAAAGCTTTATAATAATTGGTTCAGCATTGCTCGATCTCTGTGCTAGATCTAATGTTACTGAAGGTGGTTGTCTGTATGTATATTTTTTGCAGGCAAGTAAACCCGTTTTTTAACCGACTTCGAAAAAAAGGAAGGTTCTTAATTCTGTCCCCCATTTTTTTTACTGTTCCCCTGCTGGTCAAAGTCTTCCCCATTTCCTTACATAAATCTCGGACCTCCGTCACTTCTTGCCAACCTCTCCGGAATGAGTCAAGATCGTCACGCCAGCGTTTCTTAGGCTTTCCTTGACCAGTAAATTAGAAAAATAAAGTTATATTATGATTTACGGATAATATATATATATTTTTTTATTATAGATAGGCTTGCGCTTGGCCGCCAACTCGCCTGATGTTAAGCGATGATGCGGCCTACGATGGAGCACGCTTGCCTAGAAGAAACCTATTCACTCTCGACTTGAAGACACCCAGATTGTAACTAACGGAGAACACCCACTCAGGCAGCTAATTACCGTCAGCGGTTTATTTACCGTCATACAACTTCTGTGAACAGCCGTGATAGTTTATAACAGTGTTTTAGAAAAATAAAACTGTGAGCCGTGTTCACCGGAAAGCATACAATTTTTTTTTTATTTTAGTATCAGCAAACAGTCATCATCATCATCAGCCAGAAGACGTCCACTGCTGAACATAGGCCTCCCCCTTTAACCTCCACACTGAACGACAGCCTGCCTTTTGCATCCACTGGATGCCCGCGACTCTCACAATGTCGTCGGTCCATCTAGTGGGAGGCCTCCCTACGCAAACAGTAATTACATCAAAATATAAAACTACAGAAGTAAACAGAAAAAATGAAGCAAGTTGATATACCAGTATCGTTGTCCACTAATTGATGATTTATTTTTAACCATTTAGACGTTCCTCTTTTGCTTCTGCTACCAATACTACTATCAATTGTAACACAATTTGATCTTCTTTCTTACTACTCCATTAGTAAGATGTTAGAAGGGTAATAACAATTTGCCCGAGTTTTTTGGAAGAAATTTTAAAGAAATGACAAAAACATAGCGTCTATTTGCAACTTTCGTAACAAAATGAGACAATTTCTTTTGTTTGAAAAATAGGCCCACCACAAACTAATACCGTATAGTAATGAAACTCATGTCGATTTGTTCCTCATAATCTCTAGATTTAGTGGTAATATTAGCTATATCCGATCAAACCGGAATATTGATAAAAGCCGATTACTATGGCCACTGTTGTAAAATATGCTCTATTTATTTTAGTATAAAAATTCCTAAACATGCATCCTTTTTCGTATTAAAAACATTCCGGTCAAGTGACTTTATAAGGGAAATGAATTAATTGTGGCAAAAATCAAAACAACACATATTATTATATTCTTTATATTATTATTCCGGTTTCATTTTTACCTTATCTTTCGTCCGAATGGTACAAAAAAAATGATGAATTTTATAGTGTTATACCCATCAATAAACGGTAAATTCGGTGGGCCTAGAAAAAATTGTCTTCTTTGTAACAAATTGACAGCATATGTAAAAGTTGCCAAAAATAGTTATAACCAAATTTGTTCTGAGGTGTATTTTTTATTGTCTTGTTTTGTTTCATCGGTGCACTAAGTTGGTGGCCACAATGTCTATAAAATTGACGAAAGAAATATTAATCGTTTTAAGTCACGTAGACTAAACAAATAAATCGCTTATCGCACTAAATCACAAAATATTCACTAAGACAAAAGTACAGCACTGTCAAAGCTCTTTTATTAGCACTCGCAAATCACAACAGATCAACAAAAAAGGTCCCATATTAAAAGAATTATAACGATGAAACCACACAAAGCTAAACTGGCAACACGGAAAAAATATTTAAAAATCGAATGTCAAAAACTGACCAGAAATATCATCTTGCTACCTCGATGGTCCCGATGACTACTACTTAATACCATCATCCTACAATCTGTATTTATACCTTGGATCCTCATCTATATTGCATATAGAGCAAACTGGCTGGACATACGATATGGAAAAAAAAGAAAAAAAAGTTGTGGTCGAAGGCGGGAAGAATGCAGGAAGCGCGCGCTTTTTGACGTATGGATGGTATGGCGCCATCTTTGATGGGTTTTGTAATTTTCGTGGCCAGTTTAATGTTCTTTCACGTTGCTTCATATTTATCCAGACTAGTGATGTTCTCTGGTTGCTAGTGGTTTTATTTACAGTATGAAAAAATGAGTAGGTATTTGTCACGAAACGCCTACCGCGTACAAGTATGGCGGAAAGGATTAGGTGTTTTTTTTTTAAAACAAATAATAGGCTTGCGTTTGAGCACCATCACGCCTGATGTTAAGCGATGATGCGGTCTACGTTGGAGCACGCTTGTCTAGAAGAAACCGATTAAAATATATGCGATTTCAGCGAACTATCTGGGAGACTTTTTTGACTTTTTTACTTTGACATAATGCAAATATTTTTTTTACATTATGCTAATTCTTTTCATTATAATTTCTTTATTTATTAATTTATATTACGTTGACATTAATTTTGGTATTTGTTTTTGTAATTGTTAGAAACGATAGGTACACTATTAGTACATTTTTACCAATTAGTTTAAGTTATAATAGATATGTATAATTATTTACTTTAGTACCTTGATACTAGTAACAAATTTGACGTGTAATTATTAGTTACCAATAAAATGATTATGATTATGACTTTAGTAAAATCATGGTATAATAATATACTCCGCCAGGTATAGCGCTCAGAGATAAAATGTCACGTGGGTGACACCCACTGACGTCATCGATGCCATGGATTCACATACACGTGCATAAGCAAGAGCCGAATAAGTAATTTACAACAAGTACGAAAGAGATGGACGATCCGCGAAACCATGACAGAAGCACTATGTATTACCAGTGGCGTGAAAAACTCCCCAATCTCCGTATATTACCTTTGGGAATCCAACAAATCAATGTGGTTTTGATATAAATAATGTAAATTCGTGCTTAACTTGAATTGCTTTGCTTGAGCGGGCAAACCAAATGTCAATTGAAAAGCTTTTAGTATTTTATTTAATAATTTGTTTTCTAATGGCATTGATTCTAAAATAAACTAAAGTAAATTTGACAGCTCTAAAATTGTTGCCATCCTTCTCTCACATACTAAAATGAAAAGAGCCGCGATAAGGCCGCCTGTCTAATAGCCTAGATAATATTTTTATTATAATGTTTATGTTATAGTTGTTTTGTGGTATTTTAATAAAGAGTCATTGTATTGTATTGTAAAGAGAGGCAGATAATTTTAGTCCTGTCAGATTGGTTTAGTTTAGTGAGTGGTATGACAGAATCGACGTCATTATCTGTGTTTGTTGCAATAAAGTGGCAACTGGACAGTGACGTAATTGAGTGTCAACTGCCGGAGCGCTAGACCTTGGATCATGAGTAAAATATTCTCGGCGTTTTTGGGAACTACTAAGATGATTCAAGTGTTAATTTAATGATAATCTAAACAAAAACTGTCACTCAACTGTCAAAATCGAACTGTCTATTCCATTGACATTGACATTGATGACAGCGATTTTACGTTGTCATTCAATTTCAGAGAACAGTTTTTTCTTGGATGTGTTAGATAAAAACATTGACATAATAGATTTGAAATAGATATCTATCAAGTGGGTAGGCACTGGTAGGTAATTAAACTGTTCTTTGTTGTGGGTTGTCAAAGACTTGGTATCCAATAGAGCGTTGCGACGAGATTTGGTCCAATAGAAATGCACAAAAATGACGCGACGTTCTAATCGTCTATTTTGTGCGATCCCATTGGTTAACATTTCGCGCTACGCTTGTCTCCGCATTGGTAGATAGCAGGATCACTTAAGGCACTCTGGGGCTTGATTCCCTCCTACGCTTACGTCGGTCACACGTACGACATTGCGATCTATAAAATACCACAATACGTCGCTGGTGATAAGCGACGCGAGAGTTTGGAATGTACGGTGCGCGCACATACATTGCTAAAGCTCTGGGGGTCTAGACAAGAGCCACACTGTTAGCGTTCACGCCTGCGGAAAGATGAAATTGTATAAAAATGACACTAGCTTGAGATAATTTATCTCTAGCTAATGTCATTGTCAATGTCACTTTCATACAATTTCATCTTTCCGCAGGCGTGAATGCTATCAGTGTGTGGCTCTTGTCTAGATCCCCTGGTTTCCTAGGATAGCGGCACAGAAGACATAATAGCGGTGCTGTCATTAAGCGCCCGTAATACAGTAGGTAAGTGACGTCACTAGAACGTTGTCTATGGAAACAAAATGACGCGGTTTCATAGAGAGCGGTATTTGACACCGTAACGTCAGGAAGTAGTGTTGCCATAAGCAATACGGCTTTTGCATCCGTTACGTGACGGCGTCGCTATCCTAGCAAACCAGCAGTACAAGTAACGTTCTTAATCGAACGTCAAATTCGATAAAATGCCACAGAATCGATAATAGCAAGCAATGATCAAATGGCATTTTATCGAATTTGACGATCTCAACTGTCAAATTTGATGATCGATAAAGAACGGTACATGCACGCTGAGCTTAAGCAAGACCGACGTCAGTGACGTCAGGAGGAAATTAAGCATAATGAGAGAGATACAGTGACCGAAAGGACTAGGTGTCATTGTACTAAACAAAATCGTTCTCCTAGAATGTTTTGCATACTTTATTTTAACAAAAATCCATAGCCTTTAAAAACAAAACAATTAACTGCGAACTTAACTTACGGCCAATTATGGATTTACATTTTATCACTAATCTAATAAAAACAGTCGTATATTATCAATGCGTAAGTGTGTGTGTGTGAAAGAGAGAAGGAGAGGGGTGAATGTGTATGTGTGTGTATTCATCTTTTACAGGCGTATACAACATTCGCCAAAAAAGTGGTTAGACACTAAAACTATATAATCAAATAACATAATTATATGATATTCTTAATATTATTTGTCTCTAGTTAGAGACTTTACTATTTTGTTTTGAAAAACATATAAATAATCATTAAATACATCCAGAACACAAGGAAACGTTAAATTCATTATAGGTGCGACATAATCTTTGTGTAGGGGAGTTAAGAGTCCTGTATACCCTCTGCAGCTTTCACTCTCGCACATTTTCACATTATTGAAGATATAAAATCAATGAGTGTGAATTTCCAAAAAGTAACAAAATCATGTCATGGTCTCTATCGTAACATTACAAACAAAGAAATTGTCAATTTGATATATTTTAATTTGACACAGTAAAATGGTAACAAGTGATTTTTATTTCTCGTGTCATTTTATTCCGTCAAATTACAAGATATCGAAGCAAACATTTCTTTGTTTGTAATGTTACGATAGACACCATGACATGATTTTGTTACTTTTTGGAAATTCACACTCATTGATTTTATATCTTCAATAATGTGAAAATGTGAGAGCGAGAGAGCTGCAGAGGGTATACAGGACCCTTGAGTGCCAAATAGGTTCTAGCAGCTTGCCGCCAACCTAGAATTCGAGAAATTCTGTGCCTAGGATAGTGCTATGGAACCTTTAGAGATATCAATAAATGCATGGATCACTTTATGGAGAAACGTTAAATCGCGGATTTTTTGCCTGTCTCGCAAGGTATGCATTTTAAAATACAATATAACGACAGATAACCCAACAGCTCAATACGTTTATCGGCAAATTTATGTAAATTTCAAGTACGGCACATACTATCGTAAAGGCGCCAATAAATCGGGAAATGTCAACTGTTCAAGTCGATTTTTATAAAGCACTGTTATAGTTTTACTAAATGTCATTACCTACGGATAACCATATTTGTATGTGTTTACATTAAATTCTTGTTAAGTATGTAGATACTGGTTCACTTGCGTCCTACGTAGATTAAAAGTGTTGACATTTAAAATGTGACAAGTTCTAAGCACAAAAAGAATTAGACCTATTGACACAAAAAGTTGGTGGTATACGTCATACTCCTGGTTCAGACTAACCTCCTTAGTCTTAAGCATCGGCGCAAACTTGCTAGTCTCGGTTTTTTATCGGATACATTACGGAAAATGTGCATCCGATCTGCATGATCTAATTCCCTCCTGCCCATTTTTCTATCGGACTACCAGAGCGGGCAAAAAAAATCAACACCGCTTTATGGTTGATGTTCCGAAAACCCGTATGAAGCGCTTTGATTCCACTTTTATTACGCGAACTGCTAGTCTGTGGAATGCGCTGCCTGAATGGGTGTTCTCCGATGGTTACAATCTGGGTGTCTTCAAGTCACGAGTGAATTGGTTTCTTCTGGGCAAGCGTGCTCCACCGTAGACCGCATCATCGCTTTACATCAGGCGAGTTGGCGGTCAAACGCAAGCATATTATTAAATAAAATAAAAAAACTAAAGAACTTCTGATCTCGTTCTTGCGTCGGAATTCCCTTACCACGCACGGCGGTGAGCGATGGTGGCCGACGGGTAGCATGTTCGCTTTACAATCTGATAGCACCCGGTTCTATCCTCGTCACCAATGACTTATTCAGTACTTAAATAAATTATGTACAGTTTCGATGCCATCACTCGTGAGGAAACCGGTATGTCCAAGAACCTCAAAATTTCAAAAAAACATGACAATTACTGGGCCAGCATGGTGGATAAGGGTCCATCCTCTATCTCTGAGAGTAGGCCTGAGTCGCAATAGGACGAACATGATAGGCTGAAACGATGGCCCAGTGAAGACAACGGCGCGGTGTGGCCCACGCTGTTGTAAAAGTAATGAACGGAAATTCCCTGAGCATTTACCGGGAGCGTTGCTTCAGGCAGTGTGCTAGAAGGATACCGGTGCGTTCCTATGGAGATCCCGCTACCCTCCGTCTGGCACAGAGGGGATTTTAGTGGTTGCAATCTCACATAACCCAGCTTCACCCCAATGCAGCTGGGTATCTTTTGAAGATTGTCCCCATCAACAAAAAGAAAAGACCTGTGTACCAGTAGTGGAATCATGATAGGCTGAAACGAAGATGACCCACCGGCACCTTCAAAAAGCTCACCCCCACATGTTGCAATGCTGGGAATCCCACAGCGTCCGGTTTTTCTTTTTCTTTTATCCGCGGAACTGCTAGGTGTGGAATGTCCTTTCCTTGAAGGTCTTGCCGTGGCGCGCCGTGCTTCAATGAAGCGCGTTTTAAAAGGGTGTCTCCAACCACCTCTTCGGGCTGGCAAAGCATCTACAACACCGCTAGTGTTGCCGGACCCATATACGCCGGTTACCTCGGCGAGATGGATGCCTGTTAGCAGCTTTTTTATATAAAAAACAACATGTTTCCCTTTTGACACAAAACGTGGTCGTTTCCACTAGTCTGAACAAAGCAGAGCAGTTTAGTCAGCGACCCAAAGCCGTGCTTCGCTATTTTAAGGAGGTCGGGTGGCGGGCAAATGCACAATACACCCCAAGCAGGATGTCAGTGCAGGTCTTATCTCCCCCACTTTGAATTAGAATTAGAATTAAGTCTGAACAAAGCAAAGCACTTCCACTTTGAGGCGAACATACAAATATTACTATACAGGGTTACTGATAATCAGTTAGCATAAAAAACGAGCTATAGAGAGGGCTATGCTCGGGGTTTCTCTACGAGACCGAATCAGAAATGAGGAGATCCGTAGACGAACGAAAGTCACCGACATAGCCCACCGGATTAGTAAGTTGAAGTGGCAGTGGGCAGGGCACATATCACGCAGAACAGATGGCCGATGGGGCCGAAAGGTTCTCGAATGGAGACCACGGACCGGTAAGCGCAGCGTAGGACGTCCACGTCCACGCACAAGATGGACAGACGACCTAAAAGAGACCGCAGGGAAACGCTGGATGCAGGCCGCTTCCAACCGGCCCTTTTGGAGATCGATGGGGGAGGCCTATGTCCAGCTGTGGACGTCCTATGGCTGAAATGATGATGATGTTGAGTTACCATACTCCATCGTAGACAGCATCATATTAAGAAGAAGAAAAACTGTAATATTCTGCACCATTATCGGAACGTAGACTTTTACCATTACAGTTTTAACTCTGTGAAAATTAAATCCAGCAGTAAATGTTTTCACTGATGGATATAGTATTTTAAACTTCATAAAATCTTCGTTTAACGCGCACTGTCGATAATTTACTCGTAACGATCGTAACGATTTTAATTACATCTTAGGGCTATAGCACACGAGATACTTTTGAATTGTGTTCGTCGGCGATCGGCGATTAATCGTATGCTCGGACGCTCTGTAGTCGAAATCATATCTGGATAGACTAATAGGAGGGGAGGAATCACGATACGACGTAAACAACTAGAAGAGGAGAGATTTACTAAGCTGTGTCAAACTGGAACTGGCACACATTAGTGGTTGAATTCATCAGCACGTACGCTCACTCAAATCGCTAGGCTACCGCCTTGCTGCTGTTTCCGAATCTGTCGATGCAGTACAAATAGTACAATGCCCGTTTAGATCGGAAACGTGACCTTTAGCTATTTTTCTCATGCTGACAGCAACTTTGGAGCATTGTGTCAAATTGGGTTTTGGAAGCGAAGTGAATGACTGCCCTGTATGTATGACTACTTGATAAACTGATCTGTCAACTTTCTGCTGACGAAAAGCGTCACGCCAGAAAGCGAGATAGATTGTTTTATAGAACAGATTAGTTTATCGGGCGTTTATACACAAGGGAGTTAATTAAGTCAAAGATTTTAAAGTTTAACCACCTCTTCAAGCGACCATTCGCTGAAGACAGCGTAAGATGACAGTCAGCGAGTTGAAGTATTCACGGACAGAAGTGGCTTGTGCCTATAAGTTCGTTGAATCCTTTCAAAAACAAATGGGAGATCTATATTACGTAAAAAATAACATGTTCTCAGATATAGTGATTGCTGCAACGTAGGAATTTAAAATTATAATTATTGATAAAAAAAAAATATCGATAAAATTTACGGTCACAAACGTAACGTACGGTACGTAGTACGTGCGAAGCGAGAGCGCGTAATTTTCTTTGCGAATTCAACAATTCCAACTTTCATGGGCCTATATCTGTCAATAAGTAAGAAAAGTGTTGGACTGGGTATATAGCTTTATAGATGTTCAGAAAGCGACTAAATCGCCGATCGCTGCGGCAAAAAGTACCGAGTGTGCTGCGGGCCTTAATTAACTCTTACTTTTAACTGAACTTGAACTTACGGATGCTGGGGCGTCGACCTTTTCGTTGAGACGGTTTTTTCGCTCATGGCGCAGTGGTTATATTATAGCTTCGGAGAATGGAGTGCGGATTCGGTTTTAGAATTATTATTCTTTGCAACTCTACTATAGCAGATATATGCATATTATTTTTTATTTAACAGTAGGCTTGCGTTTGACCGCCATCTCGCCTGATGTTAAGCGATGATGCGGTCTACGATGGAGCACGCTTGCCTAGAAGAAACCGATTCACTCGTGATTAGAAACCGATTCACTCGTGATTTGAAGACACCCAGATTGTAACTATCGGGGAGCACCCATTCAGGCAGCGCATTTTACAGACTAGCACTTAGCACAATAAAAGTGGAATCAAAGCTCTTGGTACGGGTTTTCGGAATATTAACCATAAAGCGGTGACGATTTTTCATGCCCGCTCTGGCAGTCCGATAGAAAAATGGGCAGGAGGGAATTACATCATGCAGATCCGATGCACACTCTCCGAAACGTATTCGATAAAAAACAGCAAATAAAATGCAAGTGCCTGCAATAATTATAGGAGCACGGCCTTCTTAACGCCTTGCTATGTACTTCTTTGGAGGTTCGAATTTCGTGAATCATCATCATCAGCCAGAAGACGTTCACTGCTGAACATAGGCCTCCCTCTTTAACCTCCACACTGAACGACAGTCTGCCTTTTGCATCCACTGAATGCCTGCGACTCTCACAATGTCGTCGGTCCATCTAGTGGGAGGCCTCCCTACGCTGCGTCTTCCGGTTCGTGGTCTCCACTCCAGAACCTTTCTTCCCCATCGGTTATCGGTTCTTCGAGGGATGTAGCCTGCCCATTGCCACTTCAACTTGCAAATTTTAACAGCTATGTCGGTGACTCTGGTTCTTTGGCGAATATCCACGTTTCGGATTTTATCGCGCAAAGAAACTCCGAGCATAGCTCTCTCCATTGCCCGCTGAATTTCGTGAATACAAATGGGTAAATACTAAATATTGTAAGGCGTTATGTACGAACGCATGCCGTAAATTTGCTTTGCTCTGTAAATTTTCTTAGAATTGTAGACTAAAAACAGAGTTAATAGAGAACTCTTTATAATAACCTAACCTAACCTATATATACCCATATATGTATGTTTAACCTATATATGTATGTATATCAGTCTCTGACAGCCATATCACAAGCTTTGCTTAGTTTGGGGTCAGATGACCGTGTGTGCAAAAATGTCCTGAATATTTATTTATTTATTTATTTATAATATTAGTATAGAAGTATAGACTAATATTATAAAGCGGAAAGATTTGATTGTTTGTTTGTTTGTTTGCATTGAATAGGCTCCGAAACTACTGAACCGATTTGAAAAATTCTTTCACTGTTGGGAAGCTACACTATCCCCGGGTAACATAGGCTATATATATATTTATATAGCCTATGTTACCCGCGCTATGTTGCCTGTTGTGTATATATATATATATATTTATATTATTATATATATATATATATATATATATATATATATATATATATATATATATATATATTTTAAATAGGGATCAATACTAAAACTCCAATAATGTAACCCAAGGTGTAAAAAAAAAAAATTTACACACGTGCGAAGCCGGGGTGCGTTGCTAGTATTTTATATAAGACCATAACAAAAACATACTTAATCGAAATCGGTAGAAGAAAAAAAAAATCCTAGTTTTTTACCGCTCTATAACTAGATTTATCTGTAAAGGTAATTACGCTCCATATAAAAGTTATTACAAATGTTTATAGTAAGTGGTTATTAATACATAATTGCTTATATACGCCCTATTAACAACCGTATTAAGAGTCCTCTCACATTTTTTGACGATGAGGATAAGTTTATTTTCTTGCATTACTGCTTTTTTTTTTCTATTTTATCAATTAAAAAAAACGACTTCATCTATATCTATACTAATATTATAAAGAGGAAAGATTTGATTGTTTGTTTGTTTGTTTGCATTGAATAGGCTCCGAAACTACTGAACCGATTTGAAAAATTATTTCACTGTTGGGAAGCTGCACTATCCCCGGTTGACATAGGCTATATCTCCCGGCTTCGCCCGTGCGAAGCCGGGGCGGCCTACTTGTAATTAGTAAAGACGTAAATTCGTTTACTTGGATAACATATTTATTATTTACTAGCGACCCACTCTCCCGGCTTCGCACGTAATTTCGCACGTAATTTAATTCGCGTGTAATTTACGTGCGAAGCCGGGGCGGGTCGCTAGTTATATATATAAACCTTCCGTGAAAATGTATCTAACTGATGGTGAAAACCGCATCAAAATCCGTTGCGTGGTTTAGGAGTCAGCGGCCATACAGACATACAGACACAGACGCGGAAAGCGACTTTAATTTATACTATGTAAAAATTTTGATTTCAATACCAAACTACTGAACTGATTTTGATACAGTTTCTATGGAGACCAATCTGAATGTATTTTTTTTTTTCAAATAAAAACAGAATTTTCCTAATGACAGAGTTGTGGTGTAAACATAAAAAAACTAATTAATAAATCCCTCCTTTTTGAAGTCGGTTAAAAGGCAACGAAAACAAAAAATTTGGCGTTCTGATTGTATCAAATAGAAAGTTCTATACGAAATTAAATTTCTGTAACAAATAAAATAACTGTTACAATATTGAAAAAAAAAAACATTTATCAATTTATTAAATTTATTTATTACCTTCAATTTACAAAAGTAGTTTTTCGTAAAACACTAGGAGGGTAAGGTTTGTGAGTGGATTTAGTTAAATTACCGACACGAAATGTAAATGTTATGGTTTACTTGTTTTATATTCGTCTTGAACTACGGCGATATTTTTTCGTTGTATGCTCGAAAATCCAACTGCCTATAATTGAACGATTTCTTTTTTGTAAAACGGCTCTTAAAGCAAATTTACATTGTAAAGTAGTTGTAGTAAATATTTGGCGGCAGTAAGGAAGTACTACTGATATTTAGTTTTTTGCGGGTAGTTAATACGCATTTCAATGTATGTGGTTGTTACCACAGATCTATATTTAAGTAGACTTCACAAGCGGTCCAAACTGTATGAAAACTAAGCGTATCAAATTTTCTTATCTGTGAAAATAAAAATCTTTATTCTGCCGGCCAACTCTATTTGCGGTGTTCTTACAACTCAGTATTGCACAATTACCCATATTCGTTTCAAACTGACACGTGTTGTCTGTTGTCGCGGCACCGATTGAGGAGACTGGTTTTTGCCGGACTTAATTACGACCATTGATCGTAATTGTATTGGAGATATGACATGCAAGGTAGGTAGACTTGCGGCGCTTACTTAGATATTGGTCTGTGGTTGTTACTTCCAGAACAAGTGTAACTGGTTTCGAGTAATATACGAATTATTGATCATATTTAGTATTCAAACGGAGCGAATGTAATTTCAAATTAAAAGTGTCAAAAATACTGAAAATTATACTTCATCATAAGTCAGAAAACGTCCACTGCTGAACATAGGCCTCCTTCAATCTCCACACTGAACGACAGCCTGCCATCTGCATCCACTGGATGCCCGCGACTCTCACGATGTCGTCGGTCCATCTAGTGGGAGGCCTACCTACGCTGCGTCTTCCGGTTTGTGGTCTCCACTCAAGAACCTTTCTTCCCCACCGGTTATCGGTTCTTCGAGCGATGTGGCCTGCCCATTGCCACTTCAACTTGCAAATTTTAATAGCTATGTAGGTGACTCTGGTTCTTTGGCGAATATCCACGTTCAGAATTCTATTGCGCAAAGAAACTCCGACCATAGCTCTCTCCATTGCCCGCTGTGTGACTCTGAGTTTTTCCAAAAGGCCAACAGTTAAGGACCACGTCTCAGTACCATAAGTCATTACTGGCAACACACACTGGTAATGCTGGAATATGACTTACTGAAATACTATGTGGGCGAATACAAATATTGAAAAAGGCTCATATTATATTCCGGCTTCGCACGGGTGTAATTTACGTGTGAAGCTGGGGCGGGTCGCTAGTTATATATATAAACCTTCCTTGAAAATGTATCGTACTGATGGTGAAAACCGCATCAAAATCCGTTTCGTGGTTTAGGAGTTAGCGGCCATACAGACAGACAGACAGACGCGGAATGCGACTTCAATTTATACTATGTAGAGATTTCAAAAATTCAGTGGTAGAATTCGGATCTACCCTGATAGAGGGGTCGGGAGGTAAGATTTTATGTTTTAAAAAAAAAGTGGGCTAAAGCGGGTGCAAAGCCTACAAAGAACCCTTATAAGTTCGTTCTGTCCGTCCATATGTCAGTCGGTCCTAATTTTTTAACCGACTTCAAAAAAGAAGAGTCTTAATTCGGTTGTAGTCAAATTTTGAAGTCGTTTTTTTTTTAAATTGATTTTCAATTTGATAATGATTTCTTGTCTTCTGCGTTTCTTACCGCGACTTGGGTATAAAAATCGAAATCATTCTAGCGCGAATTCAAACATTTGATTCAAATATATATTTTTTAATTTATTTTTTTACAACAAGCTTTTAGACCTACGCCATATTATGACCTCATATTATTTTTTCGTATTCTTCTCAGCAAACCTTGAATTTGATACCCATATTGTATTGTTTGTGTTTTCCATGTTCTTTGATTTTGTGTTTGTATCATGGAGGTGCATAAAAACTGGTCCGCCATCAATGCGAGTCCGCCATATTGGATTTAGAACGACGTCATTTAAGTGACCATGTATTGGCATACATTGAGGCCTGGAGCAAAGCAGTCACAGAATGGTGGCCGCGGAATGGTAAGCGACCACCGGGCAGACCACCAGCCCGCTGGTCGGACGACATCGTTAGGACAGCAGGAAAGCAGTGGACAAGGCTAGCACAGGACCGGAAAAGATGGCGCGCTGAAGAGGAGACCTATACCCAGCAGTGGGTGGAGAATGGTTGATGATGATGATGATGAGGCCTATTCTGTCATACCACGCACTAAACTAAACCAATCTGACAGGACTAAAATTATCTGCCTCTCTTTTAATTTTAATATGTGAGAGAAGGATGGCAACAAGTTTAGAGCTGTCAAATTTAGTTTAGTTTAGAGAGCATTAGAATCGATGCCATTTTGTACCATTCTCTAAACTAAACTAATCTGACAGGACTAAAATAATCGACGTCTCCATTCATATCTTACGTCAGAAAAGGATGGCGACAATTTTAGAGCTGTCAAATTTAGTTTATTTTAGAGTGCGTCAGAATCGATGCCAATGGCGTCAATTCTGTTGTACCATTCTAAACCAAACTAATCTGATAGCACTACAATTATCAGCGTCTCTTTTCATTTCAGTATCTCATAAAACGATGGCAACAATTTTAGAGCTGTCAAATTTTGTTTAGTTTAGGGTGCGTCAGAATCGATGCCAATGTCATCAAAACTAAACGTGTATGCAAAATGTCAGCTCAACCGATTAAGGGTAACTGGTCGCAAATTCATGACCCCGATTCTACTAAAGAAATTGTTTTTAAATTGTAATTGTTTCAATATTATTTTCTAAACAATTGCCTCAAAATTGACAGTATAATTTTTTTTTAATACTTATTTATAATATTAGGCGGTGGTATAATAATATGTATATTAAAAAAACAGTCAGTTTTGGGCAATTATTGAAAAAATTAAATTGTGGAATTGTCCTACACACATACATACTAACTCACTAAAAGCTGGTAAAAACCGATTAATCACGCTTGTGACAAGCGGAAGTACAATCGATATCTCGGCCTTGGACGCGAATAACAATCTGGCAAACGAAAAACATCGATCACGGAACACGGGGGCGTGGCCAGGACATACCGACAAAAACTGTTTACTATTCTAAATTCATATGTATTGTGGAACCGGATCAAGACACGGGTATGTCCTAAAACTGCGACTAGAACAATCGGAGACAACTGGAGGATGGGCAGCAACGTCCTATTAGTACACTGCGATCCCTAAGCCACCTGCCAAGCGTGGGGATTATGGCAACACCCTTGTGTTGTGGCGGCCCTTAGAGCGAGATTCTCTTTCGGTGCCCTTATTTTAGTCGACGCTTTCTCACCGTAAATTGTATTTCAGTTTATATAATCTACTAAAATTATAAAGAGGAAAGATTTGTTTGTTTGCATTGAATAGGCTCCGAAACTACTGAACGGATTTGAAAATTTATTACACTATTGAGAAGCTACACTATCCCCGGGTGACATAGGGTATATTATATTTTCGAAAAAAAATAGGGATCCCTACTAAAACTCCAATAATGTAACCCAAAGTGTAAAAAAAATAAGATTCACACCCGTGCGAAGCCGGGGTGCGTTGCTAGTATTAAATGAATAAAAATTACCAACCTTTATAAAAATTTACTATTTTTCAATAAGGAAGAAATGTAGGCGCCGTGCAGCTATGCTTTTACCTAATTTAATTTTCATTTGCTTTTGGGGCAGCCCCGCGGCTCTCAAAAGGCGCCAAAAAACATATTTTTCGCATTTGGCATTTTGGCGCCCCTGCTACTTGGTGCCTAGAGCGACCGCTCCTCTCGCTATACCCTAGGGCCGCCACTAAACACCCCTCTCTAAGAGGGAGGCCTTTGTACAGCAGTGACCGTTTACTGGCTGATGATGTGATGTGGATTGTGGAACTCTTCAATAGCTAAAACCCTCTATTTTGGACTCAAATGGTTTGTCCCTACATTTAAGTTTTCGATGTGAAACACCCAAGTACCAGCTTGACCCACTTGATGCATTACAGCGTAGAGGTGTCAGAATTGTCGACGATCCCAAGCTCACTGAACACCTAGAGCCGCTCAACATGCGCAGAGACGTTGGCTCTCTCTGTATCTTTTATCGCATTTACAGCGGGGAGTGTTCTGAGGAACTGTTTGATCTGATGCCGGCGTCGTGGTTGCATCATCGCACTAGCCGCCACGGCCTGAAAGCTCATCCATGCTGAAATCGCATACTGTGCGTTTTACGCGATCTTTTTTTACTCACACCTGCAGGTGTGGAATGAGCTCCCATCCCGCGGCATTTCCGTGTAACTATAACGTTGATAGTTTTCAATGGGCTATCAATAAAGCCTTCACAGGTCGGCAATGTATCTGTCACGCTTGCTCTGATCGCTTACCATCAGGCGGCCCGTAAGCTTGTTTGCCATTTATGGCATAAAAAATAATTGTATCAAGTTTTTTTGTCCGACATGACCTTGTGCTTTTTGCCGATTGGCATTTTTACGTGTACTTATTTCGAATCCGGATTTCAGTTATGTTAATTATATGATATTTTATTGCATAAATCTCAATTACAATGACCTAAAAAGACCAAAATGCAACAAAAAAACTCGCAAAATCAGTAAAAATAGCTAAAATTGGTAACATTGAAAAATAGGAAAAAAATGTTAGGGGACAAAAACGACCATAATAAATACTATTTTCATTTATTCACACACATCCTCGCCTCTTTTGTCTGTATTTTTTTTTTATGATTTCATAAAATTTTTTTCAGTCTATCATCACTGCTGCTTTATAATTTATTTATTTACAATTCCAAACTTGAGTATTGACTTTTTTGGTGCTAAGTTAGTATCACAGTTTACCATGCGTGCGCGAGACCATGATGACCGTAGCCGGCGGCAAGACCGTGGGCGGCAAGACCGTGGGCGGCCAGACCGTGGGCAGCGTAGCCGAGGGGAGCGGCGTACGCACCGTGGGCAACCACGCCGGGGTGGGTCTGGGACAGAGATTGGGACACGACGGTCTTGCTAGCGGCCAGAGCGGGGGCAGCGTAACCGAGGGGCGCGGCGTAACCGTGGGCAAGGGGCGCGGCGTAACCGTGGGCAAGAGGCGCGGCGTAACCGTGGGCAACAACAGGCGCTACGTGACCAGCCAGCTGCTTAGCCAGGACGGGGGCGACACCAGCTGCGGCACCATCGAGCTGGGCTTCCGCGGTCTTGACGGCGTCGACAGCTTGCCAGGAGTGATCTTCGGCGGCGTTGATGGCCTGTCTCTGGAGCTCGGAAGCTTGGTCGTGGTATTCGCGGGCGGCGTCAACGGAGGCGCGGGCGTGGTCGACGGCGTCTACATGGGCTTCGATGGCAGCGCCTTGGAGGTCGCCGGGGGAGATGGTGGGGAGCGCGGGCGCGGCGTGGGCTACCACGGGGGCGTGGGCGTACGCCACGGGTGCGGCGTGGGCAACGGCCAGGCCGAGGCCGAGACCGTGTCCGAGGCCGAGACCGTGTCCGAGGCCGAGACCGTGGGCGTAGGGGCCAGCCAGCAGCGCCCCGGAGGGTGCGGCGGCGGCGCAGGCGAGGATGGCGGCGGCTACAATCTGTGGGAAAAACTACTTTATTAGCATGTGTGAAGTCTCAAAATTAACTGCAGCAATCCAGTTTTTGTCTAATTAAAACCTTTTCTTAGACTCTTAATCGTGAGGATCTGAAGAAGTAGCCTTTGCTCTGCAGCGGAAAACTTCAGGATACAAATAATAATTAATAATCCTTTCTCGTAAAAAAAATACGACTCTGGTCAAAGAAATAGACGAAAAAATAAAGCATTATGGTTTTTGGGTCAAAATCACAATGTTGACAATTTTAAATCCAGAATTTGTAACAGTGATCCATTATCGGTTATTATTAAAATTTGAAGAAGCACAATATCACTTTCATCACTTTTTCTGGCTTTTCACGTGTCATGGTTTGCGCCAAACCAACAAAATATAATATTTTGTTAGATAAAAAATAACTTTTTTTTTTATTGGCAATGCACGGCTCACGCATTATGCTGCAATTATCACACACAAATTAAACTATCCATTGTTAGTTCAACTAACCAGAACTCTCATCGTGCAATTCAGTTAGACTGCTCGAAGGCTACTGATTGCTCTCATTTTGCCGCGTACCGTTTTTATACTGTTCGCGCTGCGAGATACGGAACGTAAGAAAAAAGTAAGTGGTCGAGCTCAAGGGTGGCAGGAAACCCGCCAATATTGATGTATTCCAAAATCGAAGTTTGACGCGGGGTCGGTGACAAAGGGCGGACCACTAATCTAGTCTCTCAGAAAGGCCATGATTGACCGCATGAATTTGACCCTTAAGGCAGTATCCGATAGGGCGATGCCAACCTGGTTAAGTCCAATGCTGCTAAGACGCAGGCGTGTTTGTTCTCCGCAAAAAGGATGCCATTCCAACGGGCTTCTACTCTCCGGGATGTAAATATAAGATGGGTGTTTGCGCGCTTCACCCATATACCAAAATATGAACCTCATCAATCGAGCCTACTTAGTTCTCCCGAGAAATTATAGATGTCTGCTGCGCCGGAGCCTCAATTCCTGAATCGCGCAGACGAGATTCTCCGGTAACTAGTAGGCTTGATTGGTGTGTGTTCGCTGTTTGAGATAATTAGTTGAGTTAAAATAAACCATAAGGTCTCGGAATACGGCTTTTATTACTCCCCGGGAAGTGTCTACAACGTTTTTGGGCTCTAAAAGGCTCACCGCGCTGAACAATGGGGTTCAAAAAAGCTGTTAATAGAGTATTTAAGGGTTGGAAACGCATCTGTGATTCCCCCTGGTGGTGCAGGTATCCATAGGTGACGGTGATCGCTTACTATCAGGCGGTCCGTCAGCTTGATTGCCACAAATGGCATTTTTTTTTTTATACATTCCGTTAACTGACCAGCTTGAGCTTTTGGGCGTTTATCTGTCAACTTTAAACTTTTGCTCCCATATTGAGAACAAGGCTCAATTGGCAGCAAAGAAGCTTGGTATTCTATCAAAGGTGCGACGGTAGTTCACGTCGGAACAGTTGCTTTCACTGTACCAAGCACACACTCGGTCTTGCATGGAGTACAGCTTGCTCCTTTGGGATGGATCAGCTAAGTACCAGCTTGAGGCGCTGGAGACCATTGAGAAACGTTCCAAGAGGCTCATCAGCAACGAATCCCTAAATCAGACTAATCGCCGACTAAAAATAATATCGGCGCAAAGTCCGTTTTTTATCGGATAATGTGCATCGGATCTGCATGATCTAATTCTCTCCTGCGATTTTTTTTATCGAGACTGAATTTTTTATCGAGACTGCCAGAGCGGGCACGAAAAAGTGACACTGCTCCATGTATGATATTCCGAAAACCTATAAGAAGCGATTTGATTCCACTTTTATTATGCGAACTGCTAGTCCAGGGATGGTGAACCTTGATTAGTGTACGTACAATTTTTATTTAAAAAAAAATGTGGCCAAGTCGTGCCATCAAAGACTAGACTAGAAGATAAAGTAAAACTAGATGACATTAACTTAAAACTGTTTATTTGAAACCTGAAATAAGCACTATATATAAGCACAGTAATATTAATTATTGCTGTACACAGGTACAGCAATTGTAATATTACTGTCCATCATAATCATCAGCCAGAAGACGTCCACTGCTAAACATAGGCTTCCCCCCTTTAACATCCACATTCCTATTATTTACTGTTACTTGTTTAGAGCAGAAACAGTTTGTGTAATTATTTATTTTGCAAATTAGATATCAAATAATAGGCTCATACTTTATTATTTTTAGTAGCGAAATCTACGAGAAATCTAAACGGTCCCGCGAAATCACTGGTAGCCTCTCGTACGCCGTACGCAATGATCATTGTTGAAGACTTAATTTTTTTTATATTAGATAGGCTTGCGATTGGCCGCCTTTTCGCCTGATGTTAAGCGATGATGCGGTCTACGATGGAGCACGCTTGCCTAGAAGAAATCGATTCACTCTCGACTTGAAGACAGCGTTGTTGCGTTTGTTACAGCGGCGAAAAACTGAACTGTTTCACTAAAAACCTCCCTATACTGTATTTTCGATGGGGAAGAAAGGTTCTTGAGTGGAGACCACGAACCGGAAGACGCAGCGTAGGTAGCCCTCTCACTAGATGGACCGACGACATTGTGAGAGTCGCGGGCATCCAGTGGATGCAAAAGGCAGGCTGTCGTTCAGTGTGGAGGTTAAAGGGGGAGGCCTATGTTCAGCAGTGGACGTCTTCTGGCTGATGATGATGATGATGATGACACGTTCTCGTGTTTCGTTTCGTTGAACAGTTTTTTTTTAAATGAAGGTTAAATTTGTGTATCCTTTGCGAAATATGGCTCAAAGGTCTTAGACCTTTTCGTATAATAGCCTTGACAAATAGCTCCGTTGACCCCGTTGGTAGTGAACCTGCCTCCTGCGCTTGGGGGCGTGGGTTCGATTCCCACCTAGGAAAAACATTCATGTGATTAACATTTGTGTTTGTTCTATATCTGGGTGTTGATATCTATTCAAATATGTATTTAAAAATATATATGTCTGTGTCTGTATATCAGTCTCTGGCAGCCATATTAAAAGCTTTGCTTAGTTTGGGGGCAGATGACCGTGTAAGCAAAAAAAATTTCGATTATTTGCTATAACTTGCGTACTAATTGGTCGGCTACGGCGTTTAACTTTTGCTTCAACGCCAGCTCCTTTTGGAGCCGTGACAATAGCCGCTACGTCATCTATAATAATAATATAATAATATTTGGGACATTTTTGCACACACGGTCATCTGACCCCAAACTAAGCAAAGCTTGTGATATGGCTGCCAGAGACTGATATACATACTTATATAGTTTTAAATGCATACTTAAATAGATATCAACACCCAGATATAGAACAAACACAAATGTTCATCACATAAATGTTTGTCCTACGTGGGAATCGAACCCACGCCCTCAGGCACTGAAGGTTGAAATCATCAAATTCGATAAAATCTATTTGATCAGTACTCGCTAAGATCGATTCTATTATCTATGGCATTTTATCGAATTTGACGATCGATAAAGAACGGTACTTGCACTGCAGGGGGTCTAGACAAGAGCCACACGAAATTGTATAAAAATGACATTAGCTTGAGATAATTTATCTCATCCGCATCTTTCCGCAGGCGTGAACGCTAACAGTATGTGGCTTTTGTCTAGACACCCTGGTTTGATATACATGGCCCTTGAGCCACTTATATCTTCAGCTGAATAAGTCTTTATCTCACCGATCGAAGTAGAATCGATATCTTAACCTTGGACGCGAATAACAAACTGGCAAATGAAAACCATCGATCACGGAATACGGAGGCGTGGCTAGGACATACGGACAAAAACTGTTTACTATTCTAAATTGATATGAAATGGATTGTGGAACTCTTCAATGGCTACGAAAACCCTCGAGTTTGGGCTCAATTTGTTTTTCCCATATATTATACACGCACGTGGGCGTAGGCATGTTGGGGCAGGGTGGGGCGATTGCACCGCCTTTTGCCGATTGGCATTTTTTCATATACTTACTTCGAATCCTGATTTTAGTTAAGTTAATTATTTATGTATGTTACATGAATCATTCCTATGACCTAAAATTACTATCATACAACAAAACGTACTGGCTAAATCAGCAAAGCTGCCTGCTGTGTAAGTAAAAATTTGAAAATTATTAGGGGACAAAAACGACCTTATTAAATACTATTTTCATTTATTCACACACATCCTCGCCTCTGTTTTCTGTTTTTTTTTTTTATAATTTATTTATTTACAATTCTAAACTTGAGTATTGACTTTTTTGGTGCTAAGTTAGTATCACAGTTTACCATGCGTGCGCGAGACCATGATGACCGTAGCCGGCGGCAAGACCGTGGGCGGCAAGACCGTGGGCAGCGTAGCCGAGGGGAGCGGCGTACGCACCGTGGGCAAGCACGCCGGGGTGGGTCTGGGACAGAGATTGGGACACGACGGTCTTGCTAGCGGCCAGAGCGGGGGCAGCGTAACCGAGGGGCGCGGCGTAACCGTGGGCAAGGGACGCGGCGTAACCGTGGGCAAGGGGCGCGGCGTAACCGTGGGCAAGGGGTGCGGCGTAACCGTGGGCAACAACAGGCGCTACGTGACCAGCCAGCTGCTTAGCCAGGACGGGGGCGACACCAGCTGCGGCACCATCGAGCTGGGCTTCCGCGGTCTTGACGGCGTCGACAGCTTGCCAGGAGTGATCTTCGGCGGCGTTGATGGCCTGTCCCTGGAGCTCGGAAGCTTGGTCGTGGTATTCGCGGGCGGCGTCGACGGAGGCGCGGGCGTGGTCGACGGCGTCTACGTGGGCTTCGATGGCAGCGCCTTGGAGGTCGCCGGGGGAGATGGTGGGGAGCGCGGGCGCGACGTGGGCTACCACGGGGGCGTGGGCGTATGCCACGGGTGCGGCGTGGGCAACGGCCAGGCCGTGGCCGAGGCCGAGACCGTGTCCGAGGCCGAGGCCGTGGGCGTAGGGGCCAGCCAGCAGCGCCCCGGAGGGTGCGGCGGCGGCGCAGGCGAGGATGGTGGCGGCTACTATCTGTGGGAAAAACGACACTATTAACATGTGTGAAGTCCCAAAATTAATTGTAGCAATCCAGTTTTTGCCTAATTAAGATTTATTCATAGACTCTTAATAGTGACTATCCAAAAAAACTTCAGAATACAAATATTAATTAATAATAATTTTTAGTAAAATCAATATTCATTAGTATCATTCGCACATTTAAAAATATTACGACTCGAGTCAAAAAAATGGACGAATAAATAGGGCATTATGGTTTTTTGGTCAAAATCACTACAATGTAGACTTTTTTAAATCCAGAATTTGTAACAGTGATCCATTTTCGGTTGTTATTAAAATTTGAAGAAGCACAATATCACTTCCATCACTTTTTCTGGCTTTTCACGTGTCATGGTTTGCGCCAAACCAACAAAATATAATATTTTGTTACAATTTTTTTTTATTGGCAATGCACGGCTCACGCATTATGCTACAATTATCACACACAAATTAAACTATCCATTGTTAGTTCAACTAACCAGAACTCTCATCGTGCAATTCAGTTAGACTGCTCGAAGGCTACTGATTGCTCTCATTTTGCCGCGTACCGTTTTTATACTGGTCGCGCTGCGAGATACGGAACGTAAGAAAAAAGTAAGTGGTCGAGCTCAAGGGTGGCAGGAAACCCGCCAATATTGATGTGTCCCAAAATCGAAGATTGACGCGGGGTCGGTGACAAAGGGCGGACCACTAATCTAGTCTCTCAGAAAGGCCATGATTGACCGCATGAACCTTGACCGATGGGGCGATGGCACCTGGTCAAATGCTGCCAAGACACAGCCGTGTCTGTTCTCCGCAAAAAGGATGTCATTCCAACGGGCTTCTACTTTCCGGGATGTATTCATTCCGATAACTGACCAGCGGCCCTATTATAGAAGTTTGATTGTGATCGAGATTGCATGCCGTCCCGTTCGCATCTACTTACTCGCACCACGTGCGTAAGTGAGATGGCACGCGATCACGATCACAATCCGAATCACGGTCGGACATCTATAAAAAGGCATCAGCTTGAGCTTTTGGGCGTTTCTCTGTCACCAACCCTTAACTTTGGCTCCTCTATTAAAAACAAGGTTGTTGATTAAACCAGCCGTTACTTTGCGGAAATCAAACATGTCTTCAAATATAAACTGTTAAGGTGGTACGTTTCACAAATAGCGGGAAATTCAAATTTCAAACAGTTTTCTTGTCCTTGTAGCTAGGCCGGGTAATAAATGTAAACAACTATGATGTTTGCGCAAATTGATTATTATTCTTTACAAAATCATGTAAAGCTATTTATCTCTAATGCACATTATTACTTACATATGTGAATAAACTGATTTTTGCTGTTTCAAACGGTTTACTCACAAATGTAAGTAATATGGTGCGTTACTGTTAACTAATTGTACATGATAATGTAATGAACAGCCAACATTTTGCGCAAACACTGTTTTATTTTAAAATAATTACCTGGCCTGGCTACTAAGACCAAAAAACCGTTTAAAATTTGAATTTCCCGCCATAGGTGAATTGTACCACCTTAATAACGAATATCTTCAAAACTATTTTTAATTACACTAGTGATTTGTCAAAAACAGTTTTGAGAACAACGCTCAATTGGTAGCCAAGAAGGTAGGTATTATATCAAAGGGTGACGGTACTTCACGTGATCACGTCGGAACAGTTGCTTTCATTGTACCAAGCACAAACTCGGTCGTGCATGGAGTACAGCTCGCTCCTTTGGGTTGGATCAGCCAAGTACCAGCTTGGGGCGTTGGAGTCCATCGAGAAACACGCCAAAAGGCTCATCAGCAACGAATTCCTAATTCAGACTAAGTTACAAAGGCTTGAACATCGGCGCAAAGTTGCTAGTCTATTGGTTTTTTATGTAACTGCCAGAGCGGAAACGAAAAGGCGACACTGTGTCATGGTTTATATTCCGAAAACCCGTACGACGCGCTTTGATTCCACTTTTATTTTGCAAACTGCTAGTCTGTGGAATGCGCTGCTTAAATAGGTGTTCCCGATAGTTACCTAGGTGACTTCTAATCGCGAGTGAATCGGTTTCCTTTAGGCAAGCGTGCTCCATCGTAGACCGCATCATCGCTTAACATCAGGCGAGATGGGGATCAAACGCAAGATATTATTATCTATCTTCTATCTATCAATATCTATATCGTTACTAATATTATAAAGAGGAAAGATTTGATTGTTTGTTTGTTTGTTTGCATTGAATAGGCTCCGAAACTACTGAACCGATTTGAAAAATTCTTTTACTGACTGGAAGCTACACTATCCCCGGGTGACATAGGCTATAATCTATACCCGTGAGAAGCTGGGGCGGACCGCTAGTATTATATATAAATGAATCCCTATTTACCTTGGTCACGCCATAACTTGAGAACGACGTTACCGATTTCATTCATATTTTTTTTTTATGTTTTCTAATACTATTTAGAAGGTTCTTAGGGAAAGAAAAATTGAGAAAATTGCGCAGAAAATTTGGAAATTTCAGAAAACTTAACGACGATTTTAACTTCGCGCGTTTGATAGTTAACGCGTTTGGTGAATGTGAATTTACCAGACAGCAGTTTTATTTTTATTTTTTGACATTCATAGCTAAGACTGGGCAACGTCTGTCGGGTCAGCTAGTTAATAATAATAAATCCATATCTAATTGCAATCAAATCCGTTCAGTGGTTGCGGAGTTGTCCGCGGACAAACATACACACTTACACATATTTCGCACTAGCTGCGCTCCGCTGTTTCACCCGCGTAGTGATGAAAAATGGTGATGATGATGATGAAAAGTAGTCTATGTCACTCTCTGCCTCTTGAACTATACCCATGCAAAAAATCAGGTCGATCCGTTGTTCCGTTGCAGCGTGAAAGAGGAACAAACATCCATACATACAAACTTTTGCGTTTATAATATTAGTAGGATTTACGTTCATTTTATCATACTTTTTTAATGCCATAACATGCTTACGGGCTGCCTGATGGTAAGCGATCACCGTTGCCTATAACCGTCACTGTAGGTACTTGTAACTTCAGGGGCATCACAGATACGATGCCGCCCCTTTATATACTCTACTAGCAACGCAACCCGGCTTCGCACGGGTGTAAATCTACCCTTGGGTTGGGTCTAAACCTTGGGTTACATTATTGGAGTATTAGTAAGGATCCTTATATTTTTCTAAATATAATATAGCCTATGTCACCTTGGGATAGTGTAGCTTCCCAACTGTGAATTTTTTTTTCAAATCGATTCAGTAGTTTAGGAGCCTATTCAATGCAAACAAACAATCAAATCTTTCCTCTTTATAATTTTAGTATAGACTAGCGGTCCGCCCCTGCTTCGCACGGGTATAGATTATAGCCTATGTCACCCGGGGATAGTGTAGCTTCCCAACAGTGAAAGAATTTTTCAAATCGGTTCAGTAGTGTCGGAGCCTATTCAATGCAAACAAACAAACAATCAAATCTTTCCTCTTTATAATATTAGTATAGATTAACAGTCTTTTTGAAGAAACCCATTAGTTTCGTTCCAATTTTCGTTCCAATCGCTCATTCAACAAATTACAGGTGTGAGGCAAAAAAGACCGCGTTAAACGCGCAGTGTGCGACTTCCACAGATCTGTACTATTATGTATATTTTACTAGCCATGTACCGCGGTTTCACCCGCCCGTACGTCATAATTTTTAGAGCCTTCTAACTTCTATCAGATAAGTGTATGAAACTTTGCATAATTACAGTTTTAATATAGATCTCCATTTTGAAAGTATATACATAAAAAATCGCTATTAAGGGATGGCTCTGGTACATGTAAAATAGGGATTAATTTTTAGGGTTCCATACCCAAAGGGTAAAAAAAAATAGGACCCTATTACTAAGATACTGGCTGAAAATAAAAATCGCCGGAATAAAACCGACTTGGTGAAAATAATTGTAGATAGATAGATAGATAGAAACTCTTTATTGTGTACACTAGAAATAAAAATTACAACACGATAGAAAACCCTTACGAGCTAGTGCCACAAGTGGCGGCCTTATCGCTAAAAGCGATCTCTTCCAGGCAACCATTGGATGGAAAGAATTTACGTAACAGAATCGACGGGGGATGCTAAAACACTTTTAATGATACCATTAAATTATGATATTATGATAATTTGTAAATAAATAATAAGTTTTAAATTTTTGGGAGAAGATGATTTAAACTTTGTTTTCATTAACTTGTGTTTTTATTTTGTGTAGGTATATTTTATCACGGTAGGTAGATTGGTAGTTGAAAGAAAAGTAGATTACGCATCTCGCTAAAGTGAGTAATTAATGCACTCGTGTGAATTTAGCCAACACAACACACGTGCATTAATAACTCACTTTGCGCTCGATGTAAATAACAATATTAATATATAAAAGAACCTAAGCTCCAGGATGGAAGTGTTAAAGGGCATAACGCCGCGAGTAGCTCTCAGTGAAAGTGCAGCACACCTCTCGACACCCTTAGCCACTCACGCCTATGTTGCCCTTCCGGTGCCAATATGCGGCAGCCATTTTGGGGGGCCCATTTAGAGGGTGGCAAGTCATCACCCGCCAAAATATCTTGAAATGAGGCATAATTGGCGGGTGCCGTACCTCATACCATAGGCCAGGAACATACCATCAAGAATTCACCACAATAACCCAGATTTTTTAATCCAATGCTGTACAATAGTTTTATATTCCGTTTTATACCCGTAATTGTAAATTCTGTACTCAGCTGGGCCTCTTGGTGTTAACTTCGGGCCCCACCAATGCCTATAAAAGGTCCGGGCTAAGACCCGTGTATAAGTTTGAATAAACAATAGTAATATTACATTACATAATAATACATAATAACTATTTTGAACTGAGGCATAATTGGCAGGTGCCGTACCATAGACCTGTTAACCCATCAACAAGTTGTTCACCTCAATAGCCCAAACTTTTTATATCCTATACTGTACAATAGTTTTTCCACTTTCCACCCCTTCTGGACGAGGTGCGGCATCAGAAATTAACTTTGTGTCGCAGACAAACCTGATACGGTGCCCGGAGTGTCCCCAGGCCCGTTACTTCAAAGGTCAAAAAGGTCTGAATATTCACAATACTAGGTGTCACAAAATTAGTCTTTCGGCTCCAATTTCGGGCTCGTACGTACAGAGTAGCAGTTCCACGAGCGCTGCTACTCCTTCCAAACCGTTTTGGGAGGTTCTAAGCTCATATAAAAATTCTTTTCCGATTTTAAAACGCATCCCGCGTGGTGCTCGTATTTCGGTTGCTCTTTGTTTATCATCGGCAATTAGGAATGCTATTTCTATAAATTCTAAGCACGCCTGGGAACATCTCCTTACTTTTCCATACAGTGTGCTTTACGTACATTTTGACCCCTCCAACAAAAAGTCCCTTACTACTAGAGTAAAGGAAAACTGCGTAAAGTACAAAGTATTGGAGGGTAACCCTTTAGATCTTGCAAACATTGTTCCGCCCAAAAGTCGGAATAATTTAAATTCCAAAACAACTGACGTTTTGACTAATTTCAAAATAGTAGAGAACAAAATTAGTGATGGCGATATCAAAGGCGCCGCACGTGTCTTGTTTTCTAGCGACACAATCGCCCCCTATACACCAGTTACGGTTCAGTCACTACGTGACAAACATCCACCTGCAGCGGCAAATCTCCACCTCCCTGATCCACCACAACCAGATGACGTTGTCATTGAAGCCACATGCCAGGAGGTTGCAGCGGCTGTTGCATCTTTTCAGAGTGGCTCAGCTGGAGGCCTAGATGGTCTGACGCCTCAACACCTAAAAGATCTTCTATCTTTTAGTTGCGGTGAGGCTAGCGAGTCCCTCTTAAAAGACCTAACGGCTTTGGTAAACCTCATGTTATCTGGACGGGTCAGTGATGACGTCATTGAAATTTTGTATGGCGCTAATTTATGCGCACTTATCAAAAAAGACGGTGGTATCAGACCTATTGCGGTTGGCACCACATATCGTCGCCTTGCGGCCAAGGCAGGCTGTAGGAAAAAGGTCACTCTTTTGAGTAACCTTTTTCAACCAATACAGCTTGGTTTTGGTTCGCGAGGTGGATGTGAGGCTGCTGTTCACTCTGTCCGAACTTTTCTCGATCAAAATTGTGGAGAGGTGCTGCTAAAGGTGGATGTCAAAAACGCTTTTAATTCGGTTGATCGCGGTGCCCTGTTGACACAAGTAAAAGATAAAATTCCTGATCTTTTCAATTTTCTCTGGCAATGCTATGGCAGTCCCACCAAATTGACATACCAAAACAATGTTTTGTTATCATCTGTCGGTTGTCAACAGGGTGATCCTTTCGGTCCCGCCATTTTCAGCCTGGCTATTCACCCAATTATTCAACGTCTCCAGTCCAAACTTAATGTTTGGTACTTGGATGACGGAACCCTAGGAGGCGACGTTGACACTGTTCTGAGTGATTTAAAAATTCTTATAGACGAATTTCGTCATATTGGTTTGGAACTAAATTTTTCGAAATGCGAACTTTTTGTTTGCGATTCATGTCCGGATAAAAATGTGGTTATTGAAAAATTCAATGATTTAGCTCCCAATATAAAATCATTAGACAGGTGTTCGCTCCGACTCCTGGGTTCACCGATATTAGATGAGTCCTTTTCACCTTTTGTTGAGGAAAAAATTCAAAATTTTATGGGTTCTTCCGACAGGTTACTAAAAATTAACGCCCATATGGCGTTTACAATTATCAGATACTGTTTGTTTGTTCCTAAATTTATGTACACTTTACGATGTAGTCCACTGTGGAAACACGGTGAGCTCCTTTCGAGCTTAGACAATGTCGTAAAGGAAACTCTAATATCGGTTTTGAATGTTGATTTGAGTGACAGGACATGGTCACAAGCCTCACTACCTGTAAGGTTAGGAGGCTTAGGGGTCCGCCAAATTTCAAGTGTTGCGTTACCGGCATTCTTGTCCTCATTTCATAGTACTCATAAATTAATAGAAAAAATCCTTGCACCCTCTTTAGGCCCTTCCGAAGTAGTTGTATCTCATTCGAAAGAGGCAATGAATGCTTGGAGGCTTGCTTGTCCAAATACCGATTTTCCCAGGAAGTTGTCTTCCCAGAGACTGTGGGATCGGCCGATCTGCGAACTAGCACGGAAATCGCTACTAGATACGTGTCCTAGTGTTGCAGATCGCGCTCGTATTCTTGCTGTCTCTGTTTGGGAATCGGGACTTTGGTTGCAAGCTATGCCCTCTTTTAACACGGGTAGCCTTTTAGATCCAACCGCATTTCGTCTAGCTGTCAGCTTACGCTTGGGTGCAAGGTGCTGTGAGGCCCATCGCTGTCAGTGTGGTACTGCTGTTGACCAGCTCGGTCACCATGGTCTCTCTTGCTCGAGAAGCGCTGGTCGTATTGGCCGACACGCTAGCCTGAACGACATCATACGCAGGGCTCTTTCCACCGCCAATGTCGCAGCTGTGCTCGAACCGAGTGGTCTTGCGCGCGACGATGGTAGGAGGCCTGACGGTATGACACTTGTGCCCTGGAGGTTGGGGCGGCCCCTTGTATGGGACGCAACTTGTGTCGATACTTTGGCGCCGTCACATCTTCCTGAGACACAGGGTAGGGCTGGCGCGGCTGCCAATTCGGCAGAGCAGCACAAGCGACGCAAATATGCTAACCTCGGCAGTGGTTATATATTTGAGGCGTTTGGGGTCGAGACATTGGGCCCTTGGGGACCGGGAGCTCACCTCATTTTCAAAAATCTTTCAGAGCGCCTGGTTAATGCGACGCGTGACCAAAATGCTGGCGTGTTTCTGGCTCAACGCATAAGCATTGCCATTCAACGTGGTAATGCCGCCAGCATGCTGGGTACGCTGCCAACTGGTAGTGGGCTTGAGCATTTAGATTGTCTTTAGACCTTCAACGGTCTATGGGCAGTCTAACTGTATTTGTAGTTTTAGTTATAGCTTGTATTATGTTTAGTTAATAAAGGCACTTGCCCAGAAAAAAAAGTTTTATATTCCATTTTATACAAATAAATAAATATTCGGGACATTTTTGCACACACGGTCATCTGACCCCAAACTAAGCAAAGCTTGTGATATGGCTGCCAGAGACTGATATACATACATATATAGGTTGAAATACATACTTAAATAGATATTAACACCCAGATATAGAACAAACACAAATGTTCATCACACAAAATGTTAGTCCTAGGTGGGAATCGAACCCACGCCCCTAAGCTCAGAAGACACATTCCATAGTAATTGTATTTTGTATTCAACAGGGCCTCTTGGTGTTGGTTTCGACTCCACCAATGCCTAACAAATGACCGGGTCTAACCCGAGAATTTTATGAAATAAAGAGTCATAATAACTACATACATTAATAATAGTAATATTACTATTATTAATGTATGATATGAGTGTAATTACGAACGCATTGCAGGTTATGTGACCTGTCCACATTGAGTTGAACTTGGCGGACCCACTGCCGTGTGCATAGATAGTTTTGACCTTACTCAAACGGAACTGGTTCGTTGTAATGAGAATTCTGTACCTTAATTTAAACTTGAACTAAAATTTATAAAACTCAATTGGATTATTTGTCTACATGCGTCGCTCACCAACAGCCGAGTTGGTGGACAAACGAAAACTTATACGAGATTAAAAAAAAAAACATTATCAGAAACCGTTTTTTTTTACTTCACATAATTAATAAAATACGCAAATTAGTTTTTTTTTTAAATTAAAAAATAGGCTTGCGTTTGTCCGCCAATCTACGATGGAGCACACTTGCTTGGAAGAAACCGAAATGATGAAATTTCCATGGAACCAATCTGAAAGTATATACTTTCAATAAATAAAAAAAAACTAATTGAAAACATCCTCCTTTTTTGAAGTCTGTTAAAAATAGTTGTGCATTCCAGTGGCAATGGTTGTCTAGAAATTATAGCTTTTTAGATAAAAGGCTGCATTGTGCGCCATTTTGTCTTTGTTCTAATTGCAATATTGTACTACAGGTAAATTCAAATCTATCTATATATATAAAAATTAATCCCTTATTACTTTGTAGAAGGTTCTTATGGAAAGAAAAATTAAGAAAATTGCGCAGAAAATTGGTGAATTTCAGAAAACTTAACGACGATTTTAACTTTGCGCGTTTGATAGTTAGCGCGTTTGGTGAATGTGAATTTACCAGACAGCAGTTTTATTTTTATTTTTAGACATTCAAAGCTAAGACAGGTAGACCAGGGTCGATAATTTTTGAAAACAAAAAAAATAGTAGTAGGATGAAACCTATTAGAAAAGGAGGGGAATATGATAAAAATGAAAGGAAAAATAAATTACGGGCGATCTGAGTTCGGGAAGTGGGAGGGGGTGAGTTTTTAAGGGTAAAAAATGGTTTATCTTGATTTCCGGTAAAACTACAAGTCCTATGAAAAAAAGTTATATAGCAAAGTTGTAGGTAATAAAAAGATCTACAACTTTTATACAAACAATTTTTTTACATAACCTCAAAATTTATGTGAAAAATTCAAATAACCAAGTTTTTGGTTTTTTAATTAATTTTTTTTAAAGATGTTTTTTTTTCAACGAAATTTGGTGAAAACTTACCTTTTTATGTCCCAAATACACTGTAATTTATTTGATTTAAAATATTTATTTTTTCACCTTATTTTGACTTAATATCAAAAAAGCACCCTAATTTTCAATCGAAAATTCTCATTTGCATTTGCATTTTCTGAGAACATTTACTATTGTAATGTATATTTTTTTTTTTAACCATCAAAAATTAGAGATTTCAACGAACAAAAAGCACACCGACTTTTTAGAAAAAGCTAATATTTTGACACGAGAATTTTCGATTGAAAATTAGGGTGCTTTTTTGATATTAAGTCAAAATAAGGTGAAAAAATAAATATTTTAAATCAAATAAATTACAGTGTATTTGGGACATAAAAAGGTAAGTTTTCACCAAATTTCGTAGTTTTTTTTTTTTTTTGAAAAAAATAAAATTAAAAAACCAAAAACTTGGTTATTTGAATTTTTCACATAAATTTTGAGGTTATGTAAAAAAAATGTTTATATAAAAGTTGTAGATCTTTTTATTACCTACAACTTTGCTATATAACTTTTTTTCATAGGACTTGTAGTTTTACCGGAAATCAAGATAAACCATTTTTTACCCTTAAAAACTCACCCCCTCCCACTTCCCGAACTCAGATCGCCCGTAATTTATTTTTCCTTTCATTTTTATCATATTCCCCTCCTTTTCTAATAGGTTTCATCCTACTACTATTTTTTTTCACTTTTTACCATTTTTGAAGGCTTCGACCCTGGTCTAAGGGCGACGTCTGTCGGGTCAGCTTGTTTATCTATAAAACTTTGCTTTTTAGCGAAAATACTGTCTTCGCTGCTCACCGTTATTTGCTGTTGTATTAATTTTCTTGTTGGTGTTCATACTTTTTTATTAAATAGGGGGGTTTAGACCGTAACCCACCGCGCTGGTCCAGTGAGACCTTTGCCCAGCAGTGGGACACTATAGGTAAAAACTTTTTCTGATTTTAAAAAGTTTTTGTAAAGTCAAAAACCTTTAGACCGCCTAAAATACCTACTCTAATATTACTGCTCAGCCTGTATTTCTTATAGGGTTGCCTTTGATCATAAACCTGGTGTTAAGTGATGATGCGGTCTATTAAGGATCACGCTTGTGCAGAAGAAACCGAAAAACATTGTATGAAATTTTTATCTCTAATCCATTTACAGCTGCTAATATATGCTAAGTATATTGTATTATTGTTTAATTGTATTTTTTTTTATTCTGTAAACGACGTCGTCATATCTATATTAATTATACCGACTATTTTTTTTTTGAGGGGGAAATCTTCCAAAGATACCTGGTTTCATTGGGGTGCACCCAGTTAAAGATAAAGATAAAGATTATTTATTATTATTAGGATAATATTATATATTAAAAACGCATGCACAATAGTTGGGTTAAAATATTAGTCACTTTGTATCATGTTTTGCCTAGTTTGTAGGCGTACAAATCTAGAGAGATGGTATATAAATATGTTATGTAGGATTATACCCACTAAAACCCCCAACACCCCCCGTGACCAGCCTTACTATGACCCGAAAATCGTTATCTATTAAATATAATTATTTTATCTATTTAATATTTATTGTTTATATTTCATTGTCGCAAAATAAACTTTTCAGTTTTCTAATTTCGAAATAAATTTATTGAATTGAATATATTTGAAAGGTCTTTAAAAACTAACACTAGATCTGACCTCAGCTTTTACCGAATTACTTTATTACAGTGTGCATAGGGTCGAAAATAAAACGCTTTGTCTAATGAGGACAAATCCACGGCAACAAAATGATAATATTAAAGTCCATGTGAATTTGCGATCGCGCAATACTATTTCGAAAGGCCGCGCGCGGTGCAGGATGCATTACGACACAGATCATCAAAATTACCTATTACAGACAAAAACTAAGCAAAATACCAGGAAAAATCATCTATTAGTGATCTACTAATTCTATTATTTGCTTATGTATTTTATTTCTGTGATTTTTAAATTTTTTGTTAAGTACTAAAATTTTCATGTGACATTTAAATTTTTTTTTTTTGTTTGTATGTAATATTCGACTTTTGTTTGTTATAAAAGACATATCGCTCGATAGAAAATATATATCAAAATATAAGATCTATAAAACAATTTTATTCAGTTAAATAATAATAATAATAAATATTCGGGACATTTTTGCACACACGGTCATCTGACCCCAAACTAAGCAAAGCTTGTGATATGGCTGCCAGAGACTGATATACATACATATATAGGTTTATATATGTATTAATATATTAATTATATATATTCAAAATCTCAGTCAAATTACAACTAAACTAATAACTATTCAAATAACCCACCCCTGACACTCCCAAAACACTCGCTGCGTTACCGCGTTGGATGGCAATGGCCAACCTTTGCACCAGGAACGAGCCGGAGCGGTTTGTTATTAATATATGACATTGTATTGATTTTATTGTGACATTTTTACAAGCTAAGTCTGAGTCAATGGTTACTTAAAATAAACAATTTGAATTTGAATTAGAGATTCAGAAAAATTAATAAACCTACATTTTCCCCTTTAGCACTTACACCGCCCCCCATGGTCGTCCATTTGATGATATTTTGATCAACTCCTTTGCAGTTGTGTACTGCTCAATATTGAAGTGTGCGTTTGTAGAACCAGTATAAATATCACACTGTTCAACTATCACGGTTGTTCACTAAAGTTATATATTACTAGCTGCGCCCCGCGGTTTCACCCGCGTAGTGATGTAAAATGGTGATGAAAAGCCTATGTCACTCACATGCTCTTGAACTATACCCATGCAAAAAATCAGGTCAATCCGTTGTTCCGTTGCAGAAGTAAAAGAGGAACAAACATCCATACAACTATATATCCATACATACAAACTTTCGCGTTTATAATATTAGTAGGATGTCGGGAGCTCATTCTACAACCTTACCACGGTAAATATCCCGTAAATAATAATATAACTTTATGTATGAATACGTCAGTAAGTGCAATACGTGTTTATCTTCAGTTTTTGGCAGACTTTTTTATATTTATGATAAAAAATTTGAGACAAAAATTCAAGTAAAACTAGTAGGGAAATAATTCAAATCGTTAAAATAATATGTAAATTGATTATGGACCCGGGTATGTCCTAAAACTGCGACCAGAACCACCGGAGGATGGGCAGCAGCGTCCTATTAGTACACGGTGAACGTACTGCGATCCTCAAGCCGCCTGCCAAGCGTGGGGATTATGGCAACACCCCTCTCTAAGAGGGAGGCCTTGTTCAGCAGTGGACATTTAATGGCTGATGATGTGATGTGATGTGATTATGGAAAAAAAAAATGTGTTTACCGATGAATGGTTATGAAGATATATAAAAGAGACAAACAATAAAGATACTGATAAAATTGTTAAATACCATGGAAACCACCAAATTATCTCTAAGGCCCACTTGCAGGAAAATAAACAAAGTATCTAGTTAGTTAGTTAGTCCAGATTAACAAATCCAGGCTAACTAATTAATTATAACAAAAAATTCAAATGTTGAACCTCGTTTTTGTGTCGGCAAGACGAATCCCGAGATTTAAGAAGTTAACACGGGACCAAGTCTCTAGCTCAAGGCTGAGTGAATCTGCACAAGTGCTAAGAGACAAAAATTTACGTAAGCTACAAGGGAAACATATAATAAAAAATCCAGGGAAATCATCATGATTAAAACACTATTAAAATTGATAAATTAAAAATGCTAGGAATATCATCAAATTGACTGTTAAAGACAAAACGTATCTACAAAAAATGAGGGAAATAATTACAATGTACTGGAAAAGACCAAAATTCAACAAAGAATACAAGCTAACAAATACGTAAACAGCAAAAATAGAAATAAAATATGAGGGGACAAAAACGACCATATTAAATACTATTTTCATTTATTCACACACATCCTCGCCTCTGTTTTCTGTTTTTTTTTTTTATAATTTATTTATTTACAATTCCAAACTTGAGTATTGACTTTTTTGGTGCTAAGTTAGTATCACAGTTTACCATGCGTGCGCGAGACCATGATGACCGTAGCCGGCGGCAAGACCGTGGGCGGCAAGACCGTGGGCAGCGTAGCCGAGGGGAGCGGCGTACGCACCGTGGGCAACCACGCCGGGGTGGGTCTGGGACAGAGATTGGGACACGACGGTCTTGCTAGCGGCCAGAGCGGGGGCGGCGTAACCGAGGGGCGCGGCGTAACCGTGGGCAAGGGGCGCGGCGTAACCGTGGGCAAGGGGCGCGGCGTAACCGTGGGCAAGGGGTGCGGCGTAACCGTGGGCAACAACAGGCGCTACGTGACCAGCCAGCTGCTTAGCCAGGACGGGGGCGACACCAGCTGCGGCACCATCGAGTTGGGCTTCCGCGGTCTTGACGGCGTCGACAGCTTGCCAGGAGTGATCTTCGGCGGCGTTGATGGCCTGTCCCTGGAGCTCGGAAGCTTGGTCGTGGTATTCGCGGGCGGCGTCGACGGAGGCGCGGGCGTGGTCGACGGCGTCTACGTGGGCTTCGATGGCAGCGCCTTGGAGGTCGCCGGGGGAGATGGTGGGGAGCGCGGGCGCGGCGTGGGCTACCACGGGGGCGTGGGCGTACGCCACGGGTGCGGCGTGGGCAACGGTCAGGCCGTGGCCGAGGCCGAGACCGTGTCCGAGGCCGAGACCGTGTCCGAGGCCGAGACCGTGGGCGTAGGGGCCAGCCAGCAGCGCCCCGGAGGGTGCGGCGGCGGCGCAGGCGAGGATGGCGGCGGCTACAATCTGTGGGAAAAACGACACTATTAACATGTGTGAAGTCTCAAAATTAATTGTAGCAATCCAGTGTTTGCCTAATTAAGATCTTTTCATAGACTCTTAATAGTGAGTATCCAAAAAAACTTCAGGTTACAAATATTAATTAATAATCATTTCTAGTAAAATCAATATTCATTAGTATCATTCGTACATTTAAAAATATTACGACTCGAGTCAAAAAAAATTGGTTCATGATTAAAGAATAAGTCATTATGGTTTTTGGGTCAAAATCACAATGCAATGAAGGCGTTTTTAAATCCAGAGTAAAAATTTGTAACAGTGATCCATTTTCGCTCGTAACAAAAATTTTAAGAATCACAAAATCACTTCCGTCACTTTTTCTGGCTTTTCACGTCTCATGCATTGCGCCAAACAAACAAAATATGTAATATAAAAAAAGAACACTTTTTTTTTTATTAGCCAATGCACGGCTCACGCATTATGCCACAATTATCACACACAAATTAAGCTATCCATTGTTAGTTCAACTAACCAGAACTCTCATCGTGCAATTCAGTTAGACTGCTCGAAGGCTACTGATTGCTCTCATTTTGCCGCGGACCGTTTTTATACTGTTCGCGCTGCGAGAAACGGAACGTAAGAAAAAAGTAAGTGGTCGAGCTCAAGGGCGGGAAGGGTGGCAGGAAGCCCGCCAATTTTGACGTGTTCCAAATTCGAATTTGACGCGGGGTCGCGGGCTGGTCTACAATGGGTGGCGGCGCATTCTTCCTAGTTTGGCGGCCAGTGCGTACACTTGGGGTTTTCAAACAACTGCTCGCAGACTGTGTGTTATCAACTATATCTATATCTCTACATAGTATAAATTGAAGTCGCTTTCCGCGTCTGTCTGTCTGTCTGTATGTCTGTATGGCCGCTAACTCCTCCTAAACCACGCAACGGATTTTGATGCGGTTTTCACCATTAGTTAGATATATTTTCTCGGAAGGTTTATATATATAACTAGCGACCCGCCGAGGCTTCGCACGTAAATTACACCCGTGCGAAGCCGGGCGGGCGGGTCGCTAGTGATATATTAAATTTTATATTATAATATTTATTTGTATTTGTTTTCGAAATGTTTTCGAAATATTATAGGTGACTTCAAAGGTGGGTTTTAAAAATCCAATCTGAAGATCTTACGGCCAGTTTAATGAAACAATAAAAATCTATCTATACATATAAAAATAAAGCCCTATTTACCTTGGTCACGCCATAACTTGAGAACGACTTTACCGATTTCATACATCTATTTTTACGTTTTCTAATACTATGTTGATGGTTCTTACGGATAGAAAAATTTGGAAAATTGCGCAGAAAATTAGAAAATTTCAGAAAACTTAACGACGATTTTAACTTCGGGCGTTTTACAATTCTAAGACAGGACAACGTCTGTCGGGTCAGTTAGTATATCTATACTAATATTATAAAGAGGAAAGATTTAATTGTTTGTTTGCATTGAATAGGCTCCGAAACTACTGAATCGATTTGAATTTTATCTCTGTGGGGAAGTTACACTATCCCCGGGTGACATAGGCTCTACGAGGTGCAAGGGGAACACTCTCGAAGCCAAAAGAAGGTAATTGTTATTACTCATCATTATGAACAACTTTTACTATGGGACCAGCCCTGAAATCGCGAAAAAAATATCAGCTGTTCTATAGAAAACGGTCATTGACACTCGACAAAATGTATGGAATAGCTGTTTTTTTTAATACTTTGTAGAATTTTCTTACGGAGAGAAAAAATTATAAAATTGGGCAGAAAATTCAAAAATTTCAGAAAACGATTTTAACTTCGGGCGTTTATACAAATCTAAGACAGGACAACCTCTGTCGGGTCAGCTAGTCTAAAATATTATTAAGACTAGGCTTGATTTTCTAGGATTAACGGTTGCGCTCAATGTTGAGCCGGCGGTCACCCATCCAAAACCCGTCGAAAGGTGACCGCGTCGAAAGTTGCATAACTTTGGTGATCTGTTAAGACTAGCTAGTTAAGCGACGCAGTCAAAAAGATACTTATCTACTTCTTAACAAAATTAGAATTGATAAAGATTGCATAGATAAAAAATCAATTAAGATTGATAAGGCTCGACGTCCGACCAACTTATTTCTAAACTTAACTGAGGGAGCCACTGGCGTATTTTCTGGACAACTCTGATAGCCACCCGTGGAAAATGTTTAGTTCTTTCATTTCTCATGTCTACAGATTCACAGAATGTTGGTATGGAGAACAATTGAAATCGAGAGTGAAATAGTACCACAACATCGTTACCTACTTAAAAAATGAACAAAGAAAAAACATATTCATACTCCGTCCAAGTTTTTATAACTGAGATGAATTAGTGATTAATCGAGGGTTAATCAGTTGCGGTGAAGGAAAACATCGTGAGGAAACCTGCATACATAATACGGAGAAGGAATTCATTGGCGTATGTGAATCCACCAACCCGCACTGGGCCAGCGTGGTGGATATGGCCCAATCACCCTTTCGGGGGTATTAGAACAGCAACACAATGGAACGCCTTGCCCCTGTCTGTGTTTCCGCAGCATTACAATTTTGGAGTGTTCAAGTCGAGGGTTAATAGGTTATTACTGGGCAAACGTGCTCCGTCTTCGACCGCATCATCGCTTCCCATCAGGCGAGATCGCGGTCAAACGTTAGCCTAATCCGATGTATAAAAAAAGGCTAAAAATCCAGCAGTGGACTGCTTAAAGGCTGATTATGATGATGAAGATGATGTTATTAAATAATTTAGTGTTGTTGTTAAAATGTAAATTTGCTACAGGTTATATATAACCTGTAATTAAAGTAAGTTGGAAATAAAATAAAAAAAATAGTTTTTCCCATTTATTCTAGTCATTATAAAAAAAACATCATCATCATCAGCCAGAAGACGTCCACTGCTGAACATAGGCCTCCCCCAACCTTTAACCTCCACACTGAACGACAGCCTGCCTTTTGCATCCACTAGATGCCCGCAACTCTCACAATGTCGTCGGTCCATCTAGTGGGAGGCCTACCTACGCTGCGTCTTCCGGTTCGTGGTCTCCACTCCAGAACCTTTCTTCCCCATCGGTTATCGGTTCTTCGAGCGATGTGGCCTGCCCATTGCCACTTTAACTTGCAAATTTTAACAGCTATGTCAGTGATTGGTTCTTTGGCGAGTTTGGTCATTATACGATGTTAATGCGCGAGCGAGATCGCTTCACCTGGTATTCTGGTTCACAAGACATCATACTGACACTATCAAGTGAATCACTGTGTTATTTCGTGGGAATATGTCAAGAAACATGAGAAATGCAATACACAATATGATAATTGTGTACATGACCTTCCCTTGCAACGAATACTATATAATTCACTCGGCAAACAGACATTTTAAGAATAAGTCATTCAGCGAACTGGGCTTTTTAGGAATAAGTCATTAGGCGAACTGGGATGTTTAGGAATAAGTCATTAGGCGAACATGCCTTTTTAGGAATAAGTCATTTAGTGAACTTGGCTTTTTAGGAATAAGTCATTAGGCGAACTGGGCTTTTTAAGATTAAGTCATTTAGCGAACTGGGCTTTTTAGGAATAAGTCATTCGGCGAACTGGGCTTTTTAGGAATGAGGCATTCGGCGAACTGGGCTTTTTAGGAATAAGTCATTCGGCAAACTGGGCTTTTTATGAATGAGTCATTCGGCGAACTGGGCTTTTTATGGATGAGTCATTCGGCGAACTGGGCTTTTTAGGAATAAGTTGCTGAAATAAATGAATATGAATATGAAGTCATTTGGCGAACTGGGCTTTTTATGAATGAGTCATTCGGCGAACTGGGCTTTTTAAGAATAAGTCATTCAGTTGACGAATCCGGGGTATGTACTAAAACTGCGACCAGAACCACCGAAGGATGGGCAGCAGCGTCCTATTAGTACACGGTGAACATACTGCAATCCTCAAGCCGTGCGGATTATGGCAATTCCCCTCTCTAAGAGGGAGGCCTTTTTTGGCAGTGGATGGTTACTGGCTGATGATTTGATGTGTATGTGTAAACAAACAGATGAATTTGTCGATACCAGGTACCAGGATAGCAGAAACGATGGCGAGGTATTTCACTCTAGATTCATAGAGTGTGATCACGGGCCGCGAGAGGGAAACCTCTTCATGATATATGCATTCCTGGTACTTGGATTTGGTGAAAAAACTATTCTTGATTTTCGTAATAACTTTTTTATTAATTTCCAACTCTAACGCAGTGGTTTCAGGGGTAAATACGAATTACCGGTATCCCACTAGTGGGTGAAGCCGGTGGGTGGACGGGTCGTTACAGTAATGAAATGTTTTTTTTTTTTCTTGAAACTTAGCCTATCCCATAACAGATATGCATTCGAAATGTGGAATACGCGAAAATTTACAAAGAAATTACATACATTTATGTAATAAAAGTAGTATTGTGCCGTAATGTGTACAGTAGGTTTTTTACCAAATTCCGTCGTGTGAATTTACCTTTACCTCTGTACGGAGAAGGAATAAAGCATGCCCTAGTGATGGGACACGCTCAGATTTGGGATACGATTTTAAAACCATAATATCACATATATGTAATGATAAATTTTAGTAATGACTGGAGTAGGTCAATTTGTTTATCATACAATTATAGTAATGTCTATCTGTTAACTATTTAAATTAATAACAACATATCTGAACTTTTGAAATTATTTCGACAGTAAATTTAATTAATACTTTTTTGTATAAATAATTCTTACGGTATTTTTATACCATCTCTCTAGATTTGTACGCCTACAAACTAGGCAAAACATGATACAAAGTGACAAATATTTTAACCCACCTATTGTGCATGCGTTTTTAAATGTGTGTATGATTTACCCGTGTTTTATGCAAATAAATAATCTTTATTTTTATATTTTATACCTACATCCTACACTCTCTCTTTTTGTTTTTGTATTTTTACCGTCTTGTACAATGCCATTGTATTGTTGTCATGTTATCGTTCCTCGGAAATGCCGTAGTGTAGATTATTCCACATATTGCAGGTGTGAGGCAAAAATACAAAATAATTTATTATTAAAACACTGTTTTAAACTATCACGGTTGTTCACTAAAGTTATATGATTATTTACGGGATATTTACCGTGGTAAGGTTGTGGAATGAGCTCCCGATATTTCGGCGCAGTTACATGCACCATGTTCATGGGAAGACTGAAGAACACATGCCATGAGCTCATTCCACAACCTTACCACGGTAAATATCCCGTAAATAATCATATAACTTTAATTTATTATTGTTAAACATACATGCAGAAAAAAAATAAGTAATCCTGCCTGCTGCTTTAGCATTAGCTGTGATGCAGCAGCAGAATTTCTTCGCAAAAATAAGAACATTTACAGTAAGAATATTAATTAATAATATACTTAGACAATTTAAGAGGAACTGAGTGCTCCATCGTAGACCGCATCATCGCTTAACATCAGGCGTGATGGTGGTCAAACGCAAGCCTATTATTTATAAAAAAAATATACAAAATAAAGGCTACATAAGCTACATAGTAAACAATGCACATGGTTTTTATAAGTAACTAGTAGGCCGCCCCTGCTTCGCACGGGCGAAGCCGGGATATATAGCCTATGTCAACCGGGATAGTGCAGCATCCCAACAGTGAAAGAATTTTTCAAATCAGTTCAGTAGTTTCAGAGCCTATTCAATGCAAACAAACAAACAATCAAATCTTTCCTCTTTATAATATTAGTATAGAAAAAAGAAAAGAAAAAATAAAGTAAAAAAATTATATAAATATTTCGCAATATTTATATAATTTTTAAATATTGCTTAAATTTGGATAACTATTCCACTTGTGTCAACATGGTATTCAGTTAAACACTGTTTTAAACTATCACGGTTGTTCACTAAAGCTATATGAATTATTTACGGGATATTTACCGTAGTAAGCTCATTCCACAACCTTTCACGGTAAATATCCCGTAAATAATCATGTAACTTTATGGTATTCAGTTGATTTATAATCGAATTGTTTCAACCATTCATAAAAAAGATCAAACAAAAAGCACTATATGCGATTTCCACAGATATCTGTGTGTCTATCTATATGTGGATTAGCATTCAGGCGGTTAAAACGCAAACAATCAACACTTTAACAAATTATTAAATAATGACGATTTATATTATTTTTGCTATCAAATTACTTAAAATCAAAGTCTCATGATAAGTATTAAGTATATTCAAATTCAAATTCAAAATATATATTTGTCAGAACATGGTAGGTACACATACATATAAAGTAGCATACATGGTCGTAATAATGGAGACGTATCTCATGTCCTTGCCTGTTACAGCGTACAAATGTTAGTTTTTTATATATATTATTATTAGTTTTTGTTAAACTTAAAAAAATAACGAAATTAAGTCTAAGTTAGAATATTGTTAGAATCATATTTTGGTTTGGTTGTATTGTATACCTTAATTAGATGTTTATTACTACCTATATAAGCTATATAGTATATAATATTTTGATTATCATGAATACGTAATTTCGTCCTTCGTTATTAGCGAAATAACTTAGTACCAAAATTTGGTATCTACGTATTTTTCTACTTTATATAACCGGCAATGATTTAGGAGTAGGCAAACTAAATAATTAATACTTGAAGCCAGTTTTCATCGCAACTAGAGCAAATAAATGCATAATTTAAAATAAATGTTTGGCAAGACGCTAATTTTTAATTAAGTGCTAACTTAGTGTTACTACATTATTACCTGTTTATACTCTTAAAAAACTAAGTAGATGCTAATAGATTAAAGTAAATAGACTATAAGATAAATAAAACGGCCAAGTGCGAGTCTGGCTTGCTCACTGAGGGTTCTGTAACACACCACCACAAAATACACAAAGTAGTGCAACAAGACAACGCTCCGCGGTTACCCATCTGAGCACCGACCGCGCTGGTGGTGAACTGAAATTTGTCACCGACTCGCACTTAGCCATTATTTATTATTTGCTGTTTTACTTAAGAGTGTGTACTATATTCATGCGAAGTTTGTACACACGCACGCATGCTTGTACGCTTTACCGTTTAAACATTAGAGTAAACAAAACTATAAAAAAATATGGAGTACACTCCCCTTTAGTTTTAATTTAACTTTTTGCCTTTATTATTTCTTAGTTAATCCGCCGTAACATTACAAATTCTGTGAAAATTTCAACTGGCTATCTATTACGGTTCGAAAGATACAGCCGTTAAAAGGTATGACGGCCAAACAGACAGACATTACGTAGGCTTAGTAATAGGGTACCGTTTACACTCTTTGGGTACGGAACCCTAAAAATATTTAAACATTTACCGTAAATAAAGTTAAATCGACAACTGTAATACCGTAGCCGTCACCCCATCCCTACCGTGGTCCACCTAGGCTGGTCACGCAACTGTACCAACGACCTAATCTCGGTTCATTGTGCCATTTCCAACCTGTTTTGAACCCTATTTTACGTGCAGTCCGACCAACTTACGTTTAGACTTGAATGGAGGAGGCGTCATCGTTTTTTCTGAACGAAACTAACAATCACACGTAGAAAACTGTTCGTTCTATCATTTGGCTAACTGTAGAGATAAGTTAGTCGCTTTTTATACTAGAGATTATTATGATTATGCAATTAGAATTTGTATTGTTCTATTTTCCAGCCGTTTTGAGACGCAAAAAATGTTTGATTCAAATTTTGAAGTTGATAGCGTATTGCTTTCCGTTGTCTACGACAGTTGTGTTTCTTCCCGGTGTTTGGCTATGGAGTTTTTTTTTTTGAAGAATGCCTTTGTTTCTGTTTGTTAACTATTTAAATTAATAACATCATATCTGAACTTTTGAAATTATTTCGACATTTGTATATGTCGAATTTCTAGTGTAATTCCGCTTCTACGTCGTTTCGAATACAATAAGGATTATGGTTAAACTATTTTCTCTATAGATAATTGTGATTCTAATTTGAACCTAATATTAATTACATAAAAGAACAAAATTAACCTAACCTGAAACAAAAAGTAATTAAACCTGTAACAAAAAATTCGTTATAACAATTTGTACTAATGATATTAATTTTTATATGATATATATGTAAATTTTGAAATTATTATGAAATTAATATAAATATGATTTAATTGATAATAGTTTAACCAAAGTCCTTATTGTACTCGAAACGACGTAGATGCGGAATTACACTAGAAATTCGACATATACAAATTAAAAATGGACTTCCGCAAAGTAACGCCTGATTCAATCAACTATTATTTCGACAGTTAATTTAATTAATACTTTTTTTATAAATAATTCTTATCGTATTTTTATACCATCTCTCTAGATTTGTACGCCTACAAACTAGGCAAAGTGACAAAGTGACTAATATTTTAACCCACCTATTGTGCATGCGTTTTTAAATGTTTGTATGATTTACTCGTGTTTTATGCAAATAAATAATTTTTATCTTTATCTTCATCACTATTATGTCTTTCTCAAAGACAGAAATAGTATGTATTGCATAAAGAATAAGCTCGCAGGGCCCTGATTGTCTAATTAAAAAAAGTGCTCAATCAATGTCGATAAAATTTATATGGGAACACCTATGAGGTAAAAAGTAACAATCAAAAAAATAATCTTCAAAAACATTTCTAAATTGGAGTAATCGCGTAACAAAAATACAAAAAAAAAACATGCAGTCGAATTGATTACCTCCTCCTTTTTGAAGTCGGTTAAAAACGCAAATAACGCAGCGCGTTAAGTGAACCTCTAATTTGAGCTCTTATTTCCTAGAGAATAAAGGCCAACTTTTAGAGTTAACGCGCCGCGTTACGCGCGTTTTTGAGGTTATGGAATCAGGGCCCAGAATGTTTGAAAAAAAAAAAAAATTCGGGACATTTTTGCACACACGGTCATCTGACCCCAAACTAAGCAAAGCTTGTGATATGGCTGCCAGAGACTGATATACAGGGTGTCCGGTGGCGGATTTATGTTTTTGAAAGCAAATAAAAGAAAAACTTATAAACTTAGGGTTTTATTAAGTAATTTAATCAATAAACGCATAATGCGGATTTCACTTTTTAAAAATCACTTCGTCTAAATGCTGTCCATTTATACGCACACACTGTTCAAAACGGTCCACCGTATTACGGGCTACGCGCTGCAACAGGCTCGGCTGGATTTGCTGAATTTCATTGCGGATATTTTCCTTCAACTGCACAACAGACAAAGGATTATTGGCATAGACTTTGCTTTTGAGATAGCCCCATAAAAAAAAGTCCATTGGAGTTAAATCTGGTGACCTCGGAGGCCACGAGATGTCACCAAAGCGGCTTATCAATTTCCGTGGAAAATTTTGTCGAAGTAAAGCCATAGACGTCCTGGCTGTATGCGGAGTCGCCCCATCTTGCTGAAACCACGTGTGCGTCGAGTAGGATGGATGTGCTCGCAAATTTGGTAAAAAATATTCAGTGATCATGCGTCCATAGTTTTCACTGTTGACATTTACAGCTTCACCCCGAGAATTCTCAAAAAAATAGGGACCGATGATTCCATTCGTCGATAATGCGCACCAAACAGTAACTCTTGGGCAATGCAGGGGCCGCTGATGTTTTTGTCGTGGATTACGTCTTTTTGGGGCCCAGTAACGACAGTTTTGTTTATTGACATGGCCGTTCAAATGAAAATGGGCCTCATCGCTCCAGAAAACGCAATTTACTGTGCGAAATCCCTCCAACATCCGTTCGCAGAAGTTTTTTCTTAAAATGAAGTCATTTTCTTTAAGTTCTTGGACTATCTGGATCTTGTAGGGATGGAACTTTAAGTCTTTTTTTAAAATTTCGTGAACAATGCTTTTAGGAAGTGTCAAAGCAGCTGCTCTTTTCCGCACTGAGAGTCGTGGATTTTCCCGTAAGCTTCTTTCAACTTCTTGAACGTTTTCTGTGGTCCTTGATGTTCTGCTCGGTCCCGGCTGAGGGTTATTTAAAGCAGAAGATGTTTGGCGGAACCTTTGCACCCACGATCTAATCAAATTAACACTTGGTCCATCGCTTAATCGCCGAATATTGTAGTGGGCACAAAACTGTCGGCGCGCAGTCACGTAAGAATCACCACTCTTAAAAAATGCCTCAATAGCGTACGCACGGTGCTGCCCCGACCACTGCGGCATTGTGACTAACAAATCCGCATTCGCGGCGCGTCGAATGACACCGCTCTCCCCCCGCACCGTTTATAACTTTTTTAGATATACCCTTTCAAAAACATAAATCTGCCACCGGACACCCTGTACATACATATATAGGTTTAAATACATACTTAAATAGATATTAACACCCAGATATAGAACAAACACAAATGTTCATCACACAAATGTTTGTCCTAGGTGGGAATCGAACCCACGCCCCTAAGCTCAGAAGGCAGGTTCACTGCCAACTGGACCAACGGGCTATCAAAGAGACCAATTCACCAAGTTAAGAGAGGCCCTATGCATTTCGTTATAATCTAATCGCAGGAACCAAATCGTAGCCATACATCGTCAAAGATCCGTGCAAATATCACTCGTAAAGGTCAAGATAAAGTGGTCGTGTACGTCCAAGTACAGCTATTAAATCTGTGCACTAACCTTTACTTGAACTATAAACTACTTTATGTCTTATCTATAGTCGAACCAGCTTATTTCGTCACAAGAAAACAGCGGGAAAACTTAAAAGTTTTATTTTTTATTCATTACCCTGTGAGGATTTTGGCGTCGCACTCTTGTGCATTTGCCAGTATCAAGTAATAAATTATTATCAAGTTTATTAATGTGTAGTCAAACAAGTCAGTCACAGTCAGAGTGGAGCAAAGTAAGTCATGGTCAAGTCAAAGAGTTTTTACAGGACCTTTTTTTGCCTTACTTAAAAAAAAACCTAACATGACTTTTTTATTTATATTTCCAAACTGTTTTTTTTCCTCATGTGACGATTTTGGTGCGCTACGTCTTGTGTATTTGCCAGTCATCATCATCATCATCATCAGCCAGAAGACGTCCACTGCTGAACATAGGCCTCCCCCTTTAACCTCCACACTGAACGACAGCCTGCCTTTTGCATCCACTGGATGCCAGCGACTCTCACTATGTCGTCGGTCCATCTAGTGGGAGGCCTCCCTACGCTGCGTCTTCCGGTTCGTGGTCTCCACTCCAGAACCTTTCTTCCCCATCGGTTATCGGTTCTTCGAGCGATGTGGCCTGCCCATTGCCACTTCAACTTGCAAATTTTAACAGCTATGTCGGTGACTCTGGTTCTTTGGCGAATATCCACGTTTCGGATTTTATCGCGCAAAGAAACTCTGTGGACTCCTAAACCACTTAACCGATTATAATAAAATTCGCACACCATGTGCAGTTCGATCCAAATTGAGAGATAGGATAGTTTAAATAATTATATAACTAGCGACCCGCCCCGGCTTCGCACGTAAATTACACCCGTGCGAAGCCGGGCGGGCGGGTCGCTAGTGTAATATAAAATTGCCTTCTTTTGTCATTATTACAATAAATATATATATATATATATATTTTTTTTTACTGAATAAAGTTAACAATTGTGCCGTTCAACTTAAATAGTAATACGTAATACAAGGTTACATTGTTGAATTATGATGAAATGTCAAATGTAGTCTATTAAAATGGCCCTACTTCACATCCCGCTAATACTCCGTGATAGTACCTAACGCAACAGTGATTACGTGTCCAAGCGGAATTCCCGCCACAATGCTAGATATCGAAACTGGCGTACGATTTGTGCGTACCAAGTCCGCATTCCACGTCTGTGCTCCACTTCTGTGTTCTGATATCAGCCACCAGCTACGAACAAGGGTATACGGGGTGTAAGGGGAACACTCTCGAAGCCAAAAGAAGGTATTTGTACTCATCATTATGAACAACTTTTACTATGGGACCAGCCCTGAAATCTCGAAAAAAATATCAGCTGTTCTATAGAAAACGGTCATTGACACTCGACTAAATCTATGGAACAGCTGATTTTTTTTCGCGATTTCAGGGTTGGTCCCATACTAAAAGTGGTTCATAATGATGAGTACTAGTACCTTCTTTTGGCTTCGAGAGTGTTCCCCTTACACCCTGTATATATGACCAGTAACTAAACATTCAACATAATAATACTAAAACTACATAATACTACCATCCCTCCTACAGGACTTCCTGGCCTGGTCCTCCTATAGTCTTTCTTGCCTCATACCGGCAAAATGTGGAATGAGCTCTTCTGCGGTGTTTCCGAGAAGCTACAATATGGGATTCTTCAATAGGCCAGTTATTAGAGTCGTTAAGAGTTGGCAACGTATTTGTGATGCTTCTGGTGTTACAAGTATCCATAGGTGACGGTGACTGCTTACCATCAGGTGGCCCGTCTGCTTGTTTGCCACCTATGGCATAAAAAAGGACAATGAGGAAGACGGCTCATTACTACCCTTCATTCAAACATTGTCGACTTTTCTTGGATACGTAAGCCCATCTACATACACAGGGTTACGCATATAGACTGTAATAAGTTGAAAAGAGGTCATTGTACTCATCATTATGAGCAAATTTTACTACGGGACCTACCATGAAATAGCGAAAAAAAACTGCTGTTCCATACATTTCATCGAGTATCAATGACCGTTTACTATGGAAAACAGAAAAAAATTCTCAAGAAGATATGATCTCCTTTCGGCATAGTAGTCTACATGCGTAACCCTGTATATAAAAAAGTAACTCCATTACGTTTAACCCTGTTTAATTGAAGTAACTCAAACGAAATGTTTGCAAAAGCAGTGGAAAGGCACGAGGCTGGTAAAGGCTGTGGTTACTTCCTGCACTCCAAGGGTCAACTGGTCAGCCGATCACTCCCCCAGAGCCGATCGATTGCTCAACTAGTCTACCAACCGCTGTGCTATTAATAATACGATTTGGCGTATTTAGAACTGTTGCAAAGCCTAAATGTACAGTTATTTCTTCATAGACGCGTGCGCAGATAAAGAAGATATTTGCGACTTTATCTGACTAGTTGTTTGAATATCCTAGCCCAGGGTTGACGGACCTTTATGGATCAACGTCATCGAGATACAATTCCTATAGAGTCACAATCTCTCAGTGAAAACAGTCAAAAAACGTCCGAGCGTCATTGTACATCATCATCATCATCATCAGCCAGAAGACGTCCACTGCTGAACATAGGCCTCCCCCTTTAACCTCCACACTGAACGACAGCCTGCCTTTTGCATCCACTGGATGCCCGCGACTCTCACAATGTCGTCGGTCCATCTAGTGGGAGGCCTCCCTACGCTGCGTCTTCCGGTTCGTGGTCTCCACTCCAGAACCTTTCTTCCCCATCGGTTATCGGTTCTTCGAGCGATGTGGCCTGCCCATTGCCACTTCAACTTGCAAATTTTAACAGCTATGTCGGTGACTCTGGTTCTTTGGCGAATATCCACATTTCGGATTTTATCGCGCAAAGAAACTCCGAGCATAGCTCTCTCCATTGCCTGCTGTGTGACTCTGAGTTTTTCCAAAAGGCCAACAGTTAAGGACCACGTCTCAGTACCATATGTCATCACTGGCAACACACACTGGTCAAAGACCTGTACATACATTGTATCAATTATATTTACTCCAATTTAGACGTTATGTCGCTTGCATAGTGTTCAACGTTTGTTGTCCACTATGACATAATAATACTGGCATTGTAGCATGCATTGGGCCAGCATGGTGGATTAGGGACCATCCTCTCTCTGAAAGATGGCTCGTTTCCCAGCAGTGGGAGAACATGATAGGCTGAAATGATGATAATGAATGTCGTATAGCAAGGAAAATGTATAAATGTATGTCTTATTAAAGTTATGTGATTATTTACGGGATATTTACCATGGTAAGGTTGTGGAATGAGCTCCCGATATTACGGCGCAGTTACATGCACCATGTTCACGGGAAGACTGAAGAATGCGGGTGGTTGGTTGAACAGTTAAAAAGTTAGGTAGACATAACGATCTACCCAACCTTACCACGGTAAATATCCCGTAAATAATCATATAACTTTAGTGAACAACCGTGATAGTTTAAAACTGTGTTTATGTCTTATTCATTTAGTAGAGCATACAGTAGTTAGCGACTACCAAGTAGTTAAATTATTAGGAGCGCAGTCGCAACGGTGCGTTTCACAATAATGATATAGTGTTACCATTATGTGCCTGTGTTTTTGTCCCGACGCTAAATTGAGATTATAGTGTTGTAATGAACACGTTGGGAAATTGAGCTGCAGCTCTCGGTGAACATTGTCTTTACCAGATCCCGACGACGAAAAGTCTAAAGAAGCGTATTCTCACCTACTGTATGAATGCCTAATTTTATTGTACATGTTTTATTTGCACACACGGTCATCTGACCCCAAATTAAGCAAAGCTTGTAATATGGCTGCCAGAGACTGATATACATACATATATATATACAGTATAATCTCACTAATCCGGCACTTCAATAGACCGATACGTCCAATAATCCGGCACACTCCGCCCGCGCCTCCCTCGCCCCTCTACGCCTATGCGCTCCGTCCCCGCGTCGTTGTCTAGCAGTCTAACCTCAAAACTTATCACGTGCACGTGCGTACATATTTACCTGTTTTTTTGAAGTGAGAATAGTGTGTAGTAAAAAATTTCAGAAGTCTCTTTATGAAATGCTTTATTTTATTTATTATGATTTTTATCTATAATCCAATAATCCGAACATTCCAATAATCCGGCACCCGCTGGTTTTTAATAGTGCCGGATTAGTGAGATTATACTGTATATATATATATATTTGAGTACATACTTAAATAGATATTAACACCCAGATATAGAACAAACACAAATGTTCATCACATGAATGTTTGTCCTAGGTGGTAATCGAACCTACGCCCCCAAGCGCAGAAGGCAGGTTCACTACCAACTGTACCAACCAATTGGCTAGAATTGCAGCTCATCAAACCATGTAAGCTCTAAACCAGCTCTTTTCCCATCCCTACGGAGCTGTAATGGATAATCTCTGTGTCAGGGCCACTTTCACAATAGACCGTGTCTGAAGTCATGTCTTTGCTTTGTGTATGAATCTTATACTTTGTTTAATATGACAGGTTATTTTTAACAGAGTTAATTAAATTGTATTGAAAACGAAATGTACGGCATTGTTTATAATTGATGTTTTGGATATAGGTGTTTTTTTTAAAATATATACGGGGTGTAAGGGGACCACTCTCGAAGCCAAAAGAAGGTAATTGTACTCATCATTATGAACAACTTTTACAATGGGACCAACCCTGAAATCGCGAAAATATATCAGTTGTTCTATAGAAAACGGTCATTGACAATCGAAAAAATGTATAGAACAGCTGATTTATTTTTTCGAGATTTCAGTGTTGGTCCCATAGTAAAAGTTGTTCATAATGATGAGTACAATTACATTCTTTTGGCTTCGAGAGTGTTCCTCTTACACCCTGTATAATGGTTCGACAGTTTTAATTTATAATTTTGGAACGGGTATTTATCACCCGATGACGCATAGCCAAAAGAGGGGTACTGTTGTTAACATGAATGTGTTTAATGTTTTTTTATTTTTTACTAGCGGTCCGCCCCAGCTTCGCACGGGTTTAGATTATAGCCTATGTCACCCGGGGATAGTGTAGCTTCCCGTCAGTGAAAGAATTATTCAAATCGGTTCAGTAGTTTCGGAGCCTATTCAATGCAAACAAACAAACAAACAATCAAATCTTTCCTCTTTATAATATTAGTATAGACTAGCTGACCTGACAGACGTTGTCCTGTCTTAGAACTGTCAAACGCGCCAAGTTAAAATCGTCGTTTAAGTTTTCTGAAATTTTCAAATTTTTTGCGCAATTTTCTCATTTTTTCTTAACCTTCTATAAAATATTAAAAAACTTGAAAAAAAAATGATGAATGAAATCGGTAAAGTCGTTCTCAAGTTATGGCGTGACCAAGGTAAATAGGGATTCATTTTTATATGTATAGATAGATTTTTATTGTTTCATTTTGTATTGTATTTTTGTATTGATTTAATTATAACTGTGAATTGACTGAACTATTATTAATATTTTGACATTACTTATTAACTTATTATTTTGAATTGTATTGTGTCACTGTGAATTTGATTTATTACCTTAGTTTATTTTTATATGTATTGATTATCTTTTTAATGAATTGTATGGGTTGTTTTGTTGCCTGAAATAAATTAATTTGAATTTGAAGTCACCTATAACATTTCGAAAACAAATACAAATAAATATTATAATATAAAAAAATATTATTATAAAAATTTCGGTCGGGATTCTAAACTCGAGAAAATATCGCATTATACTTTAACATAAACCCACATCGCCCAGATGAAATCGAGACACTTTCCAACGGCATTGAGCCGCCGGATCTGTGAGTACTTACTTACGTATGTATTTCCGTATAAAATACCAGTAGTTTATACAAAGGAACTGGCCTTTCATCATTGCATAGACGTCACATTACTTCATTTACATAAGAAAATTATTTATTTATTGTATTATAATAAGAACGGCTAACGCCACTTTCAATTATTATCTAATTAACATTATTACAAATTATAAAATTAGTCCAATATATACAATGCTTATGTCAAATTATTAAATTACTAGCGGTCTGCCCCAGCTTCGCACGGGTATAGATTACAGCCTATGTCACTCGGGGATAGTGTAGCATCCCAACAGTGAAAGAATTTTTCAAATCGGTTCAGTAGTTTCGGAGCCTATTCAATGCAAACAAACAAACAATCAAATCTTTCCTCTTTATAATATTAGTATAGATTACAATAAGTTAAAATAGTATTCTTACAATTTACGGTCATATAAAACGTTGTTCACAAAAAGTTAAAATAGATTTCAGAATAGCAGGCAATCGGGCGAAAGTCACGTGACTTCGTACGGCTAAAATAGTGGAAAAGAGCTTATTTCTAAAACTGAGCCTGTGCCGGATATAACTAACTGGAATATACAGAGCGCACATACGGTTGAGTTAATTATATAAGTATATAATAAGTATATATTATATAAGTCTCGCACTGTTCGATTTGATCTATAGCCCGTTGGTCGAGTTGGTAGTGAACCTGCCTTCTGAGCTTGGGGGCGTGGGTTCGATTCCCACCTAGGACAAACATTGGGTGATGAACATTTGTGTTTGTTCTATATCTGGGTGTTAATATCTATTTAAGTATGTATTTAAACCTATATATGTATATATATCAGTCTCTGGCAGCCATATCACAAGCTTTGCTTAGTTTGGGGTCAGATGACCGTGTATGCAAAATTGTCCCGAATATTTATTATTTATTTATATTATTATTATTGTTCCTGCCACGCACCGGGTGTAGAATGGCTTACCACCTTTGTTTGGTTGCAACCACTTGGTTTTTCCTCCGAAATATGACCTCAACTGCTCAATACTCAATATTTTAATGCAGACATAATAAGTAGGTACATGGAGTTTTTAAATTAACATGTTTAAATATAAAATAATACATATGACCCTATTTGGGTATGGCAATAGTCGGCGTGATGGTGGTCAAACGCAAGCCTATTATTGATTTAAAAAAAAAACGGAACGATCGATGTACATTTCGTCATAATTATCATTAAAAAATTCTTCTAAGTTGTAATAACATTTGGATTCTAAAATACCTTTTAAGTTATTTATAAAAGTTACTTCTTTTTCGATATCTTTTAATTCATTTGGAAATTTATCAAATATTTTAACGGCCATTGTTTTAGGGCCAGAGCTGCGTATTTCTAGGTTAGACTTTGGTTCGATTAATCTATATCAAATTTGCGGCCTGCTTGAGTCCTCAAAGGTAAGCAACGCACCGCAATGAATACTTACCATCAGGTGGCTCGTCGCTTTTTTGTTAACTATTACATTTAAAAAATCATTTGCAATGTTCTCAATAAGCCCTTTCCTGCCAATTGTAAGTGCAGTTGTCCATACGGCAGTGACCATATTGCCGTCGTCCGTGGGTTTATTAATCAACCTACAACAAACATGAGTACTTATGATAATTACAAGTAAGTAATAAGCGCCAGTGAGTGGGCTAACTATAGGCTGCGGGCAAAAAGTCGGTGTCCCCGACGAGGTCGCGGAGTTATATCATTGTCCGGCGCGACCAGGAATGCAGGGGGTAAGGCGGTGGACATGTTACAAGAGATAGCGGGAGCGAGTTGGGAAAACAGCTTCTAGTACAAGCTGCAGTCCGGCCGCTGTAAGCATATTATAATATGCGTCTGACTACTACAATAACAGTGTGAAAACTTATTTGAATATTTTAATGTATTGGACCCAGGTATGTCCTAAAACTGCGACCAGCCTGCCTAACATGCGCACCGCGACAAAATCTTGTCGTCACTTTTTCAAGCGAGAACGCGATAAGGCGCCTACGTTTTCGTATATGGCTGTCACGCTTTGGCACGATAAAAAGAGTCGACAAAATTTTGTCGCGTCGCGCATGTTAGCCCGGCAGAACCACCGGAGGATGTGCTGCAGCATCCTATTAGTACACGGTAAACGTACTGCGATCCACAAGCCGCCTGCCAAGCGTGAGGATTATGGCAACACCCCTCTCTAAGAGGGAGGCCTTTGTTCAGCAGTGGACGTTTACAGGCTGATGATATAATGTATTGAAATTAAACATTTTAACGAATTTTATCGCGTGTTATTTTTAAAAACTCTGAAAACTGCTTTCACTTACTTTATGTTTGTGTCGAGACGATCGACCGGTTTCAGAACCATTAGAGCTCCTTCATCAGGGGGTACGCGCGATTTTGGAGACGCCGTGTGCGTGAGTGTGAGCCGATTTTAGAGTAATTTATAATGAATCATCACGCGAGTTTCGATGATGCGTGTATTTTCCATTATATTAATTCCAGACGGGTCACACAATTCGGGGTCACAGGTAGACTAGATGACAGATGTCTACAGAAATGTTATGAAGTTAGTTTAAAAAAGTTTCTGAAATAACACGTAACCATCCGGCCCTTGGGGACCGGGCGCTAAAAATATTTTTAAAGATTTATCAAATCGTCTGGTCGAAGCATCTCGTGACCAAAATGCTGGCCGATATCTTGCACAGCGTATAAGCATTGCAATTCAACGCGGCAATGCAGCCAGCATTTTGGGTACGATGCCTGCTGGCAGCGGATTATTAGATTAGTTTAGTTTTATATATTAGTATTAGTTTGTATTTTTTCAAGTAGTTTTTAGTTGTTTATATTTTATGTTTTCATTAATTTTCTGTTTATTAAAATTAAAACCACCATCCGCTCAGGTTTAAGCATAAATTAGCAATACCAAAATCAAGGCTAGAAATGCATACTAGTGGCTATAAAACTATTTAATAAATTACCAGACGACTTAATGAGTGACGAAAATGAACAAAATTTGCAAAAAAAACTGAAAACGTATTAATTGGAAAGTGATTTAGTCTAAAAACAGAAACTCGCGTCAAGCTTGATTTAGGCCTGCCGCGTTCGTAACCGCCATTCCATTCTGAGCATTCCACAGAAAAGAAGATTGTGTCAACTTTTGTGTTACTATATGATACCGGTAAACGCCAGGGCCGCTCCCGCTGCCGCTTGTCCACCGCGCCCGTCGCCTTCAAGTGAACGGCTGAAGGCGTGACGAAGCCTTCCTATCTATCTACAGATGGCTATATTACTAGATGTAGCCGATAGCCAGACAATGCATTGCAATTCTCGTCAGGCTAATGCTTTAATAACGTTTTGCAATATACGTTGGAGCTTTTAAGGTACCAAACGAAAGGCGGAGAGTGAAGAATTGTTTTAAAATGGAGCCTCAGCGGTCATCGCTACAATACCTGTAGAGAAAATATAACATTTATTGGTTGGCCATATAGTAAGTCTAGGGTTAATACTGGCCAAACGTGCTCCATCTTCGGCCGCAACATCGCTTCCCATCAGGCGAGATCGCGGTCAAATATTATCATCATTATCATCATAATTTCAGCCATAGAACGTCCACTTCTGAACATATGCCTACCCCATCGACCTCCAAAAGGGTCGGTTGGAAGCCAGCGTTTCCCTGTGGTCTCTTTGAAGTCGTCTGTCCATCTTGTGGGTGGAAGTCCTACGCTGCGCTTACCGGTCCGTGGTCTCCATTCCAGAACCTTTCGGCCCCAATCATTATAGCCTAGCCTAGCCTGATGTAAAAAAAAACGAGTACTAAAATCTTCTTTCGGTTTAGTACCACACCATGGAACCCTGAAGAACACTGGTGTATTGGCTATTTTTCTTCCACAAAACTTTACCATTAATTAGTTGATTGAATCAAGCGTCACTTTTCGGAAGTCCCATCTATGGTCCCATCCCAACATCCCTATTGTACTCGAAACGACGTAGAAGCGGAATTACAGTAGAGATAAATATGATTATGATTCGTCATATACAAATCATACATATTTGCAAGTTGAAGTGGCAATGGGCAGGCCACATCGCTCGAAGAACCGATAACCGATGGGGAAGAAAGGTTCTGGAGTGGAGACCACGAACCGGAAGACGCAGCGTAGGGAGGCCTCCTACTAGATGGACCGACGACATTGTGAGAGTCGCGGGCATCCAGTGGATGCAAAAGGCAGGCTGTCGTTCAGTGTGGAGGTTAAAGGGGGAGGCCTATGTTCAGCAGTGGACGTCTTCTGGCTGATGATGATGATGATGATGATATACAAATCTACCATTACTATAAAATATTCGGGACATTTTTGCACACACGGTCATCTGACCCCAAACTAAGTAAAGTTTGTGATATGGCTGCCAGAGACTGATATACATACATATATATGTATGAATACATAATAAGAGGTATAATCTGGGCCTTTTCAAGCCCAGAGTGAATAGGTATCTTCTAAGTCTGCGTGCTTCATCTTCGACCACATCGTCGCTTACCAACAGGCGAGTTGGTGGTCAAACGCGGACCTAAAAAAAACTTATAGAACAAACACAAATATTCATCATATGAATGTTTGTCCTAGGTGGGAATCGAACCCACGCTCCCAAGCTCAGAAGGCAGGTTCCCTACCAACTGGGCCAACAGGCTATCAAATTATGATTGAGAGTTGTTGTTTTTCTGGTTAAATTCAAGTACAGCTTGCGCAATACGAACTTGCACTTGAGATTGTGACGCAAGAGATCGTAAGGTAACTCGTCGCTTGTTCTCTTTTTATTTAACGCTTATCACTGCATTGCGTGCTGGCATGTTTGTATTGCGTTGCTATTCGTTTTTTGTTTTAAATTACCTACTCAATAATTTGTTATGGTGTGCGAGTTAATGAAATTGTATCGCACTCTTAATAAAACAATGACCGAACTCGAAATATTGGCGAATTGAGTTTTAGTAAATTATCGACTTAAAAAAGCATACTCTACAATCTAGGCGATTAAAAACACCTGTTTTCTATATGCAATAAGGTTTATAACTACTTGAGTCTTTATCCGTCCCTCACCTTGCGCGCTGTTACTCAGTTAAAAATTGTTTTTTTTTTTTTCGATTCCCAAAAAGTTGCGATTTTGGATTCGGTCACTGTTATATTAAGAGTGCGGTATGTTCGTTTAATTTTTTCGTTTTATTTTATTTTACAAGGAAAAAATACAGCTGCTAATTAATACGTAGATAAGAGATAAACAGTTACACAAAAGCCAAAAACATGTTTTCACTAATACAAACTAGAAATAGTGTAAATGCCCCGTTGCTACACCAACTAGGGCCTGGATAGATAAATAGTAATTGGAAAACAAACATTCGAAGTCTTTACATAAGAGATAATAAATTAGTTACCAGAAAGAAAAAATAAATAAATAACATACAAATTTTCAAAAAACAAATCCTAATACAACTTAAATTTTCAACTTAGATTTAATTTTACGTTTTTTTGCTATTTTATTTTTAGTGTTATCATATTTCACTTTTAATGTGTCAAAGAAGTTTTTAGAAATTTTATTTTTAAAATTATTATGCCTCATCATAAATAAGTCAACGTTGGTTGAATAGTTGCTATTGAAATTGATTAATGTGCGAATAAAGAATTATTTTTTACGAAAATTAGTTTCGTATCGTGGAGTATACAGCCGAAGATGATGTCTACGAGGAGCTGAGCGTAGAGGAGTCACAACACCTATCCGAGACAATAGTGAAGGGGAATCGATCCTATTAGATAGTATATTGAACATGAAGGTCAGATCCGCAACCTCTCTTCTGATTCGAACAGGCAACATATGATGGTGGAAGCAAACCTCATCATACTCGTAGTTAGGGCTCAGAATCTTAGCTTTAAAATTAATATACTGTAGGAACTTCTTTTGGGGCCTCTCAAGGATGTTAATATATTTTTCATATCAGGGGTTCCAAAGTTGCGAAGCATATTCCAGTTGACTACGTACTAATGAACAATAGAGAATCTTCAAAGACTTAATCATTTTAAAGTCTCTAGTGATGCGAAGAATAAAGCCCAAAGTTTTCATGGCTTTGTTCGTGACGTTCTCAATACTGCCCCGGTGGCTCAGTTGGTAGTGATCCTATCTTCTGAGCTTGGGGGCGTGGGTTCGATTCCCATCTAGGACAAACATTTGTGTGATGAACATTTGTGTTTGTTCTATGTCTGGGTGTTAATATCTATTTAAGTATGTATTTAAAAATATATATGTACGTATATCAGTTTCTGGCAGCAATATTACAAGCTTCGCTTAGTTTGGGGTCAGATGACCGTGTGTGCAAAAATGTCCCAGATATTTATTTATTTATTATTATTTATTATATGCTTATTGAAGAGCAGTTTCGAGTCAAGAGTCACTCCAATGTTTTAAATTTAGTTGTCGCTACTGCGGACAAGTTTCTTTGCCCACACGCGCGGCTCAGGCGGACCGTGACAATTTTTCGTGCGTGCAGCCGGTGCGTTCATTGATTTGTAAGACGTTATCGCGTCATAAAAAAATATTTGAGAACCACCTCTTTTTTTTTTTTTTTTTTTACTTGTGTTTTTTTTTTTTTTGAAGTCGATTAAAAACTCGGATTGTGGCGAGTGGCGACAATGCTTGGATAGTTAGGAGCTAACACAATCTCTGGCATAATATCGCCATGTCTACACAAAAACTCAAAGATTATAATCTGTTACCATATTAGCTCCGTCGACCATTAAATCTTTATTTGGTAGTAACTGTTACTATGTGACATTAATAATTATTGTAGTTTAAAAAGCCGCTGGCCAAGAGCGTATCGAGACTCGCATTTGATAGGGTTCCGTAGCGTAGCGAATAATAAATAAATAAATATTCGGGACATTTTTGCACACACGGTCATCTGACCCCAAACTAAGCAAAGCTTGTCATATGGCTGCCAGAGACTGATATACATACATATATAGGTTTAAATACATACTTAAATAGATATTAACACCCAGATATAGAACAAACACAAATGCTCATCACACAAATGTTTGTCCTAGGTGGGAATCGAACCCACGCCCCTAAGCTCAGAAGGCAGGTTCACTACCAACTGGACCAACGGGCTATCAATAAGAGAAGAAGAAGAAAAATAAGGTTACCTACACAAAATTCGAACGAACTGAGCTTTGCGGACTTAGACAAAATCATCCCGACATACTAGGGAAATATTCTAACAAAAACTATATGTATTTACTAATTTCATAACCATCTAGGTACTTTGTTCAAATAAAGTTTTATTAAAGTGACGTAAAACTTGGTAACGGTAAAAGCCTTACCACGGTAAATATCCCGTAAATAATCATTTAACTTTAGTGAACAACCGTGTTAGTTTAAAACAAAGTTATTATTGTTCAATTAAAGTTTTTATCATTATTATTTAGATAGATAGAAACTCTTTATTGTGTACACCAGAAATAAAAATTACAACACGATAGAAACACTTACAAGCTAGGGCCACAAGTGGCGGCCTTATCGCTAAATCGATCTCCTCCAGGCAACCATTGGATATTTATTCTTTGTTAAGATTATACGAAAAGACCAATGACCTTTGTGGTAGGACGTATTGAATTTATTACAGTTAATTATAACATTTCACATGTACCAGAGTCACCCCCAAAATGCAAAATTGATAACGAAGTTTATCGGGGAACGAGTACGGAGTAAAGAGTCGGTGATTTTTCAAAAATGTTGAAAACCTGCCAAAGATATAGCTGTGGCTGGTTAGCGCAGTCTTAAATTTACTTCATCATCATCAGCCAGAAGACGTCAACTGCTGAACATAGGCCTCTTTAACCTCCACACTGAACGACAGCCTGCCTTTTGCATCCACTGGATGCCAGCGCATCTCACTATGTCGTCGGTCCATCTAGTGGGAGGCCTACCTACGCTGCGTCTTCCGGTTCATGGTCTCCACTCCAGAACCTTTCTTCCCCATCGGTTATCGGTTCTTCAAGCGATGTGGCCTGCCCATTGCCACTTAAACTTGCAAATTTTAACAGCTATGACGGTGACTCTGGTTCTTTGGCGAATATCCACGTTTCGGATTTTATCCCGCAAAGAAACTCCGAGCATAGCTCTCTCCGTTGCCCGCTGTTTGAGTTTTTCAAAAAATTACTTATTGTTATTTTAAATACTACAAAAAAAACTAATATATCAGGTTTGAAAACCAAGCATGCGTGTCAAAGAATGCTCACTACTAAATTACAACTAATTAAAAATGTAAATCATAAACACGCCCATAAAGTTGAGAAATAAAGTTATTGCTTCATACCTTGAAATGTTCACTAGCTGCGTTTCGCGTTATTACTCGCAAACAGTCCAACAGAATCACCTCAGATCAGAAAACAAGGGAGATATGCCTTAGTACAAATATCGTTCGTGTTCAAATGATGACTGTAAGTATGGCACACTTACAAATTTTTCACTCACACTAAAAAACTTGTAGCAACACTAATAAACTAAGTCCACATACAAGAAAGAGCGTTAAGGTCTGCGAGTTCGACTTAAGGCATCAAGCCTGATTTAGGCTACATGCGACAGAAATATAGAAGATCTAGAAACACGATTGTCGTTCTAGAATTCAGAACATAACAATTGTTGTTCTAGAATGTAGAACAAAACTATTGTTGATTGATTAATTCTTTATTGTTCACACCATTAAATTTGATATAGAGGTAAAAAAACTCTTAAAAACAAGTATAACAACTGGCAGCCTTATCGCTAAAAGCTATATCTTCCATGCAACCTTATTGTTGTTCTAGTCTAGAAACAACGTTTGACGTTCTAGAATCAAAAATATAACAATTGTTATACTAGAATGTAGAACATAACGATTGTTGATCTAGAATGTAGAACATAGTTATTCTCGATTATAGAACACTAGTAGGCCGCCCCTGCTTCGCACGGGTGAAGCCGGGATATATAGCCTATGTCAACCGGGGATAGTACAGCATCCTAACAGTGAAAGAATTTTTCAAATCGGTTCAGTAGTTTCGGAGCTTATTCAATGCAAACAAACAATCAAATCTTTCCTCTTTATAATATTAGTATAGATAACCGAATCGATTCTAGAACAACAATTTTTATGTGTCTTAGTTATCATCTCTCCGGTTCTCTTCCTAGATACTTGGGTATACGTAAAAAAAAACAATTTCTTGATTTGTTTTGACTGTTTTATAACATACGTTTCTTCTAGGCAAGCGTGCTCCACTGTAGACCGCATCATCGCTTAGCATCAGGCGAGTTGGCGGTCAAACGCAAACATATGATGTATATTTATATGTATGTATATATGTATATCAGTCTCTGGCAGCCATATTACAAGCTTTGCTTAGTTCGGGGTCAGATGACCGTGTGTGCAAAAATGTCCCAGATATTTATTTATTTAGATAGATAGATAGATAGAAACTCTTTATTGTGTACACCAGAAGTATTATATTAAATTTTTATTTTTAATTTTTTTATTTAGTATTTATTATTTTAATATTATATTAAATTTTTATTTTTTATTTTTTTATTTAGTATTTATTATTTATCATAAAAAATGTATTTTCATAATTTGTGTTAGCAATTAGGATGCGTTTTGATTTGTACATGAAACGTTAAGAAACAAAATTAGCATATTTGTAATTTGCGTTGGCGTAATTAGGATTCTCTAAACTAACACGTGTATTACAATAATATTGTTTCAAAACCAGTCGGCACTGTGTGAACTGGAATGCTCGCACGACCCTAGCTTGAACTTCGCGTGACATAAGGCCGCGTACAGACGTGCTGCAACACCACGTTGCAATGTAACGTCTAAAGCCGTGCAAAGCCACGGAGAGTGCCATTGGGGCGGCAAAATTTTGGTCTAGAAACTTTGAAAATCATACTAATATTATAAATGCGAAAGTGTGTTTGTTTATTGGTTTGTTTGTTCCTCTTTCACGCTGCAACGGAACAACGGATCGACCTGATTTTTTGCATGGGTATAGTTCAAGAGTCAGAGAGTGACATAGGCTACTTCTCATCATCATCATCACCATCACCATTATTCATCACTATGCGGGTGAAACCGCGGGGCGCAGCTAGTAAAACTATAATTTGCGGAACATCGACTCGAAAGAAGAAGAAGCCGTGCAATGCAACAATCTTTCAAACACACGCATTTCACATTTTACACTGTTAATGGCTTCTTCATCATCATGATAAGACGTCCACTGCTGGACAAAGGCCTCTCCATCAATCTGAAAAAGGGCCGGTTGGAAGCGGCCTGCATCCGGCGTTTCCGTACGGTCTCTTTTAGGTCGTCTGTCCTTCTTGTGGGTGGATGTCTTACGCTGAGTTTACCGGTCCGTAGTCTCCATTATATAATCTTTCGGTGCCATTGGCCAATGTCGGTGACTTTCGTTCGTCTACGAATCTCCTCATTCTTGATTCGATCTCGTAGAGAAACCCCGAGTATAGCCCTCTCCATAGCTCGTTGTGCGACTTTGAGCTTGCTTAATAGCTTCACTTGTTACTTGTTCTGCAATGCAATATTCGATGCAACGCCAATTGCATTTGATTGGGACGGTTCAGCCAAATACCAGCTCGAAGCTCTTGAATCGGTAGACCGGCGTGCTGCTTGACTTATAGGCGATGAGAAGTTAGTGGCTAAGAAACTTCTCAGTCTAGAACACCGCCGCAAAGTATCGAATCTGTAAATTTACTACAGTTTTCATTTCGGAGAATGTGCATCAGAGCTACATGATCTTAACCTGCCATCCCCTTTCTACTACAGGACAAGTAGGAAAACGGCCTACTACACAACAACAAGGCACTTGCTACTTTTACTACGCATGGTCTGCAACAGCCTTTAGTGCGCTTGCACACGATGCGTAGTAGACATAACAAGTAGAAGTAGCAAATGCCTACTAGACATCATCTGCAACGTTTTTCTTATTACAAGTGGCAGTGGAAGTACGTCTAAGTATACCACTGCCACTTGTACTAAGCAATACGTTGCAGAAGATGCGTAGTAGCTACTAACAACTTCTACTTGTTACGTCTACTACGCATCGTGTGCAAGCGTCCTTAGTGATGAATGCACACAACTTGAAGACATTTTATATGATAATGCAGGTGTAAACTTGGCACTTTACAATTTAAATAGTGTTATAGTTAATCCACGTCTCTTTTCCCCACTATACTCCGTTTACTAATCTTAGATATTTTATGTAAACAAAGGGGTTACCAGTGCATAAAATATCTTTCATAATGGTAGTTTACAATATTTGACCAAAAAATTCTTTAATTATGTTTTTCTAGTCGTAATATGAACAATTGTAAAATAAAAATCGTTTTGTACTATTTATATTAACGTAATATCTGTTCTATACAATGTTATGATAAAAAAAAAACAATTTTGATAGAAAATATTTTATTATACTGGTAGGACAGTAGGGGTTCTAAACATGTCTGGCCAATGTTGGATTTGACCTCTATTTCCTCTAACATAATAGTCAACGCCTCTATAAGCAACGTCATGTATTACAATCTTTTAATAATGTTTTTTTATAAAAAAAATGAACTTTCAGAATATCCCCCGTTGTACCGCGCGAGAGCAGAGCCGAGGAAAATAGAGAGTAAAATATTGATCATAAGTGAAAAACGTTTTGAGCAACTGGCATTTCACTTTGACAGTGACTTTTCGTGACATTTCTTTGTTTACATAAAATATCTAAGATCTGCGAACGGAGTATAGTTTACAGCGCTAGTGTGCAATGTTTTGCCAGTGTTTTTTATTGTTATTATTATTCTTTATTACAAACTTTTTGTTACTTGCAAACATAACTCCAATATCTCGCCTCGCATCAAAAGCTCGAGAGAAATGACGTCACAAAAATGTGATAAAATTTTCCTCCGTTCCAACCGCTAACCTTGACAAAATTCCAGCAAACAAAGGTGTACTGACATTTATTTGTACAGGGTGTATGTTAAGATTAAGGGAACAAAAGTTCCAAGAAGTTGTGTATATGTGATGAGACCGTATATACGTAAAAGAAGACATCTGTAAAGTAACAATAAAGTATTATTCTATTCTATTCTATTATATTATATTATATTATATTATATTCTATTCTATTCTATTCTATTCTATTCTATTCTATTCTATTATATTCTATTCTATTCTGTTCTATTCTATTTATTTATTCTATTCTATTAGTTTTAGATTAATTTTAGTTTTAGATTAGTTTTAGTTATAAATTTAAATTTAAGATAGTTTTTATATTACTTGTAATTTTTATTGAATAAACTTATAAAGTTCTCAAAAAAAAAACCTATTCTATTCTATTCTATTCTATCTGTCAAACTGAAAGATAAACTGAAAATATTTATCTACTCTATGTAGCTACGTTTCGTGGTCCTACGCTTTCCCGATTCTAGATACAAAACAATACAATACAAACAATACAAAATTATTTATTTCACATAATGGCAAAGATACAATAAAGCAATTGCCTGAGGGCCTCAAACTAGGCTAAGCCTGTCTCTTGAGGTCCAAACAGGATATAGCACATGAAATATCGCGCGCGCTTACACCTTGATGGTTGTAATTTTGCAGAATAGATTATTATTATTATTACTAGATACTTAAATAAATATAAACATTATGTACAGAGAAAGATAAAATAATAACAGTTAAACAATGAATAGAAAAAGATATATAAATACATAAATTATTTTATTTCACACCAAAAATAACATTCATGGGACAGCTAAGTCCAAAAAATGAAATTGGCGGCATTGTCGATCAATAGCAATCTCTTCCAGTGAACCTTAAGGAGGAGAGATTTTATTTTGAAAGCATTTTTCTGGAAAAATAACACCCGTATGTTAATTTTAGGTATATATTTATACACCCCACACCAACATCTCAATCCCTTGCACAATTATGGCGGCAAACCAAAATAATTCGTCAACTTGTGAAATACAAATTTGCATATTTGTAAAATTAGTAAACAGCTACCTTTTCACTTATATCATTAAACGCCAAAACACTATAAGGGACTGTCCATTAATCACGTCCATTAGTAAATTTTAACCCCCCCCCCCCCCTCTCCCTTGGTGATACGTGGTGAGGTTTAAGACTAACCCCCCCGCCCCCAAAATCACGTGTAGTTGTTAGTACCTACAAATAATATTATTTTTTTAAATATTATCTTTAAATGCAGGTATAAAGTATAAATCTAATTGGACCATGACAAAAATGTTTAGACAGAAAGGTTGCAGGTTGTTTTTGAATGGCAGTCACACTACACGCCGCTTTTCCGTTTAGAAATCGCGCGTTTGACGAAAAAAGAAATAGGTACACGTGATATCTTACTACACCCCCCAATTTTTTTAGTAGTAAGATGGGGCTTACTACTAAAAAAATCACAACCCCCCCCCCCGCTTCAATTCAAGCCTCACGTGATTAATGGACGGTCCCTAACGTAATTCCGTTGTCACATTCTATATCATCATCATAGGTTCATTGAGCCGACAGCAGGAAATAAGCTTCCTTCCTCTTTCGCCAGTTTCCCCTGTTCCACTATAATCTCCTCCATGCGTTTCCGCTAAATTTCATTATACCATCATGCCACCGGTGGACTGGTCTTCCGGGATGCTTCTTTCGTCACTTTTCAACCCCCGACGCAAACAGAGGGGTGTTATAAGTTTAACGTGTGTCTGTTGAATCGTAGTTTTAAGCCGTAGGACGTCCACTGCTGGACATGGGGCTCCCCCATCGATCTCCAAAAGGGCCGGTTGGAAGCGGCCTGCCTCCAGCGTTTCCCTGCGGTCTCTTTTAGGTTTTAGTAGTAGATTTAGTTTTTTGTTTGTTTGATCTTTGACTTGACTTTGAACTTGATCGAGTGTTCTTGTTCAAGAAAATCTGTTCAGCCGTTTGAAGATTATCAGGAAAAAAAAAATTCTACTTGTTTATGGTTTGACAATACTCAATAATTTATAACACACTAGCGACCCGCCCGCCCGGCTTCGCACGGGTGTAATTTACGTGCGAAGACGGGGCGGGTCGCTAGTTATATATATAAACGTTCCGTGAAAATGTATCTAACTGATGGTGAAAACCGCATCAAAATCCGTTGCGTGGTTTAGGAAGAGTTAGCGGCCATATAGACATACAGACAGACGCAGAAAGCGACTCCAATTTATACTATGTAGAGATAGAGAAGAAGATAGAGAAGAGATAGAGAAGAGATAGAGATTATGATACTAGCCGCTGAGTTGCTGTCGCAATGCTAACCGCTTGACCATAGCCCATTATGGTAGAAGATAGTAAACACGCTAGCCAAGGGCGGATCCAGGAGGGGTCATGGGGTTCATAACCCCCCCTGGGCTGGGTCCAGGACCTAGGTGAAACACTAATTAATACAGAAAAAAAATACAGAAATACAGAAATGTTTATTTTGCGATAATGAAATTTAGAGATAAACAAAATAATCCAAAAAAATTAAAACGAAAATGTAAAAAAAAAAAAAATGTTAAATGTATTATAAAAATTTAATTAAAACTTCTTGTGACTTTACCACGACTATGTAACCCCAAGCACCAAAGCTGGATCCGCCCTTGCGCCTAGCCTGGAATAGAATGAACGAAATGGGCTACCATTCAGTACAGGCTGACATACCGTCAGCGTAGATGGAGTAGGTAATTTGGCCAGATGTGGTGACGGTAGTAAAAAGTAACTCCATAAATGAACTTCTCCAACATCCTGTATAACCTGTGACAGTACCTATACTTCATTAACCAGTACTTATAATTTTGTGCTCCGTGGTCTCGCCTCGCGGGAGCTTGGGAGCTAGGTGTGGACAACTTTCCTAAAGAGCAAGGTCTTAGGCACTGGTTTCTAGTGATGGGACGGGGTTACGAGTAATTTTTATCGAAGTATGCGTTTGAAAATTTTACATACAATTTTTTAAATAAATAGTGTTCTATGTCCATCTTCATAATGCACGATACTTACTTGTTTTATTTTATTAAGGTACCAAAGAAGTAACAGTTTTATGTTAGGCTAGACGGTACGCGACGGAGAAAATTTAAAAGAAAATGTAAAAAAATTCTGACCGTCCTTTTTGTACAAAATTATTTATTTTATAATATCTACATAATTATATGAAAAATATACTTACTGATTTAAATCTTAAGCAAAACTCGGTGTGGTAGAAGAAAGGTGGCGCATGTACGCGCACACGCACACTTTTAATCGCGTGAACTCGTGAAATCTTTTTCTGCCAAAGAGACCTAAAAATCGACTAGCGCAATCAAGATCATCTTTTACACGCACAAACGCGATGCAATCACCTTATACGGCCTTTCATCATCATCATCATCATTTCAGCCGTAGGACGTCCACTGCTGGACATAGGGCCTCCCCCATCGATCTCCAAAAGGGCCGGTTGGAAGCGGCCTGCATCCAGCGTTTCCCTGCGGTCTCGTATAGGTCGTATGTCCATCTAGTCCGGTACGTCCTTTGGTCCGCCAAAAAGACCCAAAAAAAACTACTAATGCGCATTCAAGATAATCCTTCAAGATGTTTGCCGATATTTGTTTTTCTTTACTATTCAAATAAAATAAGAAACAGGAAATCTTTAGTTAAAAATGTTCATCATATCTTTGTTTGGTTATCGAGTATTTTAGTGATGCTTATCGACCATTTCACCTCACTAGCCGGTCTCATATCCGGTGACAACCTGTCATTTGCCTGTCACGGCAAATGGCGGAACGTCGCCTTGCCCCAGTCCGGCTGCAGATGTAATTACTGGTCTTTACTAGCTGCGCCTCACGGCTTCACTCGAACTTAACCTAGGTACAATATATTTCAACTCCAGATCTAGATGTTGTCTTTTTGCACTACTTTTTGTATTTTTTGGTGGTACGGAACCCTTAGTGCGCGTGCCTAATTCGCACTTGGCCGGTTTATTGCGATTGGGTTAATTTTTACCAGGCAATCAGTATCGTTATTGAATCGTATATCACGATTTTTTTTTAAATTATATTTGATTAATTATATATTTTTTTTGTGTTATATGTCCGGCCACATTATAGATCAGAATACACACTCCGGTAACTGATAAAATGTTTATATTTTTTTCCCGATTTTACCCATTTTCTTCTCTACATAGTATAAACTAAAGTCGCTTGCCGCGTCTGTCTGTCTGTATGGCCGCTAACTCCTCCTAAACCACGCAACGGATTTTGATGCGGTTTTCACCATCAGTTAGATACATTTTCACGGAAGGTTTATATATATATGTGGGATTAAATCAAACTATAATTTCACTTTGTCTATAAGGTTGTTTATTACTGTTTAGTTTGACTGCCCCGGTGGCTCAGGTGGTAGTGAACCTATCTTCTGTGCTTGGGGGCGTGGATTCGATTCCCATCTAGGACAAACATTTGTGTGATGAACATTTGTGTTTGTTCTATATCTGGGTGTTAATATCTATTTAAGTATGTATTTAAAAATATATATGTATGTATATAAGTCTCTGGCAGCCATATTACAAGCTTTGCTTAGTTTGGGGTCAGATGACCGTGTGTGCAATAATGTCCCAGATATTTATTTTATTTAATGTACTTCCTCTTTAATTAAAGTTAATGTATATAATAAGAATCCACTGCTCACTCGCACACACGTTATTGCCATCTTCTCATCGAATCCCTGTCATATCCTTTCACTCTTTCACACGCCTCATTCCCTCGTTCACTCATATGTTTATTTCACTCATCAGTGCTACCATCCTACATATAAATATGTAACTAGCGACCCGCCCCGGCTTCGCACGTGAATTACACCCGTGCGAAGCCGGGCGGGCGGGTCGCTAGTTCTCTTACAACTTTCTTCGGACTATTATAAACATTTGTTGATTTGTTAAATATCATTAAATGTATTATGTCTTAGAAGAGAGCGAAGACGATTCCATAGCAGACGTTGATTTTCGCTTAAAACAGGACAATCTAGCACCTTTTTATTTTCTGAAGCAATAACTCTAGCAGGCACAGAAAAGATATATTTTTTATTTAAATTAGAACGGCTGTCAAGGCATTTTTGTAAGAAATTTGTTATAGCCAGTTGCACCCATATAAACGAAACGTCAGTCATTCGAAATCAGTTAGCAGCTGTGATGCGGACAAAGAACTTTGAGACCTAACCCAAAAAGGTAAGGTCCAAGTTCTTTGGATGCGGAGTTCAACGCGTTGATCTCAATAAGAATAATCAATCAAGGTTCTGTCATAATGCCTGGTAACAGATTTTCCTTCTCATTTCCGTTCTATTTACTTCTGTTTTCTGTGGTCTAGGCTTACATTTTGGAATGGATAACATGTAATACGCAATCTAGGATTGGAACATGAGTAGGGTAGAGTTTCAACGTTTGACAAACTTGGATTTAGCTGAATGAGTTAAGGCGTAGCTCATTCAAATTATTTATCTCTATCTCTTCTCTACATGGTATAAATTAAAGTCACATTCCGTGTCTGTCTGTCTGTATGGCCGCTGACTCCTAAACCACGCAACGGATTTTGATGCGGTTTTCACCATCAGTTAGAGGAAAGTGACCAAATATGGAATACCGTTTTGATTTTCAGGCATAACTTTCACAAATTTTATAAATGAAATACTTTTTGTGGTAATTATTAACAATCATATATTTGCACTTAAGTTTGTAACAATTTTAGATTATTTTGTTCAGTTTGAGGTAAGAAAAATTTTCAAAAACTAAATAACGATAAAGGTACCTATATATGGAATAGGTACCCCAAATATGGAATACTATAATCAGTATGAAAAAATAACCTTAACTTAAAAAGAGACTCTTTGAAAACTTTGGTATAATAAAGAAATGAACACAAATTATTTACATAAATCGCAAATACAGGTATCAAACTCTGGTCCAGCGCAATCATTATGTGCCCAGAGCCCACACATGAGACACTTGATCCATGTTTCCCCATGAGTGTCATTCGAAAACAGCATACCACAGAAAATACACTCCGAATCTTCAGAGTCTGGAGCTGTACATCCTATCAAGGCATCGGGTTCGCTGTCTGTATCAAACAGCATCACCTCTTCATCATCTGAATCAGACATAGGCTTATTCATTCAGTCATTCTTATACGGTGACGACGTGAAATTCCTGAATTCCATTCTTTTCGCTTCGTTTTCCAATTGACGCCCACCATTCTGATAAAACCCGAAAAAAAATACAATTAACAAAGTCATTAAGTCAGCTGATACGTCACAGTGTCCAATTATGGAATAGTCCATAATTGGACACTGTGATCCGTCCATATTTGGATTTTCCAACTATTTCAAACTGATATTCACATATTTATATTTCAGAAAGTAATACTATCTAATACCGCTAAAACATACTAAAGAACATCTAAAGGGTCTCTAAAAGTTATAAAAACAATACTGTGTGCACTTTCTGTACGAAAAATAATTATTTTTTACGTACCTTAGAAAGTTATGCGGCAGCGATAAAAAAAAACACTGTCACTACGACGAAAGGGCTGGCTCGACTGACATGCTACAACTTGTACGCGTAAATGGGAATAGAAAGAGACAGAAAATCACTGTTTATTGCGTGTGTGAGTTTGCATTTGAGAAAAATGGGGGTATTCCATATTATGGATACTATTCCATATTTGGTCACTTTCCTCTAGATACATTTTCACGAAAGGTTTATATATATAACTAGCGACCCGCACCGGCTTTGCACGTGAATTACACCCGTGCGAAGCCGGGAGGGCTATTATAAAAATGAATCCCTATTTACCTTGGTTACGCCATAACTTGAGAACGACTTTACCGATTTCATTCATCGTTTTTTATAAAATCCTTCGTAGGGTAAAGGAAAAAAAAGAAAGAATAATTAATAAAATTGCGCTGAAAATTTGAAATTTTCAGAAAACTTAACGACAATTTTAACTCGCGTGTGAAACCGCGGGGTGCACCCCGTGCACGGAAAGAAAAAAAGTCTCGAATCAAGAGTATATCTATTGGTCAAGAATAATATGGTTTCATATATGGGGAAAACAATATTTTCTTGAATAAAGCAATTTATTGTTTTAGTTGATAAGCTCAAATCAACATTTTAATGTCTCATATAAAGATGATATATTATCGATAGAAGAATTAAGCAATTTCTTCATGCAAGAGGAAACGGTTTCTTGTTCTTCAAGACTCACAGTTTTCTTGAACAAAGACAGTTAAAGTTTTTGATGCATACCTATTTTATTTTTAGAGTAAGACAAAGCAATCTTTATAGAAAACATAATAATCTTCTAATAAAATAATCGAATTCTGCGCTCAGAATGCAAAAGTCTTAAATGAACAAAATCTTAGTATTAGTAGAAGATAATAGTATTTTTCAATTGAGACAATAAGTTTTATTTTAAATACAGTTTTAGTTTTAAAGCAAGATTGTGATAATTATGTTGGAGACTGTTTCATCTTGTTGAGACCGCACATCATTTTAACTTGAGAATTGGCGTTGTTTAAATCAAAACATGCTTCATTGAATGAAGATTCGATCACATCTTAAACCCAAACAACTGAATGTTAGTACAATGCAACAGTTTTTAGAAAGAAATAGCCTTTTAATTTGAATCAAAAATTGTAACAGCTTCTACTGAGAATTCTGTTGTTTGAACCAATTATAATATTTCTTAATTTAAGAAACTAAAAATTTTATACTGAATAAAATTTCTCTCCTTTCAATACTTTCTACATTTTATTTGAATAATGTCATTTACTTTTCTTTAGTATTTTAAATCTTAAGCAGAGACTAATACTACTTCTGAACTGAGAATACAGATTTTCAAGGTGAGATTATCAATGTTCTTTTCTTGAATAACCAGGGATTTCATACTAAAACTAAATTGATCTCTGTTTAAATAATAACCTTTTCTTGTCCTAAGATTTTTTTATGTCCAGTTAAGAATAAAAATATTTTTTAATTGAAAATGCATACTCTTAAGTAAAGTATTTCTTTATCTTAACCTTAAATAACTGAGAATCTTCTGCAAAGACAAAAGTTCTTAGTTCGAATAATGCCTTTTACTTGCCTTAAGAATGTTTGATTTTAAGTAAAGACTGTTGATGTTTTGATATTAAGAATGTATCTTCTTAGGGAGAGTATGGTAATATTCTTAGTCTGAATAATTGGGGGTTTCAGATCAAAAACAGATTGATCTTAGGCGAACGATTTCTGTGCGTTATTTGAAGAATATATTTGCTTCTATCAAGATGTTTTGTTGCTTCAAGTAAGTAATTTCTAGATTTGAATTAATAATTCTACTTCTCAGATGAAACTAATAATTTTCTTAATTGGAAAGTAGAAAGTCTCAAAGCAAGACCATAATGAAACACAGGGTTACGCAAAAAGGGTGTACTATCCCGAAAGGGACTCATAGTACTCATCATTATAAACAACTTTTACTCCGGGGGCTACCCTGATTTCACGAAAAACCACAGCTGTTCCATACATTTCGTCGAGTTTCACTGATAGTTTTATATGGAACAGCTGATATTTTTATCGCGATTTCGAGGTTAACAACCAAGTAAAAGTTGTTCATAATGATGAGTACTATGAACCCCTTTTCGGGTTAATATACCCCTTTCGCGTAAACTTGTGTTTCATTCTGGTCTTGCTTTGAGACTTTCTGTCATCTATGCATACAAAAGCTGAAATGCAGTGCTTATAGAGCAATACATTCTGGTATTGCTCTATAAACACTTGACACATTTGAAAACCAATACATACAACATAGCAGAATTATCAATACAATCAATTTTAGCTCGAGTTAGTTACGACTTACGCCATGGATCAATCTTATTTTAACCCTGACTTTAAATTAAAATAAGTTGTCATTTATCAACATATTTATTATTATAATACAATATTTTTAAACACGTCATACACACAATCTTAATTCTTAACTTAGGTACATACAATAAAATTACTCAAAAATAAAAGATCAAAAACATAGTAGACATACAATATTGTGGGAGACTAGTTCACTAAGAATATTTTCGAATTTAAATAATTATTTAATCATAACAAAAATAAAAAAAACTCTATTGCCCACTTTTTAGTTGGCCTTAAAGCTATGAAACGGGACTGCAGCCTTAACATATATTATTTATATTGTGGGAAACTGGTTCACTAAGAATATTTTCGTATATACATAATAATATTTAATCAACACACGAATAAAAAAAAAAACTCTATTGCCCACTTTTTAGTTGACCTTAAAGCTATGAAACGAGACTGCAGCCTTAACATAAAATATAAATACTGTTGGAGACTGGTTCACTAAGAATAATTTCGTATATACATATTTAATCAACACACGAATAAAAAAATATTACTCTATTGCCCACTTTTTTGTTGGTCTTAATACTACGAAATGGGACTGCAGCCTTAACATATTGATATTGTGGGAGACTGGTTCACTAAGAATATTTTTGAATTTACATATTTAATCAACAGACAAATAGACTTTACGAAAATTATGGTAGTTAATAGATTAAATTTTGGAAAAAAACAGGAAAATTACAAATAAATCTTTTAAAAAATAAGGCCGGAATATTAGTATGGAAATCAGTTTCCACTCTGGTTCTGTTGGTTGTGGTTCTGAAAACCACGTCAGCGTGGTTTTCACACATTATTAATATCTGAACGGTTGTTATTCACGATCCGGCCTAATATAACGTGAGTAACACCCGTTCAGATATTAATATGGTCAGGGTTTTTTTTGGCTACTTTTATTTTCCAAATGGTTCCCCGAACACACCCGTTTGGCTTATCTAACCTTCTACATAACGCCTCGCATAAATAAATAAACTTACATCAATATCAACAATGAGATTCTCGATGCACTCCAGTGTCGAAAATTTTGTTTTTCTGTCGAGTCTCCCTTATGGAGGGATGAGATGACAGGAGTTTCATTTGATCTGGAACCTTCGGATCTGAAAAATAAATGCGAAAAATTATACATAGGTACTTATGTGTATGGCTAGTGGCTGACTTAGTGGCTACCATGCTGTGGTGTAGTAGATAGGTACCGAAAAAAGTATGTAACTCACCATTATCGGTTTCCTGTGTTATGCCTTCATATAAAGTTGCCAACGAATCATATTTATTTGTATTAATAAATTTCAAACTGATAATTGTATTTATAAACGTTTGCCACTTCGTATAAAAATTCAAAGAATTTTCCTTGTACTTTTCTTCGATATCCAAATTAATCTGAAATCACACCACACTGATTAATATTTTATATGCGATAGTTTGCGTGTAAGTTTGTTATCCCAATAGCACGGATTGACACACAAGCTACATTTTTAGCAGCTTCACGCACTAAGATTTACTATTATTATTTATTTATATACTAAGATTTTAAAAATATATAAACTGTTTAAACAACACCCAGAGATTCTTGAAGAGATAATAATTTTCTTGTTTTTAGTTTACATATTGAGAATATTGTTTTTCACTTGCTTTACCACTAAATGAGTGAAACTGCTGATCAAAACTAATAAAAAAACATACCTACCTATACTCAATGCAATAATTATAGTTAGTTGGCTATACATACAAATTTGATCCCTTCAAAAATAAATGAAATACTAATTATTAGTAGGTGTAACTTACCATGTGCAGTAAAATATTCTTCAATTTTGGATTTAACCAAAAGTCTGTGGCCAATTAAAGGGCATAGCTCTTTGAGAAAATCATCACTTAGATGTTTTAGTTGGTATTGCTGAATTTCATTTTCTGGAAGAAAAAAATATATATTAATAATCAATGTCATCATCTCAGCCGCAGAACGTCCAATGCTGGACATACGTCTCCCTCATTGACTTCCTAGAGTGGTTTGAAGCGGTTTGCATTCAGCGTGTTCTTATCTGTCAGATAGATCAGATATAGATAGACTGATCAGCGTGCATCTTTAATAGCTCGTCTGGCCACCTTGTCTTGTGGTGGGTCGTCCTACGCTGCGCTTGCCGGTATGAGGTCTCTATTCGAGAACTTAAACGATACTTTAAATAATAAAACTTACCTTTAAATCTGTCTATAACAGACTCCGGAACTCCCCATTTGTGCAATATAACTTCTATCGAAGTTTCATCGACAGCCATCTGCATTAATATTACAACAAACGAATAAGAAGGTTAATAATCACAAAGTAAACTGTTACACTAGAAAAAGAAACAACACACGATCACACGATTTTTTGCAGAGACAACTTACGATAGTTTTTTTGGTTCAATTCAATTCTTGGTGTACGGCGAATATGGATCACAACCGCTCTGCTTAATAAATTAGATTAATTGAAATTTATATTAAAATGTATTCGATACGATTCACAACCCCACTTGACGCGACAGGACAAATCTGAGAATTGGCGAATACAGGGTTGCCAGCTCCGAAACATTTCCCTTATAAATAGTAAAAATTCTTTAAATTCATTCAAAACATTAAACGCCTACATTTAAATTATAATCAAATCAATCGGAGCGATTAGAGAGCTCGAGTTGACAGCTCTCGGGGTTTTGTATAATATGCGCGAATGGGTGATCGATCGGTGGGCGAACTTCGGTGATCGCACGAGACTATTTGGGGCGGGCCTGACTCGTACTTGGCCCGTTTTTTTTTTGTTAGGTACCTATACTACAGATTGTGCACTATAATAATATCAAGTTTGAGCCTTGTACTTATTACCGTTTTTGATATATGAAAAATACAAAAATACCTTTTCAAATATGGTTTTTTGTATGGGACCCCTTCATTTTTGACTTTTTGTTGTTTTTGTTTAATCCACCGTATTCTGTAAAAAAAACTGCCAGCTCTATTACCTACGGTTCACGAGATGCAACCGTTTAAAGGTCAGACAGACGGACAAACACCGGAGACTTAGTAACAGGGTCCCGTTTTTACCCTTTGGGTATGGAACCTTAAATTACTAATTACTAACAGCTCGTATATTACAGACATTGTTTTAAACTATCACGGTTGTTCACTAAAGTTATATGATTATTTACGGGAATACTATACGCAGTGATACAGTGAGTGTGTTTTGTCGGGACTTGTATTTTGTTTGAGTTCGAATTCCAGTGATAACCGTAGCAAAAGACTAAGAAAGAGGGTAGATAGTTATGTCTGCACCTAACTTTTTAAATGTTCGACTAACCACCCGCATTCCTCAGTCTTCCCGTGAACATGGTGCATGTAACTGCGCCGAAATATTGGGAGCTTATTCCACAACCTTACCACGGTAAATATCCCGTAAATAATCTTATAACTTTATTACGGACATGTACAATACATGGGGATTTTACCCTGCAGTTCAAAACGGAGCGAGTATTCACTTCTTTAGTGCGTGAGGGTAGATAGACGTGCGGAACGCTATCTGTCTCTTTCAAATGAACGGTCTCAATATCTGTATTTACACTATTAGGTACACACTATAATCTACACTTCAACACACGTTTTATAAGGAGGTGAAGTTTGTGAGTTTGTGTGTAACGGGCAAGCTCTGGAACTACAGGTCCGATTATAAAAAAATATTTCACGCATAGAAAGCTTCACTATCCCTAAGTGACATATTTGGCTATGTTTTGTTCACAGCGCGGGTGAAGCCGCGGAAGAAATCTAGTGTACAATAAAGTAACATAAATGTTCAGTGAAACCAATCACAGGAATAAAAGCTGATACGTTGTGTTGTATATTTTCGGTACGTGTCAATAAATTGCGGCCAGTATTATAAACATGGATGAATTGTACGACCTAATATTTGTACCTGTATTACTGGTTGTGCTTACCTAGTCATGATTAAAAAAACTCTTTCACGAATACAAAGATACACTCTCCTCGAGTGACTTGGATTATGTTTTATTGACAACGCAGGTGAAGCTAGAGGGTTATAATCTTAAGGGTGGTCCAATATAAATTAATTATTCCACCCATAAGGGTAGAAAGCAGAGTAATCTTTTATGTTAAACAATAGTCGGTTTTTTAGTTTTTTTACCTGGGCATTATTTTAAACTTTTTGTTTCTCACTTTGATTGCGAGGAAATAGTTTCTTAATACACTTTTAGGTATTAATGCAAATTCTCTTCTGAAAAGTCGCAATCTCCTTAAAACTAGGGAATTTATTTTAGATATGACAACACTCATTCGTCCCCCCCATCCTTCCGTTGCCGGTTATAGTCACATACTCTATTAGTCAAGACATTCGATTTACATCTAAGAATCAATTATTCTTGGATTAAGAAACGCGACTTTCAACTTCTACTAGTTATAGATAAGTTAATACCTACTAAGTAGAATTTTAAAAATATATATAGAGTTCACAATTGAATGGCTTATAACGTGTAACAAACAAGTACATTTTTTGAGTTGGTCGACTATTACTCGTTATATTATAATAAAGCCTACTTATCCGTGATAGAGAGCCCTATGAGAATTAAATTACTATGGAACCCAGATGTAGATATGGAAAAAAATTGTCCTTATCAAAAGGTGTTAAGGTTCAATTTTGCAATAAAATCTATAGCTGACTACTGATAAAACGATCTTTCAGATTATATAACTAATATCAGCTAGTAGTTAGCCATAAAATTACTGCAGATGCCTTGAAATTCAAAACCTAATAGTAAACCACCAAAATTAGAGCGTATTTATTGAATAAAATTGCTTTTCAAGTTTAGACACCTAATATTCAATAAAAAATCATAGCGACAGTGCAAATAAATGATCGTAGATCATAGGCATCCTAAAACGCAGTTAGTTCGTAGGTTTGATTATTTAACTATCAGAGATCAAAGATTCTGTTCAATGGTAAATTCTACCACTATTTACATAGAAATAAAGTCTGTAAAGGCTGAGCACTGGTGCAGGGCTGACAATCGTTTTTTATCTACTCGAGTTATCGTCGAACAAACATAGGTAGGTATAAAATACGAACTCCGATTTGTCTCCTAAAAGACTTTCGCTTTATTTTATTTAGTCGCCTAAATATATTTAGCATAATGGGGATTCTTAGTAAATTCGCGGTGTAAGATCCAGATAAAAGTATCTAGGTTTTTTTATTAACTGGAGAATATTTCAATTCTAGGTAAATTAACCCATACTATTATAGAATAAAATTAGGCATAAAATATATACACTTATTATGGAACATATTTATATATTTTCAAATATTGGTTACATACGTTATTTCGGCTCTTACTTAAATATTCTTAAATGTTTACAAACATTTATTTTATTGGAACCATATACGTTATTTGGGCAGTTAATTGGTATAAATGGGTTGATTATGTCACCTATTATCAACAAATTTAAAACACTTTTTGTACCGCTACTAAAGTTACGTTTTTCTAGTTCAATGAGAAACATTTTTTTCCATTACGTTATTATTGAATTAGTGAAATATTGACTGTACAGTTACGTCGTTTTGGCACATCGCGCAGGACCACATTTAGTACCCATTTACGAAAAAAAAAACTATTTTCGAGTTTTTGGTAGTTACGTTCGTCTGGTTCTTACACCGAGAGTAAAATGTATGTCTATCTTGTTTTGCATCATATAAGGATTCTTAATTGAAATATCCAATACTTATTCCCTCAAAACAGACAAATCATGGCTAAAAACATAAGACTATCTTGCTTAAAATTATTTTGTGTCTTAGTATGACGCTAGTAGTTACTTAATTCAATAAAAATTGTCTCGAACTAAACATGATTTTTTCTTAGAATAAATTGTTTTTCTATCTTATTTTTTATCATATAGGGACTCTTAGTTGAAATATCCAATACGTATTCCCTCAAAACAGACAAAACTTGTTTAAAAACATAAGACTATCTTGCTTAAAATTATTTTGTTTCTCAGTATGATGTTAGTAGTTACTTAATCCAATAAAAATTGTCTGGAACTAAACATGTATTTTCTTAGAATAAAATGTATGTCTATCTTGTTTTGCATCACATAGAGATTCTTAGTTGAAATATCCAATTCTTATTCCCTCAAAGCAGACAAATCTTGGCTAAAAACATAAGACTATCTTGCTTAAAATTATTTTAGTGTCTTAGTATAACGCTAGTAGTTACTTAATTCAATAAAAATTGTCTCGAACTAAACATGAATTTTTCTTAGAATAAAATGTATGTCTATCTTATTTTGTATCATATCAATTCTTAGTTGAAATATCCAATACGTACAACGTATACGTATCCAATTCTTATTCCCTCAAAACAAACAAATCTTGGCTAAAAACATAAGACCATCTTGCTTCAAATTATTTTGTTTCTTAGTATAACGCTAGTAGTTACTTAATCCAATAAAAATTGTTTCTAACTAAACATGTATTTTCTTAGAATAAAATTATTGTCGATCTTATTTTGTATCATAGGGATTCTTAGTTGAAATATCCAATAAGCACTCCCTCAAAACAGACAAATCTTGGCTTAAAACATAAGACTGCTTTACTTAAAAGTATTTTATTTCTTAGTTTGACGATAGTAATTACTTAATCCAATAAAAATTTTCTTAAACTAAACATGTATTTTCTTAGAATAAAATGTATGTCTATCTTATTTTGTATCATAGGGTTTCTTAGTTGAACAATCCACTTCTTATTCCCACAAAACAGACGAATCTTGGTCTAAAACATTTAGTTACCTTGTTAAGAATTAAATCGATTCTTACTTTAATGCCAAAATACTTACTTAACCCAAAAAAATATATCTTGAACCAAACAAGTGTTTTCTTAATAGGAAACGTAACCCTATCTTATTTTGAATCATTTTACATTATTAATTCAATACTTAAATTTACATCAAAATAAAAATATTTTTCTTCATACGAAATTTATTTTTCTTTAAATAAGACGTTCCTACTTTCCGATTTATGAGAATAATACATTATTTAAAGTAAGACAATATTTTTTTGAATTAAAAAGATATTCTTGAGTTAACAAGTTAAAAGTTTTAGTTAAAGTAAAGTGTCACAGGTTCTGAATCAAAGTTTTATAGTTCTTGGTCCTATACATTATTTTCTCACACTAAGATACAAAAAAATCTTAATTTGAAAAAAATATAAATTGTTTACCCAACACCCAGATATTCTTGAAGGAATAATAATTGTTTTGTTTGTAGTAAATATAATGAGAATAATATTGTTTTTCGCGAAGTGTATCAGTTTTGTTGTTCTAAGACATTATTATTAATTCAAGCATTTATTTACTTGATATTAAACAATATTCCTGAGAATAAAAATATTCTTGGTCGGAAACAAATTTCGCGAGCATTTTTTTCCGTGTGCTAATCCTTACTAATATTATAAAAGTGAAAGTAACTCTGTCTGTCTGTCTGGATGTTTGTTCGCTTTTCACGACTAAACCGCTAAGCCGATCTTAACGAATTTTGGCAGGATGATAGTGTACATCGTATGGACGGACATAGGGTACTTATTCTCCCAGAAAATGCGGGAAAATTGGAAAATCGCGGGTAGCACCGCGGGATTCAGTTAGTAAGTAATAAAATTTAAGGCTAAGTTGCCACTTGCCACCTTAAATAGTTGTAAATTAGTTGGTCTCTATTATAGTCTTCGAAGTGGATTGAAAGACGTAGTTGAATTGTTTTATATTTATTATTAAGAAGTGCGTGTTCATGACAGCAGCTGGTAAGATGGAAGAGCGTGTTGCCAGGCCTCGATGACAGAATAGACTTATACGATATTGTGGCCAGTTACTGGACATTAGTAATGTACAACAGTCTCGTTATGTGCATACATTATATTTATCCTTTAACAATAAGGGCCCACCCACGTCTACCCACGAGATGGACAGACGACCTAAAAGAGACCGCGATGAAACGCTGGATGCAGGCCGCTTCCAACCGGCCCTTTTGGAGATTGAGGGGCCTATGTCCAGCAGTGGACGTCCTATGGCTGAAATGATGATGATAACTAAAGACCCACGACGAGCTCTTCCTTTTTTTCGTTGGTTAAAAACATTAATTTTTTAGACTAAAACTATAAAATAAATTAGGAGATCCATGTTAATTAATTAAAATGATTAAGCTCGCAATTAATTAAATTTATTACCAACGCAGGAACAAGATTCTTTGAAGATTTCAAACAAGTATTTTAACACACAAACTAATTGCTTCCTATTTCCGTGTTTACGGATGTATATATTTTGATTGCGCACTATTTAAATACAGCTTTATATTGTACACGTTGTGGTTTCACTCGCAAATTTCCAGGGTTCCCATAATTTCTGAGGGGAAAATATCCTACGTCTGACTTAATAGTCATGTTTTTATTGCATTGATATAGAAACACATAGATGTTGGATCTAGTACCAAATTCACGACAAAAGTGTCCCCGAGCTTGCATAAATAAATTTGGATACATTTTACAAATATGGACAAACTTATTTAAATCCTTTGTTGGTAGAACAATGTCTAATTTAGCTTGCGATAAATGAAGATTAAATTAGAGCGATGGTGGCTAAATAGTAGCATGTGCGCTTTACAATCTGACGGCACCCAGTTTGATCCTGCACCAATGACTTATTAGTACTTAAATAAATGATGTGTAGTTTCACCGCCATCGTTCAAAAACGGGTCGCTGGCATACCCCTTGGGATGCTAGCGTAACCCTGGGGTTGCTAACCGTATGCCAGTGACCCTGGCATACCCCTTGGGCCGCTGGTTTAACCCTTGGATCGCTGGCTTAGCTCTTAGGACGCTGGCATACCCCTTGGGACGATAGTGTAACCCTTGGGTCGCTGGCTAAGCTCTTGATGGGACGCTAGCATACCCCAAGGGATGCTGGCATAACTCTTGGGTTGCTGCCATAACATACGCGGAAATCAAAATCCCCTTTTCAAAGTCGCAACAACAAGTGGCAACACTTAAGGCGAGGTTTTCCCACTTTTAAGCAACGCTTATTACTACAGATGACCATAAAGCTTGGTTTATTGTATTAAAGTCGCATTTAGCGGAGCAAAATCATAGCGCTTACACACAGTCGTGCGTTTCGCTACTTCTATTTTTGAGGTTTTTCTCATATATTTCGAAAAGTAGTTGTAATGTAAAATGTAACTTTGCTGTTTCCTTCATAATTATGAAATCTATATATCAAGATATCGCAGACATAATTTAATAAATAGGTATTTATTAGAAAGCAGTCAAAAAAGCAGGGAGAAAATCTCAAATCAGTGTTTCTTTCATATTTTTTTACTATCGAGCGAAATGTCCTTAATCGTGTTTCGGTCGTTGGGGTTTCCTAGATAAAACATTCAATATTGATATGACACCATTTTTATAATTTTAAGCTGACCATGCATGTCGACACCCTTAAACTAGAATGACCAAAATTTGCCATAAGGCAGATAAGAGGGCGGAGACGCGGTACAATCGCAAAACTTACCAAAAGAAGTGTTTTTAAACGCTTTGTGTGACGTGACAAAATTAGCTGATCAGATAAAAAAAATACTACAAGTAGAAAAAACCCCCTGGTAATAATCTTAACCGAATAAAAATTTTCAAAATTGTCTACACTCTTAAAAATCATATTACAAATTGCACAATAAAAATAGCTTCTGAATTGAAGAACTCTGAATTTTCAGCGACAACAACATATTTTTTTGTACGAATTGTATAGCCAGACTAGTCTTTTAAAACTTTAACCAGTTAATTGTTGAAATTCATTTATATAGTTTGATAAATTAAATAAAAACCGTCAAAATAATATAAACACAAGCACAAAGTTATCATCATCATCAAATATGATGATATACGATTTACGACTTTAAACAAAGCCGTTTTAGATAGCAAATAGATCATGGCGTGAGCGGGTGAAAAACGAATTTGAAATCGTGATCAGACCGCGCCTTAAATACGGAATCATTACAAGCTTGTCTTAATAAAACGATTTAATTTTTAACACACTAATAATTTTTAAACCGTCGGAATGCAACCAGTCCAGTCGTTGATTTTTATAAAGTACATTACAAGGTTTCCTAATACGTACGTAAGTTATTTCAAATGACCAGTAGGCGGGGCCAGCCTTGGACCTAAGTTGGGTCTAGACCGGTACCCGTTTCTAAGGTCGGAGTAAAGTGCTGCGTTTTATTTATTGCATAATATAATTCGATTTTACCATCGAGATACACTGGCATCGATTCTGATGCACTCTAAACTAAACTTAACTTAACTTGACAGCTCTAAAATTGTAGCCATCCTTCTCTCACATATTAAAATGAAAAGAGAGGCAGATAATTTCAGTCCTGACAGATTGGTTTAGTTTAGTGAGTGGTATGGCAGAATCGACGCCAATACATATAGAGTCACAATCGTGCCAAAAAAAACGAACCAAAACTCTGCGCACGCTACGAATTGCGCAGAATTTTTGGTTAGTTACAAGGTAATCGCGATCCGAGTACAACGCCGCACGATGCCAGAGCTACGATGGCATAGCGGACAACTAACGTTGAACACTATGCAAGCGACATAACGTCTAAATTGGAGTAAATGTGGCATTGTGAAGTATATAATTGATACAATGTATGTACAATGACGCTCGGACGTTTTTTGACTGTTTTCACTGAGAGATTGTGACTCTATAGGAATTGTGTCTCGATGGTTTTTACACAAAAATAGTGCAAGCGACTTCATTTGTCTTAGATTTCGATGCTAGTTAAGAGCCCTCTCTATTTTTTTACGAAAATAGCAACAACAACTGATTTTTTGGTGTTCGGATTCTATCAAATAGAAAATGTATAGAAAAATAAATTTCTGTAATAAAATTTCTCGCTTAACATCAGGCGAGATGGCGGCTAGCCACAAGACTATCTATTATTTAAAAAAAAAAGTTTTTTATTGAAAATAGTGCATTTAAATTTTGGAAAAACTCAACTTAACAACATATTACCTACAAAGTAGAAAAAGTTACAAAACTAGTTTTTCGTAAGCCTCTGGGAAAGTCGAGACGTCGGAGTCGGAAGTATGAGAGTGGATTTCGTTAAATTACTGACATAAAATAAACAATTTTAATGCTATGGTATACTATTTTTTTTCTTTTGTGATTTGAACACATGTTTTAAATGTAGTTTTATAGAAATTAGCACACTTGCCAAAACAATAAAATAAAAAAAAGTAATCTAGGACCAACTACGTGCACTAGTTTAACACACTCTTTGTAGGTATTATTAATAAGAAATAAAGATAAGTTAAAATTGAAAAAAAAAATCGTTATTTTTTTTTTTAAATTGTTTAGTTTTATGCCCGAAAATCCAGATACCTAAAATTTTACGAATTAATTTTATAATATGGCTCTTAAGCAATCAAACATACTTACAATACATAGTCCGTATGCATTTCTAATTAAACAAACACCCACATAACTCAAATTGCACAAAAAACCTAAACAATTAGCAAACTCTCGTATTAGGAAGCGAATGAAACTTAGTTGAACAATCGCACGGCCTACGCATTCCTTGTTAGGTCAAGGCGTGGCTTAATTACAATTGATAAGGTTGAAACTCAAGGCGTAAGCGATTTTTAGAGAACAAAGGGTGGTTGGATATGTTATCAATCAGTATTATGTCCGCCCTAGACAATAGTACCGTTTTACAATTCTGTAACTAATAAACTCGAAATAAAGCAAAGATAATAAACCGGGCAAGTAAGATTAGGACTAGGACTCGCGCTCTGAGGGTTCCGTTGGACAGAACAATCACAGCGCAAGCCTAAACAAAAAACCCAAAAAGTTGAAATTTTGTAAGGCAAACTTTTCTTTAGTAATTTTTAAACTTTTGCGATTTGAACACATGTTTGAACGTCGAGCGAAAGGTACATATTTTTACCTAAATTAAATAATACGTGATAAGTCCCGATATACATAAAATAAACTTTACTTTTTATTTATATTACACGGGAATTACTCACGTAAGATAAAGCCGGTTAGCCGGTTTATTCCCGTGTAATATAAATAAAATGTGTGAAAACCACGTCAGTTTCAATAATAAAACTTTACTTTGTTCTGGAAAAAAGGTTCCATACATGACAACTACAAAATGTTTTTTTTAATGGAACTCCGCATCACAGTTGCTAGCTGATTTCGAATGACTGGCGTTTCGTTTATATGGGTGCAACTGGCTACAACAAATTTCTTCCAAAAACGCCTTGACAGCCGTTCTAATAAAATAAAAACATATTTTCTGTGGTGTTCCCTATAAAGTCTGAGTCTCTTTAAGGCAATAGTGAATAGGCACCTCATGGGCAAGCATGCCTCATCTTAGACCGCATCGTCACTTACCATCAGGTGAATTGTAGTCAAACGCTAGCCCAGTTCATCATAAAAAAATATTTACTGAAAGCTACCGTAGACTCGAGTATTTGATATTAATTTCTACTTGATACCTCTACGTCCCCTACCCCTACGGATGGGCAGCGTTCGGGAAATTGCGTGACATCTTCTCATCCAAGATACCACAGTGCCTCAAGACGAGGGTCTTTGAACAGTGTGTGTTGCCAGTGATGACATATGGTACTGAGACGTGGTCCTTGACTGTTGGCCTTTTGGATAAACTCAGAGTCACACAGCGGGCAATGGAGAGTGCTATGCTTGGAATTTCTTTGCGCGATAAAATCCGGAACTTGGATAGTCACCTACATAGCTGTAAAAATTTCCAAGGTTAAGTGGCAATGGGCAGGCTACATCGTTCGAAAAACCGATAACCGATGGGGAAAAAGGGTTCTTGAGTGGAGACCACGAACCGGAAAACGCAGCGTAGGTAAGCCTCCCACTAGATGCACCGACGACATTGTGAGAGTCGCTGGCATCCAGTGGATGCAGATGGCAGGCTTTCGTTCAGTGTGGAGGTTGAAGGGACAGGCCTATGTCCAGCAGTGGACGTCCTATGGCTGAAATGATGATGATGACCTCTACGGCCGTGATCCTCCTGCTCAGTTTAGTTCTCACCCCCAAGCGATTGCACCTCCGTCGCTGGGAACAAATTGAAACGCGCTAAGTAACCTTTTGCCATTATATTTACCAATAACCATTAAAATAGAAAAACTATCAAATAACATTCACTACACCTAACTTATAAGAATGAAGTTACATTTTATCGATGCATAAGGTCTTCGTTTAGTTTAAAGCTGCTGTTGTTTATTTCATTATGGAAAACTAGCTGCGCCCCGCGGTTTCACTCGCGTACTGATAAAAATGGTGATGATGATGATGAAAAATAGCCTATGTCACTCTCTGGCTCTTGAACTATACCCATGCAAAAAATCAGGTTGAAACGTCGGAACAACGGATCAACCTGATATTTTTTTTGTAGCGTGAAAGAAAAACAAACAAACACACATTCGCATTTATAATATTAGTATGATTTGCAACATGAAACGACCGTACAAAATATATACATATCTTTTGTGCGGTTATGATCTGTTATATTGATAAAACAAATTGAATTGTTATAGCGAAAATGTATTGTTTTGTAACGTTGGCGCCAAACGACCTAGGGTTGGCACGGTCGGAGTATTTTCAAATTTCAATACTTACAGCCGCACTCAAACACGTTACTTAAGTTAAGGAATACTTAAAATTTGTCTGTCTCGTTTTCATGTATTGTGCGACAATTTCCGCCAACGAGAAGTCCGATCTTCCTGAGACACAGGGTAGGGCTGTCGCGGCTGCTAATTCGGCAGAGCAGCACAAGCGACGCAAATATGCTAACCTCAGCAGTGGTTACATATTTGAGGCGTTTGGGGTCGAGACATTGGGCCCTTGGGGACCGGGAGCTCACCTCATTTTCAAAAATCTTTCAGAGCGCCTGGTTAATGCGACGCGTGACCAAAATGCTGGCGTGTTTCTGGCTCAACGCATAAGCATTGCCATTCAACGTGGTAATGCCGCCAGCATGCTGGGTACGCTGCCAACTGGTAGTGGGCTTGAGCATTTGGATTGTCTTTAGACCTTCAACGGTCTATGGGCAGTCTAACTGTATTTGTAGTTTTAGTTTTAGCTTGTATTTTGTTTAGTTAATAAAGGCGCTAGGCCCGGAAAACAGTAAAAAAAAAAAAACGAGAAGTTGACAGTGAAATTTTAAGCATTGCTTAAATTAAGTAATGTTTCTAAGTAAGGCCGTAAGTTTGAGTCTCCAATGATGGAAAACGTTGTTAGAACCTTATCTTCAGGCAATCTTCAGATTTGCCCAGCGAGTGATCCTGTGATGTTTGGTAGCGATCGGAGCAACAGTTTTTCTTTTTAGAAGTTCTCTTTCTACCCCTCAACCCACATCTTCTGTCTTTTTCTCTCAAGCTGAAAGTATGCCGAGCGCACCTCATCATCATCATCACCATTTCAGCCATGGGACGTCCACTGTTGGACATAGACCTTCTCCAAAGGGCCGGTTGGAAGCGGCCTGCATCCAGCGTTTCCCTGCGGTCTCTTAGGTCGTCTGTCCATCTTGTAAGTGGACGTGCTACGCTGCGGTTACCGGTCCGTGGTCTCCATTCCAGAAGCTTTCGGCCACATGGGCCATCTGTTCTGTTTAATACGTGCCCTGCCCACTGCCACTTCAACTTGCTAATCCGGTGAGCTATGTCGGTGACTTTCGTTCGTCTACGGATCTCCTCATTTCTGATTCGATCTCCGAGCATAGCCCTCTCCATAGCTCGTTGGACGACGTTGAGCTTGCTTATGAGGCATGTAGTGAGTGACAACGTTTCAGTGCCGCACCTGAAGTCTACTAATTATTTATTATATTTTTACTTGAGAGCCAGTCCCCATTCCAGACCATTTTCCATCTTCAACCAAACTATAACATATAACCTCAATCGCTTCAAGCGAAGAGTGAATAGAGTCCTCAAAGGTAGGCAACGCACCGCCAATGCCCCGGGTATTGTAGGTGTCTATAGGCGACGGTGACTACTTACCATCAGGTGGCCCGTCGCTTGTTTGCATACTATTATATAAAAAAAAAAAAAAAAAAAAAAAAATATATATATATATATATATATTACCTAACATCGAGTAAGCTCCTACACTGTCAACCAAAAAACTAGAAAACCATTATTGTATGAAGTGTAATGCAAACTGTCTTGTTCCAGATGACCCGAGCCAGTCCAAGCGCAGTCGCCCGCGAGACATGTCGCTGGCGGAACCGCCCCACACCATGGAGATAGCCCAGATCCTGATCTCGCTGCTGCACGCGTGGGGCCTCGACCCCGACCTCGACCGGGTCTGCGAGTCCAAGCTCGGCCTGCTCAGACCCATGGTAAGTTCATCATCAGCCAAAAGACGTCCAATACATGCAGAACATAGGCCTCCCCCTTTAACCACACTGCTGAACGTAAGCCACCCCCTTTAATTTTCACACTGAACGACAGCCTGCCTTTTGCATCCACTGGATGCCCGCAACTCTCATAATGTCGTCCGTCCATGGTCCATCTATATATATCTATAGATACGACAGTGCCATGGTGAGTAGTAATCAATACAATACAATACAATTCTTTATTAATAACTAGCGACCCGCCCACCCGGCTTCGCACGGGTGTAATTTACGTGCGAAGCCGGGGCGGGTCGCTAGTTATATATATAAATCTTCCGTGAAAATGTATCTAACTGATGGTGAAAACCGCATCAAAATCCGTTGCGTGGTTTAGGAGAAGTTAGCGGCCATACAGACAGACAGACAGACAGACATATGTAGAGATAGAGAAGAGATAGAGACTCCATAGTTACAAGTCAAACTTCTATCTTCATCAATATTTGATAGCCCCGTTTTGGTGGAGTTGGAACCGGCCTTCTGCGCTTCCGTTACATTATGCTCGGTCCAAGAATTTAGTGGCTCTGACAGCTGCATAGAGGTACAATTAGCCCGTTCAGATATCATACTTGAGGTGCAGGTAGCCCGTTGGTCCAGTTGGTAGTGAACCTGCCTTCTGCGCTTGGGGGCGTGGGTTCGATTCCCACCTAGGACAAACATGTCAAGGTAAACTTTTATTAATTTGTCATTTTCTATGTCCAGAAGTACAAACCATAATAAATGGACTGCTGGTTTGTGATATAGTGGCGCTTAAGTAAAAATGACTTCAATTTACAGTAAAGCAAAATTTCTTAACCGCCATTTGATTCAAATATTTATAGCAATCAAAATTACTTATAACTCAAAAATGCTTATAAAGTATTAGCTTTAAATTGCCGGAAGCCAAATTTACTTAAAATTTACTTGTAATTTATTGCAGGAAAACAAAATTACTTAGGTGACAGGCACGAATAAAATGCCAAAAAAGTGTCGTTTAAGGACTCTGGTTGATGAAAAAAACCCCTTTTTTCCTTTTACTGAAACGCCAAAATAGTGCTCGTATCGCTATGGGACCCAGACTGATCGACGCAGAAAAAAACGCTGATTCCGAATATCTATATAACTCAATATGCCTATTTTGGCGCTTCAGTAATTCTGCCTTTCTTGCGACGATATAATTAACAGTTATATCGTCATTGGTATCGACTCATTCCAAGTATCGAATGAATGTTGATTCCAGGTGCCGATCTGCTTCGGCGTGGTGTCCCGTCACGGGCACATGTCTGTGCAGCTGCCCACGTGGCTGGGCGGCTGGGCGGAGGCCTGCGCCGCTGCCCCCGATGACCCGCTCCTTAACACCTCGGGCCTGCCGCCGGAATTGCTGCGCCAGGAGAAACTCACTAGGTTTGTTGGGAATAGTTGGGCGTTTCAGCGTGACCTTTATGTGGTACCGTGGTGCTGGGTGATACGGCATAGTGCCTGGTAGCTTACTGGATAATCTCTCCAGGTTTCTTTTTTTCCTTTTGAGGTACGGAAACCTAAAAAGGGAACGTTTTTAATTTTTCATAAAATATCTGCATAGCCATGGATTTTCGCTGAACTGATGTATCTATACTCAGAAAAATAAATAAAAAGGGGTTGAACTTATTTGCATATTTATTTATTGCACATTGTACGGTACATATTATATGAATGTCTACGCAAATAAAGTCGTGGGCAACAGCTAACTGACTACTTCGAAACTGTATATAATTTATTAATTTATTTAATTTATGTATTAAATAAGTGATTGGTGCAGTGTCGAAGATCGAAATAGGTGAAATTTGTAAAGCGCACATGCTTCCGATCGGTCACAATTAAATTTACAATTACAAAATATACAATTTAGAAATACTGATAAACTTATTGAAATCCTTTGATATAGTTGTTAATTATTGACTAAACTAATGAAATCACCATAAATTAATCAATATTTAATTTTCTAAATCCAAATACATTGTAATGTGATAGTGTATTTAAAAATAATTATAAAAGACCTAATAGTACATGTCGTCAGTCGTGTCGTGGTAGGTTGAAGAAGTTTTTGTTAGACGAAAGTCAAATATGTGGACCAAGGCGAACATCACGTGATCAATGCCCAATTCCCACTAAAGCTAGTTTATTACTTTCTTGACTATAGCGTCAATATTCACGAAAACTGTACAACAGTAACGCATCTAGCATACGGTGCAAGCAAGGGCGTAGCCAGCATTAAAAAAATTGCGACGTCTGTGGTAGCCAGGATCACAGAAAATAATTGTTGTTTTTTCTTTAAATAAGAACGGCTGTCAAGGTATTTTTGTAAGAAATTTGTTGTAGCCAGTGGCACCCATAACCGAAACGTCAGTCATTCGAAATCAGTTAGCAACTGTGATGCGGAGTTCGACGCGTTGATCTAAATAAGAATATTCAATCAATGTTCACTCACAATGCCTGGCGACAGATTTTCCATCTCATTTCCGTTCTATTTACTTCTCTTTTCTGTGGCCAGGATAATGTTGGGGAGTGGAACGCAAATGTAACAAGCTACACAGACAGCTGCCACTTAGAACAAAAAAGCACATGCAAGAGCAGAATACACGTATATGAATGCAAGATAGGTGCATCCGTATCGACGTGTGCAACACACATAATGAAAAACTAACCCAGCATGTTTGACAATACGCATTCAGAAAAATATCAATTTATTTTTAGGCTGTTCTCGTCGAAGCTTCACTGGGAGCTCAGCACTACCCTCACCACCAACCACCTTCTGTCCATCGTGGCGCTGGCCAATACTCTCATGTCGATGAGCAACGCCAGTTTCGTCCCGGAACAAGAACAAGCCAGGAGACTGCACAGGTGACACATTCCCTTCTATATTTCTCTACCACCAACCACCTGGCTTCCATCGTGGCGCTGGATAATATTCATGACGATGACCAACGCCAGTTTTGTCCCGGAACAGGAACAAGCCATGAGATTGCTCTGGTGACACCTTCTCTTCTAGATTGTTCTACCACCAACCACCGGGCTTCCATCGTGGCGCTGGACAATATTCATGACGATGACCAAAGCCAGTTTCGTACTGGGACATGAACAAGCCATGAGATTGCTCAGGTGACTCCTTCCCTTCTAGACTGTTTCATTGATCCCTTCTAGACGCTGGCCAATACCTTCACGTTGATGGGCTATGCTAGCTTCAACCCGGAACAGTGACAAGCCATAAGACTGCTCAGGTGACACCTTCCCTTCGAGATTGGTTTTTTCATCCCTTCTAGATTGTTCTACGTCCAACCACCCCTCATGGCGCAGACCAGTTAATGAGCAATGCTAGCTTCGTGCAGCCAGAAGACGTCACAGATGAGACCCGTAAAACTGTTATCGAGAACCTACAACCAACTTTTGACTAACTGGTAATGCCAAGAATGTACACAAAATCATTATGGTTTAGGACTTGACCTTATAAGGCGCCCTAAAACTCGATGGAGAGCTTGCAGTGACTGGAAGCAAAAAGCCGCAGATCCTCAGCCTGATCTGGCGTGCCTTGAGAGAGGCCTATCTCCAGCAGGGGACTAAGATAAGCTGATTTTAAAGATGATGATGCTGCTAGTATCAAACAAGAGTCGAATCTTATTTCAGACCGTCTACTCGAAGCTCGACGTCGTGGGCGGGAGACGAGGAGCGCGAGGAACAGCTAGCTGCCCAACAAGCCCACATCAAGCAAGGCTGGTCGCTGCTGGCGACCCTTCACTGTGTACTGCTGCCGGACAAGGTCGTCGCTTGCGGTGAGTCCAAATTAAATCATCATCATCATTATCAACCATTCTCCACCCACTGCTGGGTATAGGTCTCCTCTTCAGCGCGCCATCTTTTCCGGTCCTGTAATAGCCTTGTCCACTGCTTTCCTGCTGTCTTAACGATGTCGTCCGACCAGCGGGCTGGTGGTCTGCCCGGTGGTCGCTTTCCATTCCGCGGCCACCATTCTGTGACTGCTTTGGTCCACAGTCCATCTTCCCTTCTAACCAAGTGTCCCGCCCATCTCCACTTGAGTCTCGTGATCCATTTAACCACGTATTTTATTTATTTTGTGAATCTTGCGGGACACCTAGACTTATCTTACACGAGGCGAGTTGCCTGTGCGTGCCAGATTCCGCACCCGGTGTTTACCGCTGTTCGCAACAGCGCGCACGGTGGCTCAGCACTAGACATATAAATAACAATACTCCAAAAGTGAGGGAATGTTTTACCCATGATCCAATAAAACAAGGTCTAGCACTCCGGGAGCTGACACCCAATTACGTCACTGTCCAGTTGCCACTTTATTGCAACAAGCATAGATATTGGGAAACTTTTTTGTTATGATCTATTAAATTAAATAAAATACAAAAAGCATTTCAATTGTCATTTCGTTTGACCGCTCAAGCAAAGCAATTTAAGTTAAATACGAAGTTACATTATTTATACAAAAACCACATTGATTTATTGGATTCGCACAGGTAATATACGGAGATTGGGGAGTTATAATTTCACGCTACGGGTATTACAGAAAATCAGTGTATCGTCATCTCTCTCGAACTTGTAATTTACTTATTCTGCTCTTGTTTATGCACGTGTACGTGAATCCATGGCATCGATGCCGTCAGTGGGTGTAACCCACGTGACATTATTTCTCGGAGTGCTATACCTGAGTGAGTATATTATTATACCATGGTTTTACCAAATTTGTTTTCAGGTGCAAAGAGCTTTAAGCGTCCGCAGGTGGAGATGCTGGCTCGCAGATGGCAGCACCACTGCCTGGAGGTGCGCGACGCTGCGCAGGCGCTGCTACTCGCTGAACTTGGCCGGTAAACTATTCTCACAAAACACTGCTTTAAACTATCACGGTTGTTCACTAAAACTATATGATTATTTACGGGATATACCGTGGTAAGGTTGTGGAACGAGCTCCTGATATTTCGTCGCAGTTACACAATCACCGTCGCCTATGGATACCTATAACACAAGAGGCATCACAAATACGTTGCCGATCTTTAAAGACAATAACTCGCATTTTGAACTACCCCATGTTGTAGCTTCTCGGAAATCATCGCGGAAGGTAGCTTATGCCACAGTGTTCGATTTCCACAAATCAATTTGCGTGTAATGTAGATAAGTTTTAATCACTTTTTAAGTTTTGTTTTTCTATCTCTCCAGACTGGGTCCGAAAGGCCGTAAAACGCTGGTGGACAATTGGGCCCAATACCTACCTCTGTACACGCACACCGAAAGCATCAACCCTCACGCCACGCCCAAAGAACCCACTGAAAAGGTAAGTGAAGCAGACGTAGTTTTTTTTTGGCCATAGGTGGCAAACAAGCTGACGGGCCGCTTGATGTTAAGCGATCACCGTCGCCTATGGATACCTGCAACACCAGGGGGGGGGGGGTAAACAAGAGCAAGTTTCTGTTAGCGTTAACGCCTACGGAAAGATGAATTTGTATGAAAATGACATTAGCTTGAGATAAAATCTCTCAAGCTAATGTCATTGTCAATGTCATCATCATCATCATCAGCCAGAAGACGTCCACTGTTGAACATAGGCCTCCCCCTTTTACCTCCACACTGAACGACAGCCTGCCACCTGCGTCCACTGGATGCCCGCGACTCTCTCAATGTCGTCGGTCCATCTAGTGGGAGGCCTCCCTACGCTGCGTCTTTTGGTTCGTGGTCTCCACTCCAGAACCATATCGGTTATCGGTTCTTCAAGCGATGTGGCCTGCCCATTGCCAAGACCATTGAGTGCCAGAATCCTAAATTTTTTAAATGTAATTTCTTTCTTCTTAACAGCAAGAAGAAGAGTTTGAAGAGGAAGAAGAGGAGATAATCCGCAAGCCTTCTTCCATCGCAGAGTTGAAGCGGAAGCAGACCACAGCGGTCGTACTGCTCGGAGTCATAGGCGCGGAGTTTGGACAGGACATCACTAGCGAGAGTAAGTACTACTTATACTGGGCTACGCGGAAAGGGTGTACTAAGCCGAAAGTTCGTAGTACCAAGGAAGATAGATTAAGAGGAAAGACAATAGCGGAACATTAGAGCGTAGCTCTGAAATTTGCTTAAAAACGGTATAAACTTAGATGGCGCCGTAATTTCAGCGTCGTATAGGTTGTCTCGAACTTCCGTAAGCGCTGCAGTCAGATAGCGTACGAAAGGGTTCTACAAATTACCGTAGCGCTAGTATCGCTGTCAAGTTTCGCAACATTTCAAGGGAATAAAGAAAAGCGCCATCTACTGGTACGGGTTGCGCTTCTCTTGAAATGTTGCTAAAATTTACTGTGATGTCTGTGATACTAGCGCTACGGTCGGGCACAAAAAATCGACATCGTTTTATGGTTGATATTCCGAGAACCCGTACGAAGCGCTTTGATTCCACATTTATTGTGTTAGTCAACTGTTATTTATTGTGTTAGTCAACTGTTAGTCTGTGGAATTCGCTGCCTGAATGGGTTTTCCCCGTCAGTTACAATCTCTAGGTGTCTTCAAGTCGAGAGTGAATCGGTTTCTTCTAGGCAAGCGTGCTCCATCGTAGACCGCATCATCGCTTAACATCAGGCGAGATGGCGGCCAAGCAACAGCTTATCTACTATTAAAAAAAATGTATTTAATTATATCCTTGTTATTTGTAATAAATGAAACACCAGTCAACTAGCCTATTGTCAAACTATATCATACAGTCCAATGCTACAGTTGTTGCCAATTCGGCCATATTTAACTTGAACTGCATTTTCTTTAACAGCCGCTGGTAACAAGCGCCGTAAGGATGGTGACAGCAGGAAGAGTTCTGTAGTTGAAGGTAACTTTCTTTCAAACACAATTTTGGATACGTTTTGGAAAAACGGGTATTTTTGAGCGATGGTGGCCGAGCGGTAGCATGTGCACTTTACAAACTGATGGCTCCTGGTTCGATCAACGGCCCTGCACTAATGACTTTTTTGGTACCTAAATAAATGATGTGCAGTTTCTATGCCGCTTCAACAACGGTGAATGAAAACATCATGAGGAAAAGTTCAAAGACATATGACATCCACCAGCATGCACTGGGCCAGCATGGTGGGTTAGGTGCCATCCTCTCTCTGAGAGGACTGCGTCCCAGCAGTGGGAACATGATAGGCTGATAATTAATGGTAAATTCAAATTCAAATTCAAAATATTTATTTGTCAGAACATGGTAGGTACACATACATATAAAGTAGCACATGGACGTAATAATGGAGACGTATCTCATGTCCTTGCCTGTTACAGCGTACAAATGTTATTTTTTTTTTTTATTTTTTTTTTTAATTATAATTATTTTATTACTAGCTGCGCGGTTTCACCCGCATAGTGATGAAAAATGGTGGTGATGATGATGAAAAAAGCCTATGTCACTCTCCGGCCATTGAACTGTACCCATGCAAAAAACCAGGTCGATCCGTTGCTCTGTTGCTGCGTGAAAGAGGAACAAACAAACCAACAAACTTTTCGCATTTATAATATTACTATCATTTCAATTCAATTTCCAGGATTCACGCTAAGCTCGTCGAACAACCTCGCTCGCCTGACAGCGCTGGCCTTAACACACTTGCTGCTGTCCCCCGGCTGCGCTCGCCTCCCGTCGCACACGCCGCTGCGCCGCGCCGCAGTCGACCTGCTAGGACGCGGCTTCACAGTTTGGGAACCTTATTTGGACGTCAGCCATGTCTTACTGGGTAAGTGACAACGTGATCAGTTTTTTTTTTAAATTAACATTTTCATGACCGTGGATTCTATGTCCTTTAGTCGTAATATTAATCATGTTTACACAGTATTGAAAGCGTCAAACAAGTCATAGTCACAGTCAGAGTCAAGCAAAGTAAGTCACTGTCAAGTCAAACTCATGCCCCTGTAAAGTGGTGGAGATTTACAAGAGAAACGTGATCAGATACACAGTGGAGTTGCCATATTTTTCATCTGTTATTAGCCTTCTACAACAAAACACCACCACCATCTATCATTAAGGTGGAACGTTTTACCTATGGCGGGAAATTCAAATTTCAAACAGTTTTTTTGTCCTTGTAGCTAGGCCGGGTAATTATTTTGACATGGCAAAGCGTTTGCGACAATAGTTGGGTGTTTTTTACATTATCATGTACAATTATTTATTAGTAACACACAATATTACTTACATTTGTCAATAAACCGTTTGAAACAGCAAAAAATTATTTATCGACAAATGTACGAAAAAAGTAATAATGTGTATTAGAGATAAATAACTTTACATGATTTTGTAAATAATAATAATCAATTGTCGCAAACATCATGATCGTTTCCAAAATTACCCGGCCTAGCTACAAGGACAAGAAAACTGTTTGAAATTTGAATTTCCCGCCATTTGTGAAACGTTGCACCTTAACGTAATACTTTACTTCCAAGCTGCTAAAAATATGCTCCGATGGAGACAAACTGGTGACTTCAATGAGCTACTGTTGACACTAGCGCCATCTAGTATTGATCCCCTGTACAAAATACCACCGCCATCTATCGTCCACTTATAACAACTCTTCTTCCAGGCTTCCTAGAAATGTGATCGAATGAAAAAAAACTGTTGCCCTCAATGAGCTATGAAATTTGAACCCAATGAGCAATGACATGGCCAATAGCGCCATCTATCCCCACCAGTAACAAAAAAACAATAGTGTAACAAAACACCACCGCCATCTATCGTCCACTTGTAGCAACTCTTCTTCCAGTCTTGCCAGATGTGTGCTCTGATTCCAATAATAATCTGGTACCGCCAAAGAAATAGATAGATAGATAGAAACTCTTTATTGTGTACACCAGAAATACAAATTACAACACGATAGAAAACAAACCTTCACCTTTTTTTCACCTTGAAAAAGGCCGTCTAATGCGGTTGAAACTATAGTCGGAGTAACCGGCTTAATCTTACGTGAGTAATTCCCGTGTAACATAAATAAAACGATAGAAAACACTTACGAGCTAGTGCCACAAGTGGCGGCCTTATCGCTGAAAGCGATGAGCTATGAGATTTAGACCCAATGAGCAATGATATGGCCAATAGCGCCATCTAACCCCACCAATAACTAAACAATAGTGTAACAGCCACCGCCATCTATCGTCCACTTATAACAACTCGTTTTCCAGGCTTGCTAGAAATGTGTTCGGATGCAGACAAACTGGTGCCCTCTATGAGCTACGGTCTGCCTCTCACGCCGCAAGCAGACTCATGTCGCACCGCGAGACACGCTCTCACGCTTATTGCTACCGCTAGGTGAGTTTACATCCTTTTGAAATATAATTACCAAGCTGGCAGTCAAACGCAAGCCTATTATTCAATTATAATATCAGGTGATCTTATTGTTTGAGTATATCTTGAGGGCTATGCTCGGGGTTTATCTACGAGTACGAATCCGAAATGAGGAGATCCGTAGACGAACGACATAGCCCACCGGATTAGCAAGTTGAAGTGGCAGTGGGCAGGGCACATATCACTCAGAACAGATGGCCGATGGGGCCGAAAGGTTCTGGAATGGAGATCACGGACCGGTAAGCGCAGCGTAGGACGGCCACCCACAAGATGGACAGACGACCTAAAAGAGACCGCAGGGAAACGCTGGATGCAGGCCGCTTCCAACCGGCCCTTTTGGAGATCGATGGGGGAGGTCTATGTCCAGCAGTGGACGTCCTATGGCTGAAATGATGATGATGATATCTTGATGATGGTGCCAGTTTTGTGCAACATTTACTTATTTAAAACAAATTAATTAATTAAAATCTAATCTAAATGAATTTGCAAAATAGCAGCGAAATTAGTTTGATGTATTTAACGATTACGATAACGTTTTTTATTTTTCTCAGGAACCCGATGGTACTTGATAATGTTTAAAAGTTCTTAAATTTAATATTGTACTAGCATCACCCCTCGGTTTCGCGCTATCCTACAGAAACCATGATTTTTGCCGGGATAAAAAATAGTCTGTGTTAATCCAGGGTACAAGCTACCTCCACACTTACACACACAAACTTTCGTATTTATAATTTTAGTGTGATTGTGTAGATCACTGGTTTGCAAAACCAGATCTAAGTGCGATAACTTTGAATTTATTTTTATACTCACACACAGCAATGCACAGAAATATAGCTCTGAGGCAAAATATTTGTATCTTGGTTACGACCGTACCAACGCCAGAGAGTTGGTACATACTAAAATTTAATAACTGTTTTCAATCCAATTTGATCCTTATATCTCTCAAAATACAGACCAGCAGCCTTCATAACGACGATGGCCCGTGAGGTGGCTCGCTGCGCCGCCGCAGCCCAGAGTGGGCAGCCCTCGCCCGCCTACCACGCCCTCCAGCGAGGGCGTGCGGAAGTATTACGAGGGATAGAACTGCTCATAGACAGAATGCACAGCGAACTGCACGAGTTGTTGGTTGAGGTGAGTGAAACATTTAACGTACTACTAACGCCATCTAGTAGTGAACTCCACGAACTATTGGTTGAGGTTAGTTAACGTATTACTGGCGACCTCTAGTTTATAGAGTGGGCAACTCTTTTCAACCACGTCTTCCAGCAGGGAAGCTCAGGAGTGTTGAGAGATAAAACTACTTATACATATCACGCACAGCGCACTGCACGAGTTGTTGGTTGACGTGAGTTAACGTACTACTGGCGACATCTAGTTTATAGAGTGGGCAACTCCTATTTATCCATCCAACGTTCCTTATATACCAAGGAAGATATATTAAGAGGAAAGACAATAGCGGAACATTAGAGCGTAGCTCGGAAATTTGCCTAAAAACGGTATGAACTTAGATGGCGCCCTAACTTGAGCGTCGTATAGGTTGTATCGAACTTCCATAAGCGCTGCAGTCAGATAGCGTACGAAAGAGTTCTACAAATTACCATAGCGCTAGTATCGCAGTCAAATTTCGCAGCATTTCAAGAGAAGCTCAACTCATACCAATAGATGGCGCCTTTCTTTATTCCCTTGAAATGTTGCGAAACTTGACTGCGATACTAGCGCTACGGTAATTTGTAGAACCCTTTCGTACATTATCTGACTGCAGCGCTTACGGAAGTTCGAGACAACGTATACGACGCTCAAATTAAGGCGCCATCTAAGTTCATACCGTTTTTAGGCAAATTTCCGAGCCACGCTCTAATGTTCCGCTATTGTCTTTCCTCTTAGTCTATCTTCCTTGTTATATACGCAGCGTAGCATAATAATATTTTACGACTGTTTAATCCGTATAGAATCTGACTGTTTTGTCTGATAATGTTGTTTTTGTAATTGGTAGGTGATGGATATAATCCTGCACTGCGTGGACCAGTCTCACTTGAAAAGCAAAGGGCTCAACGAAGTGTTCCCAGCTATCTGCCGCTACAACCAAGTGTCACACTGCCCCGCCACGAGGAGGATCGCCGGTATGTTGCTAACTCAAAGTTATGATTACTAGACTTGTATTAATGCACTGTGTCCAAACTGTGTCACTCATTAATCTTGTTACTCATTATCAATAAATAATTAAAACAATAAATATTGAAATACTTCTCATAAGCAATGTAGGCAAGCCTGTTGCAGACCGTAGACGTAGTCCGTAGACAAACAAAAGTTACCGACATAGCCCACCGGATTAACAAGTCGCAATGGGCAGGGCACATAGCACGTAGAACAGATGGCCAATGGGGCCGCAAAGGTTATCAAATGGAAACCACGGACTGGTAAGCGCAGCGGAGGACGTCCACCTACAAGATGGGCAGACGACCTAAAAGAGACCGCAGGGAAACGCTGGATGCAGGCCGCTTCCAACCGCTCTTTTGGAGATCGATGGGGGAGGCCTATGTCCAGCAGTGGACGTTCTAAGGCTGAAATGATGATGATGAGGCGTTCAAACGTAAATAGCCACTCGCGCGAGTGTTCGAACGAGACGAACGATGCGCAGTGGCCGTCGCGCGAGTAGCGCGGGGAAACGAAGCTTCACTTGCGCAAGCATCAGCGCGAGTGCTACTAAGTACTTCCACTTGCACTAAGCAAAACGTTACAGACGATGCGTAGTATGTACTTGCTACTTCTTATTACCTTGAGTTACGTCTATGGGTGGGCAAATGTGGTAGTCGCGGCTTAGAGGCAGGTCTGAACCGATACTGCGAAATCGAGGCCTTTTTAATATAGTATTTAATGATTGACAACGTAGTTGTGATGCCTCTGGTGTTACAAGTATCCATAGGCGACGGTGACTGCTTACCATCGTGCGGCCCGTCTGCTTTTTTGCCACATTAACCACCGGCGCAGATAGTCCTTTTTTTTTTGACTTTCAGCATTTATGCCGAGACGGACCCATTTGACACTGATTGTATCCTCTAGATATAAGTTTTTTGTAAAGGTGTCGAATAAAATTTATTTTCTTTCTTTTCTTTCTTTCTTTTCTTACATATGGCATTAAAAAAATGCGTGTTCCAAAGCCCTCAACTTCAAATCCATTGTGTTCCAGTGGGCAGCCACACAGGCCAGCTGGCCATGTACGAGCTTCGCGCGGGCCGCTGTCAGTCCCTCGCGGCGCACAACGGGCCCGTCACTGCCTGCGCGTTCAGCCCGGACGGACGTTACCTCGTCTCTTACGCCACTGCTGACAACAGGCTGTCGTTTTGGCAGAGCACCGCTGGTAAGTGTCGACCGCGCGTTCAGCCCGGACGGTTATGCCGAGGTCAGCATATTTTTTTTATTTTTTTTTATTATAAATAGGGTTGCGCTTGGCCGCCAACTCGCCCCATGTTAAGCGATGATGCGGTCTACGATGGAGCACGCTTGCCTAGAAGAAACCTATTCACTCTAGACTTGAAGACACCCAGATTGTAACTATCGGGGAACACCCATTCAGACAGCGAATTCTAGACTAGCAGTATTTGCGTCGCTTGTGCTGCTCTGCCGAATTGGCAGCCGCGCCAACCCTACCTTGTGTCCCAGGAAGATGTGACGGCGCCAAAGTATCGACACAAGTCGCGTCCCATAATACATAACTAAATTTTACAACAACTTGTTAGAATGTGTCAGCTGATACCAATATCTCCGTCCAGGTATGTTCGGGCTGGGTGCCGCGCAGACCCGGTGCGTGAAGTGCTACAGCACGGCGCCGATGGCGGACGTGTCGCGGCTGAACCCGGCGCGCCTCGCCCGCCTCGTCTGGACCAACTCGCGCTCCGTCACCCTCATGCTGGCCGACGGCTCGGAGACCAGGTTCAACGTTTAACGCAAACTAGTGTCAACACAGAAAAATGCAACTTAAGGCATCGAGATACAATATACAGTGTAAACTCTATATAGTATTACGAATAGCAGTTTATATGGTATCTCCACAACAAATATTAATATTTGTTTTAAATGTTTATCGGGACTTATCGCGTATTATTCAGTCAGCTCGTGACCACGGCCATTGTAACATGGTCGAAACGTCGAGCGAAAGGTACATATTTTTACCTATATTAAATAATACGTGATAAGTCCCGATAAACATTTAAAACATGTGTTCAAATTGCGAAAGTTTAAAAATTAAATATTAATATTGATACAAATAGCAACGCTTATTGCGTATAGTCTGTTATCTTCGTCTGATGTTTTTTGCTGCTCCAGTATTTAATTTAATTTTATATAATATGTGTTAGAAAGTACCGGTTATTGCTGAATAATGACGCATTGTTGTCGTTATTTAGAGTGGGTGTGATGCTACATAGTGTATCATTGTATAGACAACAAGGTAAACCAACCAAAGTCAAGTAATTTCGACATATATTTTCACTGATTTACTACACAGCACTGATCCATCAGCCTTTCGGCTTCCAATCCACAGTTCGACTGACCTGACGGCTACTGAACGACCCAATATATACTTCCCCCTCTACTTAAATTAGCCCCTCCTACTGCAATCGCCAACAACCAATGACAAGTGACACCGATTTTGACTTTGATACTCATAAATATTCATGGACGTAAGTACGTCCATGTAAATATTGATACATATTTACAACTATTGACAAGAATCACCACATTAGCGACACTTTATTCAACGACAAACTCCCTAAAACGTCGAAATAGCTTGACTTTGGTTGGTTTACCTTGTTGTCCATACAATGATACACTTTGTAACATCACACGCACTCTAAAAATGTCAGACAAAGATAACATAAGCATTGCTATTTGTATCAATATTAATATTTGTTGTTTGTAAAATTTTATACTTTTCTAGTAAATGCATATTATAATAGTAAAATAACTTCTCTTCATTTAACGACAACTCTCAATAACGCCATAAAATGCGCAGTCCCTTAAGTGTCGCTATATAGAGTTTACACTGTATATATAGTCACAATCGTGCCAAAAAAATGTCTGTACCAAAACTCGGCGCACGCTGCGAATTGCGCAGAATTTTTGGTTAGTTACAAGGTAACCGCGCTCCGAGTACAACGCCGCGCGATGCCAGACCTACGATGATATAGCGGACAACTAACGTTGAACACTATGCAAGCGACATAACGTCTACATTGAAGTAAATGTGGCATTGTGAAGTATATAATTGATACAATGTATGTACAATGACGCTCGGACGTTTTTGACTGTTTTCACTGAGAGATTGTGACTCTATAGGAATTGTATCTCGATGAGTTAAGGTCGTTAAACATAAATAAATTCCTTCCTGTCCAGAAAGTGGAATTCCCAAGGTGTTGAATTCTCATGATTTTGAATTCCTAATATTATGTTGATTCCCAAAATGTTGAATTTCCTAAATATTTAATTCCTAATATGTTGATTCCCAAAATGTTGAATTCCCAAAATATTAAATTCCTAATAATGTTGATTCACAAAATGCTGAATCACTAATATATTGATTATCAAAATATTAAATTCCTAATATGATTTCCAAATATGAAGTTTTGAGTTTTCAAAATGTTGAATTCTCGTAATGTTGAATTTTGTGATATGTAAAAATGTGTAGGTACAAAACGCAATTTAAGAGACCTACTTTTACTTAATAAATTAAAGATCATAGCTTCGACGGTTAAAAAAACTCGGCGAATGAAAAGTAAAACCACAGAAAAGAGTTTATATTAGAACGGCTGTCAAGGCATTTTTGTAAGAAATTTGTTGTAGCCAGTTGCACCCATATAAACGAAACGTCAGTCATTTGAAATCAGCTAGCAACTGTGATGCGGACAAAGAACTTTGAGAACTAACCCAAAAAGGTAAGGTCCAAGTTCTTTGGATGCGGAGTTCGATGCGTTGACATAAATAAGAATGTTCACTCATAATGCCTGGTAACAGATTTTCCTTCTCATTTCCGTTCTATTTACTTCTCTTTTCTGTGAGTAAACCCCTAAATTACTAGCTTAAAATATAGGCATCTACGAAACTTATGCAATCCTGATTATATATTAAGCATTTAACTGCACATTCTTGTTATTAAAATGTAGTGTTATTTAGCAAATTGTATATAAATGCTATTTTCATGTTAATAAGTATGATTTTTAGTATTTTTGACGCTGTCAGACCGTATGATATTTAAACATTGGTTTAGGCCCTGTGTCGACTTAAGTGACATGACATGTGTCGATTTTATTGTACAACTAAACTAAACTTATCTGGGAGTACAAAAAATATCTGTCCTCTTCATTATGACTGCCCCGGTGGCTCAGTTGGTAGGGAACCTATCTTCTGTGCTTGGAGGCGTGGGTTCGATTCCCATCTAGGACAAACATTTGTGTGATGAACATTTGTGTTTGTTCTATGTCTGGGTGTTAATATCTATTTAAGTATGTATTTAAAAATATATATGTACGTATATCAGTTTCTGGCAGCCATATCACAAGCTTTGCTTAGTTTGGGGTCAGATGACCGTGTGTGAAAAAATGTCCCAGATATTTATTTTATTTCAATATGTGAAAAATAGGATGGGTATTTAACTGTTTTTACTAAATTACCTTAAATTGTCTATAATCTATATCTTTATTAAAACAAAGTCGTGTATATTAAACCATTTATAACTCCAGAATTGCTGGACTGATTTTTATGATACTTATTTTGTTGGATTTCTCTCCGCTCCGAATAAAAGAAAAAGTTTTAAAATATCGGGAAAGAACCACAAAAAAACTAATTAAGGTATTTGATTTTACCATACATTTTATATGGAACGGCAAGAAATGAAGTCTATTACACCATATATGGAGGAGGCCTATGTCCAGCAGTGGACGTCCTATGGCTGAAATGATGATGATGACACCATAGACAAAAAAACATCTGAGTCAAAGGGGGTTGCTGTCGCTACCAAGGAGGTTCCTTTAAGGAAGTATATACTGCAGGTGAAACCGCAAGGCGCAGCTAGTATTATAATAAAGCAATATTTTGATATAATATTCAGTATTTGTATAATAAATGGACAATCAGTATTTTTTACTATCACGTAAACACTCCCTTTGACATTTATCCTTTGACTCACACTCGCCATACAATTGTTGACTATCATTTGCATGTGACGTCATAAGGACATTCCTAAATAAAGCGTTCACAGTCAAGTCACGTGATTAATAGAAAAAAATACTTATTTTGTATTTTACTTAAAATTAGGACAATATTTTGGGGTATTTAGTGATTAAATAATAATCATTAAAAAAATCTACAATTACACCAGTGTGAATCATATTTTTAATACAGTCAAATACTATTTTTAAAGCTGTTTAGTTTAGAAAATAGTACAATAAAATCGATGATTTTGTACTCCATACAGATACAGAAACTTATCAAATTACAAAACCAATAATTTGTCATTTCACATGTCTCATTGCATAGGTGGACATCGAGCCTTAGACGAATTTTGATGCGGAACAGTAGTTTTATGTTATTTATTGTGATGTAACGAAATTATTTAGTATTATTGTTATTTATTTGATGTTGTTATTATAATCGATGTATCTTGTATAATCACTGAATAAATCATTGTAAAGTTTATCTTTTTGTTTTATTTTAAACTAGCGACCCGCCCCGGCTTCGCACGTAAATTACACCCGTGCGAAGCCGGGCGGGCGGGTCGCTAGTGATATACAGGGTGTCCGGTGGCGGATTTATGTTTTTGAAAGCAAATAAAAGAAAAACTTATAAACTTAGGGTTTTATTAAGTAATTTAATCAATAAACGCATAATGCGGATTTCACTTTTTAAAAATCACTTCGTCTAAATGCTGTCCATTTATACGCACACACTGTTCAAAACGGTCCACCGTATTACGGGCTACGCGCTGCAACAGGCTCGGCTGGATTTGCTGAATTTCATTGCGGATATTTTCCTTCAACTGCACAACAGACAAAGGATTATTGGCATAGACTTTGCTTTTGAGATAGCCCCATAAAAAAAAGTCCATTGGAGTTAAATCTGGTGACCTCGGAGGCCACGAGATGTCACCAAAGCGGCTTATCAATTTCCGTGGAAAATTTTGTCGAAGTAAAGCCATAGACGTCCTGGCTGTATGCGGAGTCGCCCCATCTTGCTGAAACCACGTGTGCGTCGAGTAGGATGGATGTGCTCGCAAATTTGGTAAAAAATATTCAGTGATCATGCGTCCATAGTTTTCACTGTTGACATTTACAGCTTCACCCCGAGAATTCTCAAAAAAATAGGGACCGATGATTCCATTCGTCGATAATGCGCACCAAACAGTAACTCTTGGGCAATGCAGGGGCCGCTGATGTTTTTGTCGTGGATTACGTCTTTTTGGGGCCCAGTAACGACAGTTTTGTTTATTGACATGGCCGTTCAAATGAAAATGGGCCTCATCGCTCCAGAAAACGCAATTTACTGTGCGAAATCCCTCCAACATCCGTTCGCAGAAGTTTTTTCTTAAAATGAAGTCATTTTCTTTAAGTTCTTGGACTATCTGGATCTTGTAGGGATGGAACTTTAAGTCTTTTTTTAAAATTTCGTGAACAATGCTTTTAGGAAGTGTCAAAGCAGCTGCTCTTTTCCGCACTGAGAGTCGTGGATTTTCCCGTAAGCTTCTTTCAACTTCTTGAACGTTTTCTGTGGTCCTTGATGTTCTGCTCGGTCCCGGCTGAGGGTTATTTAAAGCAGAAGATGTTTGGCGGAACCTTTGCACCCACGATCTAATCAAATTAACACTTGGTCCATCGCTTAATCGCCGAATATTGTAGTGGGCACAAAACTGTCGGCGCGCAGTCACGTAAGAATCACCACTCTTAAAAAATGCCTCAATAGCGTACGCACGGTGCTGCCCCGACCACTGCGGCATTGTGACTAACAAATCCGCATTCGCGGCGCGTCGAATGACACCGCTCTCCCCCCGCACCGTTTATAACTTTTTTAGATATACCCTTTCAAAAACATAAATCTGCCACCGGACACCCTGTATATAAACCTTCCGTGAAAATGTATCCTGATGGTGAAAACCGAATCAAAATCCGTTGCGTGGTTTAGGAGGAGTTAGGGGCCATACAGACAGATAGACGCGGAAAGCGACTTAAATTTATACTATGTAGAGGTTTCCTAGATACATTTTAATTCCGCTTTAAGTTAATAAGGAAAAAGGTACAATAAAAAAAAATTCTTTATTAATAACTCCATAGTTACAAGTCAAACTTCTCCAGTACACTTTGTACATCGATGTATATAAACTTATATACACAGTATATGTTAATAATATTATTATGTGTACATGGTTGCAAGACCTGGTCCCTTACAGAAAACCACAGAATGAAGCTTGCAAAGTGTCAACGAGCAATGGAGAGAAGTATGTTAGGAGTAAAATTGAAAGATAAAATAAAAAACACAGAAATTAGAAAAAAAACTAAAGTTGCCGATATTCTTGCTCGTATTGACCATCAAAAATGGGGCTGGGCAGGACACATGCTACGTTGTAAATAAATAAATGGAGTAAGCTGGTCACTCTATGGTACCCAAGGGACAGTACAAGAAGACAGGGACGTCCAACAAGAAGATGGGATGATGACATTCGACTGACCCTGGGGCCATACTGGACAAGATTGGCAGATATAGAGAGCAATGGAGACAGTTGGAGGAGGCCTATGCCTAAAGGCACACCGAACTAAGAGACATTTTATAAAACTTTAGAAATAATTTATGTTAAAATCTTATTCGGAATAAATGGCTATTGTATTGTATTGTACATAATTCAAATTACGTACTTACGTAAAGTACTTAACGGACAAGGAGTAAGAAATAAAACAACCATAATTATGCCTGTTAAAAATTCGTCCAATGTCGCAGTAACATTCTCTCTCTCTCTCTCTCTCTCTCTCTCTCTCTCTCTCTCTCTCTCTCTCTCTCTCTCTCTCACACACACATATTCTGTGAAAATTTGAACTCGCTAAGTAGGGAGGCGTTAAAAGGCAGACCAGACTTCAATGGAAAGACAGCATGGGCTTAGTATAGGGTCTCGTTTACACCTTTTGGGTACGGAACCCTAATAACAGACAGAGGACTTATCTTAGCATGTGTAAAACTGTATGGCTGAATCACTTTATCGAGGTGAAGCTGATAAAAGGAATATGATTAATTTATTATTAGCCTGCAGAAGGCGGCTGCTACAAAAACAAGTAGAAAAGTGGGATTATGCCCCGAAGTAGAAAAGTGGGGTAGGTACATGCCACGTCCGCCCACTTGCTTCACCCATTAGTGGGTGCATGGGTAATATCGCATTTACCCCTGAACCCACTGCATTAACGGCCTCTTATACCAAATTTGACGGTTTTAAATCAATTTTATTCAGTTAAATTAAAATATTTGAGCTGGAAAAAAATACATGTCACATACATATACATCTGTGTTTGAGTTTATGATTTGGTTCAAAACACGATAGAATAAACTTTCCTCGATCAAAAAAAAATCTGAGACAAAGTCTATTTAGTTATTTTTTTTTCGTTTTATGCTCTAATGAAAGCTCGTAGCAACCTGGAAACACATTCTATTTAAAAAAAATTAGTTTGGATAGATTGTTGATAGTGACTAGTTCCGTTTTTTTGTGAAATTAAAAGCGTAAAAAGGTCGCAAGAATGCGCGCTCAGTACCGCGCCAGGCGTCATCGAGGTCGGATCTATGTTCGTTTTTGTCGTTGCACTCCCCCCGGTGGCGTCCTGACGTGGCGAAATACATCGTCGGTATAACTTGGCGGGGGCTGAGGGAGCGTTTTGTTGCCTACGCGACTCGGATAACCGCCCGTTAATAAAACTTTTGTTGTATGCACAGAATAGAATAAAAAGTCGTTGTATGGGTCCCCATACGATAACAATAGCCAAGTGCGAGTCGGTGACATTATTCTGGTCACTACCAAGTTATACAGCCTGTGCCTAGCCTAGTGCGGGAATCGCAGTTATCATCTATACTTTCTTACCTAACTCGCTCATAAGCATAAGTGTCGCCGCACACGGGCCACCGGCCACTACCACAAAACGCCGCCACTGGCATATTTCCTGTAATTTTCGTACATTTTATATGGACTCGCCGCACACGGTTGGCGCCGGTGGCGGCCACACGCTACAAATCGTCGCAGCTTGCTTCTTGTGGCCCGCACCGGCCACTAAACGCCGACACAAAACGCCACCACACGCCACTCGCGCAATTCCGCGCCCCTCTCCCCTTACCTCAGTAAACCTGTTAGAGTTGACGGTATGACGGTAACGCACGTCGGTTTATCAAAAGTAGCGCAATTAAACCTTCTTCGTCCGAGTTCATTATGATACTGCATGCATGGGTTAAAAAAAGTAGCAGCCAACGACCGCAATTGGCGACCACCGGCCACAAGTGGCTGTAGCGAGCTTCAGCTACCTTTGCGGCCGCTTCTAGCTTCTCGTGGCGGCGTTTGTGGCTGAGGCCGGTGGCCCGTGTGCGGCGACCCTAAGACTTACTATATTTCTTGCTTCACTCTGTTTGATGTTTGTGCATACCTTATTTAAGCGTATGTTTATGTCAATAAATATATTTTCATTATCATTCAAAATGTTATCATTTTCTGTCGGGCTCGCGCATTAAGGGTTCCGTACCATCACAAAATTCAAAAACGATATTACCAGTTATAACTTGGTATTAAACAGAAATTTGTCACCGACTCGCACTTGGCCATTATTTATTATTATACTTTAGAGTGTACCTACTATAACCATGTCAAGTTTGGCGTTTGTACGTATTACCGTTTTTACATTAGAGCTAATACAAAAATACGTTTATTGTATGGGGTTTTTTGTTTTTACTTTTTGACTTTATTAACGTTACATACTGTGAAAAATTCACCAGTACGTTTAGTACAAGTTTTTATAGTATTCGAAAACTTTTTTCGTTTTCGTATTGTTCCATACATTGCTGGGCTAAAAGGTATTCGAAAACTTTTTTCGTATTAGAGTGAAGCAATCTTTACCGCCACTTACTACCGATTTTAGTTCCTCCACGTTTCCGATAGAGGCGCTTTACTAAAATGTATGGAACAATACGTAAACGAAAAAAGTTTTCGTAAACTATCAAATCTGGGACTAAGTGTACTGGCTATCTATCACGGTGCGAAAGATTCATCCGTTTAAAGGTAGGACACACAGACATCGTAGGCTTAGTAATAGGGTCCCGTTTATACCCTTTGGGTACGGAACCCTAAAAAAGTCAGTGTGTAATGGTGAACCCAGTTTTTAGGGTAGTAGTAGAGCTGTAGTTTTTTCAGTATATAAATAAAATAGAAAAACACCAATAATTTTTAGAAAGTTTTTTTTAATAAACTTACATACACATTTTTGTTTATATCATACGAGAATTACTTACGTAAGATTAAGCCAGTAAATCAGACTATACTTAAATAGAGATCAAATCTCCTAAATATGGCAACATAGCCTTACAATAGCAACACTTAAACTAGAGCCAATTTTGTAGATCGCATTCGACAATAGGGTATTTGACACTGGTGGAAATAAAATATTATTTTGATAATAATAATAACTCCTAAATTTAATTGTTTAAATTTAAAAACACTATTTTTAATCTATGTGTCACGTGACTCGAAAATCCAAACAGTGCGTGACGTCAATTTTGTGACACATCGTATTGAGCACATAAACAAAACAAACAGATAGAAATCAAATCCATTGTTTGTAAAAGTTTATATAAACGACGATATTATAAAATATTAGGACCCGGGTATGTCCTAAAACTGCGACCAGAACCACCGGAGGATGGGCAGCAGCGTCCTATTAGTACACGGTGAACGTACTGCGATCCCCAAGCCGCCTGCCAAGCGTGGGGATTATGGCAACACCCCTCTCTGAGAGGGAGGCCTTTGTCCAGCAGTGGACGTTTAATGGCTGATGATGTGTGTGTGATATAAAACGAGTTTATGATGGTGATACGATCAGTGATACTCCTAATGAAAATGGGTTTAGAAATATAATAAGGTCTCTTTAAAAAATCAAAGCTTAACTTTTTTCAATTAATCATCATCATCGGCCAGAAGACGTCCACTGCTGAACATAGGCCTCCCCCTTTAACCTCCACACTGAACGACAGCCTGCCTTTTGTATCCACTGGATGCCCGCGACTCGCACAATGTCGTCGGTCCATCTAGTGGAAGGCCTACCTACGCTGCGTCTTCCGGTTCGTGGTCTCCATCCAACCTTTCTTCCCCATCGGTTATCGGTTCTTCGAGCGATGTGGCCTGCCCATTGCCACTTCAACTTGCAAATTTTAACAGCTATGTCGGTGACTCTGGTTCTTTGGCGAATATCCACGTTTCGGATTTTATCGCGCAAAGAAACTCCGAGCATAGCTCTCTCCATTACCCGCTGTTTTCAATTAATAACACATATTTATTGTAATAATGATAAAATAAGTCAATTTTACGATTTACTTCGATTAATAGTCATCTTTTTATTCTACCATCACCAGATGTAAAGTTCCGCTTCCATTACATATTTCTTCTCTACTCTCATTTCCAAACAAAAAATTAATTTTTGCATTAGTTAATTTTATCCAATCTAATAATATCCGTATTTAGTTTTTCCTCTGTTAGTAGTGTCATCAACCAGGATTACATCGTTTTTAGACAAACTCAATTTCTCCTCCCTCACTGTTAATGGCAAAATTGCCCCAACAACAAATGGGGCCGTAGCAAAAAAAAAACAAAAAAAAAAAAAAAACAATAGACTGACAGATGTCAAATGTGATCTATTAAATTGACCCTTAACTGCACTGCACCTAGGGTTACCATCCGTCCGGATTTGGGCGAACTTTTGGACATTAGTCCGGCTTTTTTTGATAAACACAAAACAAAAATCTTTAAAATACGAACTAACATACTACAATGTTCGGGAAGTTTTAGATAACACTTTTAAATTTTGTTTTGGTAACCCTTACTGTGCCCTGTAATTAAAAACTTAAACATACTCTAATATATAGCTAGCACCACTAACAGTTTTAACACTATTTGGCGTTTACATATACCACAGACTAGGTAAAGCAAAATAAAATTAATGGACGGGCCCAGAAGAAGCGCATTTATGAAGATTACAAAATGAGCGCCGGCGCTCACTGCGTTTCAGTCGGTCTCTAGCCGTAGAAAGTGCAACACGCGTCTATTGTTACATGAAAACGAACCATCTGACAAAATTATGCCTTCGTGTGATTTCCCGAAGTGTAAATACACATTAAAAAACCGCTATCAATTTTTTGTAACAAATTTTCTGTACATGGTTATAATTAGGTGTTGAAGTGTATGTCCAACGGTTTTGCATCGTTTTTACTGAGCAAGTTCAATGGTTATGGCCCGTCCATTCATCTTATTTTGGTCGAAGCATATACCCATAAAGGGCAGCCAGAGACATTCAACAAATTCAAACAAAATAGCCATCAGAATATTAAAATGTACTTTAATAAATAACTTTTACATGGGTCGGCCCCGTTCTCTTCCCGTGGTTCACCTAGCTAGTTCACCTGGGTGGACAGAAAAATAAAGCAAAAACTTCTTACTTAGTTCACGGAGCATATTTTGGAAAATATTATGAACCAATGGTACATAGTTATTGTTAAAAAAATTATGGCTGACCGCAGACATTCGGTTTCTAAGCGTTATCACGTAAAATTATTATCGTCCATCCCCTTTCTTATCATCATCAGCCAGAAGACGTCCACTGCTGAACATAGGCCTCCCCTTTTAACCTCCACACTGAACGACAGCCTGCCTTTTACATCCACTTGATGCCAGCGACTCTCACTATGTCGTCGGTCCATCTAGTAGGAGGCCTACCTACGCTGCGTCTTCCAGTTCGTGGTCTCCGCTCCAGAACCTTTCTTCCCCATCGGTTATCGGTTCTTCGAGCGATGTGGCCTGCCCATTTCCACTTCAACTTGCAAATTTTAACAGCTATGTCCGTGACTCTGGTTCTTTGGCAAATGTCCACGTTTCGGATTCTATCGCGCAAAGAAACTCTGAGCATAGCTCTCTCCATTGCCCGCTGTGTGACTCTGAGTTTTTCCAAAAGGCCAACAGTTAAGGACCACGTCTCAGTACTATATGTCATCACTGGCAACCACACACTGGTCAAAGACCATTGTCTTTAGGCACTGTGGTATCTTGGACGAGAAGATGTCACGCAATTTCCCGAACGCTGCCATCCGAGTTGGATTCTTCGGGCGACCTCTTTGCCTAAGTTGGACTTACCTAACTGAACAATCTGTCCAAGATAGGTCAACAACTTCGAGAGTATCGTTCCCAATCGTACCGGCACGGGTTCAACATGGACATTGGACATGATTTTTGTCTTGTCCATGTTCATTTTAAGACCCACCTGTTGGGAAAGGCCACTGAGGTCGCTGAGCATCGTATTTAAGTCCTCCAGCGACTCTGCCATGATGACTATATCATCGACAAAACGACGGTGAGTGATGTATTTGCCATTGATGTTGATGGCTAATCCGTTCCATTCCAAGAGCTTGAGAACGTCCTCCAATGCGTTCGTGAACAGTTTCGGAGAGATAACATCTCCCTGTCTCACGCCTTTCTGCAATTGGATTGGTTCTGTGCTCTCGTCCTGCAATCGGATCGACATGGTGGCGTTTCTATACAAACATTTCAACAATTCGATATGCCTATAGTCGATATGACAACGCTGAAGGGACTGCAATACTGCCCAGGTCTCCATTGAATCAAAGGCTTTCTCATAGTCCACGAACGCTAGGCATAATGGCCGATTGTACTCCTCAGTCTTCTGTATAATCTGGCGGAGCGTGTGTATGTGGTCTATGGTGCTCCAGCCTTTACGGAAACCGGCTTGTTCGGGAGGCTGAAAGTCATCAAACCTGCTTTCGAGACGGTTCGTAATGACTCTGGAGAACAACTTGTACACATGGCTCAGGAGTGAGATGGGTCTATAATTCTTCAATAAGGTGTTATCACTTTTTTTGAAGAAAGCACCACCACACTCCTGTGCCATGCTTCAGGCGTAGTACCATCGATCGTATGACGGAATTAAATAAATTCGCTCGCAGTAGTTCTGTCGTGATTCCGTCATCACCCGGTGCCTTGCTGTTCTTAAGCTGTTTCAGAGCCATTCTAATCTCGTAGAAGCTGATGTCTGGAATGTCCTCAATGTAGTGTCGGGTCATAAACGACCCGCAAAAGACCTCAGAAGCTTTCAGACGAAACCATTAAGCTAATAAAAGACCGGACTGAGATGAGACTGCAATCTTCAGCTGATATGTTTTTTTTTTTTTTTTTTTTAACGCTGATAAGTCCGCGTTTGACCACCAACTCGCCTGTTGGTAAGCGACGATGTGGTCGAAGATGAAGCACGCAGACTTAGAAGATACCTATTCACTCTGGCCTTGAAAAGGCCCAGGTTATATCTCTCAGGGAACAGGGAAGCTGGCAGGTTGTTCCAAACTTTGGCCGTACGGATTAGAAACGTAGAATCGAAACGTTTGGTACGTATCCAAGGAAAATCCACAATGTATGGGTGGTAGTGGGCCGTTTTTCTACTTGTCCTGTAGTAAAAAGGGGATGGCAGGATAAGGTCATGTAGCTCTGATGCACATTCTCCGAAATGAATGAATATGTCGGAATATGGCCAACTTAATAGACGAATATCGAAATCGGTGCGACACGATCTGCGCTCCTACAATACAAGATGTATTAGGGATGCAATTGAGCGGAACCAGGGCTCGAAAGTGTTCGCGAAGAATTCGTCTATTGTGAAAAGCCAAATGACAAAGCTGAAGATCGGCAGGATGAAGGATGGCAGTATCATTTCGTCAAAGTCGGAGATTCTGAAAGAGCTTGAGAGGCTTTACGGACAGTAGTACACCTTGACACGACAGCCTATTGTCAGTACAGCTCAGGACAAGAGAGCTAAACTGACCCGACACTACACTGGTCAACTGCGCCGAAATAACGGGAGCTCATTCCGCTACCTTACCACGGTAAATATCCCGTAAATAATCATATAACTTTAGTGAACAACTGTGATAGTTTAAAGCAGTGTTTTATAATAAGTTAGTTACCATAAAACGGTCGGTGGTCAAATCGTCTAAAATGCCCCACGTGATGGGACCTGATATTTACAACAGACTTCCACAGACGGTGATTGATGCTCCGAGCTTTGCATCTTACAAAAACAGGCATATAGGCAGTATAGGCTTATTATGCAAGCTTTTTATGAATATAGTGATTTTTTCGATTTTAAGATAGTATAGATAGCGTAATACTATTGTATAGCAAATTTTTAACATAATATTATTTTGTATACTGCGCCTGACTTGTAATTCCTATAATAAAGTTATATGATTATTTACGGGATATTTACCGTGAGTGAACAACCGTGATAGTTTAAAACGTGAATTCCTATAATTATCAATAAATCTATGTCTATGTAAATTTTATATAGTTATGTTTATATATAAAACTGCGGACGTTTATTGACTACTAGCTGCGTCCCGCAGTTTCACCCGCGTAGTGATGAAAAATGGTGATGATAATGATGAAAAGTAGCCTGCTTCACTCTCTGGCTCTTGAACCCACATGTATTATACCCATGCACAAAATCAGGTCGATCCGTTGCAGCGTGAAAGAGGAACAAACATCCATACATCTATACATACAAACTTTCGCGTTTATAATATTAGTAGGATAATTTAATTTTCTACGCGTTCTATGTATAATTTTTCGAGGGACTTTAAGCGTTAAATTTAACATCAGGTGAGATTGTGGCCAAACTAGCCGTCAATGTCTTTTATACTTAAAGTTTATATCATCAGCAAAATCTTCGTCTTCACTCGACGAGTCCTTTTTTTCATGATTATGCTTTATAACTTTTCGAGCCTCCTCGTTATTATCTTCCTCTACATCAGATGCAAATTCTAGAGCATCTACATCATAAACAATCCATTTCTTGGTCGTGAAATCTTTTCTCAAATTTAGCCAGTTTCTAGACATCATTTTAACAAGTCTCACTTGGATATATTGTCCTTTATTTGAATGCACGCATTTTCCTGGTACGACCACCCCGTAGAAATCAAACTCGAATTCGTATGGGATGTCATTGTGCCACGTTTGGAATTTTATGTTTCGTTCCTTAATTTCTAAAGTGTAATCTTCGACGCCAATCAAGTTGATTTTCATTGTTACGGTGTTTTTGTTTTGTCGCCAGATAATTTTGGGCTTTCTTGGAGGATCGACCGATTCTGTAGTTATCTTATCAGCAGATGTTTCAGCCGCTATAGATGAAAGATCGTCCGAGTCTAAGGTATCGTTATTCAGTCTTTCAGGAACTTCCTCCTTGAATATTTTACGCCTGAAAACGTTTAATGCTTTGACTCTTTCATCGGTTATGTCAAAATCATCAGAATCCAGAGATGGTGACATTGGTCGCGATTTTTGCTTTTCATTGGTTATTATTAAATTGCTGCTGGCAACACTACTATTTAAGGTAGATTCTTTGCTCTTTCCATTTGTATCATCACTGATTGTGAAGTCTTTTTCCAATTTATCACATGACTCGTTCTTTTCCGATGTGTCTGTGATATTATTTGTTTTGAATTCATCATCTGCTGTTGTCTTTTTTGATGGTATAACATTATCTACATCTATGGTGTCTTCGTATTTTGTTATATTAGCTTTGGAAGGTTGGCCAAACATTCCCAGTAAATCCTTATCGACGTTCACATCCCACTTATCTGAAATATCTGACTCACTATCACTATTGACCAAAGGCACAGATCGTATTGGCTTCCCGAGCAGAATGTGAAGAGGTATGTCGTTATTTTCACTCGTCTCGCTTTCTTTAGGTTGGAAAGGAACCAGATCTTTTACGACCGGAGTTCCATTGTGCATTGTAGAATTATATTTCTCTGTAACATCTTCGTCGCTAATATCTGATGAACTATCTGTGAGTTTTACATGCTTTATATTGAGTTGTTCGTCGATATATTTTTCTTCGTCTTCGATTACTTTAGCCAGATTTAATTCGATCATCATTTTGTTGACATCTATATCCTCTTCGGAATACGTGTCGAATAGCACCACGCCGTATTTGTGCCCTCCCGTTACTGCAGCTGCTTCTTTCGTGAAGTACTTTACAAATAACTGTTTCTGATTGCCATCCTTGTCTTCGAAACAGTTGTCGATTAGCCAGTATGTGCTGAATTCTGGCCAGGCATCTGCATCGCCAGGGGGTTTGAGACCGACTAGTCGACACTCGATAGCTTGGAAAGGTATACGGTGCATTATATTAGCTGTGATAGGCTTCAGTTTATTGACAGCCACCTCTCTCCAGTCGCCATTATCAACAAAGAAGCAATTCACTATTTTGTCATTCGTAACTTTGTCAATCCTAGCTCGTTCGTACGTCGCGTCATCAGGGAACTCTGCTAGCACAATGCTTCCAACGCATATTTCTTTTTGGTCTAATTCCGGAGCCTTTTCCACATATTCTTTTATATCTTTTAACAGCATGTCGACCACTTTTTGGAATTTTACCTGACGCAAGAATATTGTACCAGCGTCGATGACTCCCGCGAGAATCGCTGCCGAGAAATCGTCTTTATCGAGATGTGCCCACTTTGGAGATTTTTGAACGTTTGCTGCAACTTTCGGTTCGTTTACGTCAATCGAGTTTATCATACCACCAATTTTTTTCAGCTTCTCAATGTGTTGGGGGTTGGGTTCAGCGTGACAATCTAACAGCTCTTTTTTGAAATCTCGTCTCACTACTGTCTCGCCTAATGATGAAAGATCGACACAAGCTTCCGCTGTGTCAACGAAAATAGTGTTCCCTAAAGTCATTACCACTTGTCCTCTTATGTAAAGTCCGTGTTCACGCTCACGATCTGTCATTTGATAGAGATGTTCTTTTGCAGCGAGAGAGAATGTAACATCTCTGTTTCTGGGCTGAATGTTGGCCAATCTGACCTTGACTACGTGTGTTTCAATGGCTTTAAGATCATCAGGCAAGTAATACAAGAGAACGTCAGAAACGACTGTCATCTGTTCTTCTTCTAACAGATTGATCACGACATGATAAGCATTTTTCTTGTCACTAGGAATCACTTTTAACACTCTACATCTTTCGAAGAAGTTTGGTTTGAGAGCAACAGCACAAAGGTCACCTACTTTTGGTACCCCGTGGAGTTTTCGATTGATTTCTTTGCTGTAATGCATGCCCATTTTTAGTGACAGTGTGTTGTAGTTATTGGCGAACTTAACAGGTCCGGTTTTAGTCATTTTTGAGAGAACCCTAGCCGAATATGTGACAGCAGAATCGTAGTGGGTAATCTTGAATGTGATGAGCCCTTGTTTCGGCATCCAGTCTTTAGGTTCGTCAAATTCTTTGAACACTGTGTGACGCTCTGAGCAGTTCGACATGTCAACGCACTCTCCAAGCATTAGCAAATTGTTGCAGATCGGATTTAAGTTTTCTGCCTTCTTCAAATCGTTGGCCTCCAAAACCTCTTGAAGAACACTGTCTAAATTCGGGAAGGCTTCTTTTGTGCAGCGCTTCACGAAATGTAGTATTTTCGGCAGTTGTTCCACATTAGTTTCGTCGAGTAATATCTGGATTTTAACGTCGTCCTTCTCAGGTCCGAATATCGACGCGTAATTTTCGTTCAAAACAGAAAATCGTTTGCAGAACATCGAGAATAGCTCCGGCATCGAGAAATGGACGAGATAGTTCGCGTTTGTTATGTTCAGATGGGTGAGATTCCCATCACAACAGATCAGAATTGGTCCCAAGACAGGTTCTTGGTAGTTAGCCCAGGATTCGTTCAGCCTGCATAAGTCATGTAAATCCATCGTGTTATTGCATGCAAAGACTACATGCTTCTGTGATGTCAAAGTGTTCTCCAATAGGGTGACTTCTTCATTCTCTCGGCAAACTATGACTTTCCTTTTAGTTCGATCTATTCCTTCAAAAAATTTAACGACTGAGTTTACTTTGTTGGGTTGGCCTTTGACGAAATTGACTGATGTCTTCGTTTTAGAGTATAAAACGCACTCTTGAGAAGCCCCAATAGCGATGACGGTATCTGGAGTTTTTCTAGCGAGAGGTGTCATAAAATCGCACCACTGCCTCGACGCGACTATGTATTGGACTTTCAATGCTTTATCTGCCCGATTTTTTTGCATCACCTTCACGTTTTGGATGATTCTGGCAATTTCCGTGGTGTAAACTTGCGAGAGCCGCTCGCAATCATCGAGAACTAAAGTCATTAAACGTCGCAAGTCCACACCGAAATCTGTCTCTAGCAAAGTTATTAACCCCGGAGCCGTACATATCAACACGTGGCATCCGTTCAGCAAAGCTGTCGTAGTTTTAGTCAGGTCGATTCCGGGGAAAAACGTGACAATCCGCTCTTCCACGCCTAAAAATCTTTTGCAGTGGCTTTCTACCTCAGAGACGGACAATGCAGTAGCACAAACTATGATGCATATGGGACCTACACCTTCGAATTTCGTCGGAGAATCAACGACGAGATTACAAACTGCTGGAACGTAGCCTACAGTTTTACCATTCTCAGCGGGACCTATTATAAACATACTATGCCCTCTCAATATATAATTCCATGTAACAGTTTGCAGTCTCTTTGGCTTTTGAATGCGCATGCTTTTCAACATCATTCGAATATCAGATGTAAACGGGACATCGCGAATCTCACACTGAGGTAAAATCAAATTATTGTTTTTGGTGTGCACCATCAATATTGGCGTAACAAGTTTTTCAACAAATACTGATTTGCTACCATCCAAGTTTTTGAAAGGGTTAACATTGCGCTGATGTTTGGATACATTTTCAGCTAGTTTTAGCTTTTTTATTTTCAAAGGTTCCAGTTGAATTTTCGCCTGATCTAACTCATCTGGTCCAATTTTAGAGCGTTCCGTGGATGAACTGCTATCTTTGACACTTGTATCAGATGCAGAACTTGGATATTCCTTCCTTTTTTGTTGTAAATCTTTTAGAGCTTGCAATTTTTTCAGTAGAATTGTACTTGATAAATTTCCGTTGTCTTTTGATAAGCTTTTTGTGTTTTTAGTTTTGCAATGAGAAACAGTATTTTTTTGAGTTTTAACAATATTTTCACTTTCAAAACTTTTGAATTTTGCTGCGTAATTACTATCAAGATTTGCCTTTTGATTGCTTACATCTGAGTTGGACGAAATCGAATTATTCTCGTCATTTTTGTTTAAACTCAGTGCTTGCAGTTTCCTTTCAAGAGCTAAACTATTAACCCTACTCCCTGTATTTGTGACTTTTACAGTGACTTTTTCACTCAAATCTACCTGATTACCTTTAGCTATTTCGTTACTTACATTAGAATAGACATCCTCAAAACCATGAGCATTATTAACAACATTTTTGCTTATATTAGAATCTTCACTGTCGAATATAGTTTTCTCTTCTACAGTGCTTGCATAGTTGGCAGCACTGTTTTCGTTGATTGTGATAGTGATGAGGTTTTTTAGGTTGGTACTATTCATTTCCATATCAGGGCAGTAGGCCAGGCGGCGCTCCTTAAGCTTTATAGGTTCCGTAGCTTTGTTGCTTGTGCCGTGTTGAATCACTGCAAGTTATTGTTTTTTACTAGAAATTATAATTATTTAGAAGCCTAGAAGCACCACGCAGTTTCACATTCTACAAGTTTTTTTTTCGTGGTAAACGTTGCTTATATTTTTAAAATTTAACAATAGGCTTGTGTTTGACCGCCAACTCGCCTAATGTTAAGCGATGATGGTCTACGGTGGATCACGCTTGCCTAGAGGAAACCGATTCACTTGTGATTTGAAGACAGATTGTAATCATACACAGATACACAGATTGTAACCATCGGGGAACACCCATTCAGGCAGCGCATTCCAGACTAGCAGTTCATACAATAAAACAGATAAATATACAGAAAAATAGGCAGATCGCATATCGGTTCTTCGGGCAATATGGCCGGACCACTGCCACTTCAGCTTACTAATCCTGTGACCTTTGTCGGTAACTTTGGTTTTATGTTAATGGCCTATCCATTATATATAATTATAAAAACCTATTCAAGAAAACCGATAACCGATGGGGAAGAAAGGTTCTGGAGTGGAGACCACGAACCGGAAGACGCAGCGTAAGGAGGCCTCCCACTAGATGGACCGACGACATTGTGAGAGTCGCGGGCATCCAGTGGATGCAAAAGGCAGGCTGTCATTCAGTGTGGAGGTTAAAGGGGGTGGCCTATGTTCAGCAGTGGACGTCTTCTGGCTGATGATGAGATAAATACTACATTTTGATACTTAAATATCTTGACACGTGACACTGGCAAATTCACAAGAACTGCGACGCCAAAATCTTCTTAAGAGGAAAGAATAACCATAAAAAGATGAACATAAGATACTTCCATGCGTCAAAACGAGAACTGTGGGTAGTTTATAATTTAATATTAATCATATTACCTTCATCTTTTTCATATATCGATAAATTCATCTTCTCTTTGTGACTTTTTTCAAGCACATCTGAGTCATTTTGCTTTGTTTTGTTTTGTATGTTTTCAAAACTGTTTTGATCACTATCCCTTCCCTCAACAGAGTTCAATATATTTTTTGAAATGTCTTGTTCTTCTCTATGTTGTTGTTGATACTCAAATTGTTTTTCTTGACTATGATATTGTTGTTCTTGACTCTGATTGTCATTTTTGTCAGACTTATCTTGTTGATCTTGGCTGTGGTAATTTTGATGCAGTCGCTCATTCTTTTCAGATTCCTCAGGGTATTTTGTTTCTGGGGTATTGTCAATATCATCCCATTCGTCATCGCTGTCAATAGATTTACACAATTTTATGCTTCCGTGTTTTTCATAGGCTTTCTTAGGTGTCGATTGTTTTCCAATTTCTTTGGATGCAGGTTTGGAACTGTCATTATTGAAGTCTTTCTTTTTGCCATGTGTTACTAGAAGTTGTTTTAAGCTAGAAAATATTTCACGAGGGCTGTGTTTGTCTTCACTCAGTTTTGGGGTCACGGAGGCTGGTCGACTTTTGCTACGTCCCGATCCACGACCAATGGAAACCAAATCTGCAACTTTGCAAAGATTTAAATCTTTCTCCTTCTGTTCGATGGCTTTCTTGATATGTGTTACTAAAACAACACAAAAGGTTATATTAGAGATGGCGCCACATACCCTAAGATTGGTTGCAATAAGACAAATTATTATAGTATCTCTTCTCTACATAGTATAAATTGAAGTTGCTTTCCGCGTCTGTCTGTATGGCCGCTAACTCCTCCTAAACCACGCAACGGATTTTGATGCGGTTTTCACCATCAGTTAGATACATTTTCAAGGAATGTTTATATATATAACTAGCGACCCGCTCCGGCTTCGCACGTAAATTACACCCGTGCGAAGTCGGGCGGGCGGGTCGCTAGTTTATTATAATTATGATAGCCCATTGGTCCAGTTGGTAGCGAACCTACCTTCTGAGCTTGGGAGAGTGGGTTCGATTCCCACCTAGGACAATCATTTATGTGATAAACATTTGTGTTTGTTCTATATCTGGTTGTTATAATAATCTAAGTATGTATTTAAAATAATATATGTACGTATATCAGTCTCTGACAGCCATATCACAAGCTTTGCTTGGTTTGGGGTCAGATGACCGTGTGTGCACAAATGTCCTGAATATTTATTATTATAATTCATGAATTTGGAGGCCAAAAGGAAAGCGACCATTGCCCAGTGGCTAGAATAAGTAGGTCATTATGCGGGCTCGAATCTTGCCGATATTATTAGTATATATATTTAATTATTATTATATTCAAATGGAAAACAAGGAAAGTGGAATAGGGATATATTAGAATCGTAATGGTATTATATGGCACTGTGGATCAAGTGGTGTGCCGGGCCATCTGTTGGTGCCAGAATACCCAGTGGTGCCAGACCATGTGGTGGTACTGGACAGTTTGTAGGTGCTGGTCTGTGCGGTGGTGCCGACAGGAAAGGAAAATTTTGTATAGAGATACACTTTTTTTTATTGTTTTTTTATTCTAGAGATTAGTCGAAACAAGAAAGAGTCAGTTTTAAAGATGACGCCTGATTTAAAGATATGACTTACCATCATTCAGTTGTGAACTCTTTTCAAGCAATCTGAGGTTTTCTTCTGTCAGTGCAGTAAACTTTTTCGTCTCCTGGTGTAAGGAAGTCTGTTTTTTTAGCGTCTTTTCCCAGTCATGATCGACTTTTCTCTGTCTCTGGTAGTACTTTTCTATAGCTTTCAAGACCTCGTCAGCACGTGAAGTGTTCAGTTTAAGCTTTAGGCTGCCGGAAGAGAGCTTCCGATAGAATGCAGGTTCATCTTTCATAGCCACTGCTATTTCTAGTAGGTGATCGGTAATGGAAATTTTGGTTGTTCTGTGTTTTATGATGATGTCACCAAATTGGTGGATGTTTTCATCAAAGATAGTGCTCCTGGAATAGTAAGATGTAGTTTTTTTATGCTAAAGAAGTTGTCAAATGAGCTTATGGGCTGCCTGATGGTAGGCGACCAACGTCGCCTATTACCTGTAACACCAGGGGCATCACAGATACGCTGTCGACCTTTAAAGACTCTTACTAACAGCCCTTTGAAGAACCCCATGTTATAGTTACTTGTCGAATGCCCAGGAGGGAGTTCATTCCAACATATTGCAGGTGTGAGGCAAAAAAGATCGCATAAAACGCACAGTATGCGATTTCTACATATCTATGATATTATGCGGATGAGCTGTTAGAGCACTTGCATGGATTTCTGGACATCAACAGATTGTAACAATTTAGCGGTTTCCGGAATATCTTTCATGAAAAGGTGGCCTTTTTCATAGAAAAATAACAACATTTTGAACAACTTTTACTATGGACACCTAAACATTGTGATCTAGAGCAAGTGGCAGAGGGTAGGGAGGTAGACAGTACCCATTTTTTTAGATAAACTTACTTTTGTACTGACCTGACGAGTATTAAAAATAGGTGTAAGTATGTCTAGCATAGGCTAAGTAGGTACTTTATAATCATTAAATTAGCTTGTGTAAACGACCCTATACACAGGTTTTTAAAATTAAAGGTCACCATCGCAATGTGACCTCTGAATAGAGATGAGCAAACTCAGGTTAAGCCAAACCGAGTTAATTCGAGTAGCAATATGAGTAACTCAACTTGAGTTAGAAGAAATATAACTAATCTGCCTGGTTTGAGAATCTATTTGAATTAAAAAGATGTTTGTTCGAGTCAACTCGAGTTGATACAAGCTCTAACTCGGGTTGACTTGAAATAATCTGAGCTCACATATTTTATATATTAATACAATGTTATAGTAAGCCGTAGCTGCAGTATGTTATACCTGAACTTACGTTGACCCATCTCTAAGCCTGAATCTTAACTAAGGACTTAGTAGAGAAAAACATTGCTTACCTTTCGTCAACATGAATGGGAACGAAAAAAACATGATTTTTGTGTTCGGCAAGAAACTCTTTCAATACAGTATTGGCAGCAAGAGGCCAGTTCTCACATCTTTCCGCGATGATTTCCCCGTCTATGTCGATAGTTTTATACACTGGTAAAACGCCATAGATGCCGACTTGTTGAATTATGGGCACCCCTTTCTGTACATGTGATTCCACGAAAATCAGGTGAGGATTAACAATGTGCAACACCTCAATGGGGTAAGGGTCGTCCATTTTGTGATTTTGTGTATATCACATTTGTGGAAAGGTAGAGAGTGCCTACAATTATTTATTTCGAAATGATTTCGAACAAAATCAAAATAAAACGAACGCTTAAAAACTGGAAAACACCGGGCAAACATCAAAGTTTATCATTGGTTTTGCATTTTTTTTTGTTAAATTTTTCATGACCGTGAATGCAATGTCCTTTAGTCGTAATATTAATCTGGTTTATTAGAGTATTAATAGCGTCAAACAAGTCAGAGTCAAGCAAAGTCACGTTTAAGAAAAACTCATGCCCCAGTGTAGTAGACTTTAAAAGGCTAGAGTTTTGGAAACAACACGAAATTACATGTTCCACCCCGATATATCACTTGCGTCACTTGCCCACACTTGAGGACGTTTAAGAGCAGTTATTAAGTAATAATTCACCATTAGTACACATTAACACTCAAATATACACAAGTTTAGGCAAATAATAAGATATAGAATAACGGTTTTAATTAGCATAATACAAGACCTGGGTATGTCCTAAAACTGCGACCAGAACCACCAGAGGATGGGCAGCAGCATCCTATTAGTACACGGTGAACTTACTGCGATCCCCAAGCCGTCTGCCAAGCGTGGGGATTATGGCAACACCCCTCTTTAAGAGGGAGGCCTTTATCCAGTAGTGGACGTTTGATGGCTGCTGATGAATACAAGTTAGTTTTTCAGAGTGACTTGAGTATGACATAAGGTGGATTAGCACATAGATTAGACAGCTTTGATTATTTATAGAAGTGTGTGCTATGCGTAGAGGGAGAAAGCCTTTTTAGGGTATATATAAAATCCTTGGAGAAAGCAAACTGAATCTATGGTGCTATGCGTGTTTACTTCGTCTCCCGCAAAAAGTGCCAGACTTTTTTCCATAGCAGCTCGGGCTTATACCACATCCGTTTCTATATAATCAAAGATTGACAGCTTGTAAATAACGTTATAGTTTCATCATGATCAAAGAAGTATATTATTATACCATGAGTTTCATAAGGGCCATAAGGGTTTCATCATAAACTAAGTAGATACTAGGTTCATGGGTTTCATCAACAGAAACTGCAAGGAGTTTCTTTAAGTTATCACATTCTTCCAGGCTGAAAAGTTAAGCTGCCAGTGATTTAGTCCTCGAAGCGACTTGGTAGTCGCCGTTCCCTTGATGATCTTCGCTGTTGCTCATCTATAGGCGGTGCTGTAATAGTAACTGTCTCAACTGCCCATGATACCTACTACCCAAAGGGACGGAACCCTTCAAACAGAAAAAACGAGCAGAGCGAGAGGTACCACGTTTAGCCATTTGTCCCTTTCACACTACATGTCTTATATACAATGACATTCATGAACACATATTAGTGTGTGGTGTTGCCACTTTTGGAAAAATATTGTAACCGTAAATTTGGTATTAATTTGGGTAGTCCGTACATGATTTTATCAGCATCATTTTTAATCATTTATATTTTTATTTGTGAAACATAATACCTAAAAGAAAACTCTCATGGTTAATTAGGGTGCATCCGTTTATTATTGTAGTGATATAAATAAGGAATAAATTAGTATGTACGTGTGTTGAGTACTGCTTCCACCTATTCGACGGAGCAGCCAAGTACCAACTGGAAGCTTTAGATTCCGTAGACCGGCGTGCTATGAGGCTGATTGGTGACAGCAAGCTAGTCGCCAATAAATTACAAAGCCTTGAGCACTGCCGTAAAGTAGCTTGTCTGTCTATTTTCTACCGGATATATTTTGGTGAGTGAGCAAAAGCTTCATAACCTTATTCCACCCTCTCCCTTTTACTACAGGACAAGTAGAAGGACAGCACACTATCACCCCTTCCTCGTGGAAATTCCAAAAAATTGTACACAACGATTTGGGTTGTCTTTTATGATACGTATTGTCCAAGAATGGAACTCCCTGCTGTCCTCCTTGTTTCCTGAGAACTACAATCTAGGCATCTTCAAGGCTAGAATAAATAGATTTCTTCTAGATCAACGTGTTCCATCCTCGGCCACACCGTTGCTTACCATCAGGCAAGTTAGTGGCCAAACGTAGATCTATTCTGTATAAATATATAAAAAAGTATGAAAAGTAATGAGGAATTAGTATCAGTGATTATGTCAACACTAGAAAGGGACAAATGGCTAAACGTGGTACCTCTCGCTCTGCTCGTTTTTTCTGTTTGAAGCGTTCCGTCCCTTTGGGTAGTAGGTATCATGCAACTGCCTGAACATTCGCCTGACCTGCGTCATTTGAGTCATGAGAATCAAAGAACTCTTTGTCACTAGAAGCCGATTTGTTTTTTTTTTATGACCTTTTTTTGTTAAACTTTCCATGACTGTGGATACAAAGTACTTTAGTCGTAATATTATACTAGTTTACATAGTATTAAAACCGTTAAACAAGTCATAGTCACAGCCAGAGTCAAGCAAAGTAAATCACGGTCAAACCAAACTCAGGCTCCATTAAAATGGTTGAGACTTTACAAGAGGCTTCTATGGAGTTTTGGAAACAACACGAAAGACATGTTCCACCTCGTTATATTATCACTTGCCCACACTCGAGCAAGGGGGAGGTCATGACTCCCCCTGGGTTGGGTCCAGGACTTAAGTGAACCACTAATTAATATGAAAATTAATAATTGGATCCGCCATTGCACTTGACGTTTACGAGCACTTAATAAATAATAAGTTAATGGATTTGACCTGTTTGAATGTGTTGCCAGGTCTCCCGATTTTACGGGATTCTCCAGATTTTCTACTCCATCCTCCCGTTTTTTTTTTGGTCGACTTGTTGGCGAACCGAAACCAACGGGAGAGAAAGATAAATAATTTATCTTTGTGTCCCGTTGGTTGGTTTTTTTCTATGTTTATTCCATTACAACGCTGTCTGAACTTAGGCTTAGATTAAATTAGCAATAATACAAAAACGTTTCCTATTTTGTAATTTCATTTATTAAAACATGCCTTTGCAATAAAGGTTACATATTGAATACAATCAAGTAATAATTTATAAAATATATAAATTAAGTAATATGAATAGGTCTAAAAGCGCTTGCAGACGATGCGTAGTACTATTAACAAGTAGCAAGTATAAGTAGGCTTTCAAACGCGTGCGAGTACGTACTTGCAAGAGTAAGAACGATGAGCAGAGGGCGTTGCGCGAGTAACGCGGAGAAAAGCTTCACTTGCGCAAGGACCAGCGCCAAGTACCACTTTCCCTGCCACGTTCACTATACACACCGTTGCAGACGATGCGTAGTAAGCACTTGCTACTTCTACTTGTTACTTGTACTACGTATCGTCTGGAAGCGCCTTAACATAGACTGGAGCAGAGGTGGTGTCGTAAACCTAATGTGAACTGAATAAAGTCGCTTTTCGCACTATTTGTGCACCTTTGTGCACTCTCCAGGCAGTGTCAGACTTAAATTTATAAACACTGCTATAATACTTTAAATATTTACCTTTAAAATTAAACAAGTGTCAGGGTAATATTTATTTTACCTAAAATTATAGTTTAGTCTATAGATATGTAGTCTCAGGGACTAATGCGTCTTGCACACGTCGCATCTAAGTTGCGCAGGGGCCTTACGGCTAGCTGTTTTAAGCAATCCAGTTTAGGTAATGAAAAAACACTTAAAATTTACGACGTAGCCCTCAATGTACCTACTCAGTACTCACGCTGAAAAACGAAAAAATAACTCGCAGAACTAATCTATGCGTCAAATCAAATGGGACATTTGGCCTGAGCGAAGTAAAAGGTTGGAGGCAGTGCTCTAAATGTAATCACCGTTCCGTTTCGATCTGGGCGCCGTAAGTAGTTGGTCGTAAGGCCCCTGGGGGGTTAGACAAGAGCCATTTTCTGTTAGCGTTAACGCCTGCAGAAAGATGAAATTGTATGAAAATGACACTAGCTTGAGATAACATCTCTCAAGCTAATGTCATTGTCATTTTCATAAAATTTCATGCCGTACTTTCTGCCGTAAGCAGTTGGTCGTAAGGCCCCAGGGGGTCTAGACAAGACCCACTTTCTGTTAGCGTTAACGCCTGCGGAAAGATGAAATTGTATGAAAATGACATTGACAATGACATTAGCTTGAGGGATGTTATCTCAAGCTAATGTCATTTTCATACAATTTCATCTTTCCGCAGGCGTTAACGCTAACAAAAAGTGGGTCTTGTCTAACCCGGAAGAGAATGTACGTGACATTGCATAAGCGCTTATGACCATATATCGTTTTGGTAAAATCACATGGTACATTTTAATGTAATGGTTATAATTTGTAAAATTTTGATTAAAGAAAATCTTACTCACCCAAACATTCGGGGCTTTTGGCCCCTCTTAATTCGCAAAATTTCAGCTTTTTAGGTCAAGTAGTTTTCAAAATTTCGTGAAAAGTCAGTGAGTGGAATTTTATACATACATATAATTACGTATATCGATTAATGGGATTTATTCTTTAACTGCGCCGAAATATTGGGAGCTCCATCTACAACATTATCACGGTAAATATCCCGTTAATAATCATATAACAGTTGTGAACATCCGTGATAGTTTAAAACTAATAAGTGTCATCAAAATCTGACAAGCACTTTTTGGAATTTTACTTGTAATTGCCGAGCATTGTAGAAACTGTACAACATCCTTTATACAAACTGTACAATTTTAATTTCAAACTACTAACATTCACCCATTGCCCAATTTACTTTTTAAACTACCGAACCTCTAGATTATACAATATTATCACGAACTGTATAATTTTTATTTCAAACTACAATATTTTGCCTCAAGTGCCTTTATTCACCATTTTGGTCATGACGGATTTTGACAACTTCTGTAATAGTAAAACTGATAAAATTAGTTGATAAACGTAGTTTCGAAATTTATGAATAAGGTCCCAGGATATTGCAATTTAGTTTTTAAACTACTGAATTTTACCTACACAACGTAGTTTGAAATTGCACAATATTATCACAAGCTGTACAATTTACATCCAAAATCTTGATTGTAATTATTTTTTTCAACTACTGAATGTTGACTCCAGATTGTTTTTTTTATCACATACTGTACAATTGTAATTCCAAACTACTAAATTTACCCTTCATATAGCACAATTTAGTTTAAAACTACTGAATACTACCTCCAGATTGTTTGTATTATCACAAACTGTACAATTTTAATTCAAAACTACTAAATTTAACCACCAGATTGCACAATTTAGTTTTCAAACTACTGAATACTACCTCCAGTTTGTACAATATTATTACAAACTGTATAACATTAATTCCAAACTTCTAAATTTAACCTTTAGATTGAACAATTCATTTACAAACTGCATAATATTACCACAAACTGTACAAGTTAACTTCCAAACTGCATATTTTTTACCCAAAAACCCAATTTGTATTATCAATCAACTTGCAATTTTCACATCACTTTATACAGGGTTACGCAGAAAGGGTGTACTAAGCCGAAAGGGGTCCGCTATACTCATCATTATGAACAAATTTTACTACGGGACCAAATGTAAAATCGCGAAAAGAAATCACCTTTTACAGCACAATTTTACTCAAAAACTGCACCATTTTGTTCAAAACTGCAAGATTTTAATTGGAAATGGCAAAATTTAAGTTGAAAAATGCAATAACCCTATGCCTCATAACTTGTCAAGCTATTTTAAAAAACGTAATTTGGTCACAAATAAACTTCATCAAAACTCGCGTGAGGATTCATTATAAATTATTATAACACCGGCTTGCACTCACGATTGTGCGCGCACCGCCGCCGCGGCCTTGGCATCGCCAGTACGCGGGCGACCTTCTCCAGAACCGCGCGTATTCCCTGAGGAAGGGGCTCTAATGGCTCCGAAACCGGTCGATCGTCTCGACCGATAAAAACATAATCGTGAGTGCAAGCCGGTGTTATAATAATTTACATATAAACTTTTTCTTTCTTTCTTTAATTTCAATACTTTGGTTCGAAACAGCACAATTTACACGAAAACACAAACTATTCCACAGTCCATTGTCTACACCTGAGTGCTAAGCCCCACACAGAGGCCCAGGGCTCCATATTGTCCTATATCGGGGTAGTCATCGTATCATACGGCCAGCAAGTGATGTAAGGCCCTCGCACCACCCTCGCTGGCCCAGTGCACGCCTCCGCAGCTGTTGCTAAGCGCCCAAACGTACGGCGTAAAGAATTCTTCGGGTCTTTCTTCTTCTACGTATTTGAATTTCAGGTCGGGGAATTTCTGTAGGAGGAAAGAAGAAATTATAGTTGATAGCCAGTTGGTCCAGTTGGTAGTGAACCTGCCTTCAGCGCTTGGGAGTGTGGGTTCGATTCCCACCTTGGACAAACATTTATGTGACGAAAATTTGTGGTTGTTCTATATCTGGATGTTAATATCTATTTAAGTATGTATTTAAAACTATATATGTATTGTATATCAGTCTCTGGCAGCCATATCACAAGCTTTGCTTAGTTTGGGATCAGATGACCGTGTGTGCAAAAATGTCACGAATATTTATTTATATTTTATTAATTTGTTTAGTTTTATGACGTATTTACTGCACTCCGCGATCTTAGTTTTCCTGGATATTTCCAGATACACTATCTTTTTTTTTATAATAGGCTTGCGTTTGGCCGCCTAGTCACTAGTTATAATTATTATTTATTACTATAAAGGTAGGTCATTCCACACTTTACAGAAAGGCAAGAAAAAAAGAAATGAAAAAATGTTTATCTTTTACGTTTTCAGGGTTCTGTACCTAAGAGTACAAACGGCACCCTATTACTAACCCTACGATGTCTGTCTGTCTGTCCGTCCGTCTAACCTACCTTTAAATGGCTGTATCTTTCGAACCGTAATAGATAGCCAGTTGAAATGTTCACAGATTATGTAATGTAACGGCGAATAAATTAACAATTAATAAAAAAATCTAAAAGTAAAAACGAAAGGGTTATCGTTGGTCGTATTTTTTTAAAGGTATTTTTGTATTAGTTCTAATGTAAGAACGGTAAAACCTACAAGCGTCAAACTTGGCATGATTATAATACACACTTTAAAGTATAACAATAAATAATAAATAATGGCCAAGTGCGAGTCGGTGACAAACTTCTGTTCATTACTGGTAATTTTGTTTTTGAAATTTGTGGTCGTACGAAAACCTCAATTGAGACTGACTCGCATTTAGCCGATTTATAAAAAAAACACTAAAAGACACAGGTAAAAACACAAATAAGAAAGAAAGATCGTGTTGTGTGATTATGTGTGTGCGAGTCCAGGGGGGTTAGACAAGAACCACTTTCTGTTAGCGTTAACGCCTGCAGAAAGATGAAATTGTTTGAAAATGACATTGACAATGACATTAGCTTGAGATAACATCTTTCAAGCTAAAGTCATTGTCAATAAATAGCAGTTACACAGGGTTGAACGAATTGTTTAAATGTCTCTGGGAAATCAAGGGACCCCAAAATACAGGCTCGGCCTAGTTTGGGGCCCACAGCTAAAAGTTAAAATACTTAGCTTAAATCAATTTAATTAATTTGTAATAATTTGGATATTGTTATTAGATAAATAAATTATTTGTATTTGAATGTCATTTTCATACAATTTCATCTTTCCGCAGGCGTCAACGCTAACAGAAAGTGGCTCTTGTCTAGCCCCCCTGGGCGCGTCAGCCACTGAGCTATCCTACCTTGAGTCGATCGCTGGACCACTGCTCTGCACCCTTCTTGATGCAGGCGAGCACCTCGGTGACTCCCAGCTCTCCACCCGCCCCCTCCTGCACCCGCTGCAGTCTGCTGGAGAAGTAGCCTATCACCTGGACAAAAACCATAACATTAATATACGTATTTTTTTGTATTATAGATAGGCTTGCGCTTGGCCGCCATCTCGCCTGATGTTAAGCGATGATGCGGCCTACGATGGAGCACGCTTGCCTAGAAGAAACCTATTCACTCTCGACTTGAAGACACCCAGATTGTAACTATCGGGGAACACCCACTCAGGCAGCGAATTCCACATACTAGCAGTTCGCATAATAAATGTGGAATCAAAGCGCTTCGTAAGGGTTCTCGGAATATCAACCATAAAGCGGTGTCGATTCTTCGTACCCGCTCTGGCAGTCCGATAGAAAAATGGGCAGGAGAACCAAGTATTACCAGAACCGTAGTAGCCGAAAGGTTCTGTGGGCTTACTCTTGACACTCGAATTCAATCGTAATTTGGGATTGGGATCGAAAACATGCCATTTGGCACTCTTCAATCGCGTCAAGAGTACCGAAAGCATCGAGTTGAGACGATTTTATTTAGTTCCATATAATTTCATCATTATCGGTTCCAATCGTGCGCTAGTTTAGAATTCAAGAGTACCAAAATGGCATGTTTTCGATGCCAATCCCAAATTACGATTGAAATCGAGTGTCAAGAGTAAGCCCACTGGAATTAAAATGAAAAATGATTTATTGTAGCAAACGTGGTACATTATGATGTTACAAACTAAAGTCCCTCACGTTCGGACGTTGCAAGTACGTCATACAATATTAAATCTATGGAATACTAGCTGCGCGCCGCGGTTTCACCCGCGTAGTGATGAAAAATTGTAATGATGATGATGATGATGAAAAGTAGCCTATGTCACTCTCTGACTCTTGAACTATACCCATGCAAAAAATCAGGTCGATCCGTTGTTCCGTTGCTGCGTGAAAGAGGAACAAACATCCATACATCTATACATACAAACTTTCGCGTTTTTAATATTAGTAGGATTATTGTATCTAAAGTTTATATTATTGTATCAAAATTTGTTTGTAATGCTTTACCAATTACTGCATTTAAAAAAACATGTGTTTACATATTTAGGAATATGATTTGGTTTAAAATTGTATAGTCTACTCTAAGTTTAAATTGTTTTGACCGTACTTTTCATCACCATCATCACCATTTTTCATCACTACGCGGGTGAAACCGCGGGGCGCAGCTAGTCGTACAATAATAATAAATAAACTTAACTACTTTTATTATGGACCGTAAAAACAATATTTCGTACATATTTTTTAAATTTCAATAGTTCTAACTGAATGATCGCTTACCATCTCAATGTTCTGAGCTTGCGGCTGGTGCCTCGGGTCGGAGAACAGTTTCCGTTTGTGCAGCAGCGCGTATACCACGTTCAGGTTCTGGGGCAGCTGGTGCGTGAGACACGAGTTGATAATCTCCAGCAGCATTCTGATCACTTCGTCCAGAACTGCTATGTGGTCCATCTGGAAAGGTGATGCAAAAAACTCAGTTATTAAATGTTTATTTTTAATGGATAGTATTTTTTTTTATTGTTTTGAATGTGTTTTTAGGGTTCCGTACAAAAATACAATAAGATAACAAAATATAATACAATTACATATTTTTTTTTATTTTTAGGGTTCCATACTCAAAGGGTAAAAACGGGACCCTATTACTAATCCTACGATGTCTATCTGTATGTCTGTCCTACCTATTAATAGAACATCTATTAGTAGATTATCTTTCGAACCGTAATAGATGGACTTCTTTAGTCATGTCCATCCAAAGGTTGCCTGGAAGAAATCGCTATAGGCGATAAGGCCGCCCATTATACTGCCGTATATTTGTTTTTTATACTAGTTTAAGATTCGATTGTATAGACAGTTGAAATTTTCACAGAATATGTAATGGTACTGCGGATTAACAAACAAATAATAAAAAAGTTAAAATGTAAAAAAAAAAGGGGTAACGTATTTTTGTATTAGCTCTAATGTAAAAACGGTAATACGTACAAGCGTCAAACTTGACATGGTTATAGTACACACTCTAAAGTACAACAACAAATACTGAATAATGGTAAAGTGTGAGTCGGTGTCAAATTTTAATTCATTACCAAGTAATAACTGGTAATTCCTTACCTGGATGACCTCTTTATCATTTCACCGGATCAAAATGCCATATCTAATTAATTTTGAAGTCAGTTTTTTTAAATGATAATTATTGTATTTTGTGGTGGTACGGAACCTCAGTGCGCGAGCCCGACATGCACTTGGCCGGTTTATTTAACCGTTGAGAAAGTATATTTTTTATTGTTGGGAATGTGTATTTTTATAGTCTTTTTGTGGTTTAGAAAAATATGTTTTTTTTAGTATGGTTGAGAAAGTATTTTTATTTATTTAGTATGGGACTGTGCTTTTTATGGTTGAGAAAGATTTTGTTTTGTTTGGGAATATGTTTTTTTTTCTTTATTACACTGGATCTATGTTATATACGTACAATTTCTTCAGTTTTCTCCTCTTGTTGGTGTGGTAACTCCACTTGGTTTATATCGCCTCCTAAAACAAAGAACAGACATTTTGATTCGAATGCGATACTCCGTCCTAACTAGGATGAGCCATACATACACAGAAAAGTTTTTTTTTTTGTTTAAATAACAACGGCTGTCAAGGCATTTTTGTAAGAAATTTGTTGTACCCAGTTTCACCCATATAAACGAAACATCAGTCATTCGAAATCAGTTAGCAACTGTGATGCGGACAAAGAACTTTGAGACCTAACCCAAAAAGGTAAGGTCCAAGTTTTTTGGATGCGGAGTTCGACGCGTTGATCTAAATAAGAATGTTCAATCAAGGTTCACTCATAATGCCTGGTGACAGATTTTCCTTCTCACATCACACATACACATCATCAGCCATTAAATGTCCACTGCTGAACAAGGCCTCCCTCTTAGAGAGGGGTGTTGCCATAATCCCCACGCTTCCTTCTCATTTCAAGATAGCCCGTTGGTCCAGTTGGTAGTGAACCTGCCTTCTGAGCTTAGGGGCGTGGGTTCGATTCCCACCTAGGACAAACATTTGTGTGATGAACATTTGTGTTTGTTCTATATCTGGGTGTTAATATCTATTTAAGTATGCATTTAAACCTATATATGTATGTATATCAGTCTCAGGCAGCCATATTACAAGCTTTGCTTAGTTTGGGGTCAGATGACCGTGTGTGCAAAAATGTCCCGAATATATATATATATATATATATATATATATATATATATATATATATTTCCGTTCTATTTACTTCTCTTTTCTGTGCATACATACGATGTCTAAGATTACCTTCTATTTGTGCACAGAGTCTATTTCTTCTTTTGGTCAATGTTTCGAACAGTGATATCAGTCTTTGTGCCACATATGGATGTAGATTTCGGAACTCACCTGAAAATAAATAAAAATAAAATAGTGCTCAATATATATGTTTTTAAACTCCGGCAAATTGTTGGGATTGTCACAGCCTCACAGGTAATTGCCTTTTAAACAAACACCTTTTTAAAATTGGGGTTACAGACAGACCCCTATGTAGAGGGTGTCTGGAGACTGAAGAAACGGCCGCACACTTGCTGCTGGAGTGCAGCAGCGTGGCAGAACAACGAAACACTATCCTCGGATCACCGGTGCGCTCTGGGAAGCCTGCGCAGGCATCAGCGAGCTGCTGGCTTTCCTGGAGGAGACCGGGTGAACTAGCTGCAGCCGGGAGACGCAATATGGGCCAATGAATGGCCTAGTTGCGGAAAATGCCCGCTATACAAACATATATATATTTGTCCCGACCTCGCGCCATGTTGTATTGCAGCGCTCGGTTGACTATAGTTGAATGTATAGTTAACTTACAGCTCATGTTGGCTATAGCTGCAGCGCAGTTGGTGTGTAGATATTTGTCCCGACCTCGCGCCATGTTGTATTGCAGCGCTCGGTTGACTATAGTTGAATGTATAGTTAACTTACAGCTCATGTTGGCTATAGCTGCAGCGCAGTTGGTGTGTAGATATTTGTCCCGACCTCGCGCCATGTTGTATTGCAGCGCTCGGTTGACTATAGTTGAATGTATAGTTAACTTACAGCTCATGTTGGCTATAGCTGCAGCGCAGTTGGTGTGTAGATATTTATCCCGACCTCGCGCCATGTTGTATTGCAGCGCTCGGTTGACTATAGTTGAATGTATAGTTAACTTACAGCTCATGTTGGCTATAGCTGCAGCGCAGTTGGTGTGTAGATATTTGTCCCGACCTCGCGCCATGTTGTATTGCAGCGCTCGGTTGACTATAGTTGAATGTATAGTTAACTTACAGCTCATGTTGGCTATAGCTGCAGCGCAGTTGGTGTGTAGATATTTGTCCCGACCTCGCGCCATGTTGTATTGCAGCGCTCGGTTGACTATAGTTGAATGTATAGTTAACTTACAGCTCATGTTGGCTATAGCTGCAGCGCAGTTGGTGTGTAGATATTTATCCCGACCTCGCGCCATGTTGTATTGCAGCGCTTGGTTGACTATAGTTGAATGTATAGTTAACTTACAGCTCATGTTGGCTATAGCTGCAGCGCAGTTGGTGTGTAGATATTTGTCCCGACCTCGCGCCATGTTGTATTGCAGCGCTCGGATGATGACCAGCACCATCAGCCCCCCGAGGGATATTTCTGATATGGCACGCTCCGTGTACCAGGTCAGGTTTTTTAACATCTGCGAGAAGAAAAATAGAGTGGTGACTTATTACCCTTTTTTTACTTATGTTCGGGACATTTTTTCACACACGGTCATCTGACCCCAAACTAAGCAAAGCTTGTGATATGGCTGCCAGAGACTGATATACATACATATATAGGTTTAAATACATACTTAAATAGATATTAACACCCAGATATAGAACAAACACAAATGTTCATCACACAAATGTTTGTCCTAGGTGGGAATCGAACCCACGCCCCTAAGCTCAGAAGGCAGGTTCACTACCAACTGGACCAACGGGCTATCTAAGCTTGCGTTTGTCTACATTGTGCCTAATGTTAAGCAAAGACGTAGACTAGGATGGAGCACGCGCGCCTTGAAGGAAATACCCGTATACAATGCGTTTGGTTGGAAAAAGGCCTCCCTCTTAGAGAGGGGTGTTGCCGTAAAACCCACGCTTGGCAGGCGGCTTGTGGATCGCAGTATGTTCACCGTGTACTAATAGGACACTGCTGCCCATCCTCCGGTGGTTCTGGTCGCAGTTTTAGGACATACCCGGGTCCTAATTGGAGAATGCAAACCTATTATCTATGTATATAAAAGAAAGTCGTGTTAGTTACACTATTTATAACTCAAGAACGGCTGAACCGATTTGGCTGAAAATTGGTGGGGAGGTAGCTTAGACCCAGGAGACGGACATAGGCTACTTTTCATCAGCATCATCACCATTTTTCCTTATTAAGCGGGTGAATCCGCGGGGCGCAACTAGATATTTAATAAAAAAAATAGTTTTTTTTCTCCCTTTTTTTAATAATAGGCTTGCGTTTGACCACCAACTCGCCTGATGTTAAGCAATGATACGGTCTACGTTGGAGCACGCTTGCCTAGAAGAAACCGATTCACTCGTGATTTGAAGACATCCAGATTGTAACCATCGGGGAACAACCATTCAGGCAGCGCATTCCACAGACTAGCAGTTTTTACCAATTGATACTTACAATGGTGAACACAGTTGAAGTGGCAATGGGCAGGCCACATCGCTCGAAGAACCGATAACCGATGGGGAAGAAAGGTTCTGGAGTGGAGACCACGAACCGGAAGACGCAGCGTAGGGAGGCCTTCCACTAGATGGACCGACGACATTGTGAGAGTCGCGGGCATCCAGTGGATGCAAAAGGCAGGCTGTCGTTCAGTGTGGAGGTTAAAGGGGGAAGCCTATGTTCAGCAGTGGACGTCTTCTGGCTGATGATGATGATGACTTACAATGGTGTGAACACTCTTGATGAGGGAGTCGTCTTCAGTGAGGATCAGTATCACGATGAGCGACATGTAGATGTGGTGGGAACTGCTGTCCGGAGCGTTGTACAGCACTTGTAGAATTGATACTTACAATGGTGTGAACACTCTTGATGAGAGAGTCGTCTTCAGTGAGGATCAGTATCACGATGAGCGACATGTAGATGTGGTGGGAACTGCTGTCCGGAGCGTTGTACAGCACTTGTAGAATTGATACTTACAATGGTGTGAACACTCTTGATGAGAGAGTCGTCTTCAGTGAGGATCAGTATCACGATGAGCGACATGTAGATGTGGTGGGAACTGCTGTCCGGAGCGTTGTACAGCACTTGTAGAATTGATACTTACAATGGTGTGAACACTCTTGATGAGAGAGTCGTCTTCAGTGAGGATCAGTATCACGATGAGCGACATGTAGATGTGGTGGGAACTGCTGTCCGGAGCGTTGTACAGCACTTGTAGAATTGATACTTACAATGGTGTGAACACTCTTGATGAGAGAGTCGTCTTCAGTGAGGATCAGTATCACGATGAGCGACATGTAGATGTGGTGGGAACTGCTGTCCGGAGCGTTGTACAGCACTTGTAGAATTGATACTTACAATGGTGTGAACACTCTTGATGAGAGAGTCGTCTTCAGTGAGGATCAGTATCACGATGAGCGACATGTAGATGTGGTGGGAACTGCTGTCCGGAGCGTTGTACAGCACTTGTAGAATTGGGACTATCTGTAACAATATTTTTTCAATGCGGGTTCTGTATCTTCTTTATTCTTCGGCTTCTTTATTTATATTAAAGCTGTCTAAAACACGTGCATGTTCCAAAAAGTTTTCATAAAGGCATTAATATGCCATAATTTATTTATTTTTGACAAAAATGTGCATAATGAATTGCAAAAAATTGCTCTTGAGTAACTTCTAACGATTCTGCTAATAGACGCCTAAGCAATTCCTGTTTAGTGGGCAATTTTACGGAAATTCATACGAAACTGTCAAACTGGTGAATTGCCTAATATGAATCGTATGCAATACCTATAATAAATTGACAATGTGTGGCCAATTTACAATTTGTAAAGTGATTCATAATAGAATCGTAATATGATTCATTAAAAGTGGCCGTTTTAGTCCCGCTGATAGATTAAATATATAGATAATTTTCATACCACTGGCTTTTCGGTGAAGGAAAACATCGTGAGGAAACCTGCACACTGTTTGTCAGAGGGCCTTGTACGCTTTGTAAATAATGTGACGGGTTCTATGCTCTTTATTGCTTGTGGTTGTAAATTTTTAATATACTAGAGATCTGTAAAAGATTCCAAAGGCTACGTACTATTTGACAGAAAGCCTTTTATGGTTTGTAATCACGTGAGAGTTTCCTTGCTCTTTGTAGTGCTGAAATAACTGACACCATGTAGATGTAATATTGTATGACGTACTTGCAACGTCCGAACGTGAAGGACTTTAGTTTTTAACATCACAATGTACCACGTTTGCTACAATAAATAATTTTTCATTTTCATTTCATTACGGAGAAGGAATTCAATGGCGTATGTGAATCCACCAACCCGCACTGGGCCAGAGTGGTGGATATGGCCCAATCACCCTTTCGGGGGGTAGGCTTAAAGTCCAGCAGTGGACTGTTAAAAGGCTGATTATGATGATAGTTTAAAAAACAGCTTACCAGGTTCTCAATCTGCGGCACATTAGTGACGTGCCGCTTGTACGCGCGGCAGGAGTGCAGCATCAGGTAGAGGAGCAGGGTCGAGTGCTCGCAGCCCGCCGTCGCGCACAGAGCTGTGTGGAGCTGCAATGCAACATCAGTTATGTATTCTGTTCTATCGTTTTTTTTTTAGTGCCATTGGTGGCAAACAAGCAGACGGGCTGCCTGATGGTAAGCAGTCACCGTCGCCTATGGATACTTGTATCACCAGATGCATCACAAATAAGTTGCCGACCCTTTAGAACTTGATTAACTCCCCTTTTGAAGAACCCCATGTTGTAGTTTCTCGGAAACACCGTAGAAGGTAGCTCATTCCACATTTTGCAGCTATGAGGCAAGAAGGATCGTGTGAATCGCACAGTGTGCGATTTCCACTGATCTATGATGTGTGGATGAGCCTTCAGGCGGTGGCGGCTAGTGCGATGGTAAAACCGCGACGCCGCCATCGATGTTTCCGGAATTATTTCAGTTAGGGATGTTCCAACGTTAGTTTTTTAAAATAGATTAAGTGGCAAACATGCTGAGGGCCACCTGATGGTAAGTGGTCACCGCTGGCTATAGACACCTACGATACCCGCATTGTCAGTGCGTTGCCTACTTTTGAGGACTCTATTCACCGTTCGTTTGAAGCACTCCAAATTATACTTCGGAGGAAAAACCGAAGGTGGTAAGCCATTCCACAACTTACAGGTGCGTGGCAGAAACAATCGATCAAATCCAACAGTGCGAGACTTCCACGCATCTATAATGTGCGGATGGCATTTCTGGCGATGGCGACCGGTTCGGTGTTAAAAGCGGGATTTATTTGTTTATTTAACATACAATTAGGTGGGCAGTTACAGGGGGCCCCAATTCACCCACTCATGGATATAAATTACACCTTAGAATCTATTAAAAATTTTGAAAAATAAACTTTGCCAACAAAAATAAAATAAAAATTATACATAACAAATGAAACGGACTAACAAAAATTAAAAATATCTACTATTTATAACACTTACAGCCATTATTTAAGAGGGTTCTGTATTTGTTCCTTAATATTATTATAAAAATCCATTGTCACTCTGCGAACCTCTGCCTCCGTACAATGAAACAAATCTAGATCCAAGCGCTGGGCCAGCAGGGCATTAAGCGTTGGGATTGGGATGGAGGGATAAGATCACGAACCGGAAGACGCAGCGTAGGGAGGCCTCCCACTAGATGGACCGACGACATTGTGTCGTAGAGTCGCGGGCATCCAGTGGATGCAAAAGGCAGGCTGTCGTTCAGTGTGGAGGTTAAAGGGGGAGGCCTATGTTCAGCAGTGGACGTCTTCTGGCTGATGATGATGATGATGATAAGATCAAAAAGTTTATCAGAGCTTTCCTCGTTATAATATCTGTAGAACAAGCTGAGCGAACCAACGTCTCGGTGCAAGCTCAGTAGTGCTGCAAGCTTAGGGTGGATGGTCCAACGCTACGTTGTCAAGAGATGGCGCTAAAGTTGTTGCATGTGGACTATTAGTTTATTAGTGCTGCAAGTTTAAAGTGGATGGTCCAACGCTACGTTGTCAAGAGATGGCGCTAAAGTTGTTGCATGTGGACTATTAGTTTATTAGTGCTGCAAGTTTAAAGTGGATGGTCCAACGCTACGTTGTCAAGAGATGGCGCTAAAGTTGTTGCATGTGGACTATTAGTTTATTAGTGCTGCAAGTTTAAAGTGGATGGTCCAACGCTACGTTGTCAAGAGATGGCGCTAAAGTTGTTGCATGTGGACTATTAGTTTATTAGTGCTGCAAGTTTAAAGTGGATAGTCCAACGCTACGTTGTCAAGAGATGGCGCTAAAGTTGTTGCATGTGGACTATTAGTTCATTAGTGCTGCAAGTTTAGGGTGGATGGTCCAACGCTACGTTGTCAAGAGATGGCGCTAAAGTTGTTGCAAGTGGACTATTAGTTCATTAGTGCTGCAAGTTTAAAGTGGATGGTCCAACGCTACGTTGTCAAGAGATGGCGCTAAAGTTGTTGCATGTGGACTATTAGTTCATTAGTGCTGCAAGCTTAGGGTGGATGGTCCAACGCTACGTTGTCAAGAGATGGCGCTAAAGTTGTTGCATGTGGACTATTAGTTCATTAGTGCTGCAAGCTTAGGGTGGATGGTCCAACGCTACGTTGGCAAGAGATGGCGCTAAAGTTATTGCATGTGGACTATTAGTTCATTAGTGCTGCAAGTTTATGGTGGATGGTCCAACGCTACGTTGTCAAGAGATGGCGCTAAAGTTGTTGCATGTGGACTATTAGTTCACTAGTGCTGCAAGTTTAAGGTGGATGGTCCAACGCTACGTTGTCAAGAGATGGCGCTAAAGTTATTGCATGTGGACTATTAGTTCATTAGTGCTGCAAGTTAGGGTGGATGGTCCAACGCTACGTTGTCAAGAGATGGCGCTAAATTCGTTGCATGTGGACTATTATTTAGTTCATTGGTGTCGCTGCAAATCTCTTAGTACGCGTGAAAAATGAGATAGTGTGCGGTACTGACAGTTTTTGCGGGGGCGGTTTAGCGTTATAGTGAAAAAAGTGTATGAAATATGTAAACATTTGAATAAAAACGATAAATGTATGTATATCCTTTGTTTGTGTGATTTAAGGAATCGTGTCTTAAAATGAAAATGAAGTTTGGTACATTATTTTTTATTCAAGTCCGTGTTCTTCCGTATAATTTACCGTTGTTGAGTTTAAAACTTTTCAAAGAAAGAAAGTTGTTAAAACTTACCGCTGCCATGTCTATCCGGGGCGGTGTAATTTGTAACGACCCGGAAGTGCTTGAATCCCTCGAGGGTGTCGTCGCTGACGTTTCTGCAATACAGTACGTAAATATAAGCCGAATTGAGAGTTGGCAACAACATGAAGAAAAAAAACCGGCCAAGTGCGAGTCGGGCTCGCGCGCTGATGGTTCCGTACCACCACAAAATACAATAAGGTCGTCCAAGTAACAGTCACGCGATAGCTACGGTAGCCGTAACAATGATATGTGCTCCGTGAAAAATTGCAAGGATAACAAAACATTAAAGATGGCGGAACATATCATCGGTAAGTAAATTAAATACAGTAGAATCCGTTTATTATGACATCGAAAGGAATTGACAAACACGTCATAATAAGCGGACGTCAAACAAAGCGTTTTGTGGAAAAAAAATACCTTTTTTATGTAAATACTAGCGACCCGCCCGCCCGGCTTCGCACGGGTTTAATTTAGGTGTGAAGCCGGGCCGGGTCGCTAGTTATATATATATATATATAAACCTTCCTTGAAAATGTATCTAACTGATGGTGAAAACCGCATCAAAATCCGTTGCTTGGTTTAGGAGGAGTTAGCGGACATACAGACATATAGACATACAGACAGACAGACAGACGCGGAAAGCGACTTCAATTTATACTATGTAGAGATGTACTTAAGTATTTTAATAGAGAAACATAGTATGTATACCTACATACATATTAAATCAAAATAAAAATTGCACGTAATGCAGTACATACATATTTTTTTATGTAGGTAATCTGTAATTTTTGTCTGCTTTTGTTTTTTCATTTTATTGTAAAAAACAGTCTCTAATACTATTGTGTATAGAAGACATCATCATCAGCCAGAAGACGTCCACTGCTGAACATAGGCCTCCCCTTTTAACCTCCACACTGAACGACAGCCTGCCTTTTGCATCCACTGGATGCCAGCGACTCTCACTATGTCGTCGGTCCATCTAGTGGGAGACCTACCTACGCTGCGTCTTCCGGTTCGTGGTCTCCACTCCAGAACCTTTCTTCCCCATCGGTTATATATAGAACACATCGCCATGGTCAAATTATCATTTTCAATATTGCGATTATTTACGTCGTCGGGAGTCAACGAACATTACCGAAGGTGTAAAGAATCATGTCGGTCATTATAACCGGACATATTATATAAAAAATGGGTCATAATAAGCGACATGTCACTGTAAGGAAAGTCATTATATCAGACTTTTTTATAAAGAATTTTATATGAAAACCAAACTTCGTAGTGTACATACATACATACATTATCGGCCATTAAATGTCCACTGCTGAACAAGGCCTCCCTCTTAGAGAGGGGTGTTGCCATAATCCCCACGCTTGGCAGGCGGCTTCGGCTTCGTAGTGTAATTACGTCATAATAATTGGTTGGTCAATATAGGCGGAGTCATAATAAACGGATTCTACTGTACTCCATACACACCTACAGTAACTGAGCCGTAAATGTATAAATATACGGTTGGTTTTGATAAAATAGTTTTCATTTCTTTGTTTACATAAAATATCTAAGATTTGTGGACGGAGTTTAGGTCTGTCATCTAACCTGCATTATCCTCGCAAGTTAGGAGCGCTTTCCTATACAGGTTGTCATCGTTAATACAGTGGTTGGCCAACGTGAGAAGCAGCAGGCACGACTGGTTGGCGACAGGGTGCTCCGTCTTCAGCCGGTCGAGGAGCTCGTACCTGTCTTCAGGGAGGTGCGAGTAGATGGAGCGACGGGACGGAGTCGCGAACGATATCATGTTCCATACACTTGCTGCAGAAAAGAAAACAGAAAAAAACCGGTCAAGTAAGGACGCGAACGATATCATGTTTCATACACTTGCTGCAGAAAAGTAAACAAAAAAAAAAACCGGTCAAGTAAGGTCGCGAACGATATCATGTTCCATACACTTGCTGCAGAAAAGTAAACAGAAAAAAACCGGTCAAGTGAGGTCGCGAACGATATCATGTTCCATACACTTGCTGCAGAAAAGTAAACAGAAAAAAAACCGGTCAAGTGAGGTCGCGAACGGTATCATGTTCCATACACTTGCTGCAGAAAAGTAAACAGAAAAAAAACCGGTCAAGTAAGGTCGCGAACGATATCATGTTCCATACACTTGCTGCAGAAAAGTAAACAGAAAAAAAACCGGTAAATTAAGGTCGCGAACGATATCATGTTCCATACACTTGCTGCAGAAAAGTAAACAGAAAAAAAACCGGTCAAGTAAGGTCGCGAACGATATCATGTTCCATACACTTGCTGCAGAAAAGTAAACAGAAAAAAAACCGGTAAATTAAGGTCGCGAACGATATCATGTTCCATACACTTGCTGCAGAAAAGTAAACAGAAAAAAAACCGGTCAAGTAAGGTCGCGAACGATATCATGTTCCATACACTTGCTGCAGAAAAGTAAACAGAAAAAAAACCGGTAAATTAAGGTCGCGAACGATATCATGTTCCATACACTTGCTGCAGAAAAGTAAACAGAAAAAAAACCGGTCAAGTAAGGTCGCGAACGATATCATGTTCCTTACACTTGCTTCAGAAAAGTAAACAGAAAAAAAACCGGTCAAGTGAGGTCGCGAACGATATCATGTTCCATACACTTGCTGCAGAAAAGTAAACAGAAAAAAACCGGTAAAGTAAGGTCGCGAACGATATCATGTTCCATACACTTGCTGCAGAAAAGTAAACAGAAAAAAAAACCGGTCAAGTAAGGTCGCGAACGATAGCATGTTCCATACACTTGCTACAGATAAAAAACAAAATAAACATCATCATCAGCCGTTTACCAGCCCACTGCTGGACTTTTAGCCTAGGGAGCGTTCAAGTATTACGGAACGCAATTTTTGAAGATTTTTGATCCCCGCCCCACCCTCCTTGTAACACCGCACCGTAAAGTTTTTCTGTATCCCCCCTCCCCCTCTCTAAACGTTACGTAACACTCAAGTGATCATTGTTACCCTAAAGTCGTAAAAAATTATGTAATAGTTTTTATACACTTGGTATAGTTTTAATATACTAAATAAAACAAGAGAATTTTAATTCGCAACACCTGCATGTTTTGTTTATTTTTTATACATTTTTGGCTTTACCTACACACGAAATGTTCGTATATAAACGAAAAGGTTTGCCAACTAGCGATGACAAATAAAAAAAATATGAGGACAATGATAATACAATCGATTCCCCGTAACGTAAATGAAAAGGGTTGCCAATTTGGGAGTTTTAATTCCCTAATTTTTTAGAAACAATGTTACGTAACGTGTTGTAAGAAAGACCCGCTCCCGCCCCTGTAACGCATCGTAACGTTTTACGAGATCCCCTCCCCCCCCCCAAATTGCGTTACGTAATACTTGAACGCTCCCCTACCCCCGAAAGGGTGATTGTGCCATATCGACCACAATGCGCCCAATTCGGGTTGGTGGATTAATTCCTTCTCCGTACGTATGCAGGTTTCCTCACGATGTTTTCCTTCACCGAAAAGCCAGTGGTATGAAAATCCGTACATAGCTCCAAAGAGATCATTGGTATGGGCACGGGGTTTGAACCCGCGACGTCACGCTTTCAAGTCTAGCGGTCTCCCAAATGGGCTACCACGGCTTTTTTTTATGTAAAAATACTTACAAGCAAGTCCGATAAGTAAGCTGCCTCCAGCCGGCCGCGCGCCGAACATGCTCGCGGGCGCGGCGAGCATGCTCGCCAGATTGTTCAGCAAAGTCTTGACTAGGAGAGGCGCGTGCATGCCGTATCTACCTTGGAATAGCGTTCTGAAACAAATTACATTCGTTTAATATTTATGTTACCGAAGAATATACTTGCCACTAAGTTTAGCGTTAGCCGGGTGACGATGGAATCACATCAGAGCTTCTAAAAGCGGAACGCCAGAAGCATGGAACAGAGACGTGGTGGTGCTGTTCTTTAAGAAAGGTAACAAAACCTTGCTGAAGAATTACAGACCCATCTCGCCTCTGAGCCATGTTTATAAGCTGTTTTCGAGGGTCATCACGAATCGTCTCGATCGCAGGTTCGATGACTTCCAGCCTATCTAACAAGCCGGTTTCCGATAGACCACATCCACACGCTACGCCAAGTTATACTGTGAATACCAAGGGAAATCTTCCAAAGATACCCGGCTGCATTGGAGTGCAGCCAGGTTATGTGGGATTATACCCACTAAAACCTCCCCGGTGATCAGCCTTAGTGCTTGACAAGAGGGCTCCGGGATCTCCAGAAGAACGCACCGGAGCCCTCGTTACTGCGCTACGGCTCTTCCCGAGACAACCGTGTTGTGTCAGCCCCTCCGCCCACGACAACGTTGGTCACACAACGTTGTCGTTCTCTCCGTGGGCACGCAGTGGATGGTCAGAGCCCCAACTTTGACCATCCCCGGAGGTCCCCTTTTAGTAGCCTCTTACTACAGGCAGGGGTTACCGGTGCCGTATTCTATTGCCCCGGTAACAGCGAGACTCTAACGAGGCTTATCAGTCTCTGACGTGGCCTATCAGTCTCTGACATGGCCTATCAGTCTCTGATATGGCCTATCATTCTCTGACATGGCCTATCAGTCTCTAACCTGGCCTATCCATCAGTGACATGGACTACCAGTCTTTAACTTGGCATATCAGTATCTGACATGGCCTATCAGTCTCTGACATGGCCTGTCAGTCTCTGACATGGCCTATCTGTCTCTGAAATGGCCTATCAGTCTCTGACGTGGCCTATAGTCATACACAGCATAAAAAGTGACTTACCTATAAATAAGAGAACTCTCAATGAGGCGGGTCTGGCCGTGTACTCCAGCGAACATGTACACCGACATCAACACTAAGATTGTGTTGATGCACTCCAAGTGGAGGTAGTACGTGTTGTCTCTGTAATAGACATATACAACATTTTACAGATATTTATTATAGATATATCTCAAAAAAATAGATGGAAGTGTTAGTTTTTTTTTTTTATTGTTTACTAAATTCATGTTACAATATTTGTTAAAAAGTTACCTACAATATGAGAGATACCATCATACATCTACATATATAATATTTATATCTATTATAGATATTTACAGTGTGCGTAAATAAATACCTACACACCTAAGTAATTAGAAAAAAACAATGCAAACTAAAGTAACATGCAGAGATGGGCTAAATAATAATACAGGTAGATTTTAACTTCCTGCTGGTGCTTATCTTTCTTAGTATTAAGGTGGTTCGTTGCACAAATGGCGGGAAATTCAAATTTCAAACAGTTTTCTTGTCCTTGTAGCTAGGCCGGGTAATTATTGTAAACAATCATGATGTTTGCGCAGATTGATTGTTATTCTTTACAAAATCATGTAAAGCTATTTATCTCTAATGCCCATTATTACTTACATTTGTGAATAAACAATTTTTTGCTGTTTCAAACGGTTTATTCACAAATGTAAGCAATATGGTGAGTTACTGTTAAATAATTGTACATTATAATGTAAAGAACAGCCAACATTTTGCGCAAACACTGTGTTATTTAAAAATAATTACCTGGCCTGGCTACTAGGACCAAAAAACTGTTTAAAATTTAAATTTCCCGCCATAGGTGAATCGAACCACCTTAATAAAAAGTATACAATTGCAAGGTAGATGTAATAATTATGATGTGTGCCTGATTAAAAAGTTGTAACCTACAGTTTCCCCTAAAGCACTTACACCTCCCCTTGGTCGTCCATTTGATAACATTTGATCATCTAGTTTCCAGTTGTGTGCCGCTCAATATTGAAGTGTGCCTTTGTAGAACTATTAAGAATACGTCAGTGTACGCAATTTCGCTTACTTGCAGGTTTTTTTTTTCAATTAATGTTTTTAAAAAACCAATCTGCTGAACCGAATCTTATGAAATATCTTATAAGAATTTTCCAAATCGGTTTGTAAATGCCGGAGTCAAAATAAACATGTTCCCCGATGTAACATGGTGTTGCCCGATGGTTACAATCTGGGTGTTTTCAAATCGCGAGTGAATCTGTTTCTTCTAGGCAAGCGTGCTCCAACGTAGACCGTATCGTCGCTTAACATCAGGCGAGATGGTGGTCAAATCAAGCCTATTATTTATAAAATAAAAACCACTAATCGAACTGTGAACCAACTCATATACAGTTTTCATTATTACGTTGTGTTTTTTTTAATAGGAAATGTGGGACAGTTATACAGACACTTCTTTTTCCAAAAAGGCTATCCCAAAGGTTATAAGTATCTATGTTTCCGATTAAAAATCCCTTGCAATTCCGATGATTATTTAATTCACTGTAAGCAGTTTCATTTACTCCCACTTTCTAAAAGAAGAGAAATAGCCGACGTTACATTACTCTTAAAATTAACATCGAATCTAATTGATAGCCCCGAGCTCCTTAGTAAGATAAAGCTAAATTGTTCCTCTATTCGTATTCGGTCTAATCCCCTTATCAATATTTCTAACATCAATACAAATTATAGGCAAAATTCTTAGCGGATCCAGGGCCCCCCCTGGATCCGCAAATGTTATGGCATGGGGCCCATGGGGGCCATGGCCCCCACCAAAACACCTAGCAATTCCGTACATTCGACTCAGTTTTTCGATTTGATTCAGGTGCACTTTTACACAGCATACTCATAGGTAACTATGCTTGTCAGAATGGCCCCCCCCAAAATGAAATCCTGGATCCGCCCCTGACTGATAAGCACATAGACTTAAGACTTATTCTGTACTAGCATTACATCGGCCAGGCGGTTGTTGAGCAGTGAATTATTTAACTAATTTGGTTATTATTAACTGTTTTCTTTTTTAATTTAATTGCGTTTTCTTTTCATTATGTATTATATCATATACTTAGTGTTCATTCTTAAATATTATTATTACTATACAGGGTGTAAGGAGAACACTCTCGAAGCCAATAGAAGGTAATTGTACTCATCATTATGAACCACTTTTAGTATGGGACCAACCCTGAAATCACGAAAAAAAAAACAGCTGTTCCATACATTATGTCGAGTGTCAATGACCGTTTTCTATAGAACAGCTGATATTTTTTTCGCGATTTCAGGTTTGGTCCCATAGTAAAAGTTGTTCATAATGATGAGTACAATTACCTTCTTTTGGCTTCGAGAGTGTTCCCCTTACACCCCAAATTTATATCCGTGATGACCTGTAACTGGCTTTGTGTATCTATTTAAGTTTATCTATAAGATATATGGAACCAAGCTGTTGGTCGTCCTTTCAAGCAAAAAATAAAATAAACTTGCTGGGAAAATTGGAGGTAGTTTGAGATTCTTACGTAATGGGTACATCGATGATAAGGCTTATAAGAGCGTCTATCAGCATTTCCACTCGACTCTCGGTGCCCAGTATTTTTTGAGCTGCGTTACTGTACAATGTTTCATGCGCTGAGGAGCAAGGTGAGGGGTCTTGTGACACTGGCGGGGATTCTTGGGTTTGAGAGGCTTCCTGAAACCATAATTTTATCGTATTAATAAGAAAGTAGTGTATTAATTATTACTATTGTATTCATTCAGGTGAATGCAGTGTTCAAATGTACATTAATAAATAAAATAAATATCTGGGACATTTTTGCACACACGGTCATCTGACCCCAAACTAAGCAAAGCTTGTAATATGGCTGCCAGAAACTGATATACGTACATATATACAGTGTAATCTCACTAATCCGGCACTATTAAAAACCGGAGGGTGCCGGATTATTGGAATGTTCGGATTACTGGGTTATACTGAAAAAGTCATAGGTAATAAATAAAATAAAGCATTTCATAGAGAGAATAAATGTATGTAATGTATTATGGAACAATTGAATTAACATGTAGGTACATACGTGATAAGTTTTGAGGTTAGACTGCTAGTCGATGACGCAGCGACCAAAGCGCACACGTATAGAGGGGTAAGGGAGGCGTGGGCGGAGGGTGCCGGATTATTGGACGTGCCGATCTATCGAAGTGCCGGATTAGTGAGATTATACTGTATTTATAAATACATACTTAAATAGATATTAACACCCAGACATAGAACAAACACAAATGTTCATCACACAAATGTTTGTCCTAGATGGGAATCGAACCCACGCCCCCAAGCACAGAAGATAGGTTCACTACCAACTGAGCCACCGGGGCAGTACATTGGCATATTTATATGTATAAAAAAAACGAATCCAAAGATGTTAAGGCCAGCTAACCAATAAAAAATAAATTATATTGTGCATAAAATACTACAACATGAACATTACAAAACAAAGAATACAATAATAGAATAAAATATAATACAATGTTCTATGTATGATATTTTATTAAGGTATGTCCTGTGTAGGTAAAACTGCGACCAGAACCACCGTAGGATGGGCAGCAGCGTCCTGTTAGTACACGGTGAATATACTGCGATCCTCAAGCTGCCTGCCAAGCGTGGGGATTAAGGCAGAGTCACAATCTCTAAGTGAAAACAGTCAAAAAACGTCCAAGCGTCATTATACATACATTGTATCAATTATATACTTCACAATGTAATATTTACTCTAATTTAGACATTATGTTGCTTGCATAGTGTTATGATAGCCCCGTTGGTCTAGTTGGTAGTGAACCTACCTTCTGAGTTTGGGGCCGTGGGTTTGATTCCCACGATGTTTGCCATTTATGTGATGAACATTTGTGTTTGTTCTATATCTGGTTGTTAATATCTATTTAAGTATGTATTTAAAAATATATATGTATGTATATCAGTCTCTCTGGCCTTTTGGAAAAACTCAGAGTCACTCAGCGGGCAATGGAGAGAGCTATGCTCGGAGTTTCTTTGCGCGATAAAATCCGAAACGTGGATATTCGCCAAAGAACCAGAGTCACCGACATAGCTGTTAAAATTTGCAAGTTGAAGTGGCAATGGGCAGGCCACATCGCTCGAAGAACCGATAACCGATGGGGAAGAAAGGTTCTTGAGTGGAGACCACGAACCGGAAGACGCAGTGTAGGTAGGCCTCCCACTAGATGGACAGACGACATAGTGAGAGTCGCTGGCATCCAGTGGATGCAAAAGGCAGGCTGTCGTTCAGTGTGGAGGTTAAAGGGGGAGGCCTATGTTCAGCAGTGGACGTCTTCTGGCTGATGATGATGATGATGATGATGATATCAGTCTCTAACAGCAATATCACAAGCTTTGCTTAGCTTGGGGTTAGATGACCGTGTGTGCAAAAATGTCCCAAATATATATTTTTTATGCCATAGGTGGCAAATAAGCAGACGGGCTGACTGATGGTAACAATCACCGTCGCCTATGGATACTTGTCAGAATCAGAATATATTTATTGCAAGAACTGTGTACAAAAGATGTTCATAATAACTAGAGTATCAACAGTTTACCCATTTCGGGCGTGCAACCAGAGGCATCACAAATACGTTGCCGACCCTTTAGGACTCGATTAACTCGCCTTTTTCAAGTACCCCATGTTTATCTTATTTATCTCAATGTGTGACATACAATAAGTTCGATTGACTCCTCGCTGGCGTGCGGCTGTCTCCGGTCGGGCTGCACGTCCAGATGTCGGCACAGCTCGTGTTCCGGCACCATCTCCACCAGGTACTTGGAGACGCAGCGTATCACGTGTAGAGCGTTATAGGTCTGCCATGCTAGCATTACACTGCAACAAACCAAATGGGGCCAAACTAGAGGGGTATTCACAAATCCTAATGCATTCATTCATTTATAATCAGCCTGTTTTATGTTTATCGGGACTTATCACGTATTATTTATTTAAACATAAAACATGTGTTCAAATCGCGAAAGTTTAAAAATTACTATAATAAGCCTTTTAACACTCCACTGCATTTACAGTCCACTTAGCCTACCCCCGAAAGGGTGATTGGTTGGACTAATGTCAGACTACAGAAGAGTGCCATTTGGGCTGTTTATAAATTAAAAGATCTTTGAACATCGCTAGTAGACTGCTTTTCATCATCATTACTTACACTACCATCTACGTCACTGGAGTAACTGTGCCAGCGCCCCAGAGCCTCACTCCGGTATTTCAAGGAGTTGGGTTGGCTCGGGTAGGTGCTGGTAGGGGGAAATGCACAATACACCCCAAGCGGGACGTCAGTGCAGGACTTATCGCCCCCATCTCGAATAAGAATAAGAATCGCTAGTAGAAAATAAAGGCTGTATATCCCTGTACATCAATGAAAATAATGTACACAAAGGAAAACTTAAATCAATATAATTCTTTAAGTCAAGTGAAGGCATTTTAAAAAAAAAATGTTTAAAAATGCCTTTATTCACTGATCCTAACTAACTATATTACTAGTTTATACATAACACTGTTTTAAACTATCACGGTTGTTCACTAAAGTTAAATGAACAAAAAAATGAAGTGAAGTGAAGTTGAATGTTGATGTCTTCCCGTGAACATGGTGCATGTAACTGCGCCGAAATATCGGGAGCTCATTCCACAACCTTACCACGGTAAATATCCCGTTAATAATCATTTAACTTTAGTTTATACATGACTGTATATTTTTTATTATTTTTAAATTTTATTCTACTAATTCAATCTGTAACACCAGCACAAGTTTAACAATCAGGTTGTCCTCCCTGGACATGGGACTAGAAGTCGCCATTTATCCCTATCTCTGGCTATCCTGCACCACCCTTTTGGTAGGTCCTTCTCCCATCTTCTCTATGGTCGTTCTCTTGTTCTCTTCCTATCTCTGGGGTACCAAGATATGACCTCTTTTGTCCATTTTTGTTAAGAGTTTAGAGCAGTGGTTCCCAATTAGTGGTACGCGTACCCCCAGGGGTACGCGAAGTTGCATCAAGGGGTACGCGACGCGCGGCAATATCTTGACTAAGATAATTTTTTCAGTGTCCCGGTACCAGTATTTAATTTTTTATTTATCATTTCTGCAGTAAAGGCTGAGTATTGTGTACTTTACTGGACCTCACAAACCGAGTCTGCATTGGACCGGACTGCATTTGGTGTGCTTGAGCCAAGCTGGAGGGGTACGCGAGTTTGAGGTCTTTCTTGAAGTGGTACGCAAGAAAAACTAATTGGGAACCACTGGTTTAGAGAATGGGCCTTTTCAAGGCCAGAGTGAATAGGTCTCTTCTAAGTCAGCGTGCTTCATCTTCGACCACATCGTCGCTTACCAACAGGCGAGTTGGTGGTCAAACGCGGACTTATCAGCGTTAAAAAAAATTATCTGACTACATGTCCGATACATCGCCGTTTTCGGTGCTTGATCTTCTTTGAGACACCTGTCATGGCTGTGATCTCCCTAATTCTGGTCAGTCCCCACTTGTTCTTCAGCTTATACATATAGATAACAAAGATGCTAAATGACCCTACTGGACTGAGGATAGGAAAACTCTTAACTCAAAAATACTAACTTGTCACTGCTGGGCGCGGCAAGCAGGATGGACGCCCTTGTGATGAACACTTGGAGCAACGAGCCCAAGTTGCCCGTCTGCAAGTTATTTTGTAGGAATGTCTGCAGCAGTGTCTCGGTTGACGAGTCAAAGATCAGCTGGTCTTGGCTGGGAAATGAAAACATTTATTTTTTTACTGAAACAGTTTTGCCGTCAACCTTGCCTATTGTTAGCCCGTTGAATGCGACCGAAGAAGTTTTTTTTATGGCTAAAATGGGGAATTTCACCAACCTTTCAGATAACAATATTTATTTTTTAAAGTATAAAATATGTGCATAAGTATTATATACAATTAGTATTGTGCATAAATCTTCTTACACACACAATACGCGCGTCGGAGTCCTTTTCGCTTACGCCGACATGCGGTGCGTAACGCATTTTGGGGGTTAAGAGATTCACACGATCTTTCTTGCCTCACACCTGCAAAATGTGGAATGACCTTCCGCGGTATTTCCTAGAAGCTACAACATGGGGTTCCGCAAAAGGCGAGTTACTGAGTATTAAAGAGTCGGCAGCGTATTTGTGAAGCCTCTGGGGGGTTAGACAATACCCACTCTCTGTTAGCATTATTGCCTGCGGAAAAATGAAATTGACATTGACAATGACATTTGAGAGATGTTATCTCAAGCTAATATCATTTTCATACAATTTCATCTTTCCGTAGGCGTTACCGCTAACAGAAAGTGGGTCTTGTCTAACCCATCCTGATCTGTAATAATTATGGCTGCCAGAGACTGAAAAATACATACTTAAATAGATATTAATTAACACCCAGATATAGAAGAAGCACAAATGGTCATCACATGGATGTTTTTGTCCTACGTGGGAATCGAACCCACGCCCCCAAGCAAAGAAGGCAGGATCACTACCAACTAGACCAGCGGGCTATCAACACATAAAAGTTTTTTTTTAAATATTCACATTTCATATATTTAAATAATACACAATTATTGTGTACAGGGGGGTAAGACAAGATTTGGGTAAGGTTGTTGAATGAGCTCCCGATATTTTGGCGCAGTTACATGCACCATGTTCATGGGAAGACATCGGGAGCTCATTCCACAACCTTACCACGGTAGATATCCCGTAAATAATCATTTAACTTTAGTGAACAACCATGATAGTTTAAAAAAGTGTTAAGATTTGGGTGTATGAAAATGACATTAGCTTCAGAGATTTTATCTCAAGCTAATGTTGTTTTCTTAAAATTTCATCTTTTTGCAGGCATTAACGCAAAATGGGTCTTGTCTAACCCCCCAGAATAGATGTACTTACGAAGTGGCAGGAGGTGTAACGTTGTATGACAGCATTTGATTCCAGAAAGGGTCATTTGGTGATATAGCTTCGTTAGAGCAGAACCTCGTCAGGAGCTCATTGGAGCCCAGCTCCGAGTACCGGCTAATTGCCACACCCATGATTACAGCTGTGAAAAAGTATTTTTGCTTATATTGAATTTAAGCTAGCCTTAACCAAGTTTTTCCATTTTTTGTGAGGAGAAAATGTATGCCATGTCCATCCACATGATGTTTGATACTTCCTGGCTAGATTTCATCAAGATCGGCTTAGCCGTTTAGTTGTGAAAAGAGAATTAAGAGACATCAGGTACTTTTACTTAGTGTGTGATTGACAGATATGGGGAAACCTTTAGTCCAGCAGAGAAGCACTACAGGTTACTAGCTTTTAATAATCCAGTACGGATGAAATTTGTAAACTTACAGAAGTATTCTCGCTCGGGACAAATAGTCAAACGTAAAGATTTCATACTATACTGTACATTTATAAGATAGTTGGCCAAAAGCCTCTAAGCATTGTTTATAAAACAAAAAATGCTAGTTATAAAAGTCATCTACTAGAGCCACGTAAGGCCCGTCCTATGGTGAAATCAATCAGATACATAGACTTCTAATATGCTCTGTATTTTAATTAGCAGTACTCTCATTGAAAATTATATCAAATAGCGTAATTTGCTGGAGAAAATAGTAAACTAAAAACAATAGTTGTTGAGTCAATAATAGTCGATAGCCGGGATAATTAGCATGGTTATGGATACTTAACTGAGAAATATAAACGCACCTGTATTTTTCCTTGTATTTACGCAATGGGATACGCACAGGGGGCATTAATTTAGCATTAAAACCGATAAATACAACGCATTTAGCCACGAAATCATTGCCGACATGTCACTTTATTTGACATTGACAGCAGACTAGTCAATGAATGAAATTAATTGGTCAAAATCTACCAATCGCGATCAAAAATAATTAATATCGCTAAATTACCGGTTTTTACGAAATTCGGAACTTTAGATGACATTATTATCTTGCACGGTTTGGCGCCCATGGTATGTTGTCTATAAATAGATATCACTATCCAAACCATTCTACGATCCAAACAGATTTCAGTAAATAACTGTGGTAAATAACTTGTCAGAACTAAGTAAACTTGTATAATATTACGGCTCAAGGACTATGTATCCATGGTCATAAAAATAAAATAACAGGATTTAAAGTTTTTTTTCATGCTATCAGCTGTCAAAGTCAATAAGAAATCAAATCAATGGAAATCGAACAAAAATTAAAATCGGACGAAATTCGTGCGATCGGTGTTGTGAAGTGCGTAAACAAAATATTTCTCCTAAATTCCTTGTGAAGTTAATATTCTTTTATTACATGGCATTTTGGCTTATAAGACCTGTTAAATTCTGTGTTATGAAATGCTAGTGCTAAGACATTTTCTGCGCAAAAACTTAAATTCATCATACGTGTAAGGTAAGGTAGCTACAAGATAATTTAAATTTTCTTTAACGTAAACAGCTCTGCTATTGTATTCGTCAAATGCTAAGTAGTTTTAATTGTGCCTTTTTCAGTTTCCTGGCCCTTTGTCTCTGTTGCTAAGGTGTTGTCTTATTTTGTTTGTTATTATTTTGTATTACAAGTGCATATAAAGCTAGATGTTTTCCATTCCATACCTAAAACGTGATCGGTTATAACGAAACTTCGGTTCCTGTCTGATTCCTAAACTAAACTGTTGTTCAAACCTTACATTTACAATTGAACATGTATTGTCTTTATTCTTATAATTAACTAGCGGTCCGCCCCGGCTCCGCACGGGTATAGTTATATCATCATCAGCCAGAAGACGTCCACTGCTGTACATAGGCCTCCCCCTGTAACCTCCACACTGAACGACAGCCTGCCTTTTGCATTCACTGGATGCCAGCAACTCTCACAATGTCGTCGGTCCATCTAGTGGGAGTATAGTTAGTATAGTGGTATAGTTATATAGTCTATATTAATCAGTGATAATGTAGCATTCAAATGGTGAGAGAATTTTTAAAATCGTTCCAGTACTTTTTGAGCCAATTCGTTACAAACATACTTACATGTACACAAAAATTAAAATTATGGCAATCGCATTAAATAATACCTACATATATCAAGCATCATTATACTAACTTAAAACTAACACAAATGAATTATAGTCTTTTAACCGTTACTGTAACTCTACTGGCATTTCAGGGTTACCAAGATACAGGCGTAGCCTAGTTTGGGACCCACAGATTACCACATATTTTGGGTACTTTCACAAAGCTGCGAGGATAACTCTGTTATTTATATTAGGCTACTAATTAGTATAAATAAAAACTCGTCATAGGTATTAATTTAATGTTTGTAAGTATCCATTGTATATTCTTTAAGAAATAAATTGAAATTGAAATTGCGACATACAAATCTTTCCTCTTTATAATATTGTATAGATGGGTATGAAAATTGTACATAATTTCCATAATGTAATGTGTTATCCATACCAAATTTCATTCACATTTGTTCAGTTTTTTTTTATAGAAAAAGGCAAGGTCTATTACGGCGGAGTTATACTCAGTCTAAGTTTTGTTAGCGCTGATAGCTACAATAACATTGTCTAAAACTTAGTAATTTTTTTTTACTATTAGGAGGACTTAATATCCCTCCGTGTCCCATTACCTACAATTAGAGAATCTCTTCTCAATAGCATTTTTTTTCTATATCTAATTTTATCATATTGAAAGACAATTGTTTTTTTAAGTTTATTCTTCCATTTACCACTCCCCTGATTCGTCCATCCTCTTCCTTCCTATGTTCAAATTTTCGCATATCTTTCCCTGACATTTAAATTCTAAAAATAATACATTAAACAATTTGTATATTATGGCAAATTCACCAATCGCGCGAAAAACACAAAAGACCCAATAAATAAAAAATATAATTATGTGGAATAAGCTACCTAACGTGGTGTTTCTGAGAAGCTACAACATGGGGTTCTTCAAAAGGCGAGTTAATAGAGTCCTTAAGGGTTGGCAACGTATTTGTAAGCCTTTGGTGTTAAAATTTTCCATAGGCGACGGTGACTGCTTACCAACAGGCAGCCCGTCAATTTGTTATTTATTTATTTAGAGATACGCCAACAGTGAACATATTACACATTCTTAAAAAATACAAAAAATGTATGCATACATAGATCTGATATGAACACCTTTTACAGGCGTATACAACATTCGCCAAAAAAGTGGTTAGACACTAAAACTATATAATCAAATAACATAAATTATATGATATTCTTAATATTATTTGTCTCTAGTTAGAGACTTTACTATTTTGTTTTTGAAAACATATAAAGAATCATTAAATACATCCAGATCACTCAAGGAAACGTTAAATTAATTATAGGTGCGACATAATCTTTGTGTAGGGGAGTTAAGTGCCAAATTGGTTCTAGCAGCTTGCCGCCAACCTAGAATTCGAGAAATTCTGTGCCTCGGATAGTGGTATGGAACGTTTAGAGAGATTTCTTTTAAAATAGATGGACAGTCAATAAATGCATGGATCACTTTATGAAGAAACGTTAGATCGCGGATTTTTCGCCTGTCTCGCAAGGTATGCATTTTAAAATAACATAGACGACTTTCATAAGGACTTCTGTGGGAAATGCCTTGGCTGGAGAAAGCCAATGATCTATTAAAAGCACGCTGGACGCCTTCTATGCGCTGAGAATGCCCTGCATAAAAAGGATTCTATGCTTGTTATCCACCTATGGCATATAAAAAACCCAATAGGAGCAAAAAAAATTTGAAAATAAAACCTTTTTCATTCCAATATCTTGTACTTTAAGAATTCAGAATGGGAGATGGTAAGGTGTACTTCCAGTACTAAAATCTTTCTGCCAGATTTCACAAGAGGTGAGGTAAACGTTCCGGCACACATATACAAGCACACAAAAAAGAATGACTTTTGTTACACTGTTATTTAGTTGCACACTAACACGAAAAGTAGTGACAGGGGGTATAGCGACCAATAAAGTGTATGATTTCAAGTGAATGAAATCAGGATTGATCAATTACGTTGGGCGCGGCTGGTACTTAGATGGGTGACCGCCTGGGCTTTGATGGGATGTAGTATTTTTTTACTTTAGCAGCTAAGAAGTTATGTGGTGGTACGAAACCGGATTGCGCGAGCCCGACTTGCACTTAGCCAGTTTCATTCTTTTAAATGAGTTATATCATCATCATCATCATCAACAGCCAGAAGACGTCACTGCTGAACATAGGCCTGCCCCTTTAACCTCCACACTGAACGACAGCCTGCCTTTTGCATCCACTGGATGTCCGCGACTCTCACTATGTCGTCGGTCCATCTAGTGGGAGGCCTCCCTACGCTGCGTCTTCCGGTTCGTGGTCTCCACTCCAGAACCTTTCATCCCCATCGGTTATCGGTTGAGTTATATGCTAACTACTAATTTTTATCCCATTTCTCATACATTTTAGCGATCGGCTTAATAGTTTTCACAGTAGCTTAACTCTATGTTTATGCCGCAAAATATAAATTTTTAATTTGTTTTGCGACGTCATCTATATAATTATATAAAAGCTAAAGTCATCTACTTAGTCACTCACTCACTCACTCATTCATCACAAAATCTCGAAAACTACGAAGCTGAAATTTGGCACGTAGATTCATTATAAGATGTAGATGTCCGCTAAGAAAGGATTTTGTGAAAGAGCTGAATTAAGGGGGGCAAAAGGGGGTTGAAAAATTATATGAAAGTCTACGCGTACGAAGTCGCGGGCAACAGCTAGTCTATACTAATATTAAAAAGGAAAAAAATGTTTGTTTGTTTGTTTGTTTGTTTGCATTGAATAGGCTCCGTAACTACTGAACCGATTTGAAAAATTCTTTCACTGTTGGGAAGCTACACTATCCCCGGGTGACATAGGCTATAATCTATACCCGTGCGAAGCCGGGGCGGACCGCTAGTATTCAATATTTACGAAACACGTTACGTTCTATCAACCTGTCATAAACGCCAAGCTATTTGATACGATTATAACTGGCAATCTTATAAATAACTAGCAAACCCGGCAAACTCCGTTTCGCCACCAGATGACTTCTATAAACCTCACGGAGCCCGAGACCTTTCCAACGAATGCAAAACCGTGGAAATCGGTTCGTGCGTTCTGGAGTTATAGCGTCAGGAAGGAAAACCCGACTTATTTTTATATAGTAGATTAATCCTTATAGGGAGTTTTGGCGCCAACGCGGATAAAACATATCAGCTCGTTGAATTATTTTCCTAAACTATAGTATTTTCAACTGTTAATGTGTACTAAATGGTGAATTATTATTCATTAAGTGCTCATAAACGTGCTCGAGTGTGGGAAAGTGATATAACGAGGTGAAACGTGTCTTTTCGTGTTGTTTCCAAAACTCCATAGGAGCCTCTTGTAAAGTCTCCACCACTTTACAGGGGCATGAGTTTGACTTGACTGTGGCTTACTTTGCTTGACTCTGACTGTGACTATGACTTGTTTGATGCTATTAATACTATTAAAAACATGTTTATTATTACGACTAAAAGACATTGAATCCAGGGTAATGAACATTTTTAACAAAAAAAAAAGTATCCATATATGTAGGTAAAGCAAATACATAAGCCATAATAGGAGCCATGATTTTAAGATGTACTACAAGGAAACAACACCTGCACTGTATTTATATATAGGCAGAATTCTTTGAAACTGGTTTTGTGAAAGCAAGTCTTTTTGTACCTGCATAATACAAAGTCCACTGTGACGTGGCTGCATTTAAAAAAAATATAATATGTGGCAAACAAGCTACGGGCCACCTGATGGTAAGTGATCACCGCTGCCTATAGACACCTACAATACCCGGGGCATTGTCAGTGCGTTGCCTACTTTTGAGGACTCTATTCACTTCGTTTGAAGCAGTCCAAATTATACTTCGGAGGAAAAACCGAAGGTGGTAAGCCATTCCACAACTTACAGGTGCGTGGCAGAAACAATCGATCAAATCGAACAGTGTTCTGCATGAAGGAGAATGAAACTGTAGAGCATGTGCTGTGGCATTGTGAATCTACAGAAGAAACTAGAATCGCTACCGGGTTGCATGAGGCACCATTGCCTTCTTCATCCACATAACCATAACAGCTAGACTGCTTATCATCATGCACACTTTCATCTATGATACTGAAACGTGTGTGCCAGCGCCCGAGAGCCTCACTCCGATATGTCAAGGAGCTGGGTTGGCTCAGGTAGGTGCTGGTAGCGAGGAATGCACAATCACCCCAAGTGGGACATCAGTGCAGAACTTATCAACCCCATCTCGAATAGAGTACCTACATAATACCTGCTGACTTTTATTAAGTATGTGTCATATCTAATTGAATAGGCTCATAACCTTCATCATCATTACAGCCAAAGGATGTCCACTGCTGGACATAGGCCTCCCCCATCGCTCTCCAAAAGGGCCGGTTGGAAGCGGCCTGCATCCAGCGTTTCCCTGCGGTCTCTTTTAGATCTTCCGTCTATCTTGTGAGAAGACGTCCTAGACGTTGCGTTTATTTTTATTTTATAAATAATAGGCTTGCGTTTGACACCATCACGCCTGATGTTAAGCGATGATGCGGTCTACGTTGGAGCACGCTTGCCTAGAAGGAACTGATTCACTCGTGATTTGAAGACACTCAGATTGTTGTTGTTGTTGTTTACCGGTCGGTGGCCTCCATTCGAGAACCTTTCGTCCCCATCGGCCATCTGTTCTGCGTGATATGTGCCCTGCCCACTGCCACATCAACTTGCTAATCAGGTGGTAATCTTGATCACTATTTTAAAGCATTTCTAATGAAAAACTGTTTCGTAGCGGAGATAATCCCGAGCGAGCTAGAATAAGATTCTCTGCCCAACCCCTAATCCACTGTCTTCCCATCTTGCTCACGGGACTTGAACCTTATTCCCTAGTTTTTAGATATCAAAATTCAGCTGAACCGTCGCCAGTTAAGTTGTTATTGCTTTAAAATCGTCGCAGTCAATCTTAAGAGCTCTGATGCAATCGAAAACTCAATTAATTATCCATTGACCTCTTTCCAAAGTCAACTGATGTCTCGCACATTCTATTTTATAGTCAGCTTTAGTACCTTGTCACATTAACGCCATAACACCTCTTTGATAAGTAAATTAGATTAGCATAAAAGTTATTGTGAAAAGGTTCTATAGTAACATCAGGAAAGGATACCACTCGCAACTAAGTGACAGAAATATGTATCAGCCTTTGTACTTTGTCGCAATAAAGAGTGGGTAGTAGAAGAAATGTCATCACTAGTATTGCAAAATTATCGATAGTCGAATCCGAAAATCTGTTAGAATATCGATAGTATCGATACTATAGATATTATCGACAGTAATTATATAACCGGACTGAACCGGAAGACGCAGCGTAGGTAGGCCTCCCACTAGGTGGACCGACGATATCGTGAGAGTCGCGGGCATCCAGTGGATGCAGATGGCAGGCTGTTGATCAATGTGGAGGTTAAAGGGCGAGTTTGTTCAGCAGTGGACGTCTTCTGGCTGATGATGATGATGATGAGTATAACCGGCGTAGCGATGATCGAAGTCAAATTCTATCGAGACTATTGCATATTGGATAGCCCGTTGGTCCAGTTGGTAGTGAACCTACCTCCTAAGCTTGGGGGGGTGGGTTCTCTTCCCACCTAGGACAAACATTTATGTGATGAACATTTGTGTTTGTTCTATATCTGGTTGTTAATATCTATTTAAGTATGTATTTAAAACTATATATGTATGTCCACCATACATATATATGTATGTCAGTCTCTGGCCGCCATATCACAAGCTATGCTTAGTTTGGGGTCAGATGACCGTGTGTGCAAAAATGTCCCGAATATTTATTTATTTTATATCATCAAATAGTATTAACACATTTTGTGCTGATACTATCGACAGTATCGTCAATATCGATAATATCTACACTACCGATTCTATCGACAGTTCGATACTATCGACAGCATCGATAATATCTAGGTACACTACCGATTCTATCGACATTTCGACACTATCGACAGCATCGATAATATCTAGGTACACTACCGATTCTATCGACAGTTCGATACTATCGACAGCATCGATAATATCTAGGTACACTACCGATTCTATCGACAGTTCGACACTATCGACAGCATCGATAATATCTAGGTACACTACCGATTCTATCGACAGCATCGATAATATCTAGGTACACTACCGATTCTATCGACAGTTCGATACTATCGACAGTCTCGATAATATCTAGGTACACTACCGATTCTATCGACAGTTCGATACTATCGACAGCATCGATAATATCTAGGTACACTACCGATTCTATCGATAGTTCGATACTATCGGCAACACTATTCGCCACTCCTATGTAAGCAACCGTGATCGAGTTAGGCCATTCGTTGTTCGTACCAAAGATACCGGAAATCGAAATAAAGATATCGGAAAATTCAGCGATTTGAACGCACTCATATGGCGAGGGCCAGACGCGGCCGTTCTCCTTCGCAGCAATTTCAACCGTAATGTCCTTTTATTACGGCCTAAAACTCTGACAGTAATCGCTGGGAGACCTATACGAACAAAGATTTTTCATACTATACACTTCGACAAAAATAAAATTAATGGACGGGCCCAGTAGAAGCGCATTTATGAAGATCACAAAATGAGCGCCAGCGCTCACTTCGTTTCAGTCAGTCTCTAGCCGTAGGAAGTGCAACACAAGCATATTGTTACATGATAACGAAACGTCAGACAAAATTATGCATTCGTATGCTCTCCCGAAGTGTAAATACACAAATAAAACCGGTATCTATTTTTTGTAACAAATATACTGTAAATTTTTGTAATTTTGTGTTGAAGTATATGTCCGACGGTTTTGACTCGTTTTTACTGAGCAAGTTCAATGGTTAGGGCCCGTCCATTAATTTTATTTTGGTCGAAGACATTGTATACTACTTAAGGAAGTTACTAACGTAAAAGTGTTACAATTTCTTACTACGACAAAGAACTTTAGTTATATTTATGAAGTGAAGATCTATTTGGAAGTAACACACATCCTGAATTCTAATTGAATCTATATTTATTGCGTTGCCTTATACAATTTTGGATTTGGTCGCCATAATTTTCCCGCCATGACTTGCCGCCGATTGCCGCAGTGGCCAACGCGAAATGGAACGCGCGAATCGCGTTCGAATTTTGAAAAGTTTATTTTGAGTGCAGTTTATTTTTAATTTGGACTGTTTCTGGCCTGTTTGAAAGTTGTTTATGTTTTTTTTTTATTCGGTAAAATTAATTGTTGCATTTAAAGTTGCCAGATATCAAGATCTGGATTGGTTTATTAGTGAAATGTGGTCGCTTGGCTCGAGGGTAAAGTTTCATGCGGTATTTTGGATATAAAACGCTGTTTTAATCTATTACGGTTGTTCACTACAGTTATATTAGGAAAATTGTGCGAATTGTAGCTTAGCAAAGCCACAATGGCATGGCAATGGTGTTGTGGCTTTTGTTGGCTTATTTTTAAATCATCATCAGCCAGAAGACGTCAACTGCTGAACATATGTGATAGGCCTCCCCTTTAACCTCCACACTGAACGACAGCCTGCCTTTTGCATCCACTGGATGCTGGCGACTCACCTTTAACTTAGTAACTTACACTTATTTAATTTAAATAATTATATTAGTTTGATTATAATAGATTAGTTATCTAATTGAGCTATATCAGAAAAACCGGCCAAGTGAGAGTTAGGCTCGCGCACTGAGGGTTCAGTACCACCACATAGTAAAGTAAAAAAAAATAGTGCAAAAAGACAACATCCTATCAACGCCCAGGCGGTCACCCATCCAAGTGCCGACCGCGCCCGACGTTGCTTCACTTCGGTGATCGTACGAGAACCGGTGGTGAATAGAAATTTGTCACCGCCTCGCACTTGGCCATTATTTATTATTTGTTGGTATTTTTTAGAGTGTGTACTACAATCATGCCAAGTTTGACGCTTATACGTATTACCATTTTTATATTAGAGCTAATACAAAAATACGTTTTTTTGTATGGGAACTCCCATTTAGTTTTAACTTTTTGGCTTTTTTATTCTTTCTTATTTAATCCGTAACATTACATATTCTATGAAAATTTCAACTGGCTTCATCTATTACAGTTCGAAAGATACAGCCGTTAATAGTTAGGACGGACAGATAGGCAGTCATCGTAGGCTTAGTAATAGGGCCCCGTTATTACCCTTTGGGTACGGAACCCTAAAAGAGCAAAATGTGGATCCTAAAATTTGTTTATAAGACTCGTTATTAAAAGACCACACAAACAAAGAAAGCATACATTACAATGAAAATATTATCTAGGCTTTTAATAGACGGCCTTATCGCTTAAAGCGATATCTTCCAGGCAACCATGCACGATATTTTAATTTTTATTCATAGAAAAGTCTATATTAGTTTAAAAATACAAAGGTATCTATCCCCTACAAAAAAAAATATTGTCGGAGTGTGGTATAAACGTTAATTTAATTAGATTCGTTCCAACCACGACCTACCAAAGCTAATATAAGAGCCACGATCACAGACGCATAAAAAAAGAAAATATCATAGGTCGACGATCTCCTTGCTGTTTGGCCACTTGGCAAGTGGCCAGTTGCATGCGAGCGCGCGAAATGCAGCTCGTCTAGCCATAGACAAGGTTATGTTTTTCTTTTTTCTTATGTTTAGTTAGAAAGGAGGTGACAATATTTTGAAACTGCAATCCTCCGGTAGGGATGGGATATTTTGAAACTATAACATAGGGCTGTGGTAATGGTAAACAAAAATTTACTCGCAACTGTCAAAAGTCAACGTCAAATATGCGATTTTCGATTTCTGACAGCGACGATCGCCAATAGCGAACACTGTAATAGCCAATTAGCCATGCCCACATCATATTTATACCGTACCTAAGTAAAGTATAAGGAATAACAGTTATTTCTATGTTTATACCCATTTTATTTTGGTCGAAGTTTATACCATCACATGTAACAAAATAAATCGTTGTTATGGTAACATTAATATTTATACATAATGTGACACGTTTGGACAGTATTTTATTGCTGCAATTTGTTATGGATTTAGTTCGAAGCGACAGGAGTTCTCAACCTGTAACCCGTTTTTTTTTTCATGAGTCACGCTGTTACATTTCTTCCCGCGACATACTCGCGGAGGGAAATTCCAGAAAAAATTGAAGCGAGCAATACTGCACCTGTCTGCCTTAAATTAAACATAAAAACTTTATGAAGTTTTATCAAAGGTTTATCATCTATATCTATAAAAGCGAAATTCACTCACCACCAAATCTCGAAAACCACTTGACGTACGACGTTGAAATTTGGCAGGTAGATTCTTTATGGAGTGTAGAGGTCAGAAAGGAAATTGCGAAAGGGCTGTATTAAAGGGGGCAGAATATTTAATATAGTCTACGGGTGATTCGCAAAAATTGGCTCCAAAAACATAATTTCTTTGGCGCATTTTTTTTTTCATGTTATCTGAATATTAAATAGCATACTTTGTAGAGGCCTCTAATGCCTACAATAATTTGTTATTGGCCCTGAAATCTATCGAGCTGATTCGAAGTTTTTATAAGAAAAAAATATCATCATCATCATCATCATCAGCCAGAAGACGTCCACTGCTGAACATAGGCCTCCCCCTTTAACCTCCACACTGAACGACAGCCTGCCTTTTGCATCCACTGGATGCCCGCGACTCTCACAATGTCGTCGGTCCATCTAGTGGGAGGCCTCCCTACGCTGAGTCTTCCGGTTCGTGGTCTCCACTCCAGAACCTAAGAAGAAAAAAACTAACAGAGAAGAAAAAAATATACCACTATGGAAATCACATTATTTTATGGATTCTCAGGCTTGGACACTCCTCAATCGCGTTATTTGCGAATCACCCCTACACGTAACTGCTAGTCTGGAATGCGCTGCCTGAATGGGTGTTCCCCGATAGTTACAATCTGGGTGTCTTCAAATCAAGGGTGAGTCGGTTTCTTCTAGGCAAGCGTGCTTCACCGTAGACCGCATCATCGCTAACATAGCGTTGGCGGTAAAACGCAAGCCTATTATTTATATTTTTTTTAAGTGATGGAAGTAGAAAAACTAAAACTAGAATAACCAAAATTGCTAAAAGTGGGAGGAAAGAGGGCCTTAAGCTTACGCGTTTGTACCTTTGGTCATCATTCATCATCATAATTTTAGCCATAGGACGTCCACTGCTGGACATAGGCCTCCCCATCGATCTCCTAAAGGGTCGGTTGGAAGCGGCCTGCATCCAGCGTTTCCCTGCGGTCTCTTTTAGGTCGTCTGTTCATCTTGTGGGTGGACGTCCTACGCTGCGCTTACCGGTCCGTGGTCTCCATTCCAGAACCTTGGTCATTTCTCTTTATATCTACGTTTTCAACTCTGTCTTGAAGTTTCAAGGCCCAGCATCGAACGCCTTGCTGTTCTCTTCTGTAAAATGTTGGCAACGTCTTCAAAAATAGACATACTAAACTAACCACATCAAGCGGGCCGTATCTAGCGGTTATTTATGCTACAGTAAAGTTAACAGGTTGACGGCGGCCATATTTAAAGGCGTAAACTTTGTGGCGATTTTAAGTCGTTAAGATTGTAAAAAGAAGCTTGGATTAATCATACTGTTCAAACTGTTTTTTTGTTAGCAACAGATCGACGTGATTTTTAGGGTTCCGTACCTCGAAAGGAAGAAAGGAACCCTTATAGGATCACTTTGTTGTCCGTCTGTCTGTCAAGACTAAGAGAATCAAAAGCTATAGGGTACTGCCCGTTGACCTAGAATAATGAAATCTGGCAAGAACCAAGGTCTCACAGCACATATAAAGGAAAAAAAAACGAAAGTTAATTTCAAATTACATCACATAAAAAAATGCAAACTTACATTTGTAGTTGCAATGTGTGAGAGCACCTGTTTGCAAACTACAAAGTTAAGTTTGTCCATTAGTATTTCAACCTTATTAAACCGTTTTTTCGTCCAAACTCGCAACCCGGGATGGATGGATGTACATACATATTTATTAATTTTGTACGGAACCCCCAGTTCGCGAGCCCGACTCTCACTTGGCCGCTTTTTTGCACAGAGATAGATTATTATAGGAAAGATTTGCATAGGAAAAACTGAAAGTGCTTATTACTATGGGATTTTGTATGAACCATAACGCAGTCTGACAAATTTGGACAGGACAATGTCTATCAGGCCAGCTAATCTATATCTATACTAATATTATAAAGAGGAAAGATTTGGTTGTTTGTTTGCATTGAATAGGCTCCGAAACTACTGAACCGATTTGAAAAATTCTTTCACTGTTGGGAATCTACACTATCCCCGGGTAACATAGGCTATATTATAATTAAAAAAAAATAGGGATCCTTACTAAAATTATATGATTATTAACGGCATATTTACCGTGGTACTTTAGTGAACAACCGTGATAGTTTAAAACAGTGTTTTCCTTACTAAAACTCCATTTATGTAACCCAAGGTGTAAAAAACCGGCCAAGTGCGAGATGGACTCGCGCACCGAGGGTTCCGTACAAACTTGTCCAAGTATTATAAGTTCAATAGTTCGCCCATCGAAGACTTATTCCGTTTTTCCGATTAAGTATCCCAAAAACATATATTACAACTAGCTTCCGCCTGCGGCTTCGCCCGCGTTATTCAAGGGAAAAACTAAGGAGTACTAAGCAAAAAGCTTTATTTTAGGATGCTACTAAATACGTTTTATGTATTTCATACTGGATATTGATGGTCGGTTGGTACGCGGTGCTTTATGAGCAGGAGATCTAAAGTTAAATTCCTGGCCTGGCTGGGCCGCTTGCGGCCCAGCAAACCACGCAACCTAGAAAGTTTTTTTTTCTTTTTTATACGTCACTTGTGCTTGACACTCGCCCTCGCGGGCCGCTTGCGGCCCAGCGAACCACGCAACCTAGAGAGTTTTTTTTTCTTTTTTGTACGTCACTTGTGCTTGACACTCGCCTTCGCGGGCCGCTTGCGGCCCAGCGAACCACGCACCCTAGAAAGTTTTTTTTTTCTTTTTTGTACTTCACTTGTGCTTGACACTCGCCCTCGCGGGCCGCTTGCGGCCCAGCGAACCACGCAACCTAGAAAGTTTTTTTTTTCTTTTTTTTACGTCACTTGTGCTTGACACTCGCCCTCGCGGGCCGCTTGCGGCCCAGCGAACCGCGCGACCTCAAAAACTTTTTTTTTTCTTTTTCGTAAGTCACTTGTGCTTGTCACTCGCCCTCGCGGGCCGCTTGCGGCCCAGCGAACCACGCAACCTAGAGAGTTTTTTTTTCTTTTTTGTACGTCACTTGTGCTTGACACTCGCCCTCGCGGGCCGCTTGCGGCCCAGCGAACCACGCAACCTAGAAAGTTTTTTTTTTCTTTTTTGTACGTCACTTGTGCTTGACACTCGCCCTCGCGGGCTGCTTGCGGCCCAGCGAACCACGCAACCTAGAAAGTTTTTTTTTTCTTTTTTTTACGTCACTTGTGCTTGACACTCGCCCTCGCGGGCCGCTTGCGGCCCAGCGAACCACGCAACCTAGAAAGTTTTTTTTTTTGTCTTTTTTGTACGTCACTTGTGCTTGACACTCGCCCTCGCGAGCCGCTTGCGGCCCAGCGAACCGCGCGACCTAGAAAGTTTTTTTTTTCTTTTTTGTACGTCACTTGTGCTTGACACTCGCCCTCGCGGGCCGCTTGCGGCCCAGCGAACCACGCAACCTAGAAAGTTTTTTTTTTGTCTTTTTTGTACGTCACTTGTGCTTGACACTCGCCCTCGCGAGCCGCTTGCGGCCCAGCGAACCGCGCGACCTAGAAAGTTTTTTTTTCTATTTGGTAAGTCACTTGTGCTTGACACTTGCCTTCGCGGGCCGCTTGCGGCCCAGCGAACCACGCAACCTAGAAAGTTTTTTTTTTCTTTTTTGTACGTCACTTGTGCTTGACACTCGCCTTCGCGGGACGCTTGCGGCCCAGCGAACCACGCAACCTAGAAAGTTTTTTTTTTCTTTTTTGTACGTCACTTGTGCTTGACACTCGCCCTCGCGGGCCGCTTGCGGCCCAGCGAACCGCGCGACCTCAAAAAGTTTTTTTTTTCTTTTTGGTAAGTCACTTGTGCTTGACACTCGCCCTCGCGGGCCGCTTACGGCCCAGCGAACCGCGCGACCTCAAAAAGTTTTTTTTTTCTTTTTGGTAAGTCACTTGTGCTTGACACTCGCCCTCGCGGGCCGCTTGCGGCCCAGCGAACCACGCAACCTAGAAAGTTTTTTTTTTCTTTTTTGTACGTCAATTGTGCTTGACACTCGTCCTCGCGGGCCGCTTGCGGCCCAGCGAACCACGCAACCTAGAAAGTTTTTTTTTTCTTTTTTGTACGTCACTTGTGCTTGACACTCGCCCTCGCGGGCCGCTTGCGGCCCAGCGAACCACGCAACCTAGAAAGTTTTTTTTTTCTTTTTTTTACGTCACTTGTGCTTGACACTCGCCCTCGCGGGCCGCTTGCGGCCCAGCGAACCACGCAACCTAGAAAGTTTTTTTTTTGTCTTTTTTGTACGTCACTTGTGCTTGACACTCGCCCTCGCGAGCCGCTTGCGGCCCAGCGAACCGCGCGACCTAGAAAGTTTTTTTTTTCTATTTGGTAAGTCACTTGTGCTTGACACTTGCCTTCGCGGGCCGCTTGCGGCCCAGCGAACCACGCAACCTAGAAAGTTTTTTTTTTCTTTTTTGTACGTCACTTGTGCTTGACACTCGCCTTCGCGGGACGCTTGCGGCCCAGCGAACCACGCAACCTAGAAAGTTTTTTTTTTCTTTTTTGTACGTCACTTGTGCTTGACACTCGCCCTCGCGGGCCGCTTGCGGCCCAGCGAACCGCGCGACCTCAAAAAGTTTTTTTTTTTTTTTGGTAAGTCACTTGTGCTTGACACTCGCCCTCGCGGGCCGCTTGCGGCCCAGCGAACCACGCAACCTAGAAAGTTTTTTTTTTCTTTTTTGTACGTCAATTGTGCTTGACACTCGTCCTCGCGGGCCGCTTGCGGCCCAGCGAACCACGCAACCTAGAAAGTTTTTTTTTTCTTTTTTGTACGTCACTTGTGCTTGACACTCGCCCTCGCGGGCCGCTTGCGGCCCAGCGAACCACGCAACCTAGAAAGTTTTTTTTTTCTTTTTTTTACGTCACTTGTGCTTGACACTCGCCCTCGCGGGCCGCTTGCGGCCCAGCGAACCACGCAACCTAGAAAGTTTTTTTTTTGTCTTTTTTGTACGTCACTTGTGCTTGACACTCGCCCTCGCGAGCCGCTTGCGGCCCAGCGAACCGCGCGACCTAGAAAGTTTTTTTTTTCTATTTGGTAAGTCACTTGTGCTTGACACTTGCCTTCGCGGGCCGCTTGCGGCCCAGCGAACCACGCAACCTAGAAAGTTTTTTTTTTCTTTTTTGTACGTCACTTGTGCTTGACACTCGCCTTCGCGGGACGCTTGCGGCCCAGCGAACCACGCGACCTAGAAAGTTTTTTTTTTCTTTTTTGTACGTCACTTGTGCTTGACACTCGCCCTCGCGGGCCGCTTGCGGCCCAGCGAACCGCGCGACCTCAAAAAGTTTTTTTTTTCTTTTTGGTAAGTCACTTGTGCTTGACACTCGCCCTCGCGGGCCGCTTACGGCCCAGCGAACCGCGCGACCTCAAAAAGTTTTTTTTTTCTTTTTGGTAAGTCACTTGTGCTTGACACTCGCCCTCGCGGGCCGCTTGCGGCCCAGCGAACCACGCAACCTAGAAAGTTTTTTTTTTCTTTTTTGTACGTCAATTGTGCTTGACACTCGTCCTCGCGGGCCGCTTGCGGCCCAGCGAACCACGCAACCTAGAAAGTTTTTTTTTTCTTTTTTGTACGTCACTTGTGCTTGACACGCCCTCGCGGGCCGCTTGCGGCCCAGCGAACCACGCAACCTAGAAAGTTTTTTTATCTTTTTTGTACGTCACTTGTGCTTGACACTCGCCCTCGCGGGCCGCTTGCGGCCCAGTGAACCATGCAACCTGGAAAGTTTTTTTTTCTTTTTTGTACGTCACTTGTGCTTGACACTCGCTCTCGGCCCGCGAGAGCCCAGAAAGTTTTTTTTCTTTTTTTACGTCATTTTGCTTGACTAACCCTCGCGGGCCGCTTGCGGCTTGCTAAATCTGTTAAACAGTTACGAAGTTGAATGATTCAAATTATCCTACAGGAACTTACATTTTGTTGGTTGGTTTGGTTGGTTGGTTGGCGTTAGTTTTAATCCAGGGAATATGCTACCTCCATACCAAATTTTATCGAAATCCGTTAAACAGTCACAGAGTTGAGTGATTGATGTTATACTACAGGAACCATAATTTTTTTTCGGGGTAAAAATAACTCATGTGATAATCCAAAGAATAAGGTACCTTCATACCAAATTTCATCGAAATCTGTTAATTCAGGCAATATGCTACCTCCATACCAAATTTCATCTAAATCGGAGCAGTATTTTCGGCGGTGACTTCAGCCAAATATACACACTTACACACAAACTTTCGCATTTATAATATTAGTAGAAGTAGATAAGATTTAATAATTATAATTATCAGCTACACTAGTGTAGCTGATAATTATAATTATAGTATAGCTGAAATTTTATTGTGGTTAGTTTCTATAGCAGTATTACTTAAGTTAAAAATATAAATGTTGTTTGATAAATTGCTTATGTTTTAAATTTTAACCAAATCTGTAGGTGGTGAACGAAAAAGGAATGAATAGTGCCGCATTGTATATCGAAGATACAAGAAAAAGGGTCTTGACAGACGGACAGACAGACAGAACGACAACAAAGTGATCTTATAAGGGTTCTGGTTTTTTCCTTTTGGGGTACGGAACCCTATAAACGAACTGAAGTTGAAATATTAAAAGACAAACTTAACTTTGTAGTTGACAATTAGGCTCTTCCATACATTCCAACTACAACATGTAAGTTTGTAATAGTAAAATAATTATTTTTAAATGATATAACTTCAAATTTGTAACTTTCGGATTTATTCCTATATATGTGCTATGTGAACTTACTTTTTGCAAAATTTCATGATTCTAGGTCAACGGAAAGTACCCTATAGGTTTTGATTTCCCTGTGAAATCGCAAAATATGCGACATAAACGTCCATATATTTTGATTGAGTAAACTTACAACTTTTATTTTTTTACAGCCGAAAGAAACCGTAGACCCAAGTATTTATTATAAATTTCAACTTGATACCTTTACGCGTTCTTGAGAAAAAGGGTCTTGACAGACGGACAGACAGACGGACAGACGGACAGACGGACAGACAGACGGACAGACGGACAACGAAGTGATCCTATAAGGGTTCCGTTTTTTCCTTTTGAGGTACGGAACCCTAAAAAATAAGATTTACAATTTTAACTTTGCGTGTTTGACAGTTCTAAGACAGGACAACGTCTGTCAGGTCAGCTAGTCTAAAACAAAATATATAACGTAGTATAAAGTGTCATTCACAACAATAATATATGCCAATAACGTCACAGTGATGCGCTCCTCCCAACTGGCCGTGTAGAGACCGAGCAGTGTGAATCATGACTAATAGACCAGTATAACCAAAAATCACAGATACATCATTATCAATTTAAATTTCCTTTTTTTCTTCCTTTCAATCCATCTATCTTCTATTCTACTTCCTACTAATATTATAAACGCGAAAGTTTGTATGTATAGAATTATAGATGTATGGATGTTTGTTCCTCTTTCACGCTGCAACGGAACAACGGATCGACCGGCCACCATGTCGGTCCGAGACACAAGTCTCAAGTCAATAAAACTTGAACAAGGTGATTGCAGATAAGAACCACTTAAAAATATATGAAACCATCAAATCATTTTATTACATGAGATAACCAAGGGGGGGGGGGGGGCGGTCAAGGGCCGAGGTTAGCACGAGTTAGGGGCGTGTGAACATGGCTCAAAACACTTATTTTGTACTTTATGTAAAATGTATAAATATCGGAATTACGATATTATGCCTTTCAATTTCGGAATTGAAATATCGGACTAAATTTTTCCGAGATTCCGGACTTACAACATTCCGGAATTCCGGAATGGCAGTGTACCAAATGGCCGTTATTAGAAATTTTATGAAACCTTACATGACGATAAGCTCCTCAATCTCCAAATTTTTCCTGACTCTCCAACTCTCGCTTCCCTTTGAACTGGAACTAGAATCTTGCTCATAATTAGCATCTCCGCTGCTAAGAGTATCTTCCTCTTTAAAGGTGACCAGTGTCAGTGTCTCAGTGTCCAAGCTTCACTTCCGTACATCAAAATTGTCTGATAACGGTCTTGTATATGCGAAACCCTGAAAACACGTCTACATTAACAATTTTCAACGGTTTACTTTATATTTGAAATGAACCCTTCAAACGAGTATCTATTGCTTTCTCTATCCTCAGCTCGAACTGTATCTGCGAATCAAGCGTATACTACATCAGCGTTTCATCTCCGAACTATAATTAAACCACTGCGACTTCCCGAAACGCTCGTATTTTCGTGTGAATACATATTTTCGGCCAGTACCCGCGTTATTCTTGCTTTCGCCTGACGTTACAGGACTCGACACACGCGCTCGTCATATACACGGTGAAAAATTGAAAAAAAAAACAAAAAAAGAAAATTGTCTACGCCCGTGCAGTGTTCTTTTTTTCAAACTACACAAACATAAACAGCTGTCCGTCAAAATGTGGTCAAAATAGATTAGCTGCCAGCGTTTCAAAATTTCGAAAACGGAACAGGAAGTGTTGTAAACGTGTCATTTCGCTTTCGTCAGCCCGCGAAACGAAAGTGCCTCTGACCAGTCTGTTTTGATCTCTTCGTTTTCATTGATGCGTCCTTTTTGTTCGTTGACTCTTCCAACTGGGAGAGGGATGGGAGGTCTTCCTTAACTGGTGTTTACCCTTGCAAGGCATTTGTATGCATTCCAGGGAGTTAGCTGCGCTTGCGGACAGTTTTAGAAACTTTATGTTTACTTGTCTCTCGTTGCTGGAGGTTATTGTCTCGGATTAGGATGTTTTGTCTATGGATTTAGACTGTTTTTTTACTTGGCCACTGCCCCTTTGGGTGTTGGGGCATTTTGCCATCAATAGTGGGTAATTCGCAAATGATGCGATTGAAGAGTGTCCAAGCCTGAGAATTCATAAAAACATTTGATTTCCATAGTGGTATATTTTTTTCTTATAAATGTATCGTACATGTGTTTTATTGCATTAGTTATATACTGCGTGCGAGGAGATAGTCAGACAGTGAGTAGTGTCACTACACTAACAGAAAATAACAAATGAATAAACCGGCCAAGTGCGAGTCAGGCTCGCGCACTGAGGGTTCCGTACAACCCTAAAATTCAATAACGGAATTACCACTTATAACTTGGTTATTAACAGAAACTTTTCACCGACTTACACTTGGCCATTATTTTTTATTTTTGTGTTATATTGTAGAGTTTGTACTATAATCATGCCAAATTTGACGCTTGTACGTATTACCGTTTTTCTGTTACAGCTGATACAAAAATACGTTTAAAAAATACGTTTGTTGTATGGGGACCCCCCTTTCGTTTTTGCTTTTATATTATTTCTTACTTAATCTGCCGTAACATTACATATTCTGTGAAAATTTCAACTGGTTATCTATTACGGTTCGAAAGATACAGACGTTTAAAGGTAGGACAGACAGACGGACAGACAGACAACGTAGGCTCACTAATAGGGTCCCGTTTTTACCCTTTGGGTACGGAACCCTAAAAACTACTATTGACAATAAATTTTAAAGAAATGTATATTCAACGTGATGTTATAACGCATCTAATTATATCAAAAATTGCTCTTATATCCAATGTCACAAACCGCTTTTAAGTTTGAAATTAAAGCTGTTATTTACGATTCACTCCCTCGGATGCTAATCAAAAGATTTCATCGCGAATGCCATTTATTTTTGCTTTCATTTCCTTGTTCTTTTTATATCATGATCTTTTTACTTTCATATTTGAGGAGTGTTGCTAGATTTGTGTTTTTTTTAGGGTTCCGTACCTCAAAAGGAAAAAAACGGAACCCTTATAGGATCACTTCGTTGTCCGTCTGTCTGTCCGTCTGTCTGTCCGTCTGTCCGTCTGTCCGTCTGTCAAGACCCTTTTTCTCAAGAACGCGTAAAGGTATTAAGTTAAAATTTATACTTAATACTTAGGTCTACGATTTCTTTCGGCTGTAAAAAAATCAAAGTTGTAAGTTAACGCAATCAAAAGATATGAACGTTTATGTCGCATATTTTGCGATTTCCCAGGAAAACCAAAACCTATAGGGTACTTCCCGTTGATCTAGAATCATGAAATTTGGCAAAAGGCAAGGTCTTATAGCACATATATAGGAATAAATCTGAAAGTTACAAATTTGAAGTTATATCAATAAAAAATAATTATTTTGCTATTACAAACTTATATTTGTAGTTGGAATGTATAGAAGAACCTTATAAACAACTACAAAGGTAAGTTTGTCTTTCAATAATTCAACTTTAGGTTTTTTTTTGGACTAGCGCTCTGAGGGTTCTGTCTAACGGAACCCCAGAGCACGAGTCCTACTCGTACTTGTCCGGTATTTTAGTTATACTTCTTATGCGACTTGCAACAAGGTTGCGTTAAACGTTTAACGCTACCATGGAGGGGGAATTTTTCTCTCGTATGGTTGCGAAATGCGTATCCTTTTTTCGCGCTGCGACTAGCAGACCCGGTAGTGTAATGGTGTCGCTAATGGATTGAGAAGCCTATGGAGCTAGGTTCGAATCTCGAGAAAAGCATGTTTTTAAATTGTTGATATTTTTGCCCTAGTTATAATTTTAGGGTTCCTTGTTGAAGTATAACTTCTTCCGCGCGGAGGGACTCCACGCACGATTTTTTTTTAATTTTGCATCGTCATTATTTGATTGATTGACGGTGAAGTAATTTTCAGGTTTCTCGGTTTTCTGCCTCTCTATGTTCGACATCACATTGACCGTCTCCTTTATTTGTGTCTCTTAATTTCTTCTACCTTTCTACCTTTGGTTGATATTCACGAAGCGGCGCTTTGATTCCACTTGTATTGTGCGAACTGCGAGTCTGTGGAATGCGCTACCTGAATAGTTCCCCGATAGTTACTATCTGGGTGTCTTCAAATCACGAGTGTATCGGTTTCTTCTGGGCAAGCGTGCTCCAGTTGAATAAAAAAACCCTCTTCAATGATGAATTTAATGAATTTGCGCCACAGAACAGTTTTTTTAAATCACAAGTTTTGCTTAGTTTGGGGTCAGATGACCGTGCGTGCAAAAATGTCACGAATATTTATTTATTTTTATTTCTACCATTCCAAGGTTGTTACTTGACAATGGATATGCCTTATTTTACTCAAAATGCGTATCTATACTAATATTATGAAGAGGAAAGATTTGATTGTTTGTTTGTTTGCATTGAATAGGCTCCGAAACTACTGAACCGATTTGAAAAATTCCTTCACTGACGGGAAGCTACACTATCCCCGGGTGACATAGGCTATAATCTATACCCGTGCGAAGCTGGGGCGGACCGCTAGTATCTAATAAAAGCATAAAAGGATCTACGGCCTTCGATGATTAAAAAATTTATACTCTCTATTGAGTTTTTCTAGCCATTTTAATCTATGGCAACCCAAAGTTCAGGTGTATTTTGGGCACTAGCCAAGACGATCTTTTATAATTATCACGAGATTGTGGCGTGTGATGCAGTTTACTGTTTGTTTATATTTTGATTACGTTCTACCTGCACTGGTGATGCGTTGTTTTCGAGCGATATGCAGCCGTGGTAGCCCATTTGGGAGACCGCTAGACTTGAAAGAGTGAGGTCGCGGGTTCAAACCCCGGGCCCGTACCAATGAGCTCTTTGGAGCTTATGTATGGATTTTCATACCTCTTGAGGAAACCTGCATACGTACGTAGAAAAAATTCAATGGCGTATGTAAATCCACCAACCCGCACTGGGCCAGCGTGGTGGATATGGCCCAATCACCCTTTCGGGGGTAGGCTATAAGTCCGGCAGTGGACTGTTAAAAGGCTGATTATGATGATGATGATACAGCTTTTACCAACAGAAGCACCATGTACCTTAATCTAGTGTTGCATATTTCTTTAATCTTTAGCGTTATGGTTATGACTAAACCTGGCGCTTACCACCAAGCCAGCGACTTGGTTATCTTGTCATCTACTTTTATAATATTAGTTAATTTCAGCACCCCTCAGTTTCACCTGCGTTCCTATATATATTTGGTAAATCCGCGTTTGACCACCAACTCGCCTGTTGGCAAGCGACGATGTGGTCGAAGATGAAGCACGCAGACTTAGAAGATAGCTATTCACTCTGGCCTTGAAAAGGCTCGCAGATTATATCTCTCAGGAAACAAGGAAGCTGGCAGGTTGTTCCAATCCTTAGCTGTATATAAATAAGGATATAAAATAATATAAAGTTATATGATTATTTACGGGATATTTACCGTGGTAAGGTTGTGGTTGTGTTCATATAACTTTAGTGAACAACCGTGGTAGTTTAAAACAGTGTTTTATAAAATAATATATATAATAATGATCCATATCCTGTATATATTTATCTACTTTTATTCTGTACTAGCGACCCGCCCGCCCGGCTTCGTACGGGTGTAATTTACGTGCGAAGCCGGGGCGGGTCGCTAGTTATATATATAAACCTTCCGTGAAAATATATCTAACTGATGGTGAAAACCGCATCAAAATCCGTTGCGTGGTTTAGGAGGAGTTAGCGGCCATACAGACAGACAGACAGACGCGGAAAGCGACTTCAATTTATACTATGTAGTATATATAAACCTTCCGTGAAAATATATCTAACTGATGGTGAAAACCGCATCAAAATCCGTTGCGTGGTTTAGGAGGAGTTAACGGCCATACAGACATACAGACAGACAGACAGACGCGGAAAGCGACTTCAATTTATACTATGTAGATATAGAGATATATATAATAATGATCCATATCCTGTATATATTTATTTACTTTTATTCTGTATAGGATCGGAATAAAAGTAACCTATTGTCAATACATATTCCAAATTTTCCCATCGGTTATCGGTTCTTCGAGCGATGTGACATTGCCACTTCAATTTGCAAATCTTAGCCGCTATGTCGCGACTGGATGTGGTTCTTCGGCGAATATCCTCGTCCTGGATTCTATCGCGCAAAGAAACTACAAGCATTGCTCTCTCCATAGCTCGTTGTACGACTTTGAGCTTGCTTTTGAGGCCCATAGTGAGAGACCACGTTCCATAGCCGTATGTCATCACTGGTAACACACATCACACACTGGTCGAAGACTTGTATGTACTACCGATTGAATCAAAGTTGATTCATCATCATCAACTTTTCAGCCGTAGGACGTCCACTGCTGGACATAGGCCTCCCCCCATCGATCTCCAAAAGGGCCGGTTGGAAGCGGCCTGCATCCAGCGTTTCCCTGCGGTCTCTTTTAGGTCGTCTGTCCATCTTGTGGGTGGACGTCCTACGCTGCGCTTACCGGTCCGTGGTCTCCATTCCAGAATCTTTCTGTGCCATCGGCCATCTGTTCTGCGTGATATGTGCCCTGCTCACTGCCACTTCAACTTGCTAATCCGGTGGGCTATGTCGGTGACTTTCGTTCGTCTACGGATCTCCTCATTTCGGATTCGATCTCGTAGAGAAATCCCGAGCATAGCCCTCTCCATAGCTCGTTGTACGACTTTGAGCTTGCTTATGAGGACCATAGTGAAAGACCACGTTTTATTGCCGTATGTCATCACTTATCGAAGACTTTTATGTACTACCGATTGAATCAAAGTTGATTAAACTTGAGATATTTAACTTTTAACACTCACTCGTCCTCTCGCAGCGTCCAGATTTAACCCGTGACTCAGATAGAATGTTCGTTTCATTTGCTCTGTCTGCGAGGTCTTTTTCTTTTCTATTTCATTTGCATCTTATGCTAGTGTTAGTTCTTTAACTGCGTTCGTATTTTCGACTTGACTTGGCTTCTTGGGTTTATGAATAGTGATATGCTAAGGTACCAAACCAGTACAATTGTCACAAGGTTTTTTTAATTATTCTTTCGTCTGTGAAGATTTTGGCGTTGCATTTCTTGTGTATTTGCCAGTGTCAAGTGTTATAATGTTATTAAGTTTTACAAAATATTGTCATATAAGTCAAAGTCACAGTCTGAGTCAAGTAAAGTAAGTCATGGTCAAGTCAAAGTCTATAAGTCACCTGTCAAAGCAAATAAATGAATGAAAATAGTGTAGTTATGTTAGAGTCTGGCTAATGAAAGTAGAGACTAAAAATGCCCGCTAAATTTAAAAAAATCCGCATTGCAACCCCATAATTAATATGAAATGCAAACATTACTGTGTTCTGACTGTGTCACAATAAAAAATAATAACTTACAAGTATCAAGTGAGTTTATTCCAGGCATTTTATACAAATTTTTGAGGTTTCAATGCTGATATTTTTAAATTTGCCACGCTTTTTCAGTCTCTACTTTCAAGCACCGTATATAAAAAGTTTCCACTGACCATTATTAAAGAATTGCAACCGTGTCATCACTTGTTATTTATTCCCTCCGTAGAATCTAAACTGTCTTTGTCGCATTCGTTGTTTCTATACTTCTAACATGTCATTATTCGTATATGTGACGCACAATCTTTATCTTGGGTTTCAATCATGGCGTCTATTAGAACCTCTTATGAGTGCACACGAAAATAAAATAGAGACACATGCGTTTCTTGCAATGTGCATCCAGCCAGTGTTTTCTTTTTTTTAAGCTTCTAAATTTGAACGTGGCCACGCGCCAGTCTCGGCGCGCGCGCCCATCGTGCACCTCATTCGGAATTCAAATTCGAATTTCTATTTCAAATGATTGAATTTTCGTTTTTTTTCTCTGCGTGGCTTGTGACTTTTTGGTAAATATTATAAGGACGTTTTGATTTTTGTCGCCCTGTTAATAATATTTGGTTTTTGCAGTCTTTTTCTTTTTGCTTTTTGTGGTTAACATCTCACATTGTTTACAAAAAAACAAACACAAGTTTTCTAATCAACCTTTTTTAATCGTAGATGCCCTATTCGAAATTTATATCTAACCTCTTATTCTAGAGCCCAATAGAGTCCTGTACTGGCCAGAAACAGTCCAAATAACTCCAAATTTAATTAAAGAATTCAGTTGATAAAATTGCCAGTTGAGTGCGCCACCGAACGCTATGTTCTATTTTTAAAAGTTTATTTGTGACCATAGACAGTGATTGTGTTTTTTAAGACCAACGTGCAAGTGTTATATGCCTGCTCTAAGGGCAAAGGAAAATGGGGAAGAAGAAGAAAAATAACGGAAGTAAAGGAGGCAACCGATTCTTCCGCTGGATACGGAGGTAAAAAAATAATGAAAAACGGATGTGGTTTTTGATGTGAATTAACAAACGTTAACAATATGTTTGATTGTTTTTTTTCACTAATAAAAGTTGGCACGGTTCCAGACAAAGAAATGAAAAAGAAAATTGTTTAAATTAGAACAGCTGTCAAGGCATTTTTGTAAGAAATTTGTTGTAGCCAGTTGCACCCCATATAAACGAAACGTCAGTCATTCGAAATCAGTTAGCAACTGTGATGCGGACAAAGAACTTTGACACCTAACCCAAAAAGGTAAGGTCCAAGTTCTTTCGACGCGTTGACATAAATAAGAATGTTCAATCAAGGCGACAGATTTTCCTTCTCATTTCCGTTCTATTTACTTCTCTTTTCTGTGGTTCCAGACGTCTGTCAGGTAAAAATGTTGCAGAATTTTGGACATGTCAATAAATGAAAGCAACTATCCAAAAAGTAACATAAAATGATCACTCAGCAAACTATGACAACTACAATTTTGTTACTGAATGACAATTTATTTATTTACACTCGCACAATGATTAAAAGATACAATATTTTAACTTAAATATTTCACCTTATCTAACGTGGTAAATTAATATAGCAAAGAGACGAGGCTAAAATAGTAAGCTTTGCGAAGCAGCCCTCACTAGGACAACCCGTGTCGAGAACTACTGCAGGCCTAGCACGGGCCGTGGACATATTGTCTTTCCACCGTTTTTATCCCGCGAGAAAAAGACAAACGTATCCATATTCTAGCTTTGTCGCGTCTAGGCGTGGATAAAAACGGTGGAAAGACAATTTATCCACAGCCCATGCTAGAACTACTGCAGTCCGCCTACATCTACCACCTTGTTTCCTGAGAATGAGTCTCATCTTCAAGGTTAGAGTGAAGATTTCTTCTAGATCAACGAGTTCCATCCTCGCAACGTCCGCAACGTTGCTTACCATCAGGGCCCCGATTCTACCAAAGAAATTGTTTTTAAATTGTAATTCAATTCAAAAATTCAATATCATTTTTTAAATAAAACTAACAGTTAAATATTTTTTTATACTAGAAAAATACCACCACCTAATATTATAACTTGGTATTAAAAAAACTGTAAATTTTGAGGCAATTATTTAAAAAATAAAACTGAAAAAATTACAATTTAAAAACAATTTTTAAGTAGAATCGGGGGCCAGGTGAGGTGTTGGCCAAACGCATGCGTATAATTATTATAGTCTGTAGTAATAATAATAATAATAATAATAATTTATTCAAAAATATAAAAAGGTCTGACAAAAATACAAAACATAAGTAAACATAATTAGGTCTATAAAACACGTGAGCCTGAACTAGGTAATCCTGTGTTTCAGGCGAAAAGAGCTTGATAATAACATGCATTATTATAATCTAATAATCATTATAATCTAATTTAAAAATAAAACAAATTAATCAATTGCCTAGTTAACACAATACAACTACAGGTACAAAACATAAAACATAAATACGATGTAGAAAGAAAACAATATTAGGTATATCGAATAACAAAGTCAACGTCCGATTACGATAACAAACAAGATTCATTTTTGCACATTTAATAATTTCTCCGTATCATCATATGACATATTTTGTAGGACAGTCTTAAGCATTTTTTTGCAATTATTGTAATTTAAAGGATATATATTAGCTAACACATTCAGTCTATTGTAAAGAAGTGGACCAAGAAACATGTAGAATTTGGCAGTAAAAGCATGTTTAGCGCCTGTTTGTTGAGGGCAAACATGATACTTCCGCCTTTTGTTAGTATGTTCAGCGTTATAAGAAAGGGCTCTGTGCTGCTTTAATACTATGTTTAATATAAATAGCTGCCTAACTGTTAGTACACCACATGATTTATACAGGAGGCTAGTGGGAAAAATGAAAGGGCGGAAAGTTGCCACTTTGAGTATTGCCCTTTGGGCCCTTTCGGCTGTTAGTAACAATGTTTTACCTGCACCCCCCCATGTAGTAATACAGTAAGATAAAACCGATTGACAAAGGGCATAATATACTTGCCTAATTATTTTCAGATCAGAAATGTAACGTAGCTTTTTGAACACAAATATTAGCTTACGGATCCTATTATTTAGAGTTTCAATGTGTGGCCTAAAAGAAAGAGTCTCGTCAAGTATTACACCCAGATATTTTATTTTATTAGTATTTTTAATGACGGAACACGTACACTGTTTATCAGTGGGGTATTTACAGTAATGCGCATACAGGTTGGAGATACTTTCAGTTGACCTTATTTTGCGCATCGAAAAGTTAATATAATTTGTCTTGTCTGCATTTAATGTTAGTAAGTTGTGCTGAAGCCATTTGCTTACAATATTGAATCCGGATTGCGCACGCTTGTAGACTTCATCTTCAGAATCAGCAGAAAAAAGGAGGGCAGTATCATCAGCGTAAGAGATGATAATGCCATTGTCTAGTTTTTGATTACAAAGATCATTTATGTAAACCAAAAAAAGGGTAGGGCCTAGTATACTTCCTTGGGGGACTCCAAAGGTCGTATTTTCTAGCTCATCGCTGAGGATATTACCAATCCTTACGCATTGGGTACGTTCTTCTAGGTAGTTTGAAAAAATTTTCAACTGAGTGCCTCGAATACCTAAAGTTTCAAGCTTGCGCAATAGGATAGGGATGGAAACGGTGTCAAAGGCCTTTGCTAGGTCTAGGAAAATACCTATAGTGTGTTTGCCCTTATCAAGTTCCTGTGCAAGATAGTTAGTCATTTCATGGACAGCATCAGCAGTAGATAATTTGGGCCTAAACCCAAACTGATTCTTAGACAAAATCAATTTTTCTTCTAAGTATTTGACCAGCCTTTTATTAATAATTTTTTCTAATATTTTAGACAAAGAAGGTAGTAAAGAAATCGGTCTATAATTAGTGACCTGATCTTTTCCGCCAGATTTGTACACTGGTATAACAACAGCCTTTTTAAGAGATTTGGGAAAAACACCTGTTGACAAACAGTAGTTGAAAATATATGTTAATGGCGGGATTAGAATGTGTTTGAATTGTTTAATTACTTTAGTTGAGATATTATCCCATCCAGCAGCACAGTCGTTTTTTAAGCCCATAATTATCGCTTCTACCTCTGCTTCATCAGTATTTAATAAAACAAAGGAAGACTGGATAGTGCTACCCGTAAAATAAGTGTTTGTATGCAACTTTGTCTGACCTTGCACTTTTTCCGCCAGGCGCTTACCAACATCAACAAAGAAACTATTTGCGGTGTTAGCACATGACAAATGTGATGAGTTTGCTTGTAATAAACCCGAAGATGATTCACGCAGTTTTGAGGTATGAGTTACATTTTTAATATACTTCCATATCTTTTTGCTATTCGTCCCAGCCTTTTCTAGAGCAGATTTGTCGTAATGGATCTTTACTTTTCTTAAGAGATCATTACAAAAGTTACGATATCGTTTGTACGATAACTGCAATATGGAGTTGTTTGGATTTAGCTTAGCCTTTTTATGAAGTCTATCTCTGTGCTTCATACATCGAATAAGACCTGCCGTGATCCATGGTTTTATGCTATAATTTTTACTACTCAAACGAATATCAACTGTGTTTTTCCTAATTGCTTGTTGAACACTTTCTATAACAAATGAAATGCAAAACTGTGGATCAGCAGAATTATAAACTCGGTCAAAGTCTATGTTGCGTAAATCTTCTTCGAGTTTCTGTGTATTTAATTTAGAAATTGTGCGAGTGTGGTTTACTTTAGGTGACTTGCAGTTTAGGGTCAGTAGGACAGCATTGTGATCGGTTATTGTCGAGTCAATAACAAGGGCAAGCGATGGAAAATTCGACTTAAGCAAGATATGGTCCAAACATGAGCCACTTTGATGGGTAGGAAGCGTGTGCGCAGGGAGCATGCCATGAAAGGAACAAAGGTTGAGATATTCCTGGGCGGCTGTATCGCCACTTTCTGGAAGAATATTGATATTAATATCACCAATTAGAATAATGTTCTTAAAGGTCGATAAAGATTGCAAGGTTTCATTGAGAGAATCAAAAAAGTTGCCTAAATTTCTAAATGATGGGGGCCTATATAACGCCAGGATCGCAAAATTTGATTCAAATTTAATTAGAAGACTGTTACAGTCGAGTATATTTGGTTCATCGACCGAGACATTGAGATGATTCCTTGCATAAACTATTACCCCATCGTTTTGGTTGTAACTTATATTACTTTTGTACATATTATACCCCGGTATAAGCGGCACATTATACTGTTTAGCAAGCCAGCATTCTGTAAAGACAATAAGGTCACAATTAATGTCTAATCTTTTTTGAAAAATGCTGAAGTTGTCAAAGTTTTTAAAGACACTGCGAATATTTTGGGTTAGTATGGTTAGTGGGTTAGTGAAAGAGGGCATAATAAGTTGTTTGCAATTTTCAACATCACAGATCTTAGACTCCGATACAGAGAAATTATCTAAATCTTGTATAAAGTCATTCATTTTTTGTATAAATATAAGAGGAAAAAAAAAAATTATATCTATTTAAATAAAAAATAAAATAAAGAGACCAGGAAAAAACGGTGATTAACGGCGCTCTTAGGCGCCCTCATAATCTATGGAGTTAATATACCTTTTTTCTGCCATTATTTTTGCCGGACAGTTGTCAGAACCCGTACTATGGTTACCAGGCTTTTTAAAGTGCAAGCACGTGGCGCATACTGGATCATTGGTCTTCTTTGTGCATTCCTTGATAGAGTGTCCATGCTCAGCACAGTGGCCACAGGTCAAGGATGTTTCCCGACACGACTTAGCGGCGTGACCATACTGCTGGCACTTGTAACACCGCGTCACTAGAGTAAAGTCACGTACAGGGCAAGATGACCAACATGAGTAAAAACAGTTATTCACTCCAAATTAAGGCTTCGCGATCCCTATAACAACCGACCCCCTTCCCCCTTTGTGACCTTATAACCTGTGTCTTTTAGGTATTAAAAAACAGGCCAAGTGCGAATCGGGCTCGCGCACCGTACCACCACAAAATTCAATAACGAAATTACCAGTTATAACCTGGTAATGAACATAAACTTGTCACCGACTCCGAAACAAATAGCCGAGATATCAGCACCCGATCTAAAACCCATTTATGAGATCATCGTCACGCTAGAGCTTTTGAAACTTATTGTATTGAACTGACAGACCGAAACCAAGGACGTGTTATAATATATATATTCCTGATGGTGCCGTACAATGTTTTCATTAAGGTCGTAGAGTTATTCTTTGCTCTCCAAAAGATCTTTAAAAATATAGATTCAACATCTACAGCCTAAACACCCACAGTTTTTTTTTGACATGAAAAAAATACAATGAGCAATCGTATTAGGTCCTCGCGGATAAAAATTTAAAATTTAACGATTTTAGTGACATTACGCAGTTACACAATGTGCGTTTGTCGAAAAATAAAAATGACATAACAATAGGCCCTACTCAACAGCTGCCTAACCGCCACAACGCTCATGCAGAATAGATCCAAACCAAACCTAAGCGCTTATTGATGGCGTTAAAGTTCTAATAACAATAAATAATATAAATTGTCATTGCTTCCACACTAGTTGACCAAGCGAAGAGAGCTCTCAGAGAATCTGAGAGAACGGCTATGTTTTGTTCACAAAGCAGGCGAAGCTGCTGGCAGAATCTAGTTACCAATAAAACTGTACTACGGAATGGCTTAAAATAAAAATAAAATTCACAAAAACTTACCATATTTATATATAGATAGTAGGAAACCGGCCCACTTCCATCTACACATTGTGGATTTTCCTTAGAGACGTGCCAAACGTTTCGATTCTACGTTTCCAATCCGTACGGCCAAAGATTGCAACAACCTGCTGGCTTCCTTGTTCCCTGAGAGATTTATAATCTGGGCCTTTTCAAGGCTAGAGTGAATAGGCATCTTCTAAGTCTGCGTGCTTCATCTTCGACCACATCGTCTCTTACCAACAGGCCAGTTATTGGACAAACGCGAATAAAAAAATCGTGTCCATTCATTTCTCAAATGAGTGACGACGCTACGATGTCGCAGTGACTTGACGTGTTCCTCGCCCGTAAGCACTGCATTCTCGGTCCGTTAATGGCGTGTCGATGTTGAATCTTAGTTATTAAGATCTTTGCTACCTGCCACTGGACGCCAATACAGCGTGTAGACCGCGTCGTCGCTTAACATCAGGCGAGATGGTGGTCAAACGCAACTCCCCGCGCGCCGCGCACCGCGACGATCGCCCGGCTCGGCTTGCCAGTCGCCAGTTATTCCGTTATCGTGCGATGAGATAATACCTATTTAAACAAAAAAAAAATTTTTTTTTGAAAAATACACGTGATTTTGGTGGGGGGGGGGGTAGTCTTAAATCTCACCGCGTATGGTTAAAAATGCTACAAAAAACATCACGTGATTAATAGACGGACCCTTACATGCGTTGCGGCCGATCGCAGCCGCGTACGTCTGGACGCAAGCGTCCAACGCGCGCGGCTGATGCGATTTCAAATGTATGGCGACGTCAGCTGCCAGCCGCTCACGTCTGACGCAGACCTCGGAAGCGACGCCATACACTTTGTGTGTATTTTATTTTTCGTGAAATGGGGTAGTTTATAGGTTGGTAACTTATTATGCTTATCACAGATTTAAATAGATGATGTTTACGGGATGAACAGGTGCTTGCTTGTGAAATTGTAATACAGGTACCTAAGTACTTATTTGTAAACGTTAGGTGTATTTTGTATTTTTTTGTATATTTTTTTAATATTCAATATTTAAATTTATTTAAGGTTGCGCTATTATATATAGTTGCGTATAGTGAATCTTAGTATCGATACAAACAGCTTAGTTTTTCGATACTAACTTAGATTTTTTTTTTTTTTTTTTTTTTTTATTTACAATGCAACTCCACGGACTCCAGGGTCCGTGACTTTTATTATACTTGACTACAATTTTGTTAACTTAAACGAATTTACTTAGTTATTCACAGTACAGGGAGAGGAAAGTTAGTTATACCTATCTTAATCTAAGGTTAAAACAATTTGGTACTAGTGTTGTGTATATACCGCGAGCAGACCAGCGACCCGCAAGCAGCACCCGATCACGAGTATGACACATGTGCCAGCCATCGCCCTCCTCAACCATATCTTAGGGAAGAGAGCGACCCGACACACGACGCCGCCGCAAGAAGGTGCCTTCGATGGCGAGCATGAATGCTAGAGGCATACACACAACTCTTATTTCTTTACATTTTTAATATTCATTTTTCTACATTTTATATCGCCTCCTCCCGGCCCAGGGCCTCCATCACTGCCGCGTTCCGATCTCTGATAGCCATCTGCAGGTTGTACGCTTTAATGGTCTTCGGTGACGCAGCTGACGCTCGACGTACGAATCGACTGATGGCATCGTCTTCGATGTCGTCGGCGTAGTAGACAAAGGTCCCAGTGTGCCGTGATACTGCAACGACTGCGTGCGATACGCTCTCATGCAGCTTCATCTTTGACTTGGTCTTTATGGCGATTACCGACTCGTATGTTAGTCCCTGAGCTTCATGGATGGTAAGAGTGCGCGACCCTGTGCCTCCCCCATAACCCTGGCTAATGAGGGTCTCCTTTTCTTCCTGAGTGTGAACTAAGAAAAGGGTGTTGGGGAGGGTGCTTGGTATTTGCGCCCCATTGTACCGTCTCTGCTCTAGAGACCTAACACGGGGAGCCGAGGAATATATACCGGCGTATATTTCCCTCAACGCATACGCGACGTCCATTGGATTCCTGTGTGTGCAAAGCAACTCCTGACTGATATTTGTGATCAGGTTTGGGCGATGGTACCTCATTTCGAAGAGATTTTCTCTGTCAATGAAAGGTAGCTGATTGACGTCTCCGATGAGGACAAGTTCGCTAGCACCAGACAGCCGTGCAGCCATTACTATAGCTCCGAAATGGTTCATGAGGGCTTCGTCCACCAGAAGGCGGCTGAAACTGTCTCTTCCAAAACCATTTACGAGAGAGGAAGCCATGGTTCGCACCCTGGTTTTTACCAGGTCTCCTATGCGATACGATAGTTTCTCCCTCAGGTCTTTTGCTGCCTCTGTTGTTGTGGTGATTATAGCGTCCTTGTCCACATCGAAATGTCGGATCACCCACGTTGTCTTCCCACATCCTGGAACTCCGTTGACCCATTGTATCTTTGGCACCACCCAGTTTTCCCAGCTTGCCTCGACATCTGAGTTCCCTTCGACAGTCTTAGCCATCTCGAGGATCCTATCGTCCAGCATTATCTTGGTACACTTGGCGATGACTACAATTGGGTCATTCGATGGTATTGCGTATTTCGATCTTCCTGTTCGCTCTGTCTCAGTCTCGTTCAGTGCCACAAAGCCACTTTCTGCGCTGTAAGCTGCCATATATTTTCCTTTCATGGTTCCCCTGATGACCTGGGAAGTGGTGTTATTGTATATGGCTGCTTCCGCCTCCTCAAGTCCCTTTTTTAGCAGACTTTCACTTCCTAGCCTGAAGGACTGCAGGATGTTATGGCAGTTCCTGAGATTGACTACTCTTGTCGCTCTCAATGTGGCTAGGAATTCGAGGAAGGCGTTTCTCGCGTGACCTTGGGGCCCCGAGGCCAAGATGTAGCGGGGCGGATCGACCTGTCCCATGTCTGCTCTCGTCCGGGCTGCCTGAGGTTGTGGAGCTTCTCTCGGGGTAGCTGTTGTTGGGAGGGGTGGTGATTTGGGCGTGATTCGGAGCAAGCTTTGCGATGCAGCGCTGAAAGCTGTAAAGAAAGTCGCTATGTGGCCTTCTCTTCCATCTCGGATACCACTTGGATAGGCTGCGGCTTTTTCGGCGGCTGCTTTTTGTTGTGCCCTTTCAGATCCAGATTGAGTGGTCGAACACGGAACGGGGTGTCCCCAGCTATCTGTTGCACTTGTGCGATCGTGTGTAGGAGCCTTGAGAAAACTTAGATTTTCTCCTCTGTCCTCATACACGACGACCTCATGGTATTCAGAGGCCTTAGTGCAACCCAGCCGATCTGCGACTTCCGCTTTCGAGTATTCTACCATCATCGCGTCTACGCTTATTACCCTGGGCATGTTGTCTACTTCCCTGCTGAGATACTCGAGCAGCGAGCTGGCTTGCTCGAAAGGCGACTGTGCGGCCCACTCGAACAGTGCGATTGTTTTGTTTTTCGATCGCACTAGTCGGTATTGGTGACCATCTACCTTGCACAATGGCATAGCGTTGTAGGATTTGCGCTTCATAGTCACTTTAGTGGTACTCCCGTTGAGCAGACATGCTAGTCCAGGCGATAGGCGAACGCGTTTCTGGTTCCGGGTACGGCAAAAGCTTATCCCGAATCTTTCTCTGTTGCTGTCCATGAAGAGAGCCACACCACGAATTCGGATTCCCGGCACTCCTCTTTCTGCGTTTTCCAATAGTTGGTGAATGGTTACGCTTTTTGGGACAGTTTCTTGGCCGGGGGTTGCACTCAGCATGGCTTCGGTGGACAGTGTGTGTGTTGAAGAGGAGGAGAGGGTTTGGAGTGAGGGAATGGTTTGAAGTGGGGGGATGGTTTGGTGTGGGGGGATGGTTTGGAGTGGGGGGATGGTTTGGAGTGGGGGGAGGGTTTGGAGTGGGGGGAGATTTTGGAGAGGGGGGAGGGTTCGGAGTGGGTCGAGGGTGGAATTTCTCTTAGCCGCTATGCGGAAGGACCTCTCTACGAAAGACAGGAAGTGTGGTCTAATGCCTGGATCTGCTAGGATGTTGTGAAGATCCGACACCATAAGCTTTCTGTCTATCTGTGTTTCGAGGTCCTGTCGAGCGGCCATGAATCTGGGACAATCGATGAGCACGTGCCAGACCGTCTCGGGCACATCAGGATCGCACTCGCAACCAGGACTGTTCTTGAGCTTGAACCTGTGCAGGTATTCAGCTATTCCTCCGTGTCCCGTCAAAGCTTGTACCTGGAAGGGAGTCAACTTTGCAGCTCGCGTCACCTTATATGCGTTTGCGATATCAGGGAGGAACGTTTGCGTGACTCTTCCTTTATCCGAGGTTTCATACCGGTCTTGCCACTTCCGGACTGTTTCCTCACGGATTTTCCTTTTGACGTAGGACAGGGGGATCTCTTCGTAATCTCTAGATGCGCCAGTGAGCGCCGCTGATTTTGCGAGTTCATCAGCTCTCTCATTACCGGCGGTGCCAACATGCGCCCTCAACCAGAAAAGACGAAGAGATCTCCCTTCTGCCGTTATTATTCCAATGTTTTCCTTAATACTTTTTGCCAGAGGGTGATTCGTTTTGGGATTCCGGAGCAGTTCGAGTGAAGATCGTGAGTCACTCAAGACGTTTACCTCGGAGTCTTTACTCATTATCATCATTTGGGTGGCCTGGTAAAGAGCGTAAAGTTCAGATTGGAAGACCGTGCATTCGGAGTGTAGCTTAAAGGTCGAATACTTAACTTCTCTGCCGTTCTCCCACCAGGTTAGGGCAGCACCGACTTGACCCTGTATCTTGCTACCATCTGTGTAGATTTGGGGTCCTACTAGCTGGTTAGAGGTGCTCTCTAGGAGCTCGAACTCCAGAGATGTCTGGGTGGACGGGTGTGGCAGGTCCAGGTAACTGACATTTTTCTCGAGCTCCACTTCCGGTGGGAGGTATTCTTGGGAAAAGTTTTTCTTCGCTCTGTACAGGCTGGCTGCTTCCTGTATTCTCAGGTCGAGGGGGAGTAGACCTGAGAGGGCCAGTGCAGACTTAAGGGAAACAGTACGGTACGACTTACAAATTTTCTGGGCAAAACCTCTTTGGAGTGAGTTCAAGTGTGACTTGTTTTCCTCGAGGTCTACCGCTTGCGCCCATACACTTGAAGCATACATGATAATGGGTTCCACCACTGCAACGTAAATTGTTCTCGTGATCTCACCGTTCAGTCCCCAGGTCACCTTCGCTGCGCACGCAAGCTGTTTGTAAATGTTCGCCACCTTCTTACACTGGGCGTTTACGTGTGCTTTGAAATTGAGCCTTCGGTCGATCAACAGGCCAAGCAGCTTGACCTCGTCAACGAGGGCAAGCTGAGCGCCAGACATGACCAGGTTTGGGGGTTCGTACTTCAACTTTTTAGTAAAGAGCATCGCATTGGTCTTCTGCGCTGCAAAGTTGAGCTTATTACGTTTCCCCCATTTCACGATCATATCCAACGTATTGTTGGCCTGCTGCTCGATGATAGATGATGACTGGCCTGTGAATACGAGAACGACGTCGTCCGCGAAAGCTTGACAGTGTACTCCTTCTACCTCTAGTAGTTGTAGCAACGAGTCTAGGATTACGTTCCAGAAGGTCGGTCCGCCGATAGATCCTTGGACACATCCTTTGGTAGTTTCCTTCTCGTATGCTGCTCTGGCATAGTTGACCTTGATTTTTCGGTCGCTGAGATATGAGTTCACCATTTCGTAGAGGTTTGTTGGACACCTCTTCTTCGCTAGCTGGTATTTTAGGGCGGGCCACCATGCGTTGTCGAAGGCGCCCTCTATGTCTAGAGAGACTAGGAGTACAATGTTTTTGTCGTTTACTCCTTTTTTAATGTTCTCTACCAGGTCATAGAGGGCGTCCTCGGTTCCTCGTTGGGGCATGAAACCGTACTGTTTCTGACTGATGGTGGGGAGGAGATGCCATTGGAGTCGGGTTACCAAAAGCTTTTCAACGATTTTTCCGGGGACAGGCAGGAGACCAATAGGACGGTAAGATTTCGGGTGTGTGTAATCTGTCTTACCGGGTTTGCGTAGGATGACCACATGCGCTGCTTTCCATTGCTTGGGGAAGTACCTTAGCGACAAGCACTTGTTTGCCATTGCTAAGAAGGTCTCCCGTTCGCATCGGATTGCTGCAATGCAAATGTCAGCTGTTAGCCCGTCTATTCCAGGGGCTTTTTTCGGTTTCAACGTTTGCAACACTGACTCAAGTTCAGCTGATGTAAATGGTGGGTCATCTTCCGGTAAATCCGTTGGTGTTTCCTTTGTCCGTTCCCGCAACTCTGTATGGCACGGCTGGTCGGTGCTTACAGAGTCGTCGGGATAGAAAGTTCTGGCTAAAAGTTCTGCAGAGTACTGTGGGGATAGAGTGTTACCTTCGGTATCTCTGAGAAGCAAGTCTTCTTGCCTTGCCGAGGTTTTTCTAATCACTCTATAGATCTTATCCCACATGCTCTCCTTCTCCTGATTCGTGCAGAACTCCTTCCAGCTTTCCGTTTTAGCTTTATCGGCTTTTTCCTTGTAGTCTTGCTTAGCAATTTGATATTGTTCGACTACAAACTGGACTCTGTCGGGGGCGGCATTCCTTATCCTTCTCTTTCTTCTGAGAACTTCCTTTTTCAAATCATCAAGCGTTTTCGTGTACCACGGGGGAATCGGATTCCCTTTGCGCGGGCCTGCTGATGGAATGGTGTTTTCGCAGGCTTCGTAGATACTTTCAGTGTAGCTCGTGATCATCGACTCCAGCTCTTCTGAGCTTTCACATTCCTTTACAGACTCCGGTGATATGTGCCTCTTGTCCAGGGAGGTTTTCAGGCGTGACATGAAGTCTGGCCACTTTGCCTTCCTAGTGTTGTACCTGCGTGTTGTGATAGGCCTCAGATGTTCGAGGGCCTTTACAAGACGCAGGGTGAAGGTTATTGCATTGTGGTCTGATGTTGTGAGAGTTCTGTCTACCTGCCAGCCATCTATTTTCCCCAGAAGTGGCATACTGCATGCGGTAACGTCTACTATGCTTGTGCAGAGTTTGCCTTTTCTGACGACTTCGAAGGTTGGTGTATCACCTGTGTTGAGAATGTGTAAACCCATCTCATTGAAGAAAGAGTGGACGGCTTCTCCTCTCTTGTTTTCCGATGTGCTTCCCCACCAATGGGACCAAGCATTAACGTCACCAGCGACTATCAGGTCTTTTGTCGCTAGTTTTTCGCTAAATGCCTTGATCCTGTTGAGGTAGGGATCGACGTGTTGATCCCCTTCCAAGTAGATAGAGATCACTCCCAGTTTCAGGCTTTCGCTGGCCAGTAAGACTGCCGCTTCCGTCTCGGTAACAAGCTGGGGGTCGTGGATAACCTCCAACTTGTCACCAAAGATTATGACAGCTGCTTTAACTGGTTTTTGCCTGTTCAAGCTGCACTGAACGACGCGTGTTCCAGGGTACTGTTTCATAACGCCTTTGTTGCCTACATAAGGCTCTTGGACTAGGGCGACTGAAACTCCCCTTTCCTTCGCGACCTTCAGGAGTTCTGCTGTTGCATTCTGAGAGCGATGTAGGTTTGCCTGGATGAAACGCAGACCCGCTTCTCCTACTCTTCGGGGGATTGAGCCTTCTACCTCATGGGTGCCCTCAGCAATACGAGATTCGGGACCGCGCTATACCATCCCATTTTACCTTTTCAGGGCACTCGCTACTGAAAGCGTTATGAGCGAGTTCCTTACTCGAGCTGCTGGGATGCGCGGCTACGCAATTCTTGCACTTCGGTGGTAGGTCTTCTATTCTGGCCCTGCATTGAGCCCAGGAATGGGGTCTTCCGCAGTGACTGCAGAGTTCGGCCCCTTCCCGGCAGATTGCTTTTGTGTGGCCAAAGCCTAGGCACTTGGTGCACTGCACCAAGGGTGAGTGGTCTTGAACTGGCCTTCTCTGAAGTCCAATGTAGACCTTGCCTGCGTCTATAAGCAATCTGTGAATGCGAGGCGAAACCTCCAGCACAGGATGACATTCGTGCGGATTGCGCGCCTTCTTCCTATACCTGACCCTGATGGTGCTTTCCTTTAAATCGATCTCCTGTAGCAAGTTTTTGTTCTGCGCCAAGAGGTTCTCCACTATCTCCGAGTCCTTGTGGTAGGATAGTACATCTCTAATTATTATGAGTGGATTTCCCGCTTTCGCGGTTTCCACTTTTAGATTTGTGTCTAGCTGAACACAAGTTCGCACGAGGCTCAGGTCTTCCTCCGTACCACAGCTCAGGATTACTTTTCTGTTCCTGGCCTTACGTACTCGGTCAACCTTCGCCCCGGTCGTCTTTGTGTCCAGCGCCACTCTTATCCTGTCGATAAGGTTTTCGGCGGTAGTGGGCACGGCTGGATTTGAAGTTGACACTATCAAAGTGTGGTTAGGTTTTGGCATGGGCGGTTTCGCTGCCACTTTAGCGTAAGTGGGCTTAGGTGGTCTACCCATTTTTGCCTGCGATATCTCTTCAGCGATGCTGACGGCTGGAGGGGGCTGGGTCAGTTTTTCTTTCCGCATCGTTCGGAGCTCTGACGATACGGCTTCGAGGCGCTCTGTTATGGGCAACATGTGCTCTTCGATGTTAATTTGGACAGGGACTGGGGGAGGGGGGGTTAGATTTTCATTTTTGAAGTGATCTTTTATAGTTTTTTGAATTTCTTTTAATGAGTCCGAATACTGTGGATGGGGAGGGGGAGGTTTCAAGAGGAGGGTTTGCAAGGCTTCTGAATTTTGCTGGAGGATCTCAGCGGTCCTTTCTTTTTCGGATTGTGACTCCCTTCGAAGCTCATCAATCTGCCTCTGAAGAGCTTCCACTCCGGTTTTTAGGCCGAAGCAGTCTCTCCTCAGAGGTCCCAGATCGATACATGGGGTCGCTAGATCCTTTAGTTGACCGCTAAGAGCCAACACTGCGTCTGCCGTCGCCTTTATTTGTTGGTGTGGCTCCCTGGTCTCATAGCTCTGCCAGTCTCTGATAGCCTGTGTCTCCTTTTTCATCACGGCTATCTCTTCCCTGGCTAAAGCTACCTCCTTGAGTAAATTTTGTTGTAGGATCGTCATGGCTTTTATGTGCGCCCTTTCCGCCGACAACAATTCCGAGGCATGTCTGGTCCGCTCGCGTTCGAGTGCTGCTATGTGACGGTGTCTTGAGTCAGCGAGGGAAAGGACGATTTCGTACATAGTCTGGAGACTCTCGATTGCGGTCATCTTTATCTCACGCTTGACGTTCATAGACTCCTCGAGTGCATCCTTTCCCCGCTGCATTGCGTCATTAGCAACTTTCGTGGCCATGTCCATCTCGACCCCCGTCCGTTTTGGGCAGTGTGCGATCAGCATACTAATTCTCTTATTGTGGGCGGGGGGAGTCTGAATGGACAATTCAGACACGCTGTCCAACTCTTCTCCGTCGAGCCTTAGTTCTTTCGGCGGGGAAATCCCGCACTGCTCCCAATTCTCGACTCTGTCCACCGCTGCCACATACACCGAGCTTGACTCCGGGACCGAGGTCGACGGAGCCGAGCTGTCACTTGCATTTTGTGATGGCGGTAGAGGAATGTCCAGGGACTGGGAGAGGCGGGACTCCACCTCGGGCTCTTGGGGTGGCGTGCTGGGACCCTCATTGATGGGCTGCTTCAGCTGAGTTACCTCCGACCTGCTGGTCTTGGTATTTTTTTTTAAGATTCGCTTGTGGAGCGAGGATGCCACTGATCGAACTGAGGGCTTCTTCGCTTTCGGGGCGGTGGTGAGGGCGGAGGTGGAGGCGATTTTTTTATCGGACATTATTTAAAATTTACACACTATTCTTAATTATAACCAATTATAAGTACCTAAAAATTAACCTTAAACAATATTAAAGTACCTAAAATTAACCTATTCGCTGGTGGTCTGCGATCCTCTTCCTGTACTGCCTTACCGGAACGCGCCAAAAACCCGATGGATGGTTCTGCGTGCTTTTCAGTCCCAGACGTCAGCAGCCAGTACTTATGCAGGAGCCAAGTTGTTGATAATATCCTCCCGATTTGAATGACACCAAACACGGTAGGTCCACCTCTGCTGGTCAAGATGGACTTCAGGGCGGAGGGGTGGTGACAGACTCGACGGGGGGAGGTGTCTTAATCGCCTGCCGATGACGTGCAGTGGAATGTTTGCAGCTCCGTGTCGTAATACGTGCCGGCGGAGTGGTTGAACGTCAGTGAAGGTTGCGCTATCGCGTACGTGCCGATTTTGAAAAACTACTAACTTAGATTAATTATGTGTATATATATAAAATAAATAAATTAAAAAAAAAAAAAAAAAAAAAAAAAAAAAAACATTTTCACAGTACGAAGTATAGTCGGGCGCGTTAGACGCGTGTTAGACGCAGTTGCGATCAGCCGCGATGCAAGGAAGTCAACCTTTACAGGCTTGACCCAATTTTGAGACATCCCTAATCCGTAAAAACAATGGTCTAAGTACCAATTTCCTGTCTAATGAGGCAACACATCCTCATTATGTTTGAAGCCATGATAGCTGTGTTGATTGATGGAGAAGTTCAACCTTGGCGGTTGCTGCCACGGAGGAAAATACACGGTCCAAGTTCTTTTTAGCGGTGACAGCTGCACAATTATTATTTCAAACCATTTTATTTATTAGGACAAAAATTACTACATTTACATTTATCTCACACTAGCAACCCGCCCGCCCGGCTTCGCACGGGTATAATTTACGTGCGAAGCCGGGGCGGGTCGCTAGTTATATATATAAACCTTCCGTGAAAATGTACCTAACTGATGGTGAAAACCGCATCAAAATCAGTTTCGTGGTTTAGGAGGAGTAGAGATAGAGATATTATAATTATATTATAAGCCGTGGTAGCCCATTTGGGAGACCGCTAGACTTGAAAGCGTGAGGTCGCGGGTTCAAACCCCGGGCCCGTACCAATGAGCTCTTTGGAGCTTATGTACGGATTTTCATACCACTGGCTTTTTGGTGAAGGAAAACATCGTGAGGAAACCTGCATATGTCCGGAGAAGGAATTCAATAGCGTATGTGAATCCACCAACCCGCACTGGGCCAGCGTGGTGGATATGGCCCAATCACCCTTTCGAGGGTACGCTAAAAGTCCAGAACTGGAGCGTTAATAGACTGATTATGATTATATACTATAACTAAATCAATAAAAAAATATAACAACAAATTAAAGCACAGAGCTGACATTTATCGCGAATTCAGGGTTGATCCAGTTTGGTCCCATAGTAAAAGTTGTTCATAATGATGAGTACAATGACCTCTTTTCTGCTGAATACAGTCTATATGCGTAACCCTATAAATTATAAATGTCAAATAAATAATGTAGTAAATGTCAAACAGTTTAATGATATATTAGAATTAAAAAGGGCATAAAAGGGTTGAAAGTTTATTTGAAAATCTACGCGTACTAATATAAAATTAATTGCTTCACTTAAAAGAAAACAGCTATGTGGAAATACAAAATAAAAGTTATTTTTCTTCGATATATCTGTTTTTTTCTATATACTGCATCAATGCTTTTTTTAAATCTTACGTAAACTAAAGTTCACCAATGAGGTCAAATAAATTTTGATACTGCATAGACTCAGCCAATAGAACAAGCCAGTTGGAATCTTGCCACAAGAGAGCATAAAACTAAACAATACTTCTTGAAAACGTGGAACCATTTTTATTTTTATTGCTGGAATGCAAACTGGACCGGCTTGTGTAATTTTATGAAGGCGTGACAGCAGGAAGCATAATTTTAACGACCAGTAATTTCTTTGGCTGTATCGTTACGTAAATGTTGGCAGAAAAAAATAACTTATTGTTTACGGTAAGAAAAATAAATATGGTTCTATTTCTTTTTAAATCATAGCGCCAAACTAAAGATGATGCTTAATTCGTAATTTTAGTATTCATATTTTTAACGCTAGTACGTTTATTGGCGAATCGTTGCGCTTGTGTTTGCCAGAAAAAAAAAAACTACGTTACTGACTGTGTCGTATGGCGCTTTTTTTTTAATATTCAATTCGCACCTAGGATTGGTCCGCTCAAAAAAAGTTATGCTGAGAACTTTGTACTTTTGGCTTTGGGGTAAAGGATGAGCAGTCAAGTGGATCGTTATTGTACGGAACCCTAAAAATTAAGTATCAAGATACTAATAAGGCATGATAAACAAGTGCAGGTCGGCAACTGACCATGTACAAGTAATGTCACCACTTTTGGCTAACGTGTGGGTAGGAAATTTAAGTTTCGCAATATGACCTACTGCGGCCATGGCGCCTACGCGCTTGCTATTTTCGACTGCATAATCATTCAACTTTAAAGGCCCGTTTGCACTTTGATAAGTGATTAGTAAAATTTGCAAGTTGGAGCGGCAATGGGCAGGGCACATAGCACGCAGAACAGATGGCCAATGGGGCCGAAAGGTTCTCGAATGGAGACCGAGACACCGGTAAGCGCAGCGTAAGACATCCACCCATATGATGGACATGCAGACGACCTAAAAGAGACCGCAGGGAAACGGTGGATGCAGGCCGCTTCCAACCGGCTCTTTGGGAGATCGATGGGGGAGGCAAATGTCCAGCAGTGGACGTCCTACGGCTGAAATGATGATGATGTCTGATCTGGTATACCGAACCGTGTATGGCCAGCTTTATATGGCTAGCTTCGACACCGCTTTATGGTTGATATTCCGAGAACCCGTACGAAGCGCTTTGATTCCACATTTATTGTGCGAACTGCTAGTCCGTGGAATTCGCAGCCTGAGTGGGTGTTCCCCGATAGTTACAATCTGGGTGTCTTCAAGTCGAGAGTGAATAGGTTTCTTCTAGGCAAGCGTGCTCCGTCGTAGGCCGCATCATCGCTTAACATCAGGCGAGTTGGCGGCCAAGCGCAAGCCTATTTATAAATATTAAAGAAAAAAAAATTGTTTAGTGAAAATGTTATCTTCACAATTTTTTCAACGTTTAAAACCTTATGTAGAGCATACCAGCTTTTCTACAACTTAAGGTATAATTTCACGCATCACTTCTTGATTAATTGTTCGGAAAATAATGCCTCACGCAGCCATTGATTGAGAAAGTGCGTTTCACAATCTGTTGATATATTTATTACCTTTTTTCATTATTATAACACTTTATTTCAATATAAACACGGGTCTAGCCCGGACATTTGGTAGGCATTGGTGGAGCCGAAGCCAACACCAAGAGGCCCCGTTGAATATAAAAATACAATTATGTGATGTGGATTAAACTATTGTACAATATAGTAGGATATAAAAAGTCTGGGCTATTGAGGTGAACAACTTGTTGATGGGAAAACAGGTCTATGGTATGAGGTACGGCACCCGCCAATTATGCCTCATTTGAAAATATTTTGGCGGGTGATGACTTGCCACCCACTAAATGGGCCCCCCATAATGGCTGCCGCATTTTGGCACCGGAGAGGCAACATTGGCGTGGGTGGCTTAGGGTGTCGAGAGGTGTGCTGCACTTTCACTGAGAGCTACTAGCGGCGTTATGCCCTTTAACACTTCCACCCTGGAGCTTAGGTTCTTAGCTCTTGCGGTTTCCACCCCCAGACGGCCAGTTAAGGCAAGCCAGGGGTCAGGGTCTCTGTGGTTTTAGACCCATGGAATCGGGGTACGCGGTGTCGCCACTCACCGACGGCTCGCCATAAAGCCGCCCCTGCGTTTATTATTATTATTAGATAGGCTTGCGTTTGACCACCATCACGCCTGATGTTAAGCGATGATGCGGTCTACGTTGGAGCACGCTTGCCTAGAAGGAACCGATTCACTCGTGATTTGAAGACACCCAGATTGTAACCTGATTAATTACTTATCTCTTCTCTATCTCTTCTCTACATAGTATAAATTGAAGTCGCTTTCCGCGTCTGTCTGTCTGTCTGTCTGTATGGCCGCTAACTCCTCCTAAACCACGCAACGGATTTTGATGCGGTTTTCACCATCAGTTAGATAAATTTTCACGGAAGGTTTATATATATAACTAGCGAACCGCCCCGACTCCGTACGTAAATTACACCCGTGCGAAGCCGGGCAGGCGGGTCGCTAGTTAATTATAATTACCTGACATCTTCTTGTGTGTGTTGCCAGTATTGACACATGGTAATGAGACGTGGTCCTTAACTGTTGGCCGTTTGGTCGGTCCGTCTAGTGGGAGGCCTACCTACGCTGCGTCTTCCGATTCGTGGTCTCCACTCAAGATCCTTTCTTCCCCATCGGTTATCGGTTCTTCGAGCGATGTGGCCTGCCCAGTGCCACTTAAACTTGCAAATTTTAACAGCTATGTCGGTGACTCTGGTTCTTTGGCTAATATCCACGTTCCGGATTCTATCGCGCAAAGAAACTCCGAGCATAGCTCTCTGCATTGCCCGCTGTGTGACTCTGAGTTTTTCCAAAAGGCCATCGGTTAAGGACCACGTGAGGACCAATTACGGTCACTACCTCTAGATAAGATTAATCAAAAGGTAGTGAAACAGGACAGTGTGTGTTGGTTTGTATTTGCATGTACACCACAATATGTCATGCGGAAAGTGCCAGTTAGATCCGTATCTAAAATTGACGTGCTACATACTAGTAAATAGCACTTACGAGGGCTTGCATTACGTTCAAAAATACCGGTATTACAACTTAAGGCCTCTCTTACCAACCAGATCTATCTCTGTCGCACAATTTCAACATTTTGTTTAAACTTTAATTGAACCTTTTTTTTACATTTATTGTCATTTCTTCAACGGTCTATGGGCAGTCTAACTGTATTTGTAGTGTTAGTAAGTATTAGCTTGTATTTTGTTAAGGTAATAAAGGGACTTGCCCAATAAAAAAAAAAATTAAAAAAAAAACGCAAAGTAGTAATAATAGAAAACGATTGGGAATTCTTTATAGAATAACATTACACGTTCTGTTTACTATAACCTGGGGCCTTACGGACAACTGCTATTGCGGCACCTAATCCGCTCAGTTGGAAAATCACGCGACCGCAAACCGTATCTGGGCGCGATAAGGTTCACGTTCGCGTGATTTTTCAACTGAGTGGATTAGGTGCCGCAATTGCTGTTGTCCGTAAGGCCCCTGGAGTCTAAGTGAATAATACCTTATACATCTACGTGCTCCATCTTTAGACACAAAATTCCATCATGTGAGTTGGTGGTTGGTTTCATAATTATGAAAACTATATATCAAGATATCGCAGACATAATTTAATAAATAGGTAATTCAATGAATCCAAAAAAACAGGGATAAATGCACAAATCAGTGCTACTTTTTTCTATTTAAATCTTTAAATGAATGGTTGAAACTTTTCGATTATAAATCAACTGAAGACATGTTGACACGAGCGGAATAGGTATCCAAATTTCTAGCAATGTCTTTCGCAAAATTTATATTTATATATTATTTTTACTTTACTTTTGTTTTCTTTTTTACTTATCTAAACCGTGTGTGTGTATTGTTTACTTTGTAATGTATGTAGCCTTTATTTTGTATTTAGTTCCTATTAAATTGTCTATGTATACTATTATTTACTATTTATTGTAACTGTTCTTATTTTTGGGAAGACACTGTCTGCTGCATCACAGCTAACGCTAAAGCAGCAGGCAGGGTTACTTATTTTTTCTGTATCTATGTTTTATAACAATAAATTATTTGTATTTGTATTTATCTATCGAGCTAAATGTGCTTAATCGTGTTTCGGTCTCATGGGTTTCCTAAATAAAACATTAAATTTTGTTATGACTCCATTTTTATAATTTTAAGTTAACCATGGAAGTATGCACAGTTAAATTAGAATGACCATAATTGCTAAAAGTCGGAAAAGAGCGTCTTAAACTAATACACACATGACGTACAATATCGGATATGTAACGAGTGCAACTGAATGTACATATATGTAACACAATCGACCATTATCCTTACAGAGATCAATTAGATATTGCTATGCTCTTGCGCAGATGGGCTTGGTTTGTCATTCAAAGGCCGTGCACTCAACATTTTTGAACAAAGAATCATCATCAGCCAGAAGACCTCCACCAATGACATTAAAACCACTTGACTGCTCATCCTTTACCCCGCATGAGGCAAAGGTTCTAACATGTCAACCTAAACTATTTCGAGCGGGGCCAATCCTAGGCGCAAATTGAATTGATGAATTTTGATTCTACAATCACCAGCTTCGAGTCGCGTCAAGTCTCCAATCAAAAGCTGCCCCCCGCGACCGATGTAACATCATTTTGCAAAAGGGAATTTTGACTACATGCGCGATCAAGTGGTTATATTATCTTTGACCTCCACACTGAACGAAAGTCTGTCATCTGCATCCACTGGATGCCCGCGACTCACAATGTCGTCGGTCCATCTAGTGCAACGTTTCCCAAAGTGGGCGATAACCTCCCCATGTGGGCGTTGCAGGTCTAAAGGGGGGCGGTGTGTAGAGGCTTGGGGGGTGATATATAATTTCATTTAGCTAGGAAGCCTCTTAGACACTGACTGCATGAGCTCTCGACTCTCAGCTACAACTTGTGAACATCACCGCTAATATAGCTCACAATAATTGATTAATTTAATTTGAAGTTATACTGGTTAGTTATAAGTAGGTGAAAAAATGGGGGCGCTAAAAAATAATTTACTCTCAAAGTGGGCAGTAGACAAAATAAGTTTGGGAACCCCTGATCTAGTGGGAGGCCTACCTACGCTGCGTCTTCCGGTTCGTGGTCTCCACTCAAGAACCTTTCTTCCCCATCGGTGATCGGTTCTTCGAGCGATGTGGCCTGCCCACTGCCCATTGCCACTTCAGCTTGCAAATTTTAACAGCTATGTCGGTGACTCTGGTTTTTGACGATCTGGTTTTTGGCGGTCTGGTTGTTATCTTTTGAAATGTTGGAAATGTGCCAAAGATTTCTGGCTGCTGAACGCGGCCTTAATAGTACAATTTATTACGTTATATCAAATGTAATTCCATAAACTTTTTATTGCTATGGAATCTAATAAGGCGCGGTCCGGTTTCCTATTTCTAGTTATTGCGGAACTCAATTAAACGTATAGAAGTAACGTTGCTTGATTACATCTTGTTGATTTTCTTTGATAAGGAAATACATCTAAAGAAAGAAAGAAAGAAAGAAATCATTTATTTTGCGCACAAAACACTACAACATCAACATTACAAAACAGAAACAACAAAGTAATAACAACAATAATAATAATACATGTTAAGTTGTCGCTGTAGTGTCCAGTGCGACAAAAAAGGGCAGTGCTCAGCGATAATGCTACAGATTTCTCTGCAGCGCTGATTTTCAGCACTGACCTTCTGAGACGCACGGAACTACAAATAGAATTTTTGAAAAACGTACGTAATATGAAGTACATACAATAAACACACAAATAACATGGACAACACATCAGAAAATATAAATAAACAAAACACGAGGGGAAGTATATTATGTATATAATTATAAGCATCTCGTATATTATAATTCCTGTCTCTTTCTATCTTCCCGACTATGAATCCCACATGGTAGTGGGGGGTTCAGACTTCCTCACTTTTACCCCCACTTCGTTCTATTCTCGATATTGTCTTCGGAAATCTATTACGTCCTACCAATTATGTCTTCTGTGCTTTTTTTTTATACTCTCATGTCCATTAGTGTAAATTTTTTGATCGTTCTACCTTATCTTGGGTTTGTCTCTGGATCTTCTACTGGGGATGGTAAGATGAAATGCTAAGTTCCCTATTTATAAGATACTAGCAAACCCGGCGAACTCCGTTTCGCCACCAGATGACTTCTATAAACCTCACGGAGCCCGGGACCTTTCCAACGAATGCAAAACCGTGGAAATCGGTTCGTGCGTTCTGGAGTTATAGCGTCAGGAAGGAAAACCCGACTTATTTTTATATAGTAAAGATATTTACTAATTGTGATTTTCAATTTCTTCTAAATTGTTTCCGATGTTAATTACAGAAATACAGAATTTTTTATTTTGTGATAATGAAATTTAAATTATATTTAATTTATATTGAACTAATAAACTTTTTTTTTTTTTATATAAATCCAAACAAAATAATTCAAATACATATAAGAATTCGTTGCCAAATGTCATCACTATCAGTTTAGCCGTGTTGTAGTGAACAGTCATAAAGACAGAATATATTACAGATGTTATAAGTGTCTAAATGACATTCCTTACTAGCATTGTGACAATGCAGGCTGTGGATGATAATAAATAAACCGGCCAAGTGCGAGTCGGGCTCGCGCAGTGAGGGTTCCGTACCACCACAAAACACAGCCGTTTAAAGGTAGGACAGACAGACAACGTTGGCTTAGTAATAGGGTACCGTTTTTACTCTTTGGGTACGGAATCCTAAAAAGCGTCTAAATCGTCTCATTGCTTTACCGTTTTACCGCCATAAACGGTTCATACAAAAACTTTTTCATCTCCATTATTCCGCCCACGGCTGGGCATAAACTCATGTTTTCTAATCGTCTGGCATTGGCCATGGCATTGGGTATCTAAATTAATTGATTGCCTTCAATTCTTGGAATCAATTTAAACCATAAATGGCTGCCTTGATTGATGGTACTGATATACAAATTTAGATAACTTGTCTAACTGGTAGATCTTTTTTTTTTTTTTATAAAACGTTAAAGTTTTTCTTAAAAGGCTTAGAAAGATAAAACACGATAAAAATACCATAAAGAATTCTAGAATTAAAGTTAATTATTAAAGCTGAGAATCTATCACCCAGATAAACCTCAGATTTGTGGGTGACAGCAAGCAAGTAAAATGTATGAAACATATGTCATCAACATCATCAGCCATGAGTGACCCATTGCTGGGTATAGGCCTCCCTTTGTTTATGCCACTCTCCCCGGTCTCTCGCTATTCGCATCCATGTCATAAATAAATACAAAATAAAACAAACTTTCCAAAGTCCAAACCACAAAAGAAAATCAAGAGAACTGTGCGAACTAAATTCAATGTCAAAGACTGAATTATAAATTACAATCAATTTTCTATGCACTATAGTAGCAGTCGATTAAAAAAGGTCTTTGACTTAGCATCCAATATAAAAACCTAATTAAAACTTTACTACTGAATAAAAAGAGCTTAGTAAAAAGATGCTAACAAAAACACGGTACGTAACATCTGTTGATGTGTAATCGTCACATTCTGCTGCCTATAGCACGTGCCGTGAAGCACACCATGGAGTATAAACATAAAGTACCGGTAAAAGTCACTGTCTGCCATCCATTCCCCCTCTTTGAACCCTCCACCACTTAGACTCCCATTAAACAAAAAAGCGATCGCTACTCGACACGCAACAACCATTGCTCGTTTAATACCTAAACCAATTCAATATTGTACTTCGAAGATGCGTTGGATTGCGTCGATGACATCGTTAGCGGTAGATTTAAGCAAGTAAAGTGTACTGTTACTCGATTTCGAGTCCACGTCATACAGTCAGACCGCCCACGAAAAGGTGGACGTGCGCTTGCGTTCATTTGAAGGAGAAATTACTGGGGTGTCGCGCAGGGGACCATATTGGGACCTATACCGTTTCTCATACTTATCATTGAAGTGATCGTGTTTACGTGATAGCAACTCGTATAAAAGTGAAAACTCTATCAATTAATTAATGCACTTTCTTTAGTGAAGCCGAGAAGTTCCCACGATTCTGGTCTTAATTAGTGATTAGATATATCAATGGGAAATCTTTTGATACAATGATTCGATGATCGAAATCGAAAAAACGCGTGAGATGTGTGAGTATTCTTTTTTTTGTTTGTAGAGCATTGATCGATGCATAAACACTTTTTTGTTTATAGTTGGAAACCTCGTCAGAATGACTAAGTCAAAGAATACCCTTGGACTTATGTAAAGCAGCCTCTATTGTCTGAGGATCAAAGTCGTTTTTTGCGTATGCGTTGTTAAATAATGAATCACTTTTCATTGGTTCATAGATGGTGAATGTCTGCATAAGTGAAATTACGTTTTTTTCAACATCCAGGACTACGTTTGTTTCACTGATTACCTTAGGTTTGTTTATTTTCTTGTTTGGAAACCGTGCTGTTTCCGTTTCAATATAGTTTGTACGTAACGTTAAATAAATTATTTTTAGGATGAAATGCGGATATATAATGTAGGTTTACTTACGCCTACGAATTCATCAATTATCCTGGAACAAATCTTAATCAAAAATAATGTGTGTTTATTTAAGTATCCAATGTAGAAATTACATTCACACCACATACAAAACCATTCAACTTATGTTGGAGTTAAGTGACATTTTACTAACTTTAGCATCTATAATAACTAATATTACTGTCGTTCGTGGCAATCACAACGAATAACAACATAACCTTTGGCATAAACTATTTGCTAATAACTAATTCTTACATCTCTTCAGTCAGTAACCTAGGTAGTAACGCAAGTGACCTTTCGTGGTAAGTCATTAAAGCTAGAGACATCTTACTTCGTAATATTTAGATTCATCATTATTACGACTTCTTTAGTAAAGGCAGAGTTTGTAGTCTTAGTGTTAAAATTTTGTATTGAATCTATTTTGGGGGATATTTATTGTGTTTCTGCGAGTGTTGTTCACTGTCGATGTGCCCCGATTATTCAATACGAGTATCTTTAAGTGGAAGCTGAATCATGTTTTAAATGTTTATCGGGACTTATCACGTATTATTTAATATAGGTAAAAATATGTACCTTTCATACAACATGGTCGAAACGTCGAACGAAAGGTACATATTTTTACCTATATTAAATAATACGTGATAAGTCCCGATAAACATTTAAAACATGTGTTCAAATCGCGAAAGTTTAAAAATTACTGAAGCTGAATCAGACTTTACGCAGCGACGTCATCCTAGAGTTCCTCTTAGTGAGAATTAGTTTCTTCTAAGCAAGCTGTATCGTAGACTGCACACTATCAGACAGTATAAGTTTTTTTAAATTAATTTTGACTGACTAAATTTCCATAAAATTTAATTTACATTTTAAAATGTTATAATAAACTTTGTTTTTTTAATGATTAATACTAGAAAATATTCGACATTCCTACTCTAACCTACCTTTTATTGTAATTGTATACTGATTCGTAATTTTTATTGTATTTTTTTTTATTGAATGATTCGTTACACGCCTTGGCGTAGCTGGAAGTGTGACGAGTATTTGTCAATAAATAAATAAAAAAAAAAAAAAAAAGGCGAGATCTGGTTATAATCTCTGGAATAGTCATAATTACATACATACATCTTCTTCAGCGTTAGAGAGAGAGAGATAGATTATAATCTATCTCTCTCTCCCTTTTTGTCATTAGCTTGTTTTCCTTTACTGCGGAGTATAAGTAACCATCCCTAGTCATATCAGCATCTAACGCTAGACCTTCATTCTGTCTGATGGCTCAGTCATCATCATCATCATCAGCCAGAAGACGTCCACTGCTGAACATAGGCCTCCCCCTTTAACATCCACACTGAACGACAGCCTGCCTTTTGCATCCACTGGATGCCAGCGACTGGATGGCTCAGTCAGTCTTGATCAATTGTTTCCCAAAAGTATTGCTGTCATTAACCCATGTCTAGAATTGTCTTCAGTTGCTTTAGTTTCCTATTCTTAGTCATGATTCTGTCAGGGACCGGCTTCGCTTACCACATCTTGCCAAGTGTACTGCCCAGCGCCACTTGACTTTAATTGTAATGGATTCGATGTCTCTTCCGCTGTCTTCTTTGTCTTAATGAATAATTATAAAACCAAATGAGGAAGCATATTATTCACCGTTACGATGCCAGTGCGTTTTGTCACGTAACATTTCTCACAATTATTACACAAAATTACAGACTTTGTGTGAAACCAAATTCTTTTGTTCACTATTTGTTGTATTACTTTTAGATCTATGTATTATTTGATGACTTAAAAGCTACAGGAGTTTACTCTTTATTAATCAAAAAATAGGTTTCAGATTTGCATTTTGTCGTACAAAAGTCTAAGACTTTTTTGTGATAAAATTGTTAGGTTTTATAATTTGCAGCTCAATGCTAATTTCTTTAGCAATTCGACCTACATTTTCATTGTTTTTCAATGCAGACATTCACAGATATACAGCTGCAATAACATTGTTTTTTTTTTCACTGTATTATATTTTCTACCAGCTACAATCTCACGTTCAAAATGCTAGTAAAAGTGACCAGAATTTACTGATTTCGTTCAGCTTTTCACAATATTATGGCAACTATCAGACGTATTCTTTCAGCGGCCGCACTTTAGTTTTTTTTTTAGTAGTACAGATAGTGCAAGCTTCGTACTTACGCACATCTAATAACTAAACGAGCAATTTCTTATATATATTATTTCGTCGCGTATTATTGAGTCGCGGGCATCTAGTGGATGCACATGGCAGGCTGTCGTTCAGTGTGGAGGTTAAAGGGGGAGGTGTTATATTATATGGAGGTGCTATGTTCAGCTGTAGACGTCTTCTGGCTGATGATGATGATGAGTTAAATTTAAATTAATTTACATATGCACAAAAAAACGTGACACACTAAAATAAATCGACTTATAGCAGAAAAGTTTGGGCGCGTCTATGTGGGTACAACATACATTTGCCAGCTACTTTGTTACAAGTTTCCACAAGCCAGTCGTGTTTTCTCTAAGAATAAAAAGTGACAGAGTAAAGAAAGCTGCCATTGATCTAGTATTCCATTGGTTTACTGCTATTTCTGAAGAACAAGTTGGAAAGTCCACTGCTCTGTGGCTTTTGGAACCGTTACTGGAGATTATGGTATTATTTCGTTTAAAAACGTATCAGGGAAAAGCGGTATTGCTTGTACCGTTTTGTTAAGTGCACAATCACAGAATAGGTGCAAGTAGGTGCGGGGATTATCATAGATTACATAATAGTGGCTGGCTTTTCGGTGAAGGAAAACATCGTGAGGAAACCTGCATACGTACGGAGAAGGAATTCAATGGCGTATGTGAATCTACCAACCCGCATTGGGCCAGCGTGGTGGATATGGCCCAATCACCCTTTCGGGGGTAGGCTAAAAGTCCAGCAGTGGACTGTTGAAAGGCTAATTATGATGATATGATGACATAATAGTTATTAAAGTTTTATGATTATTTACAGGATATTTACCGTGGTAAGGTTGTGAAATGAGCTCCCGATATTATCGGTAATCCGTTACCACGTTACAATCTGGGTGTCTTCAAGTCGAGTGTGAATCGGTTTCTTCTAGGCAAGCGTGCTCGTAGACCGCATCGTCGCTTAACATCAGGCGAGATGGCGGCCAAGCGCAAGCCTATCTACTATTAAAAAAATATATATGGCCAGCCAAACTCCATTTTCTTCCCGCAAACACTTCAACGACGTCTCTTAGCCTAGTTTTATGTGTAACCCACTCAATTCTCACACATACACATCACACACTCATAATATAATTATCACATATACTTTATTTGTTGCCGAAGTGCCTTACGCAGTGCATGTCTGCGTAAGCAAAACAGGACCGACGCGCCATAAGCAATAAAGGGGTGCGGTGCGTAAGCAAATGGCTCCCATTCGTCAATTTTTTGCCGAGCGATCTATCGGTCCATCGACAATAATAATTTATGACTGCAATAAATGTTATTAATTTCAGTAACATTAAATCATGAAAAATCCTATACTAATATTATAAACGCGAAAGTTTGTATGTATAGTTGTATGGATGTTTGTTCCTCTTTCACGCTGCAACGGAACAACGGATCGACCTGATTTTTTGCATGGGTATAGTTCAAGAGCCAGAGAGTGACATAGGCTTTATAGGCATACTTTTCATCATCATCACTGCGCGGGTGAAACCGCGGGGCGCGGTTAGTATTGAATGTTTGCGAACGAGAGAGAGCGAAAATCGGGTCCCTCCTCTTAAAACAATTCTGTTACAAGGTAACAGTATTTAAGTAACGTAACCGTATGGAACAAAGTTCTAAATATACTTTAATATGCTTAAAACACGGAATGCGGGCTTGCGCAATCGATTCGGAAGTATCGAGAGATTGGCGCAATCGATAAAAAAATCGATTCCTCATAGTGTTCGATTATAGATTGTGATTTAACTGACCGTTAAATTGTTGCTTTCTACATGATTGTGGGCGAAATATTTGACATGCAACCATTTAGCATTCCATGTTTGATTCCTTTTTTGAAGTTATACTTCTTATGCGACTTGCAACAAGGTTGCGTTAAACGTTTAACGCTACCACGGAGGGGGAATAGAAAGAGACATAGCGAGAGTTTTAGATGCCATATTTTGAAACGTACATCCTTCTCATAGTTTATTAGTTCACTAATATTTGCATAGATGGCAGAACATGCGACTTCCAACAAGGAGGGGGAAATTTTCTCTCTCGTATGGTTGCGAAATGCGTATCCTTTTTTCGGGCTGCGACTAGCAGAACCGGTAGTGTAATGGTGTCGCTAATGTATTGAAAAGCCTAAGGAGCTGGGTTCGAATCTCGAGAAAAGCATGTTTTTAAATTGTTGATATTTTTGCCCTAGTTATAATTTTAGGGTTCCTTGTTGAAGTATAACTTCATCCGCGCTGAGGGACTCCACGCACTTTTTTTGTTGTCAGTTACACATTTTCAGCTTTAAAACCTTTTTCGAGCGGGTCGGTATTTTGATCATTAGTGGGTTTTTTTTAACGCTGATAAGTCCGCTTTTGTCCAATAACTCGCCTTTTGGCAAGCGACGATGTGGTCGAAGATGAAGCACGCAGACATAGAAGATACCTTTTCAATCTGGTATTTTTTTCGCGTTTTTTTTTTTTTTTTTCCCATAGTAAAAGTTGTTCATAATGATGAGTACAATTACCTTCTCTTGGCTTCGAGAGTGTTCCCCTTACATCCTGTATAACGCAGGTGAAACCGCGAGGTGAAGCTAGTATATGAATGGTCGCATGTCGATCCCTGTGTCCGTAGAGTAATGTACTTTGCGTGCAATAGTGCAATTTGCGGTCTGTCTGGCGAACGGGACGTCTAGTGATGTCTGTCTGGAGTTATCGATAACTACAGTCCGGCCGCTCAGAGAATGCGTCTGACAGCTATAACATAATAATATATGTATGGTAAATATTTTAATGAAATATAAAAAAATAATTGTGCGTGGATTCCCTCCGCGCGGAAGAAGTTACACTTCAACAAGGAACCCTAAAATTATAACTAGGGCAAAAATATCAACAATTTATAAACATGCTTTTCTCGAGGTTTGAACCTAGCCCCTTAGGCTTCTCAATCCATTAACGACAACATTACACTACCGGATCTGCTAATTGCAGCGCGAAAAAAGGATACGTATTTCGCAACCATACGAGAGAGAAAAATTCCCCCTCCATGGTAGCGTTAAACGTTTAACGCAACCTTGTTTGCAAGTCGCATAAGAAGTATAACTTCAAAAAAACAGCAAACAGAAGTTTAACTTGTGTATTTGTGTGTCTAACTGTGGCATCGTAGCTCCCAATCGGCTGAACCGATTATGATTTAGTTTTGTTTTGTTTTAAAGGTGACTTGATCGAGAGTGTTCTAGCTATGAAAATCTGCCGTTTGAAGATTCTTAGATCTGTTATCGATATATAAAAAAACAATGTATATAAAAAAACAATGTACACAATGAATTGAATTGTTTTTAAATTAAAAGCTTGTGTCAATAAGAATTATGCAATATCGTCCTTACTGTCAATTATTTGCTATAATTAAATATGTGCTATGAGTTGACCCATATCACCACGGGGCTGTCATTGCCTGTCATCGCTCCAGCACGCTCGATAGAGTTTTAACCATTTGCACTTAGTTTTTGTCTGTATTTTCACTAAAATGTTTGATATCGATAGATTCGATAGTGAACCAGCCACATCACTACCGGCTGTCATCGCTCCTGCACTCCAGCACGCTCGATAGAGTTTTAACCATTTGCACTTAGTTTTTGTCTGTATTTTCACTAAAATGTTCGATATCGATAGATTCGATAGTGAACTAGCCACATCACTACCGGTTGTCATCGCTCCAGCACTCTCTCACGCTCGATCGAGTTTTAACCATTTGCACTTGGTTTTTGTCGGTATTTTCACTAAAATGTTCGATATCGATAGATTCGATAGTGAACCAGCCACATCACTACCGGTTGTCATCGCTCCAGCACTCTAGCACGCTCGATAGAGTTTTAACCATTTGCACTTAGTTTTCGTCTGTATTTTCACTAAAATGTTCGATATCGATAGATTCGATAGTGAACCAGCCACATCACTACCGGCTGTCATCGCTCTAGCATCGCATCGCTTGATCGAGTTTACAGCTATTCGTGCCAGTGTGTTAACTCGTGGACCGTGGCTTATTACGACGGGGGATTATAACGGAATTCCGATGTGTCTATTGATCGATTTAATTGATTCATCGATGCATTCCAGCCATCTTGGTAATTTCTGAACAAAAGTGTCAGCTACTTGGAGAATATTATTCGTTTCCTCATTCGTCGAACTACAGTCGTACTGTGTGACGTGTGACGTGACAGTTCTGTACGCTTAGTCCCAGATTAATTTTTTCGTTTACGTTTTTTTCTATAAATTTTTAGTAAAGCGCCTCTATCGGAAACGTGGAGGAACTAAAGTCGGTAGTAATCTGCGGTATAGATTGCTTCACTCTAATACGAAAAAGGTTTTCGAATACCTTTTAGCCCAGCAATGTATGGAACAATACGAAAACGAAAAAAGTTTTCGAATACTATCAAAACTTGTACTAAAGGTACAGTCCGGCTGAGTACGGAAAATTTAATTTGCCTGCTTTATTTTTCGAATTAAAACGTAGTTAGACTAGTTAGGTACGTTATGCTGTAAGAGTAAAAATTACCACGTATAAAAAACTGGTTAAAGCTAAAGTTAATTATATGATTATCATCGATATTGGTTCTGCAATGTTATCTCGTTGGGGCTGTTATCAAAAATCGATATTCGATATCCAATTTTGTTCGTCTCGGGCAAACACTAGTGTTATATTACGTTCCGTTTCACGAAGTAATAATTCAGTTTTTGTTTTTATTTATTTATTCTTTTAAAACTAAAGAGCTCCAAAAAAATGGGTGATCAAAATGTTGACTTACATAACTAATTACATTGTTACTTATTTATCTGAAATAAGTCTTACTTATTAATCTCTACATAGTATAAATTAAAGTCACTTTCCGCGTCTGTCTGTCTGTATGTCTGTATGGCCGCTAACTCCTCCTAATCCACGCAACGAATTTTGATGCGGTTTTCACCATCAGTTAGATAATTTTTCACGGAAGGTTTATATATATAACAAGCGACCCGTCCCGGCTTGGCACGTAAATTACATCCGTGCGAAGCCGGGCGGGCGGGTGGGTCGCTAGTAACTAATTTAAATAACCATTAATATCAATGGCATTATTTTATTATTTTGCGTACTAACGTTTTGCGTAATGATACAACAAAGTTATTCATCGTGTCGTGCAATAGCCATAAAATTCGCGTGCAGCTTTCGAATAAAAAGCACTATATTTAGTGAAAGGGTGTGCCAGCTAGTACTGAGGTACGCCAGTGTGTTTGTCATTACCTTAAGTTATGTTATAAAAAATGCCAAATAAATGTTTGTTTCTAAATGACAGATATTTCTTATCTTCTTAATCTGGTGTAGTTTTGGTATAACTTTATTGTGGGATAACTATGAAATACCATTGGTTATGAAACATATTTGATATGTGTAATATTTTTTTTAGTGGGTTTGTAAAGTAGGTAATTTAATAAATGTTCAAAAAACATTTATTAAAGCTATTAATCTTTTTGTATCTTTTCACACGTGTTTGTTTGATCGTAATTGTTTTATCAGCAGTGAAATAACGAATCGTGACTAACTTTTTGTTTTGTTTTCTTGTATTTTATGTGAGTATGTGTTCACGCCATTTTGTTTTTGTGCTGATTTCTGCTAATTTATCTTTATTTTCACTTCATTTTAATTTATGGCTGTTTACTTAAGTTGTTTATTAACGCTTACAATACTTACTGTTGTTTTTGTATAGTGCTTAAAATGCTGCTTTACAGTTTCGTTGTCAAAATTCTGAGCAATCGTTTCAACTTTTGTATTTCTATCTTTCCAGTGATTTACCAGATGAAGAAGATAAAAAATCACCAGTCCTGCTCTTAGGTGTCAACAAGATCTCTGACTCTCCATACGTCAGAAGACGATCCATAGAACCTCACGCTTCAGGCTCCATACGATTCTTTCGTCCTCCAAAATCGAAATATACTAGAGGACACCACGGAGATGAAAGATTGGAAAAGATAAGGAAAGATCTCTTGGTTCATAAGAGCAAACCTGATAGATACTACTCTAACGATCATGAGCTATCAGTAGAGCCCGATGAAAGAAAATGTCTCAAACTCAATTGCGTCAGAAATTGCATCTGCGATAAGAAGAAGAGCTCAAACCGAGGGTCTTTCTCTTTTCACAGGCCTGATAATCAACCCTACTGTTCCGAATCTTACAAACCAGATCCTAAAGACTACTCAGAAAACGATATAGAGTTTAAATACACAGAACACATTCCAGATTCCCAACCATCTAGTAGCAAACAAAGCTACAACATTACTCCTAAATCAACGGAAAGAAGGCACTTTTTGCTATCCAACTTGAATGAACGGTTCCGAAAAACGTTGAGCTTAGATTCGAGGAAAGTCGAAACTAATCGTGTTGTTAGCGTGCCGCAGGAGAAACGCCCCAAATCTCTAGTAGGCACGAGCAATTTTTGCGTGCAGCAAACCAAAGCCGACCCGTTCATCCAGCCAAATTTTAGCAAGGCCACCCAGCCAAAGAAAAAACGCAAATCGTTCTTCTCGCTAGACACATTTTTCGACAAAAAGTCTGACACATCATCCATAGATGACTACTGCTCATCCAAATACAAGCGTTTCGAGCTTGAAAGCGATGATTCACCTCTATTCCGACGCGAGAATCAAAGAGAAAAGACGCCAGATTTGCTGAATCTACCCGTCATAATCGATTCAGTGCGCAAGAGGCAGTCTGAGACCCGTAGACAATTGGAAAAGCTAGAAAGTCATTACTACAAAAGTATAGCTCAGACACAAACGGTAGTGGACGCTGTCCCCAAAGATGCCACCGACGTACACGTACAAGGCAGTAGCGGACATACCAATCACGTATTCATTGACGATGACGACGTAGAATACATTGAGCCTATAAGGAGTAACTTTACAAGTCAGAGCACTCTGATACTCGATAAAAACAAACAATCAATACTAACTATTAACACTGAAGAGACTGATATTAAGTTACCTAGTTCTACTGTTTCGCCTAAGTCTAACGAAGACTTGGATAGTATAGGGGCATATGAAATTGAAGTAAAGGAGGCGGATCTGTTGAAAGCTTGTACTAAAGACCTAACAGTGAAAGTAATGGATAAGTCCGTGGATTCTATAGGGAGTTGTTCCTTGGACGTGGACGCGAGCACAGATTTTTCAGGTAACGTGTACGTTTGAGCTTCTATTGTTTTGAGCATGTAATATATGTTTATTTCTGTCGTTGTCTGTGTGATTGTAATTGTTTTCTTATTATGCGATGGTTTGTTCAATCAAAGATGCGCTCCATCCCTTCTTATCACTTACAGTGCAGTGCTCTGTTCTTGATTAGTAAAATTATCTTTGTGTGCGTGTGCGCACATAAATACATCAGTGAGGCGCGTCTTTGTAGTTTTAACTATCAATCTATTTATGCGAATCTTTTTTGAGATAGCTTAGGAAAGTGATGTTTCATTCTCAACTTTTTTTTAAATAATTTACATTCTAGTATTCTATTTAAATTTTACTATTTATCAAGAGTATGCTATTTCAATATTGATTCGGGCTACACAGCACTTATGTCTACCATATTTAATTACATTTATTTCAATAAAATGTCTTCATTTATTTCATTATCTGTGTTTTCTTTCACATCCTTTCAGTAGTGGTTGCTTGTGTGTTATTTTATCGTTTTCTTTATTGTGATGTTTATATTCTATATTCAAAGGCTAGCAATTTTCACCTATACACCATTCGCTATCGGATGATCTCTAAGCACTGCAGCAAGCTATTTGTATTATAGCTTGTAATTATAAACAAACAATATATTAAAATCCTGTTTTTATTCGCCCTGTCAGTTTTTCTAACGTAACAAAATAAGATGCAGCCATTTTTTTAAACTTATATAAAATACCTGATATTCTTCAAACGGCTAAACGGATTTTCATGAGTCATTGCTAAAAATACTCATGCACAAGTCACCTTTCGTCGCTTACCAACAGGTAAGTTGGTGGCCAAGGGAGGGCATAACCGCGTAAAAAAAATTAAACCGTCTGGGTGCTACGATGTCACAGACATACGTTACGTTAAAATTATAACGCCTCTCTTTTTGCGTCGGGGGTTGAAAATATATATTTAGTAAGGTTCTCATTCATCTTCAGCTGTAATGTAAGCGATCATCCGATAGCAAGAAACATTCTCAATGGCAAAAAACATATTTATACTTTAGTAGGTATATTTCGAATAATTTACTTATTGCTTCTTCACTTTTACTAATATTATATTTCAGTCATAAGTTAAATATTTAAATTACCTACGACTATGTATTTGTTCAACTTTTGATAAGCTAATTTATAAATCCATCAAACCTAGGCCTGCCATCCGTCCGGGATTCCCCGGATTTGTCCTAGTTTAGAGGGCGTCTGGAAGGTCTGATCTTTGTGTCAGGGGAAACCCGATTGATAATAAGAAAAACAAAAATTTAAACAAATCTGAGTTTATTAACAAAGCTGACGGGCCTATCGTCGCCTATAGATACCTGCAACACCATGGGCATCACAAATACGTTGCCGACCCTAAACAGAGAGTTTAAACTGCCCACAAGCTAACTCTGGCGCTGCAAAATCGACGACCACGACCTAACACAATGTGCGTTAGGTCGTCGTCGTCCTCAGGGGTGTTCGGGGGAAAAAACTGAATTTCACCTGTTTTATTTGTTTTAAAAGTTTTTGTCCGGCGTTGGCGATTTAAATGATGGCAGCCCTAATCTACACCACATCTTTTGGATCTGTAGAAATGATATCAATCTAGGCATCTTCAAGGCTAGAGTGAATAGATTTCATCTAGATCCTCAGCTGCAACGTCGCTTACCATCAGCCTAGTTGATAGCAGCGCGAAGATATATTCTATTTAAAAAAAGCTATGGTCCTCCCACAGATCCAGTAGCTCAATAAAATGTATTATCATACGTGCACATAAGAAAATAATAAAAGAAAGCATCACTCAAAGTTGATTACATAGGTAAATATTCATTTTATATCAAAAATGTAAAATGAATGTGAAAGTTGGCTTTTATCACAGCTTTTACGTTCTCACTGGGGCGATAAACAATTACAATGGCCATTGACTTTTTACTCGTGTTACGCTTACGTGTAATAAATTAAGAAAGTAAGAAATCAACTCATTGCTGTGGGAAGTCAGGAAAACTGCGAAGAGCTAACAGATTTCCAATGTTCCCGGATTTTTCGGAAGTAAGATTTTTTTTGAAAAGTATGTAATGTTCGATTTCTTAGCACTTTGCTAAGAATGCTAAATATCATCAAATTCGGCTTAGCTATTTAGACAAGAACAAGTGTTCATAATTTTTAAGTAAGAAATCAAATATCTTATACAATAATAACTTACCACCATCAATACTTTTCAAAATGTCCGGGACTCCGGGCTCGATTCGAGAGTCAAAAGACTAAATAATAAGTAAACTAAGCCATATACGTAATATATTTATGTCGATCGGTTCTCGCCTTCGCGTCTGTTTTCCCTCACTCGGATCTGACACAGACTCGGCTGCCTTCCGTATATCACCAGCCATGTCCACGCCTTTCCATCGTAAATCTGAACGGAATGGGGCGTTAAGTATTTTTAGAGTGACTTCGAACGTTTGAGAAGGAACAATGAAGTCTTTTAAATGTTTTGATGAGCCCTAGTTAGTTTTACATTTTGTTACAATAATTTTAAATATTTTTTTACATAACCTTTATTTGTAAGTATGCTATTTTAAACAAAACATACCGTAATTACAATTTTAATAAAAATCTTTTTTTATACTTATATCATGTAGGTACGTATATGTATATTACTTTGTATACTGCAAATAGAATAATAGTGAAATAATGTAATAAATATTGAATATGTATAGTATTCGATGTGTTATAATTATATTGGTAAAAAATGGTGTATACCTTCTCATGCCCTATTCAATAAAAATTAGCACTAAAATCAGATTGAGAATCCCTTCATAAAAAACGTTATTTATATACAAAATCACAAATGCGTCAGTTAATTTAGTAGAATAACTTAAACTAAACATCCCATCAATCTAGGTCGTGCCAACTGCAAACAATGCATGTTGCAAAATTAAATGCATGCCGCGAACAAAATGATAAGTAGGCATGCATGGATGGTTATTCTATGTGTCGGCCTCGTTTCGACCCACGCTCGCTTCTTAGCTCGGTCATTGTCGTCAAACCTCTCATGAATAAAGCACGGTCGGCCACACAAGTATTAGACGCATTTTTTTACAAACATAAATAAAAATTAATCCCGTTTAAACAACATTGTCTGAATTAATTTGCAATAATTAGCAACTTGTACACCGTGAAACGGAACGTAGCAATGCGACTGGCAACGCGTTTCCTCTGCGGAAAAAAGAAAAAAGTTTGACTTTGACGTTTCTTTGTGGTGTGTGTGCGTGTGATGTCATATTATTTGATTTTTTCGTGAAATTATTTAAAGTGCCCTAAAATAATAAATAAATAGTGCAAAATAAGCTGTAAGTACAGTGTTTTTTCTGATTTATAAATTTTTTTTAACAATAAATAATTATCTTACACTTAAGTTAAAGATTTCTTTGAAAGTTTTCCTCACAATGTTGTAATCTACCTACAGTTTTTTTATTTTATTGATGAACTTTCTACACAAAAAACAACGATATCTGAAATTAATCTAGAAGAAACTTTCCAATACGTTCTTTTATGATCTAACCCAACTATAATAATTGATGATTAATCAATTTATTTTGGTAAGCTAAGTTCACTTGATTAATTTTCTCAGTATTTCTATTTAAACTACCTCCTTGGCATGACTGTGCTTTAATTTGTGACACTAGTCTTTACCGAGGCCCTGTGATAATATTTAGCGTTATTTAGTAATCTTTTAGCACTATTTGTGTATTATAAACACTTCTGCATGACATTTCGATATCATGTTTTTTGTCCAGGGACTTTTTTGAGAGTAATGACCTGTTAATTGCTTTTTTTTTACCTTTTCTATGCTCGTCTGAGGACTATATGCATCTTATAGTTGCATGATGCACAAGCTGGATGTGTGGGTAGGTCATATTCATATCCCACCTGGTAATAGTTATTGTTCATTTGTGCGTGAACCTTGGACAAAACTTGTGAGACACTTGATCATATAGATATAGATAGTTTTTTCAAGCATGTCCAATTTGTTCAAGTCGAAGTTTTTTAGAACTGAGCTGCACTACATACAGAGAAAAGAGAAGTAAATAGAACGGAAATGAGAAGGACAGGCATTATGACAGAACCTTGATTGAACATTCTCATTTATGTCAACGCATTGAACTCCGCATCCAAAGAACTTGGACCTTACCTTTTTGGGTTACGTCTCAAAGTTCTTTGTCTGCATCACAGTTGCTAACTGATTTCAAATAACTGACATTTCGTTTATATGGGTGCAACTGGCTACAAAAACAATCTTACAAAAATGCCTTGACAGCCGTTCTAATTTAAACAATTATTTTTTTCTGTTCTGTGACTACATAGTAAAAAGAAAACCGAATTATTTTCTTTAAATATTTTACTGTAGTATAATTATCAGCTACCGATATTTGGGGTGTAAGGGTAACTCTCGAAGCCTAAAGAAGGTAATTGTACTCATCATTATGAACAACTTTTACTATGGGACCAACCCTGAAATCGAGAAAAAAATATCAGCTGTTCTATAGCAAACGGTCATTGACACTCGACAAAATGTATGGAACAGCTGATTTTTTTTTCGCGATTTCATGGTTGGTCCCATAGTAAAAGTTTTTCACAATGATGAGTACAATTACATTCTTTTGGCTTCGAGAGAGTTCCCCTTACACCCCGTATAAAGTGATGGTAGCTGGGCGGTAGCATGAGCGCTTTACAATCTGACGGTACCCGGTTTGATCCTCGGTCCTGCACCAATCACTTATTTGAATACCTAAATAATCCATCGCTCAAAAACCGTGAAGGAAAATCCACGTGAGGAAATCGATATGTCTCAAAAATTCAAAAAGACATATCGCTGGCACACTATTAAAAGGTTCTATGTAATTTTTTTAACAAGTTGTGTAATTTAAATTAAAAATTTTTGACTTTCATAAATATTGACTTAGCAGGGTTCATGCTTGAGTGAGAGCATCTCTCTTGAAGAGAACTTGTACAAAAAATTACATAGAACCTTGTAATAGTGAGCCAGCGATATATGACATTCACTTGACAGACTGGCATTCTATTATAATGGATTAAGGCCCATCTTCTCTGAGAGAAGACTGGAGTCTCGGCAGTGGGTACATCATAGGCTGAAATGGTGATAATGATATCAGCTACCAGCTACAAACTTATGTTCAATATTCATGACATTTAATTTGGTTTTACACAATCTAATAGCTGTCGCTCTTGAAAAATGCTTAGATGAAGGCTATGTGCGGACTGAGCGGCTAGTTGCGCTACGTACAGCCGTCCAGCTGGCTGCAGGACACAGTTGCGATTGTGGCTAACAGGTTAGCGATTAACTGTAACCGGAATGCGGTGAGAAACCGTCGTGGTTTGCGGCTTGTTCCACCCATAGTTACAATCTGTGTGTCTTCAAGTCGAGAGTGAATAGGTTTCTTCTAGGCAAGTGTGCTCCATCGTAGGCCGCATCATCGCTTAACATCAGGCGAGTTGGCGGCCAAGCGCAAATATGATAATAAATATAATTAAAAAAAATAAAAATATGCCAAACAAGTCTGCCGGTGTGTCCTAATAACACTTTTCTAATCTTCTAAACATATAAAGTATACATACATAAACATTAGGGGAATAGATAACAATCTTTATCAAATCAACAATCGTGAGCGTCACATTGCAATGGCCTTTCTGATAACATTGTTATCTGCATCCATATTTGTAATTTTAAAGATTATTGCTGCAGTAGTGATGGGACAAAACAAGAAATTACTTGACATTAAATATCATATGGGTATGTCCTAAAACTGCAACCAGAACCACCGGAGGAATGGCAGCAGCGTCCTGTTAGTACACGGTGAACGTACTGCAATCTCCAAGCCGCCTGCCAAGCGTGGGGCACATGGCTACACCCCTCTCTAAGAGGGAGGCCTTGTTCAGCAGTGGACATTTAATGGCTGATGATGTGATGTGTGATGTGAAATATCATATGAAGGGTCCACTGCAATAATGATGTATGTATGTATTTTTTTTTAATCTTAACGAGTAATACCATTCCGTCACATGAAATTATATGTAGAAATCTTGTTAGCAAACTTAGCAATATCGCTTGCAGTGCCGTGATAAATATGTATTAAATATTTTGGCTACACGGCTAGAACGCTCAACGTCACAGGTGTTCACGACAATAATGATAATTTTTTACACCGTTTATAAATTAAAAACCCAATTATCTTAAAACTAAGGATAAAGGAGATTCATAATTATTGCAGTGGACCCTTCATATGTGAAACTATGAAACTGTCACTTTGTCTATTTAAATCAGTTTTTAAAGGCAAGGAAGTAATGTGCAGTGAGGAAATAGGCATGTTGACTCATTATCTTTATTACCTCATAAAAAAGCTGATCATAAATAGAGCACATCAACGAAAACAAAATTAAAATTAGTTCAAAAATAAATAAGTTATAAGCATTTAAATTTCATGCTAGACAGAGAGCGCTCTATACTGAGCTATGACGTCACGCCTCAGGCGCGCCATACAAATGCTATAAGGGGTGTAAGGGGAACACTCTCGAAGCCAAAAGAAGGTAATTGAACACATCATTATGAACAACTTTTACTATGGGACCAGCCCTGAAATTGCGAAAAAAATATCAGCTGTTCTATAGAAAACGGTCATTGACACTCGACAAAATGTATGGAACTGCTGATTTTGTTTTCGCGATTTCAACGTTGGTACTGACCCACTGCTGGGCAAAGGTCTCCCCCATTTCCCTTTAAATCTTGGTATCTTATTCATAAATCTCGAACCTCCGCCACCTCTTGCCAACCTCTCCGGAATGAGTCAAGATCGTCACGCCAGCGTTTCTTGGGCCTTCCTTGACTGCGTCCTCCATCGGGCACCCACTGTGTGACGATCCTGGCCCATCGGTCGGGATGCATACGCGCCACATGTCCCGCCCATTCCCATTTTAGTCTAGCGGCTTTTTGGCCAACGTCGACCACACCTGTTACGGAGCGCAGTGCGCTGTTGCGGACTCTGTCCATTCTTTTGATACCAAGCACGCTGCGTTCCATTTTTATTAGGAAACCTATTTTAGTTTAACAGTGTGCGAGGTAAATGTTAGTGGAGTTATCCATTTTTTTACCGACTTCCAAAAAGAGGAGGTTATCAATTCGACTATATGTTTTTTTTTATGTATGTTACGCGATTACTCTGCCAATTTAGAATTGTTATTGTGTATCTCATAGGTGGTCCCATAATTTTTTTATCAACATAGATTCAGCGCTTTTTGAAAAATCTACAAAAACATGACGATAAGCAAAGAAGTTAATGTACATTGCCACCAACTTAGCTGTTAAGGTGGGCAAAATTGGAACTACAGTTATTTCTTGGTGAATTTCATACTTTTTTCACCACTGGCGCTGTCAACTTCAAAAAAAAAAGAAGTGTCTCCATGGCGACGGGGCCCTGTTGTTTTTCGTTAAATTTTTCATGACCATGGATACAAAGTATTTCAGTCGTAATATTAAACAATATTTTCTACTTTTTAGTTTCAGTTTGTAAATGTAGGTATAGTCATGAAGTCGGTTCTTATTTTTTCTAAAAAATATTATTATTCTCATAAATAATTTGAAAACACATAAACTTGGAAATATTAGTGTGAAGTGTGATGCGATATAGATTTACACTAAATTACTTGCCACATCACTAGGCTCCAGACTAATGAACTCGGATCCCCTACCTATGTTAGTCCATCATGGCTGTCAGAGAAGCAACATTGTTTTCTAATCACCTGTCTCAGTGGCTTGCATAATGTGCGATTACTTTCTTATCTTTGGGTGTTGTGAGTAATGTATTTTATTGTTTTTTGTTTGTTTTTTTATTTAAAACATAATGGCGTCGATTCTGTCATAAATAAAATAAAATAAATAAATAAAAATAGCCTTTATTCTCTGATACTAAACTCTACAGTACTATTAGTTAATTTTATGCTTAACGACCTTATATATATATACATATATATATATATATATATATATATATATATATATATATTTTCTTATTCTGTCATACCACTCGTTAAACTAAACCAATCTGACAGGACTGAAATTATCTGCCTCTCTTTTCATTTTAATATGTGAGAAGGATGGCCACTATTTTAGAGCTGTCAATTTTAGTTTAGTTTAGAGCACATCAGAATCGTTGCCATTACGTTACTTTTCATGTTAGTAAGTTGTCATAAAACCTATGATAGATTTATCCAGACAACTGGTTCTCAGTACTAAATTTTTTTTTTAAATTTAACTACCTAAATTGTATAAAAATATTTATAGATTTATCGAAGCGCGCGAACACAAAACTGCTGTTTTAGACATAAGCGTAAGTGGAGTAAACCGGCTGGGATTAGCTAGTTAGTATTTTGTGTCATAGTGCATCAACCTTGTACCAAAATAAAATTAATGGACTGGCCATAACCATTGAAGTTGCTCAGTAAAAACGAGTCAAAACCGTCGGACATATATTATACTTCAACACCTAATTATAACCATGTACAGTACATTTGTTACAAAAAATAGATAGCGGTTTTTTGTTTTATTAATTTTATTTTGGTCGAAGGCATCAACGGCAATCTTCGAGAAACTATCCCAAAGAGAACAATGACAGTTTGTTTAAAATAAATTCCGCCAATTTCCGTCAAAACAAACTTCGACAATTTTTCCTACACCACTAGATGGAGCAGGAGGTCGTTTTAATTGCACTGAATGACAGAAATTTTGAGAAATTTAAGATATTAGATACCTAGGTGCAGGTGATCAAAGGATACTCAAATAAAAATTTAAACGGAGTCGCCTTGGTCACCTAGGCACTCTTGTGCATAAGCAAGCCGGAATCGGACCGACCGGCAATACCTCTCTTGGGGTTAGTTGCTCAATGACAGTAATAGATAGTTTTTTTTTTTTGCTGGGGTAATGTACGATTGGTTATTGGGGCAGTTTTGCCATCGATAGTGAGGAAAAAGTGAAACAGGTGTTATTTTTTATTCCTTTTTCTGTGAGGATGAGATGAGACTTTTCGATGAGAAAAAAAAAACAAATTTAATTCTTAATAACTTTTTAAAAATCTAATAATAGGCTTGCTTTTGGCTGCCAATTCGCCTGATATTAACCGATGATGCGGTCTACGTTGGAGCACGCTTGCCTAGAAGAAACCGATTCCGCCAGCGACTCTCACAATGTCGGCGGTCCATCTAGTGGGAGGGCTACCTACGCTGCGTCTTCCGGTTCGTGGTCTCCACTCAAGAACCTTCCTTCCCCATCGGTTATCGGTTCTTCGAGCGATGTGGCCTGCCCGTTGCCACTTCAACTTGCAAATTTTAACAGCTATGTCGGTGGACTCTCGAGTATATACACCCAACTGCTGGCCTAGCACGGGCCGTGGACAAATTGTCTTTCCACCGTTTTTACCCGCGAGAAAGAGACAAACGTATACACATTCTAGCTTTGTCGCGTCTAGGCGTGGATAAAAATGGTGGAAAGACTATTATATCACAGCCCATGCTAGGCCTGCTGGAAAAACTTGCACTAGGCACTCTAATAATTTTATGACTGAAACCATAGTACTTAAATTCCTACCCGTAGCTAAGAAAAACAAACCAGTTTGATACCATTCCATTCAAAACTGGTAAACATTAAAGGAATTTATATCACAGAACATGCACCATCCTGTTTTACACGATAATAACATTTTACTATCTAGAATAACAGCAGTCAGGACACAAATAGACAACCTATTTTTATCTATCTCTAAAAACAATTCTATCAATGAAAAAATAAACATGTAACCTGCAAACAACTCTTAACAATTCTGTTGATTGAATCAGGCGTTACTTTGCGGAAGTCCATTTTTAATTTGTACTAACGACCCGTCCGCCCGGCTTCGCACGGGTGTAATTTATGTGCGAAGCCGGGGCGGGTCGCTAGTTATATATATAAACCTTCCTTGAAAATGTATCTAACTGGTGGTGAAAACCACATCAAAATCCGTTGCGTGGTTTAGGAGGAGTTAGCGGCCATACAGACAGACAGACAGACGCGGAAAGCGACTTCAATTTATACTATGTAGAGATATGTCGAATTTCTAGTGTGATTCCGCTTCTACGTCATCGAGTACAATAAGGATTTTGAGATAAAAAAAATTTCTCTATAGATATTTGTGTTGCTAATTTGGACCTAACCTGAATTTAAATATTAATTACATAAAAGAGCAAAATTAACCTGACCTGAAACAAAAACTACTTACTCACTTTCGTACTTATTGTACTCGAAACGACGTAGAAGCGGAATCACACTAGGAACTCGACATATACAAATTCTAACAATCTAACAATTCTGGACATAAAGTCACTAAAATCGTTACTTTTAAATTTTTATCCGCGAGGACCTATAATTAACTTCTGGATCTTTTAAAATGCTTATTTTTTTAAGGCTTGTTGGTCTTCCTTTGAAATAAATCAATAAAGAATCTAACGAAATCTCGCACTAAACAGGGTAACGCTGAAAGGGTGTACTAAGCTGAAAGGGGTACAGTACCCATCATTATGAGAAACTTTTAGGGACTAAACCTGAAATCGCGAAAAATGTACAGCAGGTTATAAACTGCTGCAAGATTTCAATGTGAATAATTCCTTACCTGACGTTGCAGATCCAAAATGAAAGTATTGTATTTTCAGGTAACATGTATGATGCTCCCCACCTATAAGCCTAATCGGTTTCTTCTAGGCAAGCGTGCTCCAACGTAGACCGCATCATCGCTTAACATCAGGCGTGATGGTGGCAAAACGCAAGACTATTATTAAAAAAAAAACTTAACCATACAACGTCACTCATAAAAAAAGCCTTCCGCCCTTGTTGACCACCCGTAGTATATGCCAAGACTTCCCTTCCCTAGTTTTCACGTATTAATGCATAAATATGGTTTTAAATATAAAGAAAGCTAAAATAATAGTAATATAGCTCATATTTTGTGACGCCAAGAGTGCCTATAATTACATGTGAGAAAAATAATATAAAGGTTAACTATTTTTTTTAACCTATACTGTCCCATTGCTGGGCAAAGGTCTCCCCCATTTCCTTCCATAAATCTCTGTCCTCCCCCACCTCTCCGGAATGAGTCAAGATCGTCACGCCAGCGTTTCTTGGGCCTTCCTTGACTGCGTCGTCCGTTGGGCACCCACTGCGTGGCGATCCTTGCCCATCGGTCGGGATGGGCCATTGGCCCACTATACGTAACGAAAACCTCATCATCAGCCATAAGACGTCCACTACTGAACATAGGCCTCCCCGGGGGTGGGGGGTGTTGCCATAATCCCCACGCTTGGCAGACGTCTTGGGGATCGCAGGAGGTTCCACCATTCAAGTAGGAGGATGCTGCTGCCCATCCTCTAGTGGTTCTGGTTGCAGTTTTAGGACATACCCGGGTACGATAACCTAATCATCATTATTTTCCATCATTTCAGATACCACATCCGGGAGCCTGAATCTCTTGACGCCATCATCCACCGGTAGCCGCATCCGGGAGTTCACATCTCGGATCCAAGAGCGTGCTGGCTCCACTCTCCAGCCGAACTACTTAAACCATCCCACCCCTATAGCCACTCCTGTTAGAACACCTGAAGACGCGACCCCAACCCCAAGAAAATCAGAGAATCTCCTCAAACCCCCCGTAAAGATACATGTGGACTCCAACAGTCACAGATCTCGTGGTCACCACAAAAAGCGTGACGATCCTCCTCATAAAAAACCTTCCTATCTTAATCTAGCTTGTTCGGTGAACGGTTACACCAATCTTACTACCTACGACTCCAAGCTTCGCCAAGATATCAACAAAAGTCGTGAAGCATCACCAATAAGGCCTATAACTCATACATACCAGTATAAGAGCGAAAATAACTCTCTACTTGTACCAGTTCCAGTCAGCGCCAACAAACTGCTGGTTCCGACTTTCGGTCCCCATGATACTAGAGTCGATTTGACACCAAAGGCGCCTTCTAAGGCGCATACGGACCCTTACCTCGCCACGTCCCCGTTACATGTCTACATGGCGGCAGAAAATAAACAATTGAAGAACGATTTCTTAGGCCCCAGCATGACGACCACGAGATCTTACATCTCAAACGAGAGCAAGAACTTTGCCGCCTCCATGCTGCATAAGGATGAGGTCGACAACGCGAAAGAGATGACTTTCAAGTCCAGCTATTCAGAAAGCAACTTTAGGAAATCTGTCAGCAGTAATGGGAAGGAAAGTCACGAATCGCGCTTCAGTTCGGAATCCTACACCATATCCTCGAATGGAGTATCAAAGCGAGTAGAAATAACAAAAGAAAACGGCGAAAAACTGACCAGCCCTATGAAGAGCTTTATTCAGCAACGTGTTGAAAGGCTCTACGGGCCCGGAGCGTTAGCCCAAGGCTTCTTCAACCAGAAACGGCATAAACTGAAGAGCAGCAGCGAAGAGGATGACCCAAAAGTCTTGCAAGAGAGATCCCTGAACTGCCCAGATATATTCTTAACCCCGAGAAACTCGGATGAAAGCATAGAAGAGTGTACTAGTCCCAACGGCGAGACAGACGTCTCCTTACCCGTATTAAGACATCTGAGACCAGAATTCCGAGCGCAACTTCCTATTCTATCACCAAAGAAGACGATAAAAAGTGAACTTTCGCCACAAAAGCAAGACATTCCAAGCCCTAAGACTGAGGACATAAAGTCAGTAGCAAATGGTGTATCTGTGATAAAGCTAGACGACGTCCAGGAAAGTGTTGTGAATGGTGAAAATGGTGCGGAAGTGGTGAAAGATGGACACTACTTCTTGGAGTTGGAGAAGGCAGAGACTGAACGGCTGATGGCATTGTCAGCCACTGCTGAGAAGGAATTGGAGAGCTTACAGGTGAGAGTCTTCTTTTTTAACTTTTTAGGGTATAATTTACATCGATTAAATAGTTCGCATTTATGCTCGGAGTTTCTTTGCGCGATAGAATCCGAAACGTGGATATTCGCCAAAGAACCAAAGTCACCGACATAGCTGTTAAAATTTGCAAGTTGAAGTGGCAATGGGCAGGCCACATCGCTCGAAGAACCGATAATCGATGGGGAAGATAGATTCTTGAGTGGAGACCACGAACCGGAAGACGCAGCGTAGGTAGGCCTTCCACTAGATGGACCGACGACATAGTGAGAGTCGCTGGCATCCAGTGGATGCAAAAGGCAGGCTGTAGCTCAGTGTGGAGGTTAAAAGGGGAGGCCTATGTTCAGCAGTGGACGTCTTCTGGCTGATGATGATGATGAAATAGTTCGCAATGCCACACTTACTCCAATGTAGACGTTATGTCGCTTGCATAGTGTTCAACGTTAGTTGTCCGCTATGTCATCGTAGCTCTGGCATCGCGAGGCGTTATAGCCGGATCGCGGTTGCGTTTCAACTAACCACAAAGTCTGCGCAATGCGTAGCGCGTGCCGAGTTTTGGTTCGGTAATTTTTTTTGCACGTTTGCGACTGTAGATATTGTATTTCGATGCCAACATACTAAAATGTCCGGACTTTTATTGAAATGTCCGGCTTTATGTTAGGACTTTTAAAATTTTTATATGGTAACCCTACTTGCGTGGAAACCCCCTAAGTTTCTCATTATACAGTATCTATTGGCTGCGAAGTTAATGTAATCTTTCAATTTTGATTTAGTCTTATTGTTTCATTTTACAATATTAAACTTTACATAAATTTTAAATATTTTTTTACCTAATTTTAAAATGTTTTATTTCTGTTTTGGTATAATTAGTTGATACATAAAGATAGAGCCGATGGCTCCCGTCACAGTCTCTGACTAGTTCGGGAGCCCCTGGGATCAATATTATAGCTTACTATAAATTATGCCCGAATAAATGATTTTGTATACACTATAAATAAAATGAATAGACGGGCCCTAACCATTGAACTTGCTCAGTAAAAACGAGTCAAAACCGTCGGACATATACTTCAACACCTAATTATAAAAATGTACAGTACTTTCATTACAAAAAATGGATACCGGTTTTATTTGTGTATTTACACTACGGGAAAGCATACAAATGCATAATTTTGTCAGATGTTTCGTTATCACGTAACAATAGACGCGTGTCACACTTGCTACGGCTATAGACCGACTGAAATGAAGTGAGCGCCGGCGCTCATATTGTAATGTTATATTTAGGTCGAAGCACAATACAACAATGAGCCGAGCCGTGGTAGCCCATTTGGGAGACCGCTAGACTTGAAAGCGTTAGGTCGCGGGTTCAAACCCCGGGCCAGTACCAATGAGCTCTTTGGAGCTTATGTACGGATTTTCATATCACTGGCTTTTCGGCGAAGGAAAAACATCGTGAGGAAACCTGCATACGTACGGAGAAGGAATTCAATGGTGTATGTGAATCCACCAATCCGCACTGGGCCAGCGTGGTGGATATGGCCCAATCACCTTTTCGGGGGTAGGCTAAAAATCCAGCAGTGGACTGTTAAAAAGGCTGATTATGATGATGATGACTATACAACAATGAAACTTACAACATTACCCCCCTTGGGCAGAAAACACATCAACTATCAACATTTGTACCTCCCACTCATATACATTTTGGGAGAACCTTATGGTTACTATTTTGTCTGTATTCATGGTCATCACCTTGAATAACATCCTTTTCGCGAATCTCTGAAAAGTAAGAAATCCTTGAATCTACCCGAACAGTGGAACAAAATGCTTCTCAAATCTTTTGTTTCTTATCGCATTGTTTTCTGAATTTGTAATTGTATTTTTCAATTGAATTACATGTCTCATTATCGCAATTATAAGCTCTCTTTTGTAATGTTTGGTGCTAGCTATGTTTAGCGGTTTTATTTGCGTATACATTCCCTCTGAAACCGTAAATTTTTCCAGGATAAAAGTATCCCATGTCACCTCAATTCATTGCTCTGTTGCTGTGTAAAAGATTTTTGCTGCTAGCTATGTCCAGCGGTTTCATTTATTTGCGTATACATTCCCCCTGAAACCGTAATTTTTTTCAGGATAAATGTATCCCTTGTCTCCTCAATTCATTGCTCTGTTGCTGCGTAACAGATGTTTGCTGCTAGCTATGTCCAGCGGTTTCATTTGCGAATACATTCCCTCTGAAACCGTAATTTTTTCCAGGATAAAAGTATCCCATGTCACCTCAATTCATTGCTCTGTTGCTGCGTAACAGATGTTTGCTGCTAGCTATGTCCAGCGGTTTCATTTATTTGCGTATACATTCCCTCTGAAACCGTAAATTTTCCAGGATAAAAGTATCCCATGTCACCTCAATTCATTGCTCTATTGCATTGCAGCGTAAAAGAGAAACAAACTAGCAAACAAATATACCTTCGCGTTTATATTATTACTATCTGAATCCCGCAGTGTGAACCTCGATTTTCGAATTTTCCGCATTTCCCATGGGGAAAAGTACCCTATGTCCGTCCTTATGACATAGGGTCAAAATTGCTACAGGATAGTGTACTATCCTGTAGCAATTTTGATTTAAAAGCGAAACAACTGAACAGATTTTGATGAAATTTCTGTGGGATCTATATGAAAGTAAATCTATTCAAATATTTTTTTTTTTTAAATCGGTTCATTAGTGACTGAATTCTAATGTAATAAACTTGAAAAGACTTGGTAATGAACAGAAATTTGTCACCGACTCGCACTTGGCCATTATTATTATACTTTAGAATGTGTACTATAATCATGCCAAGTTTGGCGCTTGTACGTTTTACCGTTTTTACATTAGAGCTAAAACAAAAATACGTTTGTTGTATGGCCCTTTTGTTTTTACTCATTGGTTTTTTTTATTATTTGTTAGTTAATCCGCCGTAGCATTTTATTCTGTGAAAATTTCAACTGGCTATCTATTACAGCTCGAAAGATACAGCCGTTTAAAGGTAGAACGGACAGACAGACAACGTAGGCTGAGTAATAGGGCCCTGTTTTCGTAACCCAAAAAATTAGAACACACGCCTATATATAATTAAGTCACTATATAGAAACATATCATCATCATCATAATCAGCCTTTTAACAGTCCACTGCTGCACTTTCAGCCTACCCCCGAATGGGTGATTGGGCCATATCCACCACGCTGGCCCAGTGCGGGTTGGTGGATTCACACACGCCATTGATTTCCTTCTCCGTACGTACGTATGCAGGTTTCCTCACGATGTTTTCCTTCACCGAAAAGCCAGTGGTATGAAAAACATCTGCAAAGTCAAAGTCAATGTTTTTATTTGCTTGCCAATGGGTATAAAAGGTCATAAAATATTAAATGTTCATCCATTAACAGCCCTAAGGGTAAGGGCGTGCAAAATTGTATTAATTTACAAATATATCAAGAGTATTAATAATTAATTAAAAACTATAAATTTATCAACAAGCCAAATCATAAGCATAAAAACGACATGCCGTTATCTATAGGAATTCTTCAATTTCATAGAAGAACTCCTGCATGTAAACAATACCGTATTAATATGCACAGTCAATACGTATTATCATATTATGACATTTACACAACCTTGATACGTTGTTTAGACAAGTGAGACCTCACTTAATTGGCATTTAAAGACATTTCGATGAAATAGACAAAACGGTCTGTTTTTGTACCCTTGACCTGAAAAGTGTGGTTTACTCAACACTAATACAATACCCACTTCACTTTAAATAAGTAAATATATAAATTATAGTAACCGCAACGCAACCGAAGCGCTTTGATTCCACTTTTATTGTGCGAACTGCTAGTCTGTGGAATGCGCTGCCTGCCAATCTGAGTGTCATCAAATCACGAGTGAATCGGTTTCTTATAGGCAAGCGTGCTCCACCGTAGACCACATCATCCTTTAAAATCTGATGAAAATTTAATGCTATGTCATAGATTCTTAATCAAACATCGCTGTATGTAATTCAAGGATGATAAAATGATAGGTGATGAAAATGCTATGTCATAGATTCTTAATCAAACATTACTGTATGTAATTCAAGGATGATAAAATTATAGGTGATGAAAATGCTATGTCATAGATTCTTAATTAAACATTACTGTATGTAATTCAAGGATGATAAAATTAAAGGTGATGAAAATGCTATGTCATAGATTCTTATTCAAACATTACTGTATGTAATTCAAGGATGATAAAATTATAGGTGATGAAAATGCTGTGTCATAGATTCTTAATCAAACATTACTGTATGTAATTCAAGGATGATAAAATGATAGGTAATGAAAATGCTATGTCTTAGATTCTTAATCAAACATCTCTGTATGTAATTCAAGGATGATAAAATTATAGGTGATGAAAATGCTATGTCATAGATTCTTAATCAAACATTACTGTATGTAATTCAAGGATGATAAAATTATAGGTGATGAAAATGCTATGTCATAGATTCTTAATTAAACATCTCTGTATGTAATTCAAGGATGATAAAATTATAGGTGATGAAAATGCTATGTCTTAGATTCTTAATCAAACATCTCTGTATGTAATTCAAGGATGATAAAATGATAGGTAATGAAAATGCTATGTCTTAGATTCTTAATCAAACATTACTGTATGTAATTCAAGGATGATAAAATTATAGGTGATGAAAATGCTATGTCTTAGATTCTTAATCAAACATCTCTGTATGTAATTCAAGGATGATAAAATTATAGGTGATGAAAATGCTATGTCATAGATTCTTAATTAAACATTACTGTATGTAATTCAAGGATGATAAAATTATAGGTGATGAAAATGCTATGTCTTAGATTCTTAATCAAACATCTCTGTATGTAATTCAAGGATGATAAAATTATAGGTGATGAAAATGCTATGTCATAGATTCTTAATTAAACATTACTGTATGTAATTCAAGGATGATAAAATTATAGGTGATGAAAATGCTATGTCTTAGATTCTTAATCAAACATCTCTGTATGTAATTCAAGGATGATAAAATTATAGGTGATGAAAATGCTATGTCATAGATTCTTAATTAAACATTACTGTATGTAATTCAAGGATGATAAAGAAGTGAGTGAGGAGATTCTTGGCCTGCTGCGCGCTGCGTCAGGGAAAGCGAGACTGCTGGCCACGCAGAAAATGCAGCAGTTTCAGGGTAAGACAATGTTTCACACTCATGCAGATATTTTTGCACTACGAGTCAACTAACTCAGAGTGTAACAGAAAGGTGTAGCAATACTTAGAGCAGGGGTGTCCAACTAAATTTTGTGGCGGGCCGGATTTATTAACTTTGTAACTGTGGCGGGCCAAAAGATGTTTTTAACTGAGCAAATTAAGACTAATATAAGTAAAATGGTAGAATGGGTATAATTATAACCTTTTGGTGGAATTCCCAGCAGGTTTCACTTGTAACTGCATGCACAGGCACACTGATATAGATATGAATCTCCGTTCTTTACAAAATTTTCCAACTTTTAACTCATTCGCGGGCCGGATTAGGAACCTTGGCGGGCAGCATTGTGGCCCGCAGCCCGTATGAACCCCTGACTTAGAGTGTTGATCTACCTATCAAAGTAAACAACTTTTAAAACACATAAATACAATGTGACGGAGCAATGTGATCCATTTTGTTCAGGAACATTTTTTTCTGATTTGTTATTAAGGGTCCATTTTATATATTACGTAAGCAGAATTTTAGTAATTTTTAACCCCCCCCGCCCCCTTGGCTGCAAAGGTAAACTAAGCTTAATGCTGGGCGCTCGTTTGATTACGTCTCGATTCAGGTGTTTGTTTAAAGTCATGTATATACCCTGTACTAAGCCGAAAGAAGGTAATTGTACTCATCATTATAAACCACTTTTAGTATGGGACCAACCCTGAAATCGTGAAAAAAAATATCTGCTGTTCCATACATTTTGTCGAGTGTCAATGACCGTTTTCTATAGAACAGCTGATATTTTTTTCGTGATTTCAGGGCTGGACCAGCCCGTAGTAAAAGTTGTTCATAATGATAAGTACAATTACCTTCTTTTGGCTTCGAGAGTGTTCCCCTTACACCCCGTATACACAACACAAATTACAATCTTACAAAACATTACATCTATTATCGGTTCAGATCTGGATTATAGCTTAAAAATATGTGTAAACATAAAAACAAAACGAGCAGACTGAATGAATGAGGTTAGTGCTTAATATATACAAACTGTGCATAAACCTGCAGAGCTCACACTACAGCTACTAATATATTCCTCAAACTTTTCCAGGTCTATGTTACAACAACATAAACGAAGGTGACGAGGTGCAGTACCCGACCACGGTAGAAGATTTACAAGGGTTCTGGGACATGGTGTGCCTCCAGTGCCGGAATGTGGACGCCCTCTATGAACAGATAGCCAGACTCAAGGCGAATGGATGGCAAGAGGTGGGCTTGATCACTTATCCATAATTTTATTTATATGCTAGCTGCGCCCCGCGGTTTCACCCGCGTAGTGATGTAAAATGGTGATGATGATGATAAAAAGTGGCCTATGTCACTCTCTGGCTCTTGAACTATACCCATGCAAAAATCAGGTCAATCCGTTGTTCCGTTGCAGCGTGAAAGAGGAACAAATATCATTTGATAAGAATACAAAATATACGGTGTGTAAGCGGGGAACACTCGAAGCCAAAAGAAGGTAATTGTACTCATCATTATGAACAACTTTTACTATGGGACCAACCCTGAAATCGCGAAAAATATATCAGCTGTTATATAGAAAACGGTCATTGAACCCGACAAAATGTATAGAACAGCGGATTTTGTTTTCTCGATTTCAGGGCTGGTCCCATACTAAAAGTTGTTTATAATGATGAGTACAATTACCTTCTTTTGGCTTCGAGAGTGTTCCCCTTACAACCTGTACGTATAATGACGTGACACGAAAAAAGTTTTTTGTTAAACACTGTGGGCGTCCTTCCTACTAATTTCCTTTAACATTATATTTACCGTATGTCTATCATTTAATCATACATACATAAATACTTTTATATAAATATATATTATATATTCATACCATAAGCATTAAAACGCTCGCCGCCTATGGCGTATGAACTACGAACGCGCTGCGACGCGGGACCGTTGGCGAAGTTATCGCTAGTGCACCGAGTGCACGGTACCGCCCGCATTGGTCTCCAGTGCGTTACTAGCCTTACGCGCACGCGCCACATTTAAATTACCGCTTCTCTCAAAAATTGTTTTGAAGATTGATTGTGAACATTGTGATTACCTTAAATAAACTACAACCTTAAATAACCCGAAGTGTTATTTCCACGGACCCGGGTATGTCCTAAAACTGCGACCAGAACCACCGGAGGATGGGCAGCAGCGTCCTGTTAGTACACGGTGAACGTACTGCGATCTCCAAGCCGCCTGCCAAGCGTGGAGATTATGGCAACATCCCTCTCTAAGAGGGAGGCCTTGTTCAGCAGTGGACATTTAATGGCTGATGATGTGTATGTGTGTTATTTCCACACACTCTGGACCGGACCACCTTAAACACTGTAAATATCCCGTAAATCTCTACATAGTATAAATTGAAGTCGCTTTCCGCGTCTGTCTGTATGTCTGTATGTCTGTATGGCCGCTAACTCCTCCTAAACCACGCAACGGATTTTGATGCGGTTTTCACCATCAGTTAGATACATTTTCAAGGAAAGTTTAGAATAGAATATCATTTATTGTCATACAGTTACATCAGTAATATTTTTTTTTACAAAAATATATGTATTACGAATGCTCCTATTATGGACTCGTCAGTATGGTGCACAATTTTTATTTATTTTTTATTTAGGTGTATGCACCTTATATATATAACTAGCGACCCGCCCCGGCTTTGCACGTAAATTACACCCGTGCGAAGCCGGGCGGGCGGGTCGCTAGTAATCATATAACTTTAAAGTATTTTTTTTTTAAAGTTTTTTTTTTTTTTTTTTTATTACAGGTGTCACCCCCCGCCTCCCTGTTGGCGGCCCCCGTAGCGGCGTCCCCCCGGACTCGCGCCCGCACTGCGCCGACAGTGAAGAATGAAAAGGCGCGACTCGCGGCCGAGAAACGGGAGGCCGACAGGAAGGCTATGCTAGAGCATAGGAGGTGAGTTTCCCGGATTTGTATCTCGTGGCTACTTCTTGTCTCAGCTTTCGGGCGCTTGAAGAACTTTGACATGGCAAGAAAGAAAAAAAAAAATTGCCATCATCAAAAAAAACTTATATCTAAAGGATACAATTAGTGTCGAATGAGTCCGTCTCGGCATTAATGCTGAAACTCAAGGACTATCAGCGCCGGTCAACAGACGAGCCCTTGAGTTTACACTTAACACACAATTATGTAAAAAATATTATCTATGCAATTTAAAGAAATAGGCAAATAGAATAAAGCAGTACACAAAATGTTTATACTTAATTTACAGTACTATCTGTACAATATTATAAAGAGGAAAGATTTGTATGTAAGTATGTTTGTAATGAATTGGCTCAAAAAGTACTGGAACGATTTTAAAAATTCTTACACCATTTGAATACTACATTATCACTGATTAATATAGGCTATTTTAATAGGCTGTATAAATATACCCGTGCGGAGCCGGGGCGGACCGCTAGTATATTATATACTAATATTATAAAGAGGAAAGATTTGATTGTTTGTTTGTTTGCATTGAATAGGCTCCGAAACTACTGAACCGATTTGAAAAATTATTTCACTGTTGGGATGCTGCACTATCCCCGGTTGACATAGGCTATATATCCTGGCTTCGCCCGTGCGAATCAGGGGCGGCCTACTAGTCTATACTATAATATTATAAAGAGGAAAGATTTGATTGTTTGTTTGTTTGCATTGAATAGGCTCCGAAACTTCTGAACCGATTTGAAAAATTCTTTCACTGTTGGAAAGCTACACTATCCCCGGGTGACATAGGCTATAATCTATACCCGAGCGAAGCTGGGGCGGACCGCTAGTAATATATAAAAAAGAAGAGGAATGAATACATAACAAGACGGAGTATATAATTACAATGATAATAAATAAATGACAGCTGGAACGAAAAATTTAATCATGGCTTAAATGCATCGAGATACAATTCCTATAGAGTCACAATCTCTCAGTGAAAACAGTCAAAAAACGTCCGAGCGTCATTGTACATACATTGTATCAATTATATACTTCACAATGCCACATTTACTTCAATGTAGACGTTATGTCGCTTGCATAGTGTTCAACGTTAGTTGTCCGCTATGTCATCGTAGCTCTGGCATCGCGCGGCGTTGTACTCGGAGCGCGGTTACCTTGTAACTAAACAACAAGTCTGCGCAATGTAGACGTTATGTCGCTTGCATAGTGTTCAACGTTAGTTGTCCGCTATGTCATCGTAGCTCTGGCATCGCGCGGCGTTGTACTCGGAGCGCGGTTACCTTGTAACTAACCAAAGTCTGCGCAATTCGTAGCGTGCGCAGAGTTTTGGTTGTGTATTTTTTTTGGCACGGTTGTGACTATATGTTTTGTATTTCGATGCTTAAATGTTGGCCAAGGATTGGAACAACCTGCCCGCTTCCTTGTTTCCTGAGAGATACAATCTGGACCTTTTCAAGGTCAGAGTGAATAGGTAACTTCTAAGTCTGCATGCTTCATCTTCGACCACATCGTCGCTTACCAACAGGCGATTTAATGGTCAAACGCGGAATTAAACGCAAGTGTCTTTATTATTTAAACTAGCGGTCCGCCCCAGCTTCGCACGGGTATAGATTATAGCCTATGTCACCCGGGGATAGTGCAGCTTCACAACAGTGAATTTATGAAAGAATTTTTCAAATCGTTTCAGTAGTTTCGGAGCCTATTCAATGCAAACAAACAATCAAATCTTTCCTCTTTATAATATTAGTATAGACAAAATACAAGCCAACACTACAAAAATAGACTGCCCATAGACCGTTGAAGGTCTAAAGATAGTCCAAATGCTCGCACCCACTATCAGTTGGCAGTGTACCCAGCATGCTGGCGGAGTGGTGTGGTGATGATGATGATGGTGATGATGTTGTTGCAGGCGGGTGGCCAGGGAGCGCGCGCTGGCTGTGCGCGCTGCACAGCCGGGACCTTCCCACGAGCGAGGACACGACATGGGCATCGAGGGCAGCCAGGTACTAACCACACTTGTTCCTTTTAGCTTGTCCGCTCTGCGATTGTAGGTCTGATCTTCGACCAAAATAAAATGAATGGACGGGCTATAACCATTGAACTTGCGCAGTAAAAATGAGGCAAAACCGTCGGACATAAATACTTCAACACTTAATGTACAGTACATTTTGTAACAAAAAATTTAAAACGATTTGTTGTGTTTTTACACTTCGGGAAAGCACACGAAGGCTTAATTTTGTCAGATGTTTCGTTATCATGTAACAATAGTCTCGTGTTGCACTTCCTACGGCTAGAGACCGACTGACACGAAGTGAGCGCCGGCGCTCATTTTGTAATCTTCAAAAATGCGCTTCTTCTGGACCCTTTCATTCAATTTATTTTGGTCGAAGAATCTGATAAGATCTGGGTGTCTTCAAATCAGGAGTGAGTCGGTTTCTTCTAGGCAAGCGTGCTCCAACGTAGACCGCATCATCGCTTAACATCAGGCGTGATGGCGGCCAAGCGCAAGCCTATTATGTGATGAACATTTGTGTTTGTTCTATATCTGGTTGTTAATATCTATTTAAGTAGGTATTTAAAACTATATATGTATGTATATCAGTCTCTGGCAGCTATATCACAAGCTTTGCTTAGTTTGGGGTCAGATGGCCGTGTGTGCACAAATGTCCCGAAATATTTTAATTTATAATATTAGTATAGATAAAATATATATACCTTTTTAATTTCGATAAATAAAAAATATTTTTTTAATTAATGCATTAGCCAATACAATTTTACAATAATTACAGTATTTATTCTAAAAATCAGTTAAATTACAACTAAACTAATAACTATTCAAATAACCCACCCCTAACCGTTCCCGGCGCAAAGGTACCCAAAACACTCGCTGCGTTACCGCGTTGGATGGCAATGGCCAACCTTTGCACCAGGAACGAGCCGGAGCGGGAGTCACCATACTTTTCCTTGAGCCTGTGCCCTATCTCCGAAATGAGCTTTCTGGCCTCAGTCCCCCAACAACCCATGGTCTCCACGGCAACGGGCACAAAATTGTGAAGCGGAATTAAATTTTAGAAATATTTTCTTTCTACCCACAGGAGGTGGAAATATTCGTGGGGAAGACCGCGAAGCCGTCTAAAGAGGCGCCGAAAGGAGACTGCGACAGCGAGCTACGCTCCGATGACTCTATTGACCAGAGCTGATGATACGGCGGAATGAACTAACTAGCAGGCTGATCACGTTGGCTGTCAATTGCAATCACGATCAGTTTGGTAACACGGCATTGCAATAGGATTAGCAACTGTTTAAGCTTATACTTTTATTATGGGAAAATTGTCTATGACACTTGTACAAAAACAATAAAAACTTTACAGAAAGGTATGCTAACGCCATCTGTAGAATGTTGCTGACTATTGACAGCTACCGCAATCAGGCTGCGGGTTATGCACTTTGCTATATGTATGTATATAATGAAATATAAATTCGCGTGCACGACAAACGTTGGTAAGTTAATGTTATAAATTTATTAAATTATATAAATTTTAAGTTATAAATTTAATGACATTTTGATTTGAGATCAATTCACGTGCATAAAACTTCAACATTTATTTATTTAGCAATTTTTAAGGAAACTTACAGCCAAACAGTGTATAAGTAAAAATTATTAGGTGACTGGGCCAATTCCAATTCGCCAGCCAATTCGTTTCATATTTCACAAAGCTGTCTTCCTGGTATTAAGTAAAGGTATATTTCTATCTAGCGGTTCAGCTCCGCACGGGTATAGTTATATAGCCTATTAAAATAGCATTTATTAATCAGTGATAATGTAGCATATGGTGCAAGATTTTTTTTAAATCGGTCCAGTACTTTTTGAGCCAATTCGTTACAAACATACTTACATACAAATCTTTCCTCTTTATAATATTTTATAGATTAAAATAGCTTATATTAATCAGTGATAATTTAGCATTCAAATGGTGAAACGCATTACCATCTGAGTCGTTAGGTCATAAATCATTGCCCATCTCATCTCGCTCGCACCCACATGTCATATCTGTCTATCTCGCTCGCACTTACAGGTCTTATGGTATGACGTTTATTGCTCGACGACTCAGTTGGTAGCCCGGTGACTAGAGATCCGTCTGAAACAAATAACAAGCAAGAATTTACATTGTAAATTCTGATGAACGCGATGCGATACATCAGTAATTCATTGGCAGCGTCTGTCTGTCAGTGTGGTGTGACTCGAGCTTTATATGTTTTTCACACGGTGCAAGGAACCTGCGCAACTTATAAAAGCGCGCGTGCGAGAGTAGGATGTACTTATCTTTTAGTTTCGCAAATGGAGTCTTAAAAGTCGGCAACGTATTTAATTCTATTGATGTTTCTGTAGTTACAGGTCTCAGAGCAAATTTATTATTTGCTCTGAGTTACAGGTATACACGACAGTGACTGTTTACCATCAGGCAGCCTGTCTGCTTGCTACTTGCAATAAAAAAGATGCACGATGTGTAAAACGCAATAACGTGTTATGTGAAAATGTGAACCTTTGACGTATATTTATATAAAATGAAGAAAATCGTATAAAAATGAGTTATTTGCATCAAGAAATGATATCTAAGTACATATAGCAAAGTGTGTAATTTTATCTGCATCCACACATTGCCCATATTGGCTCCAACATTTTCGTTCATTCTTTAGCCAATGTATAAAGGGGAAACTGACGAGAACCGTTGGCGAAAGAATGAACAAAAATTTGATTCAGGGAAAGTCTCACTTGAACCAATGGCAAAAGAATGAACGAAAACATGTATCAGGGTCACGGGAACTGTTGGCAAAATAATTAATGATAGCATGTATCGGGGAAAGTCTCACTTGAACCAACAGCAAAAGAATTAAAGAAAACATGTATCAGGGAAAGTGTCACGAAAACCAATGGCAAAAGAATGAACGAGAACATGAATCAGGGTCACGGGGACCGTTGGCAAAAGAATGAATGATAGCATGTATCGGGGAAAGTCTCACTTGAACCAACAGCAAAAGAATTAAAGAAAACATGTATCAGGGAAAGTGTCACGAAAACCAATGGCAAAAGAATGATCGAAAACATGTATCAGGGTCACGGGGACCGTTGGCAAAAGAATGAATGATAGCATGTGTCAGGGAAAGTGTCACATGTACCGTTGGCAAAAGAATGAACGAAACATGTATCAGGGAAAGTCTCACGAAAACCAATGGCAAAAGAATGATCGTAAACATGTACCAGGGTTACGAGGACCGTTGGCAAAAGAATGAATGATAGCATGTATCAGGGAAAGTGTCACATGTACCGTTGGCAAAAGAATGAACGAAACATGTATCAGGGAAAGTGTCACAAAAACCATTGACAAAAACATGTATCAGGGTCACGATAACTGTTGGCATAAGAATGAATAATAAACAGCATGTATCAGGGAAAGTGTCACATGTACCGTTGGCAAAAGAATGAACGAAAGTAATGTTGGGGCCAACACGGCCAATGTGTGAACAAAAAATCCAGTGATATTTCTTTTGTAATGAATTAAAATGTATGTATGTAGTTATAGAAATATGTCCTTATATAATGAAGTTATGATACTCAGCGTAATTGTGGAATATTGAAATCGTATTTTTAAAACATCATTTTGATTTGAATTAATAAATTATGGTTAAAGTTGATTTTCATTTTATTGTTTTTTTTTTTATAAAAGACTAGCGGTCCGCCCCAGCTTCGCACGGGTATAGATTATAGCCTATGTCACCCGGGGATAGTGTAGCTTCCCAACAGTGAAATAATTTTTCTAATCGGTTCAGTAGTTTCGGAGCCTATTCAATGCAAACAAACAATCAAATCTTTCCTCTTTATAATATTAGTATAGATGAAATCAGAATAAGTTACTAAAGGCCTGGACATTAGACTAGTTACAATGTATGTTAGAGAGAAACGGTAAAAGAAGGTCGGCCGACTAAAACTTGGTTGTGCACTGTGCAGGGGGTCTAGAGAAAAGCCACACACTGTTAGCGTTAAGGTGGTTCGTTGCACAAATGGCGGGAAATTCAAATTTCAAACAGTTTTCTTGTCCTTGTAGCTAGGCCGGGTAATTATTGTAAACAACCATGATGTTTGCGCAGATTGATTATTATTCTTTACAAAATCATGTAAAGCTATTCATCTCTAATGCCCATTATTACTTACATTTGTGAATAAACAAATTTTTGCTGTTTCAAACGGTTTATTCACAAATGTAAGTAATATGGTGCGTTACTGTTAAATAATTGTACATTATAATGTAAAGAACAGCCAACATTTTGCGCAAACACTGTTATTTAAAAATAACTAGCAAACCCGGCGAACTCCGTTTCGCCACCAGATGACTTCTATAAACCTCACGGAGCCCGAGACCTTTCCAACGAATTCAAAACCGTGGAAATCGGTTCGTGCGTTCTGGAGTTATAGCGTCAGGAAGGAAAACCCGACTTATTTTTATATAGTAGAAGATAGATTACCTGGCCTGGCTACTAGGACCAAAAAACTGTTCAAAATTTAAATTTCCCGCCATAGGTGAATCGAACCACCTCAACGCCTGCGGAAATATGAGATTGTATGAAAATGACATTGACAATGACACTAGCATGAGATAAATTATCTCAAGCTAATGTCATTTTCATACAATTTCATCTTTCCGCTGGCGTTAACGCTAACAGAAATGGGCAGGAGGGACTGAGGCCATGTTGTTTTGCTTTATAACATCTTTCACAAGAATACGATTTTCCACATTCCTATATAAATCCATACCTACATTCACCACGACTAAAGTCATAAAATTATGTCACACATATCTGTACCTAATCTTGTAAGCAAACTGAAATATACCATGATTTGTTTGCGTAGTTATAATTTGTGTGAAATTTGCATAAGTAGATGAAATAGTTGGCACAATTTTCACGCATTAATATTAACTTTACAATGGTTACTAGGTTTTATATAACTGACTTCAAAAATTATTCCCAAGCCGCTATCCTGTATGACTGCTTTTCATGAAAGAAGTCCACCAGCAACCAGAGGAACTAAATTAAATAAAAATTAAATATTCGGGACATTTTTGCACACACGGTCATCTGACCCCAAACTAAGCAAAGCTTGTGATATGGCTGCCAGAGACTGATATACATACATATATAGGTTTAAATACATACTTAAATAGATATTAACACCCAGATATAGAACAAACACAAATGTTCATCACACAAATGTTTGTCCTAGGTGGGAATCGAACCCACGCCCCTAAGCTCAGAAGGCAGGTTCACTACCAACTGGACCAACGGGCTATCAAATGTCCATTTTGTAGTTGTCAGTTTGTTTTTGGACGCTAGTGAGATTTTTATTAATTTGCCATCGTTAGAGTTGTGTACGATGCCTAAAGTTGTTAAAAATGCTGCTCGAGAAATGATACTGCTCACAGAAAAGAGAAGTAAATAGAACGTAAATGAGAAGGAAAATCTGTTACCAGGCATTATAAGTGAAGCTTGATTGAACATTCTTATTTAGACCAACGCGTCGAACTCCGCATCCAAATAATTTCGACCTTAACTTTTTGGGTTAGGTCTCAAAGTTCTTTGTCCGCATCACAGTTGCTAACTGATTTCGAATGACTGACGTTTTGTTTATATGGATGCAACTGGCTACAACAAATCTACTATATAAAAATAAGTCGGGTTTTCCTTCCTGATGCTATAACTCCAGAACGCACGAACCGATTTCCACGGTTTTGCATTCGTTGGAAAGGTCTCGGGCTCCGTGAGGTTTATAGAAGTCATCTGGTGGCGAAACGGAGTTCGCCGGGTTTGCTAGTTTCTTATAAAAATGCCTCGACAGCCGTTCTACTTTAAACAAAAAAAAAATGTGATACTGGTAGTAATTGCTTCGCGATGACAGCGCCACATCTGGGGGACGTCGAACATGAAAAGCACTTTAAAAACTGATATGGCCTCTGCGACATGACTGGACCAGTTTTGATGATTCATATTTGAATAGAATTATGTACTGAAGTCGGTTTTTCGATCAAAGTATGCATTTTAATTTGTAAATAATAATTTTTAATTTTGTATACACGCTCATTAATAGGAATGACATTAGTTTTAAAAATCATATTGAAAAATCAGCTTATTTATTTCATTTTACAAATAATTGTTTGGATTATCATATTTTTTAAACAAAATCAGCCAGTTTATCAAAACGAACGTAATCTAGAAACGAATTAAAATTAAGAGCTTGGCCTACATATGAAATTTAGAAAAATATTTTGAGTATGATTTATATTTTCTAACTACAAGGATATTAGAGGGCGTTCCGAAATAAGCAAATACGGCAAAAAACCGGCTATGTTGGTTCTTATTAACGCTATTGAAGTGAAACGGAACGCGCTCCAGTAAAAAAAAAAAAAAGATAAGTTATAGGTTTTTAACAGCTAAATATTTATGGGTGAAGAACTCTGTGTTTTTCCGCTACATTTCACAATTTCTATTACCCTGGTTTATTTATACTCAAAATATTTTTCTAAATTATGAAACTATATAATATGCACTATACTCGGTATAAGTTTTTTTAACATTGACAGCTGCAATAACATTGTAAACTTTTTTTTTTTTCAATATATATTTCACCATAAATAAATTGGCCATCAATCTTACATGTGGTGATGATCAAAATTCACGATTTTCTTTCAATCCATTGCTGCTGTCAAAGCTATAAAAAATAAACATAAAAACATCGAGATACAATACCTATAGTCACAAACGTGCAAAAGAATGTCCGAACCAAAACTCGGCACGCGCTACGCATCGCGCAGACATTTTGTTTAGTTACAAGGTAACCGCGCTCCGAGTACAACGCCGCGCGATGCCAGAGCTACGATGACATAGCGAACAACTAACGTTGAACACTATGCAAGCGACATAACGTCTAAATTGGAGTAAATGTGGCATTGTGAACTATATAAATGGATGGTCTATATGTATGCGTCACAATGAAGCTTGGGTCTATTCCACTTTAATCACCTGGGTGATAAAAGTCGACTCTTTAGTCGACTTAGATCTCCTGGGAATATAATCACCTGGGTGATAATAGGTGACTCCATTTAAATTATTATTTGAGTATCACCTGCTCCTAGGTGACCACAGGCGACTCGATTAAAATTATTGTTTTGGTATCTTTTGATCACCCAGGAATATAAATAAAAAATACTTCGAATGGAGGAGTTTTAACTATTTTCACTTAGGGATTGTGACTATTTGTATTGTATCTCGATGCATAAAAAGTTATAAATTCAATAATAAACACTAAATATAGCTTGAACACTATGAGATTAGAGAGTAATAATAGTTATAGTATTAATGTTATGCATTGTATGATCGTTATGTTTGTATGGTAATTTGTATGTGTTGGTTAAAATTGTGTTAGTGTATTAGAGTCAATATTCTTTAAATGATAATGAAAATAAAAAGTTGTGCCGTTTTTTATGTGAAAAATTATATCGGGCTCGAAAATTTAATGTAATTTTTATTTGTACAAAAATCAGAAAATTTATGTAACGTTAAGTGATTGGTTGACGTTTTTAGACGATAGATGGCGCTATTAACAAATTGCATCGTTAATAAATTTTTGGGGTCGTCCATTATGTATAGTATTATCCACGTGATGCTGTTTAGCAATTTTTAACACGGGGGTTAGGCTAACACCTCCTCCCACATCCATCCAGAATCACGTGTATTTTTTGAGACAAAGTACATTATTATCTTTAAAAAGTCAGAATATTATCTTTAAATACAGGTAGTAACTTAATTCTGGAAAATTAAGCACAGCTACAAATAGAAGTTGCGCGTTCAACGAAAAAAGAAATACACGTGATAGATATCTCACTACCCCCCCACCTCCTTGATTTTTTGTGATTTTTATCCGACCCCCCCCTCCCCCATATAGCCTCACTCGATAATTGGACGATCCTTTTAAAGCACATTTCACGTAAACTTAGAAATTCGATGCTTTTGTAACATTTTACAATAAATGCCAATACAGACCAATAATTATTCAATTGAATTTGAGTTGTATATCAAATCCTATTTACTGTTTAAGCGAATTTACTAAATTTAAGTCGGTATTTATTATTTTTATTTCACTATAGAAACTAAAACCTCTATTTCCAGTTTTAAAGCATGAAATAATTAAATAAACAAAAACTGTATTTCTATATATGCAAATTCAAATAAACTTAGTAAATTATTTATGGGTTTTTTATTTATTACTATTTCTACCTTATAATTTCACCTACGTGGACAATACCACTCTCTAATGTGCCTTATTATAGTGCTAACAGACGCACGAACGCGGCTGACCGCAACCGCCGTCTAATCAATGAGAGAGAAAGAGAGGGAAATATGATATTCTCACTCTTTCTCTCCCGTTGGTTGGACGGCGTTCGAGCGTCTGTTAGCACTGTTATAGTGCGACTGCTGAAAGAATGCATCTGACAATAGGCATGAGTGTATTTTTTTTTTACTTCTTAAAAAAGATGATCATAAATAGAGCCAACGATAACAAAATTTAAGTTTGTTCTAAAATAAATATTTTATAAGTACCTATTTGAAGGAAAACATTAAATTCTGATCTCTTTTACAAGTTTTTTGAACGTAACTGGTACCCAATATATAATACTACAGACTACAGTACAGTAAAATATTAAAAGCATCTTAATTATTCCGGATTAGCAAGTTGAAGTGGCAGTGGGCAGGGCACATAGCACGCAGAACAGATAGCCGATGGGGCCGAAATGTTCTGGAATGAAGACCACGCACCGGTAAGCGCAGCGTAGGACGTCCATGGACAGACGACCTAAAAGAGACCGCAGGGAAACGTTGGATGCAGGCCCCTTCTAACCGCCCCTTTTCGAGATCGATGGGGATGGCTATGTCCAGCAGTGGACGTCCTACGGCTGGAATTATGATGATGATAATGAATTATTCAGATGAAATAATAATAATTATTAATTAGTTTATTAAATTATTCAATTATTGCAAGTCCGACACATCTGTTATAGTACTAACAGACGTATGGATTTGGTTGACGGACCGCTGTCCAACCAACGGGAGGGAAAGAGAAAAATTTATCCTTCTCTCCCGTTGGTTGGACGCCGGTTCGTCAATCAAGTCCGTCTCGTCTTTTAGCACTATTAGGGCTTTAGCTTTATGGGTTACAAGCCCGTAGTAACCTAATAAAAAACAATGTTTTTTTTCTGTATTTTTTAATGCATTTTCTTTCATGACAAGGGGATGCAAGTGCATCCCCTTGCACCCTGATGCCGGCGCGCATGCTAGGCATCGTCTGCAACGTTTTGATTAATGCAAGTAGCTGTAGGAGTTGTACTAAACACTTCCACTGCCACTTGCATTAAGCAAAACAGTACAGTAAAGTAGTACAAGTAGCAAGTTCACCTTGCAATGCAAGTGCCAACTACGCATCCTCTGCAACGTTTTGCTTAGTGGCAGTGGAAGTGCTTAGTATCACTTCACGCTGGTCCTTGCGCAAGTAAAGCTTCGTTTCACCGCGCTGCTCGCGCGACACCTACTGAGCATCGTTCGTTTGGACACTCGTGTTGCTATTTTCAGACGCTTGCAGACGATGCGTAGTAGCTACTTGCAACTTTTATTTGCTACTTCTACTACGCCTACTACTACTAGTCTTTGTATCTAAGGTTTGCCCAAATTTCGCAAAGTACTATCAAAGAAATTGGATTTTAGCAATGAAGTGTACGTAGTACCATGTAGTACTGATTACCATATAGATCGATGGATTTTGGGTTGAATTTCTTTGGTATACATGAGTGATGAGTGTTTTGTTTTCGGTCAAAAAAAAACCATTACAAAAACATTCACTTGAAATATAAACTGAGCTGCACCATGCTTCTTGAAATTCGGTCCGTAGCCTTCGTAGGTTGGGAAACCCCAGACAGGGAAATCTCTTACGTAGTATTTATATTCTCATTGGGGAAACCCTTCCTCACAGATGCTTGGCAAAAAAGAGTAGCGTAAATAATTGTAAATACTAGCAACCCTGTAGCATGTCTATTAAGTCTTCTGTGCCTGTACCTAAAGTAACGGATTATGGCGCCAACGTGGAAAAAACATGTCGGCTCGTTGAATTATTTTCCTAAACTTGTGTATTTTCGAGTGTTAATGTGTAGTAAATGGTGAATTATTATTTAATAAGTGCTCGTAAAAGTGCTCGAGTGTGGCCAAGTGATATAACGAGGTGAAACATGTCTTTTCGTGTTGTTTCCAAAACTCCATAGGAGCCTCTTGTAAATCTCCACCACTTTACAGGGCATGAGTTTGACTTGACTGTGACTTACTTTGCTTGACTCTGACTATGACTTGTTTGACGCATTTAATACTATGTAAACATGAATAAAATTACGACTAAAGGACTTTGAATCTACGGTCATAAAAATTAAAAAAAACTAAAGCTGCTACATGTAGCTAAAGACGAGACGGACTTGGTTGACGGACCGCCATCCAACCAACGGGTGGGAAAGAGAAATTTTTCTTTCGTTGGTTTAACGGCGGTCCGTGAACCAAATCCATACGTCTGTTAGTACTTGCACCCTCTTTAGGCCCTTCCTATGTAGTTGTATCTCATTCGAAAGAGGCAATGAATGCTTGGAGGCTTGCTTGTCCAAACACCGATTTTCCCATGAAGTTGTCTTCCCAGAGACTGTGGGATCGGCCGATCTACGAACTAGCACGGAAATCGCTACTAGATACGTGTCCTAGTGTTGCAGATCGCGCTCGTATTCTTGCTATCTCTGTTTGGGAATCGGGACTTTGGTTGCAAGCTATGCCCTCTTTTAACACGGGTAGCCTTTTAGATCCAACCGCATTTCGTCTAGCTGTCAGCTTACGCTTGGGTGCAAGGTGCTGTGAGGCCCATCGCTGTCAGTGTGGTACTGCTGTTGACCAGCTCGGTCACCATGGTCTCTCTTGCTCGAGAAGCGCTGGTCGTATTGGCCGACACGCTAGCCTGAACGACATCATACGCAGGGCTCTATCCACCGCCAATGTCGCGGCTGTGCTCGAACCGAGTGGTCTTGCGCGCGACGATGGAAGGAGGCCTGACGGTATGACACTTGTGCCCTGGAGGTTGGGGCGGCCCCTTGTATGGGACGCAACTTGTGTCGATACTTTGGCGCCGTCACATCTTCCTGAGACACAGGGCAGGGCTGGCGCGGCTGCCAATTCGGCAGAGCAGCACAAGCGACGCAAATAAGATAGCCCGTTGGTCCAGTTGGTAGTGAACCTAACTTCTGAGCTAGGGGGCGTGGGTTCGATTCCCACCTAGGACAAACATTTATGTGATGAACATTTGTGTTTGTTCTATATCTGGGTGTTATTATCTATTTAAGTATGTATTTAAAACTATATATGTATGTATATCAGTCTCTGGCAGCCATATCAGAAGCTTTGCTTAGTTTGGGGTCAGATGACCATGTGTGCAAAAATGTCCCGAATATATATGTCCCGAATATATATAAATATGCTAACCTCGGCAGTGGTTATATATTTGAGGCGTTTGGGGTCGAGACATTCGGCCCTTGGGGACCGGGAGCTCACCTCATTTTCAAAAATCTTTCAGAGCGCCTGGTTAATGCGACGCGTGACCAAAATGCTGGCGTGTTTCTGGCTCAACGCATAAGCATTGCCATTCAACGTGGTAATGCCGCCAGCATGCTGGGTACGCTGCCAACTGGTAGTGGGCTTGAGCATTTGGATTGTCTTTAGACCTTCAACGGTCTATGGGCAGTCTAACTGTATTTGTAGTTTTAGTTTTAGCTTAGTTAGTACTTAGTACTATAAGAAAGATGATAATATGTTTTCCAAAGTGTTGCAAGAATAAGAAAAAAGTTTTCGTTTCAAGACTGTTTGACAAGCTTGTTATGATCGGGATTGATTCATAGACAATGTTAGTCTACATTTCTGCGTATAGCGGAACGTTCTTACTCTTGTTTATGGTATGACAAGCAAAGCAATGGCGGACGTCATTTTATAATTTTTTAATTCGTTTATATTTATTGTTGCTTTTAAGTAAAATATTTTTATTTAAATAATAATAATAAAGTTAATCACGGATTATTTTAATTAAAAAAAAAATTATTTTAGTACTATCTATTAAAGTGTTATTAATCTACTAAAATCATTCCCGCGTGTTTCCTTCCCGCGCACGTCGAACAAGGTGGAAGTTGGTCATGGTCGTCCGACAAACGGAAAGCCGCCATGATGGCTTTCTGTAAAGTACGCCCAATATGTAAAGTTTCGATAATGTTTTTCATTAATTGTGACTGAGTGCGTGCAAAAATTAACCATGGGAACGAACTAGAGTGTGCAAAGTGCAGTTTAAGGTCCTTTGAGACCTCCTGGAGGAGCTATAAAGTGTTTTATTAGTGCATTTTTGTGTCGACGCTAGCGTGTTTTGTTCTGTCAACAAAATGTCGAAGCTCTCGTTTAGGGCGAGGGCCCTGGATGCGTCGAAACCAATGCCTATATATCTCGCCGAGGAGCTCCCGGATCTTCCGGACTACTCGGCGATTAACCGTGCAGTACCTCAAATGCCCTCTGGAATGGAAAAAGAGGAGGAAAGTGTAAGTATTTTGCGCATTTAGGTGTTAAGTCATCGAGTTTAGAACGGCGGCCATTACGTTTTTGTTTCTTATTTCCACCGCCAGGGGCGTAATTATTTTCTATGATTTACTATTTTGCATTGAATTGTTGTGGTTTTCCTATTTATTACATATAATTTATTTATATCTACAAGGTAAATAAAAACCTATTCACGTCATCAAAACGTAAACTAAACGTCTGCGAATTTCACAAAGTTTACGTAAATTTTGGCGCGTGTTCGCACATGGTGTTTTCGCTGTGAGCCGGTGAATCGTTGTATTTCTTGTATAATTTATTTCTCCATTATGTTACGTTGGAAAACGCTGATTTTTTAATATCTGCAAGGCGAATATGTGTCCGAAATGCGGTGCAAATATCAGAGTTCGCCGGTTGATAGAACATCTGGTATTTGTTTACAAACAATAGTCGCCGGTAACATCGTCTCGGAATGTGAATGCAACTTTAGGAATTATTTTCAAGTTTTTCTTAGCTTATATCTTTAACCATTATTACTTATTGTAAACTATTAACATTGATTTACGTAAAAAACAGGAAAATCGAGATATCGAATGTTTTTGTGGAATAATTTGATACATAACAGAACCAGTCTCGACCATTTTATTTATTTTACTCAACAGTTAATTACAGTAAAATAAATTTTGTTTGTCAAACTATAGGGTACCTAACATAAGGCAATTAAAAAGCCCTGGTTCGCTGGATATCTAGTTACTTAGCTAGATAATTTTTAATAATTATTTTCCTACTAATTATTTTTGGTTGATGATTTCATCTACCTAATTAGGCTTCATAAGCGTTGTTGTTTTGCAATGCACTTGTTTGTTCTTATTTTGGGTTCCATACCCAAATAGTGCTAATGGGACCCTATTACTAAGCTTTCTTTGTCTGTCTGTCTGCGCTACCTTTTAACAGCTGTATCCTTTGAAACGTAATAGATAGTTGAAACCCGGGTATGTCCTAAAACTGCGACCAGAACCACCGGAGGATGGGCAGCAGCGTCCTGTTAGTACACGGTGAACGTACTGCGATCCCCAAGCCGCTTGCCGAGCGTGGGGATTATGGCAACTCCCCTCTCTAAGAAGGAGGCCTTGTTCAGCAGTGGACATTTAATGGCTGATGATGTGATGTGATGTGAGATAGTTGAAATTTTCACAGAATATGTAATGTTACAGTAGATCAACAAAAAAAAAGATAATGTAGACAGATGCCAAACTGTTTTACTCTCTTTTAGGGCTAACTGGCCACTCTAATTTTTATACAGACTTTATTTTCTATCTATACTAACATTATAAAGAGGAAAGATTTGATTGTTTGTTTGTTTGTTTGCATTGAATAGCCTCCGAAACTACTGAACCGATTTGAAAAATTGTTTCACTGTTGGGATGCTGCACTATCCCCGGTTGACATAGGCTATATATGCCGGCTTCGCCTGTGCGAAGCAGGGGCGGCCTACTAGTATTCAATAAAATGAGGATCCCCATTGTATAATAAGGTTGCGTTTGTCCGCCACCATGCCTGCTGTGAATCAATGATGCAGTCTACGATGGAGCAAACTTGCCTAAAACAAACGGTTTCATTCGCAACTTGAAGACACCCAGATTGTAAGTATCAGGGTACGCCCATTCTGGCAGCATATTCCACAACCATGTTTTTAGGTAGGGCCTATGTTCAGCAGTGAACGTCATGGGCTGATGAGGAATTCCTCCCTGCCCTTTTTACTATCAGACTGCCAGGGCGGGCAGAAAAACAGAATTAATTTTAAAAGGAGTCCAAAATACAGTCCAAAAACTTGAACCATTGCTTTGATTCCATTTTCATTGTCTGTATGTCTTCATAGACTGGATTGCATTACATATATGTCATCACTGGCAACACACACTGGTCAAAGACTCTTGTCTTTAGGCACTGTGGTATCTTGGAAGAAAAGATGTCACGCAATTTCCCGAACGCTGCCCATCCGAGTTAGATTCTTCGGTGTAGGCAGACCTCTTGTTAGGTGGACCGACGACATAATGAAAGTCGCGGGCATGGAGATGGCAGGCTGTCATTCAGTGTGGAGGTCAAAGGGCTGATGATAAGACTACTTCTACGTCTATATCAGTTTCTGGCAGCCATATTACAAGCTTTGCTTAGTTTGGGATCAGATGACCGTGTGTGCAAAAATGTCCCAGATATTTATTTATTTATTTTATTTAATTCTAATATTTTACCACCTTGTACTGTATGGAAGCAGTAAATGATCTAAAGCTGAAAGTATCTATACTTATCTATACTAATATTATAAAGAGGAAAGATTTGATTGTTTGTTTGTTTGTTTGTTTGCATTGAATAGGCTCCGAAACTACTGAACCGATTTGAAAAATTCTTTCACTGACGGGAAGCTACACTATCCCCGGGTGACATAGGCTATAATCTATACCCATGCGAAGCTGGGGCGCACCGCTAGTAATATTATAAAGAGGAAAGATTTGATTGTTTGTTTGTTTGTTTGTTTGCATTGAATAGGCTCTGAAACTACTGAACTGATTTGAAAAATTCTTGCACTGTTGAAAAGCTACACTATCCCCGGGCAACATAGGCTATATTATATTTTCAAAAAAAATTGGGATCCCTACTTAAACTCTAACCCTTAATAATAAACGTGGAGTAGTCTTGGAATAGTTACGCCGTGTTTTGTTTTTTTCTCTCTTTGAAATAGACAAAAGGCGGTGTAACTATTCCGAGGCTACTCTACGTTTATTAATAGGGGGGTAATAATGTAACCCAAGGTGTAAAAAAATAAGATTTACAGTTTTGAACTTTGTGTGTTTGACAGTTCTAAGACAGGACAACGTCTGTCAGGTCAGCTAGTATAGAATAAGGGGACTATCTCACTGTTGGTTTTGAGGAAGGGCCGAGCGAGACAGTCATGGCAGTCCCTCAATAGAAGTGAGAAGCAGAGGCGTGTAGGGTCCCTGTCTAAAATATTTGCGCATTCTCATTCTCCGTCTGCCTTGAGCATAGTCCCCATCTCCCTTCGTAAGAATTATCAGATCTGTTAACGATTTCGCGCTTGTCAAACACACAAATACTCAATATAATTTCCTAATTAAGCTGTGAGACCGCCGCGCTATAATTTATCGCATGAAATGATTCCAATTACCGCTGATCCCTAAATAATCATGATTTATGACGTCATTAGCGACGTTACAAAGCGTTACAGAGTAGGTAGGTATAGCGACGAAAAAACGAAGGGGCCACGAAATAGTTTGATGTTGCGAACAAACAGCAAGCATTTGATGTTAAATTTAGTCCATCTTCATCATTTCAGCTGTAGGACGTCCACTGCTGGACATAGGCCTCCCTCATCCATCTCCAAAAGGGCTGGTTGGAAGCGGCCTGCATCCAGCATTTCCCTGCGATATCTTTGTCCATCTTGTAGGTGGTCCTACGCTGCCCGTACTGTTCCGTGGTCTCCATTCCAGAACCAAATTTTTTTTAACACACTTAAACTACTACTGCTGTTATCTTTGCGACGGTTCAGCCAAATACCAGCTCAAATCTCTTGATTCGGTAGACCGGCGTGCTGTTTGTCTTATAAGCAATGAGAAGTGGCTATGAAACTTCTCGGTCTAGAACACCGCCGTAAAGTAGCGAGTCTGTAAATTTTCTACAGGATTCATTTCGGAGAATGTGCATCAGAGCTACATGACCTTATCCTTTCATCCTCTTTCTACCGCTAGTTCAGTAATTTTAGCCCAAAATTAGGCAAAATATATCTAATGGAGAGTACATTTATCTATTGAAATATGTTGTATAGAGCGAAGTAAAATTTGTCAAGTGTTCTCTTTCAGGGGCACGGGGGGAGGGAGTCTCACCCGGGAGCGGGGAGGGGGTCTCACCCGGCTGGGGGAGGGGGTCTCACCCGGGTGGGGCAGGGGGTCTCACCCGGGAGGGGAGGGAGTCTCACCCGGGAGGGGGAGGGGGAGAGGGTCTCACCCGGGAGGGGAAGGGACACTTGATAACTTTTAACTTGGCTCTATAATGAACATATTACAAAATACAGTAGAATTCATATATAACGACTTCGCTTATAACGACTAACCTGTTTTAGCGACGATATTGTTTACTCAAATTAGGTTTCATAATAAATGTACTCAAGAAATAATCCTGCCGTTTTGTGCGTCATCCGGTTAGTACGACATAGTATTGCCGGTCCCTTGAAGGTCGTTCTATCCAGATTCTACTGTAGATAAAAAGTACTCCATATATAAGAAGAATAAGAATAAGAATATTTATTTACCAAAATAAGTACAGAGGTGCTTAACTAATAAATTAAATACTAGTCGTTAGTGGTTCCGTACTACGTCTAAAGTAGGTTGGCAGTGAACCCCAAACTAGGCACAAGGTCTGTTTCTTGGGGCTCGAGTGCGCGGTTACCGGAAAAAGTACAGTGTAAATTGTTTAAAATAAGAAAAGGTTTGCTATCAGATCTATATGGGCTACTTACTCTGATACAGTACAAACAGTAAGGAAACTAAATCAAACAAGTTATATATATTATATATATAAAAATTCTACATGATACAAAGTAAAGAGAGCAAAAAGTTTATCAATATTTTGTAAAGTTATGATTATGAGGTATACATTCAGTTCTTCAACACTATTCTCTATATAGATATTCTATATATATATTGCCAAATTTTTCATACATTGCAATCTAAAATGCTTTAACTAATACAGGGCCAGTAGGAAGTCTGCCCACTACCCATACCTTGTGGATTTTCCTTCGATACATACCAAATGTTGTCTGTACTATTCGATGCATTTTTTTTTATAACAATCACATTAGGCTGACCACTGACTAATGAGTCATATCTAATATGTAATGCGTTTCTTTGAATTCACAGTTGTAATGACCAAAACAAATGTGTCCATTAGGTAAACTACCTTTCTAGCAGCGGGCTTTAAAATTGTAAGAAGCCTCTTCAGACTACTGTATAGATTGCATCATAGATTCATAGCGTTCATCAGCCTATCATGTTGGACATCACTGCTGGGACATGCCTTCTCTCAGAGAGAGGATAGGCTCTATACACCATGCTGGCCCAGGCATGTTGGTGAACATCATATGTCTTTGAACTTTGAGGTTCCGACTTACCGGTTTACTCACCATGTTAGTGTGGTATGTTTCACCGTTTTTAAGCGATGGGATCGAAACTGCACATAATTTATTTAGGTACATACAAAATTATTGGTGCAGGGTACGAAACTCAACAACAAATCTCCAATACCACAAACACCTGGCGAAATAGGGGTAGAGCAGTTAAGCCAGCAACCCAAAGCCGTGCTTCGTTACTTTAAGGAGCTCGTCTGGTTTGTAAAGGCTGGCGGGCAAATCTACAATACACCCCAAGCGGGATGTCAGAGCAGGTCTTATCACGCCCTTTTTGAATTAGAAATAGGGTCGAGTATAGAACCGGGTTGCGTCAGATTGGAAAGCCTGGTTCAGACTAAGCTCCTTAGTCTTGAACATCGGCGTAAGGTTGCTAGTCTGTTTGAATGGGTGTTCCCCGATAGATACAATCTGGGTGTCTTCAAATCACGAGTGAATCAGTTTCTTCTAGGCAAGCGTAATCCACCGTAGACCGCATCATCGCTTAACATCAGGCGATTTGGCGGTCATACACACATCACACACATCAGCAGCCATTGAATGTCCACTGCTGAACAAGGCCTCCCTCTTAGAGAGGGGTGTTGCCATAATCCCCACGCTTGGCCAGGCGGCTTGGGGATCGCAGTACGTTCACCGTGTACTAATAGGACGCTGCTGCCCATCCTCTGGTGGTTCTGGTCGCAGTTTTAGGACATACCCGGGTCCAAGCGGCGTTGGCGGTCAAGCGCAAGCCTATTATAAAAAAAAAATGCTTTCATGCTACCGCCCGGCGACCATGGGCTCTCACATAAATTGTCGCACAACTGTCAGTCAACGTTTGACAGCGACGATCGCCGTGCAGATAAACCTGTGAAGCGTTATAGCGTAGTATGAAAGGCCTTGAGGCTCAGAATTTGGCGTTTGGCAAATCAAGTTTAGCGGATCTCTGAGGTCAATGCTCGACTGTTCGTTTATCATGTCGTCTATGAAATTTCATTTACGATAATAAATTACGTACACCTACATCGAGTACCTATAAAAACCTGATACCTTGTCACAATAAATATTGATACAGTGCTAACAACTTGCAAATAATTGAATGGGGTAGGTTGTATGTTTAGAGTAAGTAGGTACTCTCTCTCCAGTCTGGGTACGATATTTTTTGCGGTGATAAATCTTACGTCATGTACTATGGAGCCAATATTGGAGTATTGTGGAACGATGAACTAATGTGTTAGTGGTAGGGTTGGGAAAAAAAAACATGTTTTTTTTTTCAAACAATCAAAAATAAACTTCATTATAATCTGCAGCCCTGATTGACCCACTGCTGGGTATAGGCCTCCCTTTGTTTATGCCACTCTCCCCGGTCTCTCGCTATTCGCATCCACTCGTTCCCGATAGTATTTCTGATATCGTCAGTCCACCTCATCCTCGGTCGGCCTGGGTTACGCCAACCTAGTCTCGGCCACCAAAACAAAATACTTTATTTTTTCGGTTGTTTTGTCTTACGCCTTCACAATTTTTTGCATAAAACGGAACGCGCCTTTTGCCACCTTTGCTGTCGGCGAAAAGGGGAATCCCCGAGCGGTAATTTGTAAACTTCGCTGCGCAATTACGATCTTGCGTTCCAAGACGAGAGTTTGCATTGCGTTGCGTGCCAGTTGTCTGGATAAATCTAACATAGGTCCAGTTGTCTGGGTAAATCTAACATAGGTCCAGTTGTCTGGATAAATCTAACATAGGTCCAGTTGTCTGGATAAATCTAACATAGGCCCAGTTGTCTGGATAAATCTAACATAGGTCCAGTTGTCTGGATAAATCTAACATAGGTCCAGTTGTCTGGATAAATCTAACATAGGCCCAGTTGTCTGGATAAATCTAACATAGGCCCAGTTGTCTGGATAAATCTAACATAGGTCCAGTTGTCTGGATAAATCTAACATAGGCCCAGTTGTCTGGATAAATCTAACATAGGTCCAGTTGTCTGGATAAATCTAACATATGTCCAGTTAAAAATAAGAATAAGAATAAGGATGTACTATAAGAAACATAAGGAGAAACAGCGTTTGGCAATAGGGGTAAGCTCAGCGCTGTACTGCGAGGTCCCGAAGGGTCACGCAGGGCTGGTTTTCGGCATACCCCTTTGCTCAGAAAAAAAGATGGTAGGTTGTCTAGATAAATCTAACTAGGCCCAGTTGTCTGGATAAATCTAACATATGTCCAGTTGTCTAGATAAATCTAACTAGGCCCAGTTGTCTGGATAAATCTAACATAGGTTTTAAGACCACTTACTAACTCGAAATGTAACGTACTGTGTTAAAAAAAAAACTTTCACTAATAAGTTGTAACCTATTAACCTACTCATTGGGTTGTAACCTATTAACCTACTCATAAATAAGTTTTTTCACAAGTTTTTTTATTCGCTCGTATTTTTGTGGTTTTGTTACGGACATGGTGATTAAATCGTAAATTTATATTTAAAAAATTATTTGATTTAAATCAAAATGATTTAATCGTGCCAGCCCTGGTGTGTGGGTTAGAAGTCGGAACCATTCTTTGACAACAACAGAATCATATCTATCGTCTATACATATAGGCGAACCTTACTGACTACGCACCTTATTAAATAAATAAAATAAATATTCGGGACATTTTTTCACACACTGTCACCTGACCCCAAACTAAGCAAAGCTTGTAATATGGCTGCCAGAGACTGATATACATGCATATATAGGTTTAAATACATACTTAAATAGATATTAACAACCAGATATAGAACAAACACAAATGTTCATTACATAAATGTTTGTCCTAGGTGGGAATCGAACCCACGCCCCTAAGCGCAGAAGGCAGGTTCACTATCAACTGGACCAACGGGCTATCTATTACTTACCTTTCTGTATTAATCGTTTGAAATAGTAAATTTATTAAGTATTTAGCTGACAAAGCAGGCTAACGATCCCTTTCAAATACACGAACTGGATACAAAAACAATTTTATCTGATAACCTGGCCATGTTGTCTCAAATAAAATGCAAATTTCGACCATAAACTCAAAAGCATACAATTCCTATTCCAAAACGTTCGAAATTTCTCCGTACAAAGTCTCAAATTTCAGAACTGATAGCCGATACCGGTGTTGCATGCAAAGTTAATCTGTAAAAAAATTGGGGGAGCCACCGTTGTATTTTTGGAACGAAACTGTCAGCAAACCTTTGGAAAAGTTTGGTTTCCTCACTTCGCTTCGTCTACAAATAAGTTTGTCGTACCTACAACGCTCGAAGCCGAATGTTTTCATTAGTATTCCATGCGTCTGCTGTCTATCTGACTGGCCGGATTGAAATGCCATAGACGCGTTAGAGCTCCTTCAGACTATGCCATAATGTGCCCAGTACCGGCGTTAGGGTAGGGCCTGGTGGGCCCCATATATAAAAATCAGATCTATTCTATCTAATCTATTCTTTGGCTTTGGCAGACGCCACCGAGACCGCCTGGGCGTAATGTTGTCTTTTTGCACAACTTTTTGTATTTTGTGGTGGTTGGTACGGGACCCTCAGTGCGCGAGCCCGACTCGCACTTGGCCGGTAAATTTTTTCTACAAGAGCAAATCTTTTTCTCCAAGAATTCTCCGCCTACTTGTAAGGAAAACAGCCAACGCAAACATTGAAAGTTATAATGGCAATCGATCTCCGCTCGGACTTTGGTCCAGCGAATTCGTCACGAATGCGTACTTACATGCGCAGAAGTCTAAATCCATTCGGAAGAATTTGTATTTCGTCGAAATATTCTGTCGTTCACGTCGAGTCAGGCCTGGTGCCTGGCACTTTAGGTATGAAGCTAGAAGTAGGCGACTGGTTGGACTTGCCGCGCGATACGCAGAGAGGCAACTTATCTATTCTTCTATACTTCACTACATAGTATAAAACAATGTCGCTGTCTGTCCGTCCCTATGTATGCTTAAATCTTTAAAACTACGCAACGGATTTTGAAGCGGGTTTTTTTAATAGATAGAGTGATTCAAGAGGAAGGTTTATATGTATAACTAGCGACCCGCCCCGGCTTCGTACGTAAATTACACCCGTGCGAAGCCGGGCGGGCGGGTCGCTAGTAATATTATAAAGAGGAAAGATTTTTATGAATGTTTGTAACGAATTGGCTCAAAAAGTACTGAACCGATTTTAAAAATTATTTCACCATTTGAATGCTACATTATCACTTATTAATATAGGCTATATAACTATACCCGTGCGGAGCCAGGGCGGACCGCTAGTAGGTTAATATAGCTGTAGGTAGTTAGCGCTCGCATGTCCTGAATTGCACTTTATGGTGTTAGCAAGAGTCGCTACTTATTTAAATAAATATTTGGGACATTTTTGCACACACGGTCATCTGACCCCAAACTAAGCAAAGCTTGTGATGAGACTGATATACATACATATATAGTTTTTAAATACATACTTAAATAGATATTAACAACCAGATATAGAACAAACACAAATGTTCATCACATAAATGTTTGTCCTAGGTGGGAATCGAACCCACGCCCCCTAGCTCAGAAGGTAGGTTCACTACCAACTGGACCAACGGGCTATCTAAAACGGGCTAATGATTTTGTGGAGTGAATCTTCTGTACCTACTTGTACTGATATGTCTTCTGTGATCGAGTAGTAACATTTGAGATCGAAATTTCCGTTTCAACATCTAAAAACAATGGTAATGAAACAATAACATTGATCGAATTTAGATCAGGCTGTGTTTGGGAACGGTCAAGCTCGACTGGTTTTGGCTGGCAGTTTTCTATGATACCATCGTAAGATGAGCTCCCGGAGCACCCGGAGCGCCGTTGTTGTAAATAAAGGTTCTTTTATGGAAAGTTACTGACGTCAGCGATAAAAAATGCTAGGGATCTATAATCTGCAACGAGTATCTCTGTCACATTGTTTCTCTCCGCCGCAAAATAGCTGCCGTTGAAAAACGAGAGCCGAATTACAGTAGATATACATATTGGTGTTGTTTGTTTCAGCTTTAAGTAATTGCTTTTGCTTGTTTGTTAACTTCGAATTTGATCAGTAATAAAAGCCCTTATTATTAAAATTTTGAAAAGGTTATTTTGTCGTAAATAAACTTTATATCACTATGGGCCTCATAGGGGAGCTCAAAGTCGTACAACGAGCTATGGAGAGGGCTATGCTCAGGGTTTCTCTATGAGATCGAATCAGAAATGTGGAGATCCGTAGACGAACGAAAGTCACCCACATAGCCCACCGGATTAGCAAGTTGAAGTGGCAGTGGGCAGGACACATATCACGCAGAATAGATGGTCGATGGGGCCGAAAGGTTCTGGAATGGAGACCACAGACCGGTAAGCGCAGCGTAGGACGTCCATACAAGATGGACAGACGATCTAAAAGAGACCGCAGGAAAACGCTGGATGCAGGTCGTTTCCAGTTTCCACCCGGCCCTTTTGGAGATCGATGGGGGAGGCCTATGTCCAGCAGTGGACGTACTATGTCTGAAATGATGATGATAATGAACAGGGTGAAAAGGTCCTTAATGTACGAGATGACAGACCTTATCTGAATAGGGGTTGGAACCCGAGTAGAGCTCCCATAGGATAAAATCCCACAGACTTAAAATCGATACTCTGATTTCGCTTTCGTACGTTAACGTTTGTCGTTATTTTTTAACTTCTGCGTCTTCCTTTTCTTTTAGGTCATTGGTTCTTCTAATTTGTCCGCTCCAGGTAGCTCCGTTCCGAGTTTGCGTTGGTTTTAATTGGATTTTATCCATTATTTGGGTTAGTCTTTGTTTAGTTAGGTTCTGATGATGATATACACATTCCGTATTTGAGTCTTGGCTCCTTCTTATTTATTTTAAGAGCTTTTCTTCTTTTTTCTTGTCGATGGAGTAGTCTCCAGCCTTCTCGATCTCCAACCAGCATTTTGACTTTACTGTTTCTTTAATTTGGTCTGTAAAGTTTCTCCTTGGTCTACTTGGACTCTTTCCTTACGTTTCCTTCCAAGATGGTATTATAAAATTGTCATGTCGTATACGATTTCCTATTCATCGACTTAAAAGAGACCGCAGGGAAACGCTTGACATAAATGATTGAATGCAGGCCGCTTCCAACCGGCCCTTTTGGAGATCGATGGGGGAGGTCTATGTCCAGCAGTGTACGTCCTACGGCAGAAATGATGATGATGGTGATAGTACGTTTTCCATCTTCTCATTTCTGTTGTCACCAGTATACTCTGCTTGTCTTTTACTTTGATCTGATTCATTAGTTTTTTTCTTTATGTCCTAAATACCTTCGATAATGTTATGGTAGATGTGTACGAAACTTAAAAAAAAAGGAATATGGAGATATTCAAACACTAGCTGTCCGCCCCAGCTCCGCACGGGTATAGATTATAGCTTATGTCACCCGGGGATAGTGTAGCTTCCCGTCAGTGTGAAAAAGAATTTTTCAAATCGGTTCAGTAGTTTCGGAGCCTATTCAATGCAAACAAACAAACAATCAAATCTTTCCTCTTTATAATATTAGTATAGACGAACGAATGTTTTAAATGTTTATCGGGACTTATCACATATTATTTTATTTTGGTAAATATAGGTACCTTTCGCTCGACGTTACTTGATAAGTCTCGATAAACATTTAAAACATGTGTTCAAATCGCAAAAGTTTAAAAATTACGAACGATAATTGTACTAAGGCATATCTCCCTTGTTTGTCTGATCTGAGGAAACGCTCATAGCTACTTCCCTAAGCTCCCGAAAATAAATTATCTTCATCAATATTCAAAACCCTCTGAATGGAGGCGAATTAATACTTAAGCCCATTGGTAGATTATCGCCGGCAGACAGACGTCAACCAAACCTCTTTGTCTGATTTTGACGAACGATCCTACTGAACCCTCTAAATCTGGACTCTTCTACTCTGGCTGAAATTTTTGATTTCGTTTAATATTTGACTCAAATTGTCATTTCGATGGCCTTGCCTGCCATACGGAATGTAACTGATAAAATATCAATTTAAAAGACCGATTTCACTACAGAAATGGGAAGTTTTTTTTTTTTTTTTTTTTTTAATAATTGAAATCTTCGCCTTTTTTGAAGTCGGTAAAAAATTACTAAAGTATTTGTGAGCCAGCTCTAATTCCAGGCTTAGTGGCTTTGACCAAATTTATCATCGATACTTACGAGTAAATCTACCCACTGTCGGCCAGTACATAGAAGTACATTTGATCGTGGCATACTTCGCTTGACTTTGACTTGACTGTGACTAGACTTGTTTTGTTCGAAAATTACTTGACATTTATTAGGTTTTAATTTATTGTGATTTAAATGCTAAAATCATCCCTACTGAGTCCTAATCAAATAGACGCTTTCATTTCCACACCGACGCCGACGTTCATAAGCTTCCTATTACGGGCGTCAAATCGGCTTTTCTCTCCGCATTTCCAAAATGGCGTCCTCACCATAATGTACTCACCCTTACATGTATAATATCTAGTCAAAGAGCGTATCCAGGTACGGGCATGGGGGCAACTGCAGCAATCTAGCAGCATGTGAATGAGCGTTCGTTCGTAGTGTGCCAGAACCGAAAAGAAAATAACTTTCAGCAAATTTGTCAACAACATCTCATCACCCAGAAGACGTCCACTACTGAACATAGGCCTTCTCCTTAAATCTACACACCTGCCAGCCTGCCATCTGCATCCAATGGATGCCCGCGACTCTCACGATGTCGTCGGTCCATCTAGTGGGCCTACCTACGCTGCGTCTTCCGGTTCGTGGTCTCCACTCAAGAACCTTTCTTCCCCATCGGTTATCAGTTCTGCAAGCGATGTGGCCTGCCCATTACCACTTTAACTTGCAAATCTGAACAGCTATGTCGGTGACTCTGGTTCTTCGGCAAATATTCTTGTTCCGGATTTTATCGCGCCAAGAAACTCGGAGCATCTCCATTGCCCGCTGTGCGAGTCCTAACCAAACATTAGGCACATAATTATTTATGTAGATACATGATAAATTAAATAAACCGTACCGTCAGCCTGAACATTCTGAGCGCCAGTTTCGAGCAGACTATCTGCAACAGACAGGCTATGAGGTAGATGTGTCGCAAAGGTCGTCTGGGACGGCTGTTAGATTGAGTTAGTTGTGCATACATTTTGTAGAGTGTGTTTTGTTTTGTTCGGTGTGTGTTTTTTAATGGAGCAGCTGTTTTTTTTTCGCAGTATCAGGGTTGGTCACATAGTAAAAGTTGTTCATAATGGTGGGTACTATGGAACCTTTTCGGTTTAGTTCACTCTTTCCGCGTAACCCTGTGAAGTTTTTACGTTAAGGCCGCGTTCACCGGCTATCTATTTCGCATATTTTCAAAACTTTAAAAGATTATTTAAACTAATAAATAGGTGAAAAATGCACTGACGGGTATTGAAATCGAAAAATGAATCATGCACGCTCACGTTAGTTTCTATACTAATATTTTAAAAGATGCCAAGTAAGAATAAAAATAAACCGTTCAAGTGCGAGTCGGGCTCGCGCACTGAGGGTTCCGTCCCACCACAAAATTCAATAAAAAATAAATTTGAAGTGGCAATGGGCAGACCACGTCGCACGAAGAACCGATAACCGATGGAGAAGAAATCCCGCTATCCTGTACGGTAGCGGGCTAATCCTCGGGTACTTGTTATAAAATAAATTTTTCAATAGGAAAGCAAGATTATAACGTTTCATTTAAAATTGTATATATAGGAGAAGGAAAACGTTACGATTACGAGGATATTAAATTCCACGTGCTCTGTCGGTATGCTCGTTCGAATGGAATGTTTCTACGCTGGACACAGGTAAAGCCTTAATTAAACCAGGGATTGGAGATGACACAGTACAAAACTGTGCTGATTCGTAAAAGTATTTTTATTTATTTATTTTATTTCCAACTTAGAACTAACATTAAAATAGACCAGGGGTCTCCAAACTTTGAAGCCTTGGGGCCATAATATTTTTTTCTGTATGTTGCAAGGGCCATAACATGGACTTGTCTTACTAGTTTAAGCTGTCGCGGGCCGGATTGATGGCAGTGGCGGGCCGGATTTGGCCCGCGGGCCGTAGTTTGGACACCCCTGAAATAGACAATAGACATAGATTACAGGTTATAACCTAGTGCGATAGAGTAGCAAATTTACATTCTAGCAACAACATTGTGACAACAACACTAAATTATTTAATAACATAAAACCTTTGAAGCTTTCTTTGTAAATTCACTCAGAGCACAACTAAATAGGTCTATTTCAACGGCAATGACGTTGAGAGTGCGAAGTGCTCGTGTAAAAGGTGCCTCTCCTGCAGAAGATATCGAAAAAGAAGTAACTTTTATAAATAACTTAAAAGATATTTTAGAATCCAAATGTTATTACAACTTAGAAGAATTTTTTAATGATAATTTCGACAAAATGAACATAGATCGTTCCGTTCCGACTATTGCCATACCCAAATAGGGTCATATGTATTACTTTATATTTAAACATGTTAATTTAAGAACTCCATGTACCTACATATGTCTGCAATAAAATATTGAGTATTGAGTATTGAGATTTGTTCGCGCGCTATGTATGTTTTGGTTACGTTTACTTGCCAGGAAGCCGTTATGGTCCAAATATGTAAAGTTCCGGCCATGAAAAAATAATGCTATATTATTTTAGAACTTATCCGTCTCAACATTAGTAATTATGGCACCGAAGCTGTAGCCATTATATTTAAGTTTTTTATGTTAATCATCATCATTTCACTGCTGAACATAGGCCTCCCCCATCGATCTCCAAAAGGGCCGGTTGGAAGCGGCCTGCATCCAGCGTTTCCCTGCGGTCTCTTTTTAGGTCGTCTGTCCATCTTGTGGGTGGACGTCCTACGCTGCGCTTACCGATCCGTGGTCTCCATTCCAGAACCTTTCGGCCCCATCGGCCATAATATATGTTCTGCGTGCTATGTGCCCTGCCCACTGCCACTTCAACTAATCCGGTGGGCTTTGTCGGTAACTTTCGTTCGTCTACGGATCTCCTCATTTCTGATTCGATTTCTCTTAAATTCTTTTAAATAATATTTTGTCGTTAATGTGACGTCGTCATCATCATCATCAGCCAGAAGACGTCCACTGCTGAACATAGGCTTCCCCCTTTAACCTCCACACTGAACGACAGTCTGCCTTTTGCATCCACTGGATGCCCGCGACTCTCACAATGTCGTCGGTCCATCTAGTGGGAGGCCTCCCTACGCTGCGTGTTCCGGTTCGTGGTCTCCACTCATGAACACTACGTATGTGACGTACTATTATGGAATTATTTTGAACTGCATTCGCTAGCAACTAAATCTACCTTCATATTCATTTATCATCCGCATCCCTAACTTCTTTAATCAGATCCAAGTTCAACCTGATATTTTGACAATATTGTCGACCACTCCATCGCTTTATTACCCAAGGTGAAATGGAGTTTTTTCTTACATACACCTTGTGTGTTCAGGATAAAAACTTGTATGTTTTTCTTCTTCTCTAAAACCGGGTTTTAATTTTGATCTAAAACTGGTAGACCGGATTGAATGCGTCTTTTTATTTTGCGGTGGTTCTTTGATGTTTGATCAAAATCTCTCCAGCAGCGGTTTCAAAGTTAGAGAAAAGATTCCGAAATTCGGAATCTTCTTTTTAAAAATCGTTTTTCTAAATATATTTCTATATTCTATTAATTCTACTTCAAAATAAATTAACGTTTATTTGAACAAGTTTACAAGCTTAAGAACTAGATACAAAGATTACCAGTACTTTTATTTTTAAACAGTTTGAAAAAAGTTTAGAAGGGAAAACAACAGCGAACTCACAAAGATTTCTCAACAATTTGAAAACAAAAATATCCCTCAAAAGGCCAGCGTTCAAAGTGAAAGTTTCCCAACTGTCCATTATTCACTGTGAGCTATTAGTCCAAAGGCAGAGGATGTTCGAGGCAACAGAGCGGAACGCGGGTTCTGTAGGGATTCAAAATACGTTTAATTATCGTAATATGTTCGCCCCCCGTCCTCCGGTGTCTGAGCATAGCTTTGCAGTCCAAATAGGAGAGTTAACACGCGAAATGGCAGGTTTGCTGAATGAATTTTGAACACAGTACGCTTAGTCCCAGATTTGATAGTTTACGAAAACTTTTTTCGTTTACGTATTGTTCAATACATTTTAGTAAAGCGCCTCTATTGGAAACGTGGAGTAACTAAAATCGGTAGTAAGCGGCGGTATAGATTGCTTCACTCTAATACGAAAAAAGTTTTCGAATACCTTTTAGCACAGCAATGTATGGAACAAGACGAAAACGAAAAAAGTTTTCGTAAACTATCGAATCTGGGACTAAGGGCACTGGCCTTTTCTTAGAGTGCGATTTCCACTGATCTATGATATGTGGATAAACTTTCAGGCGGTGGCGGCTAGTGCGATGATAAAACCTTGTCGCCGGCATCAGATCAAACAGTTCCTTTGAACACTCCCCATTGTAAATGCGATAAAAGATGCAGAGGTACCCAATGTCTCTGCGCATGGTCTGCGCGGTCCGCCCCAGCTTCGCACGGGTATAGATTATAGCCTATGTCACCCGGGGATAGTGTAGCTTCCCGTCAGTGAAAGAATTTTTCAAATCGGTGCAGTAGTTTCGGAGCCTATTCAATGCAAACAAACAAACAATCAAATCTTTCCTCTTTATAATATTAGTATAGTTAACAAGCTAAGCGATGAATATAACTAAATACGTTATACATACAATAAAAAAAATAAAAAATTGGCTGACAAATCTCTGAGATATGAGCGTTTAAAGTTATAGGTGGAGATAGAGGGGATACTCTGTCCCTTTCTCGCAAAGCATGTGTAGGGATCCAAAATCGAATGAATCGGTTCCTTCTAGGCAAGCGTGCTCCAACGTAGACCGCATCATCGCTTAACATCAGGTGGCGACGGTGGTCAAACGCAAGCCTATTATTTATAATTTAAAAAAAATACGTTTAATTATCTATCTATGTCCGCCCCCCGTCCTCCGGTGTCTGAGCATAGCTTTGCAGTCCAAATAGGAGAATTAACACGCGAAATGGCAGGTTTGCTGAATGAATTTTAGCTCGAGATAGCTTCTAATTCGCATTTACGAGCGCTACGTGTGCTATTTCGTTTTATTGTTCACTAGCGACCCGCCCGCCCGGCTTCGCACGGGTGTAATTCACGTGCGAAGCCGGGGCGGGTCGTTAGTTATATATATAAACCTTCCTTGAAAATGTATCTAACTGATGGTGAAAACCGCATCACAATCCGTTGCTTGGTTTAGGAGGAGTTAGCGGCCATACAGACAGACAGACAGACGTGGAAAGCGACTTCAATTTATACTATGTAGAGATAGAGATATTAGCAGCGGTTTCCATTTTTTCTCATATATCGCATATATTTTTGTATTAAAAATTTAAGTTTAAGTTTCTTTATTTCATTGATACAAAAGCCACTAAATTTAATACTTAAAAATACTAAGAGCTAGTTACTTATTATTTTTATTATAGTACCCTAGGTATGTACACAATATTAGGCTTAAGGGTCCTGTATATCCTCTGCAGCTCTCTCGCTCGCACATTTTCACATTATTGAAGATATAAAATCAATGAGTGTGAATTTCCAAAAAGTAACATAATCATGTCATGGTGTCTATCGTAATATTACAAACAAAGAAATGTTTGCTTCGATATCTTGTAATTTGACGGAATAAAATGACACGAGAAATAAAAATCACTTGTTACCATTTTACTGTGTCAAATTAAAATATATCAAATTGACAATTTCTTTGTTTGTAATGTTACGATAGACACCATGACATGATTTTGTTACTTTTTGGAAATTCACACTCATTGATTTTATACCTTCAATAATGTGAAAATGTGCAAGCGAGAAAGCTGCAGAGGGTATACAGGACCCTTAAGATAGCATGTAGGTTGGTCCACAGAACCGACACTAAGCGGAATGAAAGTGTCCGGAATGCGGCCCTGCTGACCGTTTTCGAATGCGGTTGAAACTATTTATTTATTGAATAATAATAAAAACGGCCAACGCCACTTACACTTACTATCTAATTTATATTATTACAAACTAGCGACCCGCCCGCACGGCTTCGCACGGGTGTAATTTACGTGCTAAGCCGGGGCGGGTCACTAGTTATATACATAAACCTTCCTTGAAAATGTATCTAACTGATGGTGAAAACCGTATCAAAATCCGTTGCGTGGTTTAGGAGGAGTTAGCGGCCATACAGACATACAGACGCGGAAAGCGACTTCAATTTATACTATGTAGAGATTATAAAATTAGTCCAATATATACAATGCTTATGTCAATTATTATAAACTAGCGGTCCGCCCCTGCTTCGCACGGGTATAGATTATAGCCTATGTCACCCGGGGATAGTGTAGCTTCCCAACAGTGAAAGAATTTTTCAAATCGGTTCAGTAGTTTCGGAGCCTATTCAATGCAAACAAACAAACAAACAATCAAATCTTTCCTCTTTATAATATTAGTATAGATATTACAATAAGTTAAAATTGTATTCTTACAATTTACGGTCATATAAAACGTTGTTCACAAAAAGTTAAAATAGATTTAAGAATAGCAGGAAACTATAGTCGGAGTAAAGGTCGACTTCTGTGCGTCGCGGCTGATGCGACAATACTTCGCACTATGAAAATGTATGGCGCCGCTTCCGAGGTCTGCCTCAGACGCGTGCGACCGACCACTGACGTCGCTTTACATTTTCAAAACGCATCAGACGCGCGCGTTCGACGCGTGCGTCAGACGCGATCGACCGCGATGTATGGAAGTCTACCTTAACCGGCTTTATCATACGTGAGTAATTGCCGTGTTATATAAACGATGCATATGACTTCGTTGGCAAACTTCGTCAAGAACGGTTCAGCTGTTTAGCATCGAGATAGAATACATATAATCATAATCATGCCAAAAAAAATCCGAACCAAAACTCTGCGCACGCTACGAATTGCGCAGACTTTGGTTAGTTACAAGGTAACCGCGATCCGATTACAACGCCGCGCGATGCCAAAGCAACGATGACATAGCGGACAACTAACGTTGAACACTATGCAAGCGACATAACGTCTACATTGAAGTAAATGTGGCATTGTGAAGTATATAATTGATACAATGTATGTACAATGACGCTCGGACGTTTTTTGACTGTTTTCACTGAGAGATTAAGACTATAGGAATGTTATCTCAATGCTGTTTAAGTATGAAATGGTGAAGAAACAGACCGGTAGCTTTGCCGAATGTATTTTAGCTGCAGATCGCTTTAAATTGGAAATATTGGACTTTTTAAGACTCTTTTCCCACATTTTGTCAATCTAGTTTTTGTTTGTCTACTGTCCATGGTTAGCTTAAAATTATTTAGATAGCCCGTTGGTACAGTTGGTAGTGAACCTGCCTTCTGAGCTTGGGGGCGTGGGTTCGATTCCCACCTAGGACAGACATTTATGTGATGAACATTTTGTGTTTGTTCTATATCTGGTTGTTAATATCTATTTAAGCATGTATTTAAAAATATATAATTATGTATGTATATCAGTCTCTGGCAGCCATATCACAAGCTTTGCTTAGTTTGGTGTCGGATGACCGTGTGTGCAAAAATGTCCCGAATATTTATTATAATTATTTATATTTAAATGGTATCATATACCTTCGTATTTATGTTACATCTCAGAGTTATTCGAAATATCAAAGCGGACTCGTTGTTTGTCGTAATGTGTTATAAAAATAGCTTTTCCTGTTTCGCTGAACTTTTCCTCTTCCCGTCCAGTGTGTTATTGCTTTGGGTTATAACTATTTGTGCTTAGGTACAATACCAGTATAGTGCCTAGTTTTTATTTTTTACTAGCGGCACGCCCTGGCTTCGCACGGGTATAGATTATAGCCTATGTCACCCGGGGATAGTGCAGCTTCCCAACAGTGGAAGAATTTTTCAAATCGGTTCAGTAGTATCGGAGCCTATTCAATGCAAACAAACAATGAAATCTTTACTCTTTATTATATTAGTATAGATAAATAATAAGCTTGTGTTTGACCATCTCGCCTGTTGTTAAGCGATGATGCGGTCTACGTTGGAGCACGCTTGCCTAGATGAAACCCGATTCACTCGTGATTTGAAGACACCCAGATTGTAACCATCGGGTAACACCCATTCAGGCAGCGCATTCCACAGACTAGCGGTTTGCACAATAAATGTGGTAACAAAGCGCTTCGTGCATGTTTTCGGAATATCAACCAATGAAGTATGCGGTGAAGATTTTTCGTGCCCGCTCTGGCAGTCCGATAGAAAAATGGGCAGGAGGGAATTTTCATGCCATAGTTGGCAAAGAGACGTGGTCCTTAACTGTTAACCTTTTGGAAAAACTCAGAGTCACACAGCGGGCAATGGAGAGAGCTATGCTCGGAGTTTCTTTGCGCGATAAAATCCGAAACGTGAATATTCGCCAAAGAACCAGAGTCACCGACATAGCTGTTAAAATTTGCAAGTTGAAGTGGCAATGGGCAGGCCACATCGCTCTAAGAACCGATAACCGATGGGGAAGAAAGGTTCTGGAGTGGAGACCACAAACCGGAAGACGCAGCGTAGGGAGGCCTCCCACTAGATGGACCGACGACATTGTAAGAGTCGCGGGCATCCAGTGGATGCAAAAGGCAGGCTGTCGTTCAGTGTGGAGGCCTATGTTCAGCAGTGGACGTCTTCTGGCTGATGATGATGATGATGAGTTGCCAAAAAGCAGACGGGCTGCCTGATGGTAAGCAGTTAATATATAGATACTTCTGTTATTCCAACACTGACTGCCTACACGCGTAGATGCGATTCGCGCAATCGAAGAGCCAGCCACGTTGAAGACAGCTGACAGTGGCGGTTATCACTGAATGAATGTGCTTGTGAGTCAGCCGGTCACGTGGGGTGGCGTGTTGTAGCGCCGGCCAAAGAGTAGGTGCGCAGATAGGACACGCGGTAGGCGCTATTATAATAATCAGTGAAAAAAAATACGGAAACATAAGGGCGCGAATACAAAAAAAATATTGATAGACAAACATAACTTTGTAGTGGACAATAAGGTTCTTCCATACATACCAACTACAAAATGAAAGTTTGTTATCGCAAAAAAAAAAAACTTCATTCTTTAGGTATAACTTCAAATGTCTACTTGAATGATTTTTTTTTCTAGTTATTTGGATTTAAAAAACCAAACTACTGAACCGATTTTGGTGAAATTTCTATGGGACCAACCTGAAAGTATATCCTAAGCTGTTATACGGTACATACGATCCAGTGTTCTACGGTAACATGACAACAAAAAATTGGTTGTCTGTAAAGTCGGTTTACGGACGATAGTTTAACGTCACAACGATCGTGCCATCGACATGAGCTGATTGTTTTTTCGCGATTTCAGGGCTGGTCCCATGGTAAAAGTTGTTCATAATGATGAGTACAATTAGTATTTAGATAGCCCGTTGGTCGAGTTGGTAGTGAACCTGCCTTCTGAGCTTGGGGGCGTGGGTTCGATTCCCACATAGGACAAACATTTGTGTGTAATAACATTTGTGTTTGTTCTATATCTGGGTGTTAATATCTATTTAAGTATGTATTTAAAACCTATATATGTATATATATCAGTCTCTGGCAGCCATATCACAAGCTTTGCTTAGTTTGGGGTCAGATGACCGTGTGTGCAAAAAATGTCCTGTATTTTTTTTTTTAATTACCTTCTTTTGGCTTCGAGAGTGTTCCCCTTACACTATGTATGTTATTTATATGAAGAACCTCCCACAATATAAGCAATAAAAGTGCCACGTGTTTTCATTATCGTAGTGACATTTAAAACATAACAATAACTCGCTTTGATAAACTACCGCTCTGTCAACAAAACTAATCTTTGACTAAGGACGTCGCATCGACTCAACCACTATATACAATGTATAACTAGAGACGGCGAGTAAATGCGTACGTCTCGTACCAGCTGAGGCAAACCAGATGATTCGTTGTGAAACTGCGGACTTTGTACTCGTCTGCGAGAATGCTGATAGCAACTTTGTAATCGTTTTCTGGGTTCTGGTGAAAAGATGTCCACATAAATAGATCTTTTGTTTTGTCGGGCCCCGATTTTACAAAAAAAAAAAAATTTTTTTAAGCTGTAATTGTTTAATTTTTTTTTTTTTGTATAATTGACTCAAAATTGACAGTTTAATAATTTTTTTTTATATTAAGTTATAATATTAGGTGGACTGGTGGAATTTTTCTAGTATAATAAAAAAAACATATGGTCAGTTTTGAGGCAATTATTAAAAAAAAAAATTAAACAATTACAATTTAAAAACAATTTCTTTAGTAGAATCGGGGGCCCGGACAGATGCTAATCGTTCAATTGTTTTCTTAACTTCCTGCAAGGCCTATACATATCATCATCATCAGCCAGAAGACGTCCACTGCTGAACATAGGCCTCCCCCTTTAACTTCCACACTGAATGAAAGCCTGCCATCTGCATCCACTGGATGCCCGCGACTCTCACAATGTCGTCGGTCCATCTAATGGGAGGCTTACGTACGCTGCGTCTTCCGGTTCGTGGTCTCTACTCAAAAACCTTTATTTCCCATCGGTTATCGGTTCTCCGAGCGATGTGACCTGCCCATTGCCACTTCAACTTGCATATTTTAACAGCTATGTCGGTGACTCTGGCTCTTTGGAGAATATCCACGTTCCGGATTCTATCGCGCAAAGAAACTCCGAGCATAGCTCTCTCCATTGTCCGTTGTGTGACTTTTGGTTTTTCCAAAAGGCAATCAGTTAAGGACCACATGTCATCACTGGCAACACACCCTGGTCAAAGACCCTTCTCTTTAGGCACTGTGGTATCTTGGAAGAGAAGATATGCCTATACCTAACAAAACTTTAATTTTTAAACGTGTTTTATGTTAAAACGCTTTCTCATCACGTCTGGTCTATACCATTAGCAATGACAATATAACCACTTGACAGCTGCTCATCCTTTACCCCGCCGTAAGCCAAAGTTACACATTTTCAGCTTAAAACCTTTTTCGAGCGGGTCGGTATTTTGATCACTAGTATATATTATTATATCGTCTGTGCTTCCGGCCCCACCAATGCCTCAAAGGTCCGGGCTAGACCCGTGAATAAGTTTTAATAACATAATTTTTATGCCATTCCAATTATATAGGACTTTGAAGGGAAGTGAAAATATATATTTTGAATTTGTATGTCGAATTTCTAGTGTAATTCCGCTTCTACGTCGTTTCGAATACAATAAGGATTTTGGTTAAACTAAAAATTAGTGGACTTTGGTTAATGGACTTCCGCAAAGTAACGCCTGATTCAATCAACTATATATTTTGAAATTACAACAGTCGTCAACAGCTGATTCGTATCGGAAAGTTCAACACACAAGTTTCTATGTACTTATGTAGTTTCTCGCATGCGGGCTTCAGCCAGACTGGCTGCCGGCCAGCAACTCCCGCCCGCTTTTACCACTTCCCTCTCAAAAATTATATTCGAGTTTTTATTAATTTAACAAAACGTGAATTTGATTAATTGCGGTTGTGTAACTAACATCGTTTTTAAAAAGACAACCAACTATATTAACATATCCAGAGTGTCCACCTAGTCTAGGAATGCAATTGTAAGATAGTAAAAACCTGCCTAATTGTTTTCTGAGTTTATAAGATTTGTAGGGATTATCAAATATTTGTGTAAAAATATGGTTTTTTTTTTATAACCTATACTGCAGGCCTAGCATGGGCTGTGGATAAATTGTCTTTCCACCGTTTTTATCCACGCCTAGACGCGACAAAGCTAGAATATGGATTCGTTTGTCTTTTTCTCGCGGGATAAAAACGGTGGAAAGACAATATGTCCACGGCCCGTGCTAGGCCTGCTGTCCCACTGCTGGGCAAAGGTCTCCCCCATTTCCTTCCATAAATCTCGGACCTCTGCCACCTCTTGCCAACCTCTCCGGAACGAGTCAAGATCGTCACGCCAGCGTTTCTTGGGCCTTCCTTGACTGCGCCGTCCATCAGGCACCCACTGTGTGACGATCCTGGCCCATCGGTCGTTTTGTTAAATTTTTAATTATTATTACTATATACAAGAGGACTGCGGTTTCATCTGCTATCGTTAGTAACTTTTTTAGGATAAAAAGTAGCTCCATACCTATTTCATCCAAATCCATTTAGCCTCACCGAGTTGAGTGCAACAAACATGCTTACATGACTAACACACATACATATTTTCGTAATTATACAAGGTTGTGTGGAAAGGGTATGCTAAGCCGAAAGGGGTTCGTTATACTCATCATTATGAACAACTTTTACTATGGGACCAACCCTGAAATCGCGCTGATCCATTCATTTTAGGGGGACGCCTATGTTCAGCAGTGGACGTCTTCTGGTTGATGATGATACATTTTGTCAAGTGCCAATGACCGATTTCTATGGAGAGCTGATATTTTTTACGGGTTATGGCCCGTCTATTCATTTTATTTTGGTCGAAGACTGTGATGATATTTTTCAACGGTAACGATATTTCTCCCGTCCCGTACGTGAACCGTGGTGTATGCACTGTCGTATACGTTTTCTATGAAACGATGTTTCCAAAAACTGTCGTCCCATTCCGTCCGGGGTAAAACGCGTTATGTATGCATTGGTATTTAGGCCTACGCTTCGCTCTGCCCTCGACATCGTCAACGAATGTCACAGCTGACCCCTCGTGTCCAAATTGGAGGGATTCGTTCTATTACGTCTGTTAAGTCTCCTGGCTTCGCTGTCATATTGATGACTGTCGTAAAAACTAGGTCGGCAACATCGATGTAAGTAAATAGGGTGAAGATACGGGACGAACTTCTTGACGTGGACCGCACAAATTAGGCTCACGGGCCTAATCAACTTCAGTCACAATCGAACTGTCGTTTTGATAGCACGTGAATAACTTGTCAAAATTGTTTTTAAATAAAGCAGCAAAAATTACTTCCTGCGTTTTCACAAGGTGCACCAACAGTTCGATGACAAAAAACAAGTTTCACGGCATTACTTTTCACTCGTAAATACTTAAAAACAATTAACTTAATTTTCTTTAAATGTCACTTCTATGGTCTAGTGTAGTGTCTATTGGAGCGGTGAATTGACGTTAACGTCGCCGCTGACTCAAGCCGAAACAGAGCCATAGTGGAGCCATATTTATTAGGTACAATGTTTGGTTGTCACGCGTCTTCCCCCTTTTTAAAACAGTCATTTTCAACGATTGCCGCTTTTCATGCTCCGTACTTTCTGAACATCTATCTACACAACCGATCCAATCTAACTGCTCAAGGAAAATCCGATTGAATCAGTCTCTGAATAAAAAAATAACGAAAACGAAAATATGACGGCGCTCAGATACGATTTTCTTCCGTCAGAAAATATGCATTTATTTTTACTCTACTCTGCGCTTCGAAGTTGTATCTTCGATATACGAGTTTTCTTTTATTGTTATTTATCTTCAACATAATAGGCATGTGTCCTAATGTTTCATTTATTATATACAACAGGCTTAGCGAAAGATATAGTTAAATACATCACACATATTGAAAAAGGGCCGGTATCCAGCGTTTCCCTGCGGTCTCTTTAGGGTCGTCTGTCCATGTTGTGGGTGGTCGTCCTACGCTGTGCTTACCGGTCCGTGGTGTCCATTCGAGAACCGGCCCCATCGGCCATCTGTTCTGCGTGCTATGTGCCCTGCCCACTGCCACTTCAACTTGCTAATCCGGTGGTGTATGTCGGTAACCTTCGTTCTTTCTGATTCGATCTCGTAGAGAAACCCCAAGCATAGCCCTCGTTGTTTTCTGAGATCTTTTTTATGATATATTAGATAAAAATAAGGTCACTCGCCTATTGGTAGGAATTCAGCCCACTGCAAGGTATTCTTTCGCCAATTTCCCCAGTTTAAGGCGGTTCTACTCGTCCGCATTTTTACCGGCTCAGTTCACCCCCCTTAACGCTTATCTAGTCCATGTGTTTACGTCATAACGCCACTTTTGAATCGTGGAATTTTCTCATAATTTTCCACTATTTCTTTGTTAACTTTTATCAAGATTGGTTGTCGTGAAAAGTTCGTAAAAGTAAATTATTTTCAAATGAAATCAGTACAGATTTCAATTACTTAATCAAACTATAATTATTTATTGTTCTGTACAATCAACAGCAAAACAAAGTAGTTATTATTAATATTTAAAAAAAAAAATAACAAATAAATCAGTCAGATTAACAAGTAAAGTCAGGTCTTTTTAATCGGTATTCGGATAACATCGATGATATAAAAAAGGTAGCTCCAAAATAACTGGAAGCGTTTTTGTGTTGATTACTAATTAAGTATAATGTCAACTTTAGATATTGATAAGCTATAGATGTAGCTAGCATAAATATGTGGCTGAATTTCACTAAAGTTATATAATTATTTCCGGGATATTTACGGTGGTGAGGTTGTGGAATGAGCTCCCGATATTTCGACGCAATTACATGCACCATGAGACATGCAAATATGCAAAAAAAAGGTGAATGTAACTGCGCCGAAATATCGGGAGCTCATTCCACGACCTTACCACGGTAAATATCACGTAAATAATCATATAATTTTAGTGAACAACCGTGATAATTTAAAACAGTTTTTTTTGTCTGTACTTCGATGTGATTTTCTTCCATCCATGACCTTCCATCTAATCCTATAACTCCTATATTATATCAATGGCTTTATCGAAAAAATTTCGCTATTAAGAACAGTCTAACTGCGGAATAGCTGGAATCTGGATTCGATCCAATAGCTCTGAACAGTTGCCCGTTATTGAGCCCTTGATGGCCGCCCGTTTTATAGTTCAGCGTACGTTTGAACCAGACCAACTTGCCTCTAATGTCGGCTAAATGCGAACAATTTTCTCCTGAAAGCAATCAGTTTTATTATTTTTATCGAGTCGTTGTTTCGTAATTCGTAATTAAATATATGTATTTGTATACATATTATATACTAGCTGCGCCCCGCGGTTTCATCCGCGTAGTGATGAAAAATTGTGAAGATGATGATGAAAAGTAGCCTGTCACTCTCTGGCTCTTGAAATATACCCATGTAAAAAATCAGGTCGATCCGTTGTTCCGTTGCAGCGTGAAAGAGGAACAAACATCCATACATCTATACACACAAACTTTCGCGTTTATAATATTAGTAGGATTTAATGTATAAGGCAGACGTGCTATCACTGAGCTAAATAGTTGTAGTCTCATCATTCCTATCATTTTCCCACTGCTGGGACACAGGCCTTCTGAGTGCGATTTCCACTGATCTATGATATGTGGATGAACTTTCAGGCGGTGGCGGCTAGTGCGATTATAAAACTGTGAGCTGCATTCCGCGGTGTTTCCGAGAAGCTACAACATGGGGTTCTTCAAAAGGCGAGTTAATCGAGTCCATAAGGGTCGGCAACGTATTTGTGATGCCTCTGGTGTTACAAGTATCCATAGGCGACGGTGACTGCTTACCATCAGGCGGCCCGTCTGCTTGTTTGCCACCTACGGGGTTAAAAAAAAACTGTTATAAATGTAATTTTGTTTTCGATGGCCTCTTTTTAAGAGGTAATAAACATATTAGGAGCACTGACCCGATATCTACAGTTTTAAATATCCTTGAAGTTTATCTGGGGGTCCGGTAACCTCTATTCAACATTGCCGTATACAATTCTCCGTGGGTCAATGCAATCCACCGCCACAGACAGTCAAGTACTGCTGCTTATTCTGCGCCATATGGGGTACTACAGTAGCTGATGCTGCTACACCATGAAACGGTATGTATACAATACTATTGTTTACGAACTATGGATGTGTGGACGGCGCAAATATGTAGAAAAGGCTCAGAAAAAAAAATACCGACTGGCTTCGACCAAAATAAAATTAATGGACAGGCCCAGTAGAAGCACTTTTTTGAAGATTACTAAATGAGCGCCGGCTCTCATTTCCTTTCAGTCTGTCTCTAGCCGCAGGAAGTGCAACACGTGTCTATTGTTACGTGATAACGAAAAATCTGACAAAATTATGCATTCATATGCTTTCCCGAAGTGTAAATACACAAATAATACTGGGATCTATTTTTTGTAATAAATATACTGTAAATTTTTATAATTAGATGTTGAAGTATACGTCTGACGGTTTTGACTCGTTTTTACTGAGCAATTTCAATGGGTAGGGCACGTCCATTAATTTTATTTTAGTCGAAGCCGACTGGACCAAAAGGACCAAAAAGGAAACTACCTACAGTTTCCCCTTTGGCACTTACATCCCCCCTCGGTCGTCCATTTGATGAAATTTGAGCACATCGTTTTGCAGTTGTGTGACGCTCAATATCGAAGTGTGTGTTTGTACAACCCCCTTTGACTTTTTTATTATTTAGAAAAATACAGCCGTTTAAAGGTAGGACAGACGGACGTCGTAGGTTTAGTAACAGGGTCCCGTTTTTTACCATTTGGGTACGGAACCCTAGTAAAAAAGCAAATACACAAACATCACGAAACGTCGAAATACACAATCGACACGGTTTTATCATCGTACTAGCCGCCCCCGGCTGAAAGTTCATCCACACATTATAGATCAGTGGAAATCGCACACTGTGCGATTCACACGATCTTTCTTGCCTCACACCGGCAAAATGTGGAATGAGCTACCTAACGTGGTGTTTCCGAGAAGCTACAACATGGGGTTCTTCAAAAGGCGAGTTAATAGAGTTCATAACGGTCGGCAACGTATTTGTAATGCCTCCGGTGTTACAAGTATCCGATAGGTGACGGTGACTGCTTACCATCAGGCGGCCCGTCTGCTTGTTTACCACCTATGGCATAAAAAAAAAAACTCAAAACAAGCGGAAATACACTAGAGATTCGCCAAAGAAACGGTTTTGAAGAATTAGTATATTTTCAGAAATTCGCAGACATACCTAATTGTTGCAACCAAATTAGCTTGCCAGGGAAACGTTTTAACTGAGCTGCATCATCCATCTGTGACCAGTCTATGTATTAGTGTGCGTTTGTACGTGTTCGGCTGATGACGTGACGCCGCAGACGGATGTAACGGAATGGCTGTCCAAGCGAATTGGAGATTGCACTCGGGCGTCGTGTTGTCATTGGAAGTTCCGAGAAATAAACGTGATATCTTTGAGCGTCAATATTTTTGTTAACTTATATTATATAACTAGCTGAAATCCGCTACTTCGTACGCGTAGAGCTCGGCCCTCGGCCTCGGACTACAACCCGTTATAGCCTATGTGTTATTCTAATGTATAAGCTATATTATTGTAAATTTTCATTAAAATCCATTCGGTAGTTTTTGAGTGAAAGAGGAACAAACATCCATACATACAAACTTTCGCGTTTATAATATTAGTAGGATAATAAAGTTTTTTTAGAAGAAATAAAAACTACTTCAAGTCTATACCTACATCATCATCATCATTTCAGCCATAGAACGTCCACTGCTGGACATAGGCCTCCCCCGTCGATCTCCAAAAAGGGTCGGTTGGAAGCGGCCTGCATCCAGCGTTTCCCTGCGGTCTCTTTTAGGTCGTCTGTCCATCTTGTGGGTGGACGTCTTACGCTGCGCTTTTCGGTCCGTGGTCTCCATTCCATGAATATGGTTTAACATGTTTATTTCTCAAAAAGAATTTTATAAATTCACTTTACATGAGAAACTATAGATATTCTTAAGTCTAGGTACAAGCGCAATATACAAAAACTGGTTCGGTAATTTTATTTGATTACTTAAATATGTTTTTATAATATTTTTTCTAAGCAGAATACAAGTAGATATATAATATTAGTTTGCAGTTAGGCCACTTGCAATGCCAAGTTGTGTGTAGAATACAACATTGAATAAAGACTTGCAAGTAGTATCAAAGAGATAGTAACATTTTTATTTTTTATTTACGTGTAGGTAGATGTCATGAATGTAAGTAATGTAGTAGTGCGTAGTATTAGATACGAGTGGGTATCTTAGCTAAGAGTTGCAATCACCTCATGATTTACAACAGATAGTTATTTAGTATTCATATGTAGTTCGTAGGTATATTATTTTGAGTTTATATTATAAATAAATATAATTATCAGGTAGGTATATGTGGTGATATTTTTAGTTGTAGGTATATATATTATGTGTAATGTGTATATGTCAAGTATTCTATGTAATAAATAATGTATGCTTATATATTATAGTAATATTAGTAGGTATGATAATAATTTGTAGTAGGTAGGTGCTATAATGGTTGTATGTGTTATATATATATATATAGTAATTTCTAAACAATAGGTATATATTAACGTAGGTATAGGTATATTATTATGATGCCTCTTTACAAATACATACAATCTTCTTTGTTCTAATGTTTCTGTGATAGTTCAATCAGAGATCAGAAAACTTTTGCTCAAGGGAACCACAAACCAAAACGTCATCTGTGTAAACTCAGAAGAGGAACTAAAGGTGTAGGTTTTTTGTTGTTGATTTATCACAAAGTGCTAAATCAACTTCGACAACGTTTAAATGGGACCACCTTTGAGGTATGACATACCAAACAAAAAAAGAATAATCAAAATCAATTCGTAATTGGCGGAGTAATCGCGTAACAAACGTATACAAAAAAAAGCAGTTGAATTGATAACCTCCTCCTGAAGTCGGTTAAAAAGTAGAAAAATGACAGTTAAAAAACAGATGTTGAAAGATCTGAACTTCAACTAAGCCAGCGTGGTGGATATGCCCCAATCGGCCTTTCCGTGGTAGACAAAGTTCAGCAGTGAACTATTAAAAGACTGATGACATTTCGAGTTAAATTCTAGGTTCAGAGTCTGTCTGGGAAGTGCTCGAGTTCTTCAACCGTCAATCCGAAATTGCTTAAAGTGGGAAAATATGGTCTTAACATAATTTACTTGTTGAGACAGAGTTGAGACCACGCTATGAGCGCCACTTCACATACAATTTCCACAGCATAAATATTCTACGAGTTAGAATTGATTAGTTATTCAAAAGGTCATTGCTTTATCACAAGGCCATTGATGACGTAATAGGTATGTAAACTATGCTGTCAATAGGCGAGATTTTAAGCCAAGGTCACTCTGAGTACCAAAGGGTGGATTGCAGCAATGCCGCTCACTCTGTTTTAACATTATAAAAATGTACTAATAACCTTACATTGACTTTTGTCTTGCTCTCTTATTAGCCGAGAGAGTGAGACAAAATTCAATATTATAAGACTGTTTTTGAGATTATGGTAAGGTAACCCACCTGTAGGTATAACACTTCCATTAAACATTTCTGCAGGCCTAGCATGGGCTGTGGATAAATTGTCTTTCCACCGTTTTTATTCACGCCTAGACGCGACAAAGCTAGAATATGGATACGTTTGTCTTTTTCTCGCGGGATATAAACAGTGGAAAGACAATTTTTCCACGGCCCGTGCTAGGCATGCTGGGAAGTAAAAGCGCTCCAAAAGTTTAAAACCGTGGACAAAGATGATGATGGCTAATTATGATGATGTAGTGTAGAGAGTAGAACTATATCGATCAAAATTATTTCATACTAAAACTGCAGCGACAGATAAAATAAGAGTTACTGTCTACAGTTCTTATTCCCCATATCCCCCGGACACTGTCCCAGTTAGGGTCCCGGAAAATTTCAAGAGCTTCACAAACGGCCCGGGTTTTTTCCAAACTATGTTGACCCATTAATAGACGGTTTTCAGGGGTGCACGTAACTGGGTCAGTGGAAACATGTCACGGACTTAATTTAATTACGTTGCAATGAAACTACAGTTTTTAATTCAAAAGTAGAAAAGAGGAAGGACTAAGGAGGATATTAAAGTTATATGATTATTTCTATACTAATACACTAATCTATACTAATATTATAAAGAGGAAAGATTTGATTGTTTGTTTGTTTGCATTGAATAGGCTCCGAAACTACTGAACCGATTTAAAAAATTCTTTCACTGACTGAAGCTACACTATCCCCGGGTGACATAGGCTATAATTTATACCCGTGCGAAGCTGGGGCGGACCGCTAGTAATATTATAAAGAGGTAAAATTTGTATTTAAGTATGTTTGTAACGAATTGGATCAAAAAGTACTGGACCAATTTTAAAAATTCTTTCACCATTTGAATGCTACATTATCACTGATTAATATAGGCTATATAACTATACCCGTGCGGAGCCGGGGCGGACCGGTAGTAAGGGATATATACCGTGGTAAGGTTGTGGTTGTGTTGATATAACTTTAGTGAACAACCGTGATAGTTTAAAACAGGATATTGCTTGCAAAATGTTACTATAGCCTCAACGATTATTTAGGAGACAAATCAATTGTGGAATAAATCGATCCGCTTCGCACTTTGTTGCCATACTCAATTAGGGTCATTATGTGTTACCTTTTTTATGCCATAGGTGGCAAACAAGTAGGCGGGCCTCCTGATAGTAAGCAGTCACCATCGCCTATGGATACTTGTAACACCAGAGGCATCACAATGACGTTGCCGACGGACTATTAACTCGCCTACTACCTACCTACTTTAAACATGCTACCTAACATAAATTATGTATATGTGAATTTCATGTTAAGTAATAAGTTATTTATAATATGTACGGGGTGTAAGGGGAACACTCGAAGCCAAAAGAAGGTAATTGTACTCATCATTATGAACAACTTTTACTATGGGACCAGCCCTGAAATCGCGAAAAAAATATCAGCTGATCTATAGAAAACGGTCATTGAAACTCGACAAAATGTATGAAACAGCTGTTTTTTTTTCGCAATTTCAGGGTTGGTCCCATTAAGTCCCATACTAAAAGTGGTTCATAATTATGAGTACAATTACCTTCTTTTGTATTGTGTAGTGTTCCTCTTACACCCTGTATATGTAGTAAGTATACTTAATTTGTTAACAAAAAAACGTAGGTAATAAAAAAAATAAAAAAAAATAGGTTAAAAATGGGAATAGGCTCTCAAATATTAATTTTCTTTCAGGCACTCTAAAGCAAAAACCTAAAAAATCATATCAATAGTGCATTAAAAATAAAGAAAAAAATGTCTACCTTCCTCGAACATCAGTTGGTGTCAAACCAGCCTGCACCATGATTAATCCAATTATTCGTCTTAATTGAATAACACGGAGGCGCCGAATTTATTCCGTACGGATAATGCAATTGTATGTTTTCACTGGGAACGTTTGTTACCGGAAACGTTTGTCACCGGAAATATACGGGTTCAAATGTTCGCATCAAGTTCAAATATCTGCGCAGACGCGCAGCGCGGCAGTTGCAATTTTTTTATTTATGACGTAACTGTTGATGTTTTTAGGGTTCCGTACCTCAAAAGGAAAAACGGAACCCTTATAGGTAAATAAATAAAATAAATATTCGGGACATTTTTGCACACACGGTCATCTGACCCCAAACTAAGCAAAGCTTGTGATATGGCTGCCAGAGACTGATATACATACATATATAGGTTTTAAATACATACTTAAATAGATATTAACACCCAGATATAGAACAAACACAAATGTTCATCACACAAATGTTTGTCCTAGGTGGGAATCGAACCCACGCCCCTAAGCTCAGAAGGCAGGTTCACTACCAACTCGACCAACGGGCTATCTTGACTTTGTTGTCCGTTTGTTCGTCTGTCCGTCTGTCAAGACCCTTTTTCTCAGAACGCGTACAGGTATCAAATTGAAACGTATATAAAATACTCGGGACTACGGTTTCTTTCAGTTGTTTAAAAATCAAACTTGTAACTCAACGCGATAAAAAGATATGACAATTTAAGTCGCATTTCACAAGGGAATCAAAACCTATAGGGTACTTCCCGTTAACCTACAATCGTGAAATTTGGCAAGAGGTAAGGTCTCACAGCACATATAAAGGGAAAAATCCGAAAGTCGTTAATTTGAAGATATCATAAAAAATACTGTTTTGCAATTACAAACGTACATTTCGTAGTTGGTATACGTATGGAAGAACCTTATTGTCGATAACAAAGTTAAGTGGCGGCCAAGCGCAAGCCTATCTACAATATTAAAAAAAAGTTTTTTTTTTCCCGCCAGCATGCTGGGTACGCTGCCAACTGGTAGTGGGCTTGAGCATTTGGATTGTCTTTAGACCTTCAACGGTCTATGGGCAGTCTAACTGTATTTGTAGTTTTAGTTTTAGCTTGCATTTTGTTTAGTTAATAAAGGCGCCCAGGAAAAAAAAAAGTTTGTCTTGCAATATTTACCTTTTTTGTTGTTTTTTTTTTGTTTGGTCTCGCGCTCTGAGGGTTCAATCCAACGGAACCCTCAGAGCGCGAGAAAAAATTCTTCCACTGTTGGGAAGCTACACTATCCCCGGGTAACATAAGCTATATTATATTTACAAAAAAATAGGGATCCTTACTAAAAACTCCAATAATGTAACCCAAGGTGTAAAAAAATAAGTTTTATTTTTTAATTTTGCGTGTTTGACAGTTCTAAGACAGGACAACGTCTGTCAGGTCAGCTAGTCTACTATATAAAAATAAGTCGGGTTTTCCTTCCTGACGCTATAACTCCAGAACGCACGAACCGATTTCCACGGTTTTGCATTCGTTGGAAAGGTCTCGGGCTCCGTGAGGTTTATAGCGAAGTCATCTGGTGGCGAAACGGAGTTCGCCGGGTTTGCTAGTTTACTATAAAAAAAACTAACAGATGCGCGTGTTAGATAGCGGAGTTTTACATGAATGATGAAATAGAGTGTAAAAGCAAGCAATGTAATGCTGTCGTCTCACACAAGGACGTCCGTCACGTCAGTCGTCCATAAAAATCACATGACCTAACCTAAAACCGGTCGAACTGCTAATGGATACTTACCTCAAATTATTTTTCCATTGGTTTTTTATATTATTTACATATCTTGGTGACTAGTTATCCGTCTTGGACATATTTCCTTGAAAAAATTGACACTTCAACCAGCTCCAGTGTATTGTCGCCCTAATCATCATCATCATCAGCCAGAAGACGTCCACTGCTGAACATAGACCTCCCCCTTTAACCTCCACACTGATCGAAAGCCTGCCATATGCATCCACTGGATGCCAGCGACTCTCACGATGTCGTCGGTCCATCTAATTCAAATTCAAAAGATTTATCTATACTAATATTATAAACAGGAAAGATTTGATTGTTTGTTTGTTTGCATTGAATAGGTTCCGAAACTACTGAACCGATTTGAAAAATTCTTTCACTGACGGGAAGCTACACTATCCCCGGATGACATAGGCTATAATCTATACCCGTGCGAAGCGGGGGCGGACCGCTAGTTTGTCATAACATGGTAGATACACATACATAGGTATAAAGTAGCATACATGGTTGTAAGGTCTAGTGGGAGGCCTACCTACGCTGCGTCTTCCGGTTCGTGGTCTCAAGAACCCCCCCTAATAGGTATTGAAAAATGCAATCTTGACCGCAGCAGATTAGGTGCGAGTGTAAAATGATACCATGAAGTGCAATAATTCGAAATACATTCGGAGAGTATTACAAATTATAATGGAAATTATTTTGAGTCTGTTGCTTTTTTCTTTGTTCTAGTAATATTATACATCTATATTTTTTATTCACATGTTTTAGCGTTCATATAATGTACTCTGTTTTTTATAAATAAAAAACTTTTAAATGGCCCCGTTTGTTTCTAACTAATTATTAACTCTGTTTATGGTTTTACCATTAGTTTCTCTAAGATAATAAAAAATTAAATATACATATGTCGTTATTCGCTTTAGGAACCGTTGTTTTCGCTTCAGTTAGGACTAGGTACCGAAAGTACAGGAAAGGAACGGAAATGTCCCGAGCATTTCATGCATTTCCCGGGAGCGTTGCTTCAGGCAGTGTGCTAGGAGGATACCGGTGCGTTCCTATGGAGATCCCGGTACCCTCCGTCTGGCACAGAGGTCGGCCGCCGAGGGGGTTTTAGTGGGTGCAATCTCACATAACCTGGCTTCACCACAATGCAATCTATTAAAGTTTTTTTTTTTTTAAAAAGGTACCGAAAGTAAATTTTTTAGCAATCGTATATTCTGAAGAAAACTGACAGCCATCTATAGAATATTGTTATGTTTATAATTTGGTCACCTCTACAGTTAAGAGCACTTTCACATTTATTTACGAAAAAATCAACGAAAACTGTATTATTCGCGTTCTAGAAAAATTTAGATCTAGAAAGATCTATATATTTTTTAACGGCTTTAAATTTAGGAAAAACTACATATCAACTTATAATACTTCCAATGTAGTTTTTCGTAAAACTCACGGGGAAAGTTTGAGAGTTGATTTCGTTAAATTTCTGACATAAAAATAGCAATTTTAATGTTACGGTATCCGTGTTTTATATTCGTCTTGACAGTTACGGCTTTATTTTTTTAATTTCAATGACCTTAAATCCAAATACCTAAAATTTTACGATGGTTACAATCTGGGTGTCTTCAAATCACGAGTGAATCGGTTTCTTCTAGGCAAGCGTGCTCCAACGTAGACCGCATCATTGCTTAACATCAGGCGTGATGGTGGTCAAACGCTATTATGGTTGGTGGTCAAGCCTATTATTAATTTAAAAAAAAATGCATTTCGTAATACGGCTCTTAAGGCGGTTGGTCTGTAGGTATTTGCAGTAAATCCAATTCTCGTGTAATGTAACGATATCTGCTACAATATATTATATCATTCGAGGAAAAACCTCGAAAGCTTTTCATAGAAATCGGACCGCCCGATACTAAATTATAAACTCGACCATAATAGGGTTGGCTACTCGTAAAACGTTTTACTTTATTCGGGTCTGCTGGAAAATATGAGATAGTAAGTTTACCTACTGTATTAGATTAAACCGACATAGCTCACCGGATTAGCAAGTTGAAGTGGCAGTGGGCAGGGCACATAGCACGCGGAACAGATGGCCGATGGGGCTGAAATGTTCTCGAATGGAGACCACAGACCGGTAAGCGCAGCGTAGGATGTCCACCCATAAGATAGACAGGCGACCTAAAAGAGACCGCAGGAAAACGCTGGATGCAGGCCGCTTCTAACCGGCTCTTTTGGAGATCGATGGGGGAGGCCTATGTCCAACAGTGGACGTCCTATGGCTGAAATGATGGTGATGATGAGTGAGTTAAAAGCTCATGTCAGTCAAACAATCTGGTCTAAATATGGCTTGAACGAAAACAAAATTAAAATTTGTTCAAAAATAAATAAGTTATATGTATTTTAATTTCATGCTAGACAGAGAGCGCACTAAATCACGTTATGACGTCAAGCCGTGCTTGCTCTATACAATGCTAACTATACTAACACAAACTTTGCGAGAGGGGTTCTGCAGTGGACGTCTTATGGCTGATGATGTTGATGAAATATTAAGACTGGCCTATTCTTTCCAGTAGACTTCGTAAAACTAACTTTATATTGTACGTCTCGTTTTCATCTCGGACACACTTCGATCAAGAATGTACATTCTTGATCGAAGCAGACAGATAATAAGCACTACACAGAATTAAGGTACTGACAGACGTGCTCAAAAAAAGCATGCTAATAAGCTTGCTTAAAATTAGCATGCTCTGCAAACTGTTCACATTTGCCAGAAATAAGCATGCTTGTTTTAAAGCATACTCCTAAATAGGCATGCTCAAAGCAAACGTACGGACAGACGTGCTATTTGGCACCAGGCTCTCGGCCAAAATGGATGTACAAGTATATAGTGACAGTGCTATCCGTACAGAACTTAATAAAATAATCATATTAATCATATAATATAATTACATCAATTAATTGCATAAAACAGTCGTCCGCTGCAGATTGAGACAAAATGGATAGTAGCATGCTAATAAGCAAACATGTTCAGACGTGCTCGGATTGCGCCACCCCCCTACCCTCGCCTCAGGTAGCATGCTCGAAAATCAAACGTCGTTTGATTTTTGAGCACGCTCTAAATAAGCATGCTCATTACATTACACACGTGCTACTAATGAGCACTTGCTCAATAAAAGCATGCTTTTGTGCTAGTAATGAGCACGTCTGTCGGTACCTTTACGCTACAAGCTCCCCCACACCAAGAGTAAGCGAGACAGAACTACTGGTTATTCACTGGCCTTTGATGGGGTTGGGAATTTCCGTGTGCCTTTTGTCATTGTGTTCAGTTCAATCTCGTTTACAATATTGCTCGATACAAGTGTAGGGTTGAAATGAAGCGATCCGATAAAATTGTGCGACTAGCGAATTTATTTTTAGGGTTCCGTACCTAAAGGGTGTAAACGGGTACCCTATTACTAAGCCTACGGTGTCTGTGCGTCCTACCTTTTAACGACTGTATCTTTCGAACCGTAATAGCCAGTTGAAATTTTCATGGAACATGGTAATGTTACGGCGGATTAACTAAGAAATAATATTAAAGTCATAAAGTATAAAATAAAGGGCGGTACTCATACAACAAACGTATTTTTGTATTTCTGCCGTCCGATTACTAAAAGACCGTTAAGTGACACTGTGGCAATGTCACTTAACGGTCTTTTAGTAATCGGACGGCAGAAATACAAAAATACGTTTGTTGTATGAGTACCGTCCGATTACTAAAAGACCGTTAAGTGACACTGTGGCAATGTCACTTAACGGTCTTTTAGTAATCGGACGGCAGAGTTGCTTTAATGTAAAAACAGTAATACTTACAAATGTCAAACTTGGCATGATTATAGTTACACACATACTCATAACGGACTGGTAGGCGCATCGTAGGACGTCCACCCACGAGATGGACAGACGACCTAAAAGAGACCGCAGGGAAACGCTGGATGCAGGCCACTTCCAACTGGCCCTTTTGGATATCGATGGGGGAGGCCTATGTCCAGCAGTGGACGTCCTATGGCTGAAATGATGATGATGATGATGACATACTCTAAAGTAATAAATAATAGATAACAGCCAAGTGGAGTCGGTGACACATTTATGTTAGTAATAGGGTCTCGTTTGGGCACGGAACCCTAAAAACGAACTTAAATGCTTATTATATTATTATAATGAATCGCGTAGCTTATCAGCGACCGTTTCCAGGACGCAAAATCGCCTCTTATCGCTCGCACATTAAGATTCCATATCGCGTTTTATTTTAATATTAAAATAACATAATTCACTTATTTCGGTTGGCGAGCTAGCCTATACAAAAAAATTAGCCTGAACGGTGTTGGTATCGATTCTCTATTACCATTTCATCATCATCATCAGCCTATCGTGTTTCCACTGCTGCAGGCCTAGCACGGGCCGTGGACAATTTGTCTTTTCACCATTTTTATCCCGCGAGAAAAAGACAAACGTATCCATATTCTAGCTTTGTCGCGTCTAGGCGTGGATAAAAACGGTGGAAAGACTATTTATCCACAGCCCATGCTAGGCCTGCTGGGATACAGGCCTTCTCTCAGAGAGAGAGAGTGAGAAAGAGAGAGAGAGAGAGAGGATGGGCCGTAATTTACCATGCTGGCCATTCACCACCGTGCATGTGTAGTGTTATTTTTTTATAATAGGCTTGCCTTTTACCCCCAACACGCCTTATGTTAAATGGCCATAATACATTGATGGAAAAGCAAAGAGGTCGTCCGAAGAATCCAACTCGGATGGGCAGCGTTCGCGAAATTGCGTGACATCTTCTCGTCCAAGATACCACAGTGCCTTAAGACGAGGGTTTTTGACCAGTGTGTGTTGCCGGTGATGACATATGGTACTGAGACGTGGTCCTTAACTGTTGGCCTTTTGGAAAAACTCAGAGTCACTCAGCGGGCAATGGAGAGAGCTATGCTCGGAGTTTCTTTGCGCGATAAAATCCGAAACGTGGATATTCGCCAAAGAATCAGAGTTAAAACATACCGACATAGCTGTTAAAATTTGCAAGTTGAAGTGGCAATGGGCAGGCCTCATCGCTCGAAGAACCGATAACCGATGGGGAAGAAAGGTTCTTGAGTGGAGACCACGAACCGGAAGACGCAGCGTAGGTAGGCCTCCCACTAGATGGACCGACGACATAGTGAGAGTCGCTGGCATTCAGTGGATGCAAAAGGCAGGCTATCGTTCAGTGTGGAGGTTAAAGGGGGAGGCCTATGTTCAGCAGTGGACGTCTTCTGGCTGATGATGATGATGATGATGACATTGTTGGTGAATGTCATACGTCTGAACTTTTGAGGTTCTTGGACATACCGGTTTCCTCACGATGTTTTCCTTCACCGTTGAGCGATAGCGTCGAAACTGCACATAATTTGATGACATTTCATAAACTAACTCAATTAGACAGCTCAAAAAATGGTGTCATCCTACAGTTATAATTAAGTAGGCACACGGGCCGCTTTTTGTCCATACAAACGTATTCTCGTGTTTCCTCCCTGGATAATACCGCTAGAACTGTATTTTTTTTAAATAAAATGTATCTCCTCTATTGTCATGCTTCTATCATTTAGTTTTTCTTCTAAGTTAACTACTATAAGAAATATGAGACTTTAAATATCCCAAAAATAGATTTTTTTTTACCGCCATGTTCAGACGTCTATCAAACAAATTTGAAGAGTTTATAAAACTTAAATAAATGATAGAAGCATAGTTCAATCTTTTTCACAACTATTATTTAAAAAAATAATGAAATTAGCCCAGTTTTTAATGAGGAAACAGAAAAATACGAGACGATGATTTTGTCTACATTTTGTAGGTATTATCGATCCGAGTTGCAGTTGTCCCTATTGCACTCTACTGGGAGAGGCTTGCGGTCAGGGGACAGCAATAGATTTGCTAAATACCTATTCATCAAATTTCTTGGCCGTGGTATGCCCTCTTAAGGGGCCTGCGTACCGTCTCGTCTGAAGGCTTAGCACGGGCCGTGGACATATTGTCTTTCCACCGTTTTTATCCCGCGAGAAAAAGACAAACGTATCCATATTCTAGCTTTGTCGCGTCTAGGCGTGGATAAAAACGGTGGAAAGGCAATTTATCCACAGCCCATGCTAGACCTGCTGAAGCTCTCTCGATTATAGTGAAAATACGCTATTACGTATTGTAGGTGTCCATAGGCGACGGTGACTACTTACCATCAGGTGGCCCGTCTCTTTTTTGTCTACTATTATATATAAAAAAAAGATATAAAGTTATATGATTATTTACGGGATATTTACCGTGGTAAGGTTGTGGAATGAGCTCCCGATATTTCGGCGCAGTTACATGAACCATGTTCACGGGAAGACTGAAGAAAAAAAAAAAAATCACATCACAGAGTACGAGTTTGCAAAAAGTGACAAAACCTGACCTTTTGTTAACTATCATGTTTTTTTTTTGTTTCGATTTCTTTTTATTTGACTGAGTATTACTGGTAACAGTATCACAATTTTTTTTTTATGTTTCGATATCTTCTAATTTGACTGAGTAATACTGGTAACAAGCAAAAAATCAGTTGTAACCATTCTACACAGTAAAAAAAAAAAAAATTGTTCAACCATAACTATTATTTATCCTCTACGTTACGTTAATAAATAATTCACGATGTTTTTCCAGACAGGAGTTTGCACAACATTTTATTCCTGTTTCTTTGTTCAGTACAAAGACCGTTCGTCATATCCCGTTTAGGAAACGTTAGTCAAGTCTAGTATTTTTCTTAAAACCTCTTCAAAGAGGTCTAACTTGTTTCGTTTGTACGGCTACATATAATTTTGAACTCTAAAGTGTTGCAAATGCCTTGGTGATAGTGCCTTTTTGCATGCTAATAAACTGAACTGCATATTTTTGGTCGCAGACTATTTTATTTACGAATCGTGAATATAAAGATGACGAGTCAAGTAAAGGTCAGTGGACTTGGTTGACCTTTGAGACGTAACGTTACAAAATATTTCTTCAGTGTAAAATAACTATTATTATAAACTGCCAGACTTTGAAACTGCTTTTAAGCCTTGTCTGTTAATAATTTTTTTCTGTGATTTTCGTTGTTAATAATTTTTCTTTTCCCTTAATAAATAGTAAACTGGCCAAGTGCGAGTCGGGCTCGCGCACTGAGGGTTCCGTACCACCACAAAATACAATAATTATCAGTAAAAAAAAACTTTGGTCCGAATTAACGCCTACCAAAATAGCCAAGCATTTGCTACAAAGTTAATATTTTGCAAGTGCTGCTCGGTATAACTTAATGAACAGAAATTTGTCACCGACTAGCACTTGGCCATTATTTATTATTTGTTGTTCTACTTTAGAGTGCGTACTATAATCATGCCAAGTTTGACGCTTGTACGTATTACCGTTTTTACATTAGAGCTAATACAAACATACGTTAGTTACATATTCTATGAAAATTTCAACTGGCTATCTATTACGGTTCGAAAGATACAGCCGTTTTTTTAAAGGTAGGACAGACGGACAGACTGACAGACATCGTATGCTTAGTAATAGGGTCCCGTTTTTACCCCTTGGGAACGGAACCCTAAAAACGGTGTAACACTCTAAACTTAACACGCGCTTTGCTAGGTTTTTGAACGTAAGTCTGTAGCAGGTGTTGTAAAACTCCTTTCTGTTGGTAGACACCGATTTTATTTTACATTCTGGACGTAAACTCTTGTACGTTTATTTACTAACTTTTTTTTAAAATAAATAATAGGCTTGCGCTTGACCGCCAACTCGCCTGATGTTAAGCGATGATGCGGTCTACGGTGGAGCACGCTTGCCTAGAAGAAACCGATTCACCCGTGATTTGAAGACAGACCAGATTGTATCTATCGGGGAACACCCATTCAGGCAGCGCATTCCACAGACTAGCAGTTCGCACAATAACAGTGGAATCAAAGCGCATCGTTCGGGTTTTCGGAATACCAACCATAAAGCGGTGTCGATTTTTTGTGCCCGCTCTGGCAGTCCGATAGAAAAATGGGCAGGAGGGAATTAGATCATGAAGATCAGATGCATACTCTCCGAAATGTATTCGAGCTAGCTACTAGCCACTAGCTGCGCCCCGCGGTTTCACCCGCGTAGTGATGAAAAATGGTGATGATGATGATGAAAAGTAGTATGTCACTCTGGCTCTTGAACTATACCCATGCAAAAAATCAGGTCGATCCGTTGTTCCGTTGCAGCGTGAAAGAGGAACAAACATCTATACATCCATACATTACAAACTTTCGCGTTTATTTTAATAGTAGGATTTGAACTTCAATCATTATTAATTAGCACTTTAAATCTAGGTACACTAGGGCACTTTCTAGCCTCGCACCTGCAAAATGTGGAATGAGCTACCTTCCGCGGTGTTTCCGAGAAGCTACAACATGGGGTTCTTTAAAAGGCGAGTTAATAGAGTTCTTAAGGTGGTTCGATTTACCTATGGCGGGAAATTTAAATTTTAAACAGTTTTTTGGTCCTAGTAGCCAGGCCATGTAATTCTTTTTAAATAACATAGTGTTTGCGCAAAATGTTGGCTGTTCTTTACATTATAGTGTACAATTATTTAACAGTAACGCGCCATATTACTTACATTTGTGAATAAACCGTTTGAAACAGCAAAAATTTGTTTATTCACAAATGTAAGTAATAATGAGCATTAGAGATAAATAGCTTTACATGATTTTGTAACCAATAATAAACAATCTGCGCAAACATCATGGTTGTTTACAATAATTACCCCGACTAGCTACAAGGACAAGAAAACTGTTTGATATTTGAATTTCCCGCCATTTGTGCAACGAACCACCTTAAAATTTAAAATGCCCAGAGGCCTCTTGGGGTTAGTAAGTAAAATAAAAATTGCTCATACATTTTCTAGGCCTTGGAGAAAATTTATCAAGAACTAAATGGATAGACAACGGCAGCGTTCATTTAAAAATATTGACTCTTCTCTCGAGGGGTCAAACTCGTGTAAAGTGGCCGCGAATTGTTGAAATTGTCTAACATTTTTACTTATCATGCAAATTGTTTTTGTTATCTTCAATGACAGTAGAAAGGTTTTAACCTTGCCAACTACGAGTACTTACCTAACATTAAAAATCTTTACGAATGGAATAATATCTTAGTCTTTTAATTACTAATATTTAACTTAAATTATAAAAGTAGGGGTAAACGTGTTCCACAGTGGAGACCACGAATCGGCAAAGTTAGCGTAGGACGCCCTGAGACTCGTTGGAGTGACGTTATACTTAAGACAGCTGGCATTGGCTGGAAGAGAAAAACCGTAGATCGGACTGGCGTGCTTTGGGAGATGCCTATGTCCAGCAGTGGACTAGTATGATGGTGATGATAATGAATCTATCAGTAACAGTGGTAACAGTTCCCATTTCAAGCTTGGCGTGTTTACCAGCTTCGACCACGCCGACACTTAACATCAGGTAAGCTGATGTCATACGCCTAGCCTGTCCAAAAAGAAAAGGGTAGAAGCTTGTCTTCGTCGAATAAACTGTTTTTATGGATATCCTACTAATATTATAAACGCGAAACTTTGTATGCATGGATGTATGAATGTTTGTTCCTCTTTCACGCAAAAACTACCGAATGGATTTTAATGCAAGTTTACAACGGGCGAGATGGTGGTCAAACGCGGACTTATCAGCGTTAAAAAAAAATAAAAAATAACATAGGCATAGGCTATAACGGGTTGCAGTAGTGAGGCCGAAGGCCGAGCTCTATGCGTACGAAGTAGCGGGTTTCAGCTAGTAAAGTCATATATCTCAAAAAACTTATCCATTCCACTTTGGGGAAAAATATCTTTACAACGCCCCGACGCCTACTTTGTTTTGTTTCGTTGTTTCCCTAACAAAGGTTACTTACAATCGAGCTATCGAATAACGGGTTTTCTGTTTGATTATATTCTAGCCCTTTTTCTTGCAAAAAGTTTTTTATATTTCTCTGGAGGGTTTTTGTAGGGCTGTCTAAGGACGATTTATGCCATATGTAGGCATCAAGATACACAACTCATCTTAGGTATAATATATCGATGCATGCAGTTTTCTTAAATATTAATAATAGGCTTGCGTTTGACCACCATCTAGTCTGATGTTAAGCGATGTTGCGGTTTACAATGGAGCACGATTGCCTAGAAGAAAAAACTATGAAGTTAGCGTCCATGTTATTACCTCTAAGTCGAGTCGAGTCAACTTTTGATATTGAATAATAATCGCTGAGGGGAATGACGATTAACCGCTAATCGGCTGATCGAATATTCGCAACAGAGAAGTATAATTACCTACTACGTAGGCCTAGTAGCCTCGATAGCCCGTTGGTCGAGATGGTAGTGAACCTGCCTTCTGAGCTTGGGGGCGTGGGTTCGATTCCCACCTAGGACAAACATTTGTGTGATGAACATTTGTGTTTGTTCTATATCTGGGTGTTAATATCTATTTAAGTATGTATTTAAAACTATATATGTATATATATCAGTCTCTGGCAGCCATATCACAAGCTTTGCTTAGTTTGGGGTCAGATGACCGTGTGTGCAAAAATGTCCCGAATATTTATTTATTTATTTAGTATATATAGGTACCTAGGTATAGTAGGTAATAACTTTATGATTCGCTAGAGATTCCGTGAATAGTTGATTCACGGCATCTCTAGTTTAAACACAAACTGAAATCTTTAAAAGCACTTAAAGTTTTTTTTCTATTATTAATAATAGACTTGCGTTTGACCGCCAACTCCCCTGCTATTGTGCATGCGTTTTGAAATGTGTGTATGATTTACTCGTGTTTTGTGCAAATAAATTATAAGTCTACATACATTTGTAGTAGGTATTACAGCGTAGTGTGAATAAGTTTCGGCGATGATATAACGTGCTCATTACGACATGGTACTAAAACTTTACCATGTGTGTACAACGGGTGTTGCCTGTTCAAGGTTTCGAACCGCGGGATATGGTAGGCGTTGGTACGTAGTCATTTACTGATTTGGACGTATCTCGACCGTTTAAAAGCCGTGGGTGCATAGTAAAGTATAAAACATCCGTGAATAATTATTATAGTTTAAATGGTGGCCGCGGAATGGTAAGCGACCACCGGGCAGACCACCAGCCCGCTGGTCGGACGACATCGTTAGGACAGCAGGAAAGCATTGGACAAGAATAGCACAGGACCGGAAAAGATGGCGCGCTGAAGAGGAGACCTATACCCAGCAGTGGGTGGAGAATGGTTGATGATGATGATGATGAAATAACTGGCCAAGAACGTGTCGAGACACGCATATAGTACCTACGTAATATAGTGTAGTACGTATAGTAGGTTTCCTTAGCCAAAGCTATAATTATATATTATCTATATATACAGGGCCAAAGGTAACTAACACAAAATCTCTTATGGGCGACTTTGGTGCATCAAGTCAAACAAATTTTGTTCTACAAGTTTACGAAATTCGCAAAAAAAAACCCAGCTGTAAGCTGTGAGTAGACAGTATTTTTTTTCTTCTTAAAAAACAATATATACGCGTGAGCAAGATCGTTGTACCCGGTATTCTGGCCCTTAAGGTCCATGCATCGAGTCCGAAAATGCGAAAATGAAAAAAAATATAAAAAAATTCAGTCAAGTCAGTCAGTCAGTCGGCCGCACGCGTCTAACGCAGACCTCGGAAGCGGCGCCATACAAAATGTGAAGTATTGTCGCATCAGACGCGAGCGGCTGCGATCAGCTGCGATCGGCCGCGATGCGCATAAGTCTACCTTTTCAAATTCAAATTCAAAATTCATTTATTTCAGGCTTAACCCATATAAGTACATCAAAATTATCCATTATTAAAAAATTATTAAAACAACATAAACACAATAAAATTAAAACAAGTCAAAATACACAAGGTCAGAATAATAAAATGAAGTCATAAATAAAGTTATCTGAGGTCAATGTCAATTTAAGTCACAATCAGTCTAGTAGTTTCTCTCCGACATGTCTATCGCAGCAATGCCGGAGGTAAAGGCAGTCCAGTCTAGTCGCAATCATCTTAAGTACAGTGTTGGAACTGGCCCGTACTCTTCGCACCAAAGAAGCGCACCGCTTGCGCATAGTACCTTTATACATTTTACCTTTGAACACAGCCACTAGCAGTGTTATCACTTTCCACTGATAAAGATAAGTACTTACAATCAGAGATGATTGATTCCGATTCATAATGAAGATGATTTTACTGTAAAGTACAAGTCATTGGTCGTATCTGATCGCAAGCTTCGACCAAAATAAAATGAATGGACAGGCCCAGTAGACGAATATTTTTGAAGATACCATAATGAGCGCCGGCTCTCATTTCGTATCAGTCGGTCTCTAGCCGTAGGAAGTGCAACACGTGTCTATTGTTACGTGATAACGAAACATCTGACAAAATTATGCATTCATATGCTTTCCCGAAGTGTAAATACACAAATAAAACCGGGATCTATTTTTATAACAAATATAATGTACATTTTTATAATTAGGTGTTGAAGTATACGTCCGACGGTTTTGACTCGTTTTTACTGAGCAATTTCAATGGTTAGGGCCCGTCCATTCATTTTATTTTGGTCGAAGATCGCAAGCGGCTCGTTAGGTTATTCATTATTTGCGCCTTGAAATCAATTGTTATCTACAGCTGCTTGACTCGTAGGCTTGTTCTATATGCGCGTTACATAATGTCAAGGGCTTTGAAAGCATTTAAATGCACTGACAGCTGCAGTAACATTGGATAAAGGTGCATAAAACATTTTCTTCTAATAATTCATTGAAGTATATCGGGTACTTGGCTTGCTACAATCTTACGTTCAAAAATCTAGTAAAAGTAACCAGAATTCGCTTATTGTAGATGTCAGAGCAAATAAATGCTTAGAGGGCTCCGTGTGCGTTCCTCTGGAGATCCCGGAGCCCTCTTGTCAAGCACTAAGACTGGTCCCTGCACCCTATGCAGCTGGGTATCTTTGGAAGATTTCCCCCTCGAAAACAAAAACAAAAAAAAAAACGGCCTAGTCCAAATTTAATTATGGAAATCTCTATTGCCAAATATTCTAATTCTAGCAATCATCTCTTGGAATTGATAGAGAAAGGCCTTTAGAAAGGCTTATGATTAATAGAAGCGAAATTTTCAGTAGCACATATTTTAACTCCCTCAGCCCTGGTCATTACTCGGTAACGAATCCCTGGAAAAGCCAAATATTTACCTGTTCTGTGTGAAACTCTGTACCGTGACATAAAATATTAATTAATTGATGTTTTACTTATAACGGTTTGTATACCCCTTGTTAGAATAAATTGGCATAGAGCTGAAACCTTTACACCGTGTCCCGTCCGTGCCCGGATAATGTTACCCTACAAACGTAAGCCCTATAAACATACATATTTTAGTTTTATTATGGAAACTGACGTGGTTTTCACACATTTTATTTATATTACACGGGAATTACTCACGTAAGATTAAGCCGGTCACTCCGACTATAGTTTAAACCGCATTAGGCGGTCTTAAAAAACATAAAACACATTTATAATGCTTGAAAATATCGCCCAGCATTCAAAAATTGTTTTAGTAATTCTGCTATTATCTTTATTATCCAGCTGTGCGACTTATGTGCGTAAAGGTACAGTTCCGTGCATCGCGGCCGATCGCAGCCGCGCGCAGTCGACGCGCTTGTAGGTATGCGACAGGCTTCCGAGGTATGCGACAGACGTGTGCGACCGTCGACTGACGTCGTCATGCATTTTCATACTGCGAGTAGGTATTGTCGCATCAGACGCGCGCGGCTGCGATCGACCGCGATGCGCGAAAGTCTATTTCTGTAATTTACGTGCTAAGCCGGGGCGGGTCGCCTTGTTATAATTATGTATATATTATGCAAACCTTGCGTGAAAAATTATCTAACTGTTGGTGAAAACCGCATCAAAATCCGTTGCGTGGTTTAGGAGGAGTTAGCGCTGCCGTCCATTACTAAAAGACCTTTAAGTGATACTGTATCACTTAACGGTCTTTTAGTAATCGGACGGCAGAGCGGCTATACAGACATACAGACGCGGAAAGTGACTTAAATGTATACTATGTAGAGACTAGGTGAACCGACAGACGTTGTCCTGTCTTAGCTATGAAAGTCCAAAAATATAAGTAAAACTGATGTTTGGTACATACACATTTATTAAACACGCGAACTGTGAAAATATCGTCGTATAAGAAAAGTTTAAAAAAAAAAGTGACAATCGGACGCAGTGTCAATTATGTCTTCTGTGCCGTCAGTTTGTCCCGTGTGTTAAGTCAAATATTTCGTCCTCAAACCTAAATTTAACTCATATAGTAGTATACAGTGAAACATAAGCAGGTGACGGACCACCTTAATTGGTTCACACCATCCAATGACCATTATAACTTGGACTGCCACAATTTTATAATTCTCTTTATGAGTGTTGAACGAAAGGTCTACGTTACTCTGGTTTTTGCGAATTCGATCAAGCTGACGGCCGGCCGTGTGCGACCCGTCTTTCGCGTCAGCTGGTTTCATGATTGATTAGTGTGGATAAGACTTTTTGTTATCGTCATTATGATTTTAAAATGTTTTAACACAGTGGAATGATTTAAAGACGTAAGCAATGTAATTTATTTATTTATTTATTAAATAATAGGCTTGCGTTTGGCCGCCAACTCGCCTGATGTTAAGCGATGATGCGGATACGTTAGAGCACGCTTGCCTAGAAGAAACCGATTCAATCTTGATTTGAAGACAACCAGAATATAACTATCGGGTAACACCCATTCAGGCAGCGAATTCCACAGACTAGCAGATAATAAATGCACTTGTTGTTATAGTTTTTAATTAAGTAAATTAATTGATATGGACATAAACCTGGAAAAAAACTTTTTTTTTTTTTTTTTTTTACGTTATTATTCAAACAAAGCTAAGTTACAGTTTACTAAAATTTCTGTTACATAGTGTGTTATTCCAGTGGGCCCCAAACTAGGCGATGCCTGTATCTTGGTGGCCCGGTTCCATTAAACAAAATTAAGCCTGCTAAAGAACAAGTACAAATTGATATACATTTTATTAGTTATATGTTATATCAAATATAGTTTAAAAAATATAATAATATGTTAAAAGTTGACAAAGGGCACGGACCCAGGAGTCCGTGGAGAATATATAAACAATAAAAAAAAAAAAAAAAACTAAATCAAAACCGATTCAGCCTTTTGGGAGCTACGATACCACAGACAGACATACAATATAGACACGTTAAACTAATAACACGCCTCTGGTTGCGTTGAGGGGTTAATGCAACCATTAACCCCATAGTTCGTTGAAGGTCTAAAAATAATCAAAAAAATACACCGGGACAGGTGAAACTAAATAAAAGCTTGTAAAACATCATCATCATCATTTCAGCCATAGGCCATCCACTGCTGGACATAGGCCTCCCCATGGATTTCCAAAAGGGCCGGTTAGAAGCAGCCTGCATCTAGAGTTTTCCTGCGGTCTCTATTTTTTTTTTTTAAATATATAAATAAATAAATTTTGGGGACATTTTTGCACACACGGTCACCTGACCCTAAAGCAAAGTTTGTAATATGGCTGCCAGAGATTGATATACATAACTTTTTTTTATTAACCTTTATTCTGTCCCACTCCTGGGCCAAGGTCTCCCCCATTTCTTTTCAGATTACATTTTAAATACATACTTAAATAAATATTTACACCCAGATATCTATAGAATGATATCTATAACAGAAATGTTCATCATATAAATGTTTGTTTGTTTTATTGCTTGTGGTTGTAAAAAAAATGTATATACCAGAGACCTGTAAAAGACTCCAGAGGCTACGTACTATTTGACAGAAGGCCTTTATGGTTTGTAATCACGTGAGAGTTTCCTTGCTCTTTGTAGTGCTAAAATAACTGACACCATGTATAACATGTAGATGTAATATTGTATGACGTACTTGGAACGTCCGAACGTGAGGGACTTTAGTTTTTAACATCACAATGTACCACGTTTGCTACAATATATAATTTTTCATTTTCATTGTCCTAGGTTCCCCAGTAGCTTGTAAAATATGATCAATATAACCTCGGCGTGTCCACATAATCTTCCAACAGCCGACCGGCTGTGCTGTGGCCACCGTGTTTGCCAGTACCCGTGTCATTGACCCCCTGGCTTTGCGTAATACACGAAATTAAGGATTTCAAGGAGGAAGCTGTTATGGCTTCGCGATTTTTTTCATTATCTGATCGGTGAGAAGCCTGTGACGCGATGGTATGTGGCGATAAATTGTCAAGGTTCTTCACTTAAAAATCTGAATCTGAACCTTCAGTGCGCGAGTCCGACTCGCACTTGGCCGGTTTTATTCTAACTCGTGCACATAGTACGGTTTACTATGGCAATAAAATTAATCACGATGTGGATATCCTTCGCGCTATGCCACTCGATAAGAACTATTGCGAGTTTATATAAACTCGTTACTCTTAGACTAATCTGTTTTGGAGAGTATTTTAGATTTATTATAGAACTTGCGGCTCCACGTGGTTTCACCCGCGTTAAAGTTCAGTCAGGAAGTTCCGTACATTTTCCGGGGTGCAGCTAGTAACTTAAAATTGTGTATTTTTTTCACATCATCATCATCATCAACCAGTAAACGTTCACTGCTGAACAAAGGCCTCCATCTCAGAGAGAGGCGTTGCCATAATCTTCACGCTTGGCAGGCAACTTGGGGATCGCTGTTTGTATTATTGTATTTATTTTGCCACAAATAAATTATGTCTATGTCAGTTTGTTCACCGTGTACTTATAGGTGCTGCCCATCCTCCGGAGGTTATGGTCGCAGTTTTAGGACATACTCGGGTCCGTTTAGACCCGGGTAATATTGGGTTTGGCTACCAACTCGCCTGATGGTAAGCGACGGTGTGGCCGAGGATGGAACACGTTGATCTAGAAGAAATCTATTCACTCTAGCATTGAGATATCTCCATTATCACATTTTCAAATAGCATCAGCAACGCGCGCGGCTGCGATGCACGGAAGTCTAAAGCTGGAAACATATTATCGGACACGGCTGACGGACGCGACATAGAGGTATCTAGATAATGAATGTACGCTGCAGGGCAATCGCGCTAATATTACAGGCGAATCGTTGACGAATCGCAACCGCTCCACTACTTTTGGTCTATTTCGTATCGCGCTAATGATTTTAACCAAAGACGAAACGCAACCCGATCACAGTTGGAACGTAGACGCTGTCAAACGAACGTTTGTGATAAAGTTAGAAAATATCAACTTTTTCGCGCCGCTACGAAATCGACCAAAAGTTGTGGAGCGTTTGCTTTTCATCAACAATTCGTCTGTAATTTTTTGGCGCGATTGCCATGCAGGGCTGTGCAAACTATCGGACGTAAATCGTGGACGTAACCTTGGGCTGACCTTGAGCGTTCGGACGTCCGACAGATATCTGGCGCGCCGGATGTTTTTGTTAGCCGAAGCCACGTCTCAAAATACTGTGCACACTTATCAGTCGCGTCCATCAGCCGCGTCCGATAGTTTGTTTCCAGCTTTACTTTAGGTCTGATGCGTCCGCACCCACCACCCCTTACCATATCTCCCTTGCTTATCTGATCTGAGTTCTATATTCATTCTAAATTTTTCTTTAAAATGCAGACGTCTAAACTAAAATTCAGTTCGTAGCAACGAATATCATGAACTCTGGCAGAGAAGACGAACTCGCGAAGGTACCTACTTAAAGTTAAATTCTGAATTGCTCCCAAACTCTTGAACTTCGTAAATAATATGCTCAGAAACTCTCCAGAATTTGTACTGGAACTTTCTGCACCTGTTTTGTAAAACAAATAGCTGGAAAATCTGGAATTACGGCAACGTTATCTGTTTTTTGTTGTCTTGACAGACTGACAACAAAGTGATCCTATAAGGGTTCCGTTTTTAGGGTTCCGTACCTCAAAAGGAAAAACGGAACCCTCATAGGATCACTTCGTTGTCCGTCTGTCTGTCCGTCTGTCAAGACCTTTTTTCTGAAGAACGCGTAAAGGTATCAAGTTGAAATTTATACTAAATACTTGGGTCTACGGTTTCTTTCGGCTGTAAAAAAATAAAAGTTGTAAGTCAACGCAATCAAAAGATATGAACGTTTATGTCATATTTTGCGATTTCACAGGGAAATCAAAACCTATAGGGTACTTCCCGTTGACCTAGAATCATGAAATTTGGCAAAAGGCAAGGTCTTATAGCACATATACAGGAATAAATCTGAAAGTTACAAATTTGAAGTTATATCATTAAAAAAAAAAAAACTATTACAAACTTACATTTTGTAGTTGTAATGTATAGAAGAACCTTATAGTCAGCTACAAAGTTAAGTTTGTCTTTCAATATTTCAACTTTAAGTTTTGTTTGGACTCGCGCTCTGAGGGTTCTGTCCAACGGAACCCTCAGAGCACGAGTCCTACTCGTACTTGTCAGGTTTTTTTTTCATTTTGAGGTACGAAACCCTAAAAAATGATTTAAGGTTGAAAAACGGAAACGAAGATTCCTATCAACTATCAGCAGTGGACGTCTTCTGGCTGATGATGATGATGATGATCACTCCAATTCAGAAGTTTACATTGTAAATAAACGTTAATACCCTCTTTGTTGTGTAATTGCACGGACGTAAAATATCTACTCGCGTTTCCATTCCGTTTCCCTCGCGCTTTCATTGAAAAATTGAATTTTTCCTCCGAAAAGGATCCGCCCGTGCGGAACTGTTAAATAAAATGGTTAGCAATTAGGGTTACCATTCGCCAGGATGTTGGCATTCGGTTTTTTTACCTATAAAAATAATAAATAAACGCTACAGTAAACTATAAAAAATATGTCTTACTGACATAGGCCTCCCCCATCTCCAAAATCCCAAAATCCAAAAGGGCCGGTTGAAAGCGGCCTACATCCAGCGATTCCCTGCGGTCTCTTTTAGGTTGTCTGTCCACCTCGTGGGTGGACGTCCTACGCTGCGCTTACCGGTCCGTGGTCTCCATTCGAGAACCTTTCGGCTCCATCGGCCATCTGTTCTGCGTGCTATGTGCCTTGCCCACTGCCACTTCAACTTGCTAATTCGGTTCCGGTGGTTACATTCATAAAATCGAGACTAGGTACTAGGAAAAAATAAAATAATTGTAATCTATACTAATATTATAAAGAGGAAAGATTTGATTGTTTGTTTGTTTGTTTGCATTGAATAGGCTCCGAAACTACTGAACCGATTTGAAAAATTCTTTCACTGACGGGAAGCTACACTATCCCCGGGTGACATAGGCTATAATCTATACCCGTGCGAAGCTGGGGCGGACCGCTAGTAGCTTATATAGGTAGTAATAAACATCTAATTAAGGTATAAAATATAACTCAAACAAAATATGATTCTAACAATATTCTAACATAGACATAATTTTTTTTTTAAAACTTTAACAAAAACTAATAAAAACATACATAAAAAACTAACATTTGTACGCTGTAACAGGCAAGGACATGAGATACGTCTCCATTATTACGACCATGTATGCTACTTTATATGTATGTGTACCTACCATGTTCTGACAAATAAATAATTTTAATTTGACTTTCGGTCGTCTACGGATCTCCTCGACGGATCAGTTTTACGTTAGTATACCTACATTAGAAAATTCTTGAAAAAGAAGTACCTACTCCGTGATGATTAGTTTTCAGTTTACTAACACGGTAACCCTGGGTAACACTTAAATAAATTGTTAGCCAACTCGGGTGCCGAACTATTTCTATCCAACGCAATTTATATTCATATTTAACCGACTACTTTCGGGCTCGGCTGTATGTAGTTTTTTAATGTTTGTTGCCTCAGAACTCAGTCATTTATAAACCAAAAACTGTATAAGTACTTTCAGATTGGTCCCATAGAAATTTCATCAAAAACGGTCCAGTAGTTTGATAGCTGGTCGAGTTGGTAGTGAACCTGCCTTCTGAGCTTGGGGGCGTGGGTTCGATTCCCACCTAGGACAAACATTTGTGTGATGAACATTTGTGTTTGTTCTATATCTGGGTGTTAATATCTATTTAAGTATGTATTTAAACCTATATATGTATATATATCAGTCTCTGGCAGCCATATCACAAGCTTTACTTAGTTTGGGGTCAGATGACCGTGTGTGAAAAAATGTCTCGAATATTTATTTATTATTATTTATTTTACATTAAAACTAGCTGACCTGACAGACGTCGTCCTGTCTTAGAACTGTCAAACGCGCGAAGTTAAAATCGTCAATAAGCTTTCTTTCTGCGCAATTTTATTAATTTTTCTTTCCATAAGAATCTTCTACAAAGTATTAGAAAACTTTTAAAAAAGATGATTGAAATCGGTAAAGTTGTTCTCAAGTTACGGCGTGACCAATGTAAATAGGGATTCATTTTTGCATATATATATCTATACTCTATACTAATATTATAAAGAGGAAAGATTTGATTGTTTGTTTGTTTGTTTGCATTGAATAGGCTCCGAAACTACTAAACCGATTTGAAAAATTCTTTCACTCACGGGAAGATACACTATCCCCGGGTGACATAGGCTATAATATATACCCGTGCGAAGCTGGGGCGGACCGCTAGTATATAATAATTAGATAGTAACTGGAAAAATATGGCATCCAAAGCAAGGAAATATGGCACCTTTTTTGAATTACCCGCTATCCTACAACAACCGCGATTAAATCTGTGATAAAAATTAGGTAGGCCTACTTGGTATGTTAATCCAGGGTATAATTAGACTACCTCTATAGTATCCCCGATATCAGAGTTTTTAGGCTACCTGAAGGTCTCTGACATGACTTAGAATTCGCAGAAGACGCAGAAAACACATTACACAACACTCTACACAATACCTAAGTGTTCCAATGCCAGGAATTTAGCATGGGTAACTTTAAAATATTTAAATACTTATTCAGTTAAATTAACTTTGTTTTTCATATTTTCTTTGTTACAAATTCTTTAGTAAACACGAAAGAGACTAGATCCTGCAACACAGGCTTCGCCTAGTGTAGGGTCTAGGGCGCAACAGGTAGTTTTTATAATCTAGACTAAGTTAAAAATATATATTATTTAAGTAAACATTTTTGTAATATGTAAGTCTTACTGAATAAACTAAACTAAAAAAAAAAAAAAAAATGTTCTTAGGATTTTTGTGAATACTTCTTTGAACAAAGATATTGCATATAATTATACTAGTTTTTTTAAATTGATAATTATTCTAAGCTGTGCAGGTTACTTTCACCTTGGAAGTCTTAAAACTTCGCACCCGGCTGCTACTATGTCTTATCTGTGACCCGGGCCAATAAATATGCAACGGAATATAGATGCGTATATCTTATGCTATCTCTATATTATGCTAAAAGCCTTGGACGGTTACAAAACTGACAGTGACAATAGACAATAGACATTTTTTTATTTATGGAAGAAAATAAAACATTTTTAAGAATTAATAGAAATAAATACACACATTACAAATTGTTTTCCTCCACAAACCGGTTCCAACTCAGCATAATGCTGGTTGCGAACAACCAGCGCTGGTCTTCCGTTGGAGCCGCCGGTGACATCACCCATGGCCAACATTACACCCAACAGTACACGACAAATTGAATAATAATATAGGAACAACAACACAATACATAACAAACTAACATTTAATATAAACAAACCATAACATAAATACATAATACTAATAAGGTAATTCGCACTATCCATCAGTGGTCCTTCAGTCTATTCGAAATTACGACTCTTACAAAAACTTGGACCGTAACCTAAATGTTACCTAATCTTATTTTCATCTACCCTACGTAGAGCAACATTCCCCGGGAACTGAGCGAAGCCTACGTAATTATAATTAGTTTACCGAACTGTATTTGTACGTTAGCGTCTGGTCTAGGCAGTGTGGGCGTAGCTAGGAAGGGGCACGTGGGGGCAAAGCCTACTCCGAGAAAATCTAAAGCTCTTCGACAACTTGAGAAGAAACTAAATGAGAATATTAAAAAAAAATGTGAAGCCAAAAAGGACATGTACAATAGTTCAGGGGGCTACTTACAGCCTCTAAGCTAACTAATTTCAGTATTACAATGAACTTTTTTGTTGTTCTAAGAGAATAGAAGCCTAATTTGTTTTAATCTGAACTGAAATAACTAAAAAATCAAGTGCTTAATCTTATTATAGAAACTGACGTGGTTTTAACACATTTTATTTATATTACACGGTCGGAGTGCCCGGCTTAATCTTACGTGAGTAATTCCCGTGTAATATAAATAAAATGCTTAATCAATTTTTTTTTTTACTGAAATGGTCTGAATTGATGATTTGATTGGTCTGAAAGCCTAATTTGTTTTACTGTATCAACTGGTCATATTTTTACTGAATTTAAGATTTTATTTACTCATAAGAATTTACAAATTCACTTATTGAGAAAACACCGTATAAATAAGTAAGTTAGCGCTATTGGGCGTAGTTCACAGACATAATATATAATCAAACAATACATATAATTAAATTAACAAAACAATAAAAATTTTAAAGTCAAACTGTTAGATAGTCAACATTAGAGGGTAGATTTACAAAGAAAAAAGAAGAGAAAGTTTTTTTTTTAATTTGCCTTTTTATACATAGATTTATAAGAACGGTACGGTAACGACGGTGACTTACTAACTCGAAATGTAACGTACAATGTGTTTTTAAATAAAAATAAAAATAAAATAATAACCGTCTTCACAATGTTCGGTAGTTTTATTTTATGTTTGTTACCTCAGAACTCCGGTGTTTATAAACCGATTTGGAAAATTATTTGAATTCTTATTAGTTAGAATGGATATATGTACTTTCAGATTGGTCCCATAACAATTTCATCGAAATCAGTTTAGTAGTAATATTTTTAGTTTAAAAAATTAAAAAAATGTTATCTCGAAATATACGAAATGCGTATATACTAATTTAAAAGTAGGTTTGTTAAATTAATTATAACGATTATAATTCGGTATGCTAAAAAAAATTAACCTATGCCAATTCCGAAACCATTTCGAGTTTTTGTTACAAACCCTTATTTTTCTACTCTGACCTTTTAAAACGATAAGATGCCATTTATTTTAACAAAAAACTAAGAAATCATTCGACTTTTATTGGCCTCTAAATGACGTCACGTTTTAACATTTTATTATCTGTGCTTTTTAAGAATAAAAAAATATAATACATTTGACACACTGTTCGTCACACAGAAAATATTTTTCTTTCATATCTGTGGTTTTACAGTCTACTTCATCCAGAGTTGCCAACATGGGGTGTTTTTCCCTAAGCGTAGGGAAAAATCATGTGAAATGGTTTTTTCGGGGAAATAAATATCTGATTTAGAACGTTTTTACTGAAAGCACCTACTTAATAGAATTAATTTTCACCACGTCAGATTAATTTGTTTTTATTATGGGTGGTACTCACAACGATATATAATGTTAAACATATTTTAATATGTCATTTGATGTATGATTAATAATTTACATTCAAACATGATGTCTCAACCTAAGAATAAAAAACACAGAACCTTAATAATCGAACAAATAAAATACTAACATCAATAAAATATTGTTGTTTGCAAATCAGTGAGCTAGTAACCCTAGGGTTTCCATAAACAAACAAGCAGTCATTAGATGTCATTGTCACTGTCAAAGTATGTTCTAATGTCTTTTTATTTTTACTCGCGTGCTTTTTTTGGCTTCTCAACGCAACTACATATTTGTGCAAAAAAGTGACGTCATAGGTTTCAAATTTTCAAAAAAATATTATAAAATAACTACTGAACATAAAACAAAAATATTGAAATTAGTTTCTTATAATGACCTAATCTAAGAAATAAAAATATAAAAAAAATACCAAAAAAAAACTTTACATACCGAATTCATATAGTCTTGTGCTTGACTGCTATCTAGACTGATGGTAAGCGAATGCTTACCTAGAAGAAACCGATTCGCTCGCGACTTGAAGACGCGCTCTTTCAATCTGTGCCCACCCCCAAAATCCTAGATACGCCCACGCTAGACTGCCTAGGTCGCGGAGACTTTTGGAGGGCGGTCTGAGGACGCAGCGCTGTTTGTTTATACCTGGTGTACTTGAGATTCTGATAAATATAGCCTAGAGGTTTTTTGTAGCCTTCGATAAATTGTATTCTTTTGAAGTTGTCTACGTTTCAAGTATTTCGACCTGGAAAAACAAGTTTCTACAACAAGTATAAATTGGAAATTAAAAAAAAATACTATAAAAGAGCTTATCATCTTTTTTTTTAATTATAAATAGGCTTGCACTTGGCCGCCAACTCGCCTGATGTTAAGCGATGATGCGGTCTACGACGGAGCACAAATTTTGAAATCGGTTTTTTAAATAGATACCTACTTAGTTATAAAACCTATTTAGCATTATTTCTAGCTCTTTGTGCTACAAACATTAATTTGTTTCCTCATACAGCAACACAACCCAGTTAACGTTGACGTAAATCTACATTGTAACAATGCTTTGCACAAAAGAATAGAAAAAAAAAACCCTTCATGTAACTTCTCTGTACTTGCCACAAAACCGCACCACAGAATAAAAATACACAGACTACTATCATCATCATCATTTCAGCCATAGGCCTCCCCCATCGATCTCCAAAAGGGCCGGTTGGAAGCGGCCTGCATCCAGCGTTTCCCTTCGGTCTCTTAGGTCGTCTGTCCATCTTGTGGGCGTCCTACGCTGCGCTTACCGGAACACATAAATTAAATTATTTTACACTAGCGGTCCGCCCCAGCTTCGCACTGGTATAGATTATAGCCTATGTCACCCGGGGATAGTGTAGCTTCCCGTCAGTGAAAGAATTTTTCAAATCGGTTCAGTAGTTTCAGAGCCTATTCAATGCAAACAAACAATCAAATCTTTCCTCTTTATAATATTAGTATAAATAATTTCGTTTTATTTTACATTAAAATGGTTCCTGAGTAATCTGGAGTTCTATCATTTGTTACGTTATTGTTGTGAGGCGGGCGTCGACTCGTGCGCATCTCTTCCTGCAGGCGTAGATACATACGCATTTGTAAAAAACGAATTGTAAAAACTTCTTCAGATTTGGAGAATAATGCGTTTTAGACGGTCTGTTTTCACCGAATTATTATAACGGGAAAAGTTTCACCAATCATAAACATGAGTGAATTGAAACTAAAATTACATTAAACTTATTTATATCCTCAAATATTTCAAAACAAAATATACATTTGGCTTTGGTAAATATTGTTAATTTATGCTTAAAGCTGAGCGTTTTATTAAATACTAGCTACCTGCCCGCCCAGCTTCGCACGGGTGTAATTTACATGCGAAGCCGGGGCGGGTCGCTAGTTGTATATATAAACCTTCCTTGAAAATGTATCTAATTAATGGTGAAAACCGCATCAAAATCCGTTGCGTGGTTTAGGAGGAGTTAGCGGCCATACAGACACACAGACAGACGCGGAAAGCGACTTCAATTTATACTATGTAGAGATAATAAGTAATAAATCTTTAAATAACGGGGTATTTTAAGGAAATTTTAAATAAAAAAAAATTAAATTGACGTGGCATTTGAGATTTTATATTTAAATTCAAATTCAAATTCAAAATATTTTATTTCGGACAACTAAAAATCCATTGGGTTAGTACAAACAAAACTTAGAACTATTGTTAGATAAAATACAAAAAAAATCATACAAAAAGAAAATAATAATATTTTTTCACGCACCCTCGGAACATCTGCACTAATAACGACTGAGTAAGAAATAATATACTTCCTACTCAGCCATCACCCGCACAAAATGCCCGAGTATAGGCGCGTGAAAATCTTCGGCCACTATATTTAAGATGCTGTTCGGACTTCCCCGCACCCTCCTCATTAGTGATGCCACTTTCTTTCGAATGACGGCATGAAAACCGTCAGTTCGAGTTTGTGCGAACATTTCGGAGGCACTGCAAAAACGGGGAAGTCCCAACATCATCCTCAAAATATTATTGTATTGGACGCGTAGGGTATTGAACGATTTTTTGGTATAGCTGATCCATAGACTACCCGTGTACAGACCTTGGCAATACGCCTTAAATAGCGTTATTTTGACTTGGTCTGAACAGCGAGCGAATCTACGGGCCAGCATATTACCGCGGATCGCCAGAGCCCTACGCTCCCTTTCAATGTCAACATCGTCCCTAAGGTCGTCGGTAAGATAATGTCCCAGATATTTCAGCTGAAACACCCTGTTTATGTTCATGCCCTTTAGGGTAATGGGTGGGAAGGATTCGGGACACCTACCGGCGGCCTTAAAAACCATGTATTCACTTTTTTTTACATTATATGTGAGGCCGTGCGACGCAGCGTAGACCTCACAGACTTTTAACAGCTCCCCGAGAGCCCCAGCAGTCGGACTCAGCAGCACCATGTAAAAAAGTATGGTTGACATTATACTTTGGTGATATGTGGCTGGATATGATTCAGATCGCCATTGTCTCTCGTGACGCGACTCTGTGAAGATTTTTGTCATCTCCTATGAGTTGTCCATCTGTGTATTGTAATCCGTTAGCGCACTATGTATTTCATATCTCCCAAGCATTATGCAGGTTGCCTGGCGCAGCTTGAAAGCAATATATCAAGCGAACAACTGTGCAGGGGGTCTAGACAAGAGCCACACACAGTTAGCGTTCACGCCTGCGGAAAGATGAAATTGTATGAAAATGACATTGACAATGACATTAGCATGAGAGAAATTATCTCAAGCTAATGTCATTTTCATACAATTTCATCTTTCCGCAGGGCTCTTCTCTAGACCCCCAGGGCGCCATGGAGGTTTGGTCGGTTTCACTCACGCACGCTGACGTATACGCGCTGACAATGATAGTTTTTTTATATTTAATGGGCTTGCGTTTGACCGCCACCTCGCTTGATGTTAAGCGATGATGCGGTCTACGTTGGAGAACGCTTGCCTAAAAGAAACCGATTCACTCGTGATTTGAAGACACCCAGGTTGTAACCATCGGGGAACACCCATTCAGGCAGCGTATTCCACATACTAGCAGTTCGCACAATAAATGTGGAATCAAAACGCTTCGTACGGGTTTTCGGGAATGTTTATTAAGCTATGCCGTTTTCAAGAATCAATCTGTTGTACAACCTGAAGACTGAGAGACACTAGGGCTGGCTCCCAGCTCTTGTTTTTGATGTGAAACATCTAGTGGCGCGCCTTGGCAGTAAAACCGACCGTGGCGGTATACGATATAACGCTATTATGCCGTCATGTTACACATCTGCCGGGCTTGCTGCCAACTTATTTAATAAACGGGTTATCAGCCCCTGACTTAAAAAATTAAGGTGACCTATTTTCTACTCATCCTTATCTGATCTTCATCACTCGAAGAACCGATAACCGATGGGGAAGAAAGGTTCTTGAGTGGAGACCACAAACCGAAAGACGCAGCGTAGGTAGGCCTCCCACTAGATGGACCGACGACATTGTGAGAGTCGCGGGCATCCAGTGGATACAAAAGGCAGGCTGTCGTTCAGTGGGAAGGTCATTTGGCTGATGATAATAATTTTCAACTCCATGCCAGCAGAAGAAACAATATATTAAATCCCTTGAGTGTAATAATTCGTAATCCAAGCAAGTATGTTTCTGGTCACAGAAGGTACGATCATATTTACTGTCCCCTAGGCTTTCATGTTTGCGATGGTACGAGGTCACGTGGTGCGCGATTACAGAAGGCTGGGGCTAGGTAAGGGGAGGCTTTGAACCGTGTAATATGGAATCGTATTCATTTACACAGGGTTACGCGGAAAGGGTGTACTAAGCCGAAACTAGTTTATACTCATCTTTGTGAACAACTTTTACTATGGGACCAATCCCGAATTCCGAAATAAATATTAGCTGTCCCATACATCCTATGGGGATGCTAACGGTGTAAAGACATTTTCTTGTTGAAATTTTCTGACGATGGAGTAGGATAAAAAAAAAAAAAAAGTCTCGTTTTTTTCTTTCTGTTTTTCACCAAAATAAGACGCATATCAACATAAAAACTTACTTTAAAACGTATGCAATGTTGTTAAAAAGAATGCACATTAAAATTATTTAAATCAATTTTTTTTGGTTTTTTTTTAACCTATACTGTCCCACTGCTGGGCAAAGGTCTCCCCCATCTCCTTCCATAAATCTCGGTCCTTCGCCACCTCTTGCCAACCTCTCCGGAATGAGTCAAGATCGTCACGCCAGCGCTTCTTGGGCCTTCCTTGACTGCGCCGTCCATCTGGCACCCACTGTGTGACGATCCTGGCCCATCGGTCGGGATGCTTTAATTTTAATCATACTCGGCGATTTTGTTTAATTTTTTTTAAAGAGTCGTTAAATTTTTTAATACCGTCCGTTGAGGCTTATTATTTTTAGATATGACACCTGGGTTCGTGACTTCTGTTATACATTTTGTTAACTTAGCTAAACACAATAATATATTATATAACACTTTTTCTCCAATTTCCAGCAGTTGACGTCCTATGGCTGAAATGATGATGATGATACATAATACTGGGAAAGGAAATGGAGGGACATTGTAATGTAACTCCAATTTTAATATAGGTACATTGTAAGTAATGTAACTCTTTGGGTTAAGTGATCCCAGTGTGCAAACTTTAGCTAACCTCTACGGCAAAGCCCTCCGAAATCTCGTCTTCCGCAACTAGGTCATCTCATGAGCAGTGGGATTATAAAGAAAATAGCTTACGCGAAATAACTCAAATCTTTTTACGAATACGGAGTGAGTTGACAAACTAAATGAGATGTAACGAGAATCCATTAGTTGTAGCCGCGTTTCAAATCGTGTTCCAAATCGCGTACGTGGCGTTGGATGTAACTAGGACGGGGGCAAGAGGGGCGCTTGCCCCCTGGATCATAATTATGATCTTCAAATCACGAGTGAATCGGTTTCTTCTAGGCAAGCGTGCTCCGTCGTTGACAACATCAGGCGGAGATGGCTTCCAAACGCAAGTCCATTACTAATAAAAAAAATGGAGATACTTATTCAAATTCAATAGTACAAAAAAACAGTCGTAGGGACTACACGTCAGAAGTGAAAACATAAGTCATAAGAGATGGCGCTGTATTAAAAAATTCATCATCATCATCATCAGCCAGAAGACGTCCACTGCTGAACATAGGCCTCCCCCTTTAACCACCACACTGAACGACAGCCTGCCTTTTGCATCCACTGGATGCCAGCGACTCTCACTATGTCGTCGGTCCATCTAGTGGGAGGCCTACCTACGCTGCGTCTTCCGGTTCGTAGTCTCCACTCAAGAACCTTTCTTCCCCATCGGTTATCGGTTCTTCGAGCGATGTGGCCTGCCCATTGCCACTTCAACTTGCAAATTTTAACAGCTATATCGGTGACTCTGGTTCTTTGGCGAATATCCACGTTTCGGATTTTATCGCGCAAAGAAACTCCGAGCATAGCTCTCTCCATTGCCCGCTGAGTGACTCTGAGTTTTTCCAAAAGGCCAACAGTTAAGAACCACGTCTCAGTACCATATGTCATCACTGGCAACACACACTGGTCAAAAACCCTCGTCTTGAGGCACTGTGGTATCTTGGACGAGAAGATGTCACGCAATTTCCCGAACGCTGCCCATCCGAGTTGGATTCTTCGGGCGACCTCTTTGCTTAAGTTGGACTTACCTAACTGAACAATCTGTCCAAGATAGGTGTAATGGTCAACAACTTCTAGAGTATCGTTCCCAACGACTATCGGCACGGGTTTAACATGATTATTAAAAAATTACGGATACATATATCTGTGATTTGAGTTCAGTGCTTTTTCCCTATCTCAAAAAGTGCCCAACGTGCCTAACAAGTTAAGTTAAGTTATTTTTAAATAAGATAAAAATATTATGGCGCGCGATTCTAGGTAGATGAGTAGATGTTTACTTATTCTCTGCGTCCGTGGTTTTTCCCGCGATTAATTATATTAGTTTTCCCCCATTTTTTTAATGGCCAGATTAAAATATATAGGTAGTACAACTTAACGGTTGCCCGCAACTTCGTGTACGTTCATATAAACTGGAACGTGGAATGCTAAAATAAGCTATGCTCACCCCCACATCTTGCGAAGCTAGAAATTCCACACCGTTCGATTTTACGCTACTTTATTCCGCAGACCTGCAAGGTGTGGAATGTCCTTCTCCCAAAGGTCTTTCCGCCGAGCTTCAACATGAAACGTTTCCCAAAAATCTTCCCGCCTAACTCCAACATGAAGCGTTTCAAAAAGGGTGTCTACAACTATCTCTCCGGGCTGGTACAGCCCCGTCAACACTGTTAGTGTTGCGGTGTCCATAGGCGGTGGTTTCTGCTTACGATCAGGCAAACCGTAGGCTTGTTAGCCGCTCTAAAAAAAAAACTTGATGAAACTAGTACGTAATTATGTGGAAGGACATACGACGTTTCCGTCCCGAAAATTTTGATAAAGCTATTCTAAAAAGTGTTAACTATGTGATGTGCACTACCAGAAGAGCTGAAGACTCTGTATATTTCTTATGCCCCCCCCCCATGATTTAGTGAGGATCCTAACTCCGTCCACGTACGATGCTTGGAATCGCAGTAAAACTTGGCAAACGTCACCGAAGCCCTTTTGGTAGAGTTATTCTGAAGGAGGCCAACCGTGAAGTTACAACCAGCGAGGGCCGCATTCTGGTGGCTATCTTGATTCGACCTGTTTTTACTCGATCGATAATTTCAAGTTACTGGTCGAACTCGATCAGAGACTTGAAATTACATTTTAAACAAGCACAGGAAGGTCAACATACTTATTTGTATTTTGTATTTGTATTTATTTATTCAACTAGCACGGTTCAAAAACCAATTACACTAATGACAGACAATATTACATAACTAACTAACTAAGGTACACTAGCGACCCGCTCGCCCGGCTTCGCACGTATGTAATTTACGTGCGAAGCCGGGACGGGTCGCTAGTTATACATTCAAACCTTCCTCTTGAATTATTCTATCTAATAAAAAAACCGCTTCAAAATTCGTTGCGTGGTTTTAAAGATTTAAGCATACATAGGGACGGGCAGACAGCGACAGCGACTTTGTTTTATACTATGTAGTGAGGCAAGTTTAAGTGGGGTTATATAAAAGGCTCTACCGAATATATTTGTGGTGTGAACCCTCAGACAATGTCACACTTGATGGACTGTGCAGCGTGTCCTACAACTTGCACCCTAGACGACCTGAATGAAGCCACAGAGAGTGCCACTGGGGCAAAGTTTCGGTCTAAAACTTAATTTGAAGACAAAGTTTTACGAAACATTGACTCGAAAGAGGAAGAAGTTCAAGAAAAGCTTGCAAAATGACTAAAGTCTAAAAATAAGCTTAGGTATTAATCGTAAGTGAAGGATCTGGAAAAATTTAATAACTTCCTCAGCATTAAACCCGTAGGAGTTCGACGTTAATGAATATTTAATTATGCGTTGAAACTCGACTTTACATCCTTTTTAGAACTTAAATTGTATCTTCAAAGAATTGCGGTGCTCCGCATCCGAACGAGCCCTACAAGGTGTTTTTTTCCATATTCTATTTTTGTTACTCGATATTTTGACAATTATTACAGTATGGGCACTTGATACGAAACGATTTAGCTCGCCGACGATATTAAAAGAATCGTTGCTACTTCCTTACATAAAAGCTTGTCCTAATGTTTTATTTATGACACACTAGCGACCCGCCCGCCCGGCTTCGCACGGGTGTAATTTACGCGCGAAGCCGGGGCGCGTCGCTAGTTATGCATATAAACCTTCCTCTTGAAACACACTATCTATTAAAAAAAACCGCTTCGAAATCCGTTGCGTAGTTTTAAAGATTTAAGCATACATAGGGACGGACAGACAGCGACAGCGACTTGTTTTATACTATGTAGTGATAGTGATAATAGGTTAAGCGAAAGATATAACTAAAAACATGAAAAAAAAAATTAAAAAAAAAAATTGCTGATATTTTTCTGAGATATGTGTTCAAAGTTTTTGGTGGAAATGCGCTGTCCCGCAAATCGCGTATTAGTATAGCTTTTGTATGGCGCGCGGGTGATTCGCAAGAAGTGGCTCCAAAAACATAATTTGTTTGGCTAATTTTTTTTTATTTTTTTCTGAATATAAAATAACATACGTTGTAGAGGCCTCTAATGCCTACGTTGATGTGTTATTGGCCCTGAAATATATCTTCGGCATCAACCATTTCCCACCAACAGCTAAACAGTGTAATCTCACTAATCCGGCACTATTAAAAACCGGAGGGTGCCGGATTATTGGAATGTTCGGATTACTGGGTTATACTGAAAAAGTCATAGGTAATAAATAAAATAAAGCATTTCATAGAGAGAATAAATGTATGTAATGTATTATGGAACAATTGAATTGTAAACTAGTCTCACTTGAAAGAAACAATACGTTAGCACGTGATAAGTTTTGAGGTTAGACTGCTAGTCGATGACGCAGCGACCAAAACGCACACGTATAGAGGGGTAAGGGCGGCGTGGGCGGAGGGTGCCGGATTATTGGACGTGCCGATCTATCGAAGTGCCGGATTAGTGAGATTATACTGTATTTATATATAGGTCTCATCATAGCGCCATCTTTTATTTACTACCCTTACTGGTTACAAACTAATATAATTTTCATAACGTAGCAAGTCACGTCATAGGACCTCATGATTATAACCGCTCCAGACTTTCTTGTACTATTTTTTCTGTGCTGTGGTTTATTTCCACCGTGACTTGGAGATTGTGCTCTCGATAGCGTGTAAGGGTTTTTTGGACGTCTTTATTACAAATTCAAGTGTAGCGGCATTTCAGAACTCAAGTGGATGACGAACTTTTACCAGTGGTAAGTACCCACTTGTAAGAAAGGGCAAGTGCCTTTATCAACTGAACAAAATACAAGGTACTACAAAAACAGTTAGACTGCCCATAGACCGTTGAAGGTCTAAAGACAATAAAATTGCTCAAGCCCACTATCAGTCGGCAGCGTACCCAGCATGCTGGCGGCATTACCACGCTGAATGGAAATACAATGCACTTGTAAGCAGTTTTCATCTGATATCAGGGCGCTTGAAACGGTTAAAGACTAGTTGAGCTGGTTATTTCAAACCAGCAGACGGGCTGCATGATGGGAAGCAGCCGCCGTCGTCTATGAATACCTGTAACACCAGAGGCATCACAAATACGACTCTTTAAGACTAATAACTCACCTTATGAAGAAACCCATGTTGTAGCTTCTAGGAAACATCGTGGAAGGTTAAAAAAAGCTCAATTATCTGAAGTGACGAGACGAGCAAGCCGCTCGCCTGATGGTTAGCGGCATGCTTGCTCATAACGTTAAATTATGAGCCATGATCAATTGATCATATATTAGCAGAATTTACTATGTTAATTTTATTTCCACTCAGAAATTTATTTTGTGTGAAAATTTTGAAAATGTGCGAAACAGATAGCTCTGTGAGCGCGGCCTTAATTAATGTCATCGTTACTACATGAAAAGAAAAATGAACTTCATTTCTAATTTTAGCAATTTAGTATTAAAAACTTGGGTGGGACGAAACTTCATCTTTTTGATATCTGATACTAATGAGGCAACATTTTTAAACAGCACGAAAAGTGAGACGCTTTGTGGAAAAATATTTGACTGTATTAAAAATATGATTCATGTTGGAGAAATCCTAGAAAGTTATGATAAAAAAAAAACCTGTCAAGTACGAGTTAGACTCGCGCTCCGAGGGTTCCGAAGCCACAGAGCGCAAGTCCATAAATAATATTGAAAGACAAACTTAACCTTGTAGTGCACAATAAGGTGCTTCGGTACAACACTGACAAATAAATATTTTGAATTTGAATTTGAATTTGTACATACTAACTACAAAATTTAAGTTTGTAACCTCAAAACTTTTTTTTTTATATAAGTAACATAAATTATCAATTTTCGGATTTTTTCCTTTATAAGTGCTATACGATTTTTTGCCTAATTTCATGATTCTGGGTCTACGGGAAGTACCCTATAGGTTTTGATTCCCTTCCCTGTCCTAGCGTTGATCTAAATAAGAACGTTCAATCAAGGTTCATAATGCCTGTTAACAGATTTTCCTTTTCTTTTCAGTTCTATTTACTTCTCTTTTCTGTGAATTCGAGGAACCACTTCTATCAATACGACTTTCCTAAACGATATCTATACGGCTGCCATATTGAAACAGAAACGTTATCTGCTATCAGCATAAACAATGGCGACTGTCGCCTAATCTGTGGCGTTTACGATCATCGATAAAATATTTGGCGCGATGACGTCACCCGGTCCGAATGCCCCTTTATCGGAAAATGGCGATGACGTAACGATGTGGATCTATTAAGTAAGCATGAGCGAGCGTTTTGGAACCGCGCCGATTTGGAAAGGTTATGGTCGTGCAGTCAAGGATGTCGCACAAGTTTTAGGTCTTACGCCGGTAGCACACCTCCGCCGCGTGTTTTGGAACCGCGCCGATTTGGAAAGGTTATGGTCGTGCAGTCAAGGATGTCGCACAAGTTTTAGGTCTTACGCCGGTAGCACACCTCCGCCGCGAAACTGTGGCAGCGAAACCAACACTAAGTTTAAATGTAAACCTTATATCGTATAACATACAACAGTAATTTAAACAGCAAAGTTGAAACGGAGGCGCCGCTAGACACGTTTGTTTTTCTCCTACGCGTATTTAAAACTCTGCTGTAAGAAACATTACATAAGATTCGTATATCTACTAGTAGCAGTTTCGCTGCTACGGCTTCGTGGCGGAGGTGTGCTACCAGCGTTACTAGACTTTTTAGGGTACCGTACCCAAATAGTAAAAACCTACCCTATTACTATTACTATTACTAAGCCTACGTTGTCTGTCTGTTTGTCTGTCTATCTGTCCGTCTATCTGTCTGTCAGTGCGTCCGTCCTACCTATTAACGGCTATGTCTTTCGAACCATAATAGATAGCGAGTTGAAATTTCCACAGAATATGTAATGTTACGGCGGATTAACTAACAACTAATAAATAAAAAAGTCAAAAAGTCAAAACGAAAGGGTCCTTGCAGCAAACGTGTTTTTTAAACGTATTTTTGTATTATTAGCTTTAAAAAACAGTAATACGTACAAGCGTCAAACTTAGCATGATTATAGTGCACACTTTAAAGCATAACAACAAATAATAAATAGTGGTCAAGTGCGAGTCGGTGACAAGTTTCTGTTTATTACCAAGTTATAATTGTGTTATACTGAAGCGCCTGTAGCAAACTAATTAACTGTGAATGTTGCTTCGACAATTTTGGAAGGCGTTATAATAACTGGTAATTCGGTTACTTGGACAACCTTATTGTATTTTGTGGTGGTACGGAACCCTCAGTGCGCGAGCCCGACTCGCGCTTGGCCGGTTTACTTAATTTGATCGACGCAGCTCTGAAGTGCATCTGTATTTATTTCTATACGGAGTAGTGACGTAATGTGGAGCATGAGAATTGGTTCAGCAACCTTTACTAACGCAATGTCTAATTAATTAAACAAGCTAGTAGCCTAGTGTTATACAAGGTTATACGGAAAGAGTATGCTAAGCCGAAAGGGGGAAATTTTTCATGATGACGAGTATAACGAACTCTTTTCGGCTAAGAATGAGTACGGTGATCGGCTTATTTCAGTTTATATGCGTGACCTTGTAGATAGATGGTTGACGGTTTTAAATCTATATCATCATCATTATCATCAGCCAGAAGACGTCCACTGCTGAACATAGGCCTCCCCCTTTAACCTCCACACTGAACGACAGCCTGCCTTTTGCATCAACTGGATGCCCGCGACTCTCACAATGTCGTCGATCCATCTAGTGGGAGGCCTCCCTACGCTGCGTCTTCCGGTTCGTGGTCTCCACTCCAGAACCTTTCTTCCCCATCGGTTATCGGTTCTTCGAGCGATGTGACCTGCCCATTGCCACTTCAACTTGCAAATTTTAGAATAAGAATAAGAATAGAATAAGAATATTTATTTACCAAAATAAGTACAGAGGTGCTTAACTAATAAATTAAATACTAGTCGTTAGTGGTTCCGTACTACGTCTAAAATAGGTTGGCAGTGAACCCCAAACTAGGCACAAGGTCTGTTTCTTGGGGCTCGAGTGCGCGGTTACCGGAAAAAGTACAGTGTAAATTGTTATATATATTTATAGTTATATATATTATTTATATATATCTATAATAATTATACCTATCTATATAATACATCTATAATATTTTATATAAATCTATATATATATGTATATAAAAGCCAAATTCACCTACTCACTCTTGACCTACGAAGCTGAAATTTGGCAAGTAGATTTCTTATAGGGTGTAGAGTCCGCTAAGAAAGGATTTTGCGAAAGGGCTGAATTAAGGGGTGCAACTGCATGTGCCCCCACTTGCACTTTTAAAGGTTTATATGAAACTAGCGAACCACCCGCCCGGCTTCGCACGGGTGTAATTCACGTGCGGAGCCGGGGCGGGTCGTTAGTTATATATATAAACCTTCCGTGAAAATGTATCTAACTAATGGTGAAAACCGCATCAAAATCAGTTGCGTGGTTTAGGAGGAGTTAGCGGCCATACAGACATACAGACAGACGCGAAAAGCGACTTTAATTTATACTATGTAGAGATACGCGTACAAAGTCGCGGGCAACAGCTAGTAAATGATAAATCTGAAAGCATGTCGGTGGTCCATCGCGGAATTATTCGCGATAAAAAAAATTATGCAAGCATCGTATACGTTGCCGTAATTCCGCAAGTTGCAACTGCTCATTTATAATTCTGAGTCACTGCAAAGTCATAAACCTTTGAAAGCAAACGATTAAAACGTTCATTATGAGTTACAAAGTAGAGACGTGATGCCTCATAATAAGATTAAGTGCCTTAATTTCTACCAATTGTCTTGATCCAATTCGGAGATATAAAAGGCGCCGCAAATCTCTTTTTAACCGACTTCCAAAAAGAGGCGGTTATCAATTCGACTGTTATGTTTTTTTATTTATTTATGTTTGTTACGTGATTACTCCGCCAATTTAGAATTGTTTTTGATGATTCTTTTTTTGGTTGGTACGTCTTATCTCATAGGTTTTATCAACATTGATTCATCGCTTTTTGAAAAATCTACAAAAACTACAAAAAAATTACGATAAGAAACGAATTCAATGTACATTGCACAGTGCCACCAACTTAGCTGTTAAGGTGGGCAAAATTGGAACTACAGTTATTTCTTGGTGAATTTCATACTTTGTTCTCCACTAGCGACGCTGTCAACTGAACAGCAAACATAGAGGAACTGTTCCTACAACAGAACTTCAAAAAAACAAAGTGTCTTCATGGCGACCGGGCCCTGTTGTTTTACGTTAAATTTTTCAAGACCATGGATACAAAGTATTTCAGTCGTAATATTCAGTTTGTAAATATAGTTATATATGCTTTAATTCTTCCTGGGAAATACTAATTTTGATTGAAATTATTTGATAGAACATGGCTTAAATTCTTCCAGGATGATACTAAACGAATTTTGATAAAAATTGATTGTTTTTTATTTCATAAAAAGAGCTTTTGTTTGGCCACGAACTCCTTGATGTTAAGCGATGCGGTCTACGTTGGAGCACGCTTGCCTAGAAGAAACCGATTCACTCGTGATTTGAAGACACCCAGATTGTAACTATCGGGGAACACCCATTCGAAACAATGCTTAAATTCTTCCAGGACAATACAAAGCTATTTATTTTTTATTCGTATCACAAATTGAAAGTGACACCCTTAACACTACAAAATATATTATACAAGGAACGTTTTGCGTCCATTCTAGAAGCAAGCCAAAATGAATAAGACTGTTAAACTTATAGTTTGGTACATTAACACAACAAAGTGAATACTATAACTACACACTAATTAAAAATACACACTACACATCAATTACACACACTAATAATATTATATATTTGACAGATATGTATAATTTTTTTCAAGATGATACAATTTGCATGATCTTATTCCCTCCTGCCCATTTTGCTATCGGCCTGCCAGAGTGGACGCGAAAAATCGACACAGCTTTATGGTTGACATTCATATGGTTGAGTTTTTGAGCTGCTCTGAATCAAAGAGCATTAAATTCGTAATATCTTCAGTGGAATACAGATGAGACGACGGCGTGCCTAACGCAGTGACAGAATATTAAGTTTTCCAATGATATTGACATGGCTCAGAGAACGTTGCCCTCTGTCTCAGCTTTGAGTAATGTTAATAAAAAAGTCGACTGAAGAATATCTAATCATTTTAAATCTTTAGCTTGCTTTATGGTATACTAGCTGCGCCCCGCGGTTTCACCCGCGTAGTGATGAAAAATGGTGATGATGATGATGGTGAAAAGTATCCTTCGGCCCTTGAACTATATCCATGCAAAAATCAGTCGATCGCAGGTCAATCCGTGTCTCTGTTGCTGCGTGAAAGAGGAACAAACAAACCAACATATTTTCGCCATTATAATAATACTAGCTGAATCTCGCGGTGCTACCAGCGCTTTCCAATTTTCCCACATTTTCTGGGAGAATAAGTACCCTATGTCCGTCCATATGATGTACACTATCATCCTGCCAAAACGGCTTAGCGGCTTAGTCGTGAAAAGCGAACAAACATCCAGACAGAGAGACAGAGTTACTTTCGCTTTTTTTTTATTAGTAACTAGCGACCCGCCCGCCCGGCTTCGCGCGGGTGTAATTTATCGTCGCTTATCAACAGGCGAGTTGGTGGACAAACGCGGACTTATCAGCATTAAAAAAAAATTGAGTTATATATAAAAAACTTCCTTGAAAATGTATCTAACTTATGGTGGAAACCGCATCAAAATCCGTTGCGTGGTTTAGGAGGAGTTAGCGGCCATACAGACAGACGCGGAAAGCGACTTAAATTTTTACTATGTAGAGATGATAGTATAGTATGATTTTAGAGGCTAAAGAACCAATGAAACGTTTTCATTTCAGAAGTATAATAGCTCTCGTACGTGTGAAACGGTGATGATATTATTTTTATCGATGCACCCAACCCGTTTTTGTTTATGCTCTCCACAAGTCGTTTTCTTTTCTCTTTGGCTAAATCATCTTCGTTCGTTGTTTTTTTCTATAATCACCAATTTCGGAACTATGAATGTGGCTGCAATTATATGGCTTTGGATACGGAACCTCGTATACTTACGCGGAAAGGTTGTACTAAGCCGAAAGGGGGTCATTGTACTCATCATTATGAACAACTTTTACTATGGGACCAACCCTGAAATCACGAAAAAAAATCATCGTAGAAAAATGCCATTGTCACGCGACAAAATGAATGGAGCAGCTGATTTTTGGCGTCCAGAAGTTGTAAAGACGTCCACTGCTAAACATAGGCCTCCCTCCTTAGAGCGCCACTATGAAACACAGCCTGCCTTCTGCATCCACTGGATGCCCGCGACTCTCACGATGTCGTCGGTCCATCTAGTGGCCTACCTGACGCAGCGTCTTCATGTTCGTGGTCTCCATTTTAGAACCTTTCTTTCTGGTTATCGGTTATTCGTGCGATGTGGCCTGCCCAGTGCCACTTCAACTATGCGATCCGATTTATTTTCCCAACAACAAGGCTAAATATTTATTTCCTTTTGTCAACAGGAGCACCACCTCCAGAGGGCGATATCAGGCACGGGGCTCATTATACCGACGCCGGAAGTATGCCAGGTCAGCGACATAGAGTTCTACGAGAGATGCTACCCCTCCGATTACAAAATGCCCAAACAGCACATCCACATGCAGCGTGAGTAATGTATTATTTATTTTAGACGGTTTATTAAGCGAACTATGGGAAGCTACGACCGACGTCAGACGTCGTTAGCGGTGTTTTGCGAATGCCTCATGATAATAAGTCCTTGAATTAGGGAGGGAGAGAAAGAAAAAGTCTGCTGACTTCTATATCAGCGGTCTTTCTGCCTTCCTTCATATCTGATGGCTACAGTAATTATACGACTTATTAATAGTCGGTACAGTGCGTAGAATTTATAGAAGAACTCTCCCAGAAACCCCGGCCCTTACGGCTACCTGTTTTAAGCCATTCTGTTTAGGTTAATGCGAAAAGTTGCGCGACCGCAAAGCGTATCTCGGCGCGTAAGGGTCACGTTCGCATGGTTTTCCGCACTGCGCTGTTTCGAGCCCGCGTTAAGAGGCAGCCGCAAGGCCCCAGGCCTTTAATTCCTATTGACAATAAGGCTGGACTTATGAAGGTTGAAGTAGCCCCAACCGGATTTTTGTGACACTATCCCTGAGTAACAGTTTTTAGTGTTTTAGACTACGTGACTGATGCTGTAGGCAAAAGCTACCCAACTGTACCTACGCACGCTCCGACGGTTAAGGCGACCCAGGGGATTCATTTAGCCCCATGGAATCGGGGTGCGCGGTACTCACCGATGTCTCGCCACAAAAGCGCCCCTGCAGGCCTAGCACGGGCCGTGGACATATTGTCTTTCCACCGTTTTTATCCCGCGAGAAAAAGACAAACGTATCCATATTCTAGCTTTGTCGCGTCTAGGCGTGGATAAAAACGGTGGAAAGACAATTTATCCACAGCCCATGCTAGAGGCCTGCTGCGTTTATAATTTTTAATACTATCCGGAGCAGGAAAATATTGCTTAGCTCAAAACATTGTCAGAGCTGGCTATCTCATGAATGATATTAGCATGCTCTGAGTGCCACATAGTCCCCGAATTTGCATAAATTTGCACTCGTTAAGGAAAATGGGTAACCTATCCTTGCGGCTATCCTGTCCTAAAATTTGAGCACGTATGCTCGGATTAGTCGGGGTTGTACTGAACGGCCCGGTCACCAGCCCAGACTGCTCGCCGGACAACTGTTAGTATCCAAGTATCTGGTGGTCTAGATAAACACCGATTCGAGGTGGGTCGGCAATATTGTCGACGTTAAATCACTGTTTTAAACTATCACGGTTATTCACTAAAGTTATAAGATTATTTACGTGATATTTACCGTGGTATGGTTGTGGAATGAGCACGCGATATTTCGGCGTTACATGCACCATGTTCACGGGAAGAAAAAAAAAGAAATGTCTTCCCGTGAACATGGTGCATGTAACTGCGCTGAAATATGGAGATGTAATTCCACAATCTTACGACGGTAAATATTCCGTAAATTATCATATAACTTTAGTGAACAACCGTGATAGTTTAAAACAGAACGTAAAATGTGTCAGAAGTACATCCTTTAGCTTACACAATTAGAAAAAGCGTTATCTTATCTAACAATGTTTTTAATTACTCCGATAAGAACTCTGTCATTTGACTGTATCAGAAATGGGTAATTCACTTATCATCAGACTGATAAGGTTTTTTCCCTTTGTCGGCGTCTCCACGTGCGATTGTATCATCATCATCATCACCATCATCCACAGCCTTCCTTGTGTTGTTTTGGCATACTTGGGTTTTCCCCTAATTTTGCTTTGCCAAGACCATGTGGGGCAGCCATAAGATAAAACTGGGAGGATGTAGCTGTTCATCATCATCATCATCATCATCTGTTGCTATGCCATCTGTCTCGGTCCTGTGCTAATCGAGTCCAGGTTCGACGCGGTGGTCTATATTTTGGGTGGCACTGTACTGTTACGGGTAAGCGTGACGCTTACCATCAGGCGAGTGAGTTGCAAAAAAAATTACCTGGAAATAGTGACTGCACCCTTGGTGAGCCCAACGTTTGGTCCAATGGCGATGTTTGGTCTAATTCGTGGTATGCCCTCTTAAATACGCTTAGAGCTACTTATCCTACGGGACAAACATGCAACAACGTTAAGTCTCTCTTCCTCTCTTGAATCCTTGACTTACTTGAATCGATCTTAATAAAAGACAACGATATAGTGTGCATCGTGAGAACGGACATTTGATACTCTTCATCCATCGAGATACAATAACATAGAGTCACAAACGTGCAAAAAAAAGTGTCCGAACCAAAACTCGCCGACATTGGTTAGTTGTAAAGCAACCGCGATCCGACTGCAACGCCGCGCGATGCAATTGCTACGATGAGCGGAAAAGCGACGTTGAACACTATGCAAGCGATATAATGTCTACGTAACTTGCCGTTGTAGTGAACGTGGCATTGTAAACTATTATCTCTACATAGTATAAATTGAAGTCGCTTTCCGCGTCTGTCTGTCTGTCTGTCTGTATGGCCGCTAACTCCTCCTAAACCACGCAACGGATTTTGATGCGGTTTTCACCATCAGCTAGATACATTTTCAAGGAAGGTTTATATATATAACTAGCGACCCGCCCCGGCTTTGCAAGTAAATTACACCCGTGCGAAGCCGGGCGGGCGGGTCGCTAGTAATTGATATCTAGGTATGTACAACGACTGTACTGTTTTTACTTCGAGTTTGTGACTCCATAGGTGTTATTTTTTTTTACCGCGGATAATTCCGCCTTTTACCACCACCTCGCCTGTTGGTAAGCGACGATGTGGTCGAAGATGAAGCACGCAGACTTAGAAGATTTACCTATTCACTCTGGCCTTGAAAAGGACCAAATTATATCTCTCAGGAAACAAGGAAGCTGGCAGGTTGTTCCAATCTTTGGCCGTACGGATTAGAAACGTAGCGTTTGGTACGTATCCAAGGATAATCCACAATGTATGGGTGGTAGTGGGCCGTTTTCCTACTTGTCTTGTAGAAGAAAGGGGATGGCAGGTTTTTTTTTTTTCATTCTTCTCTGATGCACATTCTCCGAAAAGAATTATGTAGAAAATCTCGAGTAATCTCTAAAGTATCTCGATGTCTTTAACCCGTAGAAATGCGCGAGAAGTGGAAAGCCACGGCTCTAACCTCAGAGTGGAGAAAGTACAAGAATAAACCTTTCTACGTGGGTCGCGCGACGCAGCCGCTGTCGCTGGTCGCGGTCGCCAGTCGCGGTCGCAAAGATCGGAATACTACCTTTATGCGAACAAGGACTTGAAAAGTTTAAAAGGTCTCCATTGAATGGAGCTTTTCAGTAATATCTTTTCGCTCCGTAGATATGCCCGCTTTTTTACCCTTTTCATACCTAAGGGGCGTACAAAGGTGTACCTCTACCCTGCTACCTTTATTCCTAGCTAGGGTATATCTAGTTGAATACATTTCATTCACAGTCCCAGTACTTGTGATTATACAGGGCTACACGGTATGGTGGTACTTATATGAAAGGAGGTCACTGTGCTCGTCATTATGAACAATTTTTACGATAGGACCAACACTGAAATATCAGTTGTTATATAAATAAATAAAAATATTTTAATTTATATATAATAATTAGGTAGTGATAGTTTTATGTACTAAATCTTGTCCACCGAACGCCATTACATACCAAGGCTAGTAAAGGAAACTATCGAGATCTCGAAATGCCAGAATTTCAATCGAGGTGATGGTTTTCAACTCGCCAGTGCGTGGAATCCAGTATTAGGTTGTTTTAAAAATAAAAGTCCGCGTTCAAAATGTGTTCAAAATACTATACGCAGTGATACAGTGAGTGTGTTTTGTCGGGATTTAGGATCGAGTTCGAGTTCCAGTGATAACCTTAGCAAAAGACTAAGAAAGAGGGTAGATCGTTATGTCTGCACCTAACTTTTTAACTTTTCGACCAACCACCTGCATTCTTCAGTCTTCCCGAGAACATGGTGCATCTAACTGCGCCGAAATATCGGGAGCTCATTCCACAACCTTACCACGGTAAATATCCCGTAAATAATCATATAACTTTAGTGATAGTTTTAGTTTTTAAATACTGTGAATACATATACTGTGTAATATTTTTCGGGTAAATAAATACTTCAAACGCTCAAACGTAACATACGTAACAAGCTAATATTTTTTTGCGATTTCAGGGCTGGTCCCATAGTAAAAGTTGTTCATAATGTTTTATTTATTTTTGTATAATATCTAGCTGCGACCCGCGGTTTCACCCGCGAGTTAATATCATCGTTAAGTTTTCTGCAATTCGTCGTGCAGTTTACTTTATTTTTCTTTCCGTAAGAACCTTCTACAAAACATTAGGAAACTTTAAAAAAAAGATTAATGAAATCGATAAAGTCGTTCTCAAGTTATGACGTGACCAAGGTAAATATTTTTTTTTTGTCATGCGTTTTATCGCCTGAATCAGTCGAGTCGGCGATGACACGAATTGACTGCAATCTGTTTTGTGTATCTATACTAATATTACAAGGAGGAAAGATTTGATTGTTTGTTTGTTTGCATTGAATAGGCTCCGAAACTACTGAACCGATTTGTAAAATTCTTTCACTGTTGGGAAGCTACACTATCCCCGGGTGACATAGGCTATAATCTATACCCGTGCGAAGCAGGGGCGGACCGCTAGTAATATTATAAAGAAGAAAGATTTGATTGTTTGTTTGTTTGCATTGAATAGGCTCCGAAACTACTGAACCGATTTGAAAAATTCTTTCACTGTTGGGAAGCTACACTATCCCCGGGTGACATAGGCTATAATCTATACCCGTGCGAAGCAGGGGCGGACCGCTAGTAATATTATAAAGAGGAAAGATTTGATTGTTTTTTGTTTGTTTGCATTGAATAGGCTCCGAAACTACTGAACCGATTTGAAAAATTCTTTCACTATTGGGAAGCTACACTATCCCCGGGTGACATAGGCTATAATCTATACCCGTGCGAAGCAGGGGCGGACCGCTAGTCTAAAATAAAAAAATAACTCCCCGTCTACGGCGGAATAGCGCGCGATATTTTTCGCTACTTACAGCGATAGGGAACTTCGCTTAGGTCTGAACAGGGGTTTAGAGTGTGACTTGTCCCATACCCGCTTATATCAGCGAATGTCGCACTTATATCTGAATAGACCTTTAGTAGCAAAAATACGGTCCGCACTAAAACCCTAAGTGCTTTCTACATAATGCTAAAACAACGTGTTTACGACACAATTTTACGTTTGTAGTAATTTTTCTTCGTTTCACTGTAACCTCTGTCGTCAGGTAAATTGAACTCTATTCCTGACCGTGAAGGATCGAATTGTTACACAACTACAGTGGAAAGCTCGTATCTAATCATGAAGGTATTGAAGGTGAATGTGGGTGGTCGCATTGTTTCCATATATGTCTTGTACATGGAAGTTTTAACTTGGACAACTGGGGCAGTATAAAGGCGCTTGCAGGCGATGCTTAGTACAAGTAACAAGTAGCAAGTGTCTACTACGCATCGTCTGCAACGGTGTGCTAAGTGAAAGTGCTTGGTAGCACTTCGCGCTGGTCCTTGCGCAAGTGAAGCTTCGTTTACTCGCGCGACGCCCACGGCGCATCGTTCGTCTCTTTCGAACACCCGTGCGAGTACGTAATCGCACGCGAGTTGTGCGCGTCATTGCGTGAGTGGCTACTTAACGTTTGAACGCATACTTGTACTTGCTACTTCTACTTGTTACTTGTACTACGCATCGTCTGTAAACGCCTTTCGGCTGTGTCCTCATTAGGCGGACATTAAGAGGCTGGCTGTTGACTCTGAGTGGCGAATCGGTCAAACACCAATGTCCAGTCAGCGGTGAATGCAGCAAATTAGCGGCGAAGCGCTGACAAACTCTTAAAAAAGAAACTAAACTCAGTTGCTATCAGTGCACTGTGAGGAGTGGCATGGGCGTAACCACGTTGGGGCAGGGCGCTTGCCCCACCCTGGCCCTAGAAATAAATCTGGGGTGACCGATAAAAAAAAAAACAGCTCTTCATACTCATAGCATGGTTTTCCTTTCTTCCGTCCATATTCTTTGTATTCATAGAGCTTAAATATATAAGTCTAATATATATCTAAATATAAAGGGCTCTGACACCGAATGTCTTTGTGGTGTGAACCCTCAGACAATGTCACACTTGATGGAGTGTGCAGCGTGTCCTACAACTTGCACACTAGGCTTGAATGAAGCCACTGAGAGTGCCATTGGGGTGCCAAAATTTAGGTCTAAAGACTTAATTTGAAAACAAAATAATAATCTAGGAAACATCGACTCGAAAGAAAAAGATAGAGCCTAAAGCATGAATGTGTTGTAGAAGCCTACTGTTTGGGAACTCCCAAAAAGCAAGCTTCAATGATTACAATGATTAAATACACCAAACATGGTTAAGGTCAACAACGACAGAAAGCCAGCTTGTTGACTTGTGTCTGATGAGTGTGCATAGAAAAAGTGTTCTAGATGCGCAAAACTAAAGATTCCGTCAAAATTAAGCCAGCGTGGGCTAGTTATAAAAGAAGCCCTAGTAACTCATACCATATGTGACGCACCATCTGGCTGCCGGCCGGCTCGATACTAGGAAATGAAGGCTGATAAGTAAACTAACAGACGCTTCACGCATCACATGTAAGTTTACATGCAGATGCTGACTTGTATGCTGAGATCTGTATCGAATTGTCTTCCCGGCTTCCGGTCTTTCATCATCATTTTTGAGCCATAGACGTCCACTGCTGGACATAGCGGCCGGTTGGAAGCGGCCTGCATCCAGCGTTTCCCTGGCGGTCTCTTTTAGGTCGTCTGTCCATCTTGTGGGTGGACGTCCTACGCTGCGCTTACCGGCCCGTGGTATCCATTCGAGAACTTTTCGGCGCCATCGGCTATCTGTTTTGCGTGCTATATGCCCTGCCCACTGCCACTTCAACTCGTTAATCCGGTGAGCTATGTCGGTAACTTTCTGTGCCTGTATCATAATCATAATCATCATAATCATAAATCATATATTTCCGAAAGAACAGCACATAAAATTCCTAATAGACATACAATATAGAAAAAACACAAAAAAGAAGTCTGCAGTGGGCCCCAAACTAGGCAAAGCCTGTATCTTGGGTACCCGGAAAGATCAGAACATGTATATAATATATGTATTGTATATTTTTTTTCTAACAAGTGCCTTTATTAACTAAATAAAATACAAGCTAAAACTAACACCACAAATACAGTTAGACTGCCCATAGACCGTTGAAGGTCTAAAGGCAATCCAAATGCTCATTGTTTTGTTTCTAATACTTCAGATAGGTGCGGCGTTTGCTTCAGTCAAAAACTTTGCCGTTTCAATTATTTCCCCGTCAAATAAATCCACAACTTTTTCACCTCTGTCTGAGGGGCAGAAATTGTTTATGTTTTCCCTACAAACTTTCCATCGAATTTCCCCAAGAAAAATAGGGAAACAAACTCTCAACTCGCGAGCGTTTCGATGGAATGACGAACGTCTTGAATTAACATTAAGTTCTTACACTGCCGCCTGCGGAATACGGAATGAGGAGCGCGAATGCGTAAGGCTGGGATTTTTTGGATGCGCCTGTCGTTTATTTACTAGGTATAACATATTATATGTATTATAAACATTTGAAACATATCTCATGTTTCAAATGTTTATCGGGACTTATCGCGCATCATGTTATTAAGTACTAGCGACCCGCCCGTCCGGCTCCGCACGGATGTAATTTACGTGCGAAGCCGGGGCGGGTCGCTAGTTATATGTATAAACCTTCCTTGAAAATGTATCTAACTGATGGTGAAAACCGCATCAAAATCCGTTGATTGGTTTAGGAGGAGTTAGCGGCCATACAGACATACAGACAGACAGATGCGGAAAGCGACTTCAATTTATAATATGTAGAGAAGAGATATATACTAGCAACCCGCTCGCCCGGCTTCGCACGGGTGTAATTTAGGTGCGAAGCCGGGGCGGGTCGCTAGTTACATATATAAACCTTCCGTGAATATGTATCTAACCGATGGTGAAAACCGCATCAAAATCCGTTGCTTGGTTTAGGAGGAGTTAGCGGCCATACAGACATACAGACAGACAGACGCGGAAAGCGACTTCAATTTATACTATGTAGAGAAGATGCATGTAGAGATAAACTTGATTAAGAAAAATACTTGTTATAAACAAGCTTTCTCGTATTCTTCTCAGCAAACCCTTTCATTTGATACCCATATCATGATGGTAGATAAGAACATTTTGTCCACCATCTTGGGGCGTCAGGCATATTGAATTTATCATCTAGGACCAAAGTGCTTGGGAAGACAAATCCAACAAACCCAAACTCGACGGGGTTACGTCGTTTCGTTTAGGAGTTCCTATAGCCACCTTCTGTCTCCATCATCAGACCAGCTCGATGGTACCATAACATTGCATTGTCGCCGAACTTACATAAGTATGCCAAATTTCAGCTCATTCGGTCTAAATTTGGCATTTGGCAATGGGCAGGCCGCATCACTCGAAGAACCGATAACCGATGGGAAGAAAGGTTCTTGAGTGGATACCACGATTCGGAAGACACAGCGTAGGTAGGCCTCGCACTAGATTGACCGATGACATTGTGAGAGTCGCGGGCATCCAGTGGATGGAGATGGCAGGCTGTCGTTCAGTGTGGAGATTAAAAGGGGAAGTCTATGTTCAGCAGTGGACGTCTTCTGGTTGATGATGATGATGAAAAAAATAAGGGATTTAAGTTGTCTAGTAAGGTTTTTTTTTCTGCGTGGAAATGATACCATCGGGCCTACGCGGAGTGCGTAGATACCGGCTGAGTCTTCTGGCTGATGATGATGATGAAAAAAGGGTTTACTGGTAGCAATTGCAGAGTTCCACTATCCATATCCTCGTTCCATCATCAGATCAGTTTGAAACGCTTTTATTCACTTCACTCGAGCGTCAGTTTGCCCTCGTGGGATGCGCGTACGAAACGATATTTTTACATTATAAAAATACAGTTATTCTCCTCATTGAATGACCGGAACACAAAGAAACTCGCAGTTAATAAGCTTACACAACGTGAGAGTAATTTTTCAGAAATGGAGAGAATTTAATAAAAGAGAAAGGCAGAAAGCTTTCTGTGTTGCTCTCTTGTACAGTGGTATTCAGTGAAAATGTTATGTATCCAAACATCTTTTAAGACCACGATTTTCGACGAAAAAATTTCGCAGAGTGCTTCAGATCTGCATGATTTGATTCCCTCCTGCCCATTTTTCTATCTGATTGCCAGAGTGGGCACGAAGAATCGACACCGCTTTATGGTTGATATTCCGAGAACCCTTACGGAGCGCTTTGATTCCACATTTATTGTGTGAAGTCTGTGGAATTCGCTGCCTGAGTGGGTGTTCCCCGATAGTTACAATCTGGGTGTCTTCAAGTCGAGTGTGAATAGGTTTCTTCTAGGCAAGCGTGCTCCATCGTAGGCCGCATCATCGCTTAACATCAGGCGAGTTGGCGGCCAAGCGCAAGCCTATTTATAATTAAAAATATAAATTTTAAAAATGGAGGTTCTCTCGTCGAAGGAGGTCGGTGGGTATATTTCTGGGCGACTGGTTAGACCTCAGAAAACATAAATAAATGGAAGCATTATACGTATTTCACTTTATTATTTCACTTTAGCACTTACACGCCCCTTGGTTCAATCGCTTACATTCATTTCGAGCATATCATTTGATTAGTTGTGTGCCGCTCAATGTTGAAGTGTGCGTTTGTAGAACCAGTAAGAATATGTCAGTGTATGCAATACGTGTTTACCACGCCCCCTTCGGCTCATCTCGTGTTCTAAACTAGAAAAAAAATACGAAAATCTTCACGACAACGTTTCGCAGTTACCCGTAATGGCCGTCTCGGGTTCAATAGTCTCAGGATTTTATGGTAAATTACAAATAACACGTTACGGTCGCCATTCTAACAACTATTGTTGTCAAATATTTGGTCAGGAGTGACATGTCGGTGGAATTTGTATTGTTGAACGTTCTAACCCAGCATATCTTAACTCGTAACCAAGCTATGCTAGGTCAAACTAACTTGGCTGTGCAAATAAGGGCATGGACGACTTTGTCCAAGGTGTAAAATGTATTTATAAAAAAAAAACTAACTTGGCTCCAGAACCTGCGGCCTTATTATAGAAGTTTGATTGTGATCGAGATTGCATGCCGTCCCGTTCGCATCTACTTGCTCGCACCACGTGCGTCAGTGGGATGGCACGCGATCACGATCACAATCCGAATCACGATACGACATCTATAATAAGGCATCTGGTGATCCCTGAAACCTCTTGTCAAGCACTAAGGCGGGTCCGGGACGGTTAGTGGATATAATCCCGGGTATATTTGGAATATTTCCCAACATTTGACAAATTATATCATTCGCACCGTACCCCAAGGGTAAAAACGGGACCCTATTACTAAGCCTACGATGTCTGTATTAATTCATTGTCTGAAAATAAACTTCTGATTGACCTACTCCCCGAGGTTTTGATTTTTCCGCGATAAAAACTATGTATCCTATGTTCGTTTTGTCTCTTTGTTCTTCAAATGGAGATTTGTACATGTGCCAGAGAAAAGCTTTTTGTACCGTTGTTCTGCTAAGTTAAAGCTCTCACTGTCATATAACTCAGGCAGAGCGTCTTAGATTAATCTTCCTTAGAATATTTAAACACCTACGCGCCGCACAAAGTATGATGGATAAAGTAATTTAGATAAAACGCGTTGTTAGGGCCAGTTTACATTCCGCTTGTGCACTGGCGCAAGTAAAGTACCAATCATGCACTGCCACGCACGTCACTTGATAGAATTGATGCTCGTGTTTTCATTATATCCCAAAACTCCCGATCTACAATCATCACATTTAGTTAATATATTTTGTTATTGTTAATTTAACTTTTTATTTTATTTCATACTAGAAGTCCGCCCCTGCTTCGTACGGGTATAAATTATAGCCTATGTCACCCGGGGATAGTGTAGCTTCCCGTCAGTGAAAGAATTTTTCAAATCGGTTCAGTAGTTTCGGAGCCTATTCAATGCAAACAAACAAACAATCAATCAAATCTTTCCTCTTTATAATATTAGTATAGATTAATATGTATTTAATTATTAAGAAACAAGTAATGCATGCTGTGCTTCCTTTAAAAGGTAACACATTTAGCCAAGTTCATATATAATATTCAGTGTATGTAATAATGTATACTCCGTTTTTTAATCTTAGATATTTTATGTAAACAAAGGGGATACCAGTGCAAAAAATATCTTTCATACTGGTAGTTTACAATATTTGAGCAAAAAAGTATTTTATTACGTTTTTCTAGTTGTAATATGAACAATCATAATATAAAAATAGTGTTGTACTATTTATTTTAACGGAATATCTGTTCTATACAATGTTATGATAAAAAATCATATTTTGATAGAAAATATTTTATTAGACTGGTAGGACAGTAGGAATTCTAAACATTTCTGGACAACGTTTGATTTGCCCTCTATTTCCTCTATCTTATTAATCAACGTCTCTATAATAACGCCATCTATTACAATCTTTTAATAATGTTTTTTATTAATTTTTTGAGCTATCAGATTATTCCCCATTGTACCGCGCGAGAGCAAAGCCGAGGAAAATAGAGATCATAAGTGAAAAATGTTTAGAGCAACTAGCATCTCCTTTGACAGTGACTTTTCGTGACATTTCTTTGTTTACATAAAATATCTAAGATTAAATAACGGAGTATAGTTATCAATGTGAAACTTTAATAAATAAATAAATATTACTCATTTATAATCTCATCTAGGGTTCATATCCTGCTTGTTGAACTTATTTCGATTTCAGCACAACAGGAATATCACAACTATCTTTGTTGATCACCCGTCATCATCATTATCATCATTTCAGCCATAGGACGACCACTGGACATACTTAGGCCTCCCCCATCGATCTCCAAGAGAGCCGTTTGGAAGCGGCCTGCATCCAGCGTTTCTCTGCGGTCTCTTATAGGTCGTCTGTCCATCTTGTGGGTGGATGCCCCATGCTGCGCTTACCGGTCCGTGGTTTCCATTCCAAAACCTTTCCATCGGCCCTCTGTTCTTCGTGATGTGCCCTGCCCACTGCCACTTCAACTTGCTAATCCGATCACCTGTGCGGTAGTGTAAACAGCGCCTTACAGATGATGTCAAGGCACATTGTCTCGTCCTAGGTTCGGGAATAGACGTGAAAGAATAGAATGAGTCGTCGGGGTGAAATGTAGCGTGATTGATGGGAGTGGCATGTTCTGGCAACATTTTATAGATAACATCTGCGGCTCGCGGATTTGCTTACCTTCTAGTTTTATGCCAGTTTTCACTATCCACGAACAAATCTACACCTAACTAAAGAACTTAGTCTAAGCAGAGTGCGTAATCTTCTGTTTCATGCACCGATATATATTATGTACTAGTTTCAATCCATTTCTAGCAGGTGACTCCTAAGCTAAGAGTTGCCTAAATTTGTTCTCTAGTTCTCTATCTATTTTGATATTATGGCACCAAAAACGTTATTGAGGTCTTTATAATACTAAATTATTTGCCCAGCATTTTCCTTTTACGAAATTCTTGACGTCATGTGCATTCGTTGTCCGAAAAACCACCTTTGGTACGGCTCTTTTAATTGATTGAATCAGGCGTTACTTTGCGGAAGTCCATTTTTAATTTGTATATGTCGAATTTCTAGTGTAATTCCGCTTCTACGTCGTTTCGAGTACAATAAGGATTTTGGTTAAACTATTTTCTCTATAGATAATTGTGATTCTAATTTGAACCTAACCTGAATTTAAATATTAATTACATAAAAGATCAAAATTAACCTAACCTGAAACAAAAAGTAATTAAATCTGTAACAAAAAATTCGTTATAACAATTTGTACTAATTAATTTTAAATATAACAAATTTTTTGTTACAGATTTAATTACTTTTTGTTTCAGGTTAGGTTAATTTTGATCTTTTATGTAATTAATATTTAAATTCAGGTTAGGTTCAAATTAGAATCACAATTATCTATAGAGAAAATAGTTTAACCAAAATCCTTATTGTACTCGAAACGACGTAGAAGCGGAATTACACTAGAAATTCGACATATACAAATTACGGCTCTTTTATTCTATATCCTTTGAAAACTCAGCATAATAGGAGGCGAACTATTCTGAATACGGTAAAATAAGCAGAGCGGTGAAGCTTTCAGAAGCAAATTCCAGAAGTGTGTTAGCTGAAATCAGCTGAATCGTTAAGCTAGATGCAGTTCTGCATGTACTATTAGGCCGCGACGCCAACGGACAGGGGGTGATATCAGCAATGTGTTGGGGGTTGACGAGGTCGACGCCTTCATTTGTATGACCGTAGTCCCGCTGTGGTCGAGAACAGTTTCATACAAATGCATGTGTTAGAAAAATATCATCAACAAGATGAATTCTGTTTTAAACTATCACGGTTGTTCACTAAAGTTATATGATTATTAACGGGATATTTACCGTGGTAAGGCTGTGGAATGAGCTCCCGATATTTCGGCGCAGTTACATGCACCATGTTCACGGGAAGACCACGGTAAATATCCCGTTAATAATCATATAACTTTAAGATGAATTCTTTAAAAAAAATACAAAAAAAATTTGATTGATGATCGCGCTGCTTTTGCCATCGCTCGTCTCGTTGCCACCAAAATATTGATTTTCTTGTATACATTTCCAGAATTGATCAAATATATAATATTAGAAGTACAAGATATGGCGACCAAGTTCAGTGGCGTGCATTAAGAGAGGCATAATATGTCCAGCAGAAGTTAAGTGATGTGTTGAAGTGGCAGTGGGCAGGGCACATAGCACACAGAACAGATGGTCGATGGGGCCGAAAGGTACTCCAATGGAGACCACGGACTGCTAAGCGCAGCGTAGGACGTCCACCCACAAGATGGACAGACGACTTAAAAGAGACCGCAGGGAAACGCTGGATGCAGGCCGCTTGCAACCGGCCCTTTTGGAAATCGATTGGGGAGGCCTATGTCCAGCAGTGGACGTCCTACGGCTGAAATGATGATGATGATGATGATTTCCAGCAGTGCCAGTTTAAGGCTGATGATGATGATGATGATGTTAGTGAATACATTTAATAAAAATTTAATTCAACACGTGTTTCGTCGTTACACGTGGCAATACTACGAGTTCTTGACGCGAATAGAAAAGAAAATTTGCCGTTAAATTCACGTAGCTATAATTGATAATAACATCGTTTTCCTTATTTTGGTGTACTTAATTTACAATTATATTTGACTTCATTCAAGATTGTAACAGGAAAATTTATTGAAATTAATTAACAACATTTGCCTGGCTTCACTTCTTTTGATAGAAAACACTTTTGTTTTTGTTGTTTGAGTTGATCTAACTTTGTTTTTAACACGTTGCTTGTGATGACACGGGGTAAAGTTGTGACAGAGTTGTGGCCGAGGCAAGGTAAGCGGAGCGTTGGTCGTCAAGCTGCAAGATGGGTCGATATAATGAACATCCGACAACGAGACAGTTGTAGACCCCACTTTACACAACAAAACATCCTAACACTCCAATCTTTGTATATTTTTGCAACTTTTGTAAAAAAAAAACACACTAATTTTCACATTTAACACAAACGCTCGCAGAAAAAAACAGATCGTGGCTCCAGAAACAAAACTAGAAATAGTCAGAAAAGGTCCTTAGTACATGATGTACCAAATATTCAACCACCTACCGAAAGAAATAAGAGATGAGACACATTACGGAAAGTTCCATAATAAACTAAAATAAAAAAATAAAGTTATTACACCATAGACGAGGTTTTACAACAAAAAAAATCTTTCAATCTCATGAGTATTATATGAATATTAGTCTTAGTGTAATTTTAAGTAGAATAAGTAAAACGATTTACTGTTTCATCATCATCATCATCAGCCAGAAGACGTCCACTGCTGAACATAGGCCTCCCCCTTCAACCTCCACACTGAACGACAGCCTGCCTTTTGCATCCACTGAATGCCAGCGACTCTCACTATGTCGTCGGTCCGTCTAGTGGGAGGCCTACCTACGCTGCGTCTTCCGGTTCGTGGTCTCCACTCAAGAACCTTTCTTCCCCATCGGTTATCGGTTCTTCGAGCGATGTGGCCTGCCCATTGCCACTTCAAGTTGCAAATTTTAACAGCTATGTCGGTGACTCTGGTTCTTTGGCGAATATCCACGTTTCGGATTTTATCGCGCAAAGAAACTCCGAGCATAGCTCTCTCCATTGCCCGCTGTGTGACTCTGAGTTTTTCCATTTACTGTTGCTTTTTAGATATTGTCACCATCGCGGGTCAAACCTGGACTCGATTAGCACAGGACCCAAGCAGGTGGAAGCAAGATAGAGGCCTATACCCAGCAGTGGGATAAGGCAGGCTGTGGATGATGATGATGTGAATCTCACTTGAAACCTTATTGCAATCGTAAACCATATCCAATCTCCGTCCTGCATCGCCTCGTCTGATTACCGAGAAGCCGCCGTAAACACGGCGTGACTCAAACGTCGAGCATTTGCCGAGATTACAACGCGACACCACATCTGAGGGCGCTTGCAGACGATGCGTAGTACAAGTAGCAAGTAGCTACTACGCACCGTTTGCAACGTTTTGCTTAGTGCAAGTGGCAGTTGAAGTTCTTAATAGTACCTACTTCCACTGCCACTTGCAATAAATAAAACGTTGCAAACGGTGCGTAGTAGCTACTTACAACTTCTACTTGCTACTTCTGGGCATGAAAACGAATCTTATGACACTTCACACATCAAATTGGAAATTGGTCAAGCCGTTTAGGTAATAAAGAAAAAAAAATACAAATAAACATACATACGCCCGAAACACTTCTTTTTGGGCAATCCGATAACAATAACTGAATATACTACTATAGAAACTGACGTGGTTTTCACACATTTTATTTATATTACACGGGAATTACTCAAGCAAGCAAGCGAGACGCAGCCGCGCGCGTGCATTCACCTTGAGAAAGACCGCATAATGCGGTTGAAACTATAGTCGGAGTGACCGTTAATCTTACGTGAGTAATTCCCGTGTAATATAAATAAAATGAATATACATATTACGTTTATGTAAAATGTATCGCATACGTCTAAGGGTGGGTTGCACCATCTTACTTTAGCTTTAACAAACGTCGACATTTCAGTTAAAGTACCAGTTAGGCAAAAAATTAGTTGCACCATCTGACAATTGTTAAATGACGTCATAACTTTAGCTGTTAACCGTAACTGCCCACGATTCGCTATTGTTTATTTTAAATATCTGTCAGATGCATAAAATATAATTCCAGTTATGCATAAGGTTACTCCAGATGCATAACTGGATACTCCAGATGCACAATTATATTTTATATAAGCTCTCATTTGACTTGCAACCCTGGTAACATTAACTATGCTAGTGAATACGCTGGTGCAACGCATTTCGTAGTGACTGCTAAAGTCAGCGTTACTGTTATTGTAAAATTTGTCATAAACCTTAACTTTACTACTATGGTGCAACCAAGCGTAAATCTCGGATTCTCGCGGTCTAAGCTCAAAACTCAGATGGATTTCTAATTTGAAGATCTTCGTTTTAAACACTTCATCATCGTTACTAAGTTTTATCCGTTTTATCAATGACAACGTTGATACTAAAGCTGATTCATCAATTGATTTCGCAGAGCTCGCTCCGCTTGGTCAACAAATTAATATCGTACGTAGCCCTGACCCCCCACCAGGATTACTGGTATCTAGGGCGCAGTATCCAATGTTCCAACACTGGCCAGTCTGTGCAATCTAGTGCAGTGTTCAGTATGCTACTGTGCTTCTATTAGATTTTTAGGGTTCTGTACCCAAAGGGTAAAAACGGGACCAACGGACGGACGTGACGGGACGGGGGGTACTAAGCCTACGATGTCTGTCTGTCTGTCCGTCTGTCCTACCTTTAAACGGCTGTATCTTTCGAACCGTAATAGATGGCCTGTTGAAATTTTCACAGAATATGTAATGTTACGGCGGATTAACTAACAAATAATAAAAAAGTCAAAAAGTAAAAACGAAAGGGTCCCCTCCCCATACAAACAAACGTATTTTTGTATTAGCTCTAATGTAGAAATGGTATAATACGTGCAAGCGTCAAACTTGGCATGATTATAGTACGCACTCTAAAGTATAACAACAAATAATAAATAATGGCCAAGTGCGAGTCGGTGACAAATTTCTGTTCATTATCAAGTTATAACTGGTATTGTATTGGTACTGGTGGTACGGAACTCTCAGTGCGCAAGCCTGACTCGCACTTGACCGGTTTTATATTATTATGTGTCCTGAACATTTACATACAGGGTTACGCATTTACCCTGTACTAAGCCGAAAGGAGGTCATTGTACTCATCATTATGAACAACTTTTACAATGGGACCAACCCTGAAATAGCGAAAAAATTATCAGCTTTTACATAGAAAACGGCCATTGACACTCGATGAACTGTATGGAACAGCTGTTATATTTTTTGCGATTTCAGGGCTGGTACATTGTTGGAAGACTGTCTGGTTTACTTTCTCGATTATTTTTTACGCGCTTGTATAAAGAAAACTCGTAAAATATCAGTGTGCTCGGTTGGCGACGGTTGCTTAGTAATTTTTATATCGAACTTCGACCAAAATCAAATAAATGGACGGGCCCAGAAGAAGCGCATTTTTGAAGATTACAAAATGAGCGCCGGCGCTCACTTCTTTACAGTCGGTCTCTGGCCGTAGAAAGTGCAACACGAGACTATTGTTACATCATAACGAAACATTTGCAAAATTATGCCTTCGTGTGCTTTCCCGAAGTGTAAAAACACAACAGAAAACCGCTATCTATTTTTGTAACAAATGTACTGTACATGGTTGAAGTTTCGTATATGTCCGATGGTTTTGACTCGTTTTGACTAAGCAAGTTCAATGGTTATGGCCCGTCCATTAATTTTATTTAATATACTTAATAATTTATTTCCAAGTAACATAGACTCATAAAAATCATAAAACAATATTAATAAAAAAAAAAATAGTATCTATACTCCGTTTTTTAAACTTAGATATTTTATGTAAACAAAGAAATGTCACGAAAAGTCACTGTCAAAGTTACATGCCAGTTGCTCAAAACATTTTTCACCTATGATCAATATTTTGCTCTCTATTTTCCTCAGCTTTGCTCTCGCGCGGTACAATGGGAGTTATACTAATAGCTTAAAAAAAATTATAAAAATTGTAATAGATGGCGTTATTATAGAGGCGTTGACTAATAAGATAGAGGAAATAGAGGGCAAATCAAACGTTGGCCAAAAATGTTTAGAATCCCTACTGTCCTACCAGTCTAATAAAATATTTTCTACCAAAATATATTTTTGTTATCATAACATTGTATAGAACAGATATTACGTTAAAATAAATTGTACAACACGATTTTTATATTATAATTGTTCATATTACAACTAAAAAACCATAATAAAATACTTTTTTGGTCAAATATTGTAAACTACCATTATGAAAGATATTTTTTGCACTGATAGCCCCTTTGTTTACATGAAATATCTAAGATTAAAAAACGGAGTATAGTCACATTACATTAACAATAATTATTTATACAACAATAATTTTTGGTCGAAGGTATCGAATACATTTTTATATACCAATAGTATAACCTTTTCCGCGAATTATTATTCTCCATTGGAGGAATCTCGCAGCTCGCGTGTATTTTTTATACAGAGCATTCCTCAAGGCAAGTTATTTTCCATCGGTAAACGATACCATCGTATCGTGCAGTACATTACTCACGGATTCTACTAGGCTCGTACTCTCGAGAGATTCGTGCGTGTGTGCGTGGATTTCGTGCGCATGTGTGCGTGTTTGAAGGAGCTCTCAGACTACGCTAAAATATACACATGTTCACATTTATTGATAGTCATTGATTTACAAGCACATAGATGTTGGACCTGAATACCACGGAAGAGGAAAATCGAACCTTCACTTCTTATGCTAGTAAAGTTCTTGTTTATGCCCGGTGTAAGCGAACTAAACTGCTTTTTATGCTCTAGTGCAAAAAAGCATATGTTTGTGCACTAGTGCATAAAAATGAACTGAAACTCTATTAAATTGTTCAAAGTGTGATGCCACACGATCGTTTTAATAAGTACCTATGCCTCGACACTGCGGCAATAACAAAACAAATGTAATTATTATAATCTTGATAGATTTGATAATATTTTAAAGATTTTCGTTGGAGTTGAAGTTTTGAATTTTAGTACTTTAGGATTGATTGATTTCACGTGTGTTTATGTGTTTGTTTTTTTTGTTACCGCCATGTTCAGACGTCTATCAAACAAATTTGACGAGTTTATAAAACAAAAATAAATGACAGAAGCAAAGCTCAATCCTTTTCACAACTAATCATTAAAAAAAGAATGAAATCGGCCCAGTTTTGAATGAGGAAACGGAAAAATACGAGACGATGATTTTGTCTACTCTTCGTAGGAATAATCGATCCGAGCTGCAGTTGTCCCTATTGCACTCTACTGGGAGAGGCTTGAGGTCAGGGGACAGCAATAGATTTGCTAAATACCTATTCATCAAATTTCTTGGCCGTGGTATGCCCTCTTAATACATTTCTGGGAAGAAAATCTCGCAAAGCATGTATTAATAAGGAAATGACCGAAATTGCATTCCCGAGGTTTGCACTCTAAGGTAACGATATACATGCGTAGATAAATGGATATATGCTGCGTTTTAGTCAGTTTTTAAAGCCGTGTTGTTCGCCTATAGCGTCTCTATTATTACACCTCACTGCCTGGGGGTCTAGACAAGAGCCAAACACTGTTAGCGTTAACGCCTGCGGAAATATGAAATTGTATGAAAATGACATTAGCTTGAGATAATTTCTCTCATGCTAATGTCATTGTCAATGTCATTTTCATGCAATTTCATCTTTCCGCAGGCGTGAACGCTAACAGTGTGTGGCTCTTGTCTAGACCCCCTATATAGCGAAGTCTGAGATCTCCTAGACAAGTGGCAAAATATGGAAAGGTATCGATTATTGATGTCAGATATATCTCGTGAATAAAACAACTTTATGTATAAGCGAGACCGACAAGGCAGTTTTCTTTGTCGTTTTTTTTTATTCTGATTATTTTTTGGCGTTAATACCATCTGTCTACCACATATTTTAGACTGAACTTTCAAGGTCTATATTACAAATTGAAATAGTTTAAGATAAAATTATCATAATGTTACGTACAAATACAAATACAAATTAATTTATTGGGCATTATAAAAATTTACAAAATAATATATGAACCCATTGGCTCCGAACTAGTAATAAATACTGTGTTTCGGGAGCCAATGGCCTCTCCCATTAAATGTTACTAACTAAATGCCTAAACAGACTAAAGAAAAAGAAAAAGTTATGACAAAAAATAACGTAACGTAATGGTGTAATGTCACTTACGCGTGCATTCACCTTGAAAAAGACTGCCTAATGCGTCTGAAACTATAGTCGGAGTGACCGTCTTAATCTTACGTGAGTAATCTATACTAATATTATAAAGAGGAAAGATTTGATTGATTGATTGTTTGTTTGTTTGTTTGCATTGAATAGGCTCCGAAACTACTGAACCGATTTGAAAAATTCTTTCACTGTTGGGAAGCAACACTATCCCCGGGTGACATAGGCTTTAATCTATACCCGTGCGAAGCAGGGGGGGACAGCTAGTTGTAATATAAATAAAATGTGTGAACATAATTTTACTGCGATGCAAATTATTATAGTGAAAATTTTATAGTGTTGCCCTTTGTTGGGTTTTTGTTCGTATAAACTATAAAGCAAGGTACTCACTTAGATATGTAATCCAGAAATGTAATGGAAATGACGCTACCAAGGAGGTATATAACGCGGGTGAAATAGCGGGGCGCAGCTAGTTATAATACTTGACACTGGCAAATGCACAAAAAGTGCAACGCCAAAATTCTCATAGGCAATAATTAAAAATGAAAGTAACGTGTAATTTTATTCCTATTTTACTCATCATCATCATTTCAGCCGTAGGACGTCCACTGCTGGACATAGGTCTCCCCATCGATCTCTAAAAGGGCCGGTTGGAAGCGGCCTGCATCCAGCGTTTCCCTGCGGTCTCTTTTAGGTCGTCTGTCCATCTTGTGGGTGGACGTCCTACGCTGCGCTTACCAATCCGTGGTCTCCATTCCAGAACCTTTCGGCCCCATCGGCCATCTGTTCTGCGTGATATGTGCCCTGCCCACTGCCACTTCAACTTGCTAATCCGGTGGGCTATGTCGGTGACTTTCGTTCGTCTACGGATCTCCTCGTTTCTGGTTCGATCTCGTAGAGAAACCCCGAGCATAGCCCTATTTTTACTAGGAAATCTATTTTAGTTTAACAGTATCTCTTCTCTTCTCCATCTCTACATAGTATACTCTACGATAGTACTAAATTGAAGTCGCTTTCCGCGTCTGTCTGTCTGTATGTATGTATGGCCGCTAACTCCTCCTTAACCACGCAACGGATTTTGACGCGGTTTTCACCACAGTTAGACACATTTTCAAGGAAGGTTTATATATATAACTAGCGTCCCGCCCCGGCTTCGCACATAAATTAAACCCGTGCGAAGCCGGGCGGGCGGGTCGCTAGTGTGAATGTTAGTGGAATTTGTAATTTTTTATTCTCAATAAATAATTTGTATTTGTTGTTGTTACAGCGCTGTGGGAGGAGCAGGAGGCGCCGGACTACGACCTGGACACGGAGGACGAGCAGTGGCTCAAACAGCGGCGGCATCCGGAGCTCACAGGTGAGACGCGACCTAGCTCGCGGCAGCCCTGGCGCACTCCGCACTGTAGGTATGAAGCTACAAGTAGCCGATTTGTCGGATCTGCCGCGCGATACACAGATAACGCGACAAGAGTTACGTAGCCCTGGCGCACTCCGCACTGTAGGTATGAAGCTACAAGTAGCCGATTTGTCGGATTTGCCGCGCGATACACAGATAACGCGACAAGAGTTACGTAGCCCTGGCGCATTCCGCACTGTACGTATGAAGCTACAAGTAGCCGATTTGTCGGATCTGCCGCGCGATACACAGAGATAACGCGACAAGAGTTACGTAGGCCTGGCGCACTCCGCACTGTAGGTATGAAGCTACAAGTAGCCGACTTGTCGGACCTGCTGCGCGATACACAGATAACGCGACAAGAGTTACGTAGCCCTGGCGCACTCCGCACTGTAGGTATGAAGCTACAAGTAGCCGATTTGTCGGATTTGCCGCGCGATACACAGATAACGCGACAAGAGTTACGTAGCCCTGGCGCATTCCGCACTGTACGTATGAAGCTACAAGTAGCCGATTTGTCGGATCTGCCGCGCGATACACAGAGATAACGCGACAAGAGTTACGTAGGCCTGGCGCACTCCGCACTGTAGGTATGAAGCTACAAGTAGCCGACTTGTCGGACCTGCTGCGCGATACACAGATAACGCGACAAGAGTTACGTAGCCCTGGCGCACTCCGCACTGTAGGTATGAAGCTACAAGTAGCCGACTTGTCGGACCTGCTGCGCGATACACAGATAACGCGACAAGAGTTACGTAGCCCTGGCGCACTCCGCACTGTAGGTATGAAGCTACAAGTAGCCGATTTGTCGGATTTGCCGCGCGATACACAGATAACGCGACAAGAGTTACGTAGCCCTGGCGCATTCCGCACTGTACGTATGAAGCTACAAGTAGCCGATTTGTCGGATCTGCCGCGCGATACACAGAGATAACGCGACAAGAGTTACGTAGGCCTGGCGCACTCCGCACTGTAGGTATGAAGCTACAAGTAGCCGACTTGTCGGACCTGCTGCGCGATACACAGATAACGCGACAAGAGTTACGTAGCCCTGGCGCACTCCGCACTGTAGGTATGAAGCTACAAGTACCCGACTTGTCGGACCTGCTGCGCGATACACAGATAACGCGACAAGAGTTACGTAGCCCTGGCGCACTCCGCACTGTAGGTATGAAGCTACAAGTACCCGACTTGTCGGACCTGCCGCGCTATACACAGATAACGCGACAAGAGTTACGTAGGCCTGGCGCACTCCGCACTGTAGGTATGAAGCTACAAGTACCCGACTTGTCGGACCTTCCGCGCGATTTTTTTTTTTTTATGATTTTTTTCTGAGATCTTATAAGTATCTATCTGTCATCGCGTACGACGATTTGTCAGTCAGTAATCAGCAATTCAATACTTGGATTATTGAGTTTTCCACTATAAAATGGCGCAAAAAAAGTTCATTATTTTAAATATTTAATTAAATTTAAAAAATTTAAAAAATTAAATTTAAAAAATTTTGCTTTGTTTCTAATATTTAGAAAATGATTTCACTATTTTTCAATAACTAGTGACATTTTCCTGTATCATATCTGAAGTTGTAGCAACGCGCCAAGAGGGAAAACACCACCTTTGCGTTTAAAACTTTTTTGATAGCGAATCAAATAAAAAACAATAGCAAATAATGAAAAACGTAATAGCCTAATTAAACTTGTTAATGATAAGTGAAGAGAATGTCCCTTCTCAAGTCACGACGGGAGCTTTTAAATCTGATTCAGGCCATCACCTGAAAGTCTTAAACATTTTTAAAGACAATATAAAAACCGCATTACGTTTTTATATCAGAAAAACAAGGCTTGCTACTCCTTTAATGAAACCGCCAAGAGTTTACGACCTTTTAACTTTTAGGGCCAAAGTTGGAGAGGTAAAGTTCTTTGTTGTTTGGTTTGCGTCGGGTTAAACTTACCTGATGGGATACGTGCGGTTGACTATGCAAAGAACCTGTGGCCGTTCGTACAGGAGGCGACAAAAGTCAGCGGTTCTAGTAGCATTCATCTGGAAGAGATCGCTCTTAGTGATAAGGCCGCCGATTGTTTTACTAGTTTTTAAGCTGTTTTATCGTGTGTATGAAATTTGTGGTGTGAACAATAAATAGTTTATCTATCTATCTATTCATCGAGATACAATACCTATAGAGTCACAATCTCTAAGTGAAAACAGTCAAAAATCATTCGAGCGTCGTACGTGCATCAATTGTACATCAATTAAATAGTTTGCAGTGCCACATTTACTCCAATTTAGACATTATGTCGCTTGTCCGCTATGTCATCGTAGCACTGGCATCACGCGGCGTCATATTCGGATCGCGGTTGCCTCACCACTAACCAAAAAGTCGGCGCAATGCGTAGCGTGTGCCGAGTTTTAGTTCGGTCTTTTTTTTAACGTTTGTGACTATGATAACGTCACCTAACTACCTAGTCAAAATAAATTTGACTCCACCCCCTCTCATATGACGTATCATTGAATAGGTCTTTCAAATGAAAGTGAGGTTTGGTACATAACTTTTGGTTTAAGAGGCCTGTTACAAAATTATCCGGTAAATTTTAAGTATTTGTATTTTCGGGCATAAAACGAATAAATAAAGACTTAATTTTCAAGATAAATATAAAATAAGTAAACCATAACATAAAAAATGTTTATTTTATGACAGTAATTTAACGAAATCCATTCTCAAACTTTCCCCTCCTAAAGTTTTACGAAAAACTACTTTATTTAAATTGGAGGTAACTAATGGATTTACCAAAATCGGAAGCCGCTACATTCAATAAAAAATACAGATCTATTTAATACAGCAACTGAATTTTCTACAGACCTTATTAGTTGTAAGAAAAATTTTACTAAAAATCCAGTTTTCGATGCTTTTTTTTCGTCAAAAAATGTGATAGGACCCTTAAGTGTATTGTCCGGTTTTTGTAGTTGCAAAGGCAACAGCTTGTATGTGTTTTCCTTGAGGCGAGGTTTTCCCACTTTTAAGCAAAGCTTATTACTACAGATGACCATGATCTTGGTTTATTGTATTAAAGTCGCATTTAGCGGTGCAAAATCATGGCGCTTACACACAGTCGTGCGTTTCGCTAGTTTTATTTTTGTGAGTTTTCTCATATTTTTCGAAAAGTATAGCTGTAATGTACACTGTACCTCACCGGTTTCCTTCATAATAACGAAATCTATATATCAAGATATCTCAGATATAATTTAATATAATTCAATTACTTATTAATATTATAAATAAGTAATTGAATGAATCCAAAAAAACAGGGATAAAAGCGCAAATCAGTGCTACTTTGATATTTTTTCTATCGAGTGAAATGTGTCGTGTTTCGGTCTCATTGGTTTCCTAGATAAAACATTCAATTTTGTTATGACACCATTTTTATAATTTTAAACTGACCATTGTGGTATGCATACTTGAACTAGAATGACCATAAATGCTAAAAGTCGGAAAAGAGCGTGTTAAGTGTATTGTCCGGTTTTTGTAGTTGCAATGTCAACAGCTTGTATGTGTGCTTAACCCAGTGGTCGTGATGTTCCAGAGCTCAAGTTCGAGCAGATGATGGACAAGCTGGAGAAGAGCTCCGGCCAGACCGTGGTGACGCTGAACGAGGCGAAGCTGCTGCTGGAGAGGAACGACGAGATGCTCATCGCTGTCTACGACTACTGGCTCAACAAGCGACTCACCACCGTAAGTTGGCTGCTCTTCTCCTTACACTCACTCCAAGCAGTTCATGGAAAAGCTCGGCAAAATTGGTTCTCACATCATCAGCCATTGAATGTCCACTGCTGAACAAGGCCTCCCTCTTACAGAGGGGTGTTGCCATAATCCCCACGCTTGGCAGGCGGCTTGGGGATCGCAGTATGTTCACCGTGTACTAATAGGACGCTGCTGCCCATCCTCCGGTGGTTCTGGTCGCAGTTTTAGGACATAATTGGTTCTCATTGTGTGATAAATCATAATCCAGTTCTCACTTTTACATAACCTTATTCATATTCTTATTATTTGTTCCCACTTATTTCAGTTTTCAGACCTTTTGAGCGGTTTCGCACTACGTCCGATCCGAATCCGTGAAAATATGGATCTAGAAAACTCGGACCGCATTCGGATATTGCGTACGCACTAGTCCGATCTCTGATAGAAATCCAAGCAATAATTTTAGGCGGAGCCACAAAAGAGTCCTTTCAATCGCCGTCAACTTCCGAATCTATTCCAAAATGGAAATTGACGGATGACGGAGAGAATTCGAATGACGGAAATCGGATCTAGTGCGTAAACTACCATACAAATAGTTGTACGACAACTTCGGAACGTATTTTCACGGATTCGGATCGGACGTAGTGCGAAACCGCTTTTATGCTTTCGCTATGAACGCTCAAGCCAGACTAAAGTCCCTCTTGCCAACATTCTATCGCATTATCTTTTTCCTACCCCCATTATTCGCACTATTGCCGAGACTCCCGGGTCAACACGTTTCCAATAAGAGCTAAATAATAAGACTGTTAGTCAAATTAGATACCAAATGGTTTAAAACCAAGAAATCACAAAGAAACAATTGAGATACGTTAGAAATCATGACAATTGTGTCTTTTATCGCATTAACAACGGGGAATGTTCTGAAGAACTGTTTGATCTGATGCCGGCCGGCGTCACGGTTTTTTCATCGCACTAGCCGCCACTGGCTGAACGTTCATCCATATACCATAGATTTGTGGAATTAACACAGGGTTCCGTACCCAAAGGGTAAAAAAGGACCATTTTAGCCTACGATGTCTGTCTGTCTACGGCGGATTATCTAAGAAATAATAATAAAAAGTCAAAAAGCATTATTATTTATTTATTATTAAAACATTTCTAACACCATTACAGATACACTAAAGCGATGCTATAAAAACTTAAACAAATTTAAACTATGACAATTTAAAAATAATAAAAATATCATCAATATTTTTGCGTCAACAGTAGATTCACATATCTGTATCTTCTGAGACCAGAAAATTTAAAAGTAAAAACGATAGGGGGGTGTCCCCATGCAACAAACGTATTTTTGTATTTGCTCTAATGTTAAAACGGTAATAATTATGTACAAGCATCAAACTTGGCATGATTATATAGTATACACTCTAAAGTATAATAATAAATAATGGCCAAGTGCGAGTCGATCACAAATTTCTATTCATTACCAAGTTAAGCAACGTAGGGCGCGGTTGGTAATAGTCGGTATAGATATGAGTAGATACCTAATAGTTTCTAATAATTTTCGCTTTTCCTCCCATTTCTTATATTACCTAGCTTTTCTAATACCAACTTTAATAATAATCGCAATGTTTTTATTATGTTCGACTACATCAAGGTCCGCATTTTGCAGCAACACCCGCTAATCTTGTCAGTGAAGACCGAGCACAGGCCTGGCCAGTCCACCAACAACCCGTACCTGGCCTTCCGACGGCGCACAGAGAAGATGCAGACCAGAAAGAACAGGTGAGATTACTGAACACGAGAAGGCTCTAGATCAGTGGTTCCCAATTAGTTTTTCCATTTCAAGAAAGGCCTCGTAATTCGCGTACACCTCGAGCTTGGCTCAAGCACACCAAATCCCGTCCGGTCCGGTGCAGACTCAGTTTGTGAGGTCCAGTAAAGTATGAAATTCTATTAAAGACGGAAAGACGTCACGCTGTATGCAGTTAGTTGAATTCCAGACTGACTACAAAATGGACTGTTTATGGTGTGACGTCTTTAATAGAATTTCTCCTGGTCAAGAGATTGGCGCGCGTACCTTTTGACACCCCTAATTGGGAACCATTGCTCTAGATGGCCTAAGAATACTGGAACGTCAACGCCATACGTAAAAAAGTTACCATATTCATATTATATAGTACGTTTTTTAAGTTGTGTGATGGGAGCGAAATTGGTCTGAGCGGAGCGAAAATAATAAACATAATTTATTTTTATTATGAGTCACCTGTCTCTTTTAAATTCCCTCCGTCTGCTACTCTATCACACTATAGCTAAGATATCGACGGATGTATCACGGGGATGAGGTTTCATAGCTCGGAAGTGTCTCCTATAGATTTGGTTAAATTATATTAAATTATATCTTCATTCGTTTCAATCATAACCATAAATTGGTAGCCCCGTTGGTCCAGTTGGTAGTGAACCTGCCTTCTGCGCTTGAGGGCTTGGGTTCGATTCCCATCTAGTACAAAGACATGTGATGAACATTTGTGTTTGTTTTATAACTAGGTGTCAATATCTATTTAAGTATGTATTTAAAAATATATATGTATGTACATAAGTCTCTGGCATCCATATCACAAGCTTTGCTTAGTTTGGGGTCAGATGACCGTGCGTGCAAAAATGTCCCCAATAATTATTTATTACTAATAAATGACTAAATTATAGACTTTGGAAATTGTTTTACATCACACATACCGGGTGTTTTGAAATGATCGCTCTTAGCGATAAGACCGCTTTTAATGCCCATGTTTAATGTATTATATACCATTAGGCAATATTATAAATGAGAAAGTTTGTACTTACCACTAATTTGGTATATATAATTTCCAGGAAAAACGACGAGAGCTCATACGAGAAGATGCTGAAGCTCCGTCGGGACCTGGCGCGAGCTCTGAACCTCCTCGAGCTGGTCGCGCGGCGCGAGCGAGCGAAACGCGAGCTTGTGAAACTGACCGCGCTGCTAGCTGACAGGCGGTACGCGGCCGGTGACTTCGCCAACCAACTACTGCCGGACCCACCGCCCAGGTTAGAAAAAAGACTGGATTTGTTAAAGAGAATGTCATTAATGTAGGGTTTGAGCGAAGCGAGCGATTTTTTAAGCTCTGATTTAGACGTGAATTTAAGAAAATTGTTCTCCTAAACGCCGCCCAGATGAGGAGAATGTGTTGGTGTGAGCGAAGCGAGCTTATTAGTCTGCACCGTCTCACTGCAGGGCCGTCAGTCCCTCCTTTAATTTCTTTCTGTTTTGCGCGATTTGGGTCCAGTTTTTCAAGTCGGAGTCCAACTCGTTCCTTAATATCCGTCTGGGCCGATCGAGACGTATTTTACCATCCTGTGGAAGCAAGCGAAGTGTAAGCGAAGCTAGTCATTCTTGAATTCTGTAAGCCAAGTAAAAGTAAATGATTTTTCATTTGCTTCAAATCTTGTAAGACTGGTGTCACTGAAGTGAGCATTTTCGAGACAATTGCAATCTAAATCTACTCAATCAATACCGATAGACCAATCATACATAGCCTTATATGTCTATGACAAACCATTTAAACAGTGTCTGTGGGATGCTAAGGACACCTTTTTCGTGTTGTGACCACCAGATGTGTGTTGCAATAGAACGGCAGCGCTGTCCAGCAGTCTCGCGCTTTTTTTAGCAAGGTTATCAACCCAGGCTTGATAATGAAGCTTTTGGCCCTTCTTAATACTATTCCGCCACTGATTCCTATTCTCCGATTGCTTCTCTCATTCGCCGTGACCGACTCAATTTCTTCCATATACGATACGCCACGTGCGTGGAATATTGGGCATTACATGGAATGATGACATCGTTTTATGGTTGATATTCCGAAAACCCGTATGAAGCGCTTTGATTATACATTTATTACATTTACATTATTTATTTATTACATTTACATTATTTATTTATTGTGCGAACTGCTAGTCTGTGGAACTCGCTGCCTGAATGGGTTTTCCCCGTCAGTTACAATCTCGATGTCTTCAAGTCGAGAGTGAATCGGTTTCTTCTAGGCAAGCGTGCTCCAACGTAGACCGCATCGTCGTTTAACTAACATCAGGCTATATGGCGACCAAGCGCAAGCCTATCAACTATTTTAAAAAAAGATGAAAGTTCTTGAGTGAGCGCAGCTGTCCAGTGTTTACCGACAGACTAGTCTAATATATTGTAATATCCCCACAGGCCACAATACACCGTGCCGCTAACATCGAGCAACTTCCGTCGGGAAACGTACACCAACGTCATACCGCACTACCCTCCGCGGCCGCCGCCCACGCCCGTCGACCAGCCCAGACAGGTGAGTTCTGACCCTGGACACGCCACTACTTTATATTGTCCAATCTACGGTCCATTTTATAGTCACACACAACTTTCGGTCATATCCACGGCATATCTGCCAAAAAGATGGATGATAAAAAATTGCGCTTAAAAGGGCTTGAATTAACATAGACCTATTTTTTTTGTAATGTGGGACATCCGACAGGCAATATAATTATAGAGTCACAAACATACAGAAGAAAAAGTCTGTTGTATCAATTTTTGTGATGGAAATTGTGTGACTATAAAATCGACAAAAACATGTATGGCAAAATAAATAACATTACCACCATCATAAAATTACAATCTATTTTAAGTACTTAGTTCACATTTATCCAGTTTTTTTTTGTTTCTATATTATAATGACGCAAAACTTAATCCGTTTCCAACTATTCACACCAAGTTAAATGCGTCATTCCTCGCTCACGCATCGCACACTAGTGTGAGTAAACTCACACAAATATATATTTACAGTGCGTTACTATTCCATACATCAAACGCACACAATCAAAGTTATGAACCATCGGAGATCTATCTTGAGATGTTAAGCGGGATCTCTATAGGGTTGTTACAACAGTCAGTTAAACAATTTAGTACGGTCTGATTTTCCGTAGCTGTCCCAGTGGCGTATAAAGAATCTAAAGCTTGGCAAATGAGTCTAGAAATGGCAATAGACAATATTTGGACAAATTTTTATTTATGGAAGAAAAAAAAAAACATTTTTAAGAATTAATAGAAATAAATACACACATTACAAATTGAAATGGGATTAATGTTTTTTAAATGCTCAATTCAAACAGTCATCCACACATCATAGATCAGTGGAAATCGCACACTGTGCGATTCACACGATCCTTCTTGCCTCATACCTGCAAAATGTGGAATGAGCTACCTTCCACGGTGTTTCCGAGAAGCTGCAACATGAGGTTCTTCAAAAAACGAGTAAATCGAGTCTTAAAGAGTCGGCACCGTATTTGTGGGCCATCTGGTGTTACAAGTATCCATAGGCGACGGTGACTGCTTACCATCAGGCAGCCCGTCTGTATATTTGCCACCTATGGCATTAAAAAAAGTAATTGGTTCATTATGCCATTTTTTTATCCAAAAATTTATGTAAAGTGCTATAATCTACTATATAAAAATTCTACTATATAAAAATAAGTCGGGTTTTCCTTCCTGACGCTATAACTCCAGAACGCACGAACCGATTTCCACGTTTTTGCATTCGTTGGAAAGGTCTCGGGCTCCGTGAGGTTTATAGAAGTCATCTGGTGGCGAAACGGAGTTCGCCGGGTTTGCTAGTATGTTATAAATTAAACATAAAACTGAAATTTCTTCTTCTGAATTAACTTCTTGTGAAAAAAGTATGAACCATGAATTGTATGAAAAAAACAAAAAAAAAAAGTCTTTTAATATCTGAATTTTTGCCTAGCTAAAACTGCAATCGGTCGCCAGTCCGCCATTCTGCTTGATAAAGATGGACGTCTAAGAAAAATCAGACTGTATGACTTAATTAAATAATGAATCACTTGGAGCTGCCAAAACCACATGTTGGATGAAATTACATCTTCAAGTGACTTATTATTTTAATTGATCAATCGACTATGAACAAGGTATATTAAGAAAAATAACTCATAGAGTGCCCGTTACAAAGCGATCCCACGTTGTTGACACCAAAGTATCAACTTTCTCTTTTTCTTTATTTCCGGGCCATCTGTATTTCTCTGTAGTCGACATGTGAACTGAATACAGTGAAAACAACTTATCTAGCAATTTCATAGGGGAGCCACCGAATTTACTTTCTGAACTTCCAAACTGGTAGCTTCAGTAAAAGAATTGCTAATTCCATAATTTACCCACCTCTACAGAGAAGTTTGTTTGATAGAAGCTAGTAAAGTTTATAGAATAGATGTTAGTGGACTTTTGCGTGTGATCATTTTTGTCATCATCATCTGCCGGAAGACGTCCACTGCTGAACATAGGCCTCCGCCTTCAACCTCCATACTGAACGACAGCCTGCCTTTTGCATCCTCTAGATGCCAGCGTCCATTTTTGTACCGAGTTATAATTCTACGTATACCTTATTCGTAGCGTATTGATACACGAAATCTCTTCAGAGATGTTACATCGGCTAGGTGGCCTAGTCTATAGTGTATAGTATAGGCATGTGTGCGTGAATATTATGGTGGTGATTGGTTGGATTACAGCGCGAGAAGCGTACGTACAAGAGACGGAAACACAGACACCCGGCGGTCGGCTCCGCGCAGGGGCTGCGAGGTGAGTGCCTTCCCTACTGGCCGGCTGTTCCTGTGCATGCCAAATTGTTTCTGTCCCCGTCGCTCTCACGTCAATCTGAATTAGAGTGACAGGTGACATAGCTAATTTCGCAGGTCCTGGAATAACCTACCTGACCTCTCTGGATCCGGATCAAGTTCCGTTCACATTACACCGGGCAAACCGGGCCCCGATCCACTGAGATTAGCGGTCCACACAAGACTCACCGTCAACTTTTTTTATATGGTGGTATATAGAGTGCCTAGTGAGATATTGCAGGGGTATAGTATAGAATTAGGTAGGTGCTCGATTGTTTTCGAAGCAAACTCAGAAATGGGATACATTTTTACAGCAAGTTTCTCTAATATCAATGAGAAGTGAGCGAAGGAAGTGGAATTATGTCTGTGAAACCTTTTTCCGCTTAAAGCTTTATTTTAGAGAGGTAAATTTACCAGTAATCCATTGTGGTGCTCTATATACTGCCAATTTTTTTAATAATGTTAGGAACCGTTACGATGTACGCTTACCTACTCGTGACCTGGCCGCTCTCCGAATCGCCTTGCGTGTTCGCCAGACAGCGAATCTCCATGCCTTTTATGACATTTCTTATAGTTCGTTCATTAACGAATAATCGCAGACAGTTGCAGTAAATTTCGAAAAGCTGAATAATGTTTTTAGTACTTATATTGCCTCTAACTTATTAATAACAAAGATTTTCATTTGTTCTGGCTAATTAATGCAGCTGTCAGCGATCATGCGATAGCAGACGGACTATAGAAGTTTGTCAGTAAAGTTCCACACCGAACCATATTTAGGTATGATATTAGGACTACTGAGCAGTCAATGAATAGACTTAATAGAAATCGCCTTTATAACCGCTCTGAACGTCGCTTTACCAATAATATAAGTCTTGTTGACACCTAGAATGATGATCCGATATAATTATGTAGACATGTCAAATCATTTCATTCACAGCGGTCATAAAGTTGCAGAATCTGGTTTGTGTCAGAGGCCTTTGGGCATCCTCAGAACTGCTACACGACAAGTAAACAAATTAAGCCCTTTCTCTAATACATATCTGTTCATATTTCAGATTCTGGTGTGTACAGTTCGTCGGAGGAAGAAAGCCCTCGCGTGGAGCCACCTTCGCCGCCTGATGACGGACCGTTCGCGTTCCGGAGGAAACCGGGCTGCTACTATGAGATGGTGAGCGCACATTGATCGATATTTGTTTTGATATGTAAAAATACTGTTTTTATTTGTTCCTTTGGTGATAAGTGATAGTATGCCTAAATATTTAAACTAAAGACTAATAAAGTTTTTGTGACCAGCCACAACATTAACCATTGCTGCACCCTTTATGCAGGGTATATTACACAATGTACTCTAAAACTTAGTTTTTAGAAGAAGAAAGTGTACATATTTGCAATAAAGAAAGAATAAATAAATAAAGTGAGCGAAGCGAGCGAAATCGTAAATGTTATTTTAATAATTTTATTTTCTAAATATACATTTGATCTAAATGTATGACACTAGTGAGCGAAGCGAGCGAAAACGAAAATTTCACTAATTTCGCTCATTTTAAATTCTAATGTCATACCTTGCTAAAATGCTAAGGAAGGCGAGAACTATATCGGTACAATTTCGTTCGCGTCGCTTTGTTCATCTTATTAAGGTCACAGCAAAAGAGACACAAGAATTTGATTTTCTTAAGTATATCGCGTTTCCAAGCAAATTTTACTTATTTCGCTATAGTAATTTAACAGAATTTATGTACCTGGTAGATTTATTTCGTAAACATGTGAGTAACTTTTAGCATAGCGCGTGTGCTAACAAATTTTATTCGTATCGCTCATTTTGCTTTCAATGTTTTTTCTTTAATCTAAATTCTAAAAGAATTAAAGTAATTGGTAGTTTTATTTAGTGAATTTATGTGTAATTTGAAGTATTGCACGTTTAGTAACAAATTTTATTCGTTTCACTAATTTCGCTTTTTTGTGTTATCTTAAATTATGAAAGCAAAAGGTAGGTTTATATGTTGAATTTGAGTTTTTTTTTTACTGTGTAAGTTCCTTTATTAACTAAACAAAATACAAGTGCATACAGTTAGACTGCCCATAGACCGTTGAAGGTCTAAAGACAATCCAAATGCTCAAGCCCACTACCAGTTGGCAGCGTACCCAGCATGCTGGCGGCATTACCACGTTGAATGGCAATGCTTATGCGTTGAGCCAGAAACACGCCAGTATTTTGGTCACGCGTCGCATTCACCAGGCGCTCTGAAAGATTGTTGAAAATGAGTCCCCAATGTCTCGACCCCAAATATGTAACCACTGCCAAGGTTAGCATATTTTAGACGCTTATGCTGCTCTGCCTAATTGGCAGCCGCACCAGCCCTTGTGTCTCGGGAAGATGTGACGGCGCCGAATTTGCGTAACACTTGTGTGTAATATGAAGGTTGTGCGTTGTTCCAGCCGACGTCGACGCTGTGCGGCGATCCTGTGGACCCGGACACTCCGTCCAAAGACGACGCGTACCAACACGAGCTCGACCCCAGGCATAGGTATGTATAATTGCATAGGCCCATCTATATGTACTATACATATAAAATTGATGTACTTTTGTAACTTGACATAGCTAAGTGTTCCTATCATCATCATCATCATAATCAGCCTTTTAACAGTCCACTGCTGGACTTTTAGCCTACCCTCGAAAGGGTGATTGGGCCATATCCACCATGCTGGCCCAGTGCGGATTGGTGGATTCACATACGGCATTGAATTTCTTCTCCGTACGTATGCAGGTTTCCTCACGATGTTTTCCTTCACCGAAAAGCCAGTGGTATGAAAATCCGTACATAAACTCCAAAGAGCTCATTGGTACGGTGCCCGGGGTTTGAACCAGCGACCTCACGCTTTCAAGTCTAGCGATCTCCCAAATGGGCTACCACGGCTACAAGTGTTCCTATGGTGAAAATAAATTGAATTGAATTGAATACTTCATGAGTGGAAGTCCAGCATTTCGGTTGGGAGAAGCGCTGAGATACATTACGGCTTGTGGTCGCAAAACTTTTCTCAATCACCTAAACAGCAGTGCAAGTATCGTTATTTATCGATCGTCGATAAAGAACTATACTTAACATATGATAAAACGCCATAGAATAGATTATAGCGATTACTGATCAAATGTATTTTTATCGAATGTAACAATCTCAACTGTCAAATTTGACGATCGATAAAATACCATATAATCGATCATAACGAGTAATGATAAAATTGCTTTTTATCGAATTTGACGATCTCAACTGTCAAATTTGACGATCGATAAAATACCATATAATCGATCATAATGAGTAATGATAAAATTGCTTTTTATCGAATTTGACGATCTCAACTGTCAAATTTGACGATCGATAAAGAACGGTACTTCGGGGAACGGTACGATGGGGAAGAAAGGTTTTTGAGTGGAGACCACGAACCGGAAGACGCAGCGTAGGTAGGCCTCCCACTAGATGGACCGACGACATTGTGAGAGTCGCGGACATCCAGTGGATGCAGATGGCAGGCTGTCGTTCAGTGTGGAGGTTAAAGGGGGAGGCCTATGTTCAGCAGTGGACGTCTTCTGGCTGATGATGATGAAAGAACGGTACTTGCACTGCAGAATCGCTCAATTCAGTTAGCCGTAAGCTTCCTGTAGTGACCGACCCTGATAGATAACAGAGTTGATTGTTCGTTATTCCCAGGTATAGTCTGACATCGGTGCGGTGTCCGTACCCGCGGTACGTCGGGTTCGCGCGGCGGCGCGTCTGCCGCGGCGGCCGCGTCGCGCTCGACCGTGTGCGCACGCCATTAGACGACCTGTGGCCCTCGCTGCCCCTGCACACCGCCAGCGAGAAGGAACAAGCGAAGGCGGAAGAGGTATTTGTATACGGAAAACAAACAGCTTTAATAACTTATAAAAATAGCAAGAAAAATATGAACAAACGAGCCTTAAAAGTAGTCCTTAACCGTAAGAGTCCAGTCTAAAGTCCAATTATGTGAATGTTGAAATCTATGCATAAAAACTAGTCTATATATTTTATGTATAAAAATGGATCCCTATTTTCCTTGGTCACGCCATAGCTTGAGAACGACTACCGATATTTTTTTTTTTTAACGTTTTCTATTATTTGCTGAAGGTTCAGAAAATTTCAGAAAACTTTCGTTCATTCTACATTTTGCAGGTATGAGGCTTGCCTCATACCCATCTTATCGCACAGATCCACTGATCCGATACTTCCTTGGTACACGTTTTACCAAAATTAGAGCTGGCAACACTGAAGAGTTGTTTAGTATATGCAATTGTGGCGCCGCATCGTGACCTGAATAGCGCCAACTCTACCCTAGCTCTATCTAAACTTTTTGCGCAAGCCAAGCAAGTATTGCAAGTGGCTTCCTCAAGCAGAAAATCTTATGAAAATATATATATTCCGAAAACCGTAAAAAATATAAAAAAAAAACATAAAAAATATAAATATAAAAAAACCCGTACAAAAAAAAAATATATATAAAATATATTCCGAAAACCCGTACGAAGCGCTTTGATTCCACATTTATTATCCGAACTGCATGGGTGTTCCCCGATGGTTACAATCTGGGTGTCTTCAAATCACGAGTGAATCGGTTCCTTCTTGGCAAGCGTGCTCCAACGTAGACCGCATCATCGCTTAACATCAGGCGTGAGTGAGGTCAAACGCAAGCCTATTATATATAACTAGCGACCCGCCCGCCCGGCTTCGCACGGGTGCAATTTACTTGCGAAGCCAGGGCGGGTCGCTAGTTATATATATAAACCTTCCTTGAAAATGTTTCTAACTGATGGTGAAAACCGCATCTAAATCCGTCGCGTGGTTTAGGAGGAGTTAGCGGACATACAGACAGACAGACGTAGTAGTAGAGATTTAAAAAAAAAGTTGCAATAATGTACGAGCTTTCGACGAGCCGTTTGCCCATCTCCTGGTCTCATGTTCTTCTGCTCTATTCACAGATGGAAGTGGAAAGCAAACGTCACCGGACACCGAAGGAAATCACCCGAGATTACCACACCAGCGGCAAATATCCATGGAGACACGCGTTCCGAAGGCACCTCTCCCGGCATCCCGACCTCTGGGTGGCCGAGGACAAACCCCACGAAGACCTCAAAGACCTCAAATTCGAAGACCTCAAGCCGTGTCCGAGCGAAGTGAAGTTGTCTCCGAGCGATCTGAAGCTGTGTCCAAGTGAAGTGAAACTCGAGCCGATGGAGTTACCGGACGTGATACAAGACAGTGTTAAAAGTGATATTAGTGTTAGGACAGTGATGGACAGTGGGAAGCGGAAGAGGTCGTGGAGTGACTGCAGTGACGTCAGCTACGACTCAGACGAGAGTCTACATCCTGTAGAGAGGGAGTTTGAGAAGTTTATCGATGAGGTTAACAAGAAATGGTGAGTATATTATATTTACTAGCTGCACCCCGCGGTTGAAAACTACAGTAGAATTCATATATAACGACTTCGCTTATAACGACTAACCTATTTTAGCGACGATATTGTTTACTCAAATTAGGTTTCATAATAAATGTACTCAAGAAATAATCCTGCCGTTTTGTGCGTCATCCGGTTAGTACGACATAGTATCGCCGGTCCCTTGAAGGTCGTTATATCCAGATTCTACTGTATGTCACTCTCTGACTCTTGAACTATACCCATGCAAAAAATCAGGTCGATCCGTTGTTCCGTTGCAGCGTGACAGAGGAACAAACATCCATACATACAAACTTTCGCGTTTATAATATAACTAGCGACCCGACCGCCCGGTTTCGCACGGGTGTAATTTGAGTGCGAAGCCGGGGCGGGTCGCTAGTTATATATATAAACCTACGTGGAAATGTATCCAGCTGATGGTGAAAACCGCATCAAAATCCGTTGCGTGGTTTAGGAGTTAGCGGCCATACAGACAGACAGACAGACGCAGAAAGCGACTTTAATTTATACTATGTAGAGATATAGTATGATACGTACAAAAGTTTTACAATGAAAAACAAGACTAAAGCATGATTTATTGAGTTCAAAATTTTCTATTTTTCCACCAAAATCAAAGACCTGGAACTAAAAAATATTTTTACAATATTGTAACACCACAAATCTCATTTGCAGGTTACACTTTCGACCGAAAACCCCACCACCCTCGCCACCTCCCCTGGAGCCAGAAGGCCAGTTTCCAATAGGTCTGGACACAGCGATCTCCGTAGAGGTGAAAATGGTCGAGAGACCACTCTCGGACACTTTGGACACGTTTACCACTTCAGAGTTTACTCTCGGACAACTGTACCCAGATATACCAGATGTGGACAATAGCGGAACCAGTCTGGAGACGTCCGGGGAAGACCTGCTCGGGGACAACTTTACAGGTAAAACACTGTTTTAAACTATCACGGTTGTCCACTAAAGTTATATGATTATTTTGTTTATTTATTTTATTTTTATTATCTTGGAGAAATTAACGGTCTTAATTAACAGAGTTAATAATTAGCTAGAGACAAAGGGGCCATTTAAAAGTTTCTACTTATAAAAAACAAAGTACATTATATGAACGCTAAAACATGCGAATAAAAATATAGATGTATAATATTACTGTAACAAATAAAAAAGCAATTGACTCTAAATAAACAAAGACAAACTAAGATGTGCACTTAACAAGTTAAGAAATACATTTATATAATAATAATATTATTTACGTGATATTTACCGTGGTAAGGTTGTGGAATGAGCTCCCGATATTTCGGCGCAGTTACATGCACCATGTTCACGGGAAGACTGAAGAATGCGGGTGGTTGGTTGAACAGTTAAAAAGTTAGGTGCAGACATAACGATCTACCCTCTTTCTTAGTCTTTACTTAGGTTTGTTATAAAACTCAAACACCGTCAATCACCCCCACATCTTCATCATCATCAGCCAGAAGACGTCCACTGCTGAGCATAGGCCTCCCCCTTTAACCTCCACACTGAACGACAGCCTGCCATCTGCATCCACTGGATGCCCGCGACTCTCGCAATGTCGTCGGTCCATCTAGTGGGAGGCCTACCTACGCTGCGTCTTCCGGTTCGTGGTCTCCAGTCCAGAACTTTTCTTCCCCATCGGTTATCGGTTCTTTGAGCAATGTGGCCTATGCCACTTCAACTTGCAAATTTTAACAGCTGTCGGTGACTCTGGTTCTTTGGCTAATATCCACGTTTCGGATTTTATCGCGCAAAGAAACTCCGAGCATAGCTCTCTCCATTGCCCGCTGTGTGACTCTTGAGTTTTTCCAAACTGCACCTGCAAGACCTGCAAGGTGTGGAATGTCCTCCCCTAAGTTCTTCCCGCCGAGCTTCAACATGAAGCGGACAATACCTCTCCTAGCTATGGAGAGAGCTATGCTTGGAGTTTCTATATGGGACAAAATTAGGAATGAAGTGATTAGATATAGAACCTATTTCTGCCGGTTTCTGCATACCACCGTGCGGAACGCAATGTTTAACAAAAAAAACAGCACCAACCACCTACTACAACTGCTGCTGTTGATTGTATCCTATAGATATAAGTTTTTTGTAAAGGTGTCGAATATTTTATTTTTTTTCTTTTCATTCTTTCTTTCTTTAAATACAAAATGTTTCTATATTTTTCAGGACTAACAGAAGACCAAGTGGAGAGCATACTATCCGAGACGGACTTGAAAGCTCTCGCTGAAGACGACGACAAAAAGATGAACATAACGGACGACCTTCTGGATCAGCTGGTCAGCACCGTCGACAAGGAGCCTTTTTTATTGCAAGGCCAGAGTGGGGAGGGGCGTGCCGACTCTGGCCCCAGGAAGAGAAAGGTGAGAGGCCTAAATAGCAATCTCTCGTGGAATCATGTTTGCCTGGTACTTTAGTCTTTCTAGCCATAGGGAAAGTATTCAATATTTTATTGCAGACATAATATATGTAGGTACATGGAGTTCTTAAATCAACATGTTCAAATATAAAGTACTAGCGACCCGCCCGCCCGGCTTCGCACGGGTGTAATTTACGTGCGGAGCCGGGGCGGGTCGCTAGTTATATATATAAACCTTCCGTGAAAATTTATCTAACTGATGGTGAAAACCGCATCAAAATCAGTTGCGTGGTTTAGGAGGAGTTAGCGGCCATACAGACATACAGACGCGGATAGCGACTTTAATTTATACTATGTAGAGATAGAGATATGTGTGTATATCAGTCTCTGGCAGCCATATCACAAGCTTTGCTTAGTTTGGGGTCAGATGACAGAGTGTGAAAAAAAAACCTCGCCTTAAAGAGTTGTGTGTTTCCCCAGGGCTCGTGGTTCGGGTCATCGCTAGTGCGGGTAGTGTCGGAGCGCGAGCCGCTGTACTGTGCGCTCCCCGCGCCCCTCCACACCGCGCCCCCCGCGCCTGCGCCCGCGCCGACACGGCACCGCACGCCGCCTAAGGTACCCACTAGCATCGCATTTGTTTATCATACAATTATAGTAATGTCTATCTGTTAACTACTTAAATTAATAACATCATATCTGAACTTTTGAAATTGTGTACGGTCCCAACCGCACAGACTTTGTACCTTGGCCTACCGGCCGAAACTGGGACACACGTGTCTCTACCGCGGAAGTAAAAGTTAACCTTGTTAATAGAATTAACTAGTACTATTGAGTAGTAATTAAGACACCACACGTGTAACATCGCTGGAGGAAATTATACAATCACCAACTATCAAGCAGTGTTTCTCTCCAGCACCCACTACTCCACAACAACGCTGTACAGTCTGTACAAATTGTTTCGACAGTTCATTCAGAAATCAGAAATCAAAAATATTTATTGGCCATAAAAACATTAAACGTTATACGCAAGTCATTTTTACAGGTAATATGTTATAAATAAGAGTTAGATAAAATCGGCAGATTTATAAAACAAAAATACTAAAACTAAAAAAAAAAAAAACTATAATTTAACAACTCAATAAATCAGCCACACTAAAACTATTAAACTGACCAAACTTACAAAAATGAGGAAACTTTACAAAACTTACTTACTTTATACTTTTCTTTATTTTATTTTTTTCTAATACTTTTTTATATACATAATATTTACGGTATTTTTATACGATCTCTCTAGATTTGTACGTCTACAAACTAGGCGAAACATGATACAAAGTGACTAATATTTTAACCCACCTATTGTGCATGCGTTTTTAAATGTGTGTATGATTTACTCGTGTTTTGTGCCAATAAATTATCTTTATCTTTACTTGTCTGTGTAACATGACTTTTACATTGGTAAACGCATGGTGATGCTGGAAGACTCAGCGTAGGTAGGTAGGCCTCCCACTAGATGGACCGACGACATTGTTAGTCGCTGGCATCCAGAGAATGCAGATGGCAGGCTGTCGTTCAGTGTAGAGGTTAAAGGGGGAGGCCTATGTTCAGCAATGGACGTCTTCTGGCTGATGATGATGATGATGACCGTCAAAAAGCTCACCCCCACATCTTGCTAAGCTGGATATCCCACACCTGCAAGATAGATAGATAGATAAACTCTTTATTGTTCACTATAACACAGCTTTAAAAAAATAAAGATTTAAAAAAAAAACTGAAAAATTATGCTAAAAATCCAGTTTTCGATGCTTTTTTCGTCAACAAATGTGATACGACCCTTAATCATACGTGAGTAATTCCTGAGTCATACAAATAAAGTGCTTAAAAAATTATTTAAAATGTTGAAGTTGTTTATAAACCATTGTTTTAAACTATCACGGTTGTTCACTACAGTTATATGATTATTTACGGGATATTTACCGTGGTAAGGTTGTGGAATGAGCTCCCGATATTTCGGCGCAGTTACAGACACCATGTTCACGGGAAGACAGAGAAAGAGGGAAGATATCCCGTAAATAATCATATAACTTTATAAACCATTGTCCCCCCGCAGGTGGCGACTCCAGCCCCTGCCCCCGCGGCGCCCCGTGCGCCCCGCCCCGCCCCCGATCCCGTACCTACCTCTAACATCATCGTGGAAGAGGTCAACGAACTGCCGCCCAAGTTCGACAAGAAAAAGAAAGAGGACACTGTCGAAGAGGTAACAACAATATTAAGTACTATTACATAGACATGAACCCGCACTGGGCCAGCGTGGTGGATATGGTCCAATCACCCTTTCGGGGGTATCCTAAAAGTCCAGCAGTGGACTGTTAAAAGGCTGATTATGATTATGATGACATTGACATAATTAATTTGTGGCAAAAATACAATGAACACGAAAAAATCGCTTAACATCAGGCGAGTTGGCGGCCAAGCGCAAGCCTATTATTAATAAAAAAAACTTAATTGAGCTTATTTTTTTTTATCACAAACCGGCTCCAACTCAGCACGATGCCGGTCGTATCCTACCGTCGTATCATTAAGTTAAGTAATAACTATGTGCAAAAAAACACTAAACATGCTGAACGTACCTACTGGTTGGGTGAATTTGAATTAAGAAAAAAAAACACGCCTATTTTAGTTAAGTTTCTTTTCTGTTACCGTGGTTGTTTTATGTCATTGGAAATATAAATACCATACAAAAATATCCCGCCAATTTTAGTTAGTTTCTTTTCTGTTACCGTGGTTGTTTTATGTCATTGGAAATATAAATACTATACAAAAAATATCAAGCCAATTTTAGTTAGTTTCTTTTCTGTTACCGTGGTTGTTTTATGTCATTGGAAATATAAATACTATACAAAAAATATCAAGCCAATTTTAGTTAGTTTCTTTTCTGTTACCGTGGTTGTTTTATGTCATTGGAAATATAAATACTATACAAAAAATATCAAGCCAATTTTAGTTAGTTTCTTTTCTGTTACCGTGGTTGTTTTATGTCATTGGAAATATAAATACTATACAAAAAATATCAAGCCAATTTTAGTTAGTTTCTTTTCTGTTACCGTGGTTGTTTTATGTCATTGGAAATATAAATACTATACAAAAATATCCCGCCAATTTTAGTTAGTTTCTTTTCTGTTACCGTGGTTGTTTTATGTCATTGGAAATATAAACACTATACAAAAATATCCCGCCAATTTTAGTTAGTTTCTTTTCTGTTACCGTGGTTGTTTTATGTCATTGGAAATATAAATACTATACAAAAATATCCCGCCAATTTTAGTTAGTTTTTTTTTCTGTTACCGTGGTTGTTTTATGTCATTGGAAATATAAATACTATACAAAAATATCCCGCAAATTTTAGTTAGTTTCTTTTCTGTTACCGTGGTTGTTTTATGTCATTGGAAATATAAACACTATACAAAAATATCCCGCCAATTTTAGTTAGTTTCTTTTCTGTTACCGTGGTTGTTTTATGTCATTGGAAATATAAATACTATACAAAAATATCCCGCCAATTTTAGTTAGTTTCTTTTCTGTTACCGTGGTTGTTTTGTCATATTTTTATTTGAAAAGATTCCTTTTATATTGGTCACATAGTTTGATTCTTAAATCAAAATAACTGCGAATTAAATATGTCACCCGTGTAAACGAAATTGCGTATTTAGTAATTTTGAAGTCGATTTTTTTAATTAATATTTTTATTTTATATCCTAGGTGCAACTATCTCACGGTGTGCAACTAAAAACTGTGCAGACCGTCCACTCGCCCCTCAAGAAACACATCATCACGTCGGGCGCGAGACGAGAGCCGCGCCCGACGCACGCGCCGCACGCAGCGCACGCGCCGCACGCGCCGTCCGCCACGCACGTGGTGCACGCTGCGCCTGCGACCACGCATCAGCCGCAAATTGTCACTGTCGCCGTATCGGAGAGTCTGAAGGTACAGTGTAAACTATATATAACGATTTAAGAGCCTCTTATACCAAATTTGACGGTTTTAAATCAATTTTATTCAGTTAAATTACAATATTTGAGCTGGAAAAAAATACATGTCACAGATACATCTGTGTTTGAGTTTATGATATGGTTCAAAACACGATAGAATAAACTTTCCTCGATCAAAAAAAAAAAACCTGAAACAAAGTCGATTTAGTTTATTTTTTCGTTTAATGCTCTAATGAAAGTTTGTAACAACCTGGAAATTACATGTACTGAAAGGTAATTTTATTAAAAAAAAAAATATTTGGATAGATTTTTGATAGTGAATAGTTTCGTTTTTTAGTAAAATTAAAACCGTAAAAAGGTCGCGAGAATTTGCGCGCACCGCGTTCAGGATCGCGCCAGGCGTCATCGAGGTTCGACCTATGTCGTTTTTGTCGTTGGACTCCCCCCGCGGGCGTCCTGACTCTAGCGTGGCAAAATACATCGTCGCTATAACTTGGCGGGGGCTGAGGGAGCGTTTTGTTGCCTACGCGACTCGGATAACGGACCGTTAACGACAAACTCCCTAAAAACGTTGAAATTACTTGACTTTGGTTGATTTACCTTGATATCCATCAAGGAAAGAATAGCGGAACATCAGAGCGTAGCTCGGAAATTTGCCTAAAAACTGTATAAACTTAGATGGCACTGTAATATGAGCGCGCTATAGGTTGTCTCGAACTTCCGTAAGCGCTGCAGTCAGATAGCGTACGAAAGGGTTCTATAAATTACCGTAGCGCTAGTATCGCAGTGTAGTTTCGGAACATTAATATATTAAGTAAGTATATTAAACATTGATTAGGTTTTAAGTGAATTTTTTAAGCTGTGGTAGCCTATTTGGGAGACCGCTAGACTTGCAAGCGAGGTCGCCGGTTCAAACCCCGGGCCCGTACCAATGAGCTCTTTGGAGCTTATGTACGGATTTTCATACCACTGGGTTTTCGGTGAAGGAAAACATCGTGAGGAAACCTGCATACGTACGGAGAAGGAATTCAATGGCGTATGTGAATCCACCAACCCGCACTGGGCCAGCGTGGTGGATATGGCCCAATCACCATTTCGAGGGTAGGCTAAAACTCCAGCAGGGCTAGCACGGGCCGTGGACAAATTTTCTTTCCACCGTTTTTATCCCGCGAGAAAAAGACAAACGTATCCATATTCTAGCTTTGTCGCGTCTAGGCGTGGATAAAAACGGTGGAAAGACAATTTATCCACAGCCCATGCTAGGCCTGCAGCAGTGGACTGTTAAAAGGCTGAGTTTTCAGAGAATTAAATATTGGAATGTTTAAAAATAAACTTAAAACTTTATTAGCACAAAAAAGCTACTATGAAATTTCAGAATTCCTTAATGATAAAAATATTTTGATATGTAATGTAGACTAAATAATTGACATAAAATCGAGACTAGGTACTAGGAAAAGATAAAATGATAATAATATCTTATATAGGTAGTAATAAACATCTAATTAAGGTATAAAATACAACCAAACCAAAATATGATTCTAACAATATTCTAACTTAGACATAATTTCGTTATTTTTTTAACTTTAACAAAAACTAATAATAATATATATAAAAAACTAACATTTGTACGCTGTAACAGGCAAGGACATGAGATACGTCTCCATTATTACGACCATGTATGCTACTTTATATGTATGTGTACCTACCATGTTCTGACAAATAAATATTTTGAATTTGAATTTGATTTTTAAGCTATTGCATAGCTTCTATCGCGGGCCTTGAGCGTGGAGACCGAATCCAGAAATTCCGTAACGAAAATAACCTAACACCCCCCACTCCGACCGGCACAGCGGTGATACTTTGACTTGGGTGTCGCGACAGGCTTTATGCAATAGCTTTACCGCGGCAGTCCCCGAGTGCCACACGTCTTTTTTTTATGCTTATGATTAAAAGATGCTGTAATTCCTCCAGGTTCGTCTCCAGAACCACCTGCTGTCGAGCCAGTCGGGCGTGTTGGTGCAGAATGGGCCGTTCCCGCCCGTTGTCGCAGTGCCGGTGCACCACCAGCGAGACAGTGAGTTGATACTACTTTCTTCTTACCATATATTATGTTGGCGTGAAAACCGTCAGTATTATTTCGTATTCTGAAGAATGCGGGTGGTTGGTTGAACAGTTAAAAAGTTAGTTGCAGACATAACGATCTACCCTCTTTATTAGTCTTTTGCTATGGTTATCACTGGAGCTCGAACTCGAACCTAAATCCCGACAAAACACACTCACTGTGTCACTGCGTATAGTATTTTGAACACATTTTGAATGTGGACTTTTATTTTTAAAACAACCTAATACTGGATTCCACGCACTGGCGAGTTGAAAACCATCACCTCGATTGAAATTTTGGCATTTCGAGATCTCGATAGTTTCCTTTACTAGCCTTGGTATGTAATGGCGTTCGGTGGACAGGATTTTACGGTTATGAAATTCAATCCAGTGGTTAGTGAATTCTATAACCCTAAAATCTTGTCCATCGAAGTAAATAATAAAAAAAAAACATTGTTTTATAATTTAAGGCGAGATTTTCCCATTTTTAAGCAACGCTTATTACTACAGATGACCATAATCCTTGGTTTATTGTATTAAAGTCGCATTTAGCGGAGCAATATCATGGCGCTTACACACAGTAGTGCGTTTCGCTACTTCTATTTTCGGGGTTTTTCTCATATTTTTCGAAAAGTATAGCTGTAATGTAAAAATGTACCTCACCGGTTTCCTTCATAATTATAAAATCTATATATCAAGATATCTCAGACATAATTTAATAAATAGGTAATTAATGAATCCAAAAAAACAGGGATAAAAGCGCAAATCAGTGCTACTTTGATATAATTTTTCTATCGAGCGAAATGTGCTTTATCGTGTTTCGGTCTCATGGGTTTCCTAGATAAAACATCCAATTTTGTTATGACACCGTTTTTATAAGTTTAAGCTAACCATGGAGGTATGTACACTTAAACTAGAATAACTATAATTGCTAAAAGTCGGAAAAGAGCGTCTTAAGATTCCACATCGTGTTTTAGAAATAAAGATTAATACTTGTAATAAAGAGTTATCGTATTTGTATTGTAACAATCACGGACCGGTAAGCGCAGCGTAGGACGTCCACCCACAAGATGGACAGACGAACTAAAAGAGACCGCAGGGAAACGCTGGATGCAGGCCGCTTCCAACCGGCCCTTTTGGAGATCGATGGGGGAGGCCTATGTCCAGCAGTGGACGTCCTATGGCTGAAATGATGATGATGAAAATGATGACTGTAACAATGTGTAATTTGTCAGATGTGACGAGCGTGTCGAGTGCCGGCGGCGTGTCCGTGGCTAGCTCGTCGCGGCGCGTGTCCACGCCCGTGGTGCACCTCGCGTCGCGCCAGTTCCTGCCGCACGCCGCGCCCCCCGTCGTGGTCGCGCAGTCGCACACCATCCACCACGTCGCGCCCAACAAGCTCAAAGTGCTGCACGCGCACCCGCTCACGCACTCGCAGCGGACGCAGCTGCTCGCGCAGAACAGAAACGTTGCGCAGCTGCCCACGGTCGTCTCGTTGGCCACTCTGGGGGAGGCGAAAACGACGAACGCGCTGCTGAAAGCCGCTCCCGGCTCCGTGGCGCAATTGTTCGAAATCAAAAGCGGGCAATTGGGGAAAGGACCGCACTTGGTCAACGTCGTGAGACAACCTCAGCCCGGGAAAACTACCGTCACTAGATTGGATTTGAACGACAAGAAGCGGCAAGTCGTCTTCGATGGCACGTTGAAAGGGAACATAGCGACGACAACGCGACCTCACAGAGTCTCCGTCAGTCTGGACGGAAGACAGATCGTCAGAACTGGTGTGACAGCCATCCCAGCGGTGAGAGCTGCCCCGGTCAGAACTCAGTTCCAATTGAAGAATCGAATAGTTTCATCTCAGATGGCTCGGAGTTCCACGGAGCCATCCACGTCTATAACTATCGCCGCGCCGCAGACGAAAGCCACCTCTATCCCCAGCTCCGTAGTGACTAATTTGCTGCATAAGAACATACAGCTGCCGAAGGGTGGGCAGAAGATTGCGATATCCGGTCCGGGTGGGCAGGCGCTGTCGGCGAATGTTCAGGCGATTGCGTTTTCGACTGCGCATGTGAAGGCGAGGCAGGCGAGGCTGATTGCGCAGCCGAGGCCAACACCCGTCGCGTGAGTTTTCTTTTATAATTTAGTATAGTTCTACGTTTGGCCACCAACTCACCTGATGGAAAGCGTTGTGGTCGAAGATGGAGCATATAGACCTATTTTTGTTATATTTAGGGTTCATTATCAGCGTACCATTTTATAATATTACTAGCGGTCCGCCCCAGCTTCGCACGGGTATAGATTATAGCCTATGTCACCCGGGGATAGTGTAGCTTCCCAACAGTGAAAGAATTTTTCAAATCGGTTCAGTAGTTTCGGAGCCTTTTCAATGCAAACAAACAAACAATCAATTTTCCTTTTTATATTATTAGTATAGATTTTATTCAAGGTAGTGCTTGCAGCACTTACATCGAAGCCAACGTAACAAGTATTTTTTCCGTTGCGCAGAACAGATAAAGATAAAAAATACTAATAAATAAATAAATAAAGATAAGATTGTGACAATACCTAATATTTTACATTAGGTAATGCCACTTAAAAAAACTCCTCGGGCATCCATCAAAATCTTAAATTTTGCATAAAATATTATCTTTATCTGGATACTGATCAATCAGATCGTTGTTCAGATTGATGTCCGAGTTGAAGGCACCATGTTCTTAGTTCCTACTGCTTGGACACAGGCCTCTCAGTGAGGAAAATGGGCCCTAATCCATCATGCTGGCCCAGTGCATGTTGGTGAATGTAATGTCTTTGAAATAATAATATTTTTGGACATGCCGGTTTCCTCGCGATGTTTTCCTTCACCGTTGTTGAGCGATGTCATCAAAACTGCACATCAATTTATTTAAGTACTAAATAAGTGACAGGAGTTTGTTAATCATAATCATTTTATTGGTAACTAATAATTACAAGTCAAATTTGTTATAAGTATCAAGGTAAATAATTATACATATCTATTATAACTTAACTAATTGGTAAAAATGTACTAATAGTGTACCTATCTTGTCTAACAATTACAAAAACAAATACCAAAATTAATGTCAAAGTCATCATCATCATTGTCAGCCTGTATCAACCCACTGCTGGGTATAGGCCTCCTCTCCCTTGCGCCATTGACCCCTGTCTCGGGCTAATCTCATCCACGTATGAACTGCGATGGGCCTGATGACATCGACCCATCGGGCTGGTTGTCTGTTTACGGAACGCTTATCCGCTATTGGTAACCACTCTGTCAGGGCTCTACTCCACCTGCCGTCACCGTCAAAGTAATATAAATTAATTATTGCCAACAGTGAGATGGTGGAGGCGTCGACAGTTCCAGTGGCGACCACCTCCCAACAAGAGAGCCCGCTCGAGGGTGGCGAGGAGACGGAGACTAACGGCACCGTGCGGCGCCGGACCACGGACACGCTCCCCATGGAGGTCACGTGACAACCGTCCCCGGCTCCCGCCGCACACACCGCACTCACCGCACACACACAACACACACTCGAACAAGCCAGAGTTACTGCCACACACGACACGGATCCTGACAAATTACAAAATAAACTTCATATTGCATCGGGTATCAGCAAACGGAAACTTCGAGCTAACTATGCAGAAGGACTGAATAGAATCATAGCTGGTGATAAAACGTCGGATGAACATGTTAAAAAAGGGAAGTTTCAAGCTGAATTTAGATCTGCGGGTGGTATGGAAATTCAAGTTAAGTTTGAAGGGCTGACTAGAATTATAGCTGGTGATAAAACGTCGGATGATGATAAAAAACGCAAATTTCAAGCTGAATTTAGATCCATAGGTAGTAAGGAAATTCAAGCTAACTATGAAGGGATTAGAATCATAGCTGGTGATAAAACGTCGAATGAACATAGTAAAAAAGGCAAATTTCAAGCTGAATCTAGATCTACAGGTGGCAAGGAAATGTTGGACCTCGACGAGGCCATCGATAAACACAAAATTGAACTCAATGGAAACTTTAAACGCGTTGTCGATACCAAGAGTGAAGACTGCTCAATCAACCATAAACGCAAAACTGAACCTAAAGATAAAGACCCAACGCGTATAATCACTTGCAAAAAACACGCTTCAGAACCGCTCAAATGTAAAAAGATCAAAATCGCCACGATAACCGATTCCGGTAAATGTCTCACTAACGTTGTTATTAGGGATTTGGATAATGCGAAAGTCAATTCTTGCTCTGAAAATGTTGATGATATTAAGGAATTTTGTAGTCTTAACGATATAAGCGAGAAAATCATTGCGGAAGCGTTAAAACTAGATGATTTCAATGAAATTGTAACATTAGATGACCCTGTTGAAACTACCTGTGATAACAGGGAAGATTTAAAAATTGACAAAGTAAAAATCAAAGTATCAAATACTGATGAAGGTTTCGAATTCGTTCACGAAAATAATGAATACGTCACTTATAATGAAATTGTAAATAATTCTAAATCGTACGACGGAGACGCGGTGAAAGATATCGACAGAGTTAATAATAACAGTGAAAATCTTCACTCCAACAATAATTTAAACGGTGATATATTCTATCATAATTATGACAGTCCGATTCTAAGATCTCTAATGGTTAAATGCTTGAATAAAAACGAACGCTCGAATGAGTTCAACGAGTTTTACGATAATGCTCAAGATAAAATAAAATCAATTATTAAAAATGCAAGTACTATCGTTCAAAATACTCCAAGCCTCACCGTTAGAGATCGAGGGACTGTTAAATTTGAAAATAACAATGACAAAAACACCGTTAATGAAAATAATCAATGCATAAATCCTATAAGCTGGACGTGTATTGATCATAATCAAATTGACAGAACTAAATCTTAGACAAATAAAGTGCATGTTTAAAATGTAAAAGACACTGCGCCCGCCGATGAAGGGAAAATTAGACCCAGTAAAAATAAAAACAAAAAAATTAAAAGTTAAAAATGAGAAAAATTTAAATTTTTAATGGACAAGAATTTGTAAACTAGAATCTGAGTTTATGTAATCAGTCAGACAAATCCAGAATATGAAGTCTTCACTTCATATTCTGGATTTGTATTTGGAAAATATGTTCCATACATAATTTTACGGATCTAAAAGTCAAATACAAAAAGTTAAGAACATTGAAAAATAGACGTCTACAAAACATATTTGCAGTGAACCTGAAGAATGTAGAGTGCAGACTTTTAGATTAGTTACATAAAATGTGTATCGGCTTATCGTCACTTCATAGTACGATTCAGTGTAGGCTTTCAAACAAATGCCGCTTGAATCCGGGCATTATAAACCATTAGTGTTGGATCTCTTTGCGGGGAATGTTCTGAAGAACTGTTCAATCTGATGAACGTTGCGGTTTTTTCATCGCACACTGCTTTTTATGCGATCTTTTTTTGCTCACACCCATTTGTGGAATGAGCTCACAATCCTGCGGCATTTCCTAGTAACTATAACATTCTTCAAAAGGGCTGTTAATTGAATATTTAAGGGTCGGCAACGTATCTGTGATGCCCCTGGTGTTACAGGTATTCATAGGCGACGGTGATCGCTTACCATCAAGCGTCCCGTTAGCTTGTTTGCCATCTAGGGCAATAAAAAAGTGTTTGAAACGGAAATGTCTAATTGAGAGCATTTGTTTGAGAGCCAAGATTGAATAGCTCTAAAAGGTAAACCTTGATGATGCTTTGAGGTAGCCAAAAATATGCTATATGAGTGATTTATCGGATTAAAAACGGATTTTACATTTCCGGGTGGTGTTTCCCGCGTTTTTATTTAGTAGACGCCATTTTGATTCTCTTGTCTTAAGTATTTTTTTAAAGAAATGATTTCTGTAGCATAAATGTACGATATTAAATTATTTAGTTGAATTTTAGTTTTTAATTTCATTTCTCGTTTTACTATCTTGTTTTTCAAAGTTTGATTCGGTAATAATTTAGATACATTTGAAAAGGACGCCATTTTGTTGTCACAAAATCAAAATGGCGGATCGTTTTAGGCGGGAAACATTGCCTCTAACAAAAATTTAAACCTTGTTGTGTGAAGCAACAAATTTGTTCTAAAAGTATGAATATTAGTAACATTTGGAGTAATAACATTCATTGTAGGTTTAGTTTCTGTATTAGTTTAAATTTAACATGGCCATTAATATTCGGGGCTTAAAAACCGGTGAAAATACAAGGAATTAATTTAAGTATCTCGCTTAATCTCTTTTTTTTATCATTATAGAAATATTAAAAATACTTACGTTCTTGTTCAGAGACGTTCTATAGGTTATGACTAAAATAGGTTTGTCCCGTTCTCGCGCGCAATACTTCTCGTTAGAGAGACAGAGATAGATTAGCTTAAACGTTTGTGTATAATGGAGCTAAAGATCTAAGATATCGTGAACCCGCCAAAATCTACCTTATATTCATTAAATTATCAAGGACTTTACATTCAGTTGGATTATGCACAATGCACATACAAAAAATCGATAATGCTTTGATGTGTTACGGATTAAAATAGTATACAGATATAATTAGAAAGAAAAAAGTCCAAATTAGATAACACTTTTGGAAGCATTTGTCCCTTTCTGGCAAGAGACCAATACAATATGACCGAATATGATTCTCAGCAACAACATATTTTGGTGATACTTGTTGCGATAATCTAAAAGAAAGCGACGGAAGATACGGTCCGATCGAAGGACCACAATTCATTTTCCCGTGCACTTTCCAGCTGATGTGTTTTCTTGGAAATTTACAACTTTTTGGCAGATTTGACGGTATCTTGAAATTGAGAAATCTAGTATTCCCGTTTCCACATGCTCTTATACATACCATTTGACAATTGAATAATACAAGTAAGGACGCGTTATAGGGTGTAGTCCGTTCAATGCACGAATACCCCTGGCTAAACAGGTCCTTACGGCTATCTGTTTAGGTGATTGCGAAAAGTTGCGCGTCCGCAAACTGTATCTCGGCGCGTTAAGGTCCACGTTCGCGTGATTTTCCGCACTGCGCAGTTTCGAGCCCGCGTTAAGAGGTATCTGTACGGCCCCAGGTAATTTACTAAAACCTATATCAACATTTCAATGTTACGCTCCCTTGTAAATAGGCAAGTTGACTGATTATTTTATTGCCTCTATAACCTGACCATAAAATAGAGCTAATTGACGAACGCAAAATTAAAACTTGCTCATAACTAAGGAAGATATAAGTATTTTAAGTTCGTGCTAGACAGAAAGCGCGTAGTAAGGTATGACGTCATGGTTTACGTACGCTATACTGACACGCGCTTTGCGTGAAAGAGACAGAATCCCCTACCCCTCCTTCCTTTTGTGGGAATAATCCCACAAAAAATTTAAATGCTTATATCTCAGAATTTTATTACGTGATTTATATTATTTGTTTATTATATTAAATTATTATCAAGGAAGATAGACTTAAGTTATTATTCAGCAGTCCATTTACTTTTCTTTTTATTTCCCACTCATAGTACACACAAAGAAACTGACAACTACACCCACACTCAGAGGAGATATTCAAATTCTATCGAATCCAGGTCCTTCTGTTCATGAAGCAGACGGCTACCACTGAGCTATACAGGTCGTCAAAATAAACAAACAAATCATACTTCCTTGTTTATGGTCAGCTTTTTATGAAGCAATAAACAATCAGTCAACTTGCTTATTGTCCGGACTATGCAGTCTAAGGATGTTTACTCGAAATTGTACAACCAGCTTTATTGCATTGTACGCGATAAAAATAAAAAGTTGTGTGGGATCCCCGTGGAATAAACCCCCACCAAACTTGGACAGAGTATATCAAGATTAAGTTAAAAGAAACCTAATTTTGAATTAAACTGAAACTTATTTTAGTTTACGGATTGCAAGCTTCTAATTATATTTAAGTGGCTGTGAAATAGTTAATACACTGCAGGATTGCCTATTTGTAAGCATATGCCAGCTTGGACTAAAACTAAAAAAAAAAGTATAAAATACTTATCGTGGACCAATTCATTTTCTAACTCTTTCATCTTGCAAAATAAACTTCATTATACTTAGTATGTATTTTTAAAGGTTTACTTTAAGCTATCAAACTTCATTCCCGCTGACGACTGAAGTGTTGACGATGGCGGGTGACTCGTTAAAAATATATACTTGCTCGTATTTTTAGGATTAATATAGGTGCCAATTCTGATGTACCATTATCTAAACCAAACAAAGTTTGACATTTCTAAAGTTGTCGCCAACTATTTCTGACATAAAGACGTTGATAGTTTTAGATCTGTTGAATTAGTTTACTCCAAAAAAAGCAGTTATTTTCATTCTGTTGATTTTCTAAACTAAATTTCAGATCGGTGTCTTTTAGTCACATTTACAGTTTTAGTTCAGACTACAGTATTGGCACCAATCATGTGATTTACCTCGCAAAATATTTTTTATTACAATAGCATTTTCATATTTCGCAATACTGCCGTCTCTTTTACACACACAGTGACACTGTTATATATCTGTCTCGTTTCTTATAATATCTCATAGATCTAATGTATGCTGGCATATGCGTTATAGCTGATCTACTTTATATGTGCTTTCATACTAATAAACTGTGTTTACCTTTTATACATGGTTTTACTTAGAAACGTTACTTGAGCTAGAATGCTTAAAATTGCTCTGACGTTTACGCGCGTGACATTTTCCGTTAGAGAAAAGTTGACGGAGCAATTTTTAGCACAGTTTAATTAAACGTTGGGCCGTTTATGTCCAAAGAATGGCAAAGATAATAACTTTTTCTTTAAAAAATATATAGTTCTTCACGGACTTCCATTCTGTCCCCCTAAGAAAACAGCAGAGGACAGATCGGAAACAATTGGTTCAATGTGTCTCCTCGCCGGTAGCAGAGGGACAACTCGAACATTTGTCTGTCCCCCCGAGAGGACAGCAGGGGAACAGACCGGATTAATGCCTAAATAAGGAATGTTGTCACAGTTTTTGTATCTCTTAACATTGAAGAGAGAATGAGATGGAAGATACCATTTAATATTTTAGATCCTTGTCAAACTGTATTATAAATTTTATTCCAAGATTTTTAACGTCCAACAGAGTAGACCAGCTATAAAATAGGCAAAAATTACTTAGCGAAACATTCACTTAGTTTAAAAGCGAGTTGAAAAAAAAATACTTAAATGTATGTATATTTAATGATGTACGAAAAGTAAATTTGTATAAAAGCGTCTGTGTATTATATAGTTTTATGTGTATTATAAATTAATTTAGATATTTGTGGACTGGCAGGACCAGTGGTTTTATTAAATTGAAATGTAACTGCCGTAAGCCGTATTCACTAAAAAAACAATATGCATCCACTAAATTCAGACTATTATAACACATTGCCGTCGATTCTGATGCACTCCAAACTAAACTAAATTTGACAGCTCTAAAATTAGTAACTTTTAAACTTTCGCGATATGAACACACGTTTTAAATGTTTATCGGGACTTATCACGTATTATTTAATTTAGCTCGAAACGTTGAGCGAAAGGTACATATTTTTACCTAAATTAAATAATACGTGACAAGTCCCGATAAACATTTAAAACATGAGCTCTAAAATTGTTGCCATCCTTCTCTCACATATTAAAATGAAAAGAGAGGCAGATAATTTTAGTCCTGTCAGATTGGTTTAGTTTAGTGTAGGTATAGTTAGGTATGACTGAATCGACACCAGTGTGTTAAACGGACAAACTTTGTCGATGCACATTGGTTTTATAATTTATGCGTAGATTTTGTCTAACAATTGCAAGTTAGCTCAAGTTAGTTGACTGTGCTATTAAAATTAGGGTAATTTTGATTACATATTCACGTGTTCAGGTTCTTCGTGTTGTTAATAAAATCAAATTAAGCTGTGGTGAGTGAATTTCATCAGTTCATGTCGGCAAGCATCGAAAAGCTATAAATGCCTCAATGTATGCATTTTCTATACAGTATATTATAATGCACAATGCAACGTAATTTATAAACAAAATTATTACGATTTTAACATGCAAAATCGATTATGTATTAAAATTATCACAATGGAATCGATTCTGATGTACTATAAACAAAAATTTTCAGCTCTAAAATTATTGCCATCCTTATCTCACATATTAAAATGAAAAGAGAAGTAGATAATTTTAGTCATGTCAGTGGTGTGACAGAATCGACACCAATGTCTGTGTAAATTGCAACACTGGATGATTTTTTCGTGATGGTAACATTAACGGCGTGTGTTGCCGGAAATAATAAAAATAGATTAATTGAAATGGCTTGAAGGTTGATAAATAGCCGGCTTCAAATAGAAGGCATATAAATTAAATCAAATATGAAAGTGTACGTTATATGGTATTTGCCCTATGTCTATAAAAACCCGCAGTTACCTTATAAATATGTAAAAGAAACTACACATAACTTTTTCCTCGAAAATTTGGAGATTTTATAATTCTCCCATATTAACGCTCTTTTGAAAGCATTTTTCTTACGTTTTTGATTATTGAAACATTCGTTCTAGGTATTTTCTAATACAATCGTCAAAAACGTGGGAAACGTGCAAATAAACTAATAGATAAGTAATCGTATCTACTTGTAAAAAAATTTGTTGAAAAATGACACAGAAGTGAGATTCAAAAAAAATAATATTACCGAGTATTTTTAGAAACATTTTTAATTACTTTTTTCCGCTTGACGAAGTATTATGTATTTTAATCAATGTACTAATATTACCATACTATATTCAATATGTAGACCTAATTGGAAAAATACAATAGCTTATGTACTATTACAACATTATCTTTAGTAATGTACGTTCTCCGATGTTTTATAAAGATTTGGTCATATCGTATGAAATGGTCATGCCACACCAGCGTTATCATGCCAAACCTAGTGTGGATCTAGGCTAGGCGTCGCATGAGCGACACTAAGCGTGATTTACGACACCAAGCGTGGTCATGCGACACCAAGCGTGGCTATTCGACACTAAGTGTGACTATGCGACACCTAGCGTGGCTATGAGACACCTAGCCTGGTTATGAGACACCCAGCGTGGTCATGAGACACTAAGCGTGGCTATTCGACACTAAGTGTGATTATGCGACACCTAGCGTTGTTATGAGACACCCAGCGTGGTCATGAGACACCTGGTCATGCGTCATCTGGCGTGTTTAAGTGATATCTACGTTGTCTTGCCACATCTATAGTGATCATGCGACACCTAGCGTGGTTATATGGCATTAGACTGGTCATGCGACACCTAGCGTGGTTATATGGCACTAGACTGCTCATGCGACACCTAGCGTGGTTATATGTCGCTAGACTGGTCATGCGATACCTAGCGTGGTTATATGTCACTAGACTGGTCATGCGACACCTAGCGTGGTTATATGTCGCTAGACTGGTCATGCGATACCTAGCGTGGTTATATGTCACTAGACTGGTCATGCGACACCTAGCGTGGTTATATGTCACCTAGCGCGGTCCCACATACTCTTGGTTAGTTTATTTTTCCAATCAAGTCAATGTTTCACAATTTAAACAAAAATACAAGAGCCACAAGAATTATATCTATTTATTGTAATAAATTGGTAATGATATAGTAGATATTAGGGGAGGTGTGTCCACTAAACTAGCGAGACGTGTGTAGTCGACACTATACTGTAGATAGAAGATAAAATAATAAAATTAACAAAAAAATAAAAATTGTATCTTGGGGACTTGTCGTTTTGTCGAAATATCGTTACTTTGATAAGGTATTTTGTGTACGATACTTTTGATGCAGGACAATAGATGTTAAAAGCCATGTTTTAAATTTAATTAACAAAATACATTTCAATTTGTATTTATGTCGAATTTCTAGTGTAATTCCGCTTCTACGTCGTTTCGAGTACAATAAGGATTTTAGGTTAAACTATTTTCTCCCTAGATATTTGTGTTTTGGTATAGTTTAAAATACTTATTGTACTAGAAACGACGTAGAAGCGGAATTACACTAGAAATTGGACATATACAAATTAAAAATGAACTTCCGCAAAGTAACGCCTGATTCAATTAAAATACATTTTAAATTGTGGAAAGAGAGCCCGCCGCCAGTAACAAACACGGGTATTGTAATAAGTGATTATTTCACTAATATTAGAAGCAAGCTACGGTTTAACCTGTGATTTTCCAGTTTTCCCGCACATTTTTCGGGATAATCATCACCATTTCGGCCATAGGACATCCACTGCTGGACATAGGCCTCAAATAAAAAGTATATTTGAAGTATTTTGTCTATCATGTATTATAGAGTTGCGCCCCGCGATTTCACATAGGTTACTTCTTATATCATTAGCTATCTGCCAGTGAAAGTCCCGTCAAAATCGGTCCAGTCGTTTTGAAGTACATAGGTAACATACATACACACATCACCTTTTATATCCAACCGCTCCACATGCGCATGCATGGTTTGGGTCTCTGTATCTTTTATCGCATTAACAACGGGGAGTGTTCTGAAGAACTGTTTGATCTGATGCCGGCGTCACGGTTTTACCATCGCACTAGCCGCCACCGCCTGAAGGCTCATCCACACATCATAGATCAGTGGAAATCGCACACTGTGCGATTCACACGATCCTTCTTGCCGCATACCTGCAAAATGTGGAATGAGCTACCTAACGCGGTGTTTCCGAGAAGCTACGACATGGGGTTCTTCAAAAGGCGCCTTAATCGAGTCCTAAAGGGTCGCCAACGTATTTGTCACGCCTCTGGTGTTACATCCATACATCTATACATACATCCATACATACAAACTTTCGCGTTTATAATATTAGTGGGATGTGTCCTAAGAATGGATGTAAATTTTTGTCCCGAAATCTGGCAAATCACGAGTAAATCCTGTGAGCGCCGCTAGTGAATACATTATAGGCGATGCGTGGACTCTACGTTTGTATGAAAGTGTCAATGTTACAATGTAGTTTCTTTTGCGGAGTATTCCGAATTTATTCGTCAACTCACTTCCTGTTAGACGAGTATTTTGCAGAAAAAGCTAAAAAAAATGTTGAAAAATATCGTGTTTACCGATTTATGTATTAATGTAATAACATTGAGGTTTAATGTTGCCGATTTTGAAGGTTTTAGTCGACATAACTGATTAAGGTTTTAGTCGACAAAATGGATTAATTATTTGTCGACAAAACTGATTAAAGTTTTATTCGACAAAACTGATTAAGGGTTTTATCGGCAAAACTGAATAAAGGTTTTATCGGCAAAACTGATTAAAGGTATAATCGAAAATTATTTTTAGTGTTAAAACTGAATAATGTTTTAGACGACAAAACTGATTAAGTTTTACTCGACAAAACTGATTAAAATTATCACTATAATATAGACGAGGGAATATTTTTAGTAAGTCGTCTAAAACCTCTAAAATCCTCATAAATATAGCTATGTGAAACTTATAAAGAGTCGTTGCAACGTGTCCTGTTAGAATCTTGTAAAAAATTCAGCGAGCTGGTTTTCCTGCCACACCGAGCGGTAAGAAAAACAACTTGCACCAAAAAAAAATGTAATGGTTTTAACTATGTCTATACATATATTATTAGTAAGTATCATATACTGTACAAAAGGCTGCAAATTTGGGAAAAAATGTAAAAAAAAAATTGGCCTCATTTAACTGGGGCCATTATCATACGCTTAGTAAAGTGGTTAGGAAGTACTTCATAAGTTCTCGGTTATATTGTAGGCGCGCGCGGGGTTTTTGAATGTCTGAGTTGACGCGTTCAGTTTTATTATATTTTTCCTTTGCCTCACGAGGTTTACGCGTATTCAGTACCTAATTCTGTACATATTTTTTTATTATTCTTAGTTAATTGATGGATTGTGGCGTATTCTCTGGGTACAGACACGGCGGACATTCAAAAACCGCGCAGGTATATTATAAAACGCTGTAAATTGTTTGTAAAATAGTCATGTTCAGAGTTTCAGTGTAATTTTGTTGATTATTTTTTTTCAACCGGAAATTGCTGAATAAAGCGACGATTCTGTTTAATTTGCTGGTTTTATTTGTAGTTGTGAAGAACCTGGCCTGCAAGGGTTTATTTAATTGGAACAAATAGGGGGTTACCCATCGAGACACAATTCCTATAGTCACAATCTCTCAGCGAAAACAGTCTACGTCCGAGCGTCATTGTACATACATTGTATCAATTATAATATACTAGCGACTCGCCCGCTCGGCTTCGCACGGGTGTAATTTACGTGCGAAGCTGGGGCGGGTCGCTAGTTATATATATAAACCTTCCTTGAAAATGTATCTAACTGATGGTTAAAACTGCATCAAAATCCGTTGCGTAGTTTTGGAGGAGTTAGCGGCTATACAAACAGATAGACGCGGAAAGAGACTTCAATTTATTCTATGTAGAGAAGAGATAATATGGAAACGGGCCTTAACAACCAGGCTGCCATAGTTCTGTTCTTTTCGTTAATTACTTTAATCATTTTGTACGTGACGCCCTGGCAATCTAACGTTAGGTATCCGTAGTCAGCAGTGCAAGTACCGTTCTCTATCGATCGTCAAATTCGCTAAAACGCCATAGAATCGATCACAGCGAGTACTGAACAAATTGCATTTTATGGAATTTGACGACCTCAACTGTCAAATTTGATGATCGATAAAGAACGGTACTTGCACTATATCGGTTAGTTAGATTTATTCCTGTGTCTACGCATCCAATCTAAGCATTTGTGACGCCATCTATAATTTATGACTACTAGCAAGATAGTATCGTTCCTTAAACTTACAACGACAGGGCTTTCTCTACGAAATAGTGCTGCGCTTATACTTTGTACTAGTGATTACCTGTAGATGGCGTCACTAACGCTTAAATTGGATGCATTTCACAGAAAAGAAGTAAAAAATATATATAAAAAATCTGTGGATGCATTGTTTGCGTTGCGTCGACGCAACACTTGTCGGCGTTTCGGGCGCATCGTATCGCAGTAACACTCGGCGGTTCCCAGGTTGCGACACGCAGCAATGCCGAGCAGCGACAACGCAACTTCTGTGCGATTGGCACAAATAACTTCACAGTTACACCGTTTTGAAGTGTCTTTTGCGACATCAGCTCTGCGTATAGACTGATAATTTGAACAAACTACCCACAAATGATGTACCTGATTACTGTTATTACCTTTTTTTGTTGTTGTCTTTGATACCCAGCTGCGTTGTGGTGGCCGGGTTATGTGAGATTACACCCAATAAAACCCCCTCGGTGGCTGACCTCTACTAGACGGAGGGTACCGGGATCTCCATAGGAACGCACCGGTATCCTCCTAGCACACTGCCTGAAGCAACGCTCCCGGGAAATGCTCAGGGCATTTCCGTTCATTACTTTTACAACAGCGTGGGCCACACCGCGCCGTTGTCTTCCCTGGGCTTGCTGAATGGGAGGTCAGTTCCCCAAATCTGACCACCCAAGCCCAAAGGCCCCCCCTTTAGTCGGCTTTTACGACAGGGATACCGAAGCAGTATTCTAAGACCCCGGTACTCCTCCAATTACCTACCAATATTGGGTACAGCGACTCTCACAATGTCGTCGGTCCATCTAGTTAGGCCTCCCTACGCTGCGTCTTCCGGTTCGTGGTCTCCACTCCAGAACCTTTCTTCCCCATCGGTTATCTGTTCTTCAAGCGATGTGGCCTGCCCATCCAGGCATGGCTGGCATCCAGTGGATGCAAAAGGCAGGCTGTCGTTCAGTGTGGAGGTTAAAGGGGGAGGCCTATGTTCAGCAGTGGACGTCTTCTGGCTGATGATGATGATGATTGGGTACAGAGGGTAAGTGGAACAGAAAAACAAGTAGTTTCGAGAGAGAATGCTTTATTTCCGATTACACCTATATATACAACATTAGTCGCAGCACCCTCCCGCACTTTTTCTAAGAAAAATAAATTCAGAACAATACATCTTTGGAAAAAAACGTACAGAACTTCAAATCGTTTCCATTGCAAATAAAATGAAAAGGTATTTCTTGATTTACCTTCATCGGTTAGTTTCAGCTATTGCTACGTTCACTTGTTTTGTGAATTTTTTTTTGTTACACTAAAATTTGTTATAACTAGTAACCTAATAATTAAAATTGGACTAAATAAGATAAACAGAGCACAGGTTAACTCGTCGTATCACCTGACAGTACTCACCGGAAATAAAATATTGTATTTCCATTAATTTGATTTGTAAATGCAAATTATTTGAAATTATTCATATACCTACCAATATAGGTAATAACTTAATAAGAATTATTAACTTTCAATTATTTTTCGAGTCACTCATCTTGGCTAGCTTAGGTTTTGATTCGTTGCGACTGCACTCGAAACGAATTAGCATTGAATATATTATGTATTGTACAGTGGCTAAAATATGTAACTCCAAATTTTAACTAGGAACGTTCAACGCTTACGCAGATCGTTGCGCACTTAAATTTTGCTACAACTTTCCTAAATAACTCTAGCTCAAAAATTGGTACAAAAAGATTTTAAATTCGAGTAGAGATTTTAAGTACTGCACCCTTAGTACAAGTTTTGATAGTATTCGAAAACTTTTTAGTTTTCGTATTGTTCCATACATTGCTGGGCTAAAAGGTATTCGAAAACTTTTTTCGTATTAGTGTGAAGCAATCTATAACGCCGATTACTACCGATTTTAGTTCCTCCACGTTTCCGATGGAGGCGCTTTACTAAAATGTATGGAACAATACGTAAACAAAAAAAGTTTTCGTAAACTATCAAATCTGGAACTGAGCGTACTGAGCCAAGATGACTGACTTATTTATCTACAATCCCAGTAGGTATCCGTCAAAAATAGCTTAATATAGGTAATAACCACAATAAATACAAAAAAAATACAAGTTTATCAATTTGCTTAATTTTAAGGAGGTCTATAGGTTTCGACTTCGCACATTTAATATTAATGATAGTGATTCGATAACGAAAAATTTGGTTACATCATTTGGTAATTATAAATATTAATTACTCGTTTGCCCTTTAAAAAAAAATCATGAAATATGTAAATTAAATTCTAAAAACATGTCAATTAAACTTGTTTGGATCAAAATGTAAATATTTTTGGCATAAATAAATGTGGTAATGACAAAGATGCATCAAAAATTTTCAAAACTACCCTCACAAAAAAAAAAATACAGTCGTGTAAAAACTCATCAACGCTATTTGCTATGCTAATTTTTGACGGACACCTCACCAAACCAGCGTACCAAACCCTTTCAAATTTTTCGATTTATTTAATAGATTTCTAAACATACGTAAAACATCTAAATATAACGCGTCGATTTTATAAATGATTTATGCCATACGTATTAAATACTTTCAAGATGCATGCACAAGGTCATCGAAGAAATAGAATATTGTTGTTCATTACTTTAACAACAAATAATCAAAGTTACGACTAAATTATAAAGTGGACTTGGAATTGTAAATACGTCATACGCTTGCATAGAGTTCACAGAACACAATCAACTCAAAACTGGATCGGCATCGTCTCTCCTCGTCTTGTATTTGACCCGACGACCTAAGTGCGGCATCGACCCGAAGTAAGTGCGGCGCCGACCCGACGTAAGTGCGGTGCCGACCCGACGTAAGTGCGGCGCCGACCCGACGTAAGTGCGGCGCCGACCCGACGTAAGGACGTTGACAAGTTTCTCTTCACTAGCTTGTCCCGAAGCGATGCAATTTCGATACAAATTACAGTATTTCGTTTACAGTATTGGGAAAGACGTTTTATACAAAGAAACGGGTCGAGTTGAAACGATCCCGATCCGGTGTCGAGGTGATCTGTGACTTATGGCGACAACGGAGGTTTTAGAAGTGATTGATTATTAATAAAGTTACTTCACAAACCAATAAGCAAGGGGCGTCGCCAGGTACGAACAGAGGCGGGGGGGGGAGGTGATCCCCCTCCCCCCACCCCCCAGAAGTGTGTGACAATATAAGAGAAGTGCGATTTCTTCTTTTTAGTTAACAAGCCTAGTTTTAGCGCCAAGATAGTGATATATATATATCGAACAATACATTCTGAATAGAAATAATCAATTCAGAGCAAGGACCTTAACAGCTGACGGAGTTTTAGGGCCAACGCTGATTCGACACGTACAAGGCCGCCGGTACAACTCTATTCAGTTTAAGCTACGTTCAAAATTGTATCTTATTTATTAGTTTTGAATAGTCGATTTTGAATCTACGGTAACCAGGGAAAGTGTTTTTTTTATATAGAATAAGTGGCTAACAAGCTACAGGCCACCTGATGGTAAGTGGTCACCGCTGCCTTTAGGCACCTACAATACCCGGGGCATTGTCAGTGCGTTGCCTACCTTTGAGGACTCTATTCACCCTTCGTTGATTTTTTTCCCTTATACGCCGCATCGACTTTACTGACTAATGGCGTTTGCAGACGATGCGTAGTACAAGTTGCAAGTAGCTAGTACGCATCGTCTACGTTTTGCTTAGCGCAAGTGAGAAACTTGCATTGACACCAATGTCCACATGCAAAGACGGGCAGCAAGGTCGTCTGCAGAATAAAAATTAACCTTGCCACGCCTTTATACCATAGCTCCTTTAAAGATATAACCCAATTTGTAAAGGAGTCTCCGGTCAACGTAAGTATTGACCCGATGCCATGATCACCGCATATATTGTGTGGGCGAGATAACAAAGCACGAAGTGATTATTATTGACGTGATAACGTCTTATAAATCGATGAACGCTGCACGCACGAAAAGTTGTCACGTTCCAGCTGAGCCGCGCGTGCAAGCGAGAGCGCGGAACAAGCGATAGAGAGGCACGATCGGCCTAAGCGTTATCACGTAAAATTATCCGTAAACCGATTTTACAGACAACCACTTTTTTATTTAATAATAAGCGTGCGTTTGACCGCCATCACGCCTGATGTTAAGCGATGATGCGGTCTACGATGAAGCACGCTTGCCTAGAAGAAAACGATTCAATCGTGATTTGAAGACACCCAGATTATAACTATCGGGGAACACCCATTCAGGCAGCGCATAAGAACAATTTTGACGTAAGAAACGTAACTAGCGGCGACTAAAAGTCCGTCGTCTATCGAGGCCCTTATTTGAATAATTTTATAAGCTTCATGATTATACATATTCGCTATAGGCTTGGAACAAGTTAAATATATATTATACAGGGTGTTGGTACGAAGCTGTGAAAAAGTGATAGCTTGGGCCATTAAAAGTAAAAAAAATACAGGGAGAAAAGCGCAAATCAGTGTTTACTTTCATATATTTTTTCTATCGAGCGAAATGTTCGTGTTCCGATTAATTCGGAACTCCCGAATTAAAGTGTGCAATTCAGTTCCCTAGATGAAACATAAAATTTTGACATGACACCATTTTTATAATTTTAAACTAACCATGGAAATAGACAAGCTAAAATTAGAACGACCAAAATTGTTAGGTGGGTAATGTGACTTAATAAAAATGATCAGACTTTACGAGACGAGATATATATCTCAAAATGCTCTTAACGGCCTAAGCTTTGCAACTCAGCTCGCCAACACCCTGTATACTGTGCATAGATACAGTGGGGACTCGTAAAAATTATAACGTTAGGTTTACACAATATATAAACGATAATATTAAAATATACAGCCTTACCGTACTTGATTCGAACCGTTTATATCACAATTTGTTAAGAAACCTGGCCGACTATTACCTACAGACTGTTCATTCTATCTAAGGCAATAAAGTTTTTTTTTTTTTTTTTTTTAATTATAGATAGGCTTGCGCTTGGCCGCCAACTCGTCTGATGTTAAGCGATGATGCGGCCTACGATGGAGCACACTTGGCACTTAATTATCAATTTAAAAAAAAAAAAAAAAAAAAACTTCACAAACATATTATTATCATCAAAGTAACAAAATTTTCCAGTTATTATCGGTTCAGCCAACTCCTAAAATTTGAAAGGGGCATAACTGTATTAACAAATTTGAAACTAATTTAAAATTTGCCTTAGAAAAGAATGAACTGTCACGACATTTTGAGAAAAAAAAAAAAAACTTGCGCCGTAATTTTTGTGATCTCTAAAAATAAAACCGAAACCGGTCAAGTTTTCTCAGACTGTTGCACAGACGTATTAAAAGATAAATTGTTACATTAAGGTGGTTCGTTTCACATATGACGGGAAATTATAAAAAAAAAAATATATAGTTTCCTTGTCCTTGTAGCTAGGCCGGGTAATTATTGTAAACGATCATGATGTTTGCGCAAATTGATTATTATTCTTTACAAATACATGTAAAGCTATTTATCTCTAATACACATTATTACTTACATTTGTCAATAAACTAATTTTTGCTGTTTCAAACGGTTTATTGACAAATGTAAGTAATATGGTGCGTTACTAATAAATAACTGTACATGATAATGTAAAAAACACCCAACTAATGTCGCAAACGCTGTGTCATTTCAAAATAATTACTCGGCCTAGCTACAAGGATAAAAAAACTGTTTGACATTTGAATTCCCGCCATGGGTGAAACGTTCCACCTTAATGAATAAATACATTTACTAAATATGGTAATTTGTTCAGATGGGAACCACATACTTTTTTCTAGAATATGGCATTAGGTGCGAAAAGCTAGCCGACACTCCCGTATTTACATTTTAAAGAAGAATGTAACATTTCAACAACAAATAATAATTACAACTAGTAATTAAAAATAAAAATCTTACATTAAATCTTATTTAAGCTTTCGTTTTGGATTTCCTACTAACATTTTGCAACTACTTAACATTCCGAATAATTAAACTTTAAAATTAAACTTTTTGTAATTTTATTTTATTTAGGAAAAAAAATTTTTTTTTGTTCTATAATACGTCGATTATTTTTTTTAATGATTTTCGTGTTTTTAAACGTCTACCTTTCCGCAGTAAAGCTCCACTGGTGGATGTATAAATACATATCAACCGATCCACAGTAAAGGTCCACTGGTGGATGCATAGATACACATCTACCGATCCACAGTAAAGGTCCACTGGTGGATGCATAGATACACATCTACCGATCCACAGTAAAGGTCCACTGGTGGATGCATAGATACACATCTACCGATCCACAGTAAAGGTCCACTGGTGGATGCATAGATACACATCTACCGATCCACAGTAAAGGTCCACTGGTGGATGCATAGATACACATCTACCGATCCACAGTAAAGGTCCACTGGTGGATGCATAGATACACGTAACCGATCCAGTTACTTTTCATCCGCATGGATCCAGATCCCCGTGTGATCCCCAAAATAAAACTAACACCTACTTAATTTATATTCATAAGAATCGTTACAAAACGAAGTAATTTTTTTAATTTGTGAACTTAGAAAACGTTGGGCCAGCCAGAGAATAAAAAAAAATACTATATCTATCTAGACAGGCCCATATCTAACACATACTTACAACTAAACGATTAAAAAAAACGGAAATCTCAGTTTTACAGTCACTCTGACATCAAAACAAAGCCACAAGAAGGAAAATATCGATTTTGTTATTTTTTTACTTCTTTTTGTTACGATATTTTCCAGTTTGCCACGCCGATTCACTAGAAAAAAAAAATACAGTAATAGAAAAAGATGGTTCTTCTTTTTTGATTCATTACTGGCCTATGAGGAAGATTCAATTTACAATACCGTCAGCTTTTTTGCCCCACGAGTTCAACATGAATTGGTTTATATACACATGGGCCGGTTTTGCCCCAAGATAGTTCCCGTTGCCTGGAAGAAATCGCTTTAGGCGATATTTTCATTATGCTGCCGGATATATGATTAAAAGTTTAATTTGTGTATTCGGTGTATTTCAGTATGTGTAATGTATTTAGTTATATTCATCATCATCAGCCAGAAGACGTCCACTGCTGTACATAGGTCTCCCCCTTTAACCTCCACACTGAACGACAGCCCGCCTTTTGCATCAACTGGATGCCCGCGACTCTTACAATGTCGTCGGTCCATCTAGTGGGAGGCCTCCCTACGCTGCGTCTTCCTGTTCGTGGTCTCCACTCTAGAACCTTTCTTCCCCATCGGTGCTAAGCCGGTTATTTGTAATAAATTAAACATTAGCCTACAACACATGCCTATTTTCCTCTTTTTTCTGTCGACGTCGACGTCGTAAACGTGAACTCCCTTGAATTTCCTAGTTGCTAGCTTCTTCGCACCGTTCACCCATCAATATATGTACACACCCGGTCCGATTTTGGCTCCAGAAATTATATAATTCTAGCTGACCCGACAGACGTTGTCTTAGAACTGTCAAAAGCGCGAAGTTAAAATCGTCGTTTAGTTTTAAGACAATTTCAAAATTTTTACGCAATTTTCTTAATTTTTCTTTCCTTAAGCACCAAGTAAAAGAAAACCTTGACAAAAATATCGGTAAAGTCATTCTCAAATATGGCGTGACCAAGGTAAATAGGGATTCATTTTTATATATTTAGAGTTACTTATATTTTCACGTAATTTAACTTTTTTGGACAGTTTTTTTTAACAAAGCCCGGGGTCACATTATGAAACTAGGTTTTTGATTATTTAGTTTTTTTTTTATTTAGGCTTCGTACTGTATGTGCATTTAGCCGACAAAATGAAACTTAACCTAACTTTACATTTGTATTATTTTTAATGATATTATAAGCTTCGTTATACGTTGTGAAGATTATAATTTTAAATCAGTCTATTTTATTCAACGAGATACAATTCCTATAGAGTCACAATCTCTCGGTGAAAACAGTCAATAAACGTCCGAGCGTCATTGTGCATGCATTGTATGAATTATATACTTTACAATGCCACATTTACTTCAATGTAGACGTCATGTCGCTTGCATAGTGTTCAACGTTGGTTGTCCGCTATGTCATCGTAGCTCTGGCATCGCGCGGCGCTGTACTCGGATCGCGGTTACCTTGTAACTAACCAAAAAGTCTGCGCAATTCGTAGAGTGCGCCGAGTTTTAGTTCGGACATTTTTCGGCACGATTGTGACTCTATATGTATTGTATCTCGACGGTTACAATCAGTTTTTGCAGCACTGGTAGATTTTTAGCACTACTTTTTTAAATGAAGCGGTTTTAAACGTCTTTATCACCTTCCCGGAGATCTTATCGACAAACGGGTGCGTTCCAAACCGCATCGTTATAAAAATTTAGTTACATTAATCGATTTATTTATATGTATATTTTATTTTTGTTTTTTTTTATTGTGATTTAGATTTACTATCTATTGAATAAACATGTTTTAATGGCATAATTAGATTTGAAGGTTATATTTACTGACATAAACACCCGGTTGGAACACAGAAAAGAGAAGTAAATAGAACGGAAATGAGAAGAAAAATCTGTTACCAGCCATTATGACAGAACCTTGATTGAACATTCTTATTTAGATCAACGCGTCGAACTCTGCGGCCATCGTCCAAAGAACTTGGACCTTACCTTTTTGGGTTAGGTCTCAAAGGTCTTTGTCCGCATCACAGTTGCTAACTGATTTCGAATGATTGACGTTTCGTTTATATGGGTGCAACTGGCTACAACAAGTTTCTTACAAAAATGCCTTGACAGCTGTTCTAATTTAAACAAATAAAAAAAAATCTGTGGGTTGGACATTGGAATGCTAAGCCCGATGCCCATCTAAGTGACACGTTGCAACATTCACATATCACATTCGGTAGGTCGGCATCGCACCTAAGCCGTCTATTGTCTTAGGACGACTTCCACTTCACACCAACAGCGCCAACGAAGACCAACACAGCACAAAGTAATTTTCTTCGATCCGTGTTGGTTCTCATTAGCAATGCGACAGTTTCGTCATAAATTGTTCTGTGTGAAAAGATCAAAGAGGATCTATTATCTATCTATAGAGGTAATCTGTAAGTTCGCATAATAAAGTCGGAGCGAATTATGCGAATCAAGTTTTATATCTGCGATCAATGTTCATGTTTTCCTTAATTAAACCAAAGAGGTATTGATATTCTCTCATTGAAGACAAGGCACAGAAAGTTGAAATTTTGACGATGATTTTTTATTTACACTTAAACTGCTATCTTTTTTTTTAATTGCAACATTTTATATTTCCGTTGTGATATAACGCCAAAACATTTCCGCTAATATGTGGTCTAGAATTATAATCATTATTTCAATAGATTTTTATAGCAAATGTCTTTAACCCTACTTTCTCATAAACTACATTTCTCATAGGTAATAAAAAGTATGTACAATTAACAAATAGAGACGAGCCAAAACCGTTCCGATAAGGACAAAAACATTCGTATACTGTACACATATAAAAAAAAACTGCCTTTAAAAGCAAAAAACTAAATAAAAATAACCTCCAATCCAAAATAATTCCTATTAGTTAGTACATAAAGAACGATTTAGCGGACATGGTATTTATGACAAATCCGTTTTTGCTTCAAAAGGCAGTAACACAAGTCAGGATGTTTTAAAATTTTGCCACTGATATACAGTATAGGCCCAAACAGTGAAAAAAATCCAATGCACAAACGGACTGAGCACGTGATTTTTATTGCTATAATGCTCAGCTCTCCCCATTCTATATTATGTCAAACAATTTTGTAGCAAATTTTATGAGAAATATTTTAGCAAATCATAGACAATTGTCAAGAGCCGCCCGTTGATTGGTGGATAAGAGAAAGCGATCACAAATCCACCAATCACACGACGATATTAAAAATAATTTTAGATGCTACGCCAGACGCTAATTCAGTTATAATATGTGAATAATTGCGCAGCTAACCATATTGTTATATATAACGGCATTTTATTTATATTACACGGGAATTACTCACATAAGATTAAGCCGGTTACTCGCAAGACGCAGCCGCGCGCGTACATTCACCTTGAAAAAGACCGTCTAATGCGGTTGAAACTATAGTCGGAGTAACCGGCTTAAACTTACGCGAGTAATTCCCGTGTAATATAAATAAAATGTGTGAAAACCACGTCAGTTTCAATAATATAACGGCATTGTTGCCGTTATAGGATTATATAAACGCCGGCGTACCTTTACAAAATTGTCGATAAAACAGAATAGGGAGAAACAAAACTGTCCATCCAGAAAACAATGTCAATAAAGTGAAAAAAAAAAACCATTACACTACACTAGTGAGGTCCGTAAGTTGATGAGAAACGTCGACACACGTTTCGCTCTGGGCTTGAGTCGTGACGTCATTACCGGAGAGGAGGGGGGTAGTGTGACGTCACTTGCCCGAATGCCCGTTCCTCATGGGTGTCTCGACCTGCAAACCGGTAGGAGGCGTGAGCGCGCGCGCAGCCGTGTGTCGGCGTTCCTAGTGAGGCCAAGGGTTGGGCGCGGCCGCGGGCGGTGGCTACCCTCATGTTTGTAAAAAAAAAACTTGCATTTTTATAAGAACAAACATATGCTTTGTTATAAGATATTATATTAATTTAACATGAAATCAGATTTCTTCGCTTTTAAAATTGAAATAGTATAATATTTATTACGACACAAATGTTTTTCATAAATCGTAATACTTTATTTCGTTTATTCGAAATGTAGGTGATAGACTAACTTTTTATGTAAAATTGAATTGATTTTATTATGTTTAGGTGAAGCCACTAGTACAACGAATATAGACATAAATTAAAAAAAAGCGACAAAAAAAAAGTATCAAAACAAAATTCAATAGATATTTCGCGTGCAAATTAGCTTTTTAATTTAATCACTTTAGACAATTGTATAATTTTAAAGAACTTGATATGGATCAAAGCATTCATTTAAATATTGAATAGGTAACCACCGCCGCACGGTAAATTTAGACACATCGACAGATCGGAGCGTAGTTGTTAATGACGCTATCCGACAAGTGATGTCTTCCCGCCACCAGGGTTTTATTTCAAGCAAAAGGAGACCCAGCGAATATGTGCAAATTGCAACCCAACGTTATACCATTCCAAATTAGTATAAACCGGTGGAAACTGATTATATTTGGAATAGTTCGAGCCCCAAAAGGTACGATATACACAGCTGCGCGCAAGCTACCATTTAGCTGTTACATTAGGTCGCATACGTTTGATATAATTTTTATGTTTATAACAAACGATGCGGTCGACAAGTTTAGTTTTCTGCGAGTCGCACAACGAAGAATTAATAAAAAACTACTTTTTTTTTTCAAAATCTAAATCAAAATACTTTTCGTTGTGTGACCACGGCAAACTATAAAATCAGTAACCTAAAAGAAGTCACTGATACCATAAAAAACAATAGCTAACAAGTACTTTCACAAACACACGACACCATCTCATAATTATGAGAAAATATGTTGACTGGTCGATTCAGCAGAAGCATACGTCCGGCTACAGAATCAAACAGTCAAATACACAATGTAAAATTTATTTATTTTTATGTTAAAAAAAAAACGAGACCAGATAAAAATTATACACAGAAAGCGAAACTTAACAATATAACAGCCAAATAATAGTGAACAAAAGTGCCGTCACAGAGCGTGATTTATGTGAAAGCAAAGTAATTTAACATGCATATTGTTGTCTGAGCGTACTGATGCAACCAGACACAGAAACATTGAAATTATGTGAAATTTTATAAATTATGTAGTGTAGTGCCGGTCGCCATTTAGTGCACTGAGACCTCAATATAATTGAGTTATGTTATTTCAATGAAATGTTAGTACTGTAATTTGATTAAACTATATCGATAACCCATCAGCAGGCCTAGCACAGGCCGTGGACAAATTGTTTTTCCACCGTTTTTATCCTGCCAGAAAAAGACAAACGTATCCATATTCTAGCTTTGTCGCGTCTAGGCGTGGATAAAAACGGTGGAAAGACTATTTATCCATACCCCATGCTAGGCCTGCAGGGGTTTTTTAATACTTTTTTTTGTTCAATCGTATTATAGTACTACAAAAACCAACGAGTAATCTGTCACGTGTGTATAAAATAAAAATATTTTACAATGATTTAAAGAAAAAAAACGTAAATAAAAAAAATTACTTCACATCTGATATCGTTTTAATGATCAGTGAATCACCAAAAAAATTACATCAAATTCATCATTATATACAAATTATTGTAAACATAGGAAAACTTAACTTTATAGATAAACACATATAATATTCGTAATGGTAATCTCTATTTTTTTTTTCTCTAACTTTCTCTAATTGCCATAAAACTAATGTAAGAGAAAACTCGAAAAGTTTTTTTGTATTGATATACAACTGAACGCGCTTATAAAAAAACACCTCTGAAGTATATTATAATATGTAATAGCAATATTAAGAGATTTTGTGAGAGAAAAAACAAGCTATAAAAAAATTCATATTAAAGTAGTAAAAAAAAACTACCTAAAATAAACATGTTTTATGTCAAGTTACAATCTACTTAAAAATAATCTTATGATCAACTTCATTAAATAGAGAAAAACAATATAAATTCACTAAATTAAAACTAATAAGAATTAAGTACAAATAATGAAAATATGTCAAAAAATAATTGTATTTATTCGTAAACTACAACAAAATGGTAACAGCGATGGCACCATTGTTTTTAAAGGTTTTTTTTTATATCATAATTTTCTACACAAAAATAGTTTCAGAAGAAAAAAAAATACACGCCTCAATTATACAAGCGCCACCTTTTAAAACAATCACATTTGAAAACATTATTCACATTTCTCGATTTCGTGTGTATGTAAAAAATAGAGCCAAACAATAGCGTCGATTCTGTACAATAGGCATGATGACTAATATATTTTTTAACTTTATTAAGTTCAAAAATAAATAAGTTTTAAGTATTTAATTTCATGCTAGACAGAGCGCACTATACTGAGCTATGACGTCACGCCTCAGGCGCACCATACAAATGATATACTAACATGCTTTGCGAGAAAGGGACAGAGTATCCCCTCTCTATCCCCACCTAAAACTTTAAACGCTCATATCTCAGAGATTTATCAGCCAAATTAATTATTTTTTCAGTATGTGTATTTAGTTATATTCATCGCTAGGCCTGTTATCTATACTAATATTATAAAGAGGAAAGATATGTTTGTTTGTTTGCATTGAATAGGCTCCGAAACTACTGAACCGATTTGAAAAATTCTTTCACTGACGGGAAGCTACACTATCCCCGGGTGACATGGGCTATAATCTATACCCGTGCGAAGCTGGGGCGGACCGCTAGTTTGTAATAAATTAAACATAAGGACACATGCGTATTTTATAATATTTAATCTCACAGTGCTAAGGATTATCTCTTTTCATTTCAATACTCGAACGTCAAAACATTTCGAACTGTCAAATTAAATAAAAAACCGTGTTCAGAATCCACGCCAATATTTGATTATACTTCAGATTGGCTTTCAACTATTAAATCTTAGAAGGAACATTAGAGCATACCCTGTATAATTTTTTCGATATTTGATCAATAGTAAGATTGAGCAAAGTTATTAATGATTATGAGGTTTATTATTAAAAATAATTGTGTAAACGTAAAGATATTATGTGTGATTTAATTAAGTATATAATAACTACGAAACCGTTTACTTTTTTTTACTGTATCGTCAGGACAAGTTTTTAAAAGTTATATGATTATTAACGGGATAATTACCGTGGTAAGGTTGTGGAATGAGCTCCCGATATTTCGACGTTACATGTACCATGTTCACGGGAAGACGTCTTCCCGTGCTCATTCCACAAACTTACCACGGTAAATATCCCGTAAATAATCATATAACTTTAGTGAACAACCGTGATAGTTTAAAACAGTGTTTTAAGTTTTTTAAACTTAAGTTCATCAAATGAAAAAATAAAAAAAAGGGTGCGTTTCGAATTATTCAGAATATAGATGTATTTACTTTAAAGCTGAATCAGCAATAGAATATATTTATTCTTTTATAGATTGTTCAATACTATACATAATAATTATGAGACTATAAAGTGATTCTTATAAATAAAGTTTAATGGAATACCGTTTATGGTTTATGGAGTAAGAATATGGAATGTGAATTGTGATGCAATTAGGCATAATTATGTTTAGACCTTGTAGATATTTATATCCAACTTTTATACAATGCAATTTTATGCAAAAAAAAAGAGTAAAGGCACATAAAAATTATAATGATTGTATGGCAGTGTGTATTTTGTGTGTTCAGGTTGTTATGCCTAATCTAAACTTTTATACCAAATACATATTGTGATTAAAACACGTTTTATACTAAACATAATAACATAAAAACGAATTATGTTTTTTTAGTTGTAATAATTTAATTGATTTATAGCCAAATCAACAGCTACTCTTTAAGGAATGTTTTTTTTTTAACTTATATATTTTTACTTATTATTGAACAAATATATAGTAAAAAAATACCTATTAATTACCTATATAATTACTTGTAAAGATATAATGCACTATCATAAAAACAGCCAACTCTTAAATAGTTTTGAAGCTACGATAAATATATATTTTAGCAAAAGCTGTATTACAGTAAATAGACAACAACCATTCAAAATTACATACACATTAATATAACACCTAATTTATAGACATTTATTGTATAACAACATCCATTATAATTATTATAATTTTTTTGTAAACGTTATATATTTAATAAGCAACAATTGGAAGAACTATAATTAGAGAATGTATATAAAATTTGTACCTTAGAATGATAACATTTGTAGAAAAAATAGCTTTTAAAAGGTTTTTTTTTAAAGTGTATAGATTTAAAATTTACATTATAAATAATGTACGTAGATATAAAACATATCTCTAGCGATCTAACATTATGAACACGTAGATTTTATAGCGGTACTTCTCAAATATGTATAAACTAGTAAGCTAGTTGCTTCCGCGTCATTACCATGTACCCAGAGTACTGAAAAAACTTTTAAATAACTTTACTTCAATTCTATGTGGCATTTTTTCTACAGTAAATTAAATATGACTACTTCATTATATGAGGTCTTTTTAATTTTAGATTTTAAGACAAGGATACACTGTCTAATTTAGTATACTTTAGTGAATAGTGCAAAAAAATTGACACCAGAAATTATATTTCATCACGTAAAATAAAATTAATTTTAGACCGTTTTTGAGCGGATCATGTTATTTTTTTTAAATTTTGTATTATATATAGAATTTTTACAACCATAATTCATGAAAATAGCTTCACCAAAAATAACTCATATCTATAAAATATAAAAATTGTATAATCGAAAATTATATAACACATTTTTTTTGTTGTATAATAAACATCGGTTCAACGCTTCTAAGTGAATCATAAAACTTTAAAGTATATTTTAGGAAATTTACCAATCGACCAAAAGGCGCAATTGAAACGAAATAAACATTAAAAAGTGAACAACGTATATAGTTTAGCATAAACATGATTTTCACAACCCAAAAACAACAATAAATACCGCAAGAGGAACATTTTCCATCTTCCACATGAAGGCAATAAGCACTCATATTTTTTTTTATATTTCTCAAAATACTTAGAAGTGATGATATTGGATGTTTAGTTTAACAAATCCGGAAGACAATTTTAGTATGAAGTTTAAAACCTCAGACTCATTATAAAAGTTGAGTTATAAGCACAGAAATTAGGCTAAAACCGATGAGTATTTTAGTATTTTTCACTTTGGTAGACAATAGCACATTTAACTATTTCTTAATAGACAAACAGTTGATACTTTAAATAAACGCGAAATTCTAAAAAGGCTTTCAAATTATGTACCTACTTAAAATATTGTGGAATGATAGATTCTTAAGGGTCCTGTATACCCTCTGCAGCTCTCTCGCTCGCACATTTTCTCATTATTGAAGATATAAAATCAATGAGTGTGAATTTCCAAAAAGTAACAAAATCATGTCATGGTGTCTATCGTATAACATTACAAACATAGAAATGTTTGCTTCGATATCTTGTAATTTGACGGAATAAAATGACACGAGAAATAAAAATCACTTGTTACCATTTTACTGTGTCAAATTAAAATATATCAAATTGACAATTTCTTTGTTTGTAATGTTACGATATACACCATGACATGATTTTGTTACTTTTTGGAAATTCACACTCATTGATTTTATATCTTCAATAATGTGAAAATGTGCGAGCGAGAGTGCTGCAGAGGGTATACAGGACCCTTAATTAGAACAGCAAAACAATGGAACGCCTTGCCCCTGTTTGTGTTTCCGCAGCATTACAATCTTGGAGTGTTCAAGTCTAGGGTTAATAGGTTACTACTGGGCAAACGTGCTCCATCTTCGACCGCATCATCGCTTTCCATCAGGCGAGATCACGGTCAAACACTAACCTAGTCAGATGTTAAAAAAAAAAAAAAAAAAAAAAGATAATGTTTGCATAATTTTGAAGAATAAAAAAGGAATGTTGTTACCATAAAATTATGAGAAATCGTTTTAGAATATGTAATCATTTGCGAAATGTACATAGAAATGTAAAGGACGGAATGAAAAAAAATCCGATAAAATATATAAAAGTTTGATTAGGTGAAAGGATGAGAAGCGTCCTAGAACTATCATAGATAAAAAAGTCACAGAATAAAGTTTCAAAGGAATGTCAAAATTATAAGAAAATATAATATAGCAAACGGTTTTGAACCTCAAACATATCCAAATATAAACTGAATAAAAACAATTTCACCTACATTCTCAAATATTAAAAAAAAAACAGCTAATTAATTTCTATTACTGTACTATACTTGTAAATTATGTCAATTCTGTTGTACCAATATCTAAATTAAACTAGATTTGAAAGCAGTATACTCGGTCTAAGATTTTTAACTCTAACAGCTGCAGTAGCAAAACGTACGTTATTGTATCACTTTTACACACTCTACTGATATACTATAGTGAAATAATAAAAGTTATAATTAAAAGATGTATTCATCCAGCTTTTTACAATGTAACTGCAACTGTCACAGAAAAAATACTTGGACCGAGTATAGACGTGTGGAAAAGTGATTAGGCTTTACAATCTCAATGCAAGTGCGAATTCACTTACGGGAACCATTCACATAAATATTAATTATTAAGTTTGGCAACATTTTTTAACAACTAATGCTTTCTATGCTTTGTTGAAATGTGAACATGGTTTATCAATACCTATAAAGATTGAAATTAAAGTTAAATAATATTAGTGCTGATTTTTTTTTTCGAACAAAATTCTTTCTCCTCTGAATTGAATGGATAGGAGAATAATTAGACCTTGCAATATTTATTTGGACTAAATTTGAAAGACCTAAAATGATCATTATTAGAATTATTGATCATGTGTTACACTGGATATGCTGTCCCTTTTATTTCAATCTTTTAGAATAAAGACGTCCACACTTTTAAGCTGCAAAGAAACTATAGGTCGCGTCCGTAGGCCACGACTGAAGGACGTCCCTGACGGATGTGTACGATTGTTCGGACGCATCTTTAGCTTGCAAGTGTATTTTTTTTAAGTCCTTTAGTGTGAATGTATTAGTGATGCCACGAATAGTGATTTTACCGAATACCGAATATTCGGGAAAAACTGACATTTCATGGGTCAGTTACGACTGTGACATTGCGGTGCGTGCGGTAGCGATGCGTCGGTATTTGTTTCTTTTGCGTTTACATCGTGTCATTGGCATCGATTCCGATGTACTCTAAACTAACCTAAACTTGACAGCTCTAAAATTGTTGCCATCCTTCTCTCACATATTAAAATGAAAAGAGAGGCAGATAATTTTAGTCCTGTCAGATTGGTTTAGTTTACAGAATCGACGCCAATGTCACGCATTATTCAGTTCATTGTTATATTAAATTGTGTTAGTCCATTACGAAAATACAACAGATTTTACGGCAAAAGTAAAAAAAATATATCACCGTTGAATAAAACCTCGCCTATTTGGGAATATTATGAGATTTGTAGTGAAGATTTGGTGTTCGGTATTCGGCCGAATACCGAATATAAAAAAGTTGCTGAATAGGTCGAATACCGAATAGTAACAATCTTCGTGGCATCTCTAGAATGTAACACCTACACTTACAGATGCGTTCGTTAATTCGTTTGCAGCTTTGGGGCCGTCCATTAATCACGTGATGTTTTTTTTTAATTTTTTACAATAGTCTCAAACCTCCCCCTTGGTGAGGTTTGAGACTATTGTTTGTGTATTGATTGTGATATTTCGTGATTTTTGCTAAACCCCCTTTCAAGCCTCACGTGATTAATGGACGGTCCCTTTAGAACAAATTTAGTTTGGTTCAACAGAATGGACATCAGTGTCTACTGTTTGTCTAAGACTATTCCGGTGGCGGCGGCGGCACTGGAGGCGGCGGCATCGCTGGCAGCGGAGGCTGCGGGGGTGGCGGGCGGTGCCGCGGGGGCGGGTACATGAACCCGTCCATACCGCCCATATTCCCAGGCATGTTGACCATATTCCCGCTCATATTACCCATATTCCCAGGCATATTACCCATATTCCCGCTCATATTACCCATATTCCCGGGCATATTGGTCATATTCCCGGACATATTACCCATATTCCCAGGCATATTGGTCATATTCCCGGACATATTACCCATATTCCCAGGCATATTACCCATATTCCCAGGCATATTGCCCATATTGGAGTAATAATACCCGTCCATCATATTATAATACATAGGGGGAGGTTGCATCATGTAATACGGCATTTGGGCGCGAAACGGAGGGGGTATGGGCCAACCTACCTTTGGATGGGGGGCTCCGTTTTGTCGCTGCATTTTCTGTGGTGGCCCAGGTTCCGGAGCACCTGTCCTTTTTCTGGATGTTTCTAGAACTTCTTTGGAGATCTTGATCTTGAGGCCTGAAGACTGCGGGGGCGGCGGAGGCGCGGCTAATCTCTCCTTGGGTATCTTTATCTTCAGTCCCGGGCTCGCTGATAATTTCTCACGAGGTATTGTTATTCTTATTGCCCCGTCTTGTGTTTGAGGCTCGCTTTGAATTGGAGGCGGTTCTATCTTTTCCTCTCGTTTTTTCTCTTTGTCCTTATCCTTTTTGTGTTTCTTACGTTCCTCTTTGCTCTTGTCGCGGTCTTTGTGTTTGTGTTTGTCTTTTTTCTTCTTTTCTTTCTTGTGTTTGTGTTCAGATTCGTCTATTGTTGGAGGTACTTCCGGTTGCGGTTGCGGTGGGGGAGCGGGAGGTGGCGCGGTTTCGACAACTTCCTTTTTTATTTCTACAGGTGATTTTTTCTCTATCGGTACGGTTATAGGAGCTGGTTTCGCTAAGCTCTCTTTTAGTAAATTCGACACCAACGTTGGGTCAGTTTCTATGCCGTTCAGGGACCGACTCGGTTGAACTTCCGGTTTCTTCTCCAGTTTCGGTTGTGATTTAGTCGCAGCTCTCTGCGATTCTTTAATAAGATTTTCGTAACCGGGCGTTTCGTCCAATTTTTTGACGACCGGTACTAATTCTGGCTCGGAATTCGATTGCTGTCTCTGTCTTGGTTTTTGCGGTTCTTTGACACTCGGTGGGGAGTTGAACGGTGATAGTTTAGCGGGTGCTTGCATTTCTCTGATAGCAGTGGTCGCATCGGGTCGCTTTTTCGGACTGGGCGGCCTTTGCTCCTGGGTCTGAGGTTGCGGTTGCGGTTGAGGTTGTGGACGGACTTCTTTAGGCCGGTGGCTCGGTTGCGGTTGCGGTTGCGGCCTCCTCGGAGCGGCTTGAGCCGCTGCGGTAGGTGTAGTTGCGTTTTCAGGCGAAAATAGCGACGGTGGTCGCGTTCTCTGCGGCACAACCTCCGGTTGACTTTGAGCTTGGACCTGGTTCGGTTGCAGTTGCGGTTGTGGTTGAGACGCACTCGGTTGATGTTGGTTTGGACCGCTAGGAGGTCTGTGGTGTCTGTGGTCGTGCGGCGGTTTCTGATGGTGAGGCTTATGCGCCGGCCAAGAATGATGAGGTTTCGCGTGATGATGCTGACTCGGTCTTTGATGGTGAGGGGGTTGTGTCGGCCTCGGCGGCGGCTGTGCTTGCGGCGGCGCGTGCCTTTGTTGTATCGCCGCCTGTCGCTGTCTCTCTCTCTCCTCGCGTCTCTCTCGCTCCTCCCGCTCCCGTTTCTCTCTGTACAGGTTGTAGTCGATTTTTTGCGGAGGGGGTTGTTGGGTCGGCGGTGCGGTCGGGGCAGGGACGTACCCGCCCGGGACTGGTTGCCGCGCGCGCGTCCGCTCCCGCTCGTACTCTGTGCGAGGGAAAGAGATGATTAGAAAAGTGCACTTGAGTATTCCTTCGATCAAAATAAAATTAATGGAGGGGCCCAGAAGAAACGCATTTTTGAAGATTATAAAATGAGCGCGTGCGCTCACTTCGTTTCAGTCGGTATCTAGCCGTAGGAAGTGCGACACAAGTCTATTGTTACATGATAACGAAACATCTGACAAAATTATGCTTTTCCGAAATATATAAACAAAACAATAAAACCGTTATCAATTTTTCAATTTTAACAAATGTCTAGTAGACACATCATCATCATCATCATCAGCCACAAGACGTCCACTGCTGAACATAGGCCTCCCCATTTAACCACCACACTGAACGACAGCCTGCCTTTTGCATCCACTGGATGCCCGCGACTCTTACAATGTCGTCGGTCCATCTAGTGATTGTAACTATCTTGTCTAGTAGAGACAAGATAGTTACAATCTGGGTGTCTTCAAATCACGTGTGAATCGGTTTCTTCTAGGCAAGCGTGTTCCATCGTAGACCGCATCATCGCTAAACATCAGGCGAGTTGGCGGTCAAGGGCAAGCATATTATTTATGAAAAATAAATTAAAAAACTGCAACCAGAATCACCGGAGGATGGGCAGCAGCGTCCTATTAACACACGGTGAACGTACTGCGATCCCCAAGCCGCCTGCCAAGCGTGGGGATTATGGCAGCACCCCTATCTAAATGGGAGGCCTTTGTTCAGCAGTGGACGTTTAAAGGCTGATGATGTGATGTGCAATAAAAAAAATAACAGAAAGAGTCCAACCAGATAGTGTATTGTGATATTGTTACCTTTATCAAATGCCTTATCGAAGTCATCATTGGAGGGGGGTGCGGCGAGCTTGGAGGTGGAAGGCGCAGCCGCCGGAGAACTGCCATCTGTGGGGGTAAACCCATATTTATCACTGTTCCTTGACACATTTACACCACGAATATTCGATGGAGCATTTGGTAGTGCGGGGTAAAGAGGCCCAATGGGGTAAAGAGGCCCAATCAAGAGTTGTGGTCATTCACCCAGACTCTTTAACTCGCCTTTTGAAGAACAACATGTTATAACTTCTCGGAAACACCTAATGGTGAGAGCTGTGGTCAATCACCCAGACTCTTTAACTCGCCTTTTGAAGAACAACATGTTATAACTTCTCGGAAACACCTAATGGTGAGAGCTGTGGTCAATCACCCAGACTCTTTAACTTGCCTTTTGAAGAACAACATGTTATAACTTCTCGGAAACACCTAATGGTGAGAGCTGTGGTCAATCACCCAGACTCTAACTCGCCTTTTGAAGAACAACATGTTATAACTTCTCGGAAACACCTAATGGTGAGAGCTGTGGTCAATCACCCAGACTCTTTAACTCGCCTTTTGAAGAACAACATGTTATAACTTCTCGGAAACACCTAATGGTGAGAGCTGTGGTCAATCACCCAGACTCTTTAACTCGCCTTTTGAAGAACAACATGTTATAACTTCTCGGAAACACCTAATGGTGAGAGCTGTGGTCAATCACCCAGACTCTTTAACTCGCCTTTTGAAGAACAACATGTTATAACTTCTTGGAAACACCTAATGGTGAGAGCTGTGGTCAATCACCCAGACTCTTTAACTCGCCTTTTGAAGAACAACATGTTATAGCTTTTCGGTAACACCTAATGGTGAGAGCTGTGGTGAATCACCCAGCCCCCATTAAAAATGCGTCCATACCTGCAGCACGGACGTTCATCATCTTCCTCTTCAGCCTGGAAGGACATTTCTCGAATATGAGCAGGAACTCGGCTGTCAGTTTCTCTAATAGCTCCACCGTGACCGTGCGGTCCACATACGAGAACCAGTGACGACCCTCGTTCGACTGCGGGATCTGTGTAATGGCCTTTCGGTTATTTTGGGCTATTCTATGGCTGATTGAAGTCGCTGCAACTAAAATATGGATTATTAACAAACACAAAAATATAAAACTAAACTAATCTAATCAATATTAAGCATTGCTGTAAGTAAATATGGGGAAGATACGGGACGAACTTCTTGACGCGGACCGCACAAATTAGGCTCACGGGCCTAATCAACTTCAGTCACAATCGAACTGTCGTTTTGATAGCACGTGAATTACTTGTCAAAATTGTGTGAAATAAAGCAGAAAAAAATTACTTCCTGCGTTTTCACAAGGTGCACCAACAGTTCGAAGACAAAAAACAAGTTTCACGGCTTTACTTTTCACTCGTAAATACTTAAAAACAATTAACTTAATTTACTTTAAATGTTACTTCTATGGTCTAGTGCAGTGTCTAATAGAGCGGTGAAGTTGATGTTTACAGTGTAGACGTAAACGTCTCCGATGACTCGAGCCAAAACAGAGCCATATTTATAGAGTACAATGTTTGGATATCACGCGTCTTCCCCCTTTTTAAAACAGTCATTGATATTAAGTCAATATATTGTCAGCTTAGTACAATCTCTTGGATGGTCCCATGGTGGACTTCATGTGTAGTGACCGGACGTTCTGCCAGTGCTTCTTCAGCAGGGAAACCAGGAAGTTGTTGGAGAGATGCACGTTCTGGGCCAGTTCATCTAATAATCCGCTGCCAGCAGGCATCGTACCCATAATGCTGGCTGCATTGCCGCTTCGAATTGCAATGCTAATACGTGTATAAGATATCGGCCAGCATTTTGGTCACGATATGCTTCGACCAGAATAGTGGAAAATAAATATTTAAAAATATGTTTAGCGCCCGGCCCCTACGGACCTAAAGTTTCGACCCCAAAAGGATCAAATATATACCCACTAGGCTACTATATTTGCGCCTTTTGCAGATTCAGCCGCTGTACCAGCCTTATTTTGCGTTCTAGGAAGATGAGACGGCGACGCATAGTTTTATATTTTAGCACTAGTTTGTTTGTATTTTTTCAAGTTGATTACTTATTTGGTTGTTAATAACAAGGACACTTAAAATTATAAATGGTCAGTGTTAAGAAATGTCCGAACCAAACGCAGAATAAAATCATACATATATTAATCTGCGCGTTTAGAATTCTGTGTAGGGGTTCTCATGAAATACACTGCTAGACATGGATATCATCATCATTTCAGCCCATCATGTTCCCACTGCAGCCTTTTCTCAGAGAGGATGGACCCTAATCCACCATGCTGGCCCAGTGCATGTTGGGGAATGTCATATGGCGTTGAACATTTGAGGTTCCTCACGATGTTTTCCTTCACCGTTGTTGAGCGATGGCAACGAAACTGCACATAATTTATGTAAGTACCAAAAAAGTCATTGGTACAGGGCCGAGGATCGAACTGGGTGCTGTCAAAATGTAAAGCGCACATGTAACCGTCTGGCCACCAACGTTCAGGATATGGGCTCAGAAATGTCCGAACATTTCAGCCAAGATCTTTGACTGATCTGACAAGTGAAATCTCTGCCAATTAATGCGAGACCGACGATTATATAATAATCGTCAAGCCAATGTGATATTTTTTTTTTGATATTCGTCATTCAAATCGATGAAATTGATCATGTAAATAGCGGTCATGAAGAAGGACATATGGAACATTCTAGCTAATTTGTTTTAGACGCAGATAAATCCGCGAAGCGCTAATAATTAATGATGCTCTACGAACCTGATTTTCTTCTTTTCAATACCATTTCTGCATATTTCACGCGTTCAACCCTTTGCCCACATCTTAATAACATCGACAAAAGGCAAACTCACCGCCCAGTTGCTCCATTTGGACGCTAAATGTATACAAAAGCAGGCGACGACAGTCGGTCTGTACTGCAGGCACATTGTCGTAAGGTGGAGACTGTTGGATGCCATGAAATACGACGTCTGGGCCAGGTCCTTTGGCGCTGCAAAGAGATTGTGAGATGAAAATCATTGTGCAATGTTTCAGATGTTGGAGCTTTGGGCATGAACAAATTTATTAATATTATTTATAGGGATTAGGTAAAATGGGTGTGCGGCATCGAGGTACAATATCTATAGTCACAATCTCTTAAGTAAAAACAGTCAAAAAATGTCACGTACACCTACACAATCTGAGTCCCTTCTGCCCATTTTTCTATCAGACTGCCAGAGCGGGAACGAAAAATCGTCACCGTCTCTGGAATCTATCGGCTAGTCTGTGGAATGCGCTGCCCGAATGGGTGTGCCTCGATGGTTACAATCTGGGTGTCTTCAAATCACGAGTGAATCGGTTTCTTCTAGGCAAGCGTGCTCCAACGTAGATCGCATCATCGCTTAACATCAGGCGAGATGGTGGTCAAACGCAAGCCTATTATTAATTTTAAAAAAAGTGTTTACTTGTCCAAAAAAATGTTTTCAGTCAGTTTTTTACCATCCCACTCCCCAAGGGAGTAACATTATTTATGTTTGTTTGTATTTTTTTATATTACCTATTCCTAAATCGGCTGACCGATTTTGATGTGCAACGTATCTTTTGATTCGTTTTCGTGTCCAGAGTATCATAGACTACATTTTGCGGTCGGGTAGTTTGTGTTTCTTCTAATAATTATAATTTTTTGCAGCTGTCAGAATGCTTCTTAGCATGGCTTAACTTTCTTACGGTCAAATATAGTATGCTCTCAAGGAAGACTGTCGAGGATAAAGTTAGGTGCTTGGTAACAAATTTTCGACTAGAGGGTATTAGCCAGCAGATAGACTGGACAATGCTCTAAGCAGCTGGGTTCAATGGAGATTGGAATCCAACCAATTTTATTCAGTTTTCTGGACTTCCCATCTTGCCATATGCTTTTTTTTTAAAGAATTAATGTAAAAACAGTGTTACGCATACAGACTGTGCTAAGCCGAAAGGAGGTCATTGTACTCATTATGAACAACTTTTACTATGGACCAACAATGGAATCGCTGTTCTATAGAAAACGGTAATTGACACTACAAAATGTACGGAACAACTGATATTTTTTTGCGATTTCAGCGTTGGTCCCATAGTAAAAGTGGTTCATAATGATGAGAACAATGACCTCCTTTCGGCTTAGTACAGTCTATATGCGTAACCCTGTAGATAAAAACTAAGGACAATTATTTCGTAAATTCATTGCTAGACCCAACATCCACATATGTATTTGTATATCTATGATTTTATGGGTTAAATGGGACTTAGATTTTTGAAGGGTGTCCACAAATAAGCAAATTAAATAAAAAGGGTGAGATGCAAGTGAATCGGTGAGTAGGGTGACACACAATACTCAAAGTTCTAGGATAGAAACATACCTGATACGGATTGCGAGCGAAATTGTGGTCATACATTGCCTGTTGTCGTACTTTTTTGGTTTATCGCAAACGGTCGAGTCAAGAGCGGCGTACAGTTCGGTACGTTTTGTCTCGCTATTTGAATGCAGCGGGTGACTTCCATGTTTTAAAAGAATATTTCTTATTTTTAACCGACTTCAAAAAAGTTTTTAAATTCAGTTGTTTTTTTTTAATTCAGTGGTCCTACTACCAACACTACTACTAGGTATGTAGGTACTTTCCAATTGGTCCCATTGAAAATTCATCGAAATCAGTATGTATAGGCATTAAAATCAAAACAATAAACTGGAAAATTGCGTATATTACAAATTTTGTGAAGTTGGTTTTTAAATTGATAATTATTTATTTGAAAGTGGGTTTTTTTTCATAGTTATTGTATTTAACAATACATAATTATAGATTATTTTTTTCAATAACAAATAGTATTGTTTAAATTTTTTTCAACCAATTAACCAATGTTTTACATATTTTTATGGAATCTTTAACAGGACACGAGTCAAAAGGAATATAGATAATAAATTTTAAATTATTATTATTCGAATGGTTTTAATTGTGTAATTATTATAATATATATGTTTCATGTACTAAATATTGCTAGAGCTATAGTTGTATACAATTTTTTTTTTGTATTTTTTTTATTTAAAACTTGGAAGTGTATCGCTGCCACATAAAAATATATACAGTCTATATTATATTAAGTATAATCATTCAGAGATTACAAACATATTTTCCGATTCACTGACGACGATTCTATTGTAACATTTCTCAACTACATAATCTGACATCCACAAAGTTATCTCCATCTCTTTTTATTTCAAAAAAAGAACGGCAACATTTCGCACTCTTAATAAAACAATGACCGAACTCGAAATTTTGGCAAATTGAGTTTTAGTAAAATATCGACCTAAAAAAGCATGCTCTACAATCTAGCCGATTAAAAACACCTGTTTTCTATGTGCAATAAGGTTTATAACTACTTGAGTCTCTATCCGTCCCTCACCTTGCGTGCTGTTACTCAGTTAAAAATTGTTTGTTGTCGATTCCCAAAAAGTTGCGATTTTGGATTCGGTCACTGATTTATTAAGAGTGCTATTTATAGAGGTCTCAAATTTAGTTTAGATTTGGGAAAAGTTAACCAAGCCCATTCTTTACAGTGGATTTGCAACAAAGGATGTGTCAAATAATACATAAGCAGAATTTTAGTAATTTTTTATCCCCCCTCCCCCCCTCTGTCAGCAAAAGTAAGCAAATATTACAAATTTAAAATTCTCAGGCAAATTCTGCAGAAAAATCAGAAAAAGTTAATAAATATATATTGCTGATGTTATCAGAATCCAGACTTGTGTCAATTTGTGCCTTTAACCAAACAATTTGTGCCTTTAACCGAACAATTTTTGCCTTTAACCGAACAATTTGTGCCTTTAACCGAACAATTTGTGCCTTTAACCAAACAATTTGTGCCTTTAACCGAACAATTTGTACCTTTAACCGAACAATTTGTGCCTTTAACTGAACAATTTGTGCCTTTAACCGAACAATTTGTGCCTTTAACCGAAAAGTCTGCCAAGAACTGAGGGGGGCGTGGTAAACACGTATTGCACACACTGACATATTCTTACTAGTTCTACAAACACACACTTCAATATTAAGCGGCACACAACTGTAGACGAGATGATCAAATGGATGACAAAGGGGGTGCAAGTGTTAAAGGGGAAAATTTAGTTACAACACTTCCATTTTTTTTTCTTTCTGAGTGTAAGTTTCCTTTTATTTTTGGTGTGCAAGAATTTCTACCTATCTATGTAGTTTGAAAAGTTACAAAAGAATCGACGTTTATTTACGTTTGAAAGATCAAAATGTCAAGTGAATAGAGACGAGACAAAACCCCGTTGCGCGTGCGAGCCGGCGCGACAGACCGTGCGACAGTCACGCGACAGACCGTGCGACAGTCACGCGACAGAGCGGCCCTCACCTTTGACAAGGTGACAGGTACGTACGACGTGCGTGTGCGGGTGGTCGATGGCTACATCGAAACCTAACGTCTGGAGCAGTACATTCTCGTTGAATACCAGGTCCTGGGCCTGCAACAAAATACATTTTACATATATTTTTTTATATCATCATCATCATAGTCAGCCTTTTAACAGTCCACTGCTGGACTTTTAGCCTACCCCCGAAAGGTTGATTGGGCCATATCCACCACGCTGGCCCAGTGCGGGTTAGTGGATTCACATACGCCATTGAACCCCTTATCCGTACTTATGCAGGTTTCCTCACGATGTTTTCCTTCACCGAAAAGCCAGTGGTATGATAATCCGTACATAAGCTCCAAAGAGCTCATTGGTACGGGCCCGGGATTTGAACCCGCATCCTCTATCTATTTTATTACATACACAATGCAAATTACAATCTTACAAAACATTATATCCCCTATTATCGGTTCAGATCTGGATTGTAACTTAAAAATATGTGTAAACACAAAAACAAAATGAGCAGACATGAATGAGGTTAGTGCTTAAGGCGAGGTTTTCCCACTTTTAAGCAACGCTTATTACTACAATGACCATAATCCTTGGTTTATTGTATTAAAGTCGCATTTAGCGGAGCAAAATCATGGCGCTTACACACAGTCGTGCGTTTCGCTACTTCTATTTTTGGGGTTTTTCTCATATTTTTCGAAAAGTATAGCTGTAATGTAAAAATGTACCTCACCGGTTTTCTTCTTAATTATGAAATCTATATATCAAGATAACGCAGACATAATTTAATACATAGTTAATTGAATGAATCTAAAAAAACAGAGATAAAAGCGCAAATCAGTGCTACTTTGATATATTTTTTCTATCGAGCGAAATGTGCTTAATCGTGTTTCGGTTTCATGGGTTTCCTAGATTATATATTAAATTTTGTTATGACACCATTGTTATAATTTAAAGCTAGAGACATTTGAACACGAGCAATAAATGTATTAGGGCATATCTCCCTTGTTTGTCTGATCCGAGTTTTACATGATGAAACATACCATTCTAGCTCACTGTGCAGTCACTCAAAATTTTACGACTTAATTTCGGAGCCCAAAGTGGAACGACTTTCGTTTTCATTGTCGGCCTAAGGCTAGATGTTATCTACAATTCGTAGAGAAGACTAGCTTGAAAGTCAATGTTGTTACCAAGCGAAACGCGTTGCGTAACAAGTTTGCGAATTTACGGGCCGGAATACCGGTGCGATCCTGCTCGCGCATTTGATGTTTTTTTTAAGACTTAAAGAGAAAGGGCGGGGGGGTACTCAACTCTTTTTTTTTTTTTTTCATTTTTATTATAGAAACTGACGTGGTTTTTACACATTCATCTTTATTTCTTCATCTTTTTTTCATGTTTGTTATCTCAGAACTCAAAAACCAATTTGGTCTTTTTATTTATTTGAGAGGTTATATTTTCAGATTGCTCTCATTTTTTTTTTTAAATCGATTAATAGTATTTTGTTAATAATCAAAAGATCTGGGGAAAAATATATCATCCAAGTAACCGAAAGTGCGTATAAATTTACTAATTTTGAAGTCGGTCTTTTGAAAAAAAGTTACATATTTCAAAATATTTAAAACAAATTCTTGTTTTAATTTTTTTATAATGACCTGTATGAATTGGAATAACTGTATAGCCCATTTTTTGTGGCCCTGATGTAAATTTATACATTTATAAAAGGCGATGTGTGTATGTTCCCTATGGACTCCAAAACAGCTGGACCTATTTTGACGATACTTTCACTGGAAATTTCTTCACTGGGTGAAATAAAAGATAATTTATATCGTCATTGGGGGAAATGACCCCACACCCACCTCACCACCCCACACACCCCAAGCGGGACGTCAGTGCAGAACTTATCGACCCCATCTCGAATAAGGATAAGAAGGATATTCACCTGTTCTTGGTACTGTTCCGGCGTGAGAGTGTTGGCCCCTTCACCTCGGTGGAGGCACACGTGGGCCACTTTTATTACATATTCTAACTTCCGAGGCTGCTCCTCTACCTGAAACACAATGACTCTTTACTTTGGGGACATAGCGATTAGTTTCAAAATTATACAATCAGCCGAGGATTTGGTGAAGGCAAATACGCGGGGTTTGTCACCACTGCTGAACAAGGCCTCCCTCTTAGAGAGGGGTGTTGCCATAATCCCCACGCTTGGCAGGCGGCTTGGAGATCGCAGTACGTTCACCGTGTACTAACAGGACGCTGCTGCCCGTCCTCCGGTGGTTCTGGTCGCAGTTTTAGGACATACCCGGGTCCTTGAATCGCTGACTCGAAAAGAAGACCTGATACCTTATTATGGATGATTCGGATCGTGATCGCGATCGCGTGCCACCTCACTTACGCACGTGGCGCGAGTAAATAGATGCGAACGGGACGGCATGCTATCTCGATCACGATCAAACTTCTATAATAAGCCGCCTGCTATTGCAATAGTGTCATCCCACTCCCGCCAACGTACAAGATAGGGATGGCACGATATCGTGCCAGCTTGTATTACACAACCCCAATAATGAGGAAACCTTGGAGGTACTTTTGTGCTTGTATGGCTGACTATATATGAGAAGTTTATAATCAGTCTTGTCACTCATTGATGAGTGAAATGGTATCCTTAAATATGTCAGTCGTTTAAAACATCCTGTATACTTTTTGTGTCATTCTTCTATACGGGGTGTAAGGGGAACACTCTCGAAGCCAAAAGAAGGTAATTGTACTCATCATTATGAACAACTTTTACTATGGGATCAGCACTGAAATCGTGAAAAAAAAAAACAGCTGTTCTATAGAAAACGGTCATTGACACTCGACAAAATGTATGGAACAGCTGATTTATTTTTCACGATTTCAGGGCTGGTCCCATAGTAAAAGTGGTTCATAATGATGAGTACAATTACCTTCTTTTGGCTTCGAGAGTGTTCCCCTTACACTCTGTATATATATATATTTTTAAATAAATAATAGGCTTGCGTATATAATACTAGTAGGCCGCCCCTGCTTCGCACGGGCGAAGCCGGGATATATAGCCTATGTCAACCGGAGATAGTGCAGCATCCCAACAGTGAAAGAATTTTTCAAATCGGTTCAGTAGTTTCGGAGCCTATTCAATGCAAACAAACAAACAATCAAATCTTTCCTCTTTATAATATTAGTATAGATGTATTACCTTTGCGGCGAGGAAGAGCGCCGCGGCTGCGATGGCGTTCCTGTGGAACTGCGTGAACGAGTGGAACGCATAGAACCTGTGCATGTACACTATCGCCGTGTTGATGCATAGTTGCGACCTGTGTACAGCTGGTTAAGGAAACATCTTGTGCAATAGGCATGCGTCTTAAACTACATATAACCTCATTAAAAAACTGGCCATAGAGCCAACGAAAACAAAATTAAAATTTGTTACTATGAGATTTAAATTGTTTAAATTTTTTATTGCAGTGTTATAAAGTTAATGATTTTTAAAAGACAGGCTGAAACAAATTATATAATTTAGAGTTTAAACAGACCATGACCGACAACAAAAAAATTGTACACCTTAATAAGGTAGAATATTTGTAACACACATTATTGTATACCATCATCTAAGACAATATTATCATAAATAAATTGATTTTGATTTGCTCGAAAATAAATAAGTTACACGTATTTTAATAGCATGCTAGACAGAGAGCTTGCTGATTAAGACGTCAATCTTCGTGCGCCATACATAATTATATGCTACTAGCTGCGCCTCGCGGTTTCACACGCGTAGTGATGAAAAATGGTGATGATGATGACGGTGATGATGAAAAGTAGCCTATGCCACTCTCTGGCTCTTGAACTATTCCCATACAAAAAATCAGGTCGATCCGTTGTTCCGTTGCAGCGTGAAAGAGGAACAAACAAACAAACACACTTTCACATTTATAATATTAGTATGATACTAACACATCATCATCATTTTAGCCTATCATGTCCCCATTGCTGGGTCACAGGCCTTTTAGAGAGGATGGGCTGTAATCCACCATGCTGGCCCAATACATGCTGGTGAATGTCATACGTCGTTGAACTTTTGAGGTTTTTTTTTATTTCGTTTTTTTTTTTGGGTCTTATATAGTATTCTACATGTCAGTCCCATTGTATATTCTAAACTAGAGGACGCATACTTAATACATAAAACACAGACAACAAACAAACATAGGGTCGATGGTCACTTGAGGTGACTCACACATACGAACAGCTCCCTGGCTGCGTCCGAATTGGGTTCAGCCAGTATTCTGTTAAACTGACCCACATCTAGGTTCATGCGACATACTATTGTAGGCATTGTGGTATTGTAAGTGTTTATAGGCGGTGGTGACCACTTACCATCAGGAGGTCGGTAGCTTCTTAGCCACTTATTTTATTTAAAAAAAAAAAGTTTTCTTTTCGGATGATTTCTTTCAGTCTTTCTGAACGATGGCATCGAAACTGCACATAATTTATTGATGTACTAAATAAGTCATTGGAGCAGGATCGAGGATCGAACTGGGTGCCGCCAGATTGTAAAGCGCACATACTCGGCCACCATCGTTTCCAAGTGTATGTATGAACAACCAAATAAAGAAACAAAGAAACGACGAAAAAACTTAACAATTAGTCCAGTCGGGGCAGACATAAAAGTAGCCTGAAATATAAAAAAATCCGGGGGCGATTTTGTTGGTGTTGGGCGTATAAATCTCGATTTTCTAACTAATCCCTTTGTTGTCCCTTGTTTTAAAGTTAAATTTTTTCGTTTTTCTGAAATAACTCGTTAATTTTCAACTTTAGAGCAAAAATTACTGTATCCAATGTTGTTGGAAATTTAATTTCTCACAAGTTTGGTCATTATCATTTTTACGCTAGGATCAATATTTGCAGAGTTATACTACCAAGTTTATAAAAAAAAAAAACCTATTTAAATGTCTGTCCCGACTGGACTAAACCGTGAACAAAAAACGTCCAAGTAAAAACCTTTAACAACGCATTCAGAATGATGTTGGGTCTCTCTCGGTACTGCAGTGCGTCGACAATGTTTGCTGAAGCCCGCGTACTGTTTTTATGCGACGATGCGGAAGAGAGGCACTTCTCTACTGCGGCGGGTGAGAGGGAGCTCCAGCAGCATGCTGGCTGCGCTCGCAGACAGACTGGACTGTCCCTATATTAACCAGTGTTGTCGATTGCATGTTCAACACCTATGTGTCTAACATGCAACTGACAACACTGTATTAGGGAGTATTTTAATTTATGTAAGAATTTAAATGTAATGTGACTATTGTAATAATTTTTGTGTACCTATGAGTCTTGTCACTTGAAATAAATGATTTATTATTTAAGTATTAATTCACCTATACCACAAGAGATGGCGTTGTATAAAAAAAAATTGGGATTCATATATCTGAGGGTGCAGGGGCGGATCCAGCTTTGGTGCCAAGCTTTGGTTTGGGGGGTCACATAGTTTTTAAATTATTATTAGTGGTCCACCTAGATCCTGGACCCCCCCTGGATCCGCCCTTGTGAGCGTGACAGTCACGCGAGTTCAGTGCGTTTTCCCCCATCCTAAAAAGTGCCCAATGAGCCTAAAGAAGTCTTCCCTTAAAAAAAAAAAAAAAAAAAGATAAGTGAAGAGAAAACCCTAAATAACACTGTTGCTATGCTATGTTGTAGTTAATGAATGATAGCTGAAGATTCGCACGCAGCGCGGGTGCGTGACCTACTAAAGTTCGCAAAAAATGGTGAAAGGAAAGCGGTGGGTCGACCGTTAAAAGCGCCTCGTGACGGTGCGCGTCGCTTCTCAGAATTCGCGGTCCTATTACAAATAATGGCGTCGATTCTGTCATACCACTCACTAAACTAAACCAACCTGACAGGACTAAAGTTATATGCCTCTCTTTTAATTTTAATATGTAAGATAAGGATGGCAACCATTTTAGAGCTGTCAAATTTAGTTTAGTTTATAGTACATCAGAATCGACGCCAACGTCGGAAAAGAAAACGTTACGGCTTCGATAGAAAATGCATGAACAAGTTTATTTCTTTTGAGCATTTTTTTTGGCAACAACAACTGGTTATCTATTATGGTTCGAAAGATACAGCCGTTTAAAGGTAGGACGGACAGACAGGCAGATAATGTGGGCTTAGTAATAGAGTCCCGTTTTCACCCTTTGGGTATGGGACCCAAAAAATTAGGATAGACTGACAGACTGATGACGAATTTATAAGGGTTCCTTGTCGGGCTATGGAACCCCAAAAACCGTTTAGGATGTAGGTTTGTAGGTACCTACAAGAGTTTTTTGTCTTCTGTAATTTATTGGTGTGAACAATAAAGAGTTAATCAATCAATCATTGCTTTTCTTAAACATAGAGAGAATATGCCATGACAATAACGAACGAATATTCGAGCATATTTGAGAAATAGAATGTTCATTAAATAAGCAATTCGTTATACACCTAAAGAAAGATTAACGTCTATTTTAGTCCAGTTATCCATTATCTCTAATGTTTTTGCCAATAACAAAACAATACCTAATCAACAAGTTTAAATACAATAACAAACGATATACCTACATACATGTGCAATATTTCTAGGAATTTACCTACTTTAGATTGCATTGGAAATTTTGGGGAAAATAACGTATTTTATAACAATGAACTCACTCACTAATAAGCTACTTAAATTGATAACTACAAAAAAGTAGTGAAAAAATACAGTCAGCACACCCAGGCACACCCATCACAGTACAGACTGCGCCCAACGTTGCTTAACTTCGGTGATCGATTGCTTTTAACAGCCACCCGTCGCCTGATGTTAAGCGATGATGCAGTCTACGATGGAGCATGTTTGCCTAGAAGAAACCGATTCACTTGTGATTTGAAGACATCCAGATTGTAACTATCGGGGAATAATCATGGGTTATTGGATGGTCAGTTACTAAGGTTCAATGTCAATGACCAGTACCGGCGTTAGGGTAGGGCGCGGTTGGGTGGCGCAGGCGCCCCTTTATAGCCATATTACCTATACGTCATGCATTTAAAAATATCTATTCTTTGCCTTTTTTCGGTTTGAATGGCAGATTTGGGAGGGGGGTGGGGTGGGGGGATGGGTGCGCCGGACAGGGCGCTGGTAGTGCTAAAACCGGCACTTTCTTTAAATTATAATTTTATTTTTAAATTAAGTTTCTAGACCAAAATTTTGTCACTACAATGGCACTCTCCGTGGCTTCATCCAGGTCGTCTAGTGTGCAAGTTGTAGGACACGCTGCACACACCACAAAGATCAGTGACTAAATTGTACATTGGTCACGCAAGTTTTAGTGAATCATTAGCCCCATTGGCGTGATTTGGACGCCCAGAATGAATGTGGTATTGCACAATATTATGGAATTCCCCAACAAGTTATTATTGCAAGAGTTTATTCCGTTGTTGGCTTTATAAATAGGGTTCTACATTGAAACAACTGTGTAACTAATCCGCTGGCATTTACCGCAATGACTCATTCACAATATGAATAATTGTCGTGTATAATACGCAACAAAAATAAATTTTGGAAAAACTCAGTCACACAATGGGCAATGGAGAGAGTTATAGTCGGAGTTTCTTTGCGCGATAGAATCCGAAACGTACATATTTGACAAAGAACCAGAGTCACCGACATAGCTGGTAAAATTTGCAATTTGAAGTGGAAGGTTCTTGAGTGAAACCACGAACCAGAAGACACAGCGTAGGTAGGCCTCCCACTAAATGGACCGACGATATTGTGATAGTCGCGGGCATCCAGTGGATGCAGATGGCAGGCTGTCGTTCAGTGTGGAGGTTAAAGGGGAAGCCTAGGTTCAGTAGTGGACGTCTTCTGGCTGATGATGATTTTACAATAGTATACAGTGTAAACTCTATATATAGCGTTACTTAAGGGACTGAGCATTTTATGGCATTGAGAGTTGTGGTTAAATGGAGAGAAGAAAAATCAATGTAAGTTTACTATTTTAATATTATGTATTTACTAGTAAAGTATACAATTTACAAAAAACATATTGATACAAATAATATCTTCGTCTACATTATGATGCCAACAGTTGAGATAAATACAAGGTAACTGTCAAAAGTACTGTTTATTGCATAGAATGAATTAAAAAGTACTGTTTGTTGCATAATAATGACGTATTGTTGTCGTTATTTAGAGTGGGTGTGATCTACATAGAGTGCATCATTGTATGGACAACACAAGTAATTTCAAAATTTCAGGGAGTTTGTTGTTTAATCGAGTGTCACTATATAGAGTTAACACTGTATTTCAAATAGCATCTTATCGAATTTGACGATCTCAACTGTCAAATTTGACAATCGATAAAGAACAGTACATGCACTGCTGGTTCTAAAAAATTACAATTTATACTTGTTGCCTATAACTTGATAGAGTATAATCCATACTGATTGGTTGCAAGACCCAGTCGCATCGAGAATATGACTCACAGACCAACCATTTCACATTATTGACAAACTGAGTAGTAAATTCATGGAATATTGCACAACTCGTTGTTTGTTATTGTTCAACTTTAGGTATTGCATTCAAAAGTGACAAAAACATTGGAGATAATGGTGTATATATTATTTTTTAAACCCCGAATAAAAGATCTGGATCCCGATTCTACTAAATACATTGTTTTTAAATTGTAATTGTATCAATGTTATTTATTAAATAATTGCCTCAAAATTTACAGTTTAATTTTTTTTATACTAAGTTATTATATTGGGTGGTGCTATTTTCTAATATAAAAAATTATTTAAAACTGTCAGTTTTGAGGTAATTATTTAATAAATAATATTGAAACAATTACAATTTAAAACCAATTTCTTTAGTAGAATCTGATCCTGATAATCTTTAAATGGCAAAAAGATTTTCTTTAATCAGCTAAGACATCTCGAACAATACAAAAAACGTCACTATACAAAAAAAATATACACCTACTGTATTCTTATTCTTATTCGAAATGGGGGCGATGAGTCCTGCACTGACGTCCCGCTAGGGGTGTATTGTGCATTTCCCCCTACCAGCACCTACCCGAGCCAACCCAACTCCTTGAAATACCGGAGTGAGGCTCTGGGGCGCTGGCACAATTGCTCCAGTGGTGCAGATGGTAGTATGAGTGTAAGTGATGATGATGAAGAAAAGCAGTCTAGCTGTTGCGGCGACGCGGATGAAAGCGGCAGCGGTGCCCCATGCAGCCCGGCAGCGGTTCTAGTTTCTTCTGTGGCTTCACAATGCCACAGCACATGCTCTACAGTTTCGTTCTCTTTCATGCAGCCGCGACACAGTGGACTGTCCGTGGCTACACCTACTGTAATATTTTTTTAAAGATAGATAGATAGAAACTCTTTATTGTGTACACCAGAAATAAAATTACAAATAGATAGAAAGATAGAAAACACTTACGACCTACTACCAAAAGTGGCGGCCTTATCTCTAAAAGCAATCTCTTCCAGGCAACCATTAAACTGAAATTAAAGGAGCTGAATAATGTTTGTATTGTTTAATTTTATTAGACCTGCCCCTAACATAATATCTCTTCTGCCTCCGCCTCCTGATTCCAATAAAACCACCTCCGTAACATCCCTAATATTCACTATCAGCCATTAAACATCTATTGCTGTTCAAAGGCCTCCCTCTTAGAGAGGGGTGCTGCCATAATGCCCACGCTTGGCAGGCAGCTTGGGGCTCGCAGTATGTTCACCGTGTACTAATAGGACGCTGCTGCCCATCCTACGGAGGTACTGGTCGCAGTTTTTGGTCATACCTGGGCCTACCCTCTCTATCCCTAGTATTGCATATACATTACTAGCGACCCGCCCACCCGGCTTCGCACGGGTGTAATTTACGTGCAAACACGGGTGGGTCGCTAGTTATATATATATAAACCTTCCATGAAAATTTGTCTAACTGATAGTGAAAACAAATCTGTTGCGTGGTTTATGAGGAGTTAGCAGCCATACAGACATACAGACAGATGCGGAAAGCGACTTTAATTTATACTACATAGAGAAGAGACAAAAAATACAGTACAGTCCACGGTAGTGCGGTAGGTATTGGAAATTAAATTATCAATGATTATTGCCAGTATTTACCTATAAATAAGCTCTGGTTTGCCAGTTTTATCCACATATTTCCTGTTTTTCTGCAAATTTCCAGGAATACAAATTCCCTATGTCCTTTGTCATGACACCCATGAGGGCTATCCTTCTTATATTGCTCAGCAATGGACACTATCATCATCACTTCAGCCATAGGACGTCCACTGCTGGACATAGGCCTCCCCCATCAATCTCTATAAGGGCCGGTTGGAAGCAGCCTGCATCCAGCGTTTCCCTGCGGTCTCTTTTAGGTCGTCTGTCCATCTTGTGGGTAGACGTCCTACGCTATGGACACAATGGACAGAGCTAATCGCCCTGAGATATTCGATGGTCAATCTCTTTGTGCCCCGTTAATTGATTTAAAACAGTAATGTTAGCACAATATTGCTTGACGAATGAATAAATGACAAATGCCCGGTACTCAGCGCCAGCCCTGGGGTTGATCGAGTGACGCGGGAATTTCCCCAACAAATGAATCCTACAGATTTATTTTCGCATTTGTGATGTTAATATTACTTATTTTTCATAAATCTTTCAGAGCGCCTGGTTAATGTGACATGTGACCAAAATGCTGGCGTGTTTCTGGCTCAACGCATAAGCATTGCCATTCAGCGTGGTAATGCCGCCAGCATGCTGGGTACGCTGCCAACTGCTAGTGGGTGTGAGCATTTCATTGTCTTTAGACCTTCAACGGTCTATGGGCAGTCTAACTGTATTTGTAGTGTTAATGTTAACTTGTATTTTGTTTAGTTAATAAAGGCTTGCAAGTTACAATTTTTATGCAAGGGGTGTTTATTCACATAAGATCTTTCAGTGTTAGTAACCTCTCATCGGGATAGAGTTAAAAGGTAAATAACCCGAGTTAATTGCTGTCTCAAGCATGTCTGGTCAAACAAGGTCATTGTTATGCCCTTACAGGCTATGACCTTAGCTTACAAATTGCAAGCTACTATGTGCCTTTTAGACACTATTTTTATCAAAGTTTTGAATGAAACAGTATCTGTTATCGTGTTTTTCGCCTAGAACATGACATTTTAAGTAAATAAGACGTGCTAATCGGTAGAAATTGGACTCGAATCGATGTTTATAGACGTGAGTAACAGGAAAACAAGATAACGCGAGAGGTCGGCGGTGATTTCCGAGAACTGTGGGTTCCACGCGTCTTGCGAATTGGCGGTTACAGGCGGGTAATTTTAGCGCGGGGCAGGTCGATCACCAAGCCCTACGTCACCCGCGCAGGCGTCTGTCAGGCCAGCTGTCGTAGAGCAGTGACCTCGAAAACAGCACGCGTGAATCATGACCCTAACCTATACCACAACAATGCCCTTTGCTTGAAATACAACGTGAATGGGAAGCCTTACCTTTAGATAACGAGGTGAACTACTCACTGCCACTGGGAATTCCCAGATCCGAGCGAAAGTGCGTCCAAAGTGACGCCGTAACCACTTTGAAATTTCGTCATCTTCGGACCACTGTACACCGTCACAGAGCACTTTTTAGCATTTCATGAACATTTACACTGTTTTGAATTAGATTTTATGATAATAAACACGATTTTGGAGCATGTTTTACGCATTTCATACACATGACTCGACAAAAACATTGCACTGAAATCACCACTATTTGAAAAAGGATACACTTGAAGCCTCTGCCCCATATCCTGGATGAGGTTTGCGGCTTGCTGCCGATATGCTAGTTCTTTATCTGCATCTAAACCGCATTTTCTGCTTGCTGAATTCTGTAATTGTTCTTTTGTAAAATACCATTTTTCTTGCCCTCCAGCCATTGAACGGATGTTCCGACTGCGCGCGAGAAAGCACGACGGAAAGCAACGCTCCGTCTACGTGCTTGAGTGGGAAAGGGACAGCGCTATGACAGCGGCGACCGGATGTAGACCACGTTAACATTTGAGATATTTTTAATCTAATAATTTGACATTTTATGTTCTAAACGCCGTAGTTGCGCACTAAATAAAATCTTAAAATTAACTAAGCAGTTCGGACTTATTAAATAAATGGAAATCAATGATAAAGAATACGTCACGAAATTAACTTTTGATAGGTATTCTAGACGGACGCCATTGCAAAACTTGGTTGTTAACGTAGTGAGGTCTTCGGTGGCAGAATGAAGATCTGCAACAAGCACAGGTACGTTTCACTTTATCACTATGTTTATTTTTGTAGGCTAGATCATTAGCTTCATTTTGTGCATATTTTTACAATGATTCATCCACTTTTGTAGGAAACAAAAGCATTTTAAAATTACAGACCTAAGGACTCTGTCACACCGTGCAAATGGCCGACCCACCACTGTTTACAATAGATGTACTTTTTGTTTTCTAGAAAATCGTTAGTTTATCACTTAAACACCTATTTAGAACGTCTTAATTAGTTAATTATTATTGTGAAATGTATGCTCACATTCATATTTACAATGGGTGACTGCTTAATCACATAAAAAATTAAAAGGTTCATGCATGACCGCTTAGCGGTATGCTTGAAAATTTTCGCGGCTACGTGGATTTTCTCGAAAGAAAATTTATTTTCTTTTGCAAAGTAATGCGTAATTTATTAGTAAAACAATTCTTTAAATATTTACTTTCGTTCCAGTGTTGTTAACTATACTCACTTTATTTGTGAAACATATTTTTTCCTATAAATATGTTTTCTTTTACAAAAGAAAATGTTTTCCAGCTGGGTGCTCATAATATTAGAATTTCAGAATGTAAGTTAACAAGATAATTTTCAAAACGAATTGCCTGTTTTTCTCAAAAAAACCTTATAGATGCCAGCTTGCTGGTTAGGTACTAAGACCTACGCTGCTAGCCTGACAGCTGTTTGAAAGATTTTTTTCAGACGCAGCTTTGTAATTAGAAAAATATAGTTTTCCCATGTAGTTAGTACGCTAAATTTAGATAAGCCTAGAGTAATTAATTTGTATGCAGAGTGCATCGAACTAATCTATAGAGTTGCCTTCACATATTTTCTAAAACAGATCCCTAATTCTAATTCAAAGTGGGGGTGATAAGACCTGCACTGACATCCCGCTTGGGGTGTATTGTGCATTTGCCCCCGCCAGCCTACACAAACCAGCCGAGCTCCTTAAAATAACGAAGCACGGCTTTGGGTCGCTGACTAAACCGCTCAACCCCTATTTCACCAGGTGTTGTGGTATTGGAGACTTGTAGTTGTTGAGTTTCTTCAAGTAGTCTCGACCTTAATCGTATATCTTCTGTGGCCTTGCAATGTAGTAGTACATGCTCCACGGTCTCGTTCTCCTGTAGACAGCCTCGGCACAGAGGGCTGTCTGTCAGCCCAACAGACAGATTCTATACGGGTTGAAAACTTTTACTGATCTTTAAATTATTAATTACCACCTCAGGTTTTGTGTCGGAAAATCGTTTCTGCCGTTTGGAAACTACAAATTACAATGCCACATAAATATATACATTATACACAATACATGTTAAACCTATATTTTTGCATGAGGGGTTAAAAATATCAATTATTAGGATAGACAACTAAAAAGATTTTATTGCTGGAAAAACGTGTCATAGCAGTGTATTTTATCTCTTTTTAAGATTATATATCATTGAATTTTTATGTAATAAAAGATATTAAAAAAAATTGCTTACGTTTAACCACCAACTTGCTTGATGGCAGTCTACGGATAAAACATGCTTGCCTAGAAGAAACCGACATATATTCTCTTTGGAAACCGATTCACTCTTGATTTGAAGACACCTAGATAGATAGATAGCCCGTTGGTCTAGTTCAGGGGTTCCCAAACTTATTTTGTCTACTGCCCACTTTGAGAATAAATTATTTTTTAGCGCCCCCATTTTTTCACCTACTTAAAATTTTCCATATTATGTATTTTCCAGTTAAAAAACCATTCACCATGTCAGTTCCACCACGGAAGGTACTCCACCTTCCCAAAGTGCGGATGCTGTCTCGGGGAGGCAGATTAGCATCAGGGATCCGTATCACCAACATCAAATCCATCCGGCCTCCCAACCCGGAGGAAGCTAAGAAACAGGAAGAAGACAAATTACGAGCACAGGTACAATACAATACATCATCATCATCATCATCAGCCAGAAAACGTCGACTGCTGAACATAGGCCCCCTTTAATCTCCACACTGAACGACAGCATGCCATCTGCATCCAATGGATGCCCGTGACTCTCACTATGTCGTCGGTCCATCTAGTGGGAGGCCTACCTACACTACGTCTTCCGGTTCGTGGTCTCCACTCAAGAACCTTTCTTCCCCATCGGTTATCGGTTCTTTGAGCGATGTGGCCTGCCCATTGCCACTTCAACTTGCAAATTTTAACAGCTATGTCGGTGACTCTGGTTCTTTGGCGAATATCCACGTTTCAGATTCTATCGCGCAAAGAAACTCCGAGCATAGCTCTCTCCATTGCCCGCTGTGTGACTCTGAGTTTATCCAAAAGGCCAACTGTTGGAGCACAGGTACAATGCTCCGTATTTAGTGGAGCAAAATCATGGCGCTTACACACAGTCGTGCGTTTCGCTACTTCTATTTTTGGGGTTTTTCGCATATTTTTCGAAAAGTATAGCTGTAATGTAAAATGTACCTCACCGGTTTCCTTCATAATTATGAAATCTATATATCAAGATATCGCAGACATAATTTAATAAAATAAAAAAAACAGGGATAAAAGCGCAAATCAGTGCTACTTTGATATATTTTTTCTCGATATACCTATTATCTTTTTTTAAAGTGGTTCGTTTCACCTATGGCGGGAAATTCAAATTTCAAACAGTTTTCTTGTCCTTTTAGCTAGGCCGGGTAATTATTGTAAACAACCATGATGTTTGCGCAAATGGATTATTATTATTTACAAAATCATGTAAAGCTATTTATCTCTAATGCAAATTATTACTTACGTTTGTGAATAAACTAATTTTTTTCTGTTTCAAACGGTTTATTCACAAATGTAAGTAATATGGTGCGTTACTGTTATATAATTGTACATTATAATGTAAAGAACAGCCAACATTTTGCGCAAACACTGTGCTATTTAAAAATAATTAATTAATAATTACCTGGCCTGGCTACTAGGATAAAAAAAACTGTTTAAAATTTGAATGTCCCGCCATAGGTGAATCGTACCACCTTAAATCGATTAATTTAATCAGAATATCCCATGAGAACCAAGCCGAGGAAAATAGAGAGTAAAATATTTTTCATATGTGAAAAATAACACTGTTTTAAACACACACTGTTTTTCTCTATCGGTGCGTTCGGATAGGCTATGATGACATTTTTAGCATTGTCAAAATTGGCCTTGATGTAAAGCGTTCGGTTTGAGAATTTTGCAATTTTTGTCACTTTTGATCCCTACCCTAAACGAACGCTGCAGTCATCAGCGGTGACGTCAAACAAATTGCGCGCAAGCAAAACACCAAAACACCGCGAAAAACAAACGTCAAAATCTTAATGTCAAAAAACGATCACAACGATCCCATGTCGCGAGGTGGGTCAAAAGTGGCAGATTACGATGGCATTTTTAGCTGTTTTCGACCTATCCGAACGGTGAGCGAAAACAGTTAATAATGCCACTTTTGCACACACATTCCCAAAACGAACGCTACATGTGATCATTATTGGCGTTTGTAACAGTTATTTTTGCCACCAAGGGGCTATCCGAGCACAGTATGTGAAAAATGTTTTGGGCAACTGGCATTTTGTCACTTTGACAGTGACTTTTCGTGACATTTCTTTGTTTACATAAAAAATATCTAAGATTTGTGAACGGAGTATAAGTACCGATATTTGTGGCGTTTGAGGTTTATAGCTTTAGTCGCGGCAACGTCTGCCTGAACCATTGTAGAAAGAGGATGAGACGGCGCCGAATACCAGGGGTGGCTTTGTGTGGCAAGCCGTCGGTGAGAAGCGAAACCGTGTACCTACCCCGATTCTATGGGGCTCAAACCCCAGAGACCCCTGGCTTGCCTTAACTGGTCGTCTGGGGGTGGAAGCCGCAAGAGCTAATATATATAAATCAACTATAAATAAAGTAATATTAATGTTATCAGCTCCAGAAAGAGATAGTGTCTCGGTCCCGTTCGTGCGCGTACGCCGGCTACGAGTGCTGGGCGCCAGTGGTGTCGGGGCGGAGGCACTGCGCCGCGCACGTCCTCTCCGACCCGGCGGCGCCCTACGTCCAGTGCAGCCATACGTATGGCAACGGAGACCGCTGCGCCAACCCCGCGCCTAAACAGGAACAGAGGGACGGGAGAGACCCGTGAGTAATTCTACAGAAAATATTTTTTTGTTGTTTAAATTAGAACAGCTGTCAAAGCATTTTAACTCCGCGCCTAAACAGGAACAGAGGGACGGGAGAGACCCTTGAGTAAACCTACAGAAAAGATTTTTTTGTTGTTTAAATTAGAACAGCTGTCAAGGCATTTTAACTCCGCGCCTAAACAGGAACAGAGGGACGGGAGAGACCCGTGAGTAAAAGTCTGTAATTTTTTGGCGCGATTGCCCTGCAGGCCGACCAACCAAGGTTGGCGGAAAAAACCACATAAACAAAAAATATTTTTGCTAATCAAAACCTCAGCATGTTGTTTGTAAACAATCGCCGCTGGTCTTCCATTGTATATTTCAGCAAAGTTTCATATATAATTATTTAATTGCAGGCAATGTTTCGAGCATGCGCGTGCGGCGCTACTGGCCCGGCAGCGCAGCGCTGCGCCTCCGCCGCCTGTTGTCAGTTCTGAAACGTTGCTCAACCAACTACAACACTATGTCAAGTGAGTTGTTAAAAAATTATATATACAGTGTAAACTCTTTATAACGTTATCCTTTATAACAATAAACTCCCTGTAACGTTGAAGTGAGCCCAACTTGGTTGGTTTGCATTAAAACCCACATATTGAAACACTCTTTATAGCGATACGCCATTCTCTATTACGAAGAAATGTGTTCATATTTTTAGACAGTAAATATTTATTATCGGTATTACTGTTTATGTTATGTTATCAGGTAACAAAAGACTTTGAAGCTCCGAAACATCCGAGGTCGGTCTAGCTTTTGTTATCCTTAATTGCCTTGAACACGTGCAGTATGACGCATTGTTTTCTCGGAAGTGATGGTCTTCGACCAAGCATACTGGGTACCTATCGTATTATCAGTCGTAAACCTACTTTGAAACTGTTAACATGGCCAGTAAACGGAAAGCGATTAGTGTTGACGATTTATATTATAATAAGCATTTATTATCTTTTTTTTTAAATCCCTTTTTTAAAGCAATCTGTCTTTTGAAGACAATAAGCTTTATTTTGAACTGTTGTCTTAAGTGACGCTTATAATAAGCATTTATTATCTAAGACATACATATTAATAATTCTTGTTAATTTGGTTGTTTTTTTGTTCACTCCATATAACTAAAGAGTTTACACTGTATATATAAAAGCGAAATTCATCTACTCACTCACTCATTAAACACGAAATTTCGAAAACGACTTGACCTATGAAGCTGAAATTTGACAGGTAGATTCCTTATCTTATAGGGTGTAGAGGTCCGGTAAGAATCGTAACTAGGAATGGACGCCATTAACACCTAGATATAGAACAAACACAAAAGTTCTTCACATAAATGTTTGCCCTAGGTGGGAATCGAACCCGCGCCCCCAAGCTCAGAAGGCAGGTTCACTACCAACTGGACCAACGGATATCTTTTTTTTTTTATACTTACGTAAGTTAAGTCCTCAAAACAGGGGTGGATCCAGGATTTCATTTGGTGGGGTGGGGCATTCTGACATTTCTGACAAGGTTCGAAGGAATCAAATCGAAAAATTTAGTCGAATGTATGGCATTGCTATGTGTTTTTTTGGGGGGGGCGGGGCACGGCCCCCCTGGATCCGCCAATGCCTCAAAATAAATAGTAATTGACTGGATGTGTTGTAGGGCGGAGCGCCCCCGCACCACCTCGTGTGCCTCTTCAGTGTCGGTGGTAAGCGACCCGGCGGAGCCCGACCAGGTCTCTCCCGTAGCCGTCGACCCGTTCAGTGAGTATATACAATGTTTATACACTGACAAACACTAACCCCCTGGGCCACACACATCGCGATAATATTCGGCCGATAAACTTCGTCTTCGGTCTACGGCGAACCTTTTTTTTTTTTTTTTTTACCTCGGACTAGGCTAACGTTTGACCGCGATCTCGCCTGATGGAAAGCGACGATGCGGTCGAAGATGGAGCACGTTTGCCCAGTAGTAACCTATTAACCCTAGACTTGAACACACCAAGATTGTAATGCTGCGGAAACACAGACAGGGGCAAGGCGAAGCTGCGCGGCCACATAATGCGCGATGTAAAGTTTATCGCGATGTACGAGCGATGTATAAAAGCAAAAGACAAAATGGACGCTGCGGTCTTCTCACCCAAGCGTCACAGCAGAGATCCTTTTTTTTATGGCCACTTTCATTTGGTTTCCATAAAATCGGCTCAGACTCGTAATTGGCAATAAATTCTAAAATTCTATTGTCACTCCTATCCATGTATCGCTTCAGCTATATTATGCACTGCAGTTTAACTTACACGTCCGCTACGCACGATGGCTGGCGGCCGACTGCAGTGTGGCCACGCAAGCGAAGTTCATCGCGATAAAACGCTTTGATCTGTGATGCTGGGGCCACATTAGCGTTTAACGTCAATGCCCATTATCTCGATAATTATTGCGATATTTTTTACCGCATTAAAGTGGGTGGCTACACTTCAACGGTCAACATGAATGCTCATTATTGGTATCGGCGTTGAATTTACTTCAATTCAAGCAAGATGGACGTCGACACAGGTCTATATTTCAAAGGCAAATCCGTCGTAAAAAAACAAATACGTCCGCTCCCGTAGCGCTCTCGACGCACACTAATAAAATATGTAGTGTGGCCGCTTCATCGCATCAATTCTCGCGATAATCTCTTTGATGTACCGCCACTTGAGCTATCGCCTAACGCCAAATGGCATTGTTAATGCCATTGTCAAATTATCCCGTTATGTTGTGGCTACACCTATGGTTAACGTCCATTATCGCGATAATTAATGGCATTTCTCATTAGTGTGGCCCCAGCATGAGAATTTACCGACAGCGGAGCAAAGTCCTCGCAGCTACGTACGAAGTATACGCCGAATATACCGAAATATACGCGAATACTTGGCTACACACATCGCGATAACGCGAATCTTCGCGTTATCGCGATGTGTGCGGCCTAGGCATAACTGAACATTGTCTGGATAAATCAAACATAGGTTTTTAAGTCTCCAACTTGTAGTATATCTTTAATATCATCATCATCATCATCATGCTTCATCGAAACTTTTTTTTCACGTATGCTACATTACACACAAAAAGTGTGTGTCACCAGTGATGACATACGGCACTGAAACGTGGTCTCTCACTATGGGCCTCATAAGCAAGCTCAAAGTCGCACAACGAGCTATGGAGAGGGCTATACTCGGGGTTTCTCTACGAGATCGAATCAGAAATGAGATCCGTAGACGAACGAAAGTCACCGACATAGCCCACCGGATTAGCAAGTTGAAGTGGCAGTGGGCAGGGCACATATTACGCAGAACATATGGCCGATGGGGCCGAAAGGTTCTGCAATGGAGACCACGGACCGGTAAGCGCAGCGTAGGACGTCCACCCACAAGATGGACAGACGACCTAAAAGAGACCGCAGGGAAATGCTGGATGCAGGCCGCTTTCAACCGGCCCTTTTGGAGATCGATGGGGGAGGCCTATGTCCAGCAGTGGACGTCCTATGGCTGAAATGATGATGATGATGATGAGATTTTTAAGTCTCCAAATTGTAGTATATCTTTAATATCATCATCATCATCATGCTTCAACGAATCTTTTTTTTACTTATGCTACATTACACACACAAAAAAAGGAGTTAGCATAAGTTAGAAAAAGGTTCCATGAAGCATGATGATGATGATGATGATGATATCACTATCACTACATAGTATAAAACAAAGTCGCTGTCGCTGTCGCTGTCTGTCCCTATGTATGCTTAAATCTTTAAAACTACGCAATGGATTTTGAAGCGGTTTTTTTAAATAGATACAGTGATTCAAGAGGAAGGTTTATATGTATAACTAGCGACCCGCCCCGGCTTCGCACGTAAATTACACCCGTGCGAAGCCGGGCGGGCGGGTCGCTAGTTAAAGATATCATCATCATCATCATCATTTCAGCCATAGGACAAAGATATACTACAAACTTAATAATATGAGAGAAAAAAAAAACTAAATTTGACAGACCATAACCAATTCTTACAAGTTTTACACCTCAACCAAGAAACAGTGTTAGGTTTTTCTATACTAATATTATAAAGAGGAAAGATTTGATTGTTTGTTTGTTTGTTTGCATTGAATAAGCTCCGAAACTATTGAAGCGATTTGAAAAATTCTTTCACAGTTGGGATGCTGCACTATCCCCGGTTGACATAGGCTATATATCCCAGCTTCGCCCGTGCGAAGCAGGGGCGGCCTACTAGTAATATTATAAAGAGAAAAGATTTGTTTGTTTGTTTGCATTGAATAGGCTCCGAAACTACTGAAGCGATTTGAAAAATTCTTTCACTGTTGGGATGCTGCACTATCCCCGGGTGACATAGGCTATAATCTATACCCGTGCGAAGCAAGGGCGGACCGCTAGTATTTAATAATTTCCAGAACAATTGGACGCGACCGCCATCAACGCTGCGCACTCCCTATCTATACTAGAATGCTGCAGCGGCAGTTCCAGCGAAGGGGAGAGCGTCACCCTCGGCCCTGACGGCAACTGTCGCCACCAGACCCTCGCCTCTGACACTGAAGACGCCCCTGTGGAGTCCACACCACTCTGGTATGTGTGTGCATTTATGCCGCCCCTCGACGGTATCTGATCATCCCTAATACCGCGATGCCGATCCCATTATCACATTGCCGCCTCTAATACCACGATGCCGCCCCCCATTATCACATTGCTGCCCCCATTATCTCATTGCCGCCTCTCATACGGTGATGCCGCCCCAATTTAATAATGCCGCACCTTAAAATCATATAAATAAAAATTAATATATTTCCTTTACAGGCGAGCCGGTGTATTCACAGCTGAAGAAGCGGTCTCGGAGACCAAAAACGCCCTTCGCTCTCTTCAATCGGCCTACATCAAACAAATGTCGCGGCTCAAGGTGCTACTGCAAACTGCCAGGCTGCAGTATCTGCGGTCCCTGAAACAGGAGAAGGAACAATATTGTAAGTTTTACAAGTATAATATGATCACGAGCTGCGTCCCGCGATTTCACCCGCGTAGTGATGAAATATGGTGATGATGATGATGATCAGTATTATAGTTATATGATCACTAGCTGCGTCCCGAGATTTCACCTGCGTAGTGATGAAATATGGCGATGATGATGAATACGTAGTACAGTTATATGATCACTAGCTGCGTCCCGAGATTTCACCCGCGTAGTGATGAAATATGGTGATGATGATGATGATCAGTATTATAGTTATATGATCACTAGCTGCGTCCCGAGATTTCACCCGCGTAGTGATGAAAAATGGTGATGATGATGATGATCAGTATTATAGTTATATGATCACTAGCTGCGTCCCGAGATTTCACCCGCGTAGTGATGAAATATGGTGATGATGATGATCAGTATTATAGTTATATGATCACTAGCTACGTCCCGAGATTTCACCCGCGTAACGATGAAAAATGGTGATGATGATAAGTAGCCTATGTCACTCTCTGGTCCTTGAACTATACCCATGCAAAAAATAAGGTCGATCCGCTGCTCTGTTGCTGCGTGAAAGAGGAACAAACAAACTTTTCGCATTTATAATAATATTAGCATGATTCACATCACATCATCAGCCATTAAATGTCCACTGCTGAACAACGCCTCCCTCTTAGAGAGGGGTGTTGCCATAATCCCCACGCTTGGCAGGCGGCTTGGCATGATTAACGGGATATAATTATACCGTAATGAGAAAGAGAATAGATCGTTTTGTCTGCCACTAACTTTTTAACTGTTGGACCAACCACCCGCATTCTTCAGTCTTCCCGTGAACATGGTGCATGTAACTGCGCCGAAACGTACAACCTTACCACGGTAAATATCTAATAATCATATAAATGTAGTAAACAACCGCGATGTTTAAAACAGTGTTTTATTCTAAGTGTTTTTTGTGATTGGGATCTGGGAGACCTCTAATGGTCCATGAGAGCTTGAGCATCCACTAACTTATCACGGTAAATGTCATGTTAATAATCATATAACCGCAGTGAACAACCGTGATTGTAACCGTAAAACAGTATTTTATTGTAAGCATTTTTTGTGATTAGGGTCTGGGAGACCTCTTATGTGATCCATAAATCTATAGAACAGAGCTGAATCAGTTTACAGAATGATGTAATCGATGAAAGAGGTTCGTTCCTTGTTTTTTTTTTTACTGTATACAAAGCCTTTGTATAGCTGCATAAATCTATATATTTGACGTACCTAAGAACATTGGGACAATGTCAAGAGGTAAAATAAAGAATTGAATTGAATTGAACCCGTATATAATCGAAGGCAGCTGTAGACGTACCCGCATGCCTAGTATTATGCGCGCTAAAAATTTCTTCCGTACATTCCAGGCAGTATAAACTCTCAGGCGCGTAGCGGCCCGCTGAGCATCAGAGAGAGGAGACAGCTGCGCAAGCTGAAGGCGTACGCGGGGTACCACAGGAAACATGGAGTCGATGCCGTCTTGGCGAGGAAACTGCATCATAAACGGGCTAAGGTAATAAAACATCAGGTTTTTAGGGATCCGTACCTAAAGGGTGTAAACGGGACCCTATTACTAAGCCTTCGCTGCCTCTCCGTCCTTTCTTTTAACGGTAAAGAGTCGCACAGCATGCGCAGAGACGTTGGCTCTCTTTGTATCTTTTATCGCATTTACAACGGGGACTGTTCTGAAGAACTGTTTGATCTGATGCCGGCGTCGCGGTTTTAACATCGCACTAGCCGCCACCGCCTGAAGGCTCATCCACACATCATAGATCAGTGGAAATCGCACACTGTGCGATTCACACGATCCTTCTTGCCTCACACCTGCAAAATGTGGAATGAGCTACCTTCTACGGTGTTTCCGAGAAGCTACAACATGGGGTTCTTCAAAAGGCGAGTTAATAGAGTCGGCAATATATTTGTGATGCCTCTGGTGTTACAAGCATCCATAGGCTACGGTGACTGCTTACCATCAGGTAGCCCGTCTGCTTGTTTGCCACCTATGGAATAAAAAAATTAAAAATAACTTAACGCCGATGCTCAAAACCAGTGTTTTTCGACCTTCTTGAATACGCGACCCCATTACAAGTAAAAAATTCTGGCGACCCATAATATAACTACATAAAACATCATCATCAGCCAGAAGACATCCACTACTGAACATAGGCCTCCCCCTTTAACCTCCACACTGAACATAAAACATAATAGGCTTCAATTAGAAAATTATTAACTTATTTATTTATTTGCGTCTCAAAAAAACTACATTTTGAAAAATGCCTTACTGAAATTTTACTTTTTTTTCTATTGTAGTGTAAAACATACCAACACTTGCCTTTTTAGTTTACCCGCGACCCCCCGTGTAATGTTGCGAAACTTGACTGCGATACTAGCGCTACGGTAATTTGTAGAACCCTTTCGTACGCTATCTGACTGCAGCGCTTACGGAAGTTCGAGACAACCTATAGCACGCTCAAATTACGGCGACATCTAAGTTGAAAAGTTCTAGGTTAAAGTTCTTGATCTAAGTTTAAGGGGGGAAAAGCCGTGGTAGCCCATTTGGGAGACCGCTAGACTTGAAAACGTGAGGTCGCGGGTTCAAACCCCGGGCCCGTACCAATGAGCTCTTTGGAGCTTATGTACGGATTTTCATTACACTGGCTTTTCGGTGAAGGAAAACATCGTGAGGAAACCTGCATACGTACGGAGAAGGAATTCAATGACGTATGTGAATCCACCAATCCGCACTGGGCCAGCGTGGTGGATATGGCCCAATCACCCTTTCGGGGGCAGGCTAAAAGTCCAGCAGTGGACTGTTAAATAGGCTGATTACTAAGTTTATACCGTTTTTAGGCAAATTTCCGAGCTACGCTCTAATGTTCCGCTATTGTCTTTCCTCTTAGTATATCTTCTTTGATCCTTGGTAACATGTGGCAGGGTAACGAGCCTCACAGCAGCCGGCCCGTGCCGTCGCTGGCGCGCTGCACGTTCGCGGAGGGCGGCGTGCGGTGCGCGCTGCACTCGCTGCCCGCCGCCAAGCACTGTCACAAGCACGTCCTGCTCGACCACCACCAGGTAACTACTGCTGACCAGACGAATGAGAGCAGCGTAGGACGTCCACCCACAAGATGGACAGACGACCTAAAAGAGACCGCAGGGAAACGCTGGATGCAGGCCACTTCAACACTCATGTCGGCAAGAGCGACTAGTCTGGCTTGAGCGTTCATAGCGAAAGCATATTGGTCTGAAAATTTTAATAAGTAGGAATAAAGAATAATAACTGCAAAATGTGGAATGAGCTACCTTCTACCGTGTTTCCGAGAAGCTACAACATGGGGTTCTTCAAAAGGCGACTTAATCGAGTTCTAAAGGGTCGGCAACGTATTTGTGATGCCTCTGGTGTATCCATAGGCGACGGTGACTTCTTACCATCAGGCAGCCCGTCTGCGTTACATAAGTTTTATAAGAGTTTTTTGTCCTGTGTATCAAATTTAATGGTGTGAACAATAAAGAGTTAGTCAATCAATCAATCACTATTATATAACTTGACACTAATAGTAATAATGTTGTTGTGTTCAGGTGTTGTTCCGTGCGTGCGGGGACCTGCGCGGCGTGGAGCCGTGCCGGGAGCCCGTGCCGAGTCTGCCGCTGCCGAGCCGCGCCTGCCGCTACCACACCGACCCGCCCGCCTACACGCCCTTCTCACTCAAGGTACGCACTCACTCCCCGCTACCACACCGACCCGCCCGCCTACACACCCTTCTCACTCAAGGTACGCACTCACTCCCCGCTACCACACCGACCCGCCCGCCTACACACCCTTCTCACTCAAGGTACGCACTCACTCCCCGCTACCACACCGACCCGCCCGCCTACACGCCCTTCTCACTCAAGGTACGCACTCACTCCCCGCTACCACACCAACCCGCCCGCCTACACACCCTTCTCACTCAAGGTACGCACTCACTCCCCGCTACCACACCGACCCGCCCGCCTACACGCCCTTCTCACTCAAGGTACGCACTCACTCCCCGCTACCACACCGACCCGCCCGCCTACACGCCCTTCTCACTCAAGGTACGCACTCACTCCCCGCTACCACACCGACCCGCCCGCCTACACGCCCTTCTCACTCAAAGTACGCACTCACTCCCCGCTACCACACCGACCCGCCCGCCTACACGCCCTTCTCACTCAAAGTACGCACTCACTCCCCGCTACCACACCGACCCGCCCGCCTACACGCCCTTCTCACTCAAAGTACGCACTCACTCACCACGGACACGGTACTCAATCACTCATCACACTTCTAATTCAAAGTGGGGGTGATTAGACCAGCACTGACATCCCGCTATGTGCATACTACCGCTATGTGCGTTTTTAGATAGCCCGTTGGTCCAGTTGGTAGTGAACCTGCCTTCTGAGCTTAGGGGCGTGGGTTCGATTCCCACCTAGGACAAACATTTGTGTGATGAACATTTGTGTTTGTTCTATATCTGGGTGTTAATATCTATTTAAGTATGTATTTAAACCTATATATGTATGTATATCAGTCTCTGGCAGCCATATCACAAGCTTTGCTTAGTTTGGGGTCAGATGGCCATGTGTGCAAAAATGTCCCGAATATTTATTATTTATTTATTACCCCTGTCAGCCTGCACAAACCAGCCGAGCTACTTAAAATAACCAGCCACGGACCACGACGGCTTTGGGTCGCTGTCTAAACTCTTGGATCACTGAATAAACTCTTGGGTCGCTGACTAAACTCTTGGATCACTGAATAAACTCTTGGATCACTGAATAAACTCTTGGGTCGCTGTCTAAACTCTTGGATCACTGAATAAACTCTTGGATCACTGAATAAACTCTTGGGTCGCTGTCTAAACTCTTGGATCACTGAATAAACTCTTGGGTCGCTGACTAAACTCTTGGATCACTGAATAAACTCTTGGATCACTGAATAAACTCTTGGGTCGCTGTCTAAACTCTTGGATCACTGAATAAACTCTTGGGTCGCTGACTAAACTCTTGGATCACTGAATAAACTCTTGGATCACTGAATAAACTCTTGGGTCGCTGACTAAACTCTTGGATCACTGAATAAACTCTTGGATCACTGAATAAACTCTTGGGTCGCTGACTAAACTCTTGGATCACTGAATAAACTCTTGGATCACTGAATAAACTCTTGGGTCGCTGACTAAACTCTTGGATCACTGAATAAACTCTTGGATCACTGAATAAACTCTTGGGTCGCTGACTAAACTCTTGGATCACTGAATAAACTCTTGGATCACTGAATAAACTCTTGGATCACTGAATAAACTCTTGGATCACTGAATAAACTCTTGGGTCGCTGACTAAACTCTTGGATCACTGAATAAACTCTTGGATCACTGAATAAACTCTTGGGTCGCTGACTAAACTCTTGGGTCGCTGTCTTAACTATTGGGTCGCTGACTAAACTCTTGGGTCACTGAATAAACTCTTGGGTCGGGTAAAATTATGTGCAGGTTCGATGCCATCGCTCAATCATGTTTTTTATTCGAATGAGTAATCATCATCGTCATCATCAGCCAGAAGACGTCCACTGCTGAACATAGGCCTCCCCCTTTAACGTCCAGACTGAACGACAGCCTGCCTTTTGCATCCACTGGATGCCCGCGACTCTCACAATGTCGTCGGTCCATCTAGTGGGAGGCCTCCCTACGCTGCGTCTTCCGGTTCGTGGTCTCCACTCCAGAACCTTTCTTCCCCATCGGTTATCGGTTCTTCGAGCGATACGTGGATATTCGCCAAAGAACCAGAGTCGCCGATATAGCTGTTAAAATTTGCAAGTTGAAATGGCAATGGGCAGGCCACATCGCTCGAAGAACCGATAACCGAATGACTAATAATAACCAGTAAAATAATAATGGTAATTTTATTTATATTACACGGAAATTACTCACGTAAGATTTTTTTTTTTGCACACACGGTCATCTGACCCCAAACTAAGCAAAGCTTGTAATATGGCTGCCAGAAACTGATATACGTACATATATATTTTTATATTTTTAAATACATACTTAAATAGATATTAACACCCAGACATAGAACAAACACAAATGTTCATCACACAAATGTTTGTCCTAGATGGGAATCGAACCCACGCCCCCAAGCACAGTCATTAGATTAAGCCGGTCACTCTGACTATATGGCTTGGCTTGAGTGCCGTGAGCGTGCATTCACCTTAAAAAAGACTGCCTAATGCGGTTGACACTATAGTCGGAGTGACCGGTTTAATATTACGTGATTAATTCCCGTGTAATATAAATAAAATGTGTGATAACCACGTCAGTTTCTATAATAATTGGGTGTTCCCCGATGGTTACAATCTGGGTGTCTTCAAATCACGAGTGAATCGGTTTCTTCTAGGCAAGCGTGCTCCAACGTAGACCGCATCATCGCTTTACATCAGTGCGCTTAGTCCCAGATTTGATAGTTTACGAAAACTTTTTTCGTTTACGTATTGTTCCATACATTTTAGTAAAGCGCCTCTATCGGAAACGTGAAGGAATTAAATTTGGCAGTTATCGGCGGTATAGATTGCTTCACTCTAATACGAAAAAAGTTTTCGAATACCTTTTAGCCCAGCAATGTATGGAACAAGATGGAAACGAAAAAAAGTTCCAAGATGTTGATGCAAATATACCATTAATTTACTACCATAGATTACTAGCGGTCCCCCCAGCTTCGCACAGGTATAGATTATAGCCTATGTCACCCGGGGATAGTGTAGCTTCCCGTCAGTGAAAGAATTTTTCAAATCGGTTCAGTAGTTTCGGAGCCTATTCAATGCAAACAAACAATCAAATCTTTCCTCTTTATAATATTAGTATAGATAAGTAAAACACTGTTTTAAACTATCACGGTTGTTCACTAAAGTTATATGATTATTTACAAGTGTTTTTTTTTTTTTTTTTTTTTTTTTTTTTTTTTATATCCCGTAAATAATTATATAACTTTAGTATAGATAAGTGTCCGTGTGGAAGTTGTTAGTTAAGTGTTTGTGTGATTATGTGTACTTTAGCTTTACGGGGTGGCATAGTCATTTCATGACAAAACAGCATTTTAAAAATAAAGATTAAAAAAATATAAAAATAAAAGTTTTTGGAAACTATCAAATCTGGAACTAAGGGCACAGGCGTGATGGTAGTCAAACGCAAGCCTATTAATTATTAAAAAAATGGTTATGTCTATAGTTAAACTTTATTATCGTTTATACAGAAGGACGATTCAGGCAGCGACACCGATACGGACACCGCGGTCACCGACGATTGCTCGGCGACGATGTCGGAGTCTCTGGAGCACCCTGTGGAGCATACACTGGACCGGACACTCGACCAGACACTCGACCAGACACTCGAGCCGACACTCGACACTCTGGAAACTTACACGTGACACGACGACGTCATGGCGTACTTTCAACTCTTGGAGTAGTGTGCAGTGAATGTGACCAAAAGTGTAAAAATAATCACAACAAAGCAAAGTGTAATAATAATCACTCCAAAGCAAAGTGTAAAAATAATAACTCCAAAGCAAAGTGTAAAAATAATCACTCCAAAGCAAAGTGTATAAAAAGGGGTTGTCTGTAAAGTCGGTTCACGGAGGATAATGTTACGTGATAACGCTTAGAACGATCGTGCCTCTCTACCGCTTGTTCCGCGCTCTCGCTTGCACGCGCGGCTCAGGCGGAACGTGACAACTTTTCGTGCGTGCAGCCGGCGTTCATCGATTTATAAGACGTTATCACGTCAAAAATAATCACTTCAAAGCAAAGTGTACAAGTGTAAAAATAATCACTTCAAGGTATACAATTGTAAAAATAACCACTCCAAAGTAAAGTTTGCAAGTGGAAAAATAACCATTCCAAAGTAAAATCTACAAGTGGAAAAATAACCACTCCAAAGTAAAGTTTACAAGTGGAAAAATAACCACTCCAAAGTAAAGTTTACAAGTGTAAAACTAATCACTCCAAAGTAAATTTTACAAGTGGAAAAATAACCATTCCAAAGTAAAGTTTACGAGTGGAAAAATTATCACTCCAAAGTAAAGTTTACAAGTGGAAAACTAATCACTCCAAAGTAAATTTTACAAGTGGAAAAATAACCATTCCAAAGTAAAGTTTACGAGTGGAAAAATTATCACTCCAAAGTAAAGTTTACAAGTGGAAAACTAATCACTCCAAAGTAAATTTTACAAGTGGAAAAATTATCACTCCAAAGTAAAGTTTACAAGTGGAAAAATAACCACTCCAAAGTAAAGTGAACGAAATGTTTACTGATGCAAAATGTACACTTGTGACATTGTATATTAAGACTTAGCTGGATTTCTTACAATAATCAATTTAAAAACCAACTTAACAAATTTTTTTTTAAATATGTTTCAAGTAAATATTGATTTGCTAAATGACTAAACCGAATTTGATCAAATTTCTATGGGAACAACTGAAAGTATATCCTATCAATAAATAAAAAATCCTAATCGTTTCATACATGAGCGTTCTGAGGTAATAAAAACTAATTGAGAACCGCCTTTTTTGTTGTTTTAGTTGGTTAAAAATCTGAGATAGTTATTTCTCGAAGCCATAGGTGACTACAGATTTAATCTAAAATCTGTTTTAAAATTATAATAAATAGTTTTTATTTTATTTTATTTTTATTTTATGTTTATTTACTCTCACGCTGGTCACTGTATCAGACGTTTACGTGTATAAAATTAGTACAGATAGTTTATTGAGCGTTTATGCATAAAGGCTAGTATTATTAATCTAATTTGCACCAGTTTCACTAAATTCACATGATAAGAGTCTGTACCCTTAGTACAAGTTTTGATAGTATTCGAAAACTTTTTTCGTTTTCGTATTGTTCCATACATTGCTGGGCTAAAAGGTATTCGAAAACTTTTTCGTATTAGAGTGAAGCAATCTATACCGCCGCTTACTACCGATTTTAGTTCCTCCACGTTTCCGATAGAGGCGCTTTACTAAAATGTATGGAACAATACGTAAACGAAAAAAGTTTTCGTAAACTATCAAATCTGGGACTAAGCGTACTGTTCAAAAAGAGAGTGGACTTGGGCAAAAGGAGAACTAGAACGATTTTTAAATAAATGTCAAACTCGGCTATCATAAGCTGTCATCGTGTTGTTTTGTTGAGTGAATTGGCGTGTTATTTATTGAGTTATTTGTCCATTCAATAACAACCTAAGTCCACTCTCTTCCTGAACAACCTCTAGACTTCGACCAAAATAAAATGAAAGGACTGGCCCAGGAGCGCATTTTTGAAGATTACAGAATGAGTGCCGACGCTCACTTTGTTTCAGTCGGTCTCTAGCCGTAGGAAGTGCGACACGTGTCTATTGTTACATGATAACGAAACATCTGACAAAATTATTCCTTCGTGTGCTTTCCCGAAGTGTAATAACACAACAAAAAACCGCAATAATTTTTTTTTTGTAACAAATGTACTGTACATGGTTATAATAATTAGGTGTTATTAATTTATTTATTTTATTACAATTTCTCAAAAATATACAGCTAAAACATTTTTGAGACAATAAAAAAAAACTTTTCTTACAACAAACATTTCGCAGCTAAGTATTACTAGAATGTAATATCGAGTTACCGCCAAAATAACTAATACAATTCTGAAGCATAGTTTTTTTTTTCTTCAGATTTTTGTTGAAGTATATATGTATGTATATGTCCGACGGTTTGACTCGTTATTACTTCAAGTTCAATGGTTGTGGCCCGTCCATACATTTTATTTTTGTCCAAGCCTGTAGATAGGTTTAGTGCCAGTTTTAGTACCCACACTCTGAGCAAGATTTTTACGGCGTCCCCGTCAAAATGCTTAAACCAAGAAACTTTGTAAATACTTTTGCCTCAAACCTCGATATAGTAACCCTTTTCGGGTCAGCCTTTAAGGCGCTTCTTTGGGCGGAACCCTACAGGTTTCACCTAGATGCACGTCAAAGCCGGCACTGAATATGTGTTTTAAATTAGTTTAGTTAAGAAAATGATAGAATCGACGCCTGTATTAAAGAATCTTGCTAGGTATATGTAATTAATAAACTGTTGCATTATGAACTAATCGTTTCAATTACACATTTCCTGCTAACCGACGATTTCTACATTGTTTTTGCATTGCATTGATAGATAGCCCGTTGGTCCAGTTGGAAGTGAACCTACCTTCTGAGCTTGGGGGCGTGGGTTCGATTCCCACCTTAGACAAACATTCATATGATGAACATTTGTGTTTGTTCTATATCTGGTTGTTATAATATCTAAGTATGTATTTAAAACTATATATGTATGTATATCAGTCTCTGGCAGCCATATCACAAGCTTTGCTTAGTTTGGGGTCAGATGACCGTGTGTGCAAAAATGTCCCGAATATTTATTGAATTGAATTGAAAGTGGGTTCGCCAGGAACTTTTGCTATTTGAAACCCTCGGTTTTCGCCTTAGTAGGCGTTCAAACGTAAATAGCCAATCGCGCGGTAACGCGCACAACTCGCGTGCGAGTACGTACTCGCGCGAGTGTTCGAACGAGACGAACGATTCGCAGTGGGCGTCGCGCGAGTAGAGCGGGGAAACGAAGCTTCACTTGCGCAAAGACCAGCGCGAAGTGCTACTAAGCACTTCCACTGCCACTTGCACTAAGCAAGCGTTGCAGACGATGCGAAGTAGGTACTTGCTACTTGTACCTACTTATACTTCGCATGGTCTAAACGCAACGTAACGTTTTCGTAACGTAGTCAATAGTAATCCTTTACGTTACATAAGTTTTTTCTTTTTTATACTTTTTTCACTTGTAATTATAAGTATGCACGCACTCTTTGCGTCACGCGGCAACAGCCGCATTAATTAATTTAATAAACACAAATTGAGCCTTTTTTTTACTTAAATATTTAAAAAATATTTAAAACCATATTTATGGATTACTAGGTGAAAACTAAGGAAGGGGGATCTTGGCATATACTACGGGTGGTTACAGAAAGTGGAGCGGAGGGGGTAAAAAAAAACTTGGGTACGTTCCCTAAACACTACTGAATGAAAACTAGTCTGTTCTGTCTGCTGTCAAGTGCCATGCAATTTTATTTATTTTTATTTAATAGTAGATGTTAAGCGATGATGCGGTCTACGTTGGAGCACGCTTGCCTAGAAGAAACCGATTCACTAGTGATTTTAAGACACCCAGATTTTAACTATAGGGAAACACCCATGCGAAATGCATGCATTTGATAAGGACTATAGGAGGAATCAAAGAGAATGTAACGCTACGCTAAGATAATGTACCAACGCTATGGTAAGAGAATGTAACGCTACGCTAAGAGAATGTACCAACGCTACGGTAAGAGAATGTAACGCTACGCTAAGAGAATGTACCAACGCTACGGTAAGAGAATGTAACGCTACGGTAAGAGAATGTACCAACGCTACGGTAAGAGAATGTAACGCTACGCTAAGATAATGTACCAACGCTACGGTAAGAGAATGTAACGCTACGGTAAGAGAATGTACCAACGCTACGGTAAGAGAATGTAACGCTACGCTAAGATAATGTACCAACGCTACGGTAAGAGAATGTAACGCTACGCTAAGATAATGTACCAACGCTACGGTAAGAGAATGTAACGCTACGGTAAGAGAATGTACCAACGCTACGGTAAGAGAATGTAACGCTACGCTAAGATAATGTACCAACGCTACGGTAAGAGAATGTAACGCTACGCTAAGAGAATGTACCAACGCTACGGTAAGAGAATGTACCAACGCTATGGTAAGAGAATGTACCAACGCTATGGTAAGAGAATGTAACGCTACGCTAAGATAATGTACCAACGCTATGGTAAGAGAATGTAACGCTACGCTAAAAGAATGTAACGCTATGGGAGGAATTAAACAACCGCATAGACGAATAACAACATTTATTACATAAATTATTGTAAATACACTTATTATTATAGGAATGTTGAATATAAAGTCGATACTCGGAAATTAAAGAAAATAATGTTCTTTTACAGTACAATTTTGCAACTAAAGTTATTGAAATTATGTAGTTTTTAGTAGATAAATCGCCCTTCATGTTTAGCAGTTGTGCGCTAACTCAGATAATAATGTTGAATAACATTTACAAAAAATAGGTTTGTGGATAGACTTATAGACGTTATAGACATATCTCCACGGGGAAAAAAAAAAAAACTATATCCAAATATTATATCACCAACAAGTCACTACAAAGTCACAGCACTAGTTTTGTGACTTTGAATACTAGTACTATGGGACGTTTTAGTGACTCTTGGTGTTTAATGAATGGAACTTTTTTAATTTTTTTATTATAATTAATAGATGTTAAGGACGCGGTCTACGATGGAGCACGCTTGCCTAGAAGAAACCGATTCACTCGTGATTTGAAGACACCCATATTGTTACTTGTTTTCCCCGAGGTAGACGTGCTAAGTGCTTTAAAATTGTACTGTACAAGAATAAGAGACCCTTAAAATATGTCGCTTTGTCATGTTTTACATTAATAACTTCTCTGTAAGGAGACTACAGCTATAGTTTGGTAGAATATACATTTACAAAACTGGAAGAAAATCGTCCACGTCTTCACTCAAATAAATAATTAAATTGGCAATAAATATTTTCATTCAAATCAGTCATTTTGGTTTAATAAGGTGCCTTAAAAATTATGTATCATCATCAATGGTCAATGAGAGGCCACGCGAAAAGCGACCTAAAGAGAATGGAAACGGTTTTTTGGTGATTTTGAATCAGTTAGTTCAGTATCAATTTTGGTAGAATTGTTTCATACATTTTAGTAAAGCGCCTCCAGCGGAAACGCGGAGGAATTAAAATCAGCAGTATAGGTTGCTTCACTCTAATACGGGAAAAGTTTTCGAGTCAGCAATGTATGGAACAATACGAAAAAGAAAAAAAGGGAGGTTTTCAGAAAAGTAATTATAAAAAAAAACAAAAGCGATGATGGCGTTGAGACGAGACATTGATCTGAAGATTTTGCAAAACCACAGACTAAGAAAGGTAAATAAAAAAAACTTGTTTATTCTCATAAGAAAATGGACTAGCATCAAATCCGTCACATGTTTTACAAAGCGTACAAGGCCGTCAGTCAAATAGTATGGAGCCTTTGGAGCTTTTTACAGGTCCCTAGTACATTAAAACAGTGTACAACTCTGCAGACGAACCGAGGAGATCCGTAGACGAACGAAAGGAAAGTCATCGACATAGACCACCGGATTAGCAAGTTGAAGTGGCAGTGGGCAGGGCACATATCACGCAGAACAGACGGCCGATGGGGCCGAATGGTACTGGAATGGAGACCACGGACTGGTAAGCGCAGCGTAGGACGGCCACCCACAAGATGGACAGATGACCTAAGAGACTGCAGGGAAACGCTGGATGCAGGCCGCTTCCAACCGGCCCTTTTGGAGATCGATGGGCGAGGCCTATGTCCAGCAGTGGACGTCCTATGGCTGAAATGATGATGATGTTGACAACTCTGCAATTTTTCCGTCCTGTCAAAAATATATCTGTTTCGTCAGCGCCATCTATAGCTGATTGCAGACTTATGTTCCTCAAACTGTCAGAAAACCTCAATTTTTGTTCTTCTATATGATTTTATGAGTAATCTGTTACCTCATTAACGAAATACATAATTTCTAAAACACGACTGCCATTAAACCGAGCCTCAGCCATTTTTGAACGTGCCATTTTTTAAATGACAATTATTTCTTCTTTTTCATCTGTTTCAACTTTTTCTTTTCTTCCTTTTTCACTTCTTTCTCCTTTATGGATTTGTATAGTTTGTAGCCGAAGAATACTGGAAAAGAAAAAAATTACATTAATAAAATAAAACCTTTGTACCCTACAGTCTAAGGAGGAGGGTTATCTAAGGGGCCTGGGTGACTGGTTAGACAGTGGAAATATTCGGGGAGGTCATTGTACTCATCATTATGAACAACTTTTACCATTTTGAGTGAGGTGTCGTTTGATTTCTCTTTATGTTTGGAGTGTCTTAGGCTACATTTTGTTTCATCACCATCATCATTTCAGCCATAGGACGTCCACTGCTGGACATAGGCCTCCCCCATCGATCTCCAAAAAAGACCGGTTGGAAGCGGCCTACATCCAGCGTTTCCCCGCGGTCTCTTTTAGGTCGTTTGTCCATCTAGTGGGTGGACGTCCTACGCTGCGCTTACTGGTCCGTGGTCTCCATTCCAGAACCTTTTGGCCCCATCGGCCATCTATTCTTCGTGATATGTCCCGGCCCACTGCCACTTCAACTTGCTAATCCGGTGGGCTATGTCGGTGAGTTTCGTTCGTCTACGGATCAATACTCAATACTCAATCATTTATTGCATATTTATTATGAATTATTTCTCCTCATTTCTGATTCGATCTCGTAGAGAAACCCCGAGCATAGCCCTCTCCATAGCTCGTTGTGCGACTTTTGCACATTTTGTTTAATGTTAATAAAATGTTGTTGCAGCTGTCACAGTAAATATATGCTAGGACCTAGTATAGTTACAATAAGTAAAATTGGCGTTAGCGTGTTATTACTCATCATCATCAGCCAGAATACGTCCACTGCTGAACATAGGCCTCCCCCTTAGACCTCTACACTGAACGACAGCCTGCCATCTGGATGTCTGGATGCCCGCGGCTATCACGATGTCGTCGGTCCATCTAGTGGGAGGTCTACCTACGCTGCGTCTTTCGGTTCGTGGTCTCCACTCCAGAACCTTTCTTTTCCATCGGTTATCGGTTCTTCGAGCGATGTGTCCTGCCCATTGTCACTTCAACTTGCAAATTTTGACAGCTATGTCGGTGACTCTGATTCTTTGGCGAATATCCACGTTCCGGATTCTATCGCGCAAATAAACTCCGAGCATAGCTCTCTCCATTGCCCGCTGTGTGAAGCTTATTACTCAATACAAATATATGGTGGTAAATTCACCTGTTACAAACCGTTTGGTCGTTTTCAGGTGTTTGTAGGCGATATATTTGTTATCAACGACTAGGGCTCATTAAGATGCCTATCGCATAATTTATCTTAACGCGGGGTCGAAACAGCGCAGTGCGGAAAATCACGCGAACATGAACCTTAACACGCCGAGATACGGTTTGTAATCGCGATACTTCTCGCATCACCTAAACATAATCTCTTGAAACGAGTAGGCCTCTAGGGCTCGATTTTTTTAAATCTTTCGACATGTATTTCTGTACCCATTCGAAAATAATCTATACAATATTATAAAGAGGAAAGATTTGTTTGTTTGTTTGTTTGCATTAAATAGGCTCCGAAACTACTGAACCAATTTGAAACAATCTTTTACTGTTGGGAAGCTACACTATCCCCAGGTAACATAGGCTATATCACTAGGCCATATTATATTTTCCAAAAAATAGGGATCCTTACTAAAACTCCAATAATGTAACCCAAGCTGTAAAAAAATAAGATTTACAATTTTAACTTTGCGTGTTTGACAGTTCTAAGACAGGACAACGTCTGTCAGGTCAGCTAGTCACTGATAAAATCAAATCCTGTTTTTTCGTATTTTTTTATCATTCTAATAGGCTAGTATAGTTGACTAGTAGAACACTGTTTTAAACTATTACGGTTGTTCACTAAAGGTACCACGGTAAATATCCCGTAAATAATTATATAATTTTAGTTGACTAGTGTTTCATTAATTACAAATAACAGACTTAGCAAAGGACATTATACATACTGAAAAATATATAATGTATATATGGGTTGATAAATTTATGAGATATAAGCGTTTTAAGTTTTTAGTGGGGATAGGGAGCGGATGCTCTGTCCCTATCGCCAAAGCATATGTATAGCATTTGTAAGGCACGCGCAAGACTTGACGTCATAACTTGCTATAGTGCGATCTCTGTTTAAAATACTTATTATTTTTGTTTTCGAACAAAAAATTATTTTGTTTTTCATAATCAGCCTTTTAACACTCCACTGCTGGACTTTTAGCCTACCCCCGAAAGGGTGATTTGGGCCATATTCACCACGCCGGCCCAGTGCGGATTGGTGGATTCACATACGCCATCGAATTCCTTCTCCGTACGTATGCAGGTTTCCTCACGATGTTTTCCTTCACCGAAAAGCCAGTGGAATGAAAATCCGTATATAAGCTCCAAAGAGTTTATTGGTACGGGCCCCAAATGGGCCACCACGGCAATTTTATTTTTATTGATGCTCTATTTATAAGGTAATAAAAAAACACAAATTTACTCATATTATGTTAAGAGAAAACCACATACCAATCAGAATAAATACAACTAAAATCACCGCTCCCACCAAATATAACTGATTCATGACAGCCGTTTGAATTGCATCTTCGACGCCGGCGAAATAGTTCTTACTAGGATCGGTCAGTTTAGCTGTCAGTTTACTCGCTAGACCCTCTTTGATTTTGGCGGTAAAAACGGCCTTATCATCATCGCTCATAGTGTTAAATTGAGCTATAATCCCTTGCAGTTTCAGTTTTATTTCTTCAGATTCCTCGTCCGCCGGCGTAGTGGCGATCATTTTTTGTAAAACAGACATCACGTCCATGTTTTTGATTTGTTCCGTCAGTTTCTCGGAGATTACGCCGCCCAAGCCAAGTCCCGAAGGACCAGAAGTTGCAGGTTCGTCCGCCATCTTGGATTTTTGGCGGGAAGATTTTATTGGCGACACAAGTTTGCGTTTTGTTCTGACGGTTAGATTAGACGTTTGCGTGAATGTTTATTTTACGTTAATATAACTTAATTTGATTTAGTTTGTTTCGGTTACACAGAAACCATTATTTGATGAAGTAAAATTAGGTCAAACAAGTGATTGATGAAAAAGGTTGATCTAAGTACCCGAAAAAATATTTTCCGGAACATTATTTGGAAGTAATCTTTGAATTAACTTCAATAACAGATTCTATGAAAAGCTGAGTTCAGTGTTCTTTAGAATTATCACTACTATCTTTGACACTCAAATACAATTTTTACATTCAAATTAAAAAAAAAACTATTGGGTCCCAAAATTTTTAAATTGTTATTTTTTGGTTACTTAGAAATTGAAACACACGTGAACATTTTTCACCGAACATTGTTGTTCAAAACAAGATCACCAAAATCAACTCAGGAAACGTTTAGTATCGTATAGAAGGCGAGAAACACTGAGCTTCAAACATTTGATAGGAAGATTTCGCTCCCTACGTTAGATATTTTTGGGTTGCCCTTTCATTTCTATTCTGGATAGGCGCCAGAATAGCGGCGCGTCTTTTACATTGTAAAGTACTGGCAGGCGCGAAACTGATATCGAAAGAAAAGTTTATTTGGAATTAAGTCTGTGCTCACTGGCCAGTGCTATCTTTCGCTTTTTTTACCGACGTCAAGAAAAGGAGGAAGGTTTCAACGCGACCCGTTTTTTAAATAAATGATAAAAATAATAATTCGCTAAGCATGAACAAAAACAAAACATTTGGGCGTTATTTTTAGAATAACATTGCAAACGTTACATAAAGTATAATTTATTTTATTGTATTATTTTTAAGAATAAAAATCTTTTTTTTTTCTTATTAAAACGAAAGTTGCTTTAAGCTAGTTATTATTATTAGTTTATATTATAAAGTTTTTTTTAGTATAAAGTCAATAATATAGGTGTCAATTCTATTGTACCATTATCTTAACTAAACTACATAATTTAACAGGACTAACATTATCTACTCTTTTCATTTCAATACGTCAGAAAAGGATGGCAAATATTTTAGAGCTGACAAATTTAGTTTAGAGAATGATCAGAAACTCAGAATCGACGTCATTAAAGAAGTAATATTATAGGTAGTTTAGGTATCAATTAGTTTTTCTTCGAATTTTTTGTCCGTCGAGTATATTATTTTTGTTTTGAAAATGATACAAAATATAACAGTCCTGAGGCCTTACGGCCAACTCCTTACGCGGTCTCAAACTAACGTTAAAATAGCGCAGTTCGGAAAATCACGCGGACGTGAACCTTTACGCACCTAGATACGGTTTGCGGTCGCGCAACTTTTTTCATCACCTAAATTGGATTGTTTAAAACAGCTAGCCGTAAGGCACTGAAATAATATTTTTGGTAAAAACTTTCAATTATTAAAAATTCACGCAAACGTCACCGTCAGAAAACAAAGAAATAAATAGTTTTTAAATTTTATTCATTATTTAGTATTACTCACGTAAAAACCACGAAAAAAAAAATTGTTAAAAAAAGGTCGATAAAATGTGTGAAAACCACGTCAGTTTCTATAATAAATAATTTTAAAATTCAATAAATGCTTAGATAAACTCACAGCCTACAATACTGAGCACCGATAAAATAATATTTATCTTTGAAAGAGGACGCGCTATTATCAGCCACGCAGTATAGACCTAGTCAGTAGGGCAACTCACTATCTTCTCTACATAGTATAAATTGAAGTCGCTTTTCGCGTCTGTCTGTCTGTCTGTATGGCCGCTAATTCCTCCTAAACCACGCAACGGATTTTGATGCGGTTTTCACCATCAGTTAGAGACATTTTCAAGGAAGGTTTATATATATAACTAGCGACCCGCCCCGGTTTCGCACGTAAATTACACCCGTGCGAAGCCGGGCGGGCGGGTCGCTAGTTTTACGATAAAGCGTAATAATATTATTATAGAAACTGACGTGGTTTTCACACATTTTATTTATATTACACGGGAATTACTCACGTAAGATTAAGCCGGTCACTCCGACTATAGTTTCAACTGCATTCTTTTTCAAGGTAAATGCATGCGTGCGGTTGCGTCTCGCTTGGCACTGACTGCCTAATGCGGTTGAAAGGGTAAAAACGGGACTCTATATTACTAAGCCTACGATGTCTGTCTGTATGTCCTACCAATTAACGACTGTATAAAACTTCCCCTTAATGACTTCCCTTTCATTACCACCGCTCCGTGTAACAATGTGGCTACTTCGCCTACTTCTACTGCCGTAGTTATGTTAATCTGTGACACACGTAGCGAGTTCTCTTACTGTCGTTCCATGTACATTTACTACCGAATATTCAACGGAGGTGCAACATTTTAGTTGTTTTTGCTACGTGTTGCTACCCGATTGCGTGTGATAAGGAGAGTTGTTTTTATTTTTAACTAGCGTCCCGCCCCGGCTTCGCACGGGTGTAATTTACGTAAAAAACCTTCCGTGAAAATTTTAACTGATGGTGAAAACCGCATCAAAATCCATTGCGTGGTTTAGGAGGAGTTAGACAGACTGCAGGGCAATCGCGCTAAAAAACTACAGACGAATTGTTGACGAAAAGCAAACGCTCCACAACTTTTGGTCGATTTCGTATCGCGCTAAAGACGAAACGCAATCCGATCACAGTTGGAACGTAGACGCTGTCAAACGAACGTTTGTGATAAAGTTAGATAATATCAACTTTTTCGCGTCGCTACGAAATCGACCAAAAGTTGTGGAGCGTTTGCGTTTCGTCAACGATTCGTCTGTAATTTTTTAGCGCGATTGCCCTGCTGACAGACAGACGCAGAAAGCGACTTTAATTTATACTATGTAGAGAAGAGATATGCCGAAAAAAATAGTACATAGACTCGGTCCAACTATTTTATTTGGTCTGACAGCTGCAATAACATTGTAAAAATTCGAATGAAAACATCTTATAATATTTTACTTTAGTATATTGACTACCAGGTACAATCTTACGTACAAAAAGCTAGTGAAAATGATCAGAATTTACTGATTTCTTTCTGATTTTTACAATGTAATGGCAACTGTCAGACGCATTCTTTCAGCGGCTAGTCTACATTTTAGATTTGTCTCCTAAGCAAATAGTAACAAAATTCTAAGAAAATGTTTTCTTTGACAGTTAGCATTTATATTGCCATCGCCATACGTAATACCTTCCAAAAACGGTTATCATTAAAATTATTTACGCAATTAAGCACTTACGTGGCTTTCGACTTATCTATTACATATTTTACTTTATCACCGGTTAAAGGCATAATCTTTGACTCTATACTGATAAATTGTAGGCGACCTCATTTATAATACCTATATATGCTAGATGTATATAATACATACATTGATGCACAGCATCACACGCAGAACAGATGGCCGATGGGGCCGAAAGGTTCTCTAAAGGCCTATTCAGACCTGAGCGTGGAGCGTGTCCACTACCGCTGTGGGTAGAGGAAAATACCGCTCGGATCTCGCTCGGGTATTTCATACAAATATAGGCGTATAGCGTGCGGTATTTTTTGCTACCTACAGCGGTAGCGAATTTCGCTTAGGTCTGAACAGGAGACCACGGACCGGTAAGCGCAGCGTAGGACGTCCACCCACAAGACGGACAGACGGCCTAAAAGAGACCGCAGGGAAACGCTGGATGCAGGCCGCTTCCAACCGGCCCTTTTGGAGATCGATGGGGGAAGCCTATGTCCAGCAGTGGACTTCCTACGGCTGAAATGACGATGATGAAAGCATTTGTTCTGTATTTTCAGGGTTCTGTACGCAAAAGGTGTAAACGGGACCTTATTACAGTAGGCATAGCGAATCTTTGTCTCTGAAGTTGGCTGCAAGGCTGCGCAGTAGCTATTTTTGTGTGCTACTTGCGCAATGGTTCGCAAAGCCTAACTTCAGACACAAATATCCACTATGCCTACTGTACTAAGCCTACGCTGTCTTATGTCTTTCCGTCCATCACGGCTGTATCTTTACATCATCATCAGCCTGAAGACGTCCACTGCTGAACATAGGCCTCCCCCTTCAACCTCCACACTGAACGAAAGCCTGCCATCTGCATTCACTGGATGCCCGCGACTCTCACAATGTCGTCGGTCCATCTAGTGGGAAGCCTACCTACGCTGCGTCTTCCGGTTCGTGGTCTCCACTCAAGAACCTTTCCTGCCTTTTCAAAGCCTAATTTCTGATAACCGCGATGGGGAAGAAAAGTATCTTTAGATAGCCAGTTCAAATTTTCACAAAATATGTAATGCTACTAAGAAATAATAGTAAATTAATAAAGTAATAAACTAAAGAGTAGGGGTCCCCATACAACAAACTGTTTCAACGTATTTTTGTATTAGCTCTAATGTATAAACGTTAATACGTAAATCATCAAACTTGGCATGATTATAGTACACACTCTGAAGTAAAATAACATATAATGGCCAAGTGCGAGACATTAACAAATTTTTGTTCACCACAAGTCGGTGACCAATTTCTGTTCACCACCGGTTCTCGTACGATCACCGAAGTTACGATGGGTGACCGCCTGGGCGTGATGTTGTCTTTTTGCACTACTTTTTGTATTTTGTGGTGGGCACGGAACCCTCAGTGCGCGAGTCCGACTCGCACTTGGCAGGTTTATCTTTTACACATTTTTATAGCTTCACATAACTAATGAACTATGTAAACAAATATTGGAAGACGATTAAAACCTACCCCTGAATTTTCTAATGTTACCCTACATTGGCAGTCGGGTAAATTTAGAAAATTGTGACAACTTCTCCTCTTCTCTTCTCTACATAGTATAAATTGAAGTCGCTTTCCGCGTGTCTGTCTGCCTGTATGGCCGCTAACTCCTTCTAAACCATGCAACGGATTTTGATGCAGTTTTCACCATCAGTTAGATACATTTTCAAAGAAAGTTTATATATACGCCCCTGCTTCGCACGTAAATTACACCCGTGCGAACCCGGGCGGGCGGGCAGTATTATTCGCTTTTTTGAGAATACGCCAGTTGACTGGTTTAATTATTTTTTTCAATAACGCCTTACGGCTAGCTGTTTAAAGAAATCCAGTTTAAATGATGTAAAAATGTAGCGCGACCGCAAACCGTATCTGGGCGCGTTAAGGTTCACGTTCGCGTGATTTTGATTTTTAAACTGAGCGGTTTTAACGTTAGTTTGAGACCGCTTAAGCAGTTGGCCGTAAGGCCCCAGGCTTAGCGAAGGATATAACTACAGTACAGTACTACATTACAGAGGGGATGCACTTCTATTTCCCGTAAAGCTAGGGCCGGTTTTAGCGCTACCAGTGCCCTGGGCGAGATTTCTAATGCCTCTGGTGTTAAAAGTATCCATAGGCATCGAAAAATCGTCACCGCTTTATGGTTGACATTCCGAACACCCGCACGAAGCGCTTTGATTCCACATTTATTATGCGAACTGCTAGTCTGTGGAATTCGCTGCCTGAATGGGTGTTCCCCGATGGTTACAATCTGGGTGTCTTCAAATCACGAGTGAATCGGCACCTTCTAGGCAAGCGTGCTCCAACGTAGACCGCATCATCGCTTAACATCAGGCGTGATGGTGGTCAAACGCAAGCATTGCATCCTTCTTGCCTCACACCTGCAAAATGTGGAATGAGCTACCTTCCGTAGTGTTTCCGAGAAGCTACAACATGGGGTTCTTCAAAATAAATAAATAAATAAATATTCGGGACATTTTTGCACACACGGTCATCTGACCCCAAACTAAGCAAAGCTTGTGATATGGCTGCCAGAGACTGATATATATACATATATAGTTTTAAATACATACTTAAATAGATATTTACACCCAGATATAGAACAAACACAAATGTTCATCACACAAATGTTTGTCCTAGGTGGGAATCGAACCCACGCCCCCAAGCTCAGAAGGCAGGTTCACTACCAACTCGACCAACGGGCTATCAAAAAAGGCGAGTTAATAGAGTCCTTAAGGGTCGGCAACGTATTTGTGATGCCTCTGGTGTTACAAGTATCCATAGGCGACGGTGAATGCTTACCATCAGGCGGCCCGTCTGCTTGTTTGCCACCTAAGGCATAAAAAAAATAACTTACATATAACAGCGAATATAATAGCCACAAACAAGATTCCCAGCAGGGCTCCACTGCCGTAACTCCCAAACACTTGAGGGACGTCTCCTCTAACAAGCTTCCGAAGACTTTCCTTCACCTCTTCAGTGAATTCTGCAGCCTCAATCAACTCCATCGCTTGCTTTCTAGTTGGGTTCGCTGTGTTGGTAGACTTGATTAAGTCTTCAAGTTTTCTCAGAGCCTCCATGTCGGCGTCCATTTTCGATAAGACTATTTTTTTAAGCTTGCAAATTTATTCTTCCAAACGCGTATCTTATTTTTTGGGTATTTAATTTGAAAGTTATTTATTTAAGGAGCGCGTGTGATAGTAAACGCAATAGCGTTTACTTATCTGTGTCGATTTCAATGTAATGCAAAGAAATGTGGAGTCCACGTTGAGAAATTGCGTGTGGTACAATGTAGGAGTGAGGAGCGATTTTATATTTGTTTCAGTGTGTTCTCACATGTATAGTATTTTGTAAGATATTATTAGCTAAAGTGCTATTGAAAATCATAGTTTGGTTATCTCAAAGATATTAATAACTATAGACAACTGGTCGGTGATCAAAAATGTTTGCACCAGGGGCCTTACGGACAACTGCTATTGCGGCACCTAATCCGCTCAGTTGGAAAATCACGCGAACGTAAACCAGCTACGCGCCCAGATACGGTTTGCGGTCGCGTGATTTTCCAACTGAGCGGATTAAGTGCCGCAATAGCAGTTGTCCGTAAGGCCCCAGGAGACTGAACCATAATACCAAGTCAACATCTGTTGCAAACTAAATTAGTAAACACAAAATGCGCGCTCAAGATGACGATTTGAGATACCTTTATTGCGTTTATAAATATATTTATTATTCGTATAAGATACATTTATGAAGCCACAGAAGAAACTAGAATTGCCACCGGGTTACATGGGGCACCGTTGCCTCTTTCATCCACGTCACCACAATAGCTATATATTTTCATCATCATTTACACTACCATCTACGCCACTGGAGCGTGTGTGTCAGCGCCCCAGAGCCTCACTCCGATATTTCAAGGAGTTGGGTTGGCTCAGGTAGGTGCCGGTAGGGGGAAATGCACAATACATCCCAAGCGGTATGTTAGTGCAGGACTTATTGCCCCCATCTCGAATAAGATAAATTTATATTATGATAATAAAATGGCCTGTACAATCTGTTCCTAAAATTATTGATTTATTTATTTTTCATACATTTTTATTACAAATCATTTGCATTGATTGTATTGACGTTCAAAAGTGTACATAACTGTACTATATTGATAAAATAAATGATTGATTGATTGATTGAAAATAAAACAAAATTATGTAGACAACCTTTTTTAAATACTAATTTGCAACTAAAATTATGAAATACCCACTTTAAATGTATCTCTCATCTTGTGGTTTGTACCACACACCATGTGATACTGTAATCTCTGTGTCAGGCCATATATAATGTAGTATAATTATAGCCGAAGCGATTCAATAATATTTTTCGCCTTTAATCTGACATCATTTGAGTTCAACTGGTTAATGTTTTGCCAGGTGTGTGTCAAAATATACTGTTGATTTCGTTATAAAATACATAAATGAAAAACCAACTAGTCAACTAGCATATTCTCAAAAAAACCGGACAAGTACGAGTAGGGCTCGTGCTCTGAGGGTTCCGTTGGACAGAACCCTCAGAGCGCTAGTCCAAAAAAAAACCTAAAGTTGAACTATTGAAGACAAACTTACCTTTGTAGTTGATTATAAGGTTCTTCTATACATTCCAACTACAAAATATAAGTTTGTAATAGCAAAATAATTATTTTTAAATGATATAACTTCAAATTTGTAACTTAAATATGCGACATAAACGTTCATATCTTTTGATTGCGTTAACTTACAACTTTGATTTTTTTACAGCCGGTAGAAACCGTAGACCCAAGTATTTAGTATAAATTTCAACTTGATACCTTTACGCGTTCTTGAGTAAAAGGGTCTTGACAGACGGACAGACAGACGGACAGACAGACGGACAGACAGACGGACAACGATAATATAATAACTATAAGGGTTCCGTTTTTTCCTTTTGAGGTACGGAACCCTAAAAAGCGCACAATATATATTTTTCTCGCTCGAAGAACCGATAACCGATGGGGAAGAAAGGTTCTTGAGTGGACACCACGAACCGGAAGACGCAGCGTAGGTAGGCCTCCCACTAGATGGACCGACGACATAGTGAGAGTCGCTGGCATCCAGTGGATGCAAAGGGCAGGCTGTCGTTCAGTGTGGAGGTTAGAGGGGGAGGCCTATGTTCAGCAGTGGACGTCTTCTGGCTGATGATGATGATGATATATTTTTATTTTTAACTACAAGTTTTTCGTGTTTAATTTTATAATAGGCTTGCGTTTGACCGGCAACTGGCCTTATGTTAAGCGACGGTGTGGCCGAGGATGGAACATGTTGAGCTAGAAGAAATCTATTCACTCTAGTTTTGAAGATGCTTAGATTGTAGTTCTCTGGAAACAAGGACGGCAGGGAGTTCCATTCTTGGGCAGTACGTATCATAAATGTCGACCTAAATCGTTAAGGTGGTTCGTTGCACAAATGGCGGGAAAATCAAATTTCAAACAGTTTTCTTGTCCTTGTAGCTAGGCCGGGTAAGTATTGTAAACAAACATGATGTTTGCGCAGATTGATTATTATTCTTTACAAAATCATGTAAAGCTATTTATCTCTAATGCACATTATTACTTACATTTGTGAATAAACAAATTTTTGCTGTTTCAAACGGTTTATTCACAAATGTAAGTAATAAGGTGCGTTACTGTTAAATAATTGTACATTATAATATAAAAAACAGCCAACATTTTGCGCAAACACTGTGTTATTTAAAAATAATTACCTGGCCTGGCTACTAGGACCAAAAAACTGTGTAAAATTTAAATTTCCCGCCATAGGTGAATCGAACCACCTTAAATAAGAATCTTTGTAATTTCCACGAGGAAGGGGTGGTATTGTGCAGTTCTTCTACTTGTTCTGTAGTAAAAGGGGGAGGGTGGAATAAGGCGTAAGCTCCTTCGCACACTCGCAGAAATGTATCCGATAGAAAATAGACAGACTAGCTACTTTACGGCGGTCCTCGAGGCTTTGAAACTTTTTGGCGACCAGCAGTGCGAGTACCGTTCTTTATCGGTCGTCAAATTCGTTAAAATGCCATAGAATCGATCATAGTAAGTACTGATCAAATGGCCTTTTATCGAATTTAACAATCACAACTGTCAAATTTGATTATCGATAAAGAACGGTACTTGCACTGCAGATGCCTTATTATAAATGTCTTATCGTGATTCGGATTGTGATCGTGATCGCGTGCCATCTCACTCACGCGCGTGGTGCGAGTAAGTAGATGCGAACGGGACGGCATGCAATCTCGATCACGATCAAACTTATATAATAGGGCCGCAGTTTGCTGTCACCAATCAGCATTCTCATAGCATGCCGGTCTACCTAAAGCTTCCATGGTAACTTTCACTTGAGCACTTGAGGTTATTTTAAACATGCTATTGTAGTTTCAGGTAAATAATATAAGTATTTTTGTTGTAATATAGGGAATATATTTTGTTATGTGAATTAAATTATGTACCAAAATTCCGCGAATCCATTTTGGCTGGGCAGCATTTGGTAAACATGCAACGTCTTCTCGTTAAAAATACCTCAGTGCCTTAAGACGCAAGTCCAGTATGTGTTGCCAGTATTGCAATATGGCACTGAAGCATGGTCTGTCACTATGGGCCGCATAAGAAAGCTCAAAGTCGCACTATGAGCTATGGAAAGGGCAATGCTTGGGGTTTCTCTACAAGATCGAATCAGAAATTAGGAGATTTGTAGATGAACAAAAGTTACCGATATAGCTCCCCAGATTAGCAAGTTGAAGTGGCTGTGGGCAGGGCACATAGCACGCAGAACAGATGGGCGGTGGGGCCTAAAGGTTATGGAATGCAGACCAGGGACCGGTAAGCGCAGCGTAAGACGCCCACCTACAAGATGGACAGATGACCTAAAAGAGTCTGCTGGAAAATGTTGGATGCAGGCCACTTCCAACCGGCCCTTTTAGAGATCCATGGGGGAGGCCTATGTTCAGCAGTGGACGTCCTATGGCTGAAAAGATGATGATGATGACCTTAATTTAACTTTTTTCCCTGGTATTTGACCGAATGCTTGCATATTATCCAGTATCCGGTCGTATAGTAAATTTAGGAAAGTTGCCAGATAGTTACTGGATATCCGTTCTGTTACATATACAAGAAGGATTTAAATCAAACATTGGTTCTTCAAAAGGGCTGTTTACAGTCAATTCTGGTTGTCGGTGGTATATTTGGTAATTTTATTTGTAGCAATTGCCACCTTGTTAGCGCTGTTGTTGTTTATTTAACTGCTCATATTAATAGATTTTATATTTTATGCATTAGTATATTATCGTAATTTTAAGTAATATAAGTATTAGTATGTATTGTTATTAGAATGTACGGATTATATTATAACTATATCACCTTATTTAATATAGATAAACATATATACTAGATTTTTTTTTCTGGGCAAGTGCCTTTATTAACTAAACATAATACAAGCTATAACTAAAACTACAAATACAGTTAGACTGCCCATAGACCGTTGAAGGTCTAAAGACAATCTAAATGCTCAAGCCCACTACCAGTTGGCAGCGTACCCAGCATGCTGGCGGCATTACCACGTTGAATGGCAATGCTTATGCGTTGAGCCAGAAACACGCCAGCATTTTGGTCACGCGTCGCATTAACCAGGCGCTCTGAAAGATTTTTGAAAATGAGGTGAGCTCCCGGTCCCCAAGGGCCCAATGTCTCGACCCCAAACGCCTCAAATATATAACCACTGCCGAGGTTAGCATATTTGCGTCGCTTGTGCTGCTCTGCCGAATTGGCAGCCGCGCCAGCCCTACCCTGTGTCTCAGGAAGATGTGACGGCGCCAAAGTATCGACACAAGTTGCGTCCCATACAAGGGGCCGCCCCAACCTCCAGGGCACAAGTGTCATACCGTCAGGCCTCCTTCCATTATTTAATATTGCATGCCCCGCCTTCTACCTCCTGTATAAATCCTCTCCATCCTAAGGTTGCCTGGAAGAGATCGCTCTTAGCGATAAGGCCGCCGATTGTTGCACTAGTTTTTAAGCTGTTTTATCATGTGTACGAAATGTGTGGTGTGAACAATAAAGAGTTTATCTATCTATCTATATTGAGGTAGGGGGAAATGCACAATACACCCCAAGCGGGACGTCAGTGCAAGACTTATCGCCCCCATCTTGAATAAAAATAAGAATATTGAGGTACGGAGCCCTAAAAATTTAGAATACTCAAACATGGTACAAGTTTTCTCTTACCTTTATTTAAACTTAAGGATTACGACTGTAAGCTTTCATATATGCAAGATATTAGTCAAAACAAAAACCATTATATATTTAGTTACCAACCTTGCTGGATATCTCGATATAGGATAGTTTTAGAGACTAATCAAGTTTATAGATATATTATTTATTTGCAAACATCATGATCGTTTACAATAATTACCCGGCCTAGCTACAAGAACAAGAAAACTGCTTAAAATTTGAATTTCCCGCCATAGGTGAATCGTACCACCTTAACGAGAAATACCAGTAAATTAATTAATAATTCGCCGGTAAAAAAAGCGATTTTGTACCGCTTCTTAACTTACGGACTCAATCAAACTTAGTCTAACATTCACACGAAAATTGAAAGCATACTGAATCATTGGGTACGAAGTGATAGTTAATGAAATGAGGTCTACAACATACCTGATAAACTGACGACAATAATACCAGGAACAATAAAAACCGTGTTGGAAATTGCGAATTCGAGATGTCCTTCCAAACCACTGCTGAGATCAACCATTTTAACTATAATACTGAAAGATTCCTTATTAATGTCTACTTCAACTCTTCTACAGTTTGCTTACTGCATATTTAGCATTTTATAGCTTTGGAAATGCGTTTATTTGTATAGAAAAAGAGCGAAAATCTTCGCGAAAATTATACGCTAGCGTCGTCAACAAAAGTTTGTTTGACATTAACATTTGATTTGACAGCAATGACAGCATTGATCGTTTTTTTAATTATTTGCTCTGTGAGGATTTTGGCGCTGCACTTCTTGTGCATTTATCAGTGTCAAGTATTAAAATATTACGATCACCGAAGTGAAGCAACGTCGGGCGCGGTCGGTACTTGGATGGGTGACCACCTGGGCGTTGATGGGATGTTGTCTTTTTTAACCGACTTCAGGAGGAGGTTATCAATTCGACTGTATGTTTTTTTGCAGTACTTTATTGTACTGTAATAATTAACAAGTTATGTGGTGGTACGGAACCCTCAGTGCGCGAGCCCTACTCGCACTTAGCTGCTTTAATTTTAAATACAACAGGGGTTCTTGGTATGACACTAAACTTGTGCCCTGGAGGTTGGGGCGGCCCCTTATATGGGACGCAAGTATGCAACTTGTGTCGATACTTTGGCGCCGTCACATCTTCCCGAGACACAAGGTAGGGCTGGCGCGGCTGCCAATTGGGCAGAGCAGCACAAGCGACGTAAATATGCTAACCTCGGCAGCGGTGACATATTTGAGGCGTTCGGGGTCGAGACATTGGGCCCTTGGGGACCGGGAGCTCACCTCATTTTCAAAAATCTTTCAGAGCGCCTGGTTAATGCGACGCGTGACCAAAATGCTAGCGTATTTCATGCTCAACGCTTAAAGCATTGCTATTCAACGTTGTAATGCCGCCAGCATGCTGGGTACGCTGCCAACTAGTAGTGGGCTTGAGCATTTGGATTGTCTTTAGACCTTCAACGGTCTATGGGCAGTCTAACTGTATTTGTAGTTTTAGTTATAGCTTGTATTATGTTTAGTTAATAAAGGCACTTGCATGACTTGTACCCTTAGAATAAAATTCTAACCTCTTTTTTTTTTTTTAATATAATAGTAGACAAACAAGCGACATGCCACCTGATGGTAAGTAGTCACCGTCGCCTATGGACACCTACAATACCCGGGGCATTGGCGGTGCGTTGCCTACCTTTGAGGACTCTATTCACTCTTCGCTTGAAGCGATTGAGCTTATATGTTGGAGGAAAAACCGAAGGTGGTAAGCCATTCCACAACTTACAGGTGCGTGGCAGAAACAATCGATCAAATCGAACAGTGCGAGACTTCCACGCATCTATAATATGAGGATGGCTTTTTTGGCGATGGCGTCCGGTTCGATAGTAAAACCGCGATGGAGGGATGAGGTCAAAGCTTGTGTACCTAGCTTCAGTCTATTGTACGTGAATTTCAATATTGTAGTGTATTACTCTATTATCTTTACCTAGTCTGTGTTTACTCTAGAATGGCATAGAGTAGGTCCATACTTTTTCTTTCCTTAGTTTTGAGAGAGATAGTAAATGAAATTCAATGTATAAACATAAATTTATTATTGAAAATACACAATTATGTATATCTTTTGGCCTTATATAGTAACATTAGTGTACACAATACTAAAAACAATATTCCACTGACGAGATATTGTGATACAACAGTTTTAATTACGAAAACTATCATACAATACTAATAATAACATTATTATAATAATAAATCAAGAATAACATAATCATTTTAATAAAATAGCATGGAATGTGTTGACCCTTAAAAGCTGCAATGCCATCCGAACTTTACTGGGCCCCGATTCTACTAAACAAATTGTTTTTAAATTGTAATTGTTTCAATTTTATTTTTTAAATAATTGCCTTAAAACTGACAGTTTAAAAAAAAAAATATACCACCACCTAATATTATAACTTAGTATATTTTATTTTATACAATCATCTTTTAGTTTAATTGTAGCTTTTATTTAGTTATTTTAAGTTTTAGTTTTTATTATTGAAACTGACGTGGGTTTCACACATTTTATTTACATATTTTTTTTACTATAGTCGGAGTAACCGGCTTAATCTTACGTGAGTAATTCCCGTGTAATATAAATAAAATGTTTTAGTTTTTAGTTTATATTTTAAGTTTTCATTAGTTTTCTGTTTTTTAAGTTCCATTAAATAAAACTTTTTTTACTTAGTATAGAAAAATTAATAACCGAAAATTTTGAGGCAATTATTTAAAAAATAAAATGGAAACAATTACAATTTATAAACAATAGAATCGGGGCGCTGGTGTTAGTTTTATTTACAATTCTTTGTTAAAATCAATACAGGGTTATTATTAATTCACGTAAAACCTTTCGTAGGCAGCTACATCACATCTACATCATACCGGACAACTTTTGTTCCACGGGAACAAAACAGCAGTACATGGTACATCATAGTAGGAAGCCAAGTGAGAGATTTTTAGGTAAATTAAAAATAACCCTGTATATATAAAAGCGAAATACCGCTGACTGACTTTCACGAAATCTTGAAAATGTTTTGACCTACGAAGGTGAAATTTGGAAGATTCCTTATGGGGTGAGGTAAAAGGATTTTGCGAAAGAGACGAATTAAGGGGGCCAAATAGAGGTTGGAATTTTATATGAAAGTCGTACGAAGTCGCGGGCAATAGTTAGTATGTATAATATAAAATTTTGTATCAGTCGTTTGGACGTTAAAAATATACAAATTTGAAGCTCCTCAACATGAAAAAGAATTATCACAGAATAATTTGAGGTCTCCAAATAAATTCATAAAATTCGATTGAAATTTTGGTCTACAATAAAATATTATGGTATTGTTTTCATTCTTAAAAATATAATCGAAAAATTTATACTTATTAGGTATATTTCTAGATAACAAATACATGTATATTTCTGGATAATAATGCATGTATATTTCTACATGATAATACATGTTTTTGATTTTATTGTCTTTAAGGCACTAGGATTGACATTGAGCGTATACATTCTCAAATTTAATCTAATTTTTATCACCAAATTCTTAGTTATTTAAATAAAATATTTGAGAAATGTTTTGTCATATTACTGGTTATGAATTTAGAGATTCTTTGTAAGATATTTCTGTTACTTATAGATAATATATCTAACTACTACTATCACTGTATAAAATCGATTAAAATAACCAATAACATGGCAACACATAACTTTTTTTATATATTTCATTTCCGTCCAAACAATATTATTCGTTTTTATATTTTAATTTTGAGTTGTATGAACGAAAACAACGTTTATTGCCTAAATAATTACCTATTTATTTTAATTATTTCTCAAAATAATGCAATTCTAATTCTTCTTGAGGGGATCGAGGTTGTCTATTGAAAAATCGTCGTTCCCAAAGGTGATCCCTCTGCTGAAGCCATCCTGTAGAAAAAAAAAAACAATCAATATCTCTACATAGTATAAATTAAAGTCGCTTTCCACGTCTGTCTGTCTGTATGTCTGTATAGCCGCTTACTTCTAAACCACGCAACGGATTTTGATGCGGTTTTCACCATCAGTTAGATACATTTTCACGGAAGGTTTATATCTATACTAATATTATAAAGAGGAAAGATTTGATTGTTTGTTTGTTTTTTATTTGCTTTGAATAGGCTCCGAAACTACTGAACCGATTTGAAAAAACGTTTACTGTTGGGAAGCTACACTGTCCCCGGGTGATTATCTTATATTTTCCGGGTGATTATACTATATTATATTTTCAAAAAAATTAGGGATCTTAACTGAATCTCCAATAATACCCGTGCGAAGCTGGGGCGGACCGCTAGTATATCTATATATTGAAGCAAGTGACGAATCTAAATCCAATATGGCGGACTCGCAAAGATGGCGGACAAGGGGGTCTAGACAAGACCCACTTTCTGTTAGCGTTAACGCCTGCGGAAAGATGAAATTGTATGAAAATGACATTGACAAAAATGACATTGACAATGACATTAGCTTGAGAGATGTTCTCTCAAGCTAATGTCATTGTCAATGTCATTTTCATACAATTTCATCTTTCCGCACAATGACATTAGCTTAAGAGATGTTCTCTCAAGCTAATGTCATTGTCAATGTCATTTTCATACAATTTCATCTTTCCGCACAATGACATTAGCTTAAGAGATGTTCTCTCAAGCTAATGTAATTTTCATACAAATTAATCTTTCCGCAGGCGTTAACGCTAACAGAAAGTGAGTCTTGTCTAGACCCCTTTCACTTGCTTCAAGGAGGTATATTACTCTATAGTCACCGCGTTACCAACTGAGTCGTAGGGCCATAAACGTCATACCATAAAACCTGTAAGTGCGAGTGAGATAGACAGACAATGATTTATGACCTGACGACTCAGATGGTAATGCGTTTACTATAGTCATCATCATCAGCCAGAAGACGTCCACTGCTGAACATAGGCCTCCCCCTTTACCCTCCACACTGAACGACAGCCTGCCTTTTGCATCAACTGGATGCCCGCGACTCTCACAATGTCGTCGGTCCATGTAGTGGGAGGCCTCCCTACGCTGTGTCTTCCGGTTCGTGGTCTCCACTCCAGAACCTTTCTTCCCCATCGGTTATCGGTTCTTCGAGCGATGTGGCCTGCCCATTGCCACTTCAACTTGCAAATTTTAACAGCTATGTCGGTGACTCTGGTTCTTTGGCGAATATCCACGTTTCGGAATTTATCGCGCAAAGAAACTCCGAGCATAGCTCTCTTCATTGCCCGCTGGTTTACTATAGTAATATATACTAACCTTCATCTCCGAAATCGTCTTATCCAAGAACCCGTTGAAGTTGCTATCCAATTCCACCGTCTGTTTCTCGCTCAAGTTCCCAAAGCCGTTGAAAGTGTTGCCATAACCATTCCCGAAGATGTTGTTCTTCTGGGTATCAAAAGGGTCGTATCCACTGAGACCGTTCGTGAAGGACGTGTTGGCGTTGAAGACTGACGTCTGAAGGTTGAAGTCGCTGATGTCGTAGTTGGGCTTGTTGTTTGGAGCGAAGTGGAGTTGGGTTGGTGGAGATGTGAAGGGAGTTGATCCGAATAGGTCGCTGCCGTTTAGGGTTGGTGGGGGCTGGGTTGGGGGCTGGGAGGGGTGGGTCGGGGTTGAGTGGCTGGGAGGAGAGGAGCGTTTGGATACATTTGGTGGTGGTGGCGCCACTGGAAAAGAAACAAAATAAATTAGTTTTCTGGAGCGTATTTCTCTCAAAAATTAAGCCTCGCGATCCTTTTTTTTTTGTTAAAATTTTCATGACCTTGGATTCAATGTCCTTTAGTCGTAATATTAAACAGTTTATATTGTATTAATAGCGTCAAACAAGTCATAGTCACAGTCAGAGTCAAGTAAAGTAAGTTACGGTCAAGTCAAACTCATGCCCCTGTAAAGTGGTGGTGACTTTACAAGAGGCTCCTATGGAGTTTTGGAAACATCACGAAAAGACATGTTTCACCTCGTTATATCACTTGCCCACACTCGAGCACGTTTACGAGCACTTAATGAATAATAATTTACCATTTAGTACACATTAACAGTCGAAAATACACAAGTTTAGGAAAATAATTCAACGAGCCGACATGTTTTTTTCCACGTTGGCGCCAAAACTCCCTCGCAATCCAGCGTGGCAATGCTGCCAGCATTCTGGGGACCCTGCCGCATGGTGGCGATTTGTTCAACAAGGTTTTTTTTCTTTCTCTGTATGTATTATATTTTTATCTATCCTAATATTATAATGAGATAAGATTTGTACGTAAATATGTTTGTAACGAATTGACTCAAATAGGAATGGAACGATTTTAAAAATTCTTTCACCATTTGAATGCCACATTATCACTGATTAATATAGGCTATATTACTATACCCGTGCGGAGCCGGGGCGGACCGCTAGTATATCATATTTTTATTAGTATTACTAGCGACCCGCCCGCCCGGCTTCGCACGGGTGTAATTTACGTGCGAAGCCGGGGCGGGTCGCTAGTTATATAATTATTTAAACTATCCTATCTCTCAAGTTGGATCGAACTGCACATGGTGTGCGAATTTTATTATAATCGGTTAAGTGGTTTAGGAGTCCATTGAGGACAAACATTGTGACACGAGATTTATATATATTAAGATTTTATTGATAAGTTGTGTGTAAATAATAACATTAAACTCGTTTAATGCCACATCATATTGTTTTCTTTTTTTGCTGTGCTCGATAGCACGCTTGCCTAGAAGAAACCGATTCACTCGTGATTTGAGGAGATTTGATTACTTCTCTTTTCTTTGGTAATTTCAATCCCATCGCCCAAAAAAACGGTGCAAAAACTTACGTAGCATCGGTTTGGGAGTGACTGGGTTCTCAACGGGCGCCACGTACCGGGAGGCGGGCTCCGACTCGTACGCGCGAGGGTCGAAGTCTGAAATAAACATAATAAACACACAATGAAACCAAGTACATTCGCAAAATTTAAGCCATTCAAATGGAGACACATATGGGCCCAAAAAAAAAAAAATTACTATGACAATTTGCGCGGTGAAATCGTACCACAACAAATCAGAAAAGCAGCATAAGAGTTATGGTGTGACATTCCACAGGTAATCCATTAATTTTCTTGCTTAAATCGTTTAAAATACCAATCGAAACGTAAGCTACAAAACGAATTTGTAGCTTACGTTTTGAGAAGGCGTTGTTTGGAAACCTACCTTCTCTGAGTAGTTATTCTAAGATAATAACATATTACAATAAAAAAAAAATCGGGACATTTTTATCGCACACGGTCATCTGACCCCAAACTAACCAAAACTTGTGATATGGCTGCCAGAGACTGATATACATACATATATAGTCTGAAATACATATTTAAGTAGATATTAACAACCAGATATAGAACAAACACAAATGTTCATCACATGAATGTTTGTGCTAGGTGAGAAACGAACCCACGCCCCAAGCTTAGAAGGTAGGTTCACTACCAACTGGACCAACAGGCTATATTTATAAGCTTTACATTTTACATCAAGCAACTAACCCCAGTCATCATCAGCCAGAAGACATCCACTGCTGAACATAGGCCTCCCCCTTTAACCTCCACACTGAACGACAGCCTGCCTTTTGCATCCACTGGATGCCAGCGACTCTCACGATGTCGTCGGTCCATCTAGTGGGAGGCCTCCCTACGCTGCGTCTTCCGGTTCGTGGTCTCCACTCCAGAACCTTTCTTCCCCATCGGTTATCGGTTCTTCGAGCGATGTGGCCTGCCCATTGCCACTTCAACTTGCAAATTTTAACAGCTATGTCGGTGACTCTGTTTCTTTGGTGAATATCCACGTTTTGGACTCTATCGCGCAAAGAACGAAAACACAGACAGTCTTTGACCAGTGTGTGTTGCCAGTGATGACATATGGTACTGAGACGTGGTCCTTAACTGTTGGCTTTTTGGAAAAACTCAGAGTCAGGCGTGATGGTGGTTAAACGCAAGCCTATATTTATTAAAAAAAATAAAAAGTCACTCAGCGGCCAATGGAGAGAGCATCATCGGTTCATCACCCATGTCACCACAACTGTAAATTCAAAAAAATATTTTTTTTTGTAATGTTAATGTAACTTACCGCTGTCAGAGTCCGAGTTGAGCAGAAGTTCTTCGAGTCTCGGCCCTACGACGGGGTTCTTGCTAGGCGTCTCCGGCTTGCTGCAAATTAAATAAACTATTTATACCGGCTGTAAAGGTTGTAAAAATAGGTTTAGTCGTTTCGGAGCCTATTCAATGCAAACAAACAGACAATCAAATCTTTCCTCTTTATAATATTAGTATAGATATTTATATATTGTCTGAGACAGTATGTAATGTAGACATGTAGCGTGCCTGACCTGGAGGTGAAGTTGTGTTTCCCGTTGTGTTGCAGCGTCGGCGTCGACAGCAGCAGGTTGTTGTCGCCCGAGTGCATGTCCGAGGAGTTGTTGGACATCGCGTCACCTGAGAACGTATTACCAAGTATTACATAACCACCAAATTGGGGGGGTCTTTGCTGCTTTTTGGGGGAGACTGGACTGCCTTTACCTCCGGCATTGCTGCGATAGACATGTCGCGGTATCCATGCCGGAGAGAAACTACTAGACTGATTGTGACTTAAATTGACATTGACCTCAAATAACTTTATTTATGACTTCATTTTATTATTCTGACCTTGTGTATTTTGACTTGTTTTAGTTTTATTGTGTTTATGTTGTTTGAATTTTTTTTAATAATGGATAATTTTGATGTACTAATATGGGTTAACCCTGAAATAAATGTTTTTTTTTTTTTTTTGCTTTGCATATTTTTATGACATGGAAAATAGGGGTCCGGGTATTGATTACGTCAGCTAGATTCTTTTATTGATTTTCTGCATGCTTGAAATAAATATTGAATGGGCATTAAATTCCTTTATAGTCTACAAACATACAAACTTTACCTCTTCTCTACATAGTATAAATTAAAGTCGCTTTCCGCGTCTGTCTGTATGTCTGTATGGCCGCTAACTCCTCCTAAACCACGCAACGGATTTTGATGCGGTTTTCACCATCAGTTAGATAAATTTTCACGGAAGGTTTATATATATAACTAGCGACCCGCCCCGGCTTTGCACGTAAATTACACCCGTGCGAAGCCGGGCGGGCGGGTCGCTAGTATTACATAATATTAGTTCCTTATTTGTAGACTTATTAATGACAAGAAAGAAAAATATGGACAGATTAAAAAAAAAACATAATCATAGTACCAATGTTTACGTAAGTAATTTGGGGGGTTGGGGTACGCAAAAGGACGCCGGAAGACACAGCGTAGGTAGGCCTCCCACTAGATGGAGCGACGATATCGTGAGACTCACGGGCATCTAGTGGATGCAGATGGCAGGCTGTCGTTCAGTGTGGAGGTTAAAGGGTGAGTCCTATGTCCAGCAGTGGACGTCTTGTAGCTGATGATCCTCCACTCTGCGATGTCGGAGAGGGTGTGTCGCTCTAGTTATACAGAGACATGAGTAGATACTGACCGTGATCACTCTGCGAGTGCTAGTCGCCGTTGGAGAGAGTGAGTGAAGCGATCTGAGTCTGCAGCTCGGCGGGAGCCCTCCACTCTGCGATGTCGGAGAGGGTGTGTCGCTCTAGGTATACATAGAGATGAGTAGATACTGACCGTGATCACTCTGCGAGTGCGAGTCGCCGTTGGAGAGAGTGAGTGAAGCGATCTGTATCTGCAGCTCGGCGGGAGCCCTCCACTCTGCGATGTCGGAGAGGGTGTGTCGCTCTAGGTATACATAGAGATGAGTAGATACTGACCGTGATCACTCTGCGAGTGCGAGTCGCCGTTGGAGAGAGTGAGTGAAGCGATCTGTATCTGCAGCTCGGCGGGAGCCCTCCACTCTGCGATGTCGGAGAGGGTGTGTCGCTCTAGGTATACATAGAGATGAGTAGATACTGACCGTGATCACTCTGCGAGTGCGAGTCGCCGTTGGAGAGAGTGAGTGAAGCGATCTGTATCTGCAGCTCGGCGGGAGCCCTCCACTCTGCGATGTCGGAGAGGGTGTGTCGCTCTAGGTATACATAGAGATGAGTAGATAGTTAGATACTGACCGTGATCACTCTGCGAGTGCGAGTCGCCGTTGGAGAGAGTGAGTGACGCGATCTGTGTCTGCAGCTCGGCGGGAGGCCTCCACTCTGCGATGTCGGAGAGGTTGTGTCGCGTTAGGTACGCGGTTAGGTCGTCTTTGTACGTGATCTTCGATAATTCCTAGAAATAGAAATGGATATATTAAAAATATTTATATTAACCAAACTGGGTACCAACCATTACTAGTTGGTTAAGGGGAAATCCGTTGTAGCCCATTTGGAAGACCGCTAGACTTGAAAGCGTGAGGTTGCGGGTTCGATTCTCGGGCCCGTACCAATGAGCTCTTTGCCGCTTATGTACCACGGATTTTCATACTCATGGCTTTTCGGTGAAGGAAAACATCGTGAGGAAACCTGCATACGTACGGAGAAGGAATACAATGGCGTATGTGAATCCACCAACGCTCACACACACTCACCAGTTGGATGCGAGGGAATTCCTCAAGGCCCATACGCCCACCAGTGGGATAAAGAGGAATTCCCTCAAAACCCATACAGTATCAGTGGAGGGGCTTTTCTAAAACACTGTGAATTAACACGGTTGTTCACTACAGTTTTATGATTGTTAAGGGGACATTTACCGTTTGTGGTTGAATCTATGATAATTATGCGGATGACCTTTCAGGCTGTGGGGGCTAGTGCAATGACTGCGAAGCCAACAGTTAAGATATTATCATCATCATTGCAGCCATAGGACGTCCACTGCTGGACATAGGCCTCCCCCATCGATCTCCAAAAGGGCCGGTTGGAAGCGGCCTGCATCCAGCGTTTCCCTGCGGTCTCTTTTAGGTCGTCTGTCCATCTTGTGGTTGGACGTCCCACGCTGCACTTACCGGTCCATGGTCTCCATTCGATAACCTTTCGGCCCCATCGGCCATCTGTTCTGCGTGATATGTGCCCTGCCCACTGCCACTTCAACTTGCTAATCCGGTGGGCTATGTCGGTGACTTTCGTTCGTCTACGGATCTCCTCATTTCTGATTCGATCTCGTAGAGAAACCCCGAGCATAGCCCTCTCCATAGCTCGTTGTGCGACTTTGAGTTTGCTTATGAGGCCCATAGTGAGAGAGCACGTTTCAGTGCCGTATGTCATCACTGGCAACACACGTGGTGAGTTATATTTAATTGTATTTCCTACCTGTAAACGGTTCTTGTACGTGTTGCACTGTAGCTCCAGTTTCTTATTCTGTAGTGACAGTTTCTGCATTTCTATGTATTTGCCGTTGTCATTCAGGAATCGCCTGAAAATCGTGAGAAAAACACAATAAAATAATTATAACGGAATTTATGGAACCACAGAAAAGAGAAGTAAATAGAACGGAAATGAGAAGGAAAATCTGTTATCAGGCATTATGACAGAACCTTGATTGAACATTCTTATAAATAAGGCTTAGGCTTAGGTTCTTCAACGGCTGTCAAGGCATTTTTGTAAGAAATTTGTTGTAGCCAGTTGCATCCATATAAACGAAACGTCAGTCATTCGAAATCAGCTAGCAACTGTGATGCGGACAAACAACTTTGAGACCTAACCCAAAAAGGTAAGTCCAAGTTCTTTGGATGCGGAGTTCAAGGCGTTGATCTAAATAAGAATGTTCAATCAAGGTTCACTCATAATGCCTGGTAACAGATTTTCCTTCTCATTACCCTTCTATTTACTTCTTTTTTAACTGAGCAAGTGCCTTTAAACAAAATATAAGCTAAAACTAACACTACAAATACAGTTAGACTGCCCATAGATCGTTGAAGGTCTAAAGACAATCCAAATGCTCAAACCCTCTACCAGTTGGCAGCGTACCCAGCATGCTGGCGGCATTACCATGTTGAACGGAAATGCTTATGCGTTGAACTAGAAACCCGTCAGCATTTTGGTCACGCGTCGCATGAACCAGGCGCTCTCAATTTTTTTTGAAAATGAGGTGAGCTCCCGGTCCCCAAGGGCCCAATGTTTACATTTCTTTTCTGTGGTCTAGGTATAATGTAAAGATCTGTGGATGGTACTAACCTGTAAGCTAAGTCGAACGCCTGGCCAATAGTAAGGGTGATCTCCGAGGCTAGCTTCGTGGAGACAAACACGAAGCACTCGTGGCGCTCCGCTACGGAGGCGGAGTTCGCGTGTCCGTTCAAACCGACCGTGCTGCCACCTGCAGTCACACAAACAAATTAGAACATATTATGACAGTTTCTATTCCGCTTTAAAAATGACCGAGTCACAAATGTATAAAAACGTCCGATCCAAATCGTCGTTAGGGCTGATATTTCGAAAACCTGTACCGCTGTGTGTTTTTCCAAAATGCCAACAGTTAAGGACCACATCTCGGTACCATATGTCATCACTGGCAACACACTGGATACTGGAATATTTAATTATAGCATCTCTACATAGTATAAATTAAAGTCACTATCCGCGTGTCTGTATGGCCGCTATCTCCTCCTAAACTACGCAACGGATTTTGATGCGGTTTTCACCATCAGTTAGATACATTTTCACGGGAGGTTTATATATATAACTAGCGACCCGCCCCGGCTTCGCACGTAAATTACACCCGTGCGAAGCCGGGCGGGCTGGCGGGCCGCTAGTATAAAAATAAAATGTAATGAATGAACCTTTAGCGATGAAGGAGAAGTACTTCTTGGCTCCCTTGTCGTCCGCGCAGTAGGATATCCTGTGCAGCGGGAACTGGTACATGATGTTGTTGGTGCGTGGCTCCTGGAACAAACAATTATAACATTGATATAAAAATTAACTATTGTTTAAAAAAATACAAAAAAAAAATAGTGCGTGGAGTCCCTCCGCGCGGAAGAAGTTAAACATCAGGCTGCAGGCTCGTTGTGTAATTCGGAACATACTGTCTGTGGAGAAAATCAATGCAGCTGTCATTGTCAAAGTGACATATTTCTTAAATAATCAGTTTATCATTTCAAATCATTTCATTCGTGAATGTGCTCTATGATTCGTGCTTCGAGTCGAGTGACAGGTGACAGTCCCTCCGCGCGGAAGAAGTGAAACTCTCGCTCTGTCTCTTTCTATTCCATGATATCCATGCTGCTCCATGGTAGCGTTAAACGTTTAACGCAATCTTGTTTGCAAGTGGCATAAGAAGTATAACTTCCAAAAAAGTTGTGTAGTACAGGACCAGTAGGAAATCGGCCCACCGAACCGGCCGGCCGACCTACATTGTGGATTTTCCTTAGATACGTAGGTACCAAACGTTTTGAATCCACGTTTCTAGTACGGCCAAAAATTGGAACTACCTGCCAGCTTCCTTGTTTCCTGAGAGATATAATCTGGGCCTTTTCAAGGCCAGAGTGAATGGGTATCTTCTAAGTTTGCACCGCATTCATCGTCATCATAATTAGCCTTTTAACAGTCCACTGCTGGACTTTTAGCCTACCCCCGAAAGGGCGATTGGGCCATATCCACCACGCTGACCCAGTGCGGATTGGTGGATTCACATACGCCATTGAATTCCTTCTCAGTACGTATGCAGGTTTCCTCACGATGTTTTCCTTCACCGAAAAGCCAGTGGTATGAAAATCCGTACATAAGCTCCAAAGAGCTCATTGGTACGGGCCCGGGGTTTGAACCCGCGACCTCACGCTTTCAAGTCTAGCGGTCTCCCAAATAGGCTACCACGGCACTCATTAAAATACTTTAAATTCAAACATCTAAAAGTTGCAATTATATTAAGCATTTAAGTCCTTGTCCCCTGCGGATGTACAAAGCAACTTTCCCGGCACGGCGCGTGCGCAAGGTCACCGCCGGTGAAATGACTCGAGACGCGTCACTGCGCATGGCACCTCCTGGCACTCTCTGTTGTTAGCGAATACTACCTACCTCTTCGACAAAATAAAATGAATGGACGGGCCATAACCATTGAACTTGCTCAGTAAAAACGAATCAAAACCGTTGGACATATACTTCAACACCTAATTATAACCATGTACAGTACATTTGTTACAAAAATCGAGTGAATCGGTTTTTTCTAGGCAAGCGTGCTCCACCGAAGACCGCATCATCGCTTAACATCAGGCGAGTTGGTAGTCAAACGCAAGTCTATTATTGAATAAAAAAAATAAAAAATAGATAGTGGTTTTTTGTTGTGTATTTACACTTCGGGAAAGCACACGAAGGCATAGTTTTGTCAGATGTTTCGTTATCATGTAACAAAAGACGCGTGTCGCACTTCCTACGGCTAGAGACGGACTGAAACGAAGTGAGCGCCGGCGCTCATTTTGTAATCTTCAAAAATGCGCTTCTTCTGGGCCCGTCCATTCATTTTATTTTGGTCGTAGGCCTACCTAGCAAGGCCCTTCAATAAAAAACAAACTGTTAGATAATTCAATACCTACAGGTAAACAATAGGTAATTGCTGTACCTACAAGGTAAGTAAGTTAGACTTTGTAACTGGAAGAAAGGTAAGTTTTTTAACACCATGGAATAGATTTTATTAAATTGTCACATTGATTTGAAAATTAGCTAGAGTTTTATTAATGTGATACAGCAATTCATCATCATCAGCCAGAAGACGTCCACTGCTGAACATAGGCCTCCCCCTTTGACCTCCACAGTCAACGAGCTTGCCATCTGCATCCACTGGATGCCCGCGACTCTCACTATGTCGTCGGTCCATCTAGTGGGAGGCCTACCTACGCTGCGTCTTCCGGTTCGTGGTCTCCACTCCAGAACCTTTCTTCCCCATCGGTTATCGGTTCTTCGAGCGATGTGGCCCGCCCATTGCCACTTCAACTTGCAAACACTCAAATAGCCATGTCGGTGACTCTGGTTCTTTGGCGAATATCCACGTTGCAGATTATATCGCGCAAAGAAACTCCATAGCTCTTTCCATTGCCCGCTGTGTGACTCTGAGTTTTTCCAAACGGCCAACAGTTAAGGACCACGTCTCAGTACCATATGTCATCACTGGCAACACACACTGGTCAAAGACCCTTAGGGTCTAGACAAGAGCCACACACTGTTAGCGTTCACGATTGCGGAAAGATGAAATTGTATGAAAATGACATTAGCTTGAGATAATTTCTCTCATGCTAATGTCATTGTCAATGTCATTTTTATACAATTTCATCTTTCCGCAGGCGTGAACGCTAACAGTGTGTGGCTCTTGTCTAGACCCCTTTGTCTTTGACCTTTTCAAAGACCCTTGTCTTTAGGCACTGTGGTATCCTGAAGAATCACCTGTTAGTTTTACATGGTTGGATACAAAGTCACTCGACTGTAATCCAATAAGATCCAGTCGGAACCGAAATAGCGTTTCGTAAACGAGCAAGTTCCGGTGCAGGAATAGAGCCTCATTATCTAATCAAACTCCACAAACACGTGGACTGCGCGAGGTAAATGGAACTGTTTTTAGGTTTCCGTACCCAAAGGGAAAAATGGGACCCTATTACTAAGCCTACGATATCTGTCCGTCTGTCTGTCCGTCCTACCTTTAAACAGATGCTGCTTTCGAACCATAATAGACAGTTGAAATTTTCACAGCATATATCAAGCTTCTTCTTCTTCTGTCTAAGCTTCTTAGTCTTGAGCATCGGCGTAAAGTTGCTAGTCTATCGGTTTTTTATCGGATATCGAAGAATCAAAAGTCATTCATTCAATTCGCGTCTAGGATTGGCCCCGCTCGAATACTCTCGCTCGATACTTAGTTTAGGTTGACCTTTGGCTTATGCGGGGTAAAGTATGAGCAGTCAAGTGGTTATATTGTCATTGTACGGAACCCTCAGTGCGAGAGCCCGACTTGCATTTGGCTGTATTTTTGTTTTTTTTTGCTTGTCCATATTTTTTTTTAAATTATAGATAGGCTTGCGCTTGGCCGCAAACTCGCCTGATGTTAAGCGATGATGCGGCCTACGCTTGCGTAGAAGAAACCTATTCACTCTCAACTTGAAGGCACTCAGATTGTAACTATCGGGGAACACCCACACAGACTAGCTGTTCGCACAATAAATGTGGAATCAAAGCGCTTCGTACGGGTTCTCGGAATATCAACCATAAAGCGGTGTCGATTGTTCGTGCCAACTCTGGCAGTCCGATAGAAAAATGTGCAGGAGGGAATCAAATCATACAGATCTGTAGCACACTCTCCGAAATGTATCCGATAAAAAACCGATAGACTAGCAACTTTACGTCGATTCTCAAGACTAAGAAGCTTAGTCTGAACTAGGGATTCGTTGCTGATTTACAAAATGACTCGCTATACTGACGAATAGATACTATTGTACAAAGCACTGGTCAGTTAGTCTGTCAACAAACACAATCGCTAACCAGATGATTAAATAATCAAACAGAGTTTAAGGCCAGCTGCCAAGGCTGCTTGTTTACATACCTACCTAAACACAATGTTGTCAAATGTAGATGCAATACATTATCAAGGATTTTCTGTCACAATAACTATTTAAAAATTTAACATATCATTAAAATATTTGGGATCAAATCGAAAATGTATTTAGTAAATAAATAAAATATGCAAAAATACTTTTATTTAAAACAGCGGAACGTTCCACCCACATTAATATATTTTTTTTATGCCATAGGTGGCAAACAAGCAGACGGGCTGCCTGATGGAAAGCAGTCACCGTCGCCTATGGATACTTGTAACACCAGAGGCATCACAAATACGTTGCCGACACTTTAGAACTCGATTGTAGTTATTGTAGTTGCAGTTGTAATTTTTTTTCTTTTCATGACTATGGATACAGAGTCCATCAGTCGTAATATTAAACAAGTTTACATAGTGATAAATAGCGCAAAGAAGTCATAGTCACAGTCAGAGTTAAGCAAAGTAATCTGGGTGTCTTCAAGTCAAGAGTGAATCGGTTTCTTCTAGGCAAGCGTGCTCCATCGTAGACCTGATGCCGGCCAAGCGCAAGCCTATCTAGGTATTATTAAAAAAAGGGGAAAAAAGTAAGTCACGGCAAGTTACGGTCAAGTAAACTTATGCCGTAAAGTGGTGGAAACTTTAGAGAGGCTTCTATGGAGTTTTGGAACATGAAAAGACATGTTTCACCTCGTTATATCAATTACCCACACTCGAGCACGTCCACGAGCACTTAATAAACAATAATCCACCATTATTACACAAATACACAAATTTTAGAAAAATAATACAATGTGAATTCCTAAAGAAAATGGCATGTCGTTTTTATGCTTATGATTTGGCTTGTTGATAAATTTATTGTTTTTAATTTATTATTAGTATTAATTCTTTTGACATATGTATAAATTAATACAATTTTGCACGCCTTACCCTTAGGGCTGTTAATGGATGAACATTTAATATTTTATGACCTTTTATACCCATTGGCAAGCAAATAAAAACTTTGAGAAATGTTTTTTTTTTTATGTTGGCGCCAAAACTCCAATGTGCTATGCTTATCATTGTGTTAAATTTTACTGCCATTTCCTGCTTAATCAGTGTTAATTTTAATTAAACAAGAAAATTACACATATTTGTAATAGAAACAAAAATAAAACCTAAAACTACTTACAAAATTAAAAACTAATACTAAATTAAATTAAATGCGCTAAATAAAAATATACTATATTAAACTAAACTAATCTAATAAACCGCTGTTAATTGTATTAAATCAGTGTATAATGAAATCCTAGTTTAGAAATACAAATACCAGGGACGTAATAAGTAAACACGGGCCAAGTCCGGGGCGTGCTGATTTCACATAACCGCCTGCACGATTGCGAATCATGACAGGAAGTAATTCGAATTACAGCGCTAATAGATATGGGGTATTAGGTAAAAATAATTACAATATAGTTTCTATACGGGACAAAATTAGAAACGAAGTGATTCGACATAGAACCAAAGTTATATTTACAGCTACAGCCGCCAGCATGCTGGGTACGCTGCCAACTGGTAGTAGGCTTGAGCATTTGGATTGTCTTTAGACCTTATGGGCATGGGCAGTCTAACTGTATTTGTAGTGTTAGTTTTAGCTTGTATTTTGTTTAGTTAATAAAGGCACTAGCCCCATAAAAAAAATTACAATAGATTTCACTAGGTATATGATTTGAATAACGGCTTTTGCATCCAGTTTTTACCCGCCGTTTTACGCAGGTCGTCACTCCACCTGGCTACAGGGTGTCCTACACTACGTTTGCCTAAACGTTGTCTCCACTCCAGAACTCGTCTACCCCATCAGTTATCGGTTCTTCGGGCAATGTGGCCGGCCCACTGCCACTTCAGATTACTAATCCTTTGAGCTATGTCGGTAACCGGTTCTATGTCGAATCACTTCGTTACGAATTTTGAATTTTTACGAAACTCCAAGCATAGCTCTCTCCATAGCTCGCTGAGCGACTTTAAACTTGTGAACCACCTTAACCGTGAGTGTCCACGTCTCGGCACCGTAGGTCATAACGGGTATGACAAGACCTTTGTCTTGAGACACTGTGGTACGGACGACGTGAAGACTTGATGAAGCTTACCGAATGCTGCCCATCCCAGCTGAATTATTCTTCTATTGGCTTCTTTCTCGAAGTTATTCTTACCTAACTGCAGTTTGTCCTAGGTATGCGTACTCTTGAACAACTTAGAGGTTAGAGGTGAATGCGTGCACGGTTGCCTGGAAGAGATCGCTCTAAGCGATAAGGCCGCCTGTTAAAAGCCTAGATAATATTTTTATTGTAATGTTTATGTTATTCTTGTTTTGTGGTATTTTAATAAAGAGTCATTGTATTGTATTGTAATGCCAGGAGTTCAATGCTGTATCCCATCCCAAGTGAAACCTACCTAAAGAAGTATTCACTTAATAATAAACTTTCGAGTGCAATAGGCTTGTGTCCTAATGTTTAATTTATTACAAACTAGCAAACCCGGCGAACTCCGTTTCGCCACCAGATGACTTCTATAAACCTCACGGAGCCCGAGACCTTTCCAACGAATGCAAAACCGTGGAAATCGGTTCGTGCGTTCTGGAGTTATAGCGTCAGGAAGGAAAACCCGACTTATTTTTATATAGTAGATAACAGGTTTAGCGATGAATATAACTAAATACTTTACACATACTGCAAATATAAATTAAATTGGCTGATAAATCTACAAGATATGAGCGCTTAAAGTTTTAGGTGGGGATAGAGAGGGGATACTCTGTCTCTTTCTCGCAAAGTGTGTGTTAGTATATCATTTGTATTGCGCGCCTGAGGAGTGACGTCACGGCTCAGTATAGTGCTCTGTCTACCATTACCATGACATTAAAATGTTTATATCTCATTTATTTTTGAACAAATTTTTGTTTTGTTTCCTCTATTCTATACTCCTCTATTTCCTTTATTTCTAGTTTCCTGTTTGATGTGCTCAATTTATGATCAGCTTTTTTTATGAGGTAATAAAAAAAATAGTCATCATGCCTATTCTTGTGGCACTGTAGTAGTTAAATTTTCCCGTGCCTCCCTGACTATACAAGCTGCGATGACGCGAATTATCACGCTAATAGAGCAGCAGTGATTGCCGCGAGTTGACATCAACGGCTTTTACGGTGTTCTAACTACATGTTACGTGGAGTTGACGTACCGGGTTTTACCAATAACGTTCCATAGAGTGGACGCGCGCGCTACATACGGGGTGTAAAGGGAACACTCTCGAAGCCAAAAGAAGGTAATTGTACTCATCATTATGAACAACTTTTACTATCGGACCAGCCCTGAAATCGCGAAAAAAATATCAGCTGTTCTATAGAAAACGGTCATTGACACTCGACAAAATGTATGGAACAGCTGTTTTTTTTCCCGCGATTTCAGGGTTGCTCCCATACTAAAACTGGTTCATAATGATGAGTACAATTACCTTCTTTTGGCTTCGAGAGTGTTCCCCTTACACCCTGTATATTTCCGCTATATTAATAGCTTTTTAATTGTAGCAGGACAATTAGGACAGGGTCATTATCATCACAATTTCAGCCATAGGACGTCCACTGCTGGACATAGACCTCCCACATCGATTTCTATAAGGGCCGGTTGGAAGCGGCCTGCATCTAGCGTTTCCCTGCGGTCTCTTTTCGGTCGTCTGTCCATCTTATGGGTGGACGTCCTACGCTACGCTTACCGGTCCGTGGTCTCCATTCGAGAACCTTTCGGCTACATCGGCCATCTGTTCTGTGTGATATGTGCCCTGCGCACTGCCACTTCAACTTGCTAATCCGGTGGGCTATGTTGGTAACTTTCGTTCGTCTACGGATCTCCTCATTTCCGATTCGATCTCGTAGAGAAACCCCGAGCATAGCCCTCTCCATAGGTCGTTGTGCGACTGAGCTTGCTTATGAGACCCGTAGTGAGAGACCACGTTTCACTGCCGTATGTCATTACTGGCAACACACACTGATTGAAGACCTTCGCCTGAGGTAGTATTTTGGATGAGAAGACGTTGCGAAGTTTACCGAACGCTGCCCAGCCGAGTTGGATTCGCCGATTGACCTTTTTCTTGAAGTTGGACCTACCTAGTTCGACTGTTTGTCCTAGGTAGACGTACGCGTCAACAGCTTCAAGAACTGAGTTCCGAACTGATACTGGTGTGGGCACAACATGGATATTTGACACGTTTGGACATTTGGACAGGATAAATATTATTAAATACAAATGTATTGTAGGTATCTATGTAGGTATGTATTAATATAACTTGTCCTGAGATTACTGAGAAATAATTACCTACAATAATTTTCCTTTTTAAAATAGTATTTCAGAGTTCATGTACCTACTTTTGTGTGTTTATTTATTCCACTTATAAAAGCCTGAATGTAATTACCCTGGGTGACAGGTTGTCTTGTCTTTAATTGTTTTTCATATAATCTACACTTAATATTATAAAGAGGAAAGATTTGTTTGTTTGTTTGCATTGAATAGGCTCCGAAACTACTGAACCGATTAGAAAAATTCTTTCACTGTTGGGAAGGTACACTATCCCCGGGTGACATAGAATATACCTATATCTATACCCGTGCGAAGCCGGGGCGGGCCGCTAGTATTATATACCTATGCTGTTATTTTATTTGAGACTAGCGGTCCGCCCTAGCTTCTCACGGGTATAGATTATAGCCTATGTCACCCGCGGATAGTGTAGCTTCCCGTCAGTGAAAGAATTTTTCAAATCGGTTCAGTAGTTTCGGAGCCTATTCAATGCAAACAAACAAACAATCAAATCTTTCCTCTTTATAATATTAGTATAGATAAACTCAGCATCACTTTTCCCGCCTTATAAAAGTGAAATCATAAATAGAAAACCTGATGTCAAAGATAAAATAACAGTTACAACTGACGCCATGCGACGTGATGTGAAATCCATATCAACTATTATGTATTCATTGCAGGGTATGTAATGTAAGGCTAGCTTTAAAAGTAAAAGTGACACCAAAAAGGATGCGAAATTTGAAATTGGCAGGGCCAAAGCTAGGCACGCCTTGGGGGGAAAGTTGGTTACATCTAAATATACTTCCGTCCGTATTTGAATAAAAGTGTCACCAAAAAGGATTCGAAATTGTGGAATTCGCTGCCTGAGTGGGTGTTCCCCGGCAGTTACAATCTGGGTGTCTTCAAGTCGAGAGTGAATAGGTTTCTTCTAGGCAAGCGTGCTCCATCGTAGGCTGCATCATACTTAACATCAGGCTAGTTGGCGGCCAAGCGCAAGCCGATTTATAATTAAAAAAAAAAAAAAAAACTGGCAGGGCCAAAGCTAGACCGCCTTGGAGGGAAAGTTGGTTACATCTAAATATACTTTCGTCGGTATTTGAATAAAACTCACCAAAAAGGATTCGAAGTTTGAAATTGGCAGGGCCAAACCTAGGCACGTCATGGGGGAAAGTTGGTTATATGTTACATCATAATATACCGTCTCTAAGCATAAGTAAAAGCGTAGGTATTTCAGCTTTAGGACTGGCACTAGTGGCACCTAATTTGTTTAGCCATTTCTGTATGTTTTTTTTTTGCACGCATACCAGAGAAGGTACACACTACACAGAAATATGCCTAAGATTGCAAAAGTATTGTATTTCCGACGTACCTGTATCGCAACGCCATCTACCGAGATGGTGATCTCGACTTTCTTGCATTTGGCGCCATCTTTCGCCTCCGATTTCTTGAGTTGCTGCGTGAACTGGAGCTTTTTGATTGCTTCCTTGACTACTTCTATGCCTTTGGGTTGGTCTACTTGTATGCAGCCCAAGAACTGGAAAGAAGATAAGATAATTAATTAATTTTTGCTTTTCATAGTCAGACTTTTAACAGTCCACTGCTGGACTTTTAGCCTACCCCCGAAAGGGTGATTGGGCCATAGCCACCACGCTGGCCCAGTGCGGATTGGTGGATTCACATACGGCATTGAATTCCTTCTCCGTACGTATGCAGGTTTCCTCACGATGTTTTCCTTCACCGAAAAGCCAGTGGTATGAAAATCCGTACATAAGCTCCAAAGAGCTCATTAGTACGGGCCCGGGGTTACCCGCGACCTCACGCTTTCCAGTCTAGCGGTCTCCCAAATGGGCTACCACGGCTTACAAATTTTTGCTATTAAATTATAGTAAAAATAACAGAGATAGAACTTTTGAAGACACTATACGCCCTTCGAAGTTCCAGTTTTAGCACTACCAGTGCCCTGGGCAAGACTTCTACGGCGCCTGCCTTCTGCCATTCAAACCGAAAAAAGGCAAAGAATAGATCTATATATTTTTATTTAACTGCGGCGCCCCTTTATCCTTTCTTAGCGCCTTTTTATCTGGCGCCCTGGGGGTCTAGATAAGAGCCACTTTCTGTTAGCGTTCACGCCTGTGGAAAGATGAAAAAGTATGAAAATGGCATTAGCTTGAGATAATTTCTCTCTAGCTAATGTCATTGTCAATGTCATTTTCATACAATTTCATCTTTCCACAGGCGTGATCGCTAACAGAAAGTGGCTCTTGTCTAGACCCCCTGGGCGGTCGTCCATCCAGGCCCTGCCCTAACGCCGGTACTGGCCCTTTGTTTGAATAGAATAACTTTTATTGTTTAAACTGTTACATGAGTTGTTACAAATATTTCATTGAGTATCACAGTTCTACCCTCTTCGGGCTCCCCCACTTCTCCATACCCTCTTCGGGCGCTCCTTTGAAGCAGCTCTGATTATGTCTCCGAGGAAAGACCGAAGGTGGTAAGCTGTTCCATTACCATTGGCGGATCCAGTGGCCATGAACCCTCATGGCCACTGGCCATGGCTCCCCTCAAAACACCTAGCAATTCCATACATTCGACACAGTTTTTCGATTTGATTCAGGTGGACTTTTACACAGCATAGTTATAGGTACCTAAGCCTGTCCATAACTCACAGGTACGTGGCAACAACAATCATCAGTACCCCAAGTACAAGTTTTGATAGTATACGAAAACTTTTTTCGTTTTCGTATAGTTCCATACATTGCTGGGCTATAAGAAGGCTAAAAGGTATTCGAAAACTTTTTTCGTTTTCGTATAGTTCCATACATTGCTGGGCTAAAAGAAGGCTAAAAGTTATTCGAAAACTTTTTTCGTATTAGAGTGAAGCGATTACCACCAATTTTATTTCCTCCACGTTTCCGATAGAGGTGCTTTACTAAAATGTATGGAACAATACGTAAACGAAAAAACTATCAAATCTGGTACTAAGAGTTCAGGTATAAGCAGCGTAATAGGTATTATTTTGCTAGGTATATAAGGCAATTTGGTGAATGTCATTTGGAGTAATTGATGCGTCACGTTTTGACGTAAATGACACTTTGCAAATATTTATCTTCACCATGTAACTATTATTGAATGTGCGCTGTTTTATTTCCCGACATAGAGTCATTGCGCTAATATCAATGTCCAGAACAGATAAATACAGCGATATCTGCACGTGGCAGGGCGGTGTCAAAACGTCACGTCTGGACGTGGACTGTGGATGGATTTATCATAGTTTATTGCACTGTGTGGGGTCTAATTATTATTATTTATTATTTTTATTTGAATTTTAACCGCATAACACGAATTACACCACAGAAAAAAAGAGAAGTAAATAGAACGGAAATGAGAAGGAAAATCTGTCGCCAGGTATTATGACAGAATCTTGCTTGAACATTCTCATTTATGTCAACGCATCGAACTCCGCATCCAAAGAACTTGGACCTTACCTTTTTGGGTTAGGTCTCAAAGTTCTTTGTCCCCATCACAGCTGCTAACTGATTTCAAATAACTGACGTTTCGTTAATATGGGTGCAACTGGCTACAAAAAAAATCTTACAAAAATGCCTTGACAGCCGTTCTAATTTAAACATATTTTTTTTCTTTTCTGTGAATTACACTAATGACGAAGAATACAAATAATAATGACGAAAACAAATTAATAAATGTCACATAAATTAAATGTCCGTCAAAATAATGCTTGCAAGTAGAAAATGTCAATTCAAATGTTACTTCATGTCAATATTAATAATAAAAAAATATAAAATACATGTCTAATGACATTCCTGTTTAATTCCAGGGCATATAAAGAAGATAGGACATGGAACAGATATCAGTCGACGACCACGACATTCAAAATTCTGGATTAACCTCTGGATTAGGGTTGTAGGGATTTTAGGTTTACCCTCAGATATGATGTTTAATATATCCAAGTAAAATAAAAACTATCTTAAATTTAAATTTATAACTAAAACTAATCTAAAACTAAAATTAATCTAAAACTAAAACTAATCTAACAATCCGCTACCGGTGGGCAGCGTGCCCAAAATGCTGGCAGCATTGCCACGTTGTATGGCAATGCTTATTCTTTGGGCAAAATAAAGGCCAGCATTTTGGTCACGAGTAGCTTCGACCAGTCGCCCTGATAGGTCTTTAAATATATCCATAATTTTGATCCCACTTTGTCGTAAATTCAGCAGAGTATGACATCATCATCATCAGCCAAAAGATGTTCACAGCTGAACATAGGTCGCTCCCTTTAACCTCCACACTGAACGATAGCCTGCCATCTGCATTCACTGGATGCCCGCGACTCTCACAATGTCGTCGGTCCATCTAGTGGGAGGCCTACCTACGCTGCGTCTTCCCGTTCGTGGTCTCCACTCAAGAACCTTTCTTCCCCAACGGTTATCGGTTCTTCGCAATCCTATTAAAAAAAAAAAACTTAAGGTCTTGGCCAACGACCTGTGAAATTCGTTGGTCTTGGCAATAAAGTTATAGGTGGTAAATTTTTGTCTCGTCTAATAACTAGTTCAATATGGCACGCTGGGTTTTCATAAATTTTGATGTGCTTCTAACTTGATAAAAATCTTTGCGTATGAGATATAATTTGTTTTATTTTTGCACAAGTATTTCAGGATCATTCCTCCAGTTTTCATGTTAAGCGTTAGTTTACTGTGTAGAGACATGCAAGCGCTTCGCACGACCCTCCCTTGACCCTGTTTTTTATTTGTTTTGCTAATCACAAGCAATTATACCTCTTAATTGTGTGCAGATGTGCTTAATAGCCCATTGTCTATTGTTTTAGGGATTTCAATTGGCTCTTACAAGATCTGAAATTGTTGTTCAAATATGATCTTTAAGTATTCAGCATAAGGTGCAAGAAATTGTGGCTTTTTGTTGCACCTTCAATTCGATAACGGTTGATACTAAATGATGCTGCATTTTGGTCATAAAACTTTGGAATAAGAAACTGAAAGGTTTTTTATTTGAATATTCTTTAGGAACCATCATGGTTTCCTTGATAAAGGTAAATACAGTTAATCCAAGATATAAAAAATAATGGATTTTTGCAATCTACAATCGTCTATTTCAGCCTATCATTTTTCCATTCCCACTGCTGGGATTCAGGCCTTCTCTCAGAAAGAGAGGATAGGCCACAACCCACCATGCTGGCCTAGTGCATGCTAATGAATCTCTACATAGTATAAATTGAAGTCGCTTTCCGCATCTGTCTGTCTGTATGTCTGTATGGCCGCTAACTCCTCCTAAACCACGCAACGGATTTTGATGCGGTTTTCACCATCAGTTAGAAGTAGTTGTTTTTCGCCGGTTCTGCCGCAATGACGTCACCAGCCACTACCAAAGTGACGTTGCCGATTCTGCCGCAATGACGTCACCACAGTAACGTCGCCGGTTCTACCGCACTCGCTAAGTTTATCGGTATATGATTGATTTGGTGTGAAGAATTGAAAAATATATTTGGAAAGATATTTGGAAAGATGGTGGTATGTAATAAAAAACTGTTGAAACTGAAGAAAAAAACTTTAACTTCAAGCGTGGGACGAGCGCATGATGATGGTATTGCATATATATTTCCATTCCAGAACAAGTCAGTGCTACTCATCTTATAAAAATTGCAATGTACGATTTAAATAAAATTCGGGGAATTTCACAAGCTGATGTTCCGATCACTGATATCAATAAGGACAATGAAAACGATGGAAAGACAATTTTGTCCACGGCACGTGCTAGGCCTGCTGCATCTTCAAGGCTAGAAAGAGTATCTTCTGTGTCTACGTGCTCCATCTTCGGCCACACCATCGCTTTCCATCAATTGATTTGATGGGTGAGCGTCATCGAGTTGTATCTCGATGCCAAGCGTATATCTATAATCTATACTTATATTATAAATAGGAAAGATTTGATTGTTTGTTTGTTTGTTTGTTTGCATTGACATCATCAGATAATTAGCTAAATATGTATAGATAATGATTTAAACTGTTATAAAAGGCTACTTTGTATGTACTATACTTATCATTGTTGTGAAGTGCTAACTCACTAAAGCTTGTCTGTCTATGATTGATTTGGAGTGAAGAATTGAAAAATATATCTGAAAAAATGGAGGTATGTTTATTTTAGTTTTTTTTTAAATGTTGCTTCCTTTATATTATTTTGCGAAAGATGACTTTTTTATTTTATTTTTTCAGTATCCTAACAACCTAATCATTGATGAAGTGCAACGTGATGAAATGGATGAGGTGACTAAGAATATATTAGATCCTTATTATTTTACTCAAAACCCGTTACGAGACTATGACACAGACGAGGAGTCTATCAAGCCAATAAACAAAAAAAGGAAAATAGAACACAAAAACTCATGTAAAACTAAGAAAACCATCGATATGTTTTTTAATCAAAAAAATCAGTTGAAACTGAAGAAAGTTGTAACTTCAAGCGTGGGACGAGCGCGTGATGATGGTATTGCATATATTTCGATACCAGAAGAAGTCAGTGCTACTCATCTTATAAAAATTGAAATGTATGATTTAAATAAAATTCGAGGAATTTCACAAGCTGAAATATGGAAGCACGCTGATGTCCGGATTAAATATGTTACTTCTAGTTCAAATGAATTGAAACAAGATTGTGACGATATCATCTTTAAGATAACTAAGTCTCTAGCTGATAACCCTAAATGTAAAAGTTATTTTTTTAATTATGATTTGAAAAATAAATAATACTAAAAAATCTTTTTCATTTTATTTATTCATATTCATAAAATATCTTATTATATAGGTAACTTATCATGTAATCATTAAACAATGTATTTACATCATCAAACAAGCTTAGAAAATATTGTATAGAATAATTTTAATTTTGTAAATAATATAAGTAAACTAAACAATATTTTCCACAAAGTGATGTCAGTTCATTCTGAAGTGGCTTACTATTACACCTCCACACTTTGTAATTTCTGATCATAAAAAGCTTGTGGCTCCAGGTATAGGTTTTCTTCCAAAGCTATCGAAATATTTACCAATATTATTGCAATCAAAATGTATCGCTACCCAATGCGAGCCAGTTTTTATATCTGGATCCAAGTTAGTAATAATGTATCCTGGTTTCTTTACGAGTATTGGTAAACGGTTAGCAGCATACACATTTTTTTTCATAACTGAAGGGTCCTAGCTTAAATTGTAATATTAATTGAATTTCTGAAGTGTTCATTTCACAATACATAAAATAGTGCAGTTGCATCTTGTACAAATTTAACGTTTTCAGGGTATACCTGTCTTCCCATATACTCTATCTGTGTTTTGTCTCTCGGGTTTTGAAACATATAATATTAAATCATCTAAGTATTCTAATTAATTTCAAGCTATCTCCAGAAAATAATGGCAGGTCATATTGATGGAAAGTATCATGTAATTTTTTTTATAATTAAAGTTGCATTTCATCATAGCACTAAATTATTTCTACAAAAGATACATCACATATTTTTTTTTTATTTACAAAAAAATTTAAACACAAAAGTTATAAAGTTTGCGAAACATTTCTATCAAACAAAATATGTTTACATTTAAACAAAACTAAACACGGTTACTACTTATAATTTAAATTTAAAAGTTTGCATACAGTAAAATAAAATACAAATGATATTCGTTTTGTCGTTCGACTACATTTTTTTATAATTAAAGTTGCATTTCATCATAGCACTAAATTATTTCTACAAAAGATACATCACATATTTTTTGAATACTTTTCAAAAATTGTGTAATAAAATAAGTTTTATCACATCTACTTGGTCTAGCTATGATTGCTGTAAACGGGTGAAAGAAATGTAACATATTTGAAGTCTTTTATTTTAGGAATGCTAGCAGATGAATGAAAAAAAAAATATGCATTACTGCAATGAGTTATTGTAGTAATATAACTATTTATTTACAAAAATATTAAAACACAAAAGTTCTAAAGTTTGCGAAACATTTCTATCAAACAAAATATGTTTACATTTAAACAAAACTAAACACGGTTACTACTTATAATTTAAATTTAAAAGTTTGCATACAGTAAAATAAAATACAAATGATATTCGTTTTATCATTCGACTACATGACATAAAAATATTTAACTAAAATATGCAACAAAATAAACTATACGTATGTAAGATACAATTAAATTCAGGGAAAAAAAAAGTTTTTATTTATCTTAAAATTGTAAAGTTAACAAAATGATACCTCTAACTTCTTTTATCTACACCCACCAATATTTAATTTGAAAAAATATACACAGAGTAAAACACATTAACATGTCATTGTGTGTGTTTAAATCGATCAATGTTAAAACATTAATCAATTCTTAAATATTATTGCACTTCTTAAATTTTATTAATTTGAAATTAACTATTAGGAAGCAAAAACCTTTTCATATCATTGGATGACAAAGCATTTTTCCTGAGATTTTGAGTATATTCAATATGTTTTTTCGTTTTAAATCTGTACATTTCTTTAGAAATACTCTTTTCTGAATTCATCAAACTTTCTTTGTATTCGTTCATGGAAAGTTTTCTAGTGACACATTTATTTACACCTTTGGCTTTTGTAATTAATTTATCTTTATCATTTTGAACATTTATTGCATACATTTTTGATCTCAACGGCACAAATTCTTTGACTATTGAACTATTGAATTCATCTTTAAAGAAACCAATATCCTTTTTGTTAACTTAAGGAAAACCAAATTGATTATTGAAATCGTAGTCTAATGTATCAAAACGTGACAATATATCGTTTTTGATGTCTGCATAGAAGTCATGAGTGTAAACATGGTAAGTAAAAAAAACTGTGTCTATGTACATTAGCTTAACATTTTCATCATACTTATTTTTCATGAAATCATAATGAAAATCATACATCATGTCATGTCATTGTTATGTCTTTGATAACTCCAAAATACATAACCCTAAATATATGGGTTTATTGTAGACCAATTTAGTCTTATTTAGTTATAATGATCATAAAAAGCTTGTGGCTCCAGGTAGGCTTTCTTCCAAAGCTATCGAAATATTCACCAATATTAATGCAATCAATATCTATCAACCCCAATGCGAGCCAGGTTTTGTATCTGGATCCAAGTTAGAAATAATGTCAGCTAATATTAGTTGATGAGATAACGAGATTAATGAATTATTTAATGAGATTTATCATATTTATATTAGCTATTAGGTTGATGGATCTTTAGTTGTTTACTGTTATTGCCTGATTGTATTGCTACACGTTTACTATTTTCACGTGAGAGACGAATGAATTTTTCTCCTCCCCAATAAATAGCGGCCACTAACTTCATCAAATTCCACTTGTAAATTATCCACTAACTCACACAAATCAGTATCAATTTGACTACTATCAAAGAGTATAGGAGAAATATCAATATAGTTCGACATGATGTGCACTGAATGAGCATTTATTCTCAAGTGATTTATTTTAAAGCTAACACAAATGGCACAAAACCAGGGCTCGAAAGTGTTCGCGAAGAATTCGTCTATTGGGAAAAGCCAAATGACAAAGCTGAAGATCGAGGATGGCAGTATCATTTCGGCAAAGTCGGAGATTCTGAGAGAGCTCGAGAGGTTTTATGGACAGTTGTACACCTCGACACGACAGCCTATTGTCAGTACAGCTTAGGACAAGAGAGCTAAACTGACCCGATACTACACTGAGGACATCCCAGACATCAGCCTGTACGAGATTAGTATGGCTCTGAAACAGCTTAAGAACAACAAGGCACCGGGTGATGACGGAATCATGACAGAACTACTGCGAGCGGGTGGAAAATCGGTACTTTTAGTCCTCCAGAAGTTATTTAATTCCGTCATACTCGATGGTACAACGTCTGAAGCATGGCACAGGAGTGTGGTTGTGCTCTTCTTCAAAAAAAGGTGCTAACACCTTATTGAAGAATTATAGACCCATCTCACTCCTGAGCCATGTGTACAAGTTGTTCTCCAGAGTCATTACGAACCGTCTCGAAAACAGGTTTGATGACTTTCAGCCTCCCGCACAAGCCGGTTTCCGTAAAGGCTGGAGCACCATAGACCACATACACACGCTCCGCCAGATTATACAGAAGACTGAGGAGTATAATCGGCCATTATGCCTAGCGTTTGTGGACTATGAGAAAGCCTTTGATTCAATCGAGACCTGGGCAGTATTGCAGTCCCTCCAGCGCTGTCATATCGACTATAGGTATATCGAAGTGTTGAAGTGTTTGTATAGAAACGCCACCATGTCGATCCGATTACAGGACGAGAGCACGGAACCAATCCAATTGCAGAAAGGCGTGAGACAGGGAGATGTTATCTCTCCGAAACTGTTCACAAACGCATTGGAGGACGTTTTCAAGCTCTTGGACTGGAACGGATTATGCATCAACATCAACGGCGAATACATCACTCACCTTCGTTTTGCCGATGATATAGTCATCATGGCAGAGTCGCTGGAGGACCTAAATACCATGCTCAGCGACCTCAGTAGCCTTTCCCAACAGGTGGGTCTTAAAATGAACTTGGACAAGACAAAAATCATGTCGAATGTCCATGTTGAACCCGTGCCGATAGTCGTTGGGAACGATACTCTAGAAGTTGTTGACCATTACACCTATCTTGGACAGATTGTTCAGTTAGGTAGGTCGCCCGAAGAATCCAACTCGGATGGGCAGCGTTCGGGAAATTGCGTGACATCTTCTCGTCCAAGATACCACAGTGCCTCAAGACGAGGGTTTTTGACCAGTGTGTGTTGCCAGTGATGACATATGGTACTGAGACGTGGTCCTTGACTGTTGGCCTTTTGGAAAAACTCAGTCACTCAGCGGGCAAGAGTTTCTTTGCGCGATAAAACCATTTGTTATCATCATCATCATCAGCCAGAAGACGTCCACTGCTGAACATAGGCCTCCCCCTTTAACCTCCACACTGAACGACAGCCTGCCAACATTTAAAAAAAAACTAAAATAAACATACCTCCATTTTTTCAGATATATTTTTCAATTCTTCACTCCAAATCAATCATAGACAGACAAGCTTTAGTGAGTTAGCACTTCACAACAATGATAAGTATAGTACATACAAAGTAGCCTTTTATAACAGTTTAAATCATTATCTATACATATTTAGCTAATTATCTGATGATGTCAATGCAAACAAACAAACAAACAAACAATCAAATCTTTCCTATTTATAATATAAGTATAGATAATGATTTAAACTGTTATAAAAGGCTACTTTGTATGTACTATACTTATCATTGTTGTGAAGTGCTAACTCACTAAAGCTTGTCTGTCTATGATTGATTTGGAGTGAAGAATTGAAAAATATATCTGAAAAAATGGAGGTATGTTTATTTTAGTTTTTTTTTAAATGTTGGCAGGCTGTCGTTCAGTGTGGAGGTTAAAGGGGGAGGCCTATGTTCAGCAGTGGACGTCTTCTGGCTGATGATGATGATGATAACAAATGGTTTTATCGCGCAAAGAAACTCTTGCCCGCTGAGTGACTGAGTTTTTCCAAAAGGCCAACAGTCAAGGACCACGTCTCAGTACCATATGTCATCACTGGCAACACACACTGGTCAAAAACCCTCGTCTTGAGGCACTGTGGTATCTTGGACGAGAAGATGTCACGCAATTTCCCGAACGCTGCCCATCCGAGTTGGATTCTTCGGGCGACCTACCTAACTGAACAATCTGTCCAAGATAGGTGTAATGGTCAACAACTTCTAGAGTATCGTTCCCAACGACTATCGGCACGGGTTCAACATGGACATTCGACATGATTTTTGTCTTGTCCAAGTTCATTTTAAGACCCACCTGTTGGGAAAGGCTACTGAGGTCGCTGAGCATGGTATTTAGGTCCTCCAGCGACTCTGCCATGATGACTATATCATCGGCAAAACGAAGGTGAGTGATGTATTCGCCGTTGATGTTGATGCATAATCCGTTCCAGTCCAAGAGCTTGAAAACGTCCTCCAATGCGTTTGTGAACAGTTTCGGAGAGATAACATCTCCCTGTCTCACGCCTTTCTGCAATTGGATTGGTTCCGTGCTCTCGTCCTGTAATCGGATCGACATGGTGGCGTTTCTATACAAACACTTCAACACTTCGATATACCTATAGTCGATATGACAGCGCTGGAGGGACTGCAATACTGCCCAGGTCTCGATTGAATCAAAGGCTTTCTCATAGTCCACAAACGCTAGGCATAATGGCCGATTATACTCCTCAGTCTTCTGTATAATCTGGCGGAGCGTGTGTATGTGGTCTATGGTGCTCCAGCCTTTACGGAAACCGGCTTGTGCGGGAGGCTGAAAGTCATCAAACCTGTTTTCGAGACGGTTCGTAATGACTCTGGAGAACAACTTGTACACATGGCTCAGGAGTGAGATGGGTCTATAATTCTTCAATAAGGTGTTAGCACCTTTTTTTGAAGAAGAGCACAACCACACTCCTGTGCCATGCTTCAGACGTTGTACCATCGAGTATGACGGAATTAAATAACTTCTGGAGGACTAAAAGTACCGATTTTCCACCCGCTCGCAGTAGTTCTGTCATGATTCCGTCATCACCCGGTGCCTTGTTGTTCTTAAGCTGTTTCAGAGCCATACTAATCTCGTACAGGCTGATGTCTGGGATGTCCTCAGTGTAGTATCGGGTCAGTTTAGCTCTCTTGTCCTAAGCTGTACTGACAATAGGCTGTCGTGTCGAGGTGTACAACTGTCCATAAAACCTCTCGAGCTCTCTCAGAATCTCCGACTTTGCCGAAATGATACTGCCATCCTCGATCTTCAGCTTTGTCATTTGGCTTTTCCCAATAGACGAATTCTTCGCGAACACTTTCGAGCCCTGGTTTTGTGCCATTTGTGTTAGCTTTAAAATAAATCACTTGAGAATAAATGCTCATTCAGTGCACATCATGTCGAACTATATTGATATTTCTCCTATACTCTTTGATAGTAGTCAAATTGATACTGATTTGTGTGAGTTAGTGGATAATTTACAAGTGGAATTTGATGAAGTTAGTGGCCGCTATTTATTGGGGAGGAGAAAAATTCATTCGTCTCTCACGTGAAAATAGTAAACGTGTAGCAATACAATCAGGCAATAACAGTAAACAACTAAAGATCCATCAACCTAATAGCTAATATAAATATGATAAATCTCATTAAATAATTCATTAATCTCGTTATCTCATCAACTAATATTAGCTGACATTATTTCTAACTTGGATCCAGATACAAAACCTGGCTCGCATTGGGGTTGATAGATATTGATTGCATTAATATTGGTGAATATTTCGATAGCTTTGGAAGAAAGCCTACCTGGAGCCACAAGCTTTTTATGATCATTATAACTAAATAAGACTAAATTGGTCTACAATAAACCCATATATTTAGGGTTATGTATTTTGGAGTTATCAAAGACATAACAATGACATGACATGATGTATGATTTTCATTATGATTTCATGAAAAATAAGTATGATGAAAATGTTAAGCTAATGTACATAGACACAGTTTTTTTTACTTACCATGTTTACACTCATGACTTCTATGCAGACATCAAAAACGATATATTGTCACGTTTTGATACATTAGACTACGATTTCAATAATCAATTTGGTTTTCCTTAAGTTAACAAAAAGGATATTGGTTTCTTTAAAGATGAATTCAATAGTTCAATAGTCAAAGAATTTGTGCCGTTGAGATCAAAAATGTATGCAATAAATGTTCAAAATGATAAAGATAAATTAATTACAAAAGCCAAAGGTGTAAATAAATGTGTCACTAGAAAACTTTCCATGAACGAATACAAAGAAAGTTTGATGAATTCAGAAAAGAGTATTTCTAAAGAAATGTACAGATTTAAAACGAAAAAACATATTGAATATACTCAAAATCTCAGGAAAAATGCTTTGTCATCCAATGATATGAAAAGGTTTTTGCTTCCTAATAGTTAATTTCAAATTAATAAAATTTAAGAAGTGCAATAATATTTAAGAATTGATTAATGTTTTAACATTGATCGATTTAAACACACACAATGACATGTTAATGTGTTTTACTCTGTGTATATTTTTTCAAATTAAATATTGGTGGGTGTAGATAAAAGAAGTTAGAGGTATCATTTTGTTAACTTTACAATTTTAAGATAAATAAAAACTTTTTTTTTCCCTGAATTTAATTGTATCTTACATACGTATAGTTTATTTTGTTGCATATTTTAGTTAAATATTTTTATGTCATGTAGTCGAATGATAAAACGAATATCATTTGTATTTTATTTTACTGTATGCAAACTTTTAAATTTAAATTATAAGTAGTAACCGTGTTTAGTTTTGTTTAAATGTAAACATATTTTGTTTGATAGAAATGTTTCGCAAACTTTAGAACTTTTGTGTTTTAATATTTTTGTAAATAAATAGTTATATTACTACAATAACTCATTGCAGTAATGCATATTTTTTTTTTCATTCATCTGCTAGCATTCCTAAAATAAAAGACTTCAAATATGTTACATTTCTTTCACCCGTTTACAGCAATCATAGCTAGACCAAGTAGATGTGATAAAACTTATTTTATTACACAATTTTTGAAAAGTATTCAAAAAATATGTGATGTATCTTTTGTAGAAATAATTTAGTGCTATGATGAAATGCAACTTTAATTATAAAAAAATGTAGTCGAACGACAAAACGAATATCATTTGTATTTTATTTTACTGTATGCAAACTTTTAAATTTAAATTATAAGTAGTAACCGTGTTTAGTTTTGTTTAAATGTAAACATATTTTGTTTGATAGAAATGTTTCGCAAACTTTATAACTTTTGTGTTTAAATTTTTTTGTAAATAAAAAAAAAAATGTGATGTATCTTTTGTAGAAATAATTTAGTGCTATGATGAAATGCAACTTTAATTATAAAAAAAATTACATGATACTTTCCATCAATATGACCTGCCATTATTTTCTGGAGATAGCTTGAAATTAATTAGAATACTTAGATGATTTAATATTATATGTTTCAAAACCCGAGAGACAAAACACAGATAGAGTATATGGGAAGACAGGTATACCCTGAAAACGTTAAATTTGTACAAGATGCAACTGCACTATTTTATGTATTGTGAAATGAACACTTCAGAAATTCAATTAATATTACAATTTAAGCTAGGACCCTTCAGTTATGAAAAAAAATGTGTATGCTGCTAACCGTTTACCAATACTCGTAAAGAAACCAGGATACATTATTACTAACTTGGATCCAGATATAAAAACTGGCTCGCATTGGGTAGCGATACATTTTGATTGCAATAATATTGGTAAATATTTCGATAGCTTTGGAAGAAAACCTATACCTGGAGCCACAAGCTTTTTATGATCAGAAATTACAAAGTGTGGAGGTGTAATAGTAAGCCACTTCAGAATGAACTGACATCACTTTGTGGAAAATATTGTTTAGTTTACTTATATTATTTACAAAATTAAAATTATTCTATACAATATTTTCTAAGCTTGTTTGATGATGTAAATACATTGTTTAATGATTACATGATAAGTTACCTATATAATAAGATATTTTATGAATATGAATAAATAAAATGAAAAAGATTTTTTAGTATTATTTATTTTTCAAATCATAATTAAAAAAATAACTTTTACATTTAGGGTTATCAGCTAGAGACTTAGTTATCTTAAAGATGATATCGTCACAATCTTGTTTCAATTCATTTGAACTAGAAGTAACATATTTAATCCGGACATCAGCGTGCTTCCATATTTCAGCTTGTGAAATTCCTCGAATTTTATTTAAATCATACATTTCAATTTTTATAAGATGAGTAGCACTGACTTCTTCTGGTATCGAAATATATGCAATACCATCATCACGCGCTCGTCCCACGCTTGAAGTTACAACTTTCTTCAGTTTCAACTGATTTTTTTGATTAAAAAACATATCGATGGTTTTCTTAGTTTTACATGAGTTTTTGTGTTCTATTTTCCTTTTTTTGTTTATTGGCTTGATAGACTCCTCGTCTGTGTCATAGTCTCGTAACGGGTTTTGAGTAAAATAATAAGGATCTAATATATTCTTAGTCACCTCATCCATTTCATCACGTTGCACTTCATCAATGATTAGGTTGTTAGGATACTGAAAAAATAAAATAAAAAAGTCATCTTTCGCAAAATAATATAAAGGAAGCAACATTTTAAAAAAAACTAAAATAAACATACCTCCATTTTTTCAGATATATTTTTCAATTCTTCACTCCAAATCAATCATAGACAGACAAGCTTTAGTGAGTTAGCACTTCACAACAATGATAAGTATAGTACATACAAAGTAGCCTTTTATAACAGTTTAAATCATTATCTATACATATTTAGCTAATTATCTGATGATGTCAATGCAAACAAACAAACAAACAAACAATCAAATCTTTCCTATTTATAATATAAGTATAGATTATAGATATACGCTTGGCATCGAGATACAACTCGATGACGCTCACCCATCAAATCAATTGATGGAAAGCGATGGTGTGGCCGAAGATGGAGCACGTAGACACAGAAGATACTCTTTCTAGCCTTGAAGATGCAGCAGGCCTAGCACGTGCCGTGGACAAAATTGTCTTTCCATCGTTTTCATTGTCCTTATTGATATCAGTGATCGGAACATCAGCTTGTGAAATTCCCCGAATTTTATTTAAATCGTACATTGCAATTTTTATAAGATGAGTAGCACTGACTTGTTCTGGAATGGAAATATATATGCAATACCATCATCATGCGCTCGTCCCACGCTTGAAGTTAAAGTTTTTTTCTTCAGTTTCAACAGTTTTTTATTACATACCACCATCTTTCCAAATATCTTTCCAAATATATTTTTCAATTCTTCACACCAAATCAATCATATACCGATAAACTTAGCGAGTGCGGTAGAACCGGCGACGTTACTGTGGTGACGTCATTGCGGCAGAATCGGCAACGTCACTTTGGTAGTGGCTGGTGACGTCATTGCGGCAGAACCGGCGAAAAACAACTACTGTTAGATACATTTTCAAGGAAGGTTTATATATATAACTAGCGACCCGCCCCGGCTTCGCACGAAAATTAAACCCGTGCGAAGCCGGGCGGGCGGGTCGCTAGTATCATATAATTATTATGTCTGTAAAATTTTAAGTTTATTTCAGTAATATTGGGTTTAAATTTCACAACTCTTTTATTGACGATTTGGTCTGTGCGTTGATTGATTCCTGGTTTTCTTTTATATAAAATACAAGCGACCCACCCCGGCTTACCACGGGTGTAATTTACGTGCGAAGCCGGGGCGAGTCGCTAGTTATATATATATATATATATAAACCTTCCGTGAAAAATTATCTAACTGATTGTGAAAACCGCATCAAAATCCGTTGCGTGGTTTAGGAGAAGTTAGTGGTTATACAGACAGACAGACGCGGAAAGCGGCTTTAATTTATACTATGTAGAGATTATATATAAAAAAGCTAAAAAAACACGCTTAGGTAACTCTTTAAATAGCAAAACAGGATATCCTGTTTCCTGGACGGGAGAGGGGCGGCATGAAGTTTGGCATCTTTCCCGCTAGATGGCTCTATCAGTGCGATTAAGTTGAAAAAATTTAGTACCTTTACGAGATATGCGACATGTCCTTTGACGAGTGCGTCGGGCGCGTGGATCCAGTTGCGACCGTTGGGCGCACCGTTCGCCTTGCCCTTGCCCTGCCAGAACAGCAGGGTTGACATCCTGCAACAAGGAGAATATTGTTCAACATATATGTAGCAGGCAAGTTTAGTTTGGCGGGACACGTGGCCAGAATGCACCCTGATAGATGAAGATAAATATAATTTATTTGCACAAAACACGAGTAAATCATACACACATTTAAAACGCATGCACAATAGGTGGGTTAAAATATTAGTCACTTTGTATCATGTTTTGCCTATAGTTTGGAGGCGTAAGAGATGGTATAAAAATACCGTAAGAATTATTTATATAAAAAAGTAATAATTTCCAAAGGTCAGATATGATGTTATTAATTTAAATAGTTAACAGATAGACATTACTATAATTGTATGATAAACAAATTGACCTACTGCAGTTATTAGTAAAATTCTAGATGGGTCAAGAGGATCACGCAGTGGGTGCCTGAAGACCTCAAATCAGACAAAGAAGGGTTAGACAAGAACCACTTTATGTTAGCGTTAACGCCTGCGGAAAGATGAAATTGTATGAAAATGACATTAACTTAAGATAACATCTCTCAAGCTAATGTCATTGTCAATGTCATTTTCATACAATTTCTTCTTTCCGCAGGCGTTATCGCTAACAGAAAGTGGGTCTTGTGTAACCCTCAAGGAAGATATGGTAAGGCGTGGTGGGTGTGTAGGCGAACGCATCTGGCCTAAATCAGGCCGGGACTCAAACTACACGAAGGCACAGAATAAATATAAGTACAAGAAGGTACATATGATAAAATTTTCTCACAATGTAAACACAGATGAACATTATTATTTACTAGCTGACCTGACAGACGTCCTGTCTTAGCACTGTCAAGCACGCAAAGTTAAAATTGTAAATCTTATTTTTTTACACCTTGGGTTACATTTTATTGGAGTTTTAGTAAGGATCCCTATTTTTTTTTAACATAATATAGCCTATGTTACCCGGGGATATTGTAGCTTTCCAACACTTAAAGAATTTTTCAAATCGTTTCAGTAGTTTTGGAGCCTATTCAATGCAAACAAACAAACAATCAAATTTTTCCTTTTATAATATTGTTATTAGTATAGATATAACACTATTAGCTTATTTTCAACACAGAATATAACGTCTTAAGTTACTTTTTAGTATAAAAATAATAATTACAATATGCACTCTTCCATTGCTTTCCCCGCCCCTACTAAAACCTCACTACGGCTCTGGCGGTAAAAACAAGAATGTTTACAAGAATTATGTCATTCCACTGCAGTTACGATAAAAAATGCAACTAATTATGTCAATTGCACAATCAATACGTGCTAATGTCTAGGAAATATTTAAATTGCTATATTTTTCCACATAAATCACGTATTTTCAGTAAATTAACAATAACAAAAAAGCGCAAAATAAGCAATCCAGAATGACTAAGAGCGGTTTCGCACTACGTCCGATCCGAATCCGTGAAAATACGTTCCGAAGTTGTCGTACAACTATTTGTATGGTAGTTTACGCACTAGATCCGATTTCCGTCACTCGAATTCTCTCCGTCATCCGTAAATTTTCAATTCGGAAGTTGACGTCGATTGAAAGGACTCATGATTAACGACGTGAACACTCTGCTGTGGCTCCGCCTAAAATGATTGCTTGGATTTGTATCAGAGATCGGACTAGTGCGTACGCAATATCCGAATTCGGTCCGAGTTTTCTAGATCCATATTTTCACGGATTCGGATTCGGAAAATACTGAGTACCTATATTTTGATGTAAATTTACAGATAGATTCGGTGAAGGAAAACATCGTGAGGAAACATGCATACGTACGGAGAAGGAATTCAATGGCGTATGTGAATCCAACAATCCGCACTGGGCCAGCGTGGTGGACATGGCCCAATAACCCTTTCGGGGGTAGACTAAAAGTCCAGCAGTGGACTGTTGAAAGGCTGATTAAGATGATGATGATGAACAGATAAATACACTTATTTGTGGTTATCAAAGTATGTCAAAGTCGGTCTAAAGGGTCGGCAACGTATTTGTGATGCCTCTGGTGTTACAAGTATCCATAGGCGACGGTGACTGCTTACCATCAGGCACCCGTCTGCTTGTTTGCCACTAATTTGATTTTTTTTTAATTTATTTTTTTTGATAGCCCGTTGGTCCAGTTGGTAGTGAACCTGCCTTCTGAGCTTGGGAGCGTGGGTTCGATTCCCACATAGGACAATCATTTATGCGATGAACATTTGTGTTTGTTCTATATCTGGTTGTTAATATCTGTTTAAGTATGTATTTAAAACTATATATGTATGTATATCAGTCTCTGGCAGCCATATCACAAGCTTTGCTTAGTTTGGGGTCAGATGACCATGTGTGCAAAAAATGTCCCGAATATTTATTTATATTTTTATTTATTGCACTAAAAAAATTGTAAGTAGGTAAGTACTACATATTATTCGTTTATCATAAACATCATCATCATCATTTCAGCTGTAGGACGACCACTGCTAGACATTATGCCTCCCCCATGATCTACAAAAGGGCCATTATACCTCAAAGTTCTGGGAAGATTCCGTTTAGAAATCATCACTTACTGCCACAGAAAATAGGTATAATATATGTTTTTTGTATAAGTTAGAACGGCAGTCAAGGAATTAGTTGTAGCCAGTTGCACCCATATAAACGAAACGTCAGTCATTTGAAATCAGTTAGCAACTGTGATGCGGACAAAGAACTTTAGAGACCTAACCCAAAAAGGTAAGGTCCAAGTTCTTTGGATGCGGAGTTCAATTAAGGTCCTGTCATAATGCCTGGTAAGAGATGTTCCTTCTCATTTCCGTTCTATTTACTTCTCTTTTCTGTGATTAATGCAATAAACAATCAATAAAACTTACGTACGTAGGTACTTGTTTACATCCAATATCAGCATTTAGCACAGCTTTACTGAGGTCGATACATGGCCTTGACTCGCAGTTAGCCAGATGCAGCGACCAACATAATATATTCTGTACATTATGATGACTTACGGCTCATAGGCTTTCAATAACGATCCACCATTGTTAGACATTAAGACTCGAAAAAAGGGGGGACCGGGCGTTTGTCATAATCCCCAAGCGTGGCGAAGAGTCGCCGGCATCCAGTGGATACAAAAGGCAGGCTGTCGTTCAGTGTGGGGGTTAAAGGGGGAGGCCTATGTTCAGCAGTGGACGTCTTCTGGCTGATGATGACGACTCAAAAATACACAAGTTTAGGAAAATTATACAACGAGCCGATATGCTTTTTTACACGTTGGCGCCAAAACTCCCAAGCGTCTTTTTAATTATTTTTTTGGTCTGGCTAGTGGCTATAGAGGCCTTTGGACCATGTCTTTATTTTGAATCAAGGCACTTTATATTTCAGTCACAGTGTTTTTGATATATGTATTTAAAAAGTGGTTTATACGTATCTAGTTATGTCGAAGTCTTGCAATAATTTTATTTATATTACACGGGAATTACTCACGTAAGATTAAGCCGGTCACTCCGACTATAGTTTCAACCGCATTAGGCAGTCTTTATTTTATCTTGCAATAATTGCATTAGGCAGTTTTTATTTTATCTGGCAATAATTGCACTAGGCAGTTTTTATTTTATCTTGCAATAATTGCATTAGGCAGTTTTTATTTTATCTTGCAATAATTGCATTAGGCAGTTTTTATTTTATCTTGCAATAATTGCATTAGGCAGTTTTTATTTTATCTTGCAATAATTGCATTAGGCAGTTTTTATTTAATCTTGCAATAATTGCATTGGGCAGTTTTTATTTTATCTTGCAATAATTGCATTGGGCAGTTTTTATTTTATCTTGCAATAATTGCATTAGGCAGTTTTTATTTTATCTTGCAGTTTTTAATTTTATATTGCAATAATTGCATTAGGCAGTTGTTATTTTATCTTGCAGTTTTTTATTTTATCTTGCAATAATTGCATTAGGCAGTTTTTATTTTATCTTGCAATAATTGCATTGGGCAGTTTTTTATTTTATCTTGCAATAATTGCATTAGGCAGTTTTTTATTTTATCTTGCAATAATTACATTGGGCAGTTTTTATATTATCTTGCAATAATTGCATTAGGCAGTTTTTATTTTATCTTGCAGTTTTTTATTTTATCTTGCAATAATTGCATTAGGCAGTTGTTATTTTATCTTGCAGTTTTTTATTTTATCTTGCAATAATTACATTAGGCAGTTGTTATTTTATCTTGCAATAATTGCATTGGGCAGTTTTTTATTTTATCTTGCAATAATTACATTTGGCAGTTTTTATTTTATCTTGCAATAATTGCATTAGGCAGTTTTTATTTTATCTTGCAATAATTGCATTGGGCAGTTTTTTATTATATCTTGCAATAATTGCATTAGGCAGTTTTTTATTTTATCTTGCAATAATTACATTTGGCAGTTTTTAGTTTATCTTGCAATAATTGTTCAAGCGGCGGTGGCGGGCGGTAAGAAAGATCTATATTTTTCCACACTTCACTTCTCCCAAGAGTCCTTACTACACAAAATTTTATATTGCCATTACCATATACATTTTAGTTTCCCATTTTGCCATCTCTGCAGATAAGTTTCTCGTTGTACTTACAAGCTGACATTGGTGTTTATTTACCAACATCGACGAATTAAATCGGCATTGAACGCTTCCGTGATATAAAGTGGATGTCATTTGCGTGGAAAAGTAGGATGCGATAAGATTTCCGGTCCATCCGGATACAGTCAATGCAAAATGAGTCAGAAAAATCCCATCAGTATATTATACATGGAGTAAGGGGAACACTCTCGAAGCCAAAAGAAGGTAATTGTACTCATCATTATGAACAACTTTTACTATGGGACCAGCCCTGAAATCGCGAAAAAAATATCAGCTGTTCTATAGAAAACGGTCATTAACACTCGACAAAATGTATGGAACAGCTGTTTTTTTTCGCGATTTCAGGGCTGGTCCCATAGTAGAAGTTGTTCATAATGATGAGTACAATTACCTTCTTTTGGTTTCGAGAGTGTTCCCCTTACACCCTGTATATCACAGGAAAATATACTATAACACCGCACTAATCTAATAAGTACATTTAAGTTAAGTAATAAATACATCATCATCATCAGCCACAAGACGTCCACTGCGGAAGGCTAGGTGGTCTTCTAGAAATAGATATCATGGGTAAAAAGGAACATCTCTACATAGTATAAATTAAAGTCGCTTTCCGCGTCTGTCTGTCTGTCTGTATGTCCGCTAACTCCTCCTAAACCACGCAACGGATTTTGATGCGGTTTTCACCATCAACGTTTGTATATATATATATAACTAGCGACCCGCCCCGGCTTCGCACGTAAATTACAGCCGTGCGAAGCCGGGCGGGCGGGTCGCTAGTCAGTAATATAATTTGAGTTATTCTGTCCAACCTCTACTTTATCTTGCTAAAATCTTGCAATACAGCTGCTTGCGTCATTATAATTAGTGAACATAAGATCGTAATGATCATTGCTGGTTTCGCGGTTTTCCTGTGACGCCATTTTTTTAATAAAAACAAAGGAAACAAAAATATACAAAAGGCTTAAAATAAATCACTAGCCAAGAGCGTGTCAAGACATGCATACGGTAGGGTTCCGAATCGAATGCCATAATGTAATTATTTATTTTATTTTTTACAGATCTAGCGACGCGGCCGCCCGGCTTCGCACATAAGGTATATAAACCTTTCGTGAAAATGTATCTAACTGATGGTGAAAACCGCATCAAAATCCGTTGCGTGGTTTAGGAAGAGTTAGCAGCCATACAGACATACAGACAGACGCGGAAAGCGAATTTAATTTATACTATGTAGAGATATATCTACGTTTCTAATGGGAGAGGATCGCGCCGTAAAAAGGGTTTACTTAAGACTGCCTGAGGCGTCTCAAGTATAGATGGAAAGATGAAGTGGGAAAAGATCTACAGAAACTGGACGTCCATGACTGGCGTGAACTTGCGCAAGATAGAGAAGAATGGAGTCTTTTAGTATCGGGGGACAAGACACATTTTGGGTCACTGCGACAACATAACTAAGTATATCTACGTTTGGCCACCGACTCGCCGACTGATGGTAAGTACGGTGTGGCCGAGGATGGAACACGTTGATCTTGAAGAAATCTATTCACTCTATCCTTGAAGATGCTTAGATTGTAGTTCTCAGGAAACAAGGAGGACGGCAGGGAGTTCCATTCTTTGGCAGGACGTATCATAAATGATGACCCAAATCGAAACTACGAATCTTTGTAATTTCCACGAGGAAGGGGTGGTATTGTGCAGTTCTTCTACTTGTCCTGTAGTAAAAGGGAGGGGGTGGAATAATCATGAAGCTCTTGCACTTGCCGTTATTTGCCATTATCAACTTCGACCAAAATAAAATGAATGGACGGGCCCAGAAGAGGCAAATTTTTGAAGATTACAAAATGAGCGCCGGCGCTTACTTCATTTCAGTCGGTCTGTAGCCGTAAGAAGTGCAACACGTGTCTATTGTTACATGATAACGAAACATCTGAAAAAATTATGCCTTCGTGTGCTTTCCCGAAGTGTAAATACACAACAAAAAACCGCTAAGTATCTATTTTTGTAACAAATGTACTGTACATGGTTATAGTTAGGTGTTGAAGTACCTATATTTCAGACCGTTTTGACTCGTTTTTACTGAGTAAGTTAAATGGTTATGGCCTGTCCATTAATTTTATTTTGGTCGAAGTTTATCAATTATTGATAATCTTTTTTTTCTGTGGATACTATAATAGTTTTTGCTTTGCGTCGTTTAAAAAACCTTTTTTCTTTGCGTCGTTCCTCGTCGGGTTAAAACATCCTGCACCGTGATTGAAGTATACTTACACGAAGTATAGAAATAATAACAAATGTTAAATTAATCGTACTTTATTCAGATTATCAACAGACTGGTCACGATCCTCGAAGGACGGTGGGCGATTACGGGTTTCATATAACTAACAATACATACAATACAACCTCGGCAGTGGTTACATATTTGAGGCGTTTGGGGTCGAGACATTGGGCCCTTGGGGACCGGGAGCTCAACTCATTTTCAAAAATCTTTCAGAGCGCCTGGTTAATGCGACGCGTGACCAAAATGCTGGCGTGTTTCTGGCTCAACGCATAAGCATTGCCATTCAACGTGGTAATGCCGCCAGCATGCTGGGTACGCTGCCAACTGGTAGTGGGCTTGAGCATTTGGATTGTCTTTAGACCTTCAACGGTCTGTGGGCAGTCTAACTGTATTTGTAGTTTTAGTTTTAGCTTGTATTTTGTTTAGTTAATAAAGGCGCTAGCCCACAATACATACCTATGTATGTATTGTTAGTTAGCAATAACAACAATAATCAGACATATCTTAACTCCTCCTAAACCGCGCAACGGATTTTGATGCGGTTTTCAACATCAGTTAGATACATTTTCAAGGAAGGTTTATATATATAACTAGTGACCCGCCCCGTCACTTTTTTTTCTTTCCTGTGCTCACATCAGACTTCCTAGGGAGATATGATTTAAAACAATCGTATCGTTCGTGTTAATTTTTAGGGTTACGAACCTCAAAAGGAAAAAACGGAACCTTTATAGGATAATTTTGTTGTCCGTCTATCCGTCTGTCAAAACCTTTTTTCTCAGAAACGCGTAGAGATATCAAATTGAAATATATATCAAATACTCAAACCTACAGTTTCTTTCAGCTGTGAAAAAATTTAACTTATAAGTCTACGCGATTAATAAGATATGACCGTTTATGTCGCATATTTTGCGATTTCACAAGGCAATCAAAACCTATAGGGTACTTCCCGTTGATCTAGAATCATGAAATTTGGCAAGAGGCAAGGTTTCACAGCACATATAAAGGAATCCTGAAATCCTGTCCACTGAACGCCATTACATACCAAGGCTAGTAAAGGAAACTATTGAGATCTCGAAATGCCAGAATTTCAATCGAGGTGATGGTTTTCAACTCGCCAGTGCGTGGAATCCAGTATTAGGTTGTTTTAAAAATAAAGGCTCGCGTTCAAAATGTGTTTAAAATACTATACGCAGTGATACAGTGGCGTCGATTCTGTCATACCACTCACTAAATTAAACCAATCTGACAGGACTAAAATTATCTGCCTCTCTTTTCATTTTAATGTGTGAGAGAAGGATGGCAACAATTTTAGAGCTGTCAAATTTAGTCTAGTTTAGTTTAGAGCACACCAGAATCGATGCCAGTGAGTGTGTTTTGTCGGGACTTAGGATCGAGTTCGAGTTGCAATGATAACCGTAGCAAAAGACTAAGAAAGAAGGTAGATCGTTATGTCCGCACCTAACTTTTTAACTGTTCGACCAACCACCCGCATTCTTCAGTCTTCCCGTGAACATGGTGCATGTAACTGCGCCGAAATATCGGGAGCTCATTCCACAACCTTACCACGGTAAATATCACGTAAATAATCATATAACTTTAGTGAACAACCGTGATAGTTTAAAACAGTGTTATATAAAGGAATGAATCCGAAAGTCATAAATTTGAAGTTGAATTATTTAAAAATAATTGTTTTGAAAAAACAAACCCACATTTTGTAGTTGGAATGTATGGAAGAACCATGTCCACTACAAAGTTAAGTTTGCATTTCAATATTTCAACTTTTTTCTTGTTATTTTTGTTTAGTCCTACTCTTACTTGTCCGGTTTTTTTTTTACTATACCGCTTAACCGAGCTACACCAATATATTATTATATTTTCTGGTAACACAAAAACCTAAAGCACTAATGGACCTATAACCAGCAGAACCTAAGTTCCCAACATAGATTTGGATCTAACCACAAACAAAACAAACCAAAACATTCGTTCTCTGAACGAAATACGTCACAAATTTGTTTGCACTTGAAATCAACTCAGCTGTTTTATATAACCGTATAAATCAACACACGGAGTTATATGCTTTCATGCATAAGATTTAAGGTTGAAAATAGACTGTGAGAATACAATAGTTATGTCAATTTAGAATAGGCAGTGTTGGTACTAAGTACAGACTGATACGGCATCGGGTCGAGCACACTGATGCAACGTTCATTCACATTTGTATGGACTAGGGAGGGGACAATGTCGATTAATGAAATACGATTTACGATTACTTGTAAGAAATGAAGCGTTTATTCATACTTGAGTTGGGTTAGAGAGGGGACGTAACTATATGTCGATGATTTTGATTGTTTGACACTAAACTTGTTATGTCAAACATGGTTGTCTATAACAACGATATCGATTACCAAAACTCATAAGACTTGTATATGGCAACTGCGTCAATCATGCGGGGCCAAGGGCCCCAATACGGGGAAGAAAAAAAAAAAAAAAAAAAAACGATATCGATTCTCTAGAAACTATTCGTAGATAATGTTTCTTACAAGTTACCTATGTGAAGGTTAATTAATTAAATAAGACATAATTTCGTTATTTTTTTAACTTTAACAAAAACTAATAATAATATATATAAGAAACTAACATTTGTACGCTGTAACAGGCAAGGACATGAGATACCTCTCCATTCTTACGACCATGTATGCTACTTTATATGTATGTGTACCAACCATGTTCTGACAAATAAATATTTTGAATTTGAATTTGAATTTTAATGTCGATATTATAAGTATTTCTCGACTGGATACAATGTAATTTTAATACCTACACATATTTTTTTTGTTCTAGTAGGCACTGAAACATAAATATTATATACATATGTAATGTATATAATATTCATATATAAACTGTCTAGTCTGTAACAGTATATAATTATTGTCTGACTATAACTATGATTCAACGTGGTAATGCCGCCACCATGCTGGGTACGCTGCCAACTGGTAGTGGGCTTGAGCATTTGGATTGTCTTTAGACCTTAAACGGTCTATGGGCAGTCTAACTGTATTTGTAGTTTTAGTTTTAGCTTGTATTTTGTTTAGTTAATCAAGGCGCTTGCCCAGACAAAAAAAAAAAAAAAAAAAAAAAAAAGTGTTGCCGTTCGGCATTGTATTACTTAATAAATAAATAAACATCGGTTACATTTCGGAGAGTATGCATCGGATCTGCATGATCTAATTCCCTCCTGCCCATTTTTCTATCAGACTGCCGGAGCGGGAACGAAAAATCGTGGATGGTGGATATTCCGAAATCCCGTACGAAACGCTTTGATTCCACATTTATTGTACGAACTGCTACTCTATGGAATGCGCTACCTTAATGCGATGTTCCCCGATAGTTATAACCTGGGTGTCTTCAAATCACGAGGGAATCTGTTTCTTCTAGGCAAGCGTGCTCCATCGTATAACATCAGACGAGATGGTGGTCAAACGCAAGCCTATTATTCTATATATATAAATAAAACAAACATTTTATAAGTCAAAACAACTAAACATGGCATTAATGTGTCTGATAGCTACTCAATAATATTGTTATTTACTTTTAAAAACAAGTTTTACAGTAATATAAACAGTTAGTATGGAATTATACCGGTAGAAGTATGAATAAATTATTAAACATCCTAAAACTAAGAATTATTAGGAAATGTAAATCATTAAAATTATTTACGAATATATTTTTAACTACAGCGTGTTTTTATATGATAACTTAGAATTTATTTGAATTAAACTGTGAATTGTGATAGGTAATTATTAATTTTGAGTTGTTTAAGGTTTTAATTAGTTTTTCTTGTAAGTAAATGATTATGATTAATATAACGCTTCAATATAGTTTATTGTTTAAATAATAATATATGTATAAACTCTTAATCACCTGGGTCTTTTTAAACCGACTTCAAAAAAGGAGGGAGTTCTAATTTTTTTAAATGCTTGTTATCTCAGAACTCCGTCATTTATGAAGCGATTGATTATATTTTCAATATTGAAAGAACATACTTTCAACTCGGTCCCATAATTTTTTATTCATAATCGGTTTAGTAGTTTGGGTGTTAAATCAAAATAACTTGGGTGGGGGGGAATATGTCACCCAAGTAACCGAGATTTATAATTTTTTTATTGATAATAAAATTATTTCTAAGCAGGAAGATGAACACTGGAACATAAGCAAGCATTAAAAGAAAAAGAGTAAGTAAGTACAATAGTTTTAATGTAGAAAAACTCAATTTAGTGATTTCAATTTGAAAGACAAGCAAACTTGCAAACTTTCGCATTTACATTAAGTGTGATGCAGGATGCTAGTAGGTCAATGAACTTTTTATCGATCTCTCATTTTATGGCTCCCGTATCGGCGTTTGCAATGTTTAAATGCCAAGCTAGTTAATTTCTACAATCACAGTTATACTCTTTTATGTTCACTCGCCGCTTAAAGAATTTCAAGTGAAATTAAATATCAAGTTTTGAATTTGTTTTACATTGCTGACTGACTTTTTATAAAAGAATGTTTAAACTATAATTCATATATACATACATTACAAATATTATGAACTAGCTGACCTGACAGACGTTGATCTGTCAAACACGCAAAGTTAAAATTGTAAATCTTATTTTTTTACACCTTGGGTTACATTATTGCAGTTTTAGTAAGGATCCTTAATTTTTTTGTAAATATAATATAGCCTATGTTACCCGCGGATAGTTTAGCTTCCCAACAGTCAAAGAATTTTTCAAATCGGTTCAGTAGTTTCGGAGCCTATTCAATGCAAACAAACAAAGAATAAAATCTTTCCTTTTTATAATATTAGTCTAGAAAAATGTTTAATGATAATATTATAATTTATTTTGGCAAAGGACTAATTTTTTTTCGTTCTATAAGTACTAACTCTGTTTTGTTCCTCAATCATGCTGAACATCACTTCTGATATTCAGTTTTTTATTATATTTAGATAAGTACCTGTATACACCACCCTGGGACTTTCTTTCTCCTTCCCGGAAGAAGAGCATGTTCCCGGAATCCAGAACTATCGTATCCTGTCCCTCTCGTCGGATTTCAGATAGTCCTATGATGTCCCATCGTATTTTGCTCAATTCTTCCTCCAGCTCGACAATCTTCTCGTCGGTCCGCAGTGTGCGAACATTGTGCGTTACCAGGGCCAAATTATGTTGGGGGTGGTAGCGGGGCAACTGCCGGAGATTCTTAGCACCCCTTGCTCCTCCGTTACCTGGCCCGCTACCTTGGCCAGGGATAGAGGAGCTGCCGGGGACTGGGGGCCGTGATATTATTTGACTGTCATGGGGGGGGGGGGGGTTAATCCCCACGCTTGGCAGTTGGCAGGCGGCTTGGGGATAGCAGAAGGATCACCATTAAATTAGGAGGATGCTGCTGCCCATCCTCTGGTGGTTCTGGTCACAGTTTTAGGACATACCCGGGTCCGTTTATAATTATTACTAGTAAATTTTCTGAATTATTACATAGGGATGACCTTTAAAAATAATTTATCGATCACAATTTTATCGATAAAAGTACAACTTGGCCCACTCTTGCATAAGATCACACATGCAAACCAGCTGAATGCTCCCATGGCGTGTTCAGGAAAAACTAGCGCTAAGCAGTTGCACGTTGGACCAGTTGGATTCCACTCACAAATCATATAGTTGTATGTTTCCATTCCCGGATAACATCGTTTATAGTCTAGTACCTAGTCTAGATACTTGCTTGTCGTGTAGGCATAAACATATTCATAGCGAACTGCCCCCGCAGTTGCACAGGAACTGATATTTTCCGGGATAAAACATAGTGTTACCTGTCGACTCGTTTTACTAGCTTATACAGCGTTTATTTTGTACAGTAAGAGAGTGAAAAAGACTTTCATGGACAAAGAAGACATTTACATCGATGTTCATCGACAACTAAACTGCGGAAATCTGCAACTAGGAGTAGAGACTCGTGGGAGCAAGCTAATTTTTACTAGCTTATACAGCGTTTATTTTGTACAGTAAGAGAGTGAAATATACTTTCATCGACAACAAAACTGCGGAAATCTGCACTAGGAATAGAGACTCATGGAGCAAGATTTTTTTACTAGCTTATACAGCGTTTATTTTGTACAGTAAGAGAGTGAAAAAGATTTTCATAGACAACAAAACTGCAGAAATCTGCGCTAAGAGTAGGAAATCGTGGGAGCAAGACAATTTTTACTAGCTTATAATTATATACAGCGTTTATTTTGTACAGTAAGAGAGTGAAAAGACTTTCATCGACAATAAAACTGCTGAAATCTGCATTAGGAGTAGGAAATTGTGGGAGCAAGTAAATTTTACTAGCTTATAATTATATACAGCGTTTATTTTGTACAGTAAGAGAATGAAAAAGACATTCATCGACAATAAAACTGCGGAAATCTTCACAAGGAGTAGGGACTCATGGGAGCAAGACAATTTTTACTAGCTTATACAGCGTTTATTTTCTATGTATAAGGGCGGCACTGGTGCGTACCTGCATACTTACCCTTTTATGCATATTTAACGGTAAATCCATACTAGGTGCAGGATAGCCACTTAGCTATCCCTACTCCTAGTGCGGATTTTCCCTTAAGTCAAAATGACCCGGGCGTAGGCAAAAAACATCAAGGAAAACGATTTACAATATTATAAGGCACCTATTTGTCTGCCTTTGTAAAGATTTGCATTGTAAAAACAAGTTTCTGAGCGTATAAAAAGTAATAACTTATTTGGTCCGAGTATTGGCTACTGAGAATATCCATTGCGTAATCTTCAAAAACATATTAGGATGCTGTTTAATCATGCAAACGTTTTTTTAAATAAATTCTAACTAAATTTACTAACTGCATGTCAAAGATGCAATTTTTTTCCGGACTAGTGCCTTTATTAACTAAACAAAATACAAGCTAAAACTAAAACTACGAATACAGTTAGACCGCCCATAGACCGTTGAAGGTCTAAAAGACGATTGTATATCAAAAATAATGTCAGCGATGAGGTTTTACAAATAGAGTAATTTTAAGTAATATATACGTCATCATCATCATCATCATCAGCCAGAAGACGTCCACTGCTGAACATAGGCCTCCCCCTTTAACCTCCACACTGAACGACAGCCTGCCTTTTGCATCCACTGGACGCCCGTGACTCTCACTATGTCGTCGGTCCATCTAGTGGGAGGCCTACCTACGCTGCGTCTATATGCTGCGATATATAAGTATTAGAATGTACGGTTTATATTATAACTATCACATTATTCAATATTGCACGCCCCGCCTTCTACCTTCTGTATGAATCCTCTCCATCTTAAGGTTGCCTGGAAGAGGTCGCTCTTAGCGATAAGGCCGCCGATTGTTGCACTCGTTTTTAAAGCTGTTTTATCGTGCGTTTGAAATTTGTGGTGTGAACAATAAAGAGTTTATCTATCTATCTAGAGACGTCATACTCATTGAAAAAGCACTAAAGATATGGTGCTATTTTATTATATAGAGCTACCTACATAGGACCCATAGAACTGTACAGCATTTCGAATAAACGAAATTACCAGTTATAACTTGGTAATGAATAGAAATTTATCACCAACTCGCTCTTGGCCATTATTTCTTATTTGTTGTTATACTTTAGAGTGTGTACTATAATTATGCCAAGTTTGGCGCTTGTACATATTACCGTTTTCATATTAGAGCTAATACAATAATACGTTACGTTAATACGTTAGGTATGGACGAATCCCCTTTCGTTTTAACTTTTTGACTTTTTAATTATTTGCTAGTTGATCCGCCATAACATTACATATTCTGTGAAAATTTCAACTGGTTATCTATTACGGTTCGGACAGACATATAGACAGACATCGTAGGGTAAGTAATAGGGTCCCGTTGTTGCCCTTTGGGTACGGAATCCTAAAAAGTTTTAAGTAAAACTGTAACAATCCTACACGACATTCCAGCAACTTAGTTGTGTATTGATAAAATGTTTTACAAGCCATTTTCCTTGTAAATAAGTAAGAACGTCTTGTTTTATTGTAATAAACACAGCCTTTGTGTTCTATAACAAAGGTTACAATATTTAGCATAGGTGCTTGACCGTAAAAAACAAATACATTTTCAGAATAATAATATCGATAACAAATTCGCTATTCATATTGAAAAAAATATATATTTGCATCTCTATTTAGGTTTTAAAATCGATAACAAGATTGTTTTTTTAAAACTGTCAAACTATTATTTTTTAATTTTGTCTCCTCACTTTTTATTATAGGTTATTTTAGATACAATTTTCCTTGTTTATTCTACTTTTGCAATAAATAAACCTAAACAGCAATGGCATATGATTCAGAATAAGTTTCCTTTCTTTTGTAAACTATACATTGTTACTTTAACACAGTTATATTACTCTCAAGTAAAGCGTAAAGAGCAATGGTTGAGGAAATGTTTGATATTTCGAGTGTAGTGAACTTTATATTCTAGGGTGGGGACAGTGATTCATGCTAGAGAATGCATCTCGAGGTTTTATAACATTTGTTTTCTATCTAATCTAAGCTATTTTAAGCTTCTAATTTAAATATTTGTTTAAGTTTAGTTGAACAGTGTTTAATGTCCTAGTTTAAGGTTATTAATGTTTTAACTTGTTTGTTTAGTAAACTTTTGAAAAAAAAAAAAAAAAAAATTTTTTTTTGTTAACGTACCTCAAAATATCGTAACGAATTATACAATTCTAATCGTTGCACTAAAAATGTGGATTTAAGTTACTGAATCATTTATGATATGTATTAATAATTGCTGTATGTACCTATATAAAAAACAATCGCCTGCATCAAATATGCCCTCATGAAAGTACAGCCGAATCAGGGGTGTGTTGTATAATTTATTAGCGCAGCCAAAGGAATCTAAATATGTAACATACATACTATATGAAAGTAAATTATTTATAATGTGGAATGGAATGACCTTTTGTGGCATTTCCGAGTAAATAACATGAGGTTCTACAAAAAGACTATCTGTAGAATCTTTAAAGGTCGGCAAAGTATCTGTGATGATGTTACCGGTGTCCATAGACGGTGATCGTTTACCACCAGACACATCTATGCTTCGATCAAAAAATCATTTTCGATGCATCTATGGCATAAAAAAAAGTAGATAAAAACGAAACTGTTTTTTTTTTTTTTTTTTTTTTTTTTTTTCCAACTTAGAACTGTCATTACAGGTTATATAACCTAATGCGATAGAGTAGCAAATTTTCATTTTATCAACAACATTGTGACAATAACACTAAATTATTTAATAACATAAAACCTTTAAAGCTATTTTTGTAAATTCACTCAGAGCACAACTAAATAGGTCTATTTCAACGGCAATGACGTTGAGAGTGCGAAGTGCTCGTGTAAAAGGTGCCTCCTGCAGAAGATTTGTTCGCGCGCGTGGCACTGATATCAGTTTTGGCAATCTTCGCCGCCCCACATACCTATCAGGAACGCAAAAATATAACTGTTTCAGTATATCCGGATTGTGCACCCGATGTTAGTTTTTTTTTTGCACACACGGTCATCTGACCCCAAACTAAGCAAAGCTTGTAATATGGCTGCCAGAAACTGATATACGTACATATATATTTTTAAATACATACTTAAATAGATATTAACACCCAGACATAGAACAAACACAAATGTTCATCACACAAATGTTTGTCCTAGATGGGAATCGAACCCACGCCCCCAAGCACAGAAGATAGGTTCACTACCAACTGAGCCACCGGGGCAGTCTTACTAAATTACACCAAAGCTTATCTTATTTTTAGACCAATCCCAGTATGGCATGGTAATTTCGTTTTAAGACCACTGCCCCACTTTTCCGCGGTTAAACCATTAAACTTAGAACGTAAACTGACGCAACTATCTACTTACACGTTTAAGTTAACTTTTACATAACTTCAATTTGTACGTTTACTGCATACATACAAAATGGTGAGTGTGAGTTTGTTGAGTAAGGCCCTTATGGTTACGGCTTACGACGTTTTATGGCCGGAAATGAGTAGCTAAAGACTTTTCTCTAATAACACTTTAGAGTTTTTGTATCACAATATTATAAATTCCAAAATTACGGTTGAGGTTTTGTGCGCCAACGTGAAAAAAACATGTCACCTCATTGAGTGTTTATGTGAGGTAAAACAAATATTTTCATGATATTTCCAAAATTCCATAAAATCCTCTAGTGTAATGTCTCATGACTTTGACTTAACCGTGACTTAGTTTGCTCGACTCTGGCTGGGACTATGACTTGTTTGACGATATTTAATAAAACTTTAATATTATTTTGACATTTGTTGTTGTTTTTTTCCCGGGCAAGTGCTTATATTAACTAAGCAAAATACAAACTAAAACTACAAATATAGTTAAGACTGCCCATAGACCGTTGAAGGTCTAAAGACAATCCAAATGCTCAAGCCCACTATATATATATATTATTATTTAATACTTGACACTGGTAATGCACAAGACGTGTTATGCCAAAATCTTATCAAGAGGAAAGAAAAAAAAAACAGCTTGTCAGTGTCTTGGCCAATTGACCGTTATTTATAATTTGTTAAGGAAGTAGCATGTATCAAGGCAACGGGCATGGTATACCTTATATCTCAAAAAAATAAAAACGTATAAAACAGCACATAAAACACAGTAGGTTATAATTATTTTCAAATATTATCATTCATTTATGTCAATGTCAAATAATTTAATTGGAGCGCGACGACTGGGGCCACAATTATGATGCACTGTGATCTTTTAACATAATTATATGAAAATGATACGTGTAGTTAAAGTATAGGGCGTATAATATATATCTGATTTTTCTTTTTAATACAAATGAGCAGCAAAACAAGAAAGTCTATTGCTTAATGCACCATAGCTACAGTTGCAGTGCAGAATCTTTCAAATCAAATCAAATCATTTATTTGCTAGAATACATAGAATTACTTTGAGGTCTTAAGATTATTTTTTGTACATAGTATTCAATCTGCATGCAGACGTGCAAATGTTCTTAAGGCTGGGTATAAGGCCAGAAAAATTTCTGATTTCACCCGCGCGTCTCGCATCACCCGCATTAGTGTGAAACACAACCACGGCAGCGCGGCAGTCGCGCGCAGCTAAAGTGTACACAACTCGCGCACTCGACCTTGTAAAGCGGCAAGGAGCAATAACACACAGGATAAGCATAGTGTTGGTGTACTTGGTGTTTTGGCGATTAGCTGAGTTCGGTCGCGGCGCGCAGAACCGTAAATTGTTTATTTCACTTTTCAAAATTGTATTTGTAATTTATTTTTAGGTTTTCTACAATATAAAAATAATAAAGTATATAAATTAAATTGAAATAACCTAAATAAAACTAAACTGAACTATGCTATGCTATGCTTTGCTAGGTTGAACTTGCCGGGATAAGACCAAAAAACCCAAAAACCTCCTGGCACGAGGTACCCGATCCCGGGTCATATATCCTAAACCAGACCTTTAACCCAAAAAAAATTACAAAAAAATATTTAGATTTTTACTTTTGAAATCAGTGAGAAATACATTTAAATAGAAATAAAGAAGGGTGAAAACCACCCCCTACCACGCCCAAATTTTGGCTCGAGGTAGTCAAGCTCATTTTAAATTTTAGTAAATTTTTTTCAGATTTTTTAAGGCTGTGGTTTAGGAAATATAACTAGTTCTAGTTTTTAGTTTATATTATAGTCTAAGTTAGGTCTTAAGATTTTGACGACCTGAAATACCCGGCTCCTCAAACATTTTGTCCCAGGTCAATCCAGGCAAGAATAGTTAGCTTCACTGGCTATCCAACGATAGGTCATTTAGTATTTTAAGACTCGTAGGTACATAGTAACTTGAGTTACTAAGTAGCGAGGCGGACCCTAAATACCCGATTTTTTGAAGGTCCATAACTTTGGACACAAAGGTCCAATCAAAAATCTGACGTCATAGGCATCATTTTTTCTGGCAGACGAAGACGTTAAACTCAAAAACTCGGCTTTAGGACCTAACCCTAAAAACCCCAAATTGGGTTTGAAATTACGTAACCGGAATTTCATGTTAAAAATAACAAAAAAATTCAACACAAAAAATTCAGTGGTGTAATAAATAGACTATATTTATTTTTTTGGCTTTCTACTCTCACAATTTCAGGAAATAAATAATATTAAAAAAAAAAAAATGTGTTTATTTAGTTGGTAGGCATAAATAATAATAAAATAGAAACACAGTAAACACACGTGTGTAGAAAATAAAAAGACGCGTCTGATAAGCCCCAATTCGGCTATTTTTGTGCAAAGAATGCCTTTCAAAATATTAAAGCGCAAAAATCCGGAAAATTTTCGTAATTTTTTTCAAAAACCATCGATTATCTCAGAAACAGTACGTATGAGGTCATTTTTGTAAAAATGCTATGTATCTATATAATATATCTATGCTATGCTATGCTATGCTATGCTATGCTGTGCTGTGCTATGCTATGCTATGCTATGCTATGCTATGCTATGCTATGCTATGCTATGCTATGCTATGCTATGCTATGCTATGCTATGCTATGCTATGCTATGCTATGCTATGCTATGCTATGCTATGCTATGCTATGCTATGCTATACTATACTATACTATACTTTGCTATACTATACTATACTTTGCTATACTATACTTTGCTATACTAAGCTATGCTATGCTATGCTATGCTATGCTATGCTATGCTATGCTATGCTATGCTATGCTATGCTATGCTATGCTATGCTATGCTAGGCTATGCTATACTATACTATACTATACTTTGCTATACTATACTATACTTTGCTATACTATACTTTGCTATACTAAGCTATTCTATGCTATGCTATACTATACTATGCTATGCTATGCTATGCTATGCTATGCTATGCTATGCTATGCTATGCTATGCTATGCTATGCTATGCTATGCTATGCTATGCTATACTATGCTTTGCTATACTATACTATACTATACTATACCATACTATACTATACTATACTATACCATACCATACCATACCATACCATACCATACCATACCATACCATACCATACCATACCATACCATACCATACCATACCATACCATACCATACCATACCATACCATACCATACCATACCATACCATACCATACCATACCATACCATACCATACCATACCATACCATACCATACCATACCATACCATACCATACCATACCATACCATACCATACCATACCATACCATACCATACCATACCATACCATACCATACCATACCATACCATACCATACCATACCATACCATACCATACCATACCATACCATACCATACCATACCATACCATACCATACCATACCATACCATACCATACCATACCATACCATACCATACCATACCATACCATACCATACCATACCATACCATACCATACCATACCATACCATACCATACCATACCATACCATACCATACCATACCATACCATACCATACCATACCATACCATACCATACCATACCATACCATACCATACCATACCATACCATACCATACCATACCATACCATACCATACCATACCATACCATACCATACCATACCATACCATACCATACCATACCATACCATACCATACCATACCATACCATACCATACCATACCATACCATACCATACCATACCATACCATACCATACCATACCATACCATACCATACCATACCATACCATACCATACCATACCATACCATACCATACCATACCATACCATACCATACCATACCATACCATACCATACCATACCATACCATACCATACCATACCATACCATACCATACCATACCATACCATACCATACCATACCATACCATACCATACCATACCATACCATACCATACCATACCATACCATACCATACCATACCATACCATACCATACCATACCATACCATACCATACCATACCATACCATACCATACCATACCATACCATACCATACCATACCATACCATACCATACCATACCATACCATACCATACCATACCATACCATACCATACCATACCATACCATACCATACCATACCATACCATACCATACCATACCATACCATACCATACCATACCATACCATACCATACCATACCATACCATACCATACCATACCATACCATACCATACCATACCATACCATACCATACCATACCATACCATACCATACCATACCATACCATACCATACCATACCATACCATACCATACTATACTCTACTATACTATACTATACTTTGCTATACTATACTTTGCTATACTATACTATACTATACTATACTATACTATACTATACTATACTTTGCTATACTATACTATACTTTGCTATACTATACTATACTATACTATACTATACTATACTATACTATACTATACTATACTATACTATACTATACTATACTATACTATACTTTACTATACTATACTTTGCTATACTATACTATACTATACTATACTATACTATACTATACTATACTATACTATACTATACTATACTATACTATACTATACTATACTATACTATACTATACTATACTATACTATACTATACTATACTATACTATACTATACTATACTATACTATACTATACTATACTATACTATACTATACTATACTATACTATACTATACTATACTATACTATACTATACTATACTATACTATACTATACTATACTATACTATACTATACTATACTATACTATACTATACTATACTATACTATACTATACTATACTATACTATACTATACTATACTATACTATACTATACTATACTATACTATACTTTGCTATACTATACTTTGCTATACTATACTATACTATACTATACTATGCTATACTTTGCTATACTAAGCTATGCTATGCTATGCTATGCTATGCTATGCTATGCTATGCTATGCTATGCTATGCTATGCTATGCTATGCTATGCTATGCTATGCTATGCTATGCTATGCTATGCTATGCTATGCTATGCTATGCTATGCTATGCTATGCTATGCTATACTATACTATACTATACTAAAATAAACGAAACACGCGAAAGCCCGTTGGTCCAGTTGGTAGTGAACCTACCTTCTGAGCTTGGAGGCGTGGGTTCGATTCCCACCTAGGACAAACAGTTATGTGATGAACGTTTGTGTTTGTTCTATACCTGGTTGTTAATAACTATAATCTATTTAAGTATATATGAATTATTTAATTAAATTTCATTTAATTTATGAAATTATTAATTAAAAAAAAAAAATGTTAATTATTATTATTATTTTTTATTCAACGAAAATTATATTTTACTTAATAATTTTGATTTTTAGTAGTCTTTCTGACTGTCTCTCTCTCTCTTTCTCTCTCCACACGAAACACTTAGACTCTTGTAACTATATTACCGAGCGTACATAATAATAGATGCCCTAATGATAGATGGCCTAGTCGTATCCATAATTATTAATACCTGTAATTTTTTCATAGTAGCTTTACCTAGTCTGTGCTCTAGGTCATTGGCAACACTTGGTTGCCGCATCAAATGGTCGCGTTCAAGCCATAGATTTTTTATGTTATCCATTGTTTGAAAATACAGTAGGTGTTGATATAATCGCACTCGGAAGATAAATCTAGGCGAATAGCAAGCGCGTGCGTCCTTCCCCGTTGGAGCATAGTGTGGTACTGAGGTTGAACGGAGCATGTTTCGCCATTTAGATGCAAAGCGCAACAGAATAAGGTTGAATATCGGACTTGCCGTTTGACCGAATAGTTGCTTAGAACTAAAGGACGTAAGTCTCAAATCGAATATAATTTATTATGAGAGTACTAATTAATCTAGGTAAATTTTGTCTTAGCACTGGAAAACAAACTATATTTTCCTTCGATGAGTATTTATTTTAGATATGTGACTGAAGTTCTATCCAAGAAAAAATCAAAAAAATCAGCAAAAAGGCACCTTTTTGAAAACAATAAAGTATCGAGTAAATATCTCGCTATTATGTTTCTGTCTTAGTGCCGGAAAGAAAATGAATTGAAAAATCACATATATCAAATATTACGTTGATAGGATATTTGGTTTAGTTAGAATATCATGGCAAATTAGCATAAAATTTCGGAGGCCCCCTCTTAAGCTAGATATATATTTATTTTATTGTTAGTTAGGTATATATTTTACGAAGTATTATTATATATTATTATCTTATTAAATTATATTATATTAAAAATTCCATAAATTCCTTAATACTATAAAAACAATTCTTAATTAGCCAATCAGTTAATACTTTTTTAAATTTATTACCGTCCAAATTTTTTTATTCATTTGGTAGTTTATAATAAATTTGAATACAGAATGTTAATTTATCAAATTTTGCTCTGCTTTTACTGTGTTTGTGATATGTTTTTTTTAAATATATCGTAGCACTAAGGAATTATATTGTTATATTATTTATTATATTAATGCAATTAAAGAAAAGCCGCATTTATTAGCTAAAATATAAATTCTTAGATAATATAGATTTGTTTAGATTTATATTTTAGAGCTTTTTGAAACATTAAGTTTACTCAAGATACATTAACTCTAGTTTGAGACAAATTCTATAATTAGCAAACTGATAAATAATAAATATAACCTAATTCATCCTAATGAGGCCAGACATTTGACATCCGACCTTATCGATAACAAAACAAATGAATTCACTATCTGCCCCTCGCCAGATGAACATGTGCGGTCGATGCTGTTTTATCGATAAAATTATGCCTCGTGTCACACCACTAGCATCGTATTGCGTCGCAGAAATAGAAATGTGTATGCAATAAAATTAATTAACGTTAATAATTATTTACTTATAAGTGATGCGCAGTAGATTAAATCTTCGTTATTAGATAGGAATGTGAAAAAATTATCTATTAATAAGAAACTAGAATCAATGATGTTTTAAACTATCACGGTTGTTCACTAAAGTTATATGATTATTTACGGGATATTTACATTTTTTTCCCCACAACCTTACCACGGTAAATATCCCGAAAATAATCATATTTAACTTTAGAATTAATGAGTACTTTACTTACCGCTGTTTGCTTTTAGTACAATAAGTTGTTAATAAATCTAATAGTTATTATTTTTAGTGTATGGTATATTTTATTTGTTTAGTATTTTCGCAGTTATGATTTTATTCGACAACAAACATTTTAATGGCATTCTAATATTTTTTTCGCATAGGCTTAACTTTAATAAACTATTACCTATGTCTACTTAATTAGTTCAACAGAAGGAAATTTGGTGCCTAAAAGCTTATCAACAATTTCGAGATTTATCAACAATCTTGTTCCATTTATTGAAATTTCGTCGTAATATTCATAATAATTAGATATAATTAATTGTGTCGTTGGCTCTAATTATCTATAATTATGTCACAGATAAGCAAATAACTAATTAAACGTCAGATGCATCTGATGGATGTACAGTGCTACATCTATCTATCTAATATTATAAAGAAGAAAGATTTGATTGTTAGTTTGCATTGAATAGGCTCCGAAACTACTGGGAACCTACACTATCCCCGGGTAACATAGGCTACATTATATTTAAAAAAAAATAGGGTTCCTTACCAAAACGGACAACGTCTGTCAGTTCAGCTAGTCTTATAATAAACGTGGCTAAAAGCGGAACCACCAGCTATATTATTTTCAACCGACTTAAAAAAAGATGTTCACAATTCGACTGTTTTTTTACGCAATATGAAATCTTCTTTGCTTTAAAACCTATTTGAATGATTATTTTTTATTCAATAATATTTCGAGAGTGGCCCTCATTTTTCAATTCAAATTCTAAGTGTGGAAATTTACGGCAACTCCCGTTTAATACGGCAAATTCCCGTGATGCCAGTTTTTTGCAAAAAAAAAACTTTCTAGTAGTAGGTAGAGGAAAATATAGCAACAGCGCTCTGTCAACGTCCCATTCTTTATTAAAAGCCATATGACACTGAGAATCTAGATCGATCAAGCCAACTGAGAAGCGACGCCGCAAACAAGATGCTTTTCAGTCTGTGACCTCTGCCACAGATAATATAGTAACTGCGTCTGCCTGAATCAATCCGTGCCAGTCACCGACTCATTTGATCTGCACAAATTAGAGGAGAGCAGATGGATATTTTAGAAAAAAAATATTGTACCCGGCTGTCCGAGACGGGGCTTTTGTTGTCGAGCATTTTATTTAAATAAAGATATATATGTATATATTTCAAAATAAAGATAGATAACATTTTATTACATTACATTATCCCTCATTATGCAGCGCTGCTAACAGCATTTTATAATAAGACATTTTTAAACAATGTTAGTTGCGCTCCGCGGTTTTACCCGCGCGGACATTTCCTGAAGAACTGTTCGACTCTCCAACCTTTCAACTACCTCTATGCACGTCAATCCGTTCCTCTGTTGCTGTGTTAGAAAAAGACAAACAAACCAATATATACACTTTTGCATATATAATATTAATACTATTGTAATTTTATTAATAAATGGTTTAAAAATATTCCAATAGATTAAATCTTTTTTTTTATGGCCTTGTCAAAAAATTGGTTCGCCGCCTAACTGGCCCGTATTATCGATATTAAACATCGATACGCGAAAGAAAACCCTAAAAACGGCTCATCCGACCTGTCAATCTATCGCTACTTCCTCTGTGCCATAATGTTTGACCCTTGTCCCAATTGGTCCCAAATGTTTGGGTATAAAAGCTGACCTCTGACTGGCGACATCGAGGGGACCTATATTTAGGTTCATTGTGGAGATATAGGGCATTTCGAATTTATAAGCATAATTATGTCACACGTGCACACTGGAAAAAATTGCAGAATAGTTAATTTATAAAAAGAGGTCTCTATGATTAATGAGGTACGATATACTTTTCTAACCATAACAAAGAAATAAAAAAAATAACCTAACTAAAAAAGTTACGAAATTTTTAAAACAGGCGTTGAGTATTATCATAGAGAAATATACTATACTAGAGTTATTATTAAAAAAATTAGGCCCATAACATTGTTCAACATAATTTAGCATAATTATTTATTGATCACGTTCGAAACTAATTTCAATAACGTCATCATGTTATATGCATTGATTTCAATGTATAGAATACATAAAATATTAACATATTGTCAAAATTATAGTACGTACACTAGCGACCCGCCCGCCCGGTTTCGCACGGGTGTAATTTACGTGCGAAGCCGGGGCGGGTCGCTAGTTATACATAAACCTTCCTTGAAAATGTATCTAACTGATGGTGAAAACCACATCAAAATCCGTAGCGTGGTTTAGGAGGAGTTAGCGGCCATACAGACATACATACAGACAGACGTGGAATGCGACTTCAATTTATACTATGTAGAGAGAGATAGGGATAGAGATATATCAAAAAGATTTTTAGATAAAGAGTCAGTCATAAAAACTAAACAATCCCGTGTTTATGGCACGTAGTGGTGTGGTAGTGGTGCCAGATGCAATTAAAATTTATCGGCAAATTGCGGTTCTCAGTTCTCACGGCTGAGCACGGTACAAATGGTACAATAGAATATTTTCACACTGTATGAAATAAAGTTCTCGAGTAGATTTTATTCAGATATTATTATATGTAAGTAGTTGCAGTTTAAATTATTTCTGGTTTCTGATCATAGTAAACAATAGGAAATTAATTGCACAAGCAGCGCCGCGCCGCGGAATTAATATTTTTACCGGTATCAAAAATAGTCTGTGTTATTTAGAATACAAGCTATTGATACCAATTTTCATTCCATACAGTTCAGCTGTTACGGAGTTGAGTGTGCCAAACATACACATTACACACTTATACACAAACGTTATTCTTCTTTATTTTATAGTGTGAAAGTGCGAATGTCATCAATCTATAAATCTAGTCTGATGTAATGTTATTCCCTAGGCGCAGTTGAGGCAGATTATAAATATAAACTGAAGTATATACGTTTTAACGAGGTCTGAGCGGCAATACAAACTCAAGTTAATTAGCTTGAGTGAACTCAGTCCGTCTTGTGTCTGGCAACGACGCACACGTACAATGAACACTTTTTGTGTATTTGAAATAATAAAAAAATGCCATGTTGTGTGTTTATAAAGTGAAATACTTATATTACTTACTTACTTATACTTATTATTACTTTAATTTTATTGTTTATTTCATTTCAATTAAATCATATTTATAGTAATTTCATATTAATTTCAAAATTTTAATATATTTAATTTAAAATTAATTAAATTAGTACAAATTGTTATAACGAATTTTTTGTAACAGATTTAATTACTTTTTGTTTCAGGTTAGGTTAATTTTGTTATTTTATTTAATTAATATTTAAATTCAGGTTAAGTTCAAATTAGAATCACAATTATCTATAGAGAAAATAGTTTAACCTAAATCCTTATTGTACTCGAAACGACGTAGAAGCGGAATTACACTAGAAATTCGACATATACAAATTAAAAATGGAATTCCGCAATGTAACGCCTGATTCAATCAACTTATATTAGGGTCCTATGTAGGTAGCTATAGTAAAATATCGTCATGTTGTGGTTCTTTTTATGAGTATATGTCTCTATTGGTATAACCTCATTGGGTTACACTGTTACTATAAATGCGAAAGTAGCTCTCTCTGTGTACCAGTTACCTTTTGGAACATTTAAACCGATTTTGATAAAATTTGACAAGCGAGATAAATTGCAGGCAAAACTGCGAGTGTAGCTAGTATCTAATAAAATACCTGGATGAAGCCTACTGGCATCGTAGAAATAGACTGTTCAATACTCAAAGAGGTTTCAATTTTAATTAACATTGTGTATACGCCTTATACAATTTTAAGTAAAAAAGTTTGCATAGAGATAACAATCTAAATTACTAGCCATTCAATACAAAAATATATTTTAATTGCAAAGGCAAACGTTTGAAATATTCATTAAGGAGTCACATTGGAATAAAAAGTCTAGGCACCATTTGTTTTTGCTTTGGGTTTTAGAATTGCTAATAATGGCGAATTGACGACCTCTTCTTGGAAAATTATACTTTTGCTAATAAGACGGAATTTTTGACCAAAAAATTACTGACAGTAAAAAACTCTAAGAAAAGGAAAATATAATTAAACATTAATATAACGAAATAAGGATGCCATTAACTCGAACACGAAAAACCCCTGTGTATAATATATTATGTACCTACGCCAAATAAAAAAAAAGATATCACAGCAACAGTTAAAAGCTAACCCAACGCTGTACTTTTATTATTTACTAGCGGTCCGCCCCAGCTTCGCACGGGTATAGATTATAGCCTATGTCACCCGGGGATAGTGTAGCTTCCAGTCAGTGGAAGAATTTTTCAAAATCGGTTCAGTAGTTTTGGAGCCTATTCAATGCAAACAAACAAACAAACAATCAAATCTTTCCTCTTTATAATATTAGTATAGATTGTATGCCAGAAGGCTAAGACGGAGCTCTGTCTATAAAAATAGTAGAAGGCTAGAATGCTTCCTCCCCGTCATGACCTACGCCTCCGTGGCGTTCGCCCACGCCTCCCGCATCGATCTGGACAAGCTGCAGGTCATTCAAAATCGCTTCATACGCAGAGCGGTCGGCGCTAGCTGGTATATGCGAAACGCCGATCTGCACTGCGATGTTGAACTCCCATCTATGATTCAATACATTAAGTATAGCTCCAGCCGCTACTTTGACGCGGCGCCTCATCACCCAAATCCTCTTGTAGTTAAAGCTTCCAACTACTCAACAGACGTGACAGACCCTCCTCCTCTACGTAGACGCCCTAGAGACATCTTGGGCGACCCGGACGACCCCATCGCCGTCGTCACAGCGGCGGCGCTGGGGTCGCCCGATCCGACTGCTCCTAGCAATAGGAAATATTCAGTCTTTGGTACAGGCGTCGGTTACCAGAGGCACACACACACACAGCGATCCCGCCGGCGGCATCGTAGACCCTCGGGATCTGTCAGAAGATCGGTTAGATTCTCTCCAAATAATCATTCAGTTCAACAAACCACTAGGGCTCCAGGGCACACCCCTTCTGGGGTGCCTGGGCAAGTCTGATTCCCACCCCCGGCGACGGCCCAAGCCGAGGTTCGTACCTTCGAGGTGCCCTTGTGCTAGTCGCCCAAAAACTTAAACCATCAAGTTATGCCGAACGCACTCTGCGTTCGCTAACTAGTCCGGTCCATCTGTAGAGGCCAAAAGGCCAACATTACAAGTCAATATCAAAAAAAAAAAAAAAAAAAGAATGCTTCCTCCGATTTTAATCTTAACAAATGTAATTTGGTTAGATTGATACAGAGGAAGCGACATTGATGTTTTGATGAGCAGTTAAATGTTTCTCATAACATAACTAACATAATAGATCAAAGAAAATTAAATAAAATACAATGTAAAGCTAAATAGAAACTCTTTATTGTGCACACCAGAAATAAAACCTATAATGAATTTAACGTTTCCTTGAGTGATCTGGATGTATTTAATGATTATTTATATGTTTTTAAAAACAAAATAGTAAAGTCTCTAACTAAAGACAAATAATATTAAGAATATCATATAATTATGTTATTTGATTATATAGTTTTAGAGTCTAACCACTTTTTTGGCGAATGTTGTATACGCCTGTAAAAGGTGTTCATATCAGATCTATGTATGTATATATTTTTTTTTGTATTTTTTTAAGAATGTGTAATAATATTATGTTCACTGTTGGCGTATCTCTATCAATAAATAAATAAAATAAAAATTACAATGACATGATGAGCTAGATGTCAAACATAGACATGGAAAAAAATATATGAGGAAGATAATGATTTCTTAGCTTTTCGCGATTATTACACATTGAAATTTAATTATTTTAACGGACTTTATCGCGTTCATTTCACATTAATTCGTCACGTTTTGAAAATCCGTATAGGCGAAAACAGAATACATACAACAAAAAAGCGAAGCCAAAATAAAATTCAATTATAAAAGCATGTATATTTGCAAAAAAGCTAATTTATATGAAATACTAGCTGCGCCTCGCGGTTTCACCCGCGTAGTGATGAAAAATGGTGATGATGATGATGATGATAAAAAGTATCCTATGTCCGTCTCCTGGTTTTAAGCTCCCCACCAATTTTCAGCCAAACCGGTTCAGCCGTTCTTGAGTTATAAATAGTGTAACTAACACGACTTTCTTTTATATAATTTAAGATATAATCTATACATATAAAAGATTGAATTTTACCTAAATTTATATGATTATTTACGAGGGATATGTTTTATTTTATTTCGGAAGCTCATTCTACAATCTTACCACGATAAATATCCCATAAATAATTATATAAATTTAGTTAACATAACATGATAGTTTAAAACTGTGTTTTAATTTTACCTGCCTACATATTATACTGTGCCAATTTTAATTCTGTTCAAGTACATGACAGCGTATGCTACAATTGTTATGTTAATACATCAATCAAAATAGTACACACATAATAGTTAGCGGCATTAGATACTACAATGACCACCATACATGGGCGAAGGCTCAAGGCCAGCGTATGTATTGTATAAAAAGTAATGGATACCGCTATAAAAACAAGCCAGATACTCGTTCCTGGCAAAAAAACACACCTTCAAAATTCAATTACAATTTGCAATAAAAACATAAATAATGCTATTTTTGCTTAAAAAGTGAAACGCATTTTTTTCAAGCAATAAAATAACGTAACTATACACACTCTATATTTTTGTAAAAAATCTTTACTTTTCTTGCAATAATACTGCTAGGTAATAGGTTAACAGCAAAATTCTTAAACACTATTTTTAAATACTTAATAGGTATATAGGTACATATTAAAAAAACTAGTATACTCATATATCATACGGTAAATATTTTTATCGACAAAAATAATATCAAATCAATTTTATTCTAGCCAGCACTAGTTGTCGAAAACGTCAATATTGCCGCGTATTTTTTTACTTGTTTCAAATCAACCCGATTCGCAAGGCTTAGTGAATTTTGTACATTTAGCCCGGAGCTGCATAGGTACGTCTACTTATAATTTATGTTTCTACCGCAACATTTTGCGTCGGTCCTCGAAGACCTACGAGTCTAGCTAGACACTAGCCATCTCCGATCTGTGTCTAGGTCATTTGCTAACATGAGATGCTAATGCTAAAGAATAGGTATAAATAGAAACTAATAAAGGTACGTTTGACAATGAAAACATCTAGGAAAAGTATGTTCGATGAATTAATGATTTTGTTCGTAGTCGGATGCTGGGGCGAAGAGGTACCATCGAATATTAACATGCTTAAATACGTATCGAATTCCACACATAATTATTTCAATGTTTACATTCAAAGTTTGTATGGAATTTGATACGTATTTTACGCACCGGATTATATTTATTTCCGTCCAACGGCGACTTTTTTTTTTACATTCGGTATCTTTTAACTATTGAAACTTTTTAGTGATGCTTCCTTATAAAGAGGTTGAAAATTCCCAACCCAACCTCTTTGCGTACGTAGGCCTATTCAATCCTATTCTCAAGAACGAGGGCTGCATTTGGACCATTCTACTAAAAAAAAAACAAGATTACTAATAATGATAAATTGATGCCTAAACTACAGAATAAAAATAAAAGTACTAGTTTTATGAAATATTTATTGTTTGAATTGTTTGTCTTAGTATTGTGCAAGCTGCCAGTTATTCAATACAAAGAGATATGTGTAGGTCTTCTTTACTTTCGTAACTTGAGCTAAGTTATTCAAGTAACTCTAGAACCGTGTATAAAGTTACGTTTTTCGTATAAATATTAAAGGTAATCCTATTTCGTTGTGATGTTTAGTCGTGTAGGCAACCCGGATAAAGAGAAAAAGCTATACATAGGTACCTAGACCTACCTATACTTATAGACGTTTTTCATTTATAATAGGCATGATGACTAATATTTAATTTATTACAAATAACCGGCTTAGCGATTAATTTAACTAAATACATTACACATACTGAAAAAATAATTTGATTTGGCTGATAAATCTCTGAGATATGAGTGTTTAAAGTTTTAGGTGGGGATAGAGAGGGGATGCCCTTTCTCGCAAAGCGTGTGTTAGTATCGCATTTGTATGGCGCACCTGAGCCTTGACGTCACGGCTCAGTATAGTGCGCTCTTTGTCTAGCATGAAATTAAAATGCTTATATCTTATTTATTTTTGAACTAATTTTAATTTTGTTTTCGTTGATGTGCTCTATTTATGATCAGCTTTTTTATGAGGCAATAAAAAAATTATAGTCATCATGCCTATTGTTCTGTCTAGACCTTATAATAACTACCTGAGTAGTTATTCTAAGACACAGAAATAGTGAAAGAATAACTAAAATATAACTTCTATGTCTCGCTTTACTGTTCAAACGCACAATACTTTCATCCATTCGTCGTAAAAATGAGGAAAAAAAGCAATTCTCCCGTGCAAAAAGGTTAACTAGATATTCCAAGATGGCCGCTTGGCGCGAAAATGGCAAATCGTTTGAGGTTAAAAGTGAAAGAGAGCACGCCTACCATTGTGTTTTCATGAGAATGTCGCTAGCATCAATTATCTATATCGTGCGCAGAATGCCTACGTTGCGTTAAACGGCCGCTTTTTTCTTTGTTCACGAGTTTTTCTAGGTTACCTTATTACTTAATTATTTGAGTCACGGGGAATTGACACAAAATTTCATCCGACTACCTCACCCTAATGCTGAGTCAAATTACTGTTTAGGGGGTGGAATTGACGTTTTGGACTGGCTGGAATAATAGTTTGGAACCCGGGTTAGAATTACTTAGGTATCTACTTACCTCAAAGAATTAAGATCGATGACCTACCTCAACATTTCTATGTAATTTCTATGTAATTTTTTTCATTTCTCAGTAATATTCTTAATTCAGCTAACTTAAAAAAATAAATAGAATGCATGTCATTGCATACAAAAAATTAAAATTATCGTTACCTTTTTTACAATATTATATAGCATTATTTTTTATCGAATGGTTTTATACACAAACCGCGCATTGCCAAAAAATAAAAATAAACAGCCCATTGAAAAGTTCATAATACAGGGACGCAATAAGATGATGCTTGGGGGATCACAAGTCCAAGTCATAATCGCAATAGAAGGTCTGTCATACAAGGAAGTGCTAAATCAAATAACACACTTTTAAAAAAGTAAGCAGGCGGCTAACTTATTTGTATAAATGGCCAAATGAAGGTACTAACTATCTTCAGTGGGTGACTGTCAGTTTCGTTAGCAAAATACTATGGTGGCTCCCTCAATCGACTTCTACATATTATGTTAGTCGCTAGACAAGGACTATTTTTTGCTACGTTAACTTTGTTTGTACGGTACGTACTCATTAGTGTTATTAAATGCTGTTAATTTAAGATGCAGTTGAAGTTTTTACTGTCGACATCATTGCGCAATTTTTACGTGGTTTTTATCTTTCGGGAAATGTATTATTTTGTAATTTGTTTACCCCTTTCAAGGTGAAGACAACAATGGAATTTAACTTGGAAGAAACTTAATTATAATTTAACTTACATGACCTTTTACAGGGAAAACCAATTAGGTGAAGCTAGCAGCTAAACAATTACGAAAAGTATAGGACTAATGTATAGTACCTACCTATTATAATTGAGGTTTGACGCAGAATACCAAATCCTAAAACGGCCAATTCTACAAATTTATGTCTAATTCTCAAATAGACTAAAATTTAGAACAAAAAACAAACAAAAAACAACAACAATCAAATCGCTAATAAGTCAGTCAGGAATTTTGTTAAAAATATATATTAACATTATTAACAGTTGGTTAGTTAATATTTTATTATGCGAAATACAAATAATCGTTCTATAATAATTGTTGTGTAATTGTATTGCCCATTACGTACACAAAAAAAAAATGAAATTTGACAAGAAAATTGTGTATCAGGAAGTACTCAAATGACAGCTAGCCCTTTATTTTTCCTTACCTAACCTTTTTTCCAGGAAAATGTTGGAAAACTTGAAAACCGCGAGCAAGTTAATCATACCTGCAACCATTCATGAGCTAGCTAGTAATGATACCTACCAGATAGAAAAGTTAATTGCAGTCAGTCGGCTTTCTAGTTAGGGCGGTGGGGAAACGGCGTTGCGTGGACTTTACTTAGAATTAGCACAGAAGACAGAAATTGCTAGGAACTCGGTAGTAGATACTAAAATTTAAGACCGCTTTCTGGCCTGAGATATCTCTATTTCACATTATCATCATAAAAAAAACAATCACTTATAACGGATTTTACATACTAACATACCAAAACTTAAAAACTAGGTATACATACTTTATTATTGAAACTGACGTGGTTTTCACACATTTTATTTCACATTTTATGCGGTTGAAACTATAGTCGGAGTGACCGGCTTAATCTTACGTGAGTAATTCCCGTGTAACATAAATAAAACTAGGTATACTTTTTGCTTTTTGCGCTTTTTTTTTTGCTGTGCAGTGCAGTTAATCTATCAAAAAATAAAGAATTGGTTTTACCCAGGTTTTATCACAGTCAAATAAAACAATATTATTATGAATTGGTTTTACCCAACCACGTTACTGGACAAACTGCTACATTTTTCGCAGTAGATAGGACAGTAGATACTTAGGCTCTATTTTGAATCAATTGATGCATTCTGACAGGCGGGGATACTTACCACTATACTACCGAAGACCCGGGACCGAGGACCCGGGTATGTCCTAAAACTGCGACCAGAACCACCGGAGGATGGGCAGCAGCATCCTGTTAGTACACGGTGAACGTACTGCGATCTCCAAGCCGCCTGCCAAGCGTGGGGATTATGGCAACACCCCTCTCTAAGAGGGAGGCCTTGTTCAGCAGTGGACATTTAATGGCTGATGATGTGATGATGTGTGATGCATTCTGAATCATTTAACATGCACAATTGCAGATTATATACCTACCTATTTACAAGACTTCATACACTAATTTAATTTGATTTCGTGGTTCATTTTCTTTCTTTCTATAATATTATCTTTACTAGCCGTTGCCCGCAACTTTTGACGTGTAGAGTTTTATGAAAAACTATCATCCCCCTTTTGACCTCCTTAACTCAGCCCTTTTGCAAAGCTGCTGCTTTTCTTAGCGGACTCTTAAAGCATCTATGGTAACTGACATAGTTTTCGTAGATGAAATAGTTTTCGAGATTTCGTGATGAGTCAGTAAGTCAATTGGTCGGTATTTCGCTTTATAATCTACTATATAAAAATAAGTCGGGTTTTCGTTCCTGACGCTATAACTCCAGAACGCACGAACCGATTTCCACGGTTTTGCATTCGTTGGAAAGGTCTCGGGCTCCGTGAGGTTTATAGCGAAGTCATCTGGTGGCGAAACGGAGTTCGCCGGGTTTGCTAGTTATGTATATTTAAAACTTTGGTAGGAGGTAATTCTTAGAACAGTTAATAAAATTATTGGCATCAATAATTCAATTTTATTAAAGTTAAATCAATTACTATTCTCGGTCGCTCTGTGCCCAAAACATCGCAACTCCAAAGAGTCTATTCCCAAATGGTTGCAATTATCAATTTGGCAACGAACGTGGCGAATGCAAGTATCATTGCAGGTTGCATAACATGCACGAATAGCATGCGTAACAATTAACATGCGTTCGTAGGGTTGCCACTGCCGAGTTAAACGATTAGGTTACGTTACTCTAGCGGTTTTCATCTACATTTTTAACCTTCCTATTTTTAATTTTTATTTTGTGAGTGCGCGGTGAATTTGAGCACCATGTCAAACCAACTGTGCTTTTTTGGTGCAACAATATGCAATAAACTGTATTAATTGTGAAAAGTAAATAAATAAAAGAAAATAAAAAAAGAAACCGACTTTAAAAAAGATGGCTTTTTTTAAATTCAATAATAGGCAGCAAGCTCGAAGTCGCAGAGCGAGCTATGGAGAGGGCTATGCTCGGGGTTTCTCTACGAGATCGAATCAGAAATAAGGAGATCCGTAGACGAATGAAAGTCACCGATATAGCCCACCGGATTAGCAAATTGAAATGGCAGTGGGCAGGGCACATATCACGCAGAAGAGATGGCCGATGGGGCCGAAAGGTTCTAGAATGGAGACCACGCACCGGTAAGCGCAGCGTAGCACGTTTAGGTCGCTTATTTTGAAATATGATCAGCTAAAAATAGCCGTAGTCGAAAAAAGTCGCGGCAACCCTAGTTTGCTTACACAATTGTTTTATGGAGCACTATGACTGCGCAATGTTTTGTTTAATGTTTTTAAATTAATATTAAACAATGTCATCTCCTCTCCACCTACCAGCTAACACCCTGAATAATGCAACATGTTTAATGTGTCACTGGATCATGTTTTTCTTTACTTAGACTTATCTACATAAATATAATAACTGTATATACAAAAGCGAAATACCTAACTCACTCATCACGTTGATTCTTTATGGAGTAGGTCTGTACACTCCATAAAGAATCTACCTGCAAAATATCAGCTTCGTAGATCAAGTTTCGAAATTCAGGATTCTTTATGGAGTACACTCCATAAATAATCTACTTAGGATTCTACGAAATGGTTGAATAAAGGACGGCAAATGGGGGTTCAAAGTTTATGAAAGTCCTGTGTTTTTCAAGCAAAGGACATAAGTTTAGTATTCAGGATGATGCTTTAAAATAAATATAATTTCTGTAGTAGGATTTTCCGAAAAGGATGGACCGGTACGAAGCGCTTTGATTCCACAATTATTCTGCGAACTGCTAGTTTGTGGAATACGCTGCCTGAATGGGTGTTCCCGGATGGTTACAAGATTCCAACCATCCGGGAACATCCATTCAGGGACACCCAGATGAATTATATGATTATTTACGGGATATTTACCGTGGTAAGGTTGTGAAATGAGCTCCCGTTATTCCACAAGCTTACCACGGTAAACATCCCGTAAATAATCATATAACTTTAGTGAACAACCGTGATAGTTTAAAACAGTGTTTTACCCAGATGGGTGTCTTCAAATCACGAGATAAAAAAAGTACCATAGGCATATGGTTTTACTTTAAAATAAATAAATACTACTGTAAGAATTAAACTTAAATTTATACTTGTTCAACCGGATTACATAAAATATACATATATATTCGTTTCACATCGATACGACAATATAGAAATAGGTTAAAATCGAGTTTGTTTACACAGTAACAAGAGAAGCTTGTTTCTCTGAATTGAATCTAATTATTTAATGCTAATCTCAAACACAGTAATGTTTGCACACTACTGTTTAAGTTGCTGCACTACATCACCTGAGTTTGCAACAAAGAGCTCAACACAACAAATGTCTTTGTTGTCTAACACAACATGTTTTCTTTGTTACGCCATTGCGTATTTAATGTGCGTTTATTTTATGCACTGCAATTTATTATAAGGAAGTGGAGATGTGAACGTGGAATGCTTATTGACTTAATACGTTATTTACCTAATTTATACAGAGATCATGATTTTATCATCAACTACCTGGGGCCTTACGGACAACAGCTAATTGCGGCACCTAATCCGCTCAGTTGGAAAATCACGCGACCGTAAACCGTATCTGGGCGCGATAAGGTTCACGTTTGCATGATTTTCCAACTGAGCGGATTAGGTGCCGCAATTAGTTGTTGTCCGTAAGGCTCCTGACCTAGGATAGGATAGCAATGGTTCTGTGGGGATTGGTGGTATCAAATTGCAATCGTTCTCCCACAGATCTAGTGATTCACGTTTAAAATATTCCGTTTTTGTTTTTTTTTTGTTTTAGCGACTGTAAACTAAATTGTGAATAAAATAATAATTATAATATAAAATAAATAAGAAACTACCTGACCTAGACCTTGTATTGTCTAAATTTCATTAAATTTGTTTTGTTTCATACATAAATCATTTTAGAAAAAAAGTTCTTTCAGTTTTTCCAGAAATTTCCTGGCAACTTTTCGAATTTTCCTTTTCTTAACACTGTTTTAAACTATAACGGTTATTCACTAAAGTTATGATTATTTACGGGATATTTAACGTGGTAAGGTTGTGGAATGAGCTCCCGATATTTCGGCGCAGTTACATGCACCATGTTCACGGGAAGACTGAAGAATGCGGGTGGTTGGTCGAACAGTTAAAAAGTCAGGTGCAGACATAACGATCTACCCTCTTTCTTAGTCTTTTGCTACGGTTATCACTGGAACTCAAACTCGAACCTAAGTCCCGACAAAACACACTCACTGTATCACTACGTATCGTTCGTCGTTTCCTTTTCTTACCTTCTTCGGACAATGATCCGACAAAATGTATGGAACAGCTAATTGTTTTTTCGCGATTTTAGGGTTGGTCCCGTAGTAAAAGTTGTTCATAATGATGAGCATAACGGACCCCTTTCGGCTTAGTACACCTTTTCCGCGTAACCTTGCATACACTATAAAATTTATGTGGGGAAGTCCTCATTGTATTTTCCAAAGATAGGTCTCCGCCAAAGCAGTTTCCTCGTTTGTACAACTTTGCAGATAACTTGCTATATGTGAACAAAAAAAGTTTTCCTTGTTGTAGTTACTACGTCGACTTAAGGCAAGTAAAAAAATATATCGAATTATTATCAATTTAAACAACCGACTTCAAAATTTGTCAAAGTAAAAAATTTTTTCTTTCAGATATTTTGATTTATAAAACCAAACTACTGAACCGATTTTGATGAAACTTCTATGGGACTATTCTGCAAGTACAAAAAAAAAGACTGAAAATTATTTATAAAAAAAAAAACAAATCGGTTTATAAATGCCGGAGTTCTGAGATACCAAACATAAAAAAAACAATCCTCTGACTGGAGATTACTGGAGAACCCTCTCTTTTTTTGAAGTCTGTTATAAAAAACAGGTTTTTTTTTTTTTTTTTTATATATATAATAGTATGCAAACAAGCGACGGGCCACCTGATGGTAAGTAGTCACCGTCGCCTATGGACACCTACAATACCCGGGGCATTGGCGGTGCGTTGCCTGCCTTTGAGGACTCTATTCACTCTTCGCTTGAAGCGATTGAGGTTATATGTAATAATATGTGTGTATGTGGGTACATAGTGCAAAATAAGCATTGTCATTGAACGTGGCAATAAGCAATACCATAAAATTGAGCAATATTGTAGTGGTAAAAACACTTTTGCGATGATGAATCTAAATTTTTTTAAGGTGGTTCGATTCACAAACGGCGGGAAATTCAAATTTCAAACAGTTTTCTTGTCCTTGTAGCTAGGCCGGGTAATTATTGTAAACAACCATGATGTTTGCGCAGATTGATTATTATTCTTTACAAAATCATGTAAAGCTATTTATCTCTGATGCACATTATTACTTACATTTGTGAATAAACTAATTTTTGCTGTTTCAAACGGTTTCTTCACAAATGTAAGTAATATGGTGCGTTACTGTTAAATAATTGTACATTATAATGAACAGCCAATATCTTGCGCAAACACTGTGTTATTTAAAAATAATTACCTGGCCTGGCTACTAGGACCAAAAAACTGTTTAAAATTTGAATTTCCCGCCATAGGTGAATCGAACCACCTTAAGTACAATTTATAATGAGAACCAGAATGGCAAGTTATTTAATGAATACATTTCTTACTATTTAATTAATACATGTCTTACTATTTATTCAGTATTTTAATTCCAAATTAAAATGCATACGAACCACAGATTTTTGTGGACAGAATTTTTCTCATCACCTGAACAAATACCAATCTTAAAAGTGACTCAATTGACATGTCACCGCGTGCGTATAAATTATGCCCCTCTTCTTTCCTTGATACGATACTGGCACGTTCGTATTTTAAATATTTCATAATTATTTTTACAATCTTTTTTTTAATGAAAGAGGTTTTAACCATGAAGGTTGCCAACACAAAGTTAAAATAATAATAACTAATATTTTATATCACGATTTACCCTTTTGTAGGAATTTTCAACTCACACAGCACCTTGCAAGGATCCTTTTTAGATTACTTTCTTTAAGGTAAGCTTACCTGAAACAAATTGAAACATTTCAAATTAATATAAATGTTAAGTTGGTCATCATCATCATCATCAATGGCTTGCATCTATCGACAAGAGATGATTCAAGTAGCGGTTAGCATCTTCGATCATAAAATACATGTTCGAAGGCTCAGAGCAAATAGAAAAAAATCACTACGGCAAACACGAAAAGAGAAGCCACTTTTTGAAACATGTGTGCGTAGTCGAAGCAATTTTCTGACGAGAAATTCACGTAGTGTTGAATGCGTATGTGTGCGTGAGTCGTGTATTTATTGGGAATTCACGTAGTGCGATTTTGGCGTCACTTTGGCAGTGCGCCGTAGTGCCTCTGTATTTTTATTTGCTCTGAGGTTCGAAGGTTAGCATAACCTAATATAGTTGGTGAGAGTGGCAAGAACTACCAAGTTTTTTTTTAAAATGAAAACATTTGAATATAAAAAAACGATTGTTCGTTTGTTTTGTAATAACAATGCAAACTTTTTTTTATTAAGCGAAAGATAACAAAATCAATTTTTTTTTTTCGATACCTCCGCTATCCTATAACATGTGCCGTCAGATTGTAAAGCGCACATGCTACTGCTCGGCCACACAATAACTACGTATAAAAATTATAAAGTAGGTACCTACCTACTACTACATACCTACTTAATGTGGTAAAATCTTTTAAATTTAGAATGTACAACCTTGCTGCCACATTTCTAAAGTGAACTTTTAAATACGAATGTGCTAACGAACCCTGAAATATTAATTGTTTAAAATGAGTTGTATAATTTTGAAAATATTCACGAAACATGATAGACATCAAGGATGAGCAACTTTACTTTGTTTAAAAAAATGTACGTTGCAAAAATGGCAACAAGGTTAATTTTGTCTGGCTAAATGCGAAAGACGCTCTGCCACGTTTGTCATTCAATAGACAAAAAAGTTTGACGAGTTTTCAACTGTCAAAATTGGACGGTGTTATGCAATGAATTTCAAAACAATGAAATAAATAATCGTTTTAGTTTTAAGAAGTAAGCGGTTTAAGGCGTAATGCTTCGGGGGGAAAGGTTATACTTGTATCGGTATTAAATTAAACATACGTGAATAATTAAACTAAACTATTATTATTAGCTTAATTTAAACCTTTAGCTCCCAAAAATTAGCTACTTTTGTATGTAAAAAAAATATATATCCTTCTTAGATTGTTTTTGAAGTTTCTGTCATTTGTCTCTTTCAGGAAATGGTTCAATATATACTTACTCAGATTATATACACAAAACAACAATATTCTGATTACTTATTACCATAACTTGGCGTGTTATCGTGTCAATTAAATATATTTTTATAAATAAAACAATATACAGCTAACAAAAAAACTAAAGTGATAAGTAATTTATAGGAATTGTTTGTTTTTAAATGTATATTTATTTAAAACTTCCCACAACACTTTTATCTAAATACAAAAAAAAACCTACGTAATTTAACATCAGAAATACTCTGATAAGCTGTTTCAATGAGCTTGGATAATAAACAGTTCATTACAATTACCTTATCAGCTGTTGTGTCTAGTTAAATATGTACCAAAAAGTGACCATGACTTATGATCATTGATGTAGTACAGAGTAGATGGAGGGTCGAGAAAAAAACTTTTTTGGGGTTCTGTGTTTACCGGTGGCCCAGTTGGTAGTGAACCTGCCTTCTGCGCTTAGGGTCGTGGGTTCGATTCCCACATTTTTTCAAGGGGAAATCTAAATTTACTCGGCTGCATTGGTTTGCAACCAGGTTTTATTTGGGATTATTCCCACTAATACCCCACGGTGACCAGCGGGTTGGTAAGAGGGCTCCACGGTCTCCAGAGGAACGCAGGGCAATCATTCATGTGATGAACATTTGTGTTTGTTCTATATCTGGGTGATAATATCTATTTAAGTATGTAATTAATATATCAGTCTCTGACAGCCGTATTATAAGCTTTGCGTAGTTTAGAGTCAGATGACCGTGTGTGCAAAAATGTCCCAAATATTTATTTATAATATATTTATTTGTTTAACTGAGAACTACAACAACTAGAGATAAGTTGGTGCCAGTATACATCTGGTCAGATAGTGTACCGCCCACTGGACTTCGGAATGTGGGATTTGGAACGAAGCATTGTTCTGCTGTTTTATGATAATTAGACGTGCTGATCATTTGTTATTGTTAGGCAGGTACGTCACACATATTTATCTAACAAAAATAATAAACGAATTTTGAATGTTATTTTTAGAGGTATAAAGGAGGTACAATGTGACTTTAGTGAGGTTTTTGGGAGATTTTTGAAACAGGTTCTCTGCGGGATATTAATTTATATTAGGTAAGTATACATGCAAGTCATCATCGTCATCATTTCAGTCATAGGACATCCACTGCTTCTTTTTATGCCATAGATGTCAAACAAGCTGACAGGCAAACTGATGGTAAGCGATCACCGTCGCCTATGGATACCTGCAACACCAGGGGCATCACAGATACGTTGCCAACCCTTAAATACTCTATTAACAGCCCTTTTGCAGAACCACATGGTATAGTGGACATTGACCTCCCCCATCAATCTCCAAAAGGGCCAGTTGGAAACGGCCTGCATCCAGCGTTTTGCTGCGGTCTCTTTTAGGTCGTCTGTCCATATTGTGGGTGGACGTCCAATGCTACACTAACCGGTCCGCGGTCTTCATTCGAAAACCTTTCTGCCCATCGGCCATCTGTTCTGCGTGTGCTCTGCCTACTGCCACTTCAACTTGCTAATCCGGTGGGCTATATGTTGGTAACTTTCGTTCGTCTTGGGATATCCTCATTTCTGATTCGATCTCGTAGAGAAACCCCGAGCTAGCCCACTCCATAGCTCGTTATGCGAATTTGAATTTGAGCAACTCCTCTGTGGTTAAATATGGTAGGACTCAGATGAGTCAGCCTGACCCCAACTCGATTGACTCATCTAAGTGAGTCCGTGGTAATCATGTTATATCGTGATGGCGACGTTCTAGGATTTAGGGGAACTAAATGGATGATGACTTCACTGAGGTTGGCGAGTTTTGAGTAACTGACATTTAGAAAAACTGCTATGACATTGTATCATCGTGTTATAACAAATTGCCCGTGTCAATAAAAATGTTTCGTGAGAAACTCAGCCGCAACAGTTTTTTTATTTTATTTTTACGACCATGGATATGGTGTCCTTCAGTCATAATAATAAACAAGTTTAAAGAGTACTAAATAGCGTCAAACAAGTCATAGTCACAGTCAGTCAAGCAAAGTAAGTCACTGTTAAGTCAAACTCACGCCCCAGTAAAGTGGTAGAGGCTTTACAAGAGGATTCTATGGAGTATGGTAATAACTCGAAAATACATGTTTCACCTCGTTATATCATCTCCACACTCGAGCACGTTCAGGAGGACTTAATGAATAATAATACACCACTATTACACATTAACAATCAAAAATACACAAGTTAAGGAAAATAATACAACGAGCTGACATGTTTTTTTTTGTGTTGGCGCCTAAACTCCCAGAACAAAAGTTGCAACAAGGTTAATTTTGTCTGGCTAAATGTGAAGACGCTCTGTCACATTCGTCATTCAATAGACAAAAAAGTTTGACAAGTTTTCAACTGTCAAAATTGGACGATGTTATGCAATGATTTTCAAAACTATGAAATAAATAAACTTTTATAGTTTAAGAAGTGAGCGGAATTAATGATGAGAGAGAATGAATGTATAACCGAATTAAAAGAAAATAAATAAGGTTGGAGAAAACGTTGGCGCCAAAACTCCTACGCCAGAGGTATCGGCATAGTGCTGCCAGTTGTGACGTGAATCGTGATAAATTACCGGTCGCCCATCCACTTTTACCTGAGACATCCAATAATCTAAATATATAAAATACTAGCTGCGCCCCGCGGTTTCACCCGCGTAGTGATGAAAATGATGACGATAATGATATGTTACTCTCCAGCCCTTGAACTACACCCATGCAAAAAATTCGGTCGCTCTGTTGCTGCGTGGAACATGAACAAACAAACCAACAAACTTTTCGCATTTATAATATTATTTATGATGATATATCTTCCACTCGGTATCAATATGTCAATGCAAAAGTAATTGAAAACCATAAAGTGCATTACGAGATATAAACAAAATAAACATCGTCTAGACAATAAGATTGCATCATCGAAATAGGATCTGTTCCTTTCACCATGTGACCTTACTCCTTCGAAATAGGCGGAATATAAATAGACTTAGATTGTGAAATCATAATTTCATGACCTAGGCGTTCACTCCAGGCATTAGAGACACGTGAAAAAGGCATTAAACATACAACTATTAATTAGTTAAAAGAAAAACAAAATACGACTGCAAAACTATAGACAAAAAAGTAGGACCAATTTAGCAGATCACATTTGATACTTTATCAAAATTCAACAACGTAAACTTGTAACATATTAGTTATTTTTAGGGTTCCGTACCGAAAGGGTAAAAACGGGACCCTATTACTAAGCCTACGATGTCTGTCTGTCTGTCTGTCCTACCTATTAACGGCTGTATCTTTCGAACCGTAATAGATAGCCAGTTGAAATTTTCACAGAATATGTAATACTAGCGGTCCACCCCAGCTTTGCACGGGTATAGATTATAGCCTATGTCACCGGGGATAGTGTAGCTTCCCGTCAGTGAAAGATTTTTTCAAATCGGTCCAGAAGTTTCGGAGCCTATTCAATATAAACAAACAAACAATCAAATCTTTCCTCTTTATAATATTAGTATAGATATAGATTACGATGGATTGACTAACAAATAATAAAAAAGTCAAGAAGTAAAAACGAAAGGGTCCCATACAACAAACGTACTTTTTCTTACGTATTTTTGTATTAACTCTAATGTAAAAACGGTTATACTTACAAGCGTTAAACTTAACTTGATTATAGTTTCTATTCTAAAGTATAACAATAAATAATAAAAAATGGCCAAGTGCGAGTCGTTGACAAGTTTCTGTTCATTACCAAGTTATAACTGGTAATTTCGTTATTGAATTTTGTGGTGGTACGGAACCCTCAATGCGCGAGCCCGACTCGCACTTAGCCGGTTTTTTTTTTCAAAGTAAGAACTGAACAATTTCTTAACTTTTTTCATTTCAAAATAACCATTGTTTTTATCACTATTATGACTAAAGATAAAGAGGTTCATATTTATCTGGCATAGAGGTTAGGTAGGTACTTATGTACAGAATTTACTTAAGTTGACACAATTTTGGTAGGGATAAGTGGAAGTGGACTTTCATTTATCACAACCAGTAGAGATAGGTGGAAAAATATTTCACTCTTCGCCCCCCTCGCGAGCGGGGGGGGGGGGAGGGTTGGTAGGGACTAGTGGAACAGCCTTATTTTAATAATAACAACAGAAGGCAATTTAACGATTTACTGTGACTTTGCTAAAACTGACAGATGACAAATTTGATCTATTAAATTGACGCTACTTTTATTTCATGACAGACAAGTGTAATTTTTTAAACCCTCGTTGTAAGTGCTGATAATTTTCGAACAGCAATTTTCGTTAATTATAGCTAAAAATAAAGTTAATAAAGCTGTTTCGTGATTGAACTACTAAATCTTGTTTCCGCCATTTTATATGCCAATTATTACAGTAGAGACTCTTTAATCCGGCATTTCAGTACATCGGCACGTCCAGTAGTCCGGTACTAAGCCTACGGTCCCCGCTCTCTCCGCTCGCGCTTTGCTCTAATATCAGCCGTTTCCTACCTACACGCGCTTTTTACTCCCCAGTTCCCAGATTACTAAGATAGTTGTCATAAAGAAATTTTAATGTAAATACATACTACCTACATTTATTAAATATTATTTATTGTATTGGAACCAAAAAACATGTATAATATTACTAGCGACCCGCCCGCCCGGCTTAACGTGCTAAGCCGGGGCGGGTCGCTAGTTATATATATAAACCTTCCTTGAAAATGTATCTAACTGATGGTGAAAACCGCATCAAAATCCGTTGCGTGGTTTAGGAGGAGTTAGCGGCCATACAGACATACAGACAGACAGACGCGGAAAGCGACTTCAATTTATACTATGTAGAGATATACAATTTATCGATAAAACTATTATGTAATGTTCTATTTTATTTATATTGAATTTCATCCATTCCAATCTGAAATCAAAAGGGCCGGTTGATAGCGGCCTGCAACCAGCGTTTGCCAGCGGTCTCTTAGGTCATCTGTACATCTTGTGGGAATCTTTTGGCCCCATCGGCCGTCAGTTCTGCGTGCTATGTGCCCTACCCACTGCCACTTCAACTTGATAATCCGGTGGGCTATGTCGATATAACTTTCGTTCGGGATCTCCTCATTTCTGATTCGATCTCGTAGGGAAACTCCGAGCTTAGCCCTCTCCATAGCTCGTGCGACTTTGAGCTTGCTTATAAGGCCTTTAGTGAGAGGCCAGGACCACGTTTCAGTGCCAAATTTTCCTATATAATCCAGTAATCCGAATATTACAATAATCAGGCACCTCCTAATATTTAATAGTGTCGGATCAATAAGAATCTACTGTATTTAGCAAAACAACAAAATACGATATGCGAAACTCAATTAAAACGTTTCAATGCGAGTCAGACGTTCAAAGACTCCCAAGCTATCTTAGCGTTGGTCAAATGAAGGAACTAAAAATGTTCCATTATTACGCTGTCAGTTTTGTTCAGAAAATCCGACGGTGGCGCCACACTAAACTCAACAGATAAGTTTGTTTGTAATGCGGTCATTCATATTTCTTCGTCAATAGACATCTATTGTGTAATTGTTGTCTCTTGACAAAGATTTACATCATTATGAGTACAGTACTCCACACCATTTACATGTATTGAGGTTTTAACTCGGTGATTTCTCGTACATTGATATGCACAGGGGCGAATTGAGAGCTAATTTGAGTAAATCTGAATTACTATAAGTATCTGATCACTTGAATAACTTAGTAAAAAAAAACAGTCACACAAATTTTATTTATATTACATGGGAATTACTCACGTAAGATTAAGCCGGTCACTCCGACTATAGTTACAACCGCATTAGACAAATAAAATGTGTGAAAACTACGTCAGTTTCAATAATAAAAAGTCACACAAATATTCAGTACGGGTTGCTGTGCAAAAGACTGACTCCATCGATACCCTACACTGTAGACTGTAGGGTATCAATAGAAAACAGTTAAACAAATGTTGCCTACAGTACGGATTACTGTACAAAAAACTCACTCCATCGATACCCTACAGCTACACTGTAGACGTAGGGTATCAATAAAAAACAGTCACACATATGTTGCCTACAGTACGGCTTGCTGTACAAAAAACTGACTCCAATGATACCCCACACTGTAGAGGTAGACTGTAGGGTATCAATAAAAACAGTCAAACAAATGTTGCCTACAGTACGGGCTGCAGTGCAAAAAACTGACTCCATCGATACCCTACTCTGTAGAGGTAGACTGTAGGGGTGTAAGGTATCAATAAAAACAGTCAAACAAATGTTGCCTACAGTACGGGCTGCAGTGCAAAAAACTGACTCCATCGATACCCTACACTGTAGAGGTAGACTGTAGGGGTGTAGGGTATCAATAAAAACAGTCAAACAAATGTTGCCTACATACGGGCTGCAGTGCAAAAAACTGACTCCAATGATACCATACACTGTAGAGGTAGACTGTAGGGTATCAATAAAAACAGGCAAAACAAAGGTACGGGCTGCAGTGCAAAAAACTGACTCCATCGATACCCTACACTGTAGAGGTAGACTGTAGGGTATCAATAAAAACAGTCAAACAAATATTGCCTACAGTACGGGCTGCAGTGCAAAAAACTGACTCCATCGATACCCTACACTGTAGAGGTAGACTGTAGGGGTGTAGGGTATCAATAAAAACAGTCAAACAAATGTTGCCTACATACGGGCTGCAGTGCAAAAAACTGACTCCAATGATACCATACACTGTAGAGGTAGACTGTAGGGTATCAATAAAAACAGGCAAAACAAAGGTACGGGCTGCAGTGCAAAAAACTGACTCCATCGATACCCTACACTGTAGAGGTAGACTGTAGGGTATCAATAAAAACAGTCAAACAAATATTGCCTACAGTACGGGCTGCAGTGCAAAAAACTCACTCCAATGATACCCCACACTGTAGCTGACTATAGGGTATCAATAGGTGGGTCCTAGTTTTTTTATCGTTTTGCGTTTTTCGCTATTTCGTCGGATCTCGTTTTCACGACGTATATTGCTGCTTCAAATAAACTTACCAACGATTTTTTATTAGTTCTTTTTTTAATTCTGTACGTGACCAAAATGTTGGCCTTTATATATGCCCTAAGACCGTTGAAGAACTAAAGATATTATATTGAGCTAATAAAGGCCTGTACAAACACAGCTTTTAAAACGAATGCTTGTACACAGTATCTATCGGGAAATAGAGACCGACAGTAAATTCCACACACGATAAGGAAATTATTGTTTAGAATTACCCATTATCTTAGTAAGCGTACATTAATACACGAGTATGTTTTTAGAAATGAATAAAATTTATTTACAAATAAGTATGGATTTTACCCAGAAAGCAAACAAAAATTTGGTAATAAGGAAGCATATAATATTTTTAGCTTAGCCACAGAAGATTGCTTAGCCTTAGAACAACACCAATTTTGTAATTAAATCATATTTGTGTTACTTTCTGTTGTTTGTACGGTTACCAAGTTCTTGCTCAAGAAATTAAACACCTACCCATAAATAACGAAAATGAACAGTATTTTGGAAAAATAAACAGCAGTTAATATTTGTTTTGAAACCACTATAAAAGCCCGAAAAATATTATTAAGTGCGAACTGACAGTATTTTTTTGAATTGGTTTAAAGTGATGAATAAAAATAATTACATATTTTTCATATTTCAGTATGTTACATATTTTATTTCTTTTAAACAGTAAAAAGTATCATCATCATCATCATTTCAGCCATAAGACGTCCACTGCTGGACATAGGCCTCCCCCATCGATGTCCAAAAGAGCCGGTTGGACGGGTAAAAAGTATAATAGAGCTAAAACAGTACAATACTGATTTTAACAGTATGGTTGGCTACTAAATTTTTTGTGTGCTATGAGAATATAATATACTAGCAACCCACCCGCCCGGTTTCGCACCGGTGTAATTTACGTGCGCAGCCGGGGCAGGTCGCTAGTTGTATATATATATAAACCTTCCTTGAAAATGTATGTAGCTGTTGGTGGAAACCGCGTCAAAATCCGTTGTGTGGTTTAGGAGTTAGCGGCCATACAAACATACAGACAGACAGACGCGGAAAGCGACTTCAATTTATACTATGTTAGAGATTAGAGATGTTGTTATTGCCCCCTTTTGTACTCCCTAATCCGTCCTAACATTGCAGAATCAGCATTATGCGATCTCCGCGCAATTATAATCAGTTAGTTATTTTTACATAACAAAACCTTCGTGTTTCATATACTGCAACACGTAAGTGCAACACGCAATTTTAGCAGAGCAACGTAGTGCATGCAACGTGTACTTTGGTGCTCTTTGATAATACTATAGGTATAGTTTGGTTTAAATTCGAGCTAGTATATAATAGGTCTCTAAAAATTTCTGCCAAAACTGAATGGGACGGTGTAAACACGAATTGCACACACTAACTATATATAATTATATACCATACTGTTTGTTTTATGTCAGTAATTTGATGGAATTCAACTTTTCCAATTATTATTTTCCTTAAAACCTTATTCGGACTTACAAACTTTAAATAATTATCAAGTTATAAAATCGACTTCAAATTTAGTAAACACGCAATTTCATTTACTTAAGAGACAAATTTTTCCAAGTTATTTTGATTTCAAAACTAAACTAATGAACCGATTTTGATGAGATTTATAAAAAAATATATTAATATATTTTCAAATAAAAAAAAAACAGTTTATAAATGACGGAGTTCGAAGGTAATAATGAATTGAGAACGCCCTCCTTTTTTGGAAGGCGATTAAAAGTATAAATAAATACTACCGTTACATACCTCAGAACTCAGTAATTTATAAAAGTAGGTATCTTATTTTGTATATGTCGAATTTCTAGTGTAATTCCGCTTCTACGTCGTTTCGAGTACAATAAGGATTTTGGTTTAACTATTTTCTCTAGGTATCTTATTATTACTATAGAAATTTCAATAAAATCGGTTTAGTAGGTAGTTTGGTCTTTAAAACAATATAATTAGAAAAAATTTGTAATGCAAGTAAACGAAGTTTACTTACTAATATTGATGTTGTTTTTTTTTTTGATAAATATTTGTCGTACTGACCACTACCGCGACAACTAAACAATTGTAATCTTCTTTCTTCTTTTCTATATTTTTTTTTTGTGTTTTGCGCGTAAAATAAAAAAACGTTTATCATAAAAAAAATGGTATTAAATTATTATGTAGGTTCATTAAGTATTTAGGCATGTTTTTTTTAAAAATAAAATATAATATAATAACACCATATCTATGCGTGTTGATTTCAATATCAAAATCGTTATGTTAGTAACCAACCATGACGTCTGACCTTTCGGTTTTATTATAAAACCGACTATTTAGTAAAACAAACCGACCGTACAAAGTTATAAAGGTTTACTGCGTAATTTTTTATAAATAAATTATTTTACAGCTTGCAATCTTCGTTTATTTTTTAGTTTCGAAACATTTATTATTATAATAAATATTCACGATTATTATTTAATTTTGGATACAGCTATAAAATAGCTTTAAAAACCTCTAAATAAATATCACCTCAAAAGTTATAAAAAAGTAAATAAGTAGGTAGATGGAAAAAAATCTAAATTGTGTTTACAATTTTGGCACGACCTCTTTCCAGTTTTAACGAAAATAGTCCGTTCTATGTTCAAATCTTGTTGGACCACTATTTCTTAGCTGTTATTTTTCTTGACCGTCAACTGCTTGCGTCATGGATGCATGACCACGACCTCAACAAAACAGAGGTGCCAACCTAACAAACTATAGTACTGAGAATCAAAAACTGCGAAAAGTATAATTACATTATAAACTACTCGTATAAACTATAATTTAAAGGAAAAATACTACCGAGAATTGAAATAGGATTGCTGTAGATTAACGTTTGTCGAAACCACTAGTTTCCTCTATCGCAGACAGATGAAAAACGACATAAAAACATAAGCATAACAAAGGAAAATAATCTTTATCCAACAGTCATACAGATTAAAGTTGATTTACGCTAAAATGTAAACTCAAAGAAAAGATTTCGACTCGGTCACTCTTTTGTCCACGGCTGTCTTTTACAAAAATACTAACCTCGAATTAGTCTTGCCAGCAACAGTTTTCGTTCCATTTGCGCCAAACCCAATTTCATTACCGCCAAAACTTTCGACTAAGGGCACGTCTCCGTCCGCCATCATTTTCATTGCACTTGACAAAAATTAAAAAAAAAAAACAAAACACAAAACTATGCAGTTCGTAATTCGAACAGAAACTTTTGTTTTCTTTTTTGACGTAAAGCGAGGTGTATTCAAAATGGCGCGCACGACACGCGCGAGGCACGGCGATGCACTGACTGACGGGCTACTACGTTTATTTTATTGATGTAAATTTAATGATGAGCGGACTAGCTCAGATAACATGTGAGGGCCGCTTGGACGTTGTCAGTGATAATTGAAGCAGTTGATACAATATGCGCGCAGTAACCATGAGATGAGACGCGAAGATCATGCGAAGATGTGACAAGTGACGCCATCTGTCATTCGCGATTTATTGTTACTTAAAAAAATCTGGGGTAGGGTGAGCGAGTAGTGGGCATGTAAAATCTTGAAGAAGGTAAATAACTCTCAAGTTTTTTAATAGAAATATAACACTAGGTTACGCGGAAAAGGGCGTACTAAGCCAAAAAGGGGTGCATAGAACTATCATTATGAACAACTTTTACTATAGGAGCAACTCTGAACTTGTGAAAAAAAAATATGTTCCATTGATCATTGAACGGTCATTGACAATTTGAAACTAACTACAAAATGTATGGAACAGCAGATATTTTTATTCACGATTGAAGGGTTATCCCATATTAAAAGTTGTTCTTAATGTTGAGTATAACGGAACCCTTTCGGATAAGTACATTATTTCCGCGTAATCCTGTAATCCCTGTAAATTATCTTTTATGTTATATTTTAATACTAAAAGCGGCCAAGTGCGAGTCAAACACGCGCACTGAAGGTTCCGCACCACCACGCAAATACAAAAAGTAGTTCAACATTACAATATCACGCCCAGGCAGTATCCAAGTACCGACCGCACCTACGTTGCTTAATTAACTTGGTAATGAACAGAAATTTGTCACCGGCTCACACTTTACCATTATTTATTATTTGTTTTTATACTTTAGAATGTGTACTATAATCATGCCAAGTTTGACGTTTGTATGTATACCGTTTTTACATTAGGGCTAATACAAAAATACCAAAAAAATAATAATATGGGAACCTTCCTTTCGTTTATACTTTTTGGCGTTTTTTAAATATTTATTAGTTAATCCGCCGTAACATTGCATATTCTGTGAAAATTTCAACTAGCTATATATTACAGTTCTAAAGATACAGCCGTTTAAAGGTAGGATGGACAGACGGACGGACAAATATATCGTAGGCTTAGTAATAGGGTCCCGTTTTTACCCTTTGGTTACGGAACCTTAAAAACATGATTTTTAGGTTATATACGGATTTGTGTGGATCTGGTTACCTAGCATACAAGTACAAGTTCTGTTTTATTTTAATATCCATTATTATGTATATTAATTTACTATGGAACATTACTCACACAACAGTTATAACTATGATTATTAACGGGATATTCCTGTTAATAAACTAATTAACTATTGTTTATAAATAGAACTGTAGTGAACAACCGTAATAGTTTAAAACAGTTTTACTCGCACTGTCTATCTGTTTATTATGCAAAATACAAACCAAGTTCATCAGAATAGTGTAATAATTAGAATTAAACTGGAAGATATAACTTTTAGTGATAAGGCCGCCACTTGTAGCACTAGCTCGTAAGTGTTTTCTATTTTTTTGTAATTTTTATTTCTGGTGTACACAATAAATAGTTTCTATCTATCTCTAATTTACAGCCACTTAGTATTAGTCTTTATGGTCTCCCAAAGACCTGACAAGAGTTTATAATTGTTGTACATATTAGAATAAAAAAATCTTGTCTATAAAAAATTACTCAAACGAAATATTTAAAAAAAAAACAGTATAGCACTCAGTTGTATTTTTGATATTTGACTTTAATGAACTACGGAATATTGCACATAAAAACTATTTAGGCAAAAAAAACTTGTAATCACCAATCAGATGACTGCATAGTCTGCATCGCCAGTTGCTTAACAAACTGTTCGTTAAGATCAGTCTAATTGTTCTCAAGACCCACTGCCCTTCATTACATACGTCTAAATTAGTAGGCAATTAAAACAGCAGTAACCTACAATGCTAATGAAGCCTACGTCACGCCTACACCTATTATGCCTGTGCTTGCCACAGATCTCTATAAGAATAGACACCGAAAAAACCGCCAACTTGTATGAAAACTCAGCGTGCCGCATTTTTGTACATACTATGAAATACGGAAATCAGAATCAGGAAATCTTTATTTGTAAATATTTTTATTTCCCTTTTTTTATAAATCTTTACTGAAACGTTTAATAAGTGAAAATGTGACATTTAAAATTAAACAAAAAAAATATGACAATCAGTATTATTTCTTAATTCTTACTCAGTGATTTTTTTAAACGTTCGTATATGATTACTTTGACCGTTGTGACTGTTGCGAGCAGCCTTACGACCGTTCGCAGACATGCAAAGTAGGTAAATACACGGCGTCTACTTTGATAAAGGTCTTTGGTGTCTACAGTTGTTTGTCTTCTCTTTAACATTAAACAGCTGACTCTGTTAGAAATGAAAGTATGTTTGGTTAAGAAAATATATAAATACCTCGTAATTATGACGTTCATTTATATAAATACTATATAAATTGTATCACAATAATGTTAAAAATACAAATGTATGTATGTGTAAAAGATAGCCCGTTGGTCCAGTTGGTAGTGAACCTGCCTTCTGCGCTTGGGGGCGTGGGTTCGATTCCCACCAAGGACAAATATTTATGTAATGAACATTTGTGTTTGTTCTATATCTGGTTGTTAATATCTATTTAAGTACGTATTTAAACCTATATATGCATGTATATCAGTCTTTGGCAGCCATATTACAAGCTTTGCTTCGTTTGGGGTCAGGTGACCGTGTGTGAAAAAATTTCCCGAATATTTATTTATTTATAATCGTGAAAAAAAAATACATGTTCAGTTGTCGCTGTAGTGACTAGTGTAGGCAAATTAGTTTCGATATTTATTGTTAATTAGCTTATATTTTGTTGAGCAAAAAAAAAAGGTATTTTTCCGCATACAAATACTACACTTCTAACCCCATAAAGTGTAGTTCTATTTAGTAAGACAGCGGGTAAATTTTCAAAAATGCTGTTCAGCTCAGCTTTATATTTCACTGTAATAAAACATGTAGTGTTTACATCAATTATTTATGATAGTTATTTGCTATATATGACAAATAGGTGAAAACTGTGTGTGCTACTATTAATAGTAAATACATAGACAAAATAACAGCTTGAGTGGTATACCAAATACAATTTTCATAATATTCCAAATATATTGTCTAAGTTAAGAAATTGTTAAATAACTGAAAAATCTTGGCTAAAATTACGAAGCACAGATACTAAATATTTAAAAAAATATGCGAAAAAAAAACAGAAATGAGTTTTTTTTTAAAGTATTTATAAAATTATGATACCTACTAAAAAAAAACACAAATAAGAAACTAAAATGTCCCAGTTTACCTCAACTTTAATCATATCTAGAGTATGCTAACCGCTAAAAAACGTCAACAAAAACGGATTAACAATGAAATTATTTTCTTGACCCCATCTTGCATACACCCACCCGACCGGTCTGCCGCCAGTACAATCTGTACCAAGCGGTGTCACCCGCGAATTCTGTGTTTCCACACGCTGTTTACAATAATATGGACGTATCTTGGAATCAGTAGGCGTAGGTCAGATAAAACTGTTTTGTGACGTCGCCGTTGTGATAAAAAGAAACCCAGGAAACTCCCAACCAAACATAAAACCCAAATAAAACCAAGCATAAAAGAAGACTACATATTTTTTTTACGAAAACCTTTATAATCAGATTTTGGCTTCGCGCGATCGGTGCATTTGCTATTTAAAAAAACCTTTCTGTGAATTATGTAGTGAGATATTAAATTTTTAATCTGTCAAGTGGGGTTGGCCTTGGCCGTTATGAATACGTTACCAAGTTGAGGTCGTTTTATACACAGGGCTTCAAACGACCTTGATTTTAACAGAATGGCGTTAGTATGTTATTGTTTTATGAGGGTTTTTGTTTTGGAAAATGTCATATTATAGTGTAAGGATCACTTCTCAATCATCAGGCTCATTCCACATTATTTTAAATATTTCTTGTAGGTACGTACCTCCTTGTTCTTCTATACTCTATACTAATATTATAAAGAGGAAAGATTTGATTGTTTGTTTGTATTGAATAGGCTCCGAAACTACTGAACCGATTTGAAAAATTGTTTCACTGTTGGGATGCTGCACTATCCCCGGTTGACATAGGCTATATATCCCGGCTTCGCCCGTGCGAAGCAGGGGCGGCCTACTAGTTGAATAATAAAAAGAACCTCTTGGACTTTTCTTTAGTTTTGGCTTCAACATTTTGTCTATTTAACCCGTGTCAAGTTACATAATATTTAAATAAGTCACTCATAACAACTGTAGTATAACTATGAAATAATTTATTGTCTAGTATACCTACCTTTGTAGTGGTAATTTTCATTACAATACTTACTTATTTATTATTATTAATAATTTATTACTTACTTATTTATAACTTATTTATTTTTGAACTAATTTTAATTTTGTTTTCCATTTATAATCATCTTTTTATGTCATAATAAAAAAAAATAGTCATGCCTCTAAGGCAAGGGTGTCCAACATACGGCCCGCGGGCCACAATGCGGCCCGCCAAGGTTCCTAATCCGGCCCGCGAACGAGTCAAAAGTTGGGAACTTTTAACTTTTTTAGACGACATTTTGTAAAGAACGACGAGTCATATGTTCGTAACATATTAAAAGCCGTTCTTAAAAAAAAACTCGATCGATCACAATACGACTCGGCGAAAACGCGGACTAGCATATAGGGAGAAGCCCAAAAATAAAACGTAAATGCCATTTTAATTCCTGGAACAACACCTGCGCGCGAAAACGTTAACATTGCCGCCCCTCTCACCCGCCCACTCCCTCCGCGCATGCAACGTCCAGGCCTAATATACCGTTTCTACCATTTTATTTATTTATTAGTCTTGATTTGTTCAGTTACGAAGCATCTCTTGGCCCGCCATAGTTACAAAGTTTATAAATCCGGCCCGCCAGAAAATTTAGTTGGACACCCCTGGTATAAGGCATATAAACTCCCTTGTTCGTCTGATATGATATGAGAAGATACATAATTAAAGCTAAACTGCAAAGAAGTTCTACCAACATCAAACGTCGGAGCTAAAAATGACTAAGTATTGCGATAAGGATTGACCTGTGCACTTGTTTACCGCAAATTTCGGAACAAGGGGGCGTATTTCCGTTGTTCTCGCGAAACGTGTTGTTGCAGGATTTGGGAATTTTTGCAAAAACAAACCAGAAAGTCCCTGACGCGACCCGTGACTTTCTGGTTTCTCGACTTCATCATCATCAGCCAGAAGACGTCCACTGCTGAACATAGGCCTCCCCTTTTAACCTCCACACTGAACGACAGCCTGCCTTTTGCATCCACTGGATGCCCGCGACTCTCACAATGTCGTCGGTTCATCTAGTGGGTAGGCCTCCCTACACTGCGTCTTCCGGTTCGTGGTCTCCACTCAAGAACCTTTCTTCCCCATCGGTTATCGGTTCTTCGAGCGATGTGGCCTGCCCATTGCCACTTCAACTTGCAAATCTTGGCAGCTATGTTGGTGACTCTGGTTCTTTGGCGAATGTCCACGTTCCGGATTCTGTCGCGCAAAGAAATTCCGAGCATAGCTCTCTCCATTGCCCGCTGTGTGACTCTGAGTTTTTCCAAAAGGCCAACAGTTAAGGACCACGTCTCAGTACCATATGTCATCACTGGCAACACACACTGGTCAAAGACCCTCGACTTGAGGCACTGTGGTATCTTGGACGAGAAGATGTCACGCAATTTCCCGAACGCTGCCCATCCGAGTTGGATTCTTCGGGCGACCTCTTTGCCTAAGTTGGACTTACCTAACTGAACAATCTGTCCAAGATAGGTGTAATGGTCAACAACTTCGAGAGTATCGTTCCCAACGACTACTGGCACGGGTTCAACATGGACATTGGACATGGACCCGGGTACGTCCTAAAACTACAACCCCCCCCCCCCGCATGGGTGGTCGTCCTACGCTGCAATTGGTTATATATTTTTGTTAAAATATTTGCACACTGGCCGACTGACAGATCATAAAATCTCGGAAACTACTTGTCCTACGAACCTGTCTTAAAAAGGTAAGTGATAATGCCGGTTTGGGAAATTGTGAAGGCCTTAAATCCTAGGACATGACGTCACCATACTCACTTTTTAATCGCAGTGAAGTCTATGGTTTATATTTGTATGGGCGTCACATCTGCCAATCAACGCGCGCCAAAATGGTCGCTGTCAACTTTCAGAGTACGTGATTGGTTAACTTTAGTGTCGGCGACCCATAATTGGTCGAGCCGTAGTGATAGTGCTTTCTCTAATTGTCTATGACTTTCGCTGATTTCGCGGATTTATTATATAAGGTTCCGTACACAAAGGGTGTCAACGATCAAACGGTCATAGGGTGCTCTTTCCGCTAAGCTACGTTCGATTTGTCGATAACCTACGGTTGCTTGTTGAATTATTTACCATTATTATTCGATAGCAAAAGTAGACATACCAACTAAACAATAAGGCGCTTTTAGTGATTTTGGCGTTATTTAATTTTTTATATTAACGATAATGATATTTAATGATAATTCGTTTTTTATGCTATTGATTGTACAAAATAATAAGTCATTTAGTTTGATTAAAAAAATCGACAACTACCTATCGGTAAATAAAGTCGAATAACGAATAATATCGACTAATCGCGGCTTCTCTACTACAAATATAAAAAAATACTTTCTATAGAAGTATGTAATACAATCTCCACCACTGTACTGTGTACTGTGGCATGAATTGGACTTGACCGTGACTTACTTTGACTGTGATTATGACTAGTTTGATGTTGCCACAAAATGGACATTAGCAGAATATAGTCGCAGAAGCCATAAAGCTAAGAAGCCACGTCAAGTAAAAAATTAAAAAGATAAACAATACTTGACATACCTACGTGTGTATGCATAAGACGTGCGACGCCAAAGCTCTAGGAGGGCGAACCATAGACTATGTGGGTCTTGCTTAGGGCATTCTGTGCCCTTAGTCCCAGATTCGATAGTTTACGAAAACTTTTTTCGTTTTCGTCTTGTTCCATACATTGCTGGGCTAAAAGGTATTCGAAAACTTTTTTCGTATTAGAGTAAAGCAATCTATACCGCCGATAACTGCCAAATTTAGTTCCTTCACGTTTCCGATAGAGGCGCTTTACTAAAATGTATGGAACAATACGTAAACGAAAAAAGTTTTCGTAAACTATCAAATCTGGGACTAAGCGTACAGTAAGTTTAAAAACCCAAAAATTTAAGGTCTAGGTAGGTAGTTACTTTGCTAAAAACTACCACAATGTTTAGTCATTTAGCCTAAGTCCTAACGACATGCAAGCTCTGAGTAAAGCTAAACTTTAGATTGAATTACCTATTCATTCAAACTTACAAATTGCGACCTCAAAGTCTACAAAACTTCTTCAAAACCATGTCGCGTTCACTTGCCTCCCTTTCTTTCCTTACACATTAGAAATGTAACTATCTCTCTCTTAAGCTAAATTCAGCTACAAAACGGCATAAGTTGCACTAGAAAGCATAGCAAAAATGTCATTTTAATAGTAAACACGCGACAACCGTTAGATTTCTTGCCATTTTGCGAGAATAGCTCAGAAAACAATGTACAGCTGATTTTGTTTAGGTATCTGCAACGAATGGTATCTGTGATGTTACAAGAACTGTTTGGTATGTAATTTATAATTTTTTTAGAAGTTTAGAAGTTATAAAAACGAAAGTTTATTTCTTTTGTTAGTTTAGATTGATCCAGTTCCGTACTAATTCCTGACTGGAACGGTAAATTTTTTCCTTCGTGTTTTATTGTGAATTGTTTGACTTTCACCATTTCTAACGATATTTTAAATATCAAATGTTTTTGCAATAAAACCCCAAGAATAATTACTTAAAGTAATTTACTAATAATTTGGGTATCTCCACCATAAATGACCCATAAACATAGAATATCCCCCCCCCCCCCCCCCCCCCCCCCCTGTCACATTATAATAATTATGTGTCTGGCCATAATTTTTTTATTTTTTATTAATAAAATTTTCATGACCGTGGATTCAATGTCCTTTAGTCGTAATATTAAACATGTTCACATAGTATTAAAAGCGTCAAACAAGTCACAGTCAGAGTCAAGCAAAGTAAGTCACGGTCAAGTCAAACTCATGCCTATGTAAAGTGGTGGAGATTTACAAGAGGTACCTATGGAGTTTTGGAAACAACACGAAAAGACACGTTTCACCTCGTTATATCACTTATAACCCACACTCGAGCACGTTTACGAGCACTTAATGAATAATAATTCACCGTTTACTACACATTAACACTCGAAAATACACAAGTTTTGGAAAATAAACAAACGACATGTTTTTTTCCACGTTGGCGCCAAAACTCGCTATATATTACTTTTGTTTGGTGTTACCGTGATAAAGTTATGGATGGAGCTCCCGATATTTCGGCGCAGTTACATGCCCCATGTTCACTACAAACTGACAGACTGGGAAGACTGACTAATGCACTGATTGGCAAAAAAAAAAAAGTTAGGTGCAAACAAAATTATCTACCCTCTTTCTTATTACTGGAACTTGAACTCAAATCCTACAAAACACACTCACTGTGCCATTTTATATGTTACTAGCGATCCGCCCACCCGGCTTCGCACGGGTGTAATTTACGTGCGAAGCCGGGGCGGGTCGCTAGTTATTATATATATAAACCTTCCGTGAAAATGTATCTAACTGATGGTGAAAACAGCATCAAAATCCGTTGCGTGGTTTAGGAGGAGTTAGCGGCCATACAGACATACAGACAGACAGACGCGGAAAGCGACTTTAATTTATACTATGTAGAGAAGAGATAGAGATTTTAAACATATTTTTTTTTATATAACTAGCATCTTAGTCTTGCTTGAGCATCGCTGCAAAGTTACTTGCCTGTCGTTTATTTTTCAGATAGTGATATTTTAAATTTTATTATTGCTGAGGAATGTAATCTTAATATAATAACACTATCTTTTTTACGTAATTTAATATTTTTAATTGTTTAATAATTTATTTAATTCAAATACTCATGAAATAATTTTTAACGTAGGTATTAATTATGTTTGCTTTGGTGACGTTTTATTGCATGTAGTAGGTAAACGACGCCTTACAAATGTGTACAAACATAAGCGCTAACTGGCTATAGGGCGCCCAAGATACAGGCTTTGCCTAGTTTGGGGCCCATTGGCACAACTATTTTTGCTGTTAGTAAATTATTATATGGTAGATATTCTATTGATTGTAAAATTTTAAATAACTGGATTCTGGTATTAAATAAATGAATTATGAATTATGAAAAACCGTGATAGTTTAAAACAGTAGGTAATTTAAAGTTATATGATTATTTACCCCCGTAAATAATCATATAACTTTAAATTACCTATTATTTACCGTGGTTCTTCTCGTGAACATATATCGGAAGCTCATTCCACAACTTTACCACGGTAAATGTCCCGTAAATGATCATATAACTTTAGTGAACAACCGTGATAGTTTAAAACAGTAGGTATTTTACTTTTGTTCGTTCTATTACGGTCGTTATAAATAATAATATAAACGTTTGTCATGATGTAAACCTTCATTGTCAGGAGCACAGAAAAGAGAAGTAAATAGAACGGAAATGAGAAGAAAAATCTGTCGCCAGGTATTATGACAGAATCTTGCTTGAACATTCTCATGTATGTCAACGCATCGAACTCCGCATCCCTGTGCCGCATCCAAAGAACTTGGACCTTACCTTTTTGGGTTACGTCTCAAAGTTCTTTGTCCGCATCACAGCTGCTAACTGATTTCAAATAACTGACGTTTCGTTAATATGGGTGCAACTGGCTACAAAAAAAATCTTACAAAAATGCCGACAGCCGTTCTAATTTAAACAATTATTTTTTTCTTTTCTGTGGTCAGGAGTGTTGAACCCTCATTATAACGATCAAGTTATTTAAATGCAGGCGCACGAACTACGATAATGCTTAGCATTGCCCTCAATTTGCGTGCATTTTTATATTATTTCTACGTGTGCAAGAATCTTGCGTGTTTCTTTGCGCGATAAAATCCGAAACGTGGATATTCGCCAAAGAACCAGAGTCACCGACATAGCAGTTAAAATTTGCAAGTTGAAGTGGCAATGGGCAGGCCACATCGCTCGAAGAACTGATAACCGATGGGGAAGAAAGGTTCTGGAGTGGAGACCACGAACCGGAAGACGCAGCGTAGGGAGGCCTCCCACTAGATGGACCGACGACATTGTGAGAGTCGCGGGCATCCAGTGGATGCAAAAGGCAGGCTGTCGTTCAATGTGGAGGTTAAAGGGGGAGGCCTATGTTCAGCAGTGGACGTCTTCTGGCTGATGATGATGATGATGTGCAAGAATCTATACATCTCTACATAGTATAAATTAAAGTCGCTTTCCGCGTGTCTGTCTGTCTGTATAACCGCTAACTTTTGATGCGGTTTTCACCATCAGTTAGATAATTTTTCATAGGTGGTTTATATTATATAACTAGCGACCCACCCCGGCTTCGCACGTAAATTACACCCGTGCAAAGCCGGGGCGGGTCGCTAGTTATATATATAACTGGACAAGAGCGTGTCGAGTAGGGTTCCGTGGCCAAAGCCATTTAATAGGCTTGTGCCGTTTTTATTTAAGATCTCTAAAACAGCTGATCATAAACAGAGCCCATCAACGAAAACAAAATTATTTGTTAATAAAGAAATTATTTAATAAGTCTTAGAATAAAGTTATAAGTATTTTAAACATCTACGTGCGTAGTTTCACACAGAAGAGAAAATGCTGTTCGAACCCTGTTCATCCCAAAATGAAGTAGAATAATTTTATTATGCTGGCGCCAGTTATACTTGCCAGACATATACATCTATACTAATATTATAAAGAGGAAAGATTTGATTGTTTGCATTGAATAGGCTCCGAAACTACTGAACCGATTTGAAAAATTCTTTCACTGTTGGGAAGCTACACTATCCCCGGGTGACATAGGCTATAATCTATACCAGTGCGAAGCTAAGGCGGACCGCTAGTAAGTTATATAACTGTATTAATATTATAATTTACCCAAAAGTGTACAGGAGGACATTAATTCTCAAGAGGAAGTCGCCGCTTTCGCTACAGTTGATAACATCGGTTGTGCTTGTGATTATAATGTAGGCAATTCGATTCGGTCATCTGATCTGAACCAGCGATTATAAGGCGGTGGAAATGCCGTGAGTGTTGAAAAGGCGTGGGACGTGTAAGAGCAAATGCTCACGTCATAATATAATTAAGAGTGTAACAAGCTAAACGATACGATACAATACAATTCTTTATTAATAACTACATAGTTACAAGTCAAACTTCTCCAGTACACTTTCTACATCGATGTATATAAACTTAACGATAAATACAACGTCTAAATGCTATGTGATGCACTAATGCAAAATGCTTAGCATGTCAGATATTTAAAAAAAAACTTCTGATGACAATATAACTTCACTTTATTGACAATACAGAAAGCACATTATAAGAAAAATACATTCATTATGCACAAAACGCGATATACTAGAAAAAAGGGAAGGGAAATGGGTGACTATGATTGTCAGGGGCGGATCCAGGATTTCATTTTGGGGGATGGGGATTCTGACAAGGTTCGAAGGAATCAAATCGAAAAATTTAGTCGAATGTATGGAATTGCTGAATTCCATAATAAATGCTGAATTGAATTGGCATGTCCCCTGGATCCGCCAATGGACTATGTGACAGAAGAAAGAACTTCGTCACCAACTGATCATACGGATCTAATCACACGTGTGGTCAGTTAGAGAAACGCGAAAAGTAAAGATAAAGTTGTTGATACAACTACTTTTAGCAAAATGAACGTCCAAAGCGCTCACCGGCCAGAGAAAATTTCGTAAATTTTCAACATTATTGCAACAATTGCAGTTCTCGGAAAAACAAGGGGACGGCAGGGAGTTCCATTCTTGGGCAGTACGTATCATAAATGACGACCCAAATCGTTGAGTACAAATCTTTGTAATTTCCACGAGGGAGGGGTGGTAGTGTGCAGTCCTTCTATTTGTCCTGTAGTAAAAGCGAAGGGTGGAATAAGGTCATGAAGCTTTTACGCACATTCGCCGAAATGTATCCATCCGATAGAAAATAGACAGATATACGGGGTGTAAGGGGAACACTCTTGAAGCCAAAAGAATGTAATTGTACTCATCATTATGAACAACTTTTACTATGGGACCAACCCTGAAATCGCGAAAAAAATACCAGCTGTTCTATAGAAAACGGTCATTGACACTCGACAAACTGTATGGAACAGCAGAAATTTTTTTCGCGATTTCATGGCTGGTCCCATAGTAAAAGTTGTTCATAATGATGAGTACAATTACCTTCTTTTGGCTTCGAGAGTGTTCCCCTTACACCCTGTATTGATTAGGCTTGCGTTTGACCGCCATCTCGCCTAGTACCGATTAATTTGTCATAATGGCCTTTCCACTAGCAAGTGATGTTCTAAGAGATACCTTCCGTGAACTCTCTTGCGTCATGGCGCTATAAAAACAACTTTTTGCGGTTCTATTTTAGGATGTTATATAAGGACCTTAGGCGATTTTTAGTATTTTGATGTAATTTATTTCGACTGACCGGAGTAGGTATTATGATTGGCGTACCTAAATTGGCACGATGGGACTTTGACCACAAAACACGCAAACGTAAACATATAATACAGGGTTACGCATTTACCCTGTACCTAATAAGCCGAAAGGAACTCTTGATCAAATCTCATTTCAAAAAACAAAAAATCGGCTCAGCCGTTTGTGAGATTCGATGCCACAGACAGACATCCCTCTTTTTGCGTCGGGCGGGGGGTTAAAAAGCATTCCATGTCACTCGTAAAAAATAACGTAGTTGCAAAATTTTTGTTATAAGAAAACTTTTTTTTAAATATTCTCATATTTTTTTTTTTGGTTTTTAGCTGTAAGCTTTTGAAAAATTATAATAAAATAAATAACGTCAATCCGTTTCTCCGTTGTTCTAGCATGAATGAGGACACAAACAAAACACATTTTCGCAAGGATTGCAAAAATGATTGTAACTGCTTTCCTAACACCAGTTTGTATTTTTTTAAACAGGCAAATCGCAGACAATATTTTTTGCTCTGCCAGCTGCAGAAGATTAAAAGCTGAATAATAATCATATATATATTCTGATCACTTATTCTAGATTTTGAACGTCTCTTAGAAAAAACAAATAGAACCTTAGAATAACTACTCAGAGAAGGTAGGTTTCCAAACAACGCCTTCTCAAAACGTAAGCTACAAATTCGCTTTGTAGCTTACGTCTCGATTGGTATTTTAAACGATTTAAGCAAGAAATTTAATGGATTACCTGTGGAATGTCACACCATAACTCTTATGCTGCTTTTCTGATTTGTTGTGGTACGATTTCACCGCGCAAATTGTCATAGTAAATATTTATATTTTTTTTGGAGCCATATGTGACACCATTTGAAAGGCTTAAATTTTGCGAATGTACTTGGTTTCTTTGTGTAGTTATTCTAAGAATAGAAGCTAGATTCCTCTTTAGCACTTACACACCCCCTCTTGGTCGCATTTGATCATCTCGTGTACAGTTGTGTGCCGCTCAATATTGAAGTGTGCGTTTGTAGAACTAGTAAGAATATGTCAGTGTGTTCAATACGTGTTTACCAACACTTCGACCAAAATAAAATGAATGGACGGGCCATCATTGAACTTGCTCAGTAAGAACGAGGCAAAACAGTTGGACATAAATGTACTTCAACACCTAATTATAACCATGTAAAAATAGATAGCGGTTTTTTGTTCTGTATTAACACTTCGGGAAAGCACACAAAGGCATGATTTTGACAGATTTTTGTTATCATGTAACAATAGTCTCGTGTTGCACTTCCTACGGCTAGAGACCTACTGAAACGAAACGAGCGCCGGCGCTCATTTTGTAATCTTCAATAATGCGCTTCTTCTGGGCCCGTCCATTCATTTTATTTTGATTGAATGTTTACCATATGTTTTATTCGGTTTTTTAAATTGTTATTGCAGCTGTCAGAGTGAATATATGCTTGATTAGTCTAGCTAATGTAGCTACATACTTGTGGAAAGTAAATAACGTTCCAAATCAGCAAACCCAATGCACTAGACAAGAAGCATGTTCAAGTGGTCCCATTTATTACCCGTTTGGCGCGTTCAAGTAACTGGACTAAAGTAAAAAAGCGTGAACCTAAAAAAAATACAGTTTTGCCATAGACAAGTTTACACTTACGATATTTTGTCATAGATTACAAAGATTGCACACGCGAGTAAAAAAAATATTTAATACCTAATAAAAGTTTATCGCTACCCTCAGTTTTTTTGCAAACGCATCGGTGCTTACGTAAATGTTTGCAAATTCAAATTTTAATAAAGATTATCTTGATGATTGTGTCATTTTCATATCCTTTATGAGATTTTAACATGATTTCAATTGAAATTCGCATACGAGGGTTACCTACATTGTTTTTATTAAATGTAACCTGCATATTCAATTAGTTTTACTAACTGCTTAACGGAAATCACCTTTAAAACCAGAAGCATAAAGATTACAGACAAGATTCACGAGGTATCCGAGCAAAAATAACTGTAGAAAAACCACACAAAAGAACGGAGTTGTCAGTTGACTCATTGAAGTTAAGCAGTCAACCCTAAAACTAGAGAAAGTTTTGTTTGAAAAAACCACTCACCTGTCTAAATTCACTCCGATTTCACTCAGAAACGTGCAACTACAAACTAAACTTTAAACACTAAACAAAAGGCTTAACTGGTACTACTAAAGTTTATATAACGTAACTACTTCCTATAACTTTAACCGGTTTGCGTAAAACTTTACGTATTTCAACTATTTCGCTAAACTTTTTCTCAAAACACTTTCGTAGTGTAACTTTCACAGGCTTTTGCGTTGTTTTTAACAGGTTTTTGGTGAGGATTGATTGGAATTTGTGGAGAGTCCGTTTTTGTTGCGAAGCGACATGCGTTCAATGCGACCCCCCGCGTGTGACTGGCTGGCTGGCTGACTCGGACCCGGCAGGCTTTTGAACTCACCTCATTAAATATACCTGTACTACCTTAATTCCAAAGTATTGTGTTGCGTTTTAGAACTTTACGCCATGCAAATTCCTTTACGATTGTAGTTTCTTTGGTGAATTAGAAAAATATAGACGCCGGACGCAGAGCCTCTGCGGAGTAACCTACCTATTAGCTATAATACCTACTTGGACTTTAGTTTCATAGCTTTTCCCGCACTGCCCGTCAATGTTGATTTTTAAATTTTATGTTTTGGCTTCAGCTATCTTTTATATTTAGCCAAGTTCTCTCTACTAAAATATAATCTGACGGGACTAAAATGATCTGAGTTTGTTTTTATTTAAGTAAGTGAGAAAAGGATGGCAATTACTTTAGAGCTGTTACACCGATTTAGTTATATCGGGAGCTCATTCCACAACCTTATTAGGTAAATATCCCGTAAATAATCATATAACTTTAGTGAACAACCGTGATAGTTTAAAACAGTGTTCTATTTAGTTTAGTTTAAATTCTAGAACATCAACGCTACTGTGGCTTGCATTTTGTTTGGACAAGTCCATATTTAGCGACATAGTGTTGTATCGCTATGTGTTCGCGAGCCTCTTTAGACTACGCCATTGGATATCATAGATTAGGTACGGCATGATAGCGTCATAGCTTTCCTCGCACTATTCCCACCTAACCCCCTCCCCCCCTATACAGGGTTACAAAGAAAATGTGTATCAACGAACAGTGCCGGTTTTAGCACTACCAGCGCCCTGGGCGAGATTTGGCGCACGCACCCCCCTATAGATTTTTATATAGGTACCTGCGGCGCCCCTTTATAGGTGCCTTTGGCGCCCCTTTATTTCTGGCGCCCTGGGTGGTCGCCCCACCAGGCCTTACCCTAACACTGGTAGTCGGTACTGTCAACTAAGACAAGCGGTACGGCGATGTCTGCCTCATGTTTCAACTGAATGTTATAGCTGAATCTGAAGAGGTTTTTGAACTTCTCTATGAATTAACCATATACTTATGGGGTATTTTTCAACAGAACTTATCACCATGCAAATATTCTTGGTATCTTTGCTCCACGATGAAATAAACAGAACGTAATATTCAGTGAAAAGGTTTGTTAAAAAAACGTTTTCTCACGTTCTACTGAATGATAAGAAAGACTTCATATTGTTTTGTTTAGTTATATGAATAAGTAATCGTTGCAATGTAATCACTGAATATTATCATCGTCATCATCATCATCATTATCATCATTTCAGCCATAGGACTTCCACTGCTTGACATAGGCCTCCCCCATCGATCTCCAAACGGGCCGGTTGGAAGCGGCCTGCATCCAGCGTTTCCCTGCGGTCTCTTTTAGGTCATCTGTCCATCTTGTGGGTGGACGTCCTACGCTGCGCTTACCAGTCCGTGGTCTCCATTCCAGAAACTTTAGGCCCCATCGGCTATCTGTTCTGTTTGCTATGTGCCCTGCCCACTGCCACTTCAACTTGCAAATTTTAACAGCTATGTCGGAGACTCTGGTTCTTTGGCGAATATCCACGTTTCGGATTATATCGCGCAAAGAAACTCCGAGGATAGCTCTCTTCATTGCCCCCTGTGTGACTCTGAGTTTTTCCAAAAGGCCAAAAGTTAAGGACCACGTCTCAGTACCATATATCATCACTGGCAACACACGCTGGTCAAAGACCCTCGTCTTGAGGCACTGTGGTATCTTGGACGAGAAGATGTCACGCAATTTCCCGAATAATCCGAGTTGGATTCTTCGGGCGACCTCTTTACCTAAGTTGGACTTACCTAACTGAACAATCTGTCCAAGATAGGTGTAATGGTCAACAACTTCGAGAGTATTATCAATGTATATATAATCATTATCATACGTGAGTAATTCACGTGTTATATATTTAAAATATTAGTCTGATGATTTTTCCTGTCTGTTCTATTTATACTTCATTTTAGGTACCTACATATAGCTGATATTCTGACCTATTATACCTAATTTATTGTTTTCGTTTCCAACTTAACTAGCAAGCATTTTGCGTTAGTAACTTATTGTTACCTACTTAAAAATAAATACATTTATAATGCGTTAGTAAGTAATTTTAAAAGCCTAACTTTTATTTTCATCTTTAAATGAATACATAATACAACTATTACTAATTGATATAACAATTGCTAATTGTTTATTTTGCAATTATAGAAACGTCTATCTGGTTATTAATTAAATTAATACCATAATATTAACTATTGAAATTGTTCAAAACAATTGCAATAATTTTTTGTACCTCAGTGACTAGGTACATATTATTTACGGTATTTTATGCCATCTCTTTATTTGCACACAAAGCGACATATTTTAACCCACCTATAATGCATATGCGTTTTTAAATGTGTGTACCTATAATTTACTCGTGTTTTGTGCAAATTAATAATCTTTATGTTTAACTATTTAGAAAAATGTACTAGACGTGCGGAGCCAAAATTTATATGGCAAAAATCCAAATGAACGATTCTTGTAAAGTTACTTATCCTACCATACTGGAACGGGAGTTTTGGCGCCAACGTGGAAAAAAACATGTCGGCTCGTTGGATTATTTTCCTAAACTAGTGTATTTTCGAGTGTTAATGTGTTCTAAATGGTGAATTATTATTCATTAAGTGCTCGTAAACGTGCTCGAGTGTGGACAATTGATATAACGAGGTGAAACGTGTCTTTTCGTGTTGTTTCCAAAACTCCATAGGAGCCTCTTGTAAAGTTCCCACCACTTTACAGAGGCATGAGTTTGACTTGACCGTGACTTACTTAGCTTGTCTCTGACTGTGACTTGTTTGATGTTATTAAGACTATACAAAACAGAAGAATAGGCGGTATGGCCTTAAAGGCTTTCGCCTGCCCGATGGGCGAATTTAAATTAAAAAAAAAAAAACTGGAACGGTCTAAACAACGCATGGTCAAAAACATTTGACATTTTTTTTAAGACAAGGAGGTTGAATGGTGCTTTATCTATATCTATCTATACTAATATTATAAAGAGGAAAGATTTGATTGTTTGCTTGTTTGCATTGAATAGGCTCCGAAACTACTGAACCGATTTGAAAAATTCTTTCACTGTTGGGATGCGATATCTTGGACAGATTGTTCAGTTAGGTAAGTCCAACTTAGGCAAAGAGGTCGCCCGAAGAATCCAACTCGGATGGGCAGCGTTCGGGAAATTGCGTGACATCTTCTCGTCCAAGATACCACAGTGCCTCAAGACGAAGGTCTTTAACCAGTGTGTGCTGCCTGTGATGACATATGGTACTGAGACGTGGTCCTTAACTGTTGGCCTTTTGGAAAAACTCAGAGTCACACAGCGGGCAATGGAGAGAGCTATGCTCGGAGTTTCTTTGCGCGATAAAATCCGAAACGTGGATATTCGCCAAAGAACCAGAGTCACCGACATAGCTGTTAAAATTTGCAAGTTGAAGTGGCAATGGGCAGGCCACATCGCTCGAAGAACCGATAACCGATGGGGAAGAAAGGTTCTGGAGTGGAGACCACGAACCGGAAGACGCAGCGTAGGGAGGCCTCCCACTAGATGGACCGACGACATTGTGAGAGTCGCGGGCATCCAGTGGATGCAAAAGGCAGGCTGTCGTTCAGTGTGGAGGTTAAAGGGGGAGGCCTATGTTCAGCAGTGGACGTCTTCTGGCTGATGATGATGATGATGATGTTGGGATGCTGCACTATCCCCGGTTGACATAGGCTATATATCCCGGCTTCGCCCGTGCGAAGCAGGGGCGGCCTACTAGTTTTTTATAATCCAAATCTTTATACTTAGCCGGCTTTGTTTCTTATAGAATTTATACGCCTACGTGAAAAAAATATGTCGCCTTATTGCTTTCTAATGTAATGTACATAATCAAAGCCTTATTGTAATATGTAGTTGCCATAACTATTAATATGTAATTGGGGATTATTTGAAGTACCTATGAGCCGTCGTGGCCTATGGATACTTTAAGCGATCCCCGAGTAATTAGTTAGTTTTAGTATGTAATAAAAAAAATATTTAAATATGTAATTAGATTAAATGGGAGTGGTATAGTCGAATATCGACAAAACTCCTTTAAAAAAAGACCGTAAAAACACAGTTAGAGCATCTTATACCAAATTTGTCGGTTTTAAATCAATTTTATTCAGTTAAATTACAATATTTGAGCTGGAAAAAAATACGTCACAGATACATCTGTGTTTGAGTTTATGATTTGGTTCAAAACAAGATAGAATAAACTTTCCTCGATCAAAAAAAAATATCTGAAACAAAGTCGACTTAGTTAATTTTTTTCATTTTATGCTCTAATGAAAGCTCGTAACAACCTGGAAATTGGAAATTGCATGAAAGGCAATTTTATTCAACATTTTTTTATTTGGATAGATTTTTGATAGTAAATAGTGTCGTTTTTTAGTGAAATTAAAATGGGTAAAAAGGACGCGAGAATTTTGGCGCGCCGCGTTCAGTACCGCGCCAGGCGTCGAGGTCGGACCTATGTTCGTTTTTGTCGTTGCACTCCCCCCGCGGGCGTCCTGACTGTAGCGTGGCAAAATACATCGTCGCTATAACTTGGCGGGGGCTGAGGGAGCGTTTTGTTGCCTACGCGACTCGGATAACCTCCCGTTAACAAGAAAAAGTAATAATGTACCTATTACCTATGCACATAGAAAAAATTGTGTTTTGGACTGTTATAATGGTGGATTATTATTCATTAAGTGTTCGTGTGATATTCATGCTATTCCAAAACTTCATTTAATTCCCCTTCAGAAGATTTTGGCGTCGCACGTCTTAAGCATTTGCCATTGTCAAGTATTGCGATTTTTTCAAGTTGTATTTATTCAATATCGTCAAACCTCAGATCAAATAAAAATTATTTGATCACCACGCGGTCGGTTACTTGGATGGGTGACCGCCTGGGCGTTGATGGGATTTTGTCTTTTTGCACCAATACTTTTTTTTGTACATAGATCATTGTTTTGCAGTATTTTTTTCTACTTTAACAGCTAACAAGGTAGGTATGTGGTGGTACGGAACCCTCAGTGTGCGAGCCCGACTCGCACTTGGCCTGTTTTATTCACGTTTGGCGCCACAACCCCCCTAAATACTTTTACCAATGATCACGGATTGTTTTTTTTTTTTTATATACAATATGCTTGCGTTTGACCACCATCACGCCTGATGTTAAGCGATGATGCAGTCTATTGGAGCATGATTGCCTAGAAGGAACCGATTCACTCGTGATTTGAAGACACTCAGATTGTAACCATCGGGGAACACCCATTCAGGCAGTGCATTCCACAGACTAGCAGTTCGCATAATAAATGTGGAATCAAAGCGCTTCGTACGGGGTAAAATGTGAGCTACCTTCTACGGTGTTTCCGAGAAGCTACAACATGGGGTTCTTTAAAAGGCGAGTTAATCGAGTTCTAAAGGGTCGGCAACGTATATGTGATGCCTCGGGTGTTACAAGTATCCATAGGCGACGGTGACTGCTTTCCATCAGGCAGCCCGTCTGCTTGATTGCCACACAAAAAAAAAAAAACCATTAAGCGGCATAGATTCAGTTCTCTCTCTACGTTAAGCGGTGACGATTTTTCGTGCCCGCTCTGGCAGTCCGGTAGAAAAATGGGCAGGAGGGAATTAAATTTTCTTAAATCCTCTTTGGCAGTCACTTTGACTTTCATTTGACACATGGAAATACAATAATTCTGAGGGCACACATCAAAGAGAAGTATTTGTACTTTAAGAAACATTGACGCCGTGTTTTTGAATTTATTTATTTAGTATTTTGGTTATATACCATGACGTTGTTGTATAGGTGAGTTATAATATAAATGTGGTTATTTAACATAAAGATAATCGTAATTAACCTTTGGATAACTTCACATATTCTCTCATTCGAATGTTGTCTTCAAGAGATCGCGTTATAACGATAAGACCGCATTTTGCTCGTGTTTTTATGATTACCTATTCTAAATTTTATATCAATGGTGTGTAATTTTCGTTTTCGAGTGAATGTTTCGTTTTTTTGATGGTGCGAGAGACGGTGGCGTTGCAGTAGCATGTGCGCTTTACAATCTGACTGCACCCGGTTTGATCCTCGGAGAGCGATGGTGGCCGAGCGGTAGCATGTGCGCTCTACAATTGGACGGCACCCGGTTCGATCCTCGGGGAGCGATGGTGGCCGAGCGGTAGCATGTGCGCTCTACAATTGGACGGCACCGGTTCGAGTCACTCCTGGAATATCAGACGTTGCTTTTTTATTGGATCATGCTCTAAAGCTCTAAACAAATCTACTCGTCTCTACAGTGTTATCTGTGTGGGTAAAGATTAGTTTGTTGTCTGTGTGGGTAAAGATCTGTTTGTTGTTTGTGTGGGTAAAGATCAGTTTGTTGTCTGTGTGGGTAAATATTACTTTGTTGTCTGTGTGGGTAAAGATCAGTTTGTTGTCTGTGTGGGTAAAGATTACTTTGTTGTCTTTGCGGGTAAAGATTACTTTGTTGTCTTTGTGGGTAAAGATCAGTTTGTTGTCTGTGTGGATAAAGATTACTTTGTTGTCTTTGTGGGGGTAAAAATCAGTTTGTTGTATGTGTGGGTAAAGATTACTTTGTTGTCTTTGTGGGTAAAGATCAGTTTGTTGTCTGTGTGGGTAAAGATTACTTTGTTGTCTGTGTGGGTAGAGAGCAGTTTGTTGTCTGTGTGGGTAAAGATTACTTTGTTGTCTTTGTGGGTAAAGATCAGTTTGTTGTCTGTTTGGGTAAAGATCAGTATGTTGTTGTCAGTTGCTCCCAATGCAGCTTCAAGGCGATGGAAGAGGACTTGGTGAAGACGCACTATAAGTACATGCACCGGCGGAATATCGAAGACTACGACTTACTGGTGTCAAGAAACAGACTCGGGGTAGGTCTACGTTAGAGTTGACAACTTTATGTGTAAGAAACAAAGTATATTACGGCGTAACAAATAAAGTATAATACGGCGTAAGAAATAGAGTATATTATGAAGTAAGAAATATATTAGGTATAAAACGGCGTAAGTAATAAGGATATTACGGCGTCAGAAATAAAGTATAATACGGCGTAAGAAATAAAGCAGGTATAATACGGCGTAAGAAATAAGTATAATACGACGTAAGAAATAAGGATATTACGGCGTAAGAAATAAGGATAATTACGGCGTAAGAAATAAGGATATTATGGTGTAAGAAATAAGGATATTACGGCGTAAGAAATAAGGATATTACGTTTAATTGATAATTACGTAGGTTTTGTTGCAGGAGAGACTGGATAAGAAGACACGGGTGCCTCCGTCTTCGCCGTGTTCCAAAACTAAGAACGGAGGATTAAAATGTTTGTATTTTTCTTTGAAACTGTATCAAAATGTGCATCGGAGCTACATTACCTTATCCTACCATCCCCGGGCAAGTAGGAAGTCAGCCCACTACCACCCATCACATCGTATCATCATCATCATTTCAGCCGTAGGACATCCACTGCTGGTCATAGGCCTCCTCCATCGATTTCCAAAAGGGCCGGTTGTAAGCGGCCTGCATCCAGCGTTTCCCTGCGGTCTATTTTAGGTCGTCTGTCCATCTTGTGGTTGGACGTTCTACGCTGCGCTTACCAGTCCGTGGTCTCCATTCGAGAACCTTTCGGCCCCATCGGCCATCTGTTCTGCATGATATGTGCCCTGCCCACTGCTATTTCAACTTACTAATCCGATGAACTTCGGTGACTTTCGTTCGTCTACAGATCTCCTCATTTCTGGTTCGATCTCGTAGAGAAACCCCGAGCATAGCCCTCTCCATAGCTCGTTGTGCGACTTTGAGCTTGCTTATGAGGCCCATAGTGAGTCACATCATATCATCATCCAGTAAACGTCCACTGCTGAACAAAGGTCTCCTCTCAGAGAGAGATGTTGCCATAATCCCCACGCTTGGCAGGTGGTTTGGGGATCGCAGTACGTTCACCGTGTACTAATAGGACGCTGCTGCCCATCCTCCAGTGGTACTGGTCGCAGTTTAAGGACATACCTGGGCCTACCCTCTCTATCCCTAGTATTGCGTGTACATTATACATAAGTATATGTATAGCCTAAACCAATTTTAGTAAACTATGTCAATAGATTCAAGTACGTTGGGGGATTGTCATTGGGTAAGTATAGGTAACATACCGTCATAAATATAGTGGGGATGAATTCAGTTTTAGGACATACCCGGGTCCACTACCACCCATATTTTTTAAATATTATTTTCAATTTAGATAGATAGATAGAAACTCTTTATTGTGTACACCAGAAATAAAAATTACAACACGATAGAAAACACTTACGAGCTAGTGCCACAAGTGGCGGCCTTATCGCTAAAAGCGATCTCTTCCAGGCAACCATTGGATGGAAAGAATTTACGTAACAGAATTGACGGGGGATGCTAAAACACTTTTAATGATACCATTAAATAAATACTACTAAATGATACATAGTATAATAAATATTATATAAATATTATCCATACATACATAAACACACATAATACAGACGCGACAAGTAATGCATACTATACCCTAGTATATATGTTTAACTATGCTATACCCTAAGTCCCTGGAGTACCTTCGCATTAAATGATAGGCTTGCGTTTGTCTGCCAATCTTAGATGCCATCTTAGACCGCATCTTCACTTATCATCAGATAAGGTGTGGTCAAACGCTAGCCCACTTCATAATAAAAAAAGTATACATTCAGAAGTTTTGGCGCCAACGCGAACGTCGGCTCGTATTATTTCCCTAAACTTGTGTATTTTCGAGTGTTAATGTTTAATAATGGTGGATTATTATTTATTAAGTGCTTGTGAACGTGCTTGAGTGTAGGCAAGTGATATAAAGAGGTGAAACATGTATTTTCGTATTCTTTCCAAAACTCCATGGAAGCCTGTATAGCGGCATGAGTTTGACTTGACCGTGACTTACTTTGCTTGACTCTTTTTTTTTATGCCATAGGTGGCAAACATGCAGACGGGCTGCCTGATGGTAAGCAGTCACCGTCGCCTATGGATACTTGTAACACCAGAGGCATCACACAAACGTTGCCGACCCTTTAGAACTCGATTAACTCGTCTTTTGAAGAACCCCATGCTGTAGCTTATCGGAAACACCGTAGAAGGTAGGTCATTCCACATTTTCCAGATTCTGACTGTGACTTCTTTGACATTACGACTGAAGGACACTGTATCCATGGCCAGGACTAGACAAAAAGCAAAGTATAATTTTACATAGGTCGTTACATGATCAAAGAAAACAAGGTCTTCTACTCTGACACTTGTCCCAGAATTTCGTCACTGTCCAGTTGCCACTTTATCCAATCAGCTGTTACGTGGTGTACCGTCATCTCTCTCGAACCTGTTGTAAATTGACATCATGAGATCATTGCGGGACGCCCACGTCACATTATTTCTCAGAGTATTATACCTGGCGGAGTATATTAAATTATTATACCATGGGTCGTTACATTTCAGTGCATGGTCGTACCTCGGCCACCAGGCTGTTCGGGAAGCTGAGGGCTCGCATCTGCAAAAGCACCCTATTCGGACACGTCGAGCTTCCGGAGAGCAAGCTCCCTCTTAACGTAAGTATTAACCTCAGATCAGACAGACAAGGGAGTTATGGTGGTCATCATCATCATCATCATCATCATCAGCCTGTAAACGTCCACTGCTGAACAAAGGCCTCCCTCGTAAAGAGGGGTGTTGCCATAATCCCCACGCTTGGCAGGCGGCTTGCGGATCGCAGTACTTTCACCGTGTACTAATAGGATGTTGCTGCCCATCGTACGGTGGTTCTGGTCGCAGTTTTAGGAAATACCCGGGTCCTGCTGGTGAACATATGCCTACCCTTTAACCTCCACACTGAACGACATCCTGCCTTTTGCATCCAGTGGATGCTAGTGACTCTCACAATATCGTCGGTCTATCTAGTGGCAGGCCTATGGATATGATATGCATATGGAGGGATATGGTGATAGCTGTGATGAATGTGTTCCAACTTCCGATAGACCATGGATTATTCCTTACTCCGTCGTACCACTGTCCATTTAAAAGCACGCTTATGGTTTGGGCCTCAATGTAGTTGCGCAGAAACAAACAAACATGAGGCATAACTCTCCTGGGGTAATGCTCGACAGTCGACGTAAAGCGAAGGATTTACGTCAGAAGAAGAAAGCGTTTAACAAGGCTGCGAAGTCTTGCAAAAAGGTTCTACAGAGGGCTCGCTTTGACCATATTAGTAAAATAGGGAACAAACTGGCTTCGTACCCTGCTGGTAGTAAAGCGTTTTGGTCTCTAGCTAAATCAGCCGAAACGAATTTCTGCCGCTCCGCAGCTGAAACCTGATGGGACGCTGGCTCACACTGCTGAAGAGAAGGCAAACTTGTTTGCTTCTCAGTTTGCGGAGTCTTCGTGTCTTGGTGCTGCTAATTCGATACCTCTACCCTCACCTACACAACTTTTAAGTCTGAAATTTTCATTCGCCATATGGAGGTTTAGAAAACGCACCGCAATCTCGACGTGACCGAAACCAGTGGCCCGGATGGTATTCCAGCCATAGTTCTGAATGCATGTGCACCAATATAGCTGATTTTTTTGTTGTTATATCCATGGTATTCTTCAGGACCTGTCGCAAGTGAGCGAGTGTACGTCGAAAGCTTTGAAGGCGGACTCTGTGGTCTCAGTTAACGTTATCTCTTCAGCTCTGGAAGAAAGGAAGGAGACATACGCGTGTCACTTATGCTCTTTCGATGCTGACAGGTATGTGGAATACTTCGTTACTAAAGCCTTGATCGTGACTTCCTTTGCAAGATTTTGACGTATGACTTGTTTAAAGATAACTTGTACAACCTGATAATTTTGATAAGACATTTTATTTATGTTACACGGGAATTACTCACGTAAGATTAAGCCGGTTACTCCGACTATAGTTTCAACCGCATTAGACAGTCCGGACGGTTTGAAAAAGACCGTATAATGCGGTTGAAACTATAGTCGAAGTAACCCGCTTTATCTTACGTGAGTAATTCCCGTGTAATATAAATAAAATATGTGAAAACCACGTCAGTTTCAATAATATAATTTTCATAAGGGTCGTTTTTTTATTATACTTTAAATTGGCTAAATGGCTCCAAATTGATGTCTGGCTTCAGCTCCATATTTTTTAAAAGCATCATTTACATAAAAGCTATTGTTTAAAAAAAATATTTTATTGAAAGCTTGTGTTGATACAACCAAATCATGTTCATCGGCAAAGAACTAAATTTTACAGTTCTGAAATAGCGGTGCTTTCTCGTAGTAGAATTATTTAAACTGGCAGTTGTCATTCTAACTTGTTGAAATGATAGACGCTGAGACGCAGATATGTATTTTTTCCATTTATTCACAAGCAAATTATTCTGTTTTTCAGAATCACTGGTCTGGACCGACATCTTCTAAACCATCACAAAATCGGCCTCGAAAACTTGCTAAAGCTCGTCATGGCCAAAACAAAAGACGGACTGTCAGATGAACGAAATTCCAAAGTCTTCGGAATCAGACAACCTTATTACCGACCTCAAAACGAAATGATCGAAGAAGGAGAATTCATAATAGAAACTGTGATACCACAGATCAAGATACTCAAACACGCGTCAACGAATACAGAAGATTCCAATGATTCTAAAGAGTTCGACCTTGAAAAGAACTGCAAAATGATTAGCAAAGAGATTGAGAACATGTTGGGTGGTGAAAAGAGTTATGACAACGAAGATTTCATGTCCAAGATGCAGACGCTAAATGATTGCATGTGCAAGTTTGTTAATTCATCAAATACGTTAAAGAAGGTGTTGACGAAGGAACTGGATTCAAAGGTTAACGTGAAAGAGCATTTCAATAGTGGGGAGCCATTCTTCGACTTGGGTTTGGGAGGGTAAGTTATTAAAATAATCTTTTCATTATCAAGTTAATCTATTTTTTACAGTATTGTTTTATTTACTGGATACAAAGTGAACAAATGTAAGTTTACTATACATCATCATTATTTCAGCCATAGGACGTCTACTGCTGAACATAGCCCCCCCCCCCATAAATCTCCAAAAGGGCCGGTTGCAAGCGGCCTGCATCCAGCGTTTCCCTGCGGTCTCTTTTAGGTCGCCTGTCCATCTTGTGCGTGGACGTCCTACGCTGCGCTTACCGGTCCGTAGTCTCCATTTGAGAACCTTTCAGCCCCATCGGCCATCTGTTCTTCGTGATATGTGCCCTGCCCACTTCCACTTCAACTTGCTGATCCGGTGGGCTATATCGGTGACTTTCGTTCGTCTACGGATCTTCTCATATTCAGCGAGAGATACCATCCGTATCTCCAAACTTTAATTTTTTCCGTCAATTGAAGAATTATCAATGTATTGTTTTATTTCCCAGGCCAGACTCTCCCCGAAATTGGGAGAGGGCACACAGCGAGAAGATGGAACGCAGTCGAAATAAATATGCAGACGCTTGCAGGTAAACTGGCTTCCTTGTTTGTCGGGGCTGATATTATGCCAGTTTCAATCGGGGCTTATCATTTTATTGGCCTAGTATCAGTAGTCCTATTACTTAGATCGATGATCGGACTGTTGAGACTTTCGTCTCAGTTGTCCGGTGCTATAAATAATCAAGTTCCTTTTATTTATATTACACGGGAATTACTCACGTAAGATTAAGCCGGTTACTCCGTGTAATATAATTAAATTGTGTGAAAACCACGTCAGTTTCAATAATAAAATCAAATTCGTATTCAAATTATTTATTTGTCAGAACATGGTTGGTGCACATACATATTGTCGTGTATCATTCAATTTGTCGTGTACTGTTGGGTGTAATGTTGGCCATGGGTGATGTCACCGGCGGCTCCAACGGAAGACCAGCGCTGGTTGTTCGCAACCAGCATTATGCTGAGTTGGAACCGGTTTGTGGAGGAAAACAATTTGTAATGTGTGTATTTATTTCTATTGATTCTTAAAAATGTTTTATTTTCTTCCATAAATAAAAAATTGTCTATTGTCTATATAAAGTAGCATACATGGTCGTAAGAATGGAGACGTATATCAAGTCCTTGCCTGTTGCAGCGTACAAATGTTAGTCTACTCGGACTACTAATTGGACTACTGAACCTTGATGATCGGACTGTTGAGACATTAGTCTCAGTAGTCTAGTGTTATAAATAACCGGACTACTGAGTCTTGATGTTTTGACTGTTGAAACTTATTCGTCTCAGTAGTCCGGTATTATAAATAACCGGACTACTGAGTCTTGATGTTTTGACTGTTGAGACATTAGTCTCAGTAGTCTAGTGTTATAAATAACCGGACTACTGAGTCTTGATGTTTTGACTGTTGAAACTTATTCGTCTCAGTAGTCCGGTATCATAAATAACCGGACTACTGAGTCTTGATGTTTTGACTGTTGAGACATTAGTCTCAGTAGTCTAGTGTTATAAATAACCGGACTACTGAGTCTTGATGTTTTGACTGTTGAAACTTATTCGTCTCAGTAGTCTCGTGTTATAAATAATCGGACTACTGAGTCTTGATGATCGGACTGTTAAGACTTTCGTCTCAGTAGTCCGATGTTATAAATAATCAGACTACTGAGCCTTTTAGTTCGATGTCTACACGTTCACACTAGCGATGGACTAACCTTGAAACTGCGATGCACGCACCGCAAATTTAAAATATTTTTAAAAATTTTGCACTCACTGTCATCTGAACTCAAACTAAGAAAAGCTTTTTTATATGGCTGCCACGGACTGATATACATACATTATAATATTTTTAAATAATACTAACACTACAAATACAGTTAGACTGCCCATAGTCCGTTGAAGGTCTAAAGACAATCAAAATGCTCGAGCCCACTACCAGTTGGCAGCATACCCAGCATGCTGGCGGCATTACTACGTTGAATGGCAATGCTAATGCGTATGATAAGTATATATATATATATTAACAGCCAGGTGTAGAACAAACACAAATGTTCATCACATCTATGGATATTTTTCGAATATAAATATAATCATTTGTTGTTTCAGGAATAACAAAACTAAGCAGTCTTCAGAGAGCTTTTATTTCTGAATATTTTATTGTTATTTAAGATGTTTTTAGTAATAAAATATTTTTTGTTGTATTTCTTTTTTTTCATTACTCGCGCGAGGGTTCTTAATAAACTAAAACGGCTTACATTATGGGAACTACTAATATGTAGATCTAGTGAGAAAAAAGTTTTCGATAGATCCATAATTTTAAAATGGGTTCTAAAGAGAAAAAAATTGTCAGAACCATTATGGATCTTAGCATTCGATCTATCGAGAATGATCCCACGTTATGTTTGTAAATAAATAAAATAAATAATATTCGGGACATTTTTCACACACGGTCACCTGACCCCAAACTAAGCAAAGCTTGTGATATGGCTGCCGGAGACTGATATACATACATATATAGTTTTAAATAGATACTTAAATAGATATTAACCGTTTATTCCATTCTGTCCGACTATTTGTCCGATGATCGGACAGTTTGGACAAAAATATTCCAATCTGTCCGACTGGCCAGTCGGACAGATTGGACACGCAAATTTTGTTCCAAATAGTACTACCGGCAGTAAAGTACAGTGAAAACAAAAATGTTATACTTATTTTTTTTTTCCTACTATTTTGATTTTGAGTGTCGGCTAATTTCTATGTGCAATATAATAATTAAGGGCCCCTTTGCATAATGCGTAGGTACTAAAGTCGTACTACTACACGCGCACGGCCCAGACGCACACAGCGACGGGACGACGGAGAACAAACACGAGTCAATAAAACCATTTTGATAGTTTTAATTATTTATTAAAATATATTTTTAAACTTTTATCGTATGTTTCTATATTTTATGTTTCTTTGTTTGTTTGTTTGCATTGAATAGGCACCAAAGCTACTGAACCGATTTGAAAAATTCTTTCACTGACGGGAAGCTACACTATCCCCGGGTGACATAGGCTATAATCTATACCCGTGTGAAAATGTGTCGTGTTTGGGCTCGTTTCCTTAGGAAACGTACGCTTCTTACAGGAATATTTTGACTGACCTGATCGAGGACTTCGGAGACTGCTACTGGAACTGCTAGACGGATAGAGCTAGAAGTGTCGAGTTTGGGCTCGTTTCATTTGTCGTGATGAGATCTTCTTACAGAAATATTCAGACTGACCTGACCGAGGACTTCGGAGACTGCTACTGGAACTGCTAGACGGATAGAGCTAGAAGTGTCGAGTTTGGGCTCGTTTCATTTGTCGTGATGAGATCTTCTTACAGGAATATTTTGACTGACCTGATCGAGGACTTCGGAGACTGCTACTGGAACTGCTAGACGGATAGAGCTAGAAGTGTCGAGTTTGGGCTCGTTTCATTTGTCGTGATGAGATCTTCTTACAGGAATATTTTGACTGACCTGATCGAGGACTTCGGAGACTGCTACTGGAACTGCTAGACGGATAGAGCTAGAAGTGTCGAGTTTGGGCTCGTTTCATTTATCGTGATGAGATCTTCTTACAGGAATATTTTGACTGACCTGATCGAGGACTTCAAAGACTGCTACTGGAACTGCTAGACGGATAGAGCTAGAAGTGTCGAGTTTAGGCTCGTTTCATTTGTCGTGATGAGATCTTCTTACAGAAATATTCTGACTGACCTGATCGAGGACTTCGGAGACTGCTACTGGAACTGCTAGACGGATAGAGCTAGAAGTGTCGAGTTTGGGCTCGTTTCATTTGTCGTGATGAGATCTTCTTACAGAAATATTCAGACTGACCTGATCGAGGACTTCGGAGACTGCTACTGGAACTGCTAGACGGATAGAGCTAGAAGTGTCGAGTTTGGGCTCGTTTCATTTGTCGTGATGAGATCTTCTTACAGGAATATTTTGACTGACCTGATCGAGGACTTCGGAGACTGCTACTGGAACTGCTAGATGGATAGAGCTAGTGCGGTGCGGTGCGCAGTCTTAGTGGTCAGTCATGGTGCGCAGTCTTGGTGCGCAGTTGGTGCGCAGTTTTGGTGCACAATCGGTGTGCAGTTGGTGCGCAAGTTGGTGCGCAGTTTTGGTGCGCAATCGGTGCGCAGTTGGTGCGCACTTGATGCGCAGGTTGGTGCGCACTTGATGCGCAGTTGATGCGCACTTGATGCGCAGATTGGTGCGCAGTTGATGCGCAGGTTGGTGCGCACTTGATGCGCAGGTTGGTGCGCACTTGATGCGCACTTGATGCGCAGATTGGTGCGCAGTTGATGCGCAGTTTGGTGTACACTTGATGTGCAGTTGATGCGCAGGTTGGTGCGCACCTGATTCGCAGATGATGCGCAGGTTGGTGCACACTTGATGCGCACTTGATGTGCAGATTGGTGTGCACTTGATGCGCAGATGATGCGCAGGTTGGTGCGCACTTGATGCACAGGTTGGTGCGCACTTGATGCGCAGATGATGCGCAGGTTGGTGCGCACTTGATGCGCAGTTAATGCGCAGGTTGGTGCGCACTTGATGCGCAGATGATGCGTGGTTGGTGCGCACTTGATGCGCAGACGATGCGCAGGTTGGTGCGCACTTGCGCACTTGATGCACAAATGATACGCAGGTTGGTGCGCACTCGATGTGCACTTGATGCGCAGGTTGGTGCGCACTTGATGCGCACTTGATGCGCAGGTTGGTGCGTAATTGATGCGCAGGTTGGTGCGCACTTGATGCGCACTTGATGCGCAGGTTGGTGCGCACTTGATGTGCACTTGATGCGCAGATGATGCTCAGGTGGGTGCGCATTTTATTTTATTTTTTATTTTATTTATATTTGGATAGCCAACAGCCTTCTTACACAAAAATATAGAAATAATAAAAACACGTAGGCCAACATAGGTTATCACTTATAGCAACACATGTCATGGTGCTAGTACACAAAAGTATAAAACTAAATATTACAAATTAAACAACTGGAAATATATAAATACGAGACTAAGAACCAACATTAAACAGAGAAATTGAGAAGAAAACATAGTATTAATAGTATTAAAGATAGTACTAATAGAAAGATGACAGAGCCGTACGAATTACTCTTATATTAAGAGTTTGTTGAAAAAAACTGGTTGTTAATTAACATTTTAAAAATATTGTGCCTCGATGTAAATAAGTCAACAAGCTGAGAAAAGTTAGAGTTAAAGTTATTAAATGTACGCAAAAAGAAAGAGTTTCCACGATAATTCGTACTATGGCGGGGGATATATAGACGAAGGTAGTTTTTGCGAGACGAGATAGATGGTGAGACAAGCTTGACCTCAGCCAGCAGGGATGAGCAGTCAACTCTATTCAACACAATACTGTGCAGAAAGGAGAGGTCCGCAGCCTCCCTTCTCCTTCGAAGAGGCAACAGATGATGGTGCCTGCAACTCCCTTCGTAATCAAAATTAGAGTTGGAAATTTTCGCCTTAAAATTAATGAAACGCAGGAATTTCCTTTGTGGTTTTTCGAGAAGGGTTATGTATTTATCATAGCAGGGATTCCAGACCTGGGAGGCATACTCAAGTTGACTTCGGACCAAGGAACAATACAAAATTTTTAGTGTTTTAATAATCTTGAAATCTTTGGTAACCCTAAGAATGAAACCCAGTGTTTTCATAGCTTTGGCTGATATACTTTCAACGTGCTTGTCAAAGAGAAGCTTAGAGTCGAGAGTGACACCAAGGTCAACAACAGAGTCAGTTCTATTAAGAGCCTGACCATTAATTCTGTAGTCATAGGTATGAGTCTTGGTGGATCTACTGAAGGTGATGCAACAGCATTTGAGTACATTTAGGTCAAGCTTATTCAACATGCAGTAATTATGGAGGCTATCAAGATCCCTTTGAAGTAACTTCGAGTCTTGCTCATCTCCGACTATTCTATAAATTTTCATGTCGTCAGCAAATAATTGAAAATGCGAATGTTTAAAGCATTGACCAATATCGTTAATAAAGATGATAAACAGCAGAGGACCGAGGATTGATCCCTGGGGCACACCGGAATGGATGGGTGACGGGGCAGACGCGAACCCATTCAAGACTACAGTCTGGCAGCGTTCATTAACATAAGAGGTGAACCACCTCAGCAGATCACCTCTTATTCCAGCCGCATTAAGCTTCGCAAGAAGAATGGAATGATCGATGCGATCGAAAGCCTTGCTATAGTCCGTGTAAACTGCGTCCACCTGTCCCCCACCCTCCATGCCGGCAGTCACCGTATCAGTGAACGAGATCAGGTTGGATGCCGTGGACCTCCCCTTAATGAAACCGTGTTGCTGCGGCGTGAAGTAGTGCTTCAGAGCAGAGTACATCTGATCGTGGACTAACTTTTCAAAAATCTTAGCCAATACACAAAGTTTGGAGATCGGCCTATAGTTAGTGATATCCCGCTTAGAACCTTTTTTGTGAATAGGCGTTACCGTTGCAGTTTTCCAGATTTTAGGTACTATGCCAGTGTTAATTGACTTACTGAACAGGAGACTAACGGGATGAACCAAACTCTCAGCACAGTTCTTAAGAATGTAAGGATGCAAACCATCGGGCCCAGCTGATTTGTTGCAGTCAAGGGTCTTTAGCAATTTCAGGATGGCAGGAGAAGTCACTGTGATTGAGCATATGTCAGCCATAGAACTACTAATAGCGGGATCGGAAATAGCTGAACCTGGAGCACGTGACGAAGATGGCAAATAGTTCGAATTGAAAAAGTCGGCGAAAGCGTTACAAATATCAGCGCCCGATTCCACAGATTGATCCTTAAATGACATAGATGATGGGTAAGCGTTATGTTGTTTATTGGATTGAATGTATGACCAAAAAGCTTTAGGGTTGTCTCTAATTGAGCCTTCAATTTTTTGTATATAGCTTATATAACATTCACGCTCAACTCTCTTCACTCGCTCACGCAAGACCCTAAAAGAATTTTGATCAGAAACGTTCATATATATTTTGAATTTACGATGATATTTATTTTTTTCTTTTAGGATCTTGATTAAAGCGGGCGAAAACCATACCGGATATTGAGCTGGGCGCACCCATTTACACGGGATATATTTATCCCGTAGCTCAGAAAGTATCTTAATAAATAAATCGACTGACTCATCTATAGTACCGCACGCAAGCAAAGACAGCCAGTCATGATTATCTAAGTCGCCGCATATTGCCAAATAATCACCTCTGCTATAGAAAAACTTAGGTTTAGAAGAAGGAGCAAGGGTACTCAATTGAATAAACTGTGGTCTGCAGACAAGTGCTGGGTGGAACTTGTCTTCCTTCAAAAGAGGATCCAAACAGCGAAACACCGATACTTCATCGTTCGAAAGCACTAAGTCTAGAATGTTCCCATCATACATGTTGGGAACATGGTTGAATTGCTCAAAATTATTTAAATTCATGAGATCTAGAATTTCTAAATGATCGCAGTCCGTAATCTTGACCACGGGTAGCAAGTGAGTATGATCCGGGGAAATTGACCAAGTTATGCCCCTTTGGTTAAAGTCACCCATAATTAAAAATTTGTCATTGGGATTATCAGTGGCAATCGAAAGAACCTTATCACTGAAATTTACTAACTGAGCCGAAAGTGACAAGCCCAAATTCTGTTCAATAAGATAAATACAGCAAATATGCAAGTTAATAGGCGGACTCTTATCCGTCGCCTTAAACACAATCGAGACCCATATATCCTCCGCCGTTGAATGCCAGTGGGGGCGCGCGCGCACAGCCAGCTCCCGGCGCGCGGCGATAAGCACCCCTCCACCACGAGACTGCCCGCGCGCCATACAGTCTCGATCGCGTCGTAGTACGGTGAAAGCGCCAGTAAACAGTTCCTCATTCCGTATACCATCCCAGAGCCACGTCTCGGTCAACACGATCACATCATAATTACACAACAGTAAACTGTGCTTAAAATCCTGCACCTTTGTTCGCAAACCCCTAACATTTTGATAATAAACGTTAAACACCATAAACACAATCCAGCCGAGTTGCAAATCGGCCGGAAAGTGCACTGATAAACAATTTAAAGGTGTAGCGTTTATTAGTCATGTTAGTTGTTTGCGAACAAAGTATCATATTATAAAGAGTGTTGTGATAAAGATCATAGTGCAGTAATGTAAACAAAATGTTAAGTGAACGTGCAAACCGACCGCAATGCTCTGTGATTCGAAAATGGGTGAAACAGTTGAGTTTGTTGATAGTATGTAAATTAGAGTAAAAAAGTAAGATAAATAGTTCACCCATTTCACGTAACAAGTCGGAACCAAGTAAATGTTTAGTTTCAGCACACCGGCGGCGACGCCGTGACAGCACGAGATAATGATTAGCGAAATATGATGTGAAAACAATTAGGTTATTATGTATAGTACATATAGATCGATGGTTATTTGGATTTGAGTGTAAGTATACGTTCAACATATCAACATGTAGTTTACGACGAGGCAAGGTTGTAAGTCTAGCATAGAACAATATAATACTGAGGAGCAGTGAGATTGATAAAAATATTAAATAGTTGAATAGGTAATTAATTGATTCATAAGGCTTTAAGACAGTATTTATTTGTGTAAAATACACATAAAATACGACAGTGACAAATAAAAATGTAGTATAATTGGTTACGAGATCAAAAATAATGGAAAAAATTAGGTAGGTACTTAGTCATTTTAACTTATTAAGTTGCTCATCACTATGAATGTGGATTATCGGCGAGGTGTCATTCCTTCTTACGAGAATCCTGCAATTCTGGACCCAGACGTACTTGTAATGTATTTCTTGAGCTAGTTTCTTCATCTTGGTTAAAAGCTGCTTATTCTCACGCGTTAAATGGTCATTAACAAAGACCTTGGTGGCGACTCCGGCGAAGCCCAGGGTTTCCGCCGTCAGGTGCTTGAGTGAACGAGCTGCCGCTGTGAAGTTCTCCTTCGTGTATCTCCCGACGAACCCGACGATGATAGGCTTGAGGTCCGCGGTGGAGCGCGCCCTCATCACGAAATTGATGTCGGAGGGTAGGATAGATTGCCCAAGTGTCTCGCCAAGTTTACACACCATAGCAACAAGATTCTCATTCTTTTTACACGGTACTCCCTTAATTTCGATGTTATTGATACGCTCACGTTGCTCCTGGAAGGCGAGATCGGCTTCCAGTTGAGTTATTTTATTCTGCAGTTGAGGGTAGTTATCATCGACGCCGTTACCGAGAGCCTCCAAGGCGGTGACGCGGGACTCCAACGCCGTCGTTTTAGAATTCATAGCATCCTCGAAGTGGTGGAACTTTTCCTTCATATCTTTCACCTCTTGCACCAGAGCAGGCAGTTGCTCAAGGCGAACATTGATGCCGCTTATGCCATCACGAAGCTCACGGAGCACCTGGTCCAGGGTGGCGGGCGTGGCAGCCACCGGCGCCTGTTGCGGCAGGGGAGATCCCACCGGAGATGAAATGGCAGCCCCGGGCAGGCACTTGCAGGCAGGGCACAGAAGGGTGGCCTTCCTGCTCTTGCCGAGCTTACGGTAGCTACTTTCCGATATGTTCGCACAGGAAAAACAATAATTAACTGCACAATTTGCGCAGCTAACGCCATCCGAATGATCAAGGCTACAGGCGGGGCAGTTAAACATGATTTCGAATTTGAATCCGCAAACTATTTGCACAGCTAACAACACAACCTTCACTTAAAAACGCAGGGAGGGTACTGATATATGATATGATATATTTGATGCGCAGATGATGTGCAGATTGGTGCGCACTTGATGCGCAGGTTGGTGCGCAGTTGATGCGCAGGTTGGTGCGCACTTGATGCGCAGATGATACGCAGGTTGATGCGCACTCGATGTGCACTTGATGCGTACTTGATGCGCAGTTGATGCGCAGGTTGGTGCGCACTTGATGCGCAGGTTGGTGCGCACTTGATGTGCAGGTTGGTGCGCACTTGATGTGCACTAGATGCGCAGATGATGCGCAGGTTGGTGCGCACTTGATGCGCAGGTTGGTGCGCAGATTGGTGCGCAGTCAAAATATTCCTGTAAGAAGATCTCATCACGACAAATGAAACGAGCCCAAACTCGACACTTCTAGCTCTATCCGTCTAGCAGTTCCAGTAGCAGTCTCCGAAGTCCTCGATCAGGTCAGTCAAAATATTCCTGTAAGAAGATCTCATCACGACAAATGAAACGAGCCCAAACTCGACACTTCTAGCTCTATCCGTCTAGCAGTTCCAGTAGCAGTCTCCGAAGTCCTCGATCAGGTCAGTCAAAATATTCCTGTAAGAAGATTTCATCACGACAAATGAAACGAGCCCAAACTCGACACTTCTAGCTCTATCCGTCTAGCAGTTCCAGTAGCAGTCTCCGAAGTCCTCGATCAGGTCAGTCAAAATATTCCTGTAAGAAGATCTCATCACGACAAATGAAACGAGCCCAAACTCGACACTTCTAGCTCTATCCGTCTAGCAGTTCCAGTAGCAGTCTCCGAAGTCCTCGATCAGGTCAGTCAAAATATTCCTGTAAGAAGATCTCATCACGACAAATGAAACGAACCCAAACTCAACACTTCTAGCTCTATCCGTCTAGCAGTTCCAGTAGCAGTCTCCGAAGTCCTCGATCAGGTCAGTCAAAATATTCCTGTAAGAAGATCTCATCACGACAAATGAAACGAGCCCAAACTCGACACTTCTAGCTCTATCCGTCTAGCAGTTCCAGTAGCAGTCTCCGAAGTCCTCGGTCAGGTCAGTCTGAATATTTCTGTAAGAAGATCTCATCACGACAAATGAAACGAGCCCAAACTCGACACTTCTAGCTCTATCCGTCTAGCAGTTCCAGTAGCAGTCTCCGAAGTCCTCGATCAGGTCAGTCAAAATATTCCTGTAAGAAGATCTCATCACGACAAATGAAATGAGCCTAAACTCGACACTTCTAGCTCTATCCGTCTAGCAGTTCCAGTAGAAGTCTCCGAAATCTAATCACATCAGTTTAGTCACTCGGAGTGTAAGATCTCATCACAAAATCCAAGCTCTAGCTGCAGACGTGTGCAACTAGAGAATCCGTCGCTTCAGCATCCAAAGTCCACTCCAAAATCCACCAATAGTCAGTCCAGTCAAGTCAAAAATAATAGTAATACCTACTTATTACCTACAATACAATTAATTGCTCTTACCCTATTCTTACACAGTGATCAGGGATCGAGATCGTTTTTTAAAATTTTCCGTGTCCATACAGCGATGTTTTTTACTTCGAGGTGCTGGTGTCAAGCGGCGTAGGTCTGCTTTCGACGGCGCCCGAGCGCTGACTGAGACGCCGTTTCAAATCGTAGACAAAATCAGACAAAAATAATCAAAGGAAAACAAACCTTATTGCGCATAGTTTAAGCCTTGTCGGTTCTAGCAAAATATTAGAAAATAATAGTAAAACTATTTTATTTTTCCTATGCCTGTTTGAAACATAATTGAACTTTTTTTTGTATACTTTTGTTTAATAATATACGTAATAATAGAGTGTATTTTTTTTATTGATTAAAAACATATAGTTTTTGAGATATATGTTCCGAAACACGACTAGTTTTCGTAACTTTTGTGGTAAGAGGCTACGAAAAATATTTCTAATTAATTATTTATAATAATTTTAAGTATTTTTTTTGTGTAGATATTGTAAAAAAAGTTCTTCTATCGATAATATATCATCTTTATATGAGACAATAAAATGTTGATTTGAGCTTATCAACTAAAACAATAAATTGCTTTATTCAAGAAAATATTGTTTTCCCCATATATGAAACCATATTATTCTTGACCAATAGATATACTCTTGATTCGAGACTTTTTTTCTTTCCGTGTACCTAATTACTTTTCAGATTGATTGTATCGTAATATTCTTAGTAGTACTATTTGGAACAAAATTTGCGTGTCCAATCTGTCCGACTGGGCAGTCGGACAGATTGGAATATTTTTGTCCAAACTGTCCGATCATCGGACAAATAGTCGGACAGAATGGAATAAACGATATTAACAACCAGATATAGAACAAACACAAATGTTCATCGCATAAATGTTTGTCCTAGATGGGAATCGAACCCACGCCCGCAAGCTCAGAAGGCAGGTTCACTACCAACTGGACCAACGGGCTATCTAATCGAGTCGAGAACGGTTAATAATATTTTAGCAAAGTAGTGTAAAGTGTCTGCTTAAAGTGACATATAATTGAATTGCATGACTACACTAAAATATTACCAGTTGGAGCACTGGGTGATATCACCTGGGTGCTAAAAGTCGACTCTTTAGTCGTCTTTGATCTCCTGGGAATATAATCACCTGGGTTATAATAGGCGACTACATTTAAATTTCGAGCCGTTTCCAAGCCATTGGTACTCCTTCACCATAGAATTTGCGCGCTCCCGGAGACGGTCACCCACGCACTGGTGGTGGCTGGTGACACCATCGGCCATCGGCATACTGGGGGAGCACGGGTCCGCACCCCTCGCTAATGGCCTATGCTGATCAGTGTTCCGTGATGCTGATGCAAGTCTGGCACATTTGCTAGTGTAAAGTATTGAAGATTAGTTCCTAACGAATCACCTAGACCATCCACCTGGGTGGTCGGTTAGTAAAACTTGTTACTAACAGTCCACCAGTTGTTCGCCTGGGTGATCGGTTAGGAAAACTTGTTCCAGCTGCTGTCCAACCGGGTGGTCGGTTAGGAAAACTTGCGCATTACGCCCTATGCCTACGCCCGCGCGTCTTCAATTGCAAAGAGTTGTCTCAATTAAAAGACACATTGTTCTACAACCAAGTAATTTAATCAAAAATTACATGGAGGTCAAAAATAAACATCTACAAATAAAAACTAATCATTACAATAAAAATCAGCCCTATTACGATTGCAGTGAAAATATTCACCATGGCAATTTTGGCAGTACTTGACTCCAGTTGGCATTTTATGGCAATTTTTTAAGCAGCACATCATGTATACGCATTTTTCCGAATTGTCACCATTTTCTTTATGCTGGCAATACTCTGGTCTCACGAAAGAATCTCCGCTGGAGAGATCTCCGCTCTGACATTTGCAGGGAGACCAAATTCTCTCAATACTGTCAGTTTTGTCTCTTTTTACAACTGGCAATATTCTTGGTCCATTCCTAACTAAAGGCCTATTCGAGTCCGAAATCTCAACTCTCCTCTTTATATTTCCGAAGATCCTGTTGACTTCTTCGGTAACGTTTTTAGATTTATTTTCTTTCGAAGAGTTCCTCAGTTCTTCTGACTTCATTTGAGGGATGGACGAAGATTTGTGCTTTGAAAGGTCTTTCAAATATTGAGATCGTATGATATCTTCATGCGATGTTATTATGGTGGATTTATCGTTTCTGTCTAATATGGCTTCGTCTGTAGAGAATTGAAAGACTTTGCTGACTTGCAATCTAGGTTTAAGTACGTATCGAACATCTTCCGTAGACATGCTGGCATCTTTCAAGATAACAGTGTTAGATTTATGTCTAGTGTTTTGCTTTTTATTTTGAAACACAGTCAGCACTTCGTTTAGTAAGTTGATGCTTTTGTTGCAATCTTCTTGAGTTTGGACTGCGACTGTTTTAGTTTTGTTAACTTTGTTTTCTTTTGCGTTAATTTCTGATATGTCTTCACAATTTATTCGTGCTCTCGGTTTTTCAAAGCAGAGTTCACATCTTTTTGGAAGTTTACCGAGTCTTCTGCCGCTTTCTGTATTTTTAATGGCTTTGTTGGAGTTCAAGCAAACTGAGCAAATGAATTTGTCGTTACAATCTGTTCTGTGACTTCTCTCTTGGTTCATATTTTCAAAATGTTGATTAACCGTTTGAAGGTTTTCCTTGAACGTTACAATGTGTATGCGTACTGATTTATAATTTTCTCTTGATATCATATGAGACTAGATATCTGAAAAAAGCAGGCGTTTAGAATTAACTATAATAAGTGTCATCATCATCATCATAATCAGCCTTTTAACAGTCCACTGCTGGACTAGCCTACCCCCGAAAGGGTGATTGGACCATATCCACCACGCTGGCCCAGTGCGAGTTGGTGGATTCACATACGCCATTGAGTTCCTTCTCCGTACGTATGCAGGTTTCCTCACGATGTTTTCCTTCACCGAAAAGCCAGTGGTATGAAAATCCGTACATAAGCTCCAAAGAGCTCATAAGTGTAAGTGTGTATTATTAGATCAAAAAATGAGTATTGTTGGAACCCTATGGGGGTGGAAAAAGAAGGGAGAAAAACGAATCTATGCTTCGTAATGGTCTTCGTTGCTTGGAGTTTGGATGATGAGGGTAGGGGAAGACCAAAAAAAGTATACAACCGAACGCCTAGAGTCATTTAGCATGCACAGAGATGTTGGGACTCTGATGTTGTATCGTTTGTCGCATTTACAACGGGGAATGTTCTGAACTATTCTGAAGAATTGTTTGATCTGATGCCAGCATCGCGGTTTTATCATCGCACCAGCCGCCACCGCCTGAAAGCTCATCCACATAATATCATGGATCAGTGGAAATAACACACTGTGCCAAAATGGGCTTGGTAGTGTCGTAGACGACACTACTGGCTGGTAGTGTCGTTGCCAAAACTTCGCATTTTTGAAGATTACAAAATGAGCGCCGGAGTTTTTTTTCGTTTCAGTCGGTCTCTAGCCGTAGGAAATTCAACACAAGACTATTGTTACATGATAACGAACAATCTGCCAAAATTATGCCTTCGTGTGCTCTCCCGAAGTGTAAATACACATCAAAAACCGCTACCTATTTTTTTGTAATAAATGTACTGTAAGGTACATGGTTATAATTTGGTGTTGAAGTATATATCCGACGGTTTTGAATCGTTTTTACCGAGCAAATTCAATGGTTATGCCCCGTCCATTAATTTTATTATGGTTGAAGCAGCGGATGACAGTTTGACAGCTGTGCAGAGGCCTCAATAATCAAGGTTTAAGCTTGTACATTCGTCAAAGGGTCTGAGACAGTGGTTCCCTATTAGTTTTTCTTGCGTACCACTTCAAGAAAGACCTCAAACTCACGAGATCGAATCAAGCACACCAAATGCAGTCCGGTCCGGTGCAGACTCAGTTTGTGAGGTCCAGTAAAGTGTGAAACGCTGTATGCAGTCAGTTGGACTGCAGACGGACTACAAACGGACACAAAATGGACTTCATACGGTGTGACGTCTTTGTTTCATAGAATTTCTCTTAGTCAGGAGATTCCCGCGCGTACCTCTTTGGTGCAACTATCACTAATTGGGAACCACTGGAGAGTCTGGATGGGCCATAAGATAAAGAAATTCTTGTGGTGTTCTCCGCAGTGCAGCTAACTTCTTGAAACAAATGATAGACTCACCGAAAAAGTGGCCGAGAATTTGATACGCATACTATTTTGAGCGCGTTCATAAGCCACTGCATTTGATAATGTTTTATTCGGAATCAATTTCAAATAAAAAAATCTGGTAAAAATTCGCATTGACCTCTCAAAATGGAGCTCAAAACAAAATTGTTTGACTTTTTGTCAAAACGAATTAAACGAAAATAAAAGCATACGAAGACAGCTGCTGTTTTGTAGTTTAAAGAATTTTAAGGTTTTAATGTAGCTACATCTAGCAGCGTTGAAGCAACATTGTTGGTACCTGTTTCTGGACACAATTTTCTGTAGTAAAAATTATTCTATGTACAATACATCCCGACAGAAAAGAGAATTTTTAGGGTTCCGTACGCAAAGGGTAACAACGGGACCCTATTACTATGCCTACTATGTCTGTCTGTATATCCGTCCGTCTCTCTTACCTTTAAACGGCAAGAGAATTTTTAGGGTTCCGTACGCAAAGGGTAACAACGGGACCCTATTACTATGCCTACTATGTCTGTCTGTATATCCGTCCGTCTCTCTTACCTTTAAACGGCTGTATCTTTCGAACCGTAATAGATAGCCAGTTGAAATACATAGAATATATAATGTAACGACGGATTAACTAACAAATAATTAAAAAAAAAAACAAAATGTAAAAACGAAAGGCGAAAAGTAAAAACGAAATCGAAATAAAAACCCACAACAAACGTATTTTTTCAGCGTAATTTTTGTATTAGCTCTAATGTAAATATGGCAATACTTACAAGCGTCAAACTTGGCATGATTATAGTACACACTCTAAAGTATAACAACAAATAATAAATAATGGCCAAGCGGGAGTCGGTGACAAATTTCTGTTCATTACCAAGTACTGGTAATTTCGTTATTGAATTTTGTGTTGGTACGGAACCCTCAGTGCGCGAGCCCGACTCGCACTTGTCTGGTTTATTATCGATTCTGTCGTTTAGCTAAGAAACTCAAACAAACAGCGAAAACTTTTTTGTGGCGAGAAGATTTTGTCAACCAAAAAAATGACACCACATAGACGTTGGAGCAGAAAAATTCTAAAATTACAAAAAATTTAAAATTTCCAGTATCAGAATCGGTAAGCGTGAAAATTGAAATGAAACTCGTACATTTAGCCGTTGTTAGAGATATGAATGTAAGCGTATATTTTTTGCAGCAGAATTTGAAGGATCTCCCTAAAAATGAGAAAAATAATGATATACAAGAAGAAATGAAAGAGAGCAAAGCTGTGTACGTGACCAAGCATAAGATAAGGGATGATCAGAATCTAGTTTATCATCTGTATAGAAGCGAGAGAGAACGATGCCGCAGAGAGACTAGAAGCCATTTTGGATCTCAGTACGATAGTAAGAGAGACAATGGCATCTTGCAGTGTACTTGCAAGAACAATGCTCTCAAGAAACATGACTTTAGGTACTTCAGTGGAATGCCAAAGCAGATTTATGCATGCCATGGGTCGAGGGGATTCGTCGACATCGGAGTTGGCAGCGTTAAAGTTATTCAACGCAGGAAAGTGAAGAGAGTGTATTTACCAGAAACTGACGATACCGGCGTCGGTAGCTCGGATTTATCTTCTTTTATATTACGTAAGTAACATTTTTACGCAACCAAAGAATTAGCCTAGTAGGAAATCGGCCCACTACCACCTATAACATATAACATTGTGGATTTCCCTTGAATACGTCAATCGTTTCGATTCTACGTTTCTAATCCACACATCATATATCAGTGGAAATCGCATACTTACTGTGCGATTCACGCGATCTTTCTTGCCTTATACCTGCAAAATGTGGAATGAACTACCTGCGGTGTTTCCGAGATGGGGTTCTTCAAAAGGAGTAATCGAGTACTAAAGGGTCGGCAACGTATTTGTGATGCCTCTGGTGTTACAAGTAAGTATCCATAGGCGACGGTATGTACTGTAAGTACCAAAAGCTTATTATAGCCCATTGGTTCAGTTGGTAGTGAACCTAACTTCTGAGCTTGGGGGCGTGGGTTCGATTCCCACCTAGGACAAACATTTATGTGATGAACATTTGTGTTTGTTCTATATATATTATGTTTGTTAATATCTATTTAAGTATGTATTTAAAACTATATAATATATATGTATATCAGTCTCTGGTAGCCATATCACAAGCATTGCTTAGTTTGGGGTCAGATGACCGTGTGTGCAAAACATGGGCGGATCCAGGATTTCATTTGGGGGGGGGGGGAAATTCTGACAAGTATGAGGATGCTGTGTAAAAGTGCACCTGAATCAAATCGAAAAACTGAGTCAAATGTATGGAATTACTAGGTGTTTGGGGGGGGGGGGGGGGGCATGTCCCCCATGCCTCCCCCCCTGGATCCGCCAATGGTGCAAAAATGTCCCAAATATTTATTTATTTATTTTATTTATTATGTACGGATTTTCATACCACTGGCTTTTCGGGGAAGGAAAACATCGTGAGGAAACCTGCATACGTACGGAGAAGGAATTCAATGGCGTATGTGAATCCACCAACACGCACTGGGCCAGCGTGGTGGATATGGCCCAATCACCCCTTCGGGGGTAGGCTAAAAGTCCAGCAGTGGACTGTTAAAAGGCTGATTATGATGATGATGTATTATGTTACCGGCAATCTGTATAGTCCGATATTCTATAAAATACCTAGGCAATGTATAGATTACCTAAAACGTTTAGGTAATGTAAGAAATATTATTCACTAGCGACCCGCCCGCCCGGCTTTGCACGGGTGTAATTTACGTGCGAAGCCTGGGCGGGTCGCTAGTTATATATATATAAACCTTCCGTGAAAATGTATCTAACTGATGGTGAAAACCGCATCAAAATCCGTTGCGTGGTTTAGGAGTTAGCGGCCATACAGACATACAGAGAGACAGACAGACGCGGAAAGCGACTTCAATTTATACTATGTAGAGATGTAGAGATAATCCTACTAATATTATAAACGCGAAAGTTTGGATGTATGAATGTTTGTTCCTCTTTCACGCTGCAACGGAACAACGGATCGACCAGATTTTTTGCATGGTTATAATTCAAGAGCCAGAGAGTGACATAGGCTATATTATATTAAAAAAAAAAAAATAGGGATCCTTACTAAAACTCCAATTATGTAACCCAAGATGTAAAACAATAAGACTTACACCCGTGCGAAGCCGGGATGCGTTGCTAGTAAATATAAGTGAATCGCAGAGAATCCTAGTGGAGAGCTATGTGTCAGGCTTGATGGTGGTCAAACGCTAGCCTATTAATTATAAAAATAAATATGTGTTTAGCGTTATTATAATAATGTTTTCTCTTGTAGGGAGAAGATATCCGAAATTATTGAACGTGAGTAGTTATTATGACCACAAGAGAACCTCCTCAAAATGCGTCGGAGGCATTTTCGAATATAACACGGGCTGTGTCATGAACCAAAAGCTTTCACCTATAATACAAACAAAATCTGGAACTACTAGTCCTAAAAGAAGCGTGGTAGTAACAAAAGACACGGATATAGGCAGTAATACTATAGACAACAAAATGGAAACAACAGGAACTCAATTCGAAATACCAGAGATGGAAAAACAAGAATTTGCTAAACCAGAAAAGGAAAACAACAAGTCCATTATAGCTGTCACCCAAACTCAGCCCAAGCCTGTGATCGCAGTAACAAAACCACCGGCAAAGGTATCCGAACATACGCAAAGGAACAAAAAATCTAACCACATCGTTGAAGATAAGAAGAAAACAGAAGTTGAAAAGGTGGTAATAGATCATATTCGGACTTATTCCTCGGATTCTCTCGTGCAACACGTTCACAATCTCGAGAATCCTAGTGAAGAAAAACAAAGCAGAACATCTTTTCCTGATCCAATGGAGAATAAGCTGGAAAGGGAATACAGGAAGATGTTTTCGACAACAAAATCTAAAGATTCAAAGGCAAGTTGCGATAAGCCAATTCCAGAATTTAAAAGTGCTTCTATACTGAGACGGCGATTTGAAGCATTGAGGCGCGGGATCATTAAGAAAGACGAATCAAATTCGAAGAAAAAAGATTCGGCTTTGATGAAAACATCCAATACTGGAGTTCCAACTCACAAAGATGCTTCTATTACATCAGACCCACCCTCTTTGATAAGTAGGTCATTTTCCAATACAGAAAAGTACAAAGCAGCGATGGAAGAATCCAAACGTGATAAAAACAAAACTACACCACAAAAGAAAGAGAAACGTAGTTCGGAATGGCAACAGTCACAACCAAATTCAGTTGATATTGAAGGCCAAGGAGTCAAAGGCATGTTCAAACTATGGGGGAAAAAATTCAATTTTGAAGAAGATGCATATGGCAAAAGACAAGCGACGCCTATGCCTTCTTACGACAAGTCCAAGAAACCTGAAAAGGAGGAAAAACCGAATGTTGAACTGAAACAAAACAAAAAAGAAGGTAAGAAGTTTTTCTTTTTCAAAAAGAAGAGCAAGGATAAAACTAAAAATGCTTGTATACCGAAAAAAGACGTTACAGCCGGTAGATGTGAAATAAGAGACGGAATTGTGTTGAAAATTAAAGAAGCAGGTGTGTCTAAAGTAAGACCTAGAATTTCAGAAGAGAGTAATGAAATTACACGCAAAGCGTGGATGAGAAAATTCATAAGTCAAACGATGGAGTCGGCCAGAAGCGTCAATATAAGATGGAATAACAGCTTGTACGCAACAAGTAGCAGCACAGTGTTTGAGCTCCTGGATTCAGTTTATAAAAACACTAACGTTGTATTATCTCAAAGTGACGTTACTGTTAGAGAATCATCATACTTCAACACTTTTACTAAACAAGTCAATTTCGTACAAGATATTGAAGCTTGGATGATTTCCAGAACCATCACCGATAGACCGGTAAGACAAATACCGATACGACAGATACCGATCAAACAAATACCTCTACATAGCAATTCTGAAAAGTATATGAATGACAAGAATTTGGAATTCACTACTTCTGACCAAAAGTGGTACATAGAAAAATCTGAAGCGTTTTCACATAAGATCGAAGTCGTGTTACATTCTAACAACACTACCGACATCAGTAATAATAAAAATAGTTCTGAATACCTAAAGATCGACATACCTGGAGATTTTTTTGACACGAGCAGTGATGAAAGCAAACATAATCATTCTAGCGACGAAGAAGTATACAAAATTGTAGAATATGAAACTAATTCTGAAATAGGGAGAGCTAGAAAAGTTGCTAACGAATCCCACAAAGGAGATCATGTATCAACGGATATTAAAGTGATTGTTAGTGTGAAAGACAGTAGAAATTTAGAGTCAAAGATATTAGAGACCATAATTAAAAGACCACCTTTACATAAGGATGTAGTATTTCAGGTGAATGATGAGAATGAAGCCCAGAGATGCGATGTAATTGGCGTTGGCATTATAACACAAAGAGACCTGAGGGAAATAAGGAAACCTATGTAAGTATTTCGTTTATACTAGGTAATATATTTTCTTCAAAACACAGAAGTTCTTTTTTATTTTTTAGACAAAAAAAAACTTCTATAATTTTTTGTTGTTTTTTCCGTATATTTTTCGTTGACATAGCATAAATGAAGCAGATTATAACGTATTTATTTTAATACGGTTTGTCCATAATATTTCAAAAAGGCCTGGTCCAACACGTTATGTCCGACCACGACACGTCGAAAATTAAGGCAATTGAAGTTGGTTCTCATACTTTTTTGTATAAAAGTAAACGATTCTTTCTAAGCCCTTCTATTTTTATGTCTTCATTTTATCATTCTAACATTACATACCGTCCATCCTTCAGATTGAAAATTCGAGACGAGATAACAGATGATGAATCTGAACCAGTGCTGCATCTGAACCATAAGAAATGTGAGTTCGCAGAGAGCTATTTACAAGAATATTACCGCCATTGGACACCATATGGCCTTGACCTGTACCCTTGGTGCGTCAGCGACTCTCGTGTCCGTTCTAGCTCAGAGAAATCAGTCGCCAGCATCCATAACCTAGGAGATGGGTCCAAATCTTGCCCAAACATCTACGAAGACTTAGAACCAACTATCGTCACTTCTTGCGAAACATCCGCCAAACCTTGCCAACACTGCACTTACGATGAAATAACTAAAGAGAAAATATACAGCAAGATGATAAAAAAATTCAAAAAACCCGCAAAGGCTAAAACAGAATCAGAACTCGCCAGAAATCATAGAGTCCTGCCAAAAGATTCTTTAGAAGTTTTTAGAAGAAGAAGAATTATGGAGATGAGTTGCAGGTCTGACTGGGCGCGATACTGCTGCAATGTCAGAGATGTCACTTGCTCAATCCCGAGTGTCCATAGTAAATGCTGTTCTTCTACTAAAATCACAGAAAAGCCCGCATCGCCGAGGGCGAAATTTTGTAGCAAGCGTATTTTGATGCCAGACTGTGATAGTATGATGAGTTCTATATGCAAACAAATAATTAGCAAGCCAAACGATGGGATTCTGAGTTTCAAGAAGGCAGCATGCGAATTTTGTAAGCCGAAAGGCAAATGTGCTAAGCATGCAACCGTAAATCCAATTCCATCTTGTGAAATTCCGCAACCACCGTGTAAAGAACTATGTGACATGATGAAGAATCCACATTGTAATAAGGCTAATGCTCCATCTTGCAACACTACAAATCCTTGCAAGAACATCTCGCCGTGTGGGACACCGATTTGTCCTAGGCCAAAGTTGCCACCGGAAATTTGTCCGGCGCCTCCTTACTGTGTACCAAGCCAACCTTCTTGCAAGCTACCTCTTTGTCCAGCTGGATTACCAGTTTGCAAACCGCCACCTTGTAAAAAACCTCTTCCTTGTGTGCTTCCACCTTGTAAATCACCACCGCCTTGTAAGCCCTCACCGCCTTGTAAATCTCCACCACCTTGCGAATCACCACCGCCTTGCGACGCACCTTCGCCTTGCGAAGCACCTTCGCCTTGCCATTCCCCACCACCTTGCGATTCCCCACCACCTTGCAGAACACCACCACCTTGCAACAGCCCCCCATCTTGCGCTACACGACCTTGCAAGAAACTTAAACCTTGCAAGAAGCGCTCACCTTGCGCATCCCCTCCGCCTTGCACTCCACCGTGTTGTAAACATTCACCACCTTGTAAATCTCCACCACCTTGCAAATTCCCGCCACCTTGCGAAACACCTTCACCTTGCGATACCCCACCACCTTGCAGAACACCACCACCTTGCGCTACACGACCTTGCAAGAAACTTAGACCTTGCAAGAAGCGCTCACCTTGTGCATCCCCACCGCCTTGCAAAACTCCACCGTCTTGTAAACCTTCACCACCTTGTAAATCTCCACCACCTTGCAAATTCCCACCGCCTTGCGAAACACCTTCACCTTGCGATTCCCCTCCACCTTGCAGAACACCCCTACCTTGCGCTACACCACCTTCCAAGAAACTAAAGCCTTGCAAGAAGCGTCCACCTTGCGCATCCCCACCACCTTGCAAGACCCCACTGTCTTGTAAACCCTCACCGTCTTGCAAATCCCAACCACCTTGTAAATTTTCACCACCTTGCAAATCGCCACCGCCTTGCGAAACAACTTCCCCTTGCGATTCCCCATCACCTTGTAGAACACCTCTACCTTGTGCTACACCACCTCCCAAGAAACCTAAGCCTTGCAAAAAGCGCCCACCTTGCGCATCTCCTCCGCCTTGCAAACACTCACCCCCTTGTGACCCCCCACCGCCTTGCGAAACACCTCCAGTTTGCAAATCCCCACCACCTTGCGAATCCCCACCACCTTGCGAAACACCACCACCTTGCGAAACACCTTCACCTTGCGATTCCCCACCGCCTTGCAAAAAAAAACCTTCGAAGAAACCTAAACCTTGCAAGAAGGGGCCATGTTGCACACCCCCGCCACCTTGCTATACACCACCCCCTTGCAAAACACCTTCTCGTTGTGCGTCACCCTATTGCTGCAAAAAACAGTCTTGCAAAAATCCTCAACCTTGCAAAAAACCACCTTGCAAAGCAACGCCATCTTGCTCAGCACCCACATCTTGCTCTTCACCCCCGCCTTGCCCATCAACCATACCGTGTGATGGAACTCCACCTCTATATTGTAAAACACCTTGCAAGAGATTCCCACCTTGCAAAGCTAATTCTCCTTGCAACAAACCTTCAATCTTACCATGGAAAAAGTCTACTGGGTCTTGCTGCAAAAAGCCTTCGCCTCCATCGTGTAAATCTACAAATCCTTCTTGCTCTAAATGTTCACCAATTTGTTCGATGCTTCCTTGGAAGAAATCAGCACCTTGCAAACCGCCATCGTGCAAGCCGTCACCGTGTGATCCTCCACCGTGCAATCGGCCATCGTGTTCTTCTTGTTGCAACAAATTACCTTGCCAGAAACCATCGCCTATCGCTTCAATACTTCATTGGAACATGTCGAAATGCAGTAAACCACGATGCACTCCACCGGAGTCTCACGACTGTATGACTCCAAAGAAAGAGCCGAGCTTATGCTATGATGAGCCGTCAGATACTACTTGCCAGAATTGCTGCAAATCGGTATCATTATCGTGCCCGTCAAAGCCATTAGTCAGCTGTCTAGAATCACCACCAACGAAAAAGTCACCATGCTGTTCAGCAAAACAACCATTACCATGTGATTCACCGAAACAGCCACAGTCACCATGTGATTCGCCAAAACAGTCGCCATGTGATTCACCAAAAGAGCCACAGTCACCATGTGATTCACCAAAACAGTCGCCATGTGATTCACCAAAACAGTCGCCATGTGATTCACCACAAACGCCACTGTCACCATGTGAGTCAAAAACTGGAATATCACTAAAGCAAGCTCCTTGCCCCCAATGCCTTCCGAAGCCTCCAAAAAAAACGTTTTGTCGCTTACCACCTTGCGAGCAATTGAAGAAGCAACCCAAGTGTCAAGAAGTGAAAAAGAATCGAAAGTGTGAAGAAGAAGTGTCTGATCCGCCATCACCAATGTGTCATTCTACGCAACCTAGAAAGCCACCTACATGCCAGAAGCATTGCATTATGAAAAAACCAGAGCCAGAGTGTCCTTCACCAAAGAAGCTTAGTCCATCTCCGTCAAATTTGTCTTGTTTTCCAGAACCAGCTTGTTTCCCAGATCCACCTGGTCTTCCAAATCCACCTTGTCCCCCAAACCCAACCTACCTACCGAAACCTGTCTGCCCACAGAATCCAAGCCCTCTAAAACCATCTTGTCCTTCGAAACCATCTTGCCCTCCAAAACCATCTAGCTCTCCAAAAACTCCTTGCGCTACTAAATCAAGAATATCAGGGATATTTTTAAAAATGAAACCTTTCAAACCATCATGCGCTGATGATTGTGCCGCTTGGGATGAAACTGAGCAAGCACGAGGCATGGTTAAGGTGTGCTCGCATGAAAATTTAAGTATAAGAATAAAAAAGACAACACCCAGCACTGAAGAAATCAGAGAGCCATTAAACATTAAGGTACAGGATGAAGATGGAAGAACCCTCTACGAGAGAAAAGATTATACTTGTGGAAATCAACATGAGGCCGTATTAGGAGATTTATACAAGGAATCTAAAATAAACAGAATAACTACACCTTTAACAGTATCAAGTATGATAGGAAACGACGATAAAAAAGATCTGACCTCGTATATAAGTGATAGAAGTCTAGTTAATGCCGTAGAAATTAATTTGAAGCTTCGCATTACGCAGGGTGACAAAACAACAGAAATTGATATAGGAAATGATAACGACGAAAAACGTGATGTCAGAACTGAAAGGAACCATTCAAATCCCGAAGTATTTATGGTCAATAATGGTAGTCCAGAAGCCGCCGAAGAGAGCCCTAAGAATGATATAAATATTAAAATCACCCTGCGTAGCTTCAAATCCAAACCAAAACATAAAATTGCGAAAAATAAAAAACGCACTGATGACTTTAGTAAAAAAATATCTGATAAATTTCATACTGTATCAACTGGATATAGTGACGTAGAAGAAGAAAACGTCTTTTCGATACACAGAGCGACTATAAATTTGGCTTCATCGGCAGAAGTTTCTCATGTATGTAGCAAGATAAACGATGAAGTGCAAAAGTATGCAGTATCGTCTCAAAGCACAGTTGTGGTAACAGAAGATGAAAACATTGAAGAACTATTAAGTAAGAAGGACGATCAAGATGAAAAAGTTAAAGAAATACATACAAACGAATCTTTACTGCCTAATTTTAATGAAACTGACACAGAAGAAGACTCTACATTAGTGGGGCTTAACACGAGTGAATGTAAGGATGACAGTATTATGTCCAAAATTGCTTCCAAACAACAAAAAAAGGGGCTTTTAAAAAAGGTTTTCCAAAAGGCTGGCAATAGGACAAAGAACAAAGAAAACGTTAGAGAACTGAGAGATATGCTAAAGATTATTTTAACAGATAGCAGCGACAATGAAGAAACAAATGCTAGTAGCAATGAGCTAGCCAAAGATGTTACTTACACATCTTTGAAGCCCAATTACTTTAGAGACACAGATAGTATGAATAACTACTACAAAATTAACAGCAACACATCATCTCTGAGTAATAGTAAGATCGACGCAATTTATCCCACAGCAGAAGCAAATAGTCGGACAAGCAAAAGCAGTGACACAGAAGATAACGACATCACATTTAGAGGGTGCATGTGTAGTAAAGTAGCAGAGAGATTAAACCAAGCAAATGCTAATAAAATCGGCTGCTGTTGTCGTCAAACATACAAACAGGATGAAGAAACTAATTGCGATATCAGGAATGCAGCTGATTACTTTCTCCTCAACTATAAGGCAGCTGAATACGTCGATGTTGAGACCCAAAATTCACGACGCTTAACTAGCAAAGTGAACAATTTCAACATTTCTATACACAGCACGAGTAAAGTGCAATCATTTGTTAAAACATCTGAAGATATTAAAGTAGTTGAAGAAATTAAAATGATAAAGAGTCCAAATCAGAGGGCTTCAAGACTTATATCACAAAGGGAGAGTCACGCAACAGAATCGGAGATAGAAACTGTAGATATAGTCAAAGAAATTGAAAAACTAAACAGTCCAGTCAGTAAGAAGGAATTGAGAAATATTTCGCACTGCGCCAGTATCGCTAAAGAATCTATACCAGAACTTTTGAGTCTACACCAGAATAGTGCTAAAATTGACGATGATCAAGGAAGCAAAAAACTTGCAGAACTTTCTATAAACAGAAGCAAGAAGAGTTCTAAAAGAAGCAAGACTAAGAGTGAGAAATCGAATGAAGAAGACACAGACTTGCTGCAAAGTTATGCAGCGAAGAAGGCAGTTCTTGAGATCTACGCGGAAAAGGCAGAAAATGGCGATAATTTTGTGGCTAAGCTTCCTAAATTCGTAGTAGAGAAAGAAAGTGAAATAGCTAAAAACTTTGAACAAATAGCAACAAATTCATACAAGAGTGTGTGCAGAGAAAATGTATTTATGATGTCTGTTACGCGATAGTCACTTGATGTTTGGATTTTACAATGTGTATTTTTAGATATTTATACGTTTTGTTTTATTTTATCGTTTTATTTCTAACTCTATGCAAAATATCAAGTCGATTCGTTAATTTCTTAGCGTGAAAGAACAACAAACAAAACAATACACGCTTTTATAATAAACTAGCTGCACCCCGCGGTTTCATTCGCGTGGATTACTTATATCATCCGCTATCTGCCAGTGAAAGTCCCATCAAAATCAGTCCAGTCGTTTTGGAGTCCACAGGGAATATAATTCATCATCATCATCAGCCAGAAGACGTCCACTGCTGAACGTAGGCCTCCCCCTTTAACCTCCCTTTTGCATCCACTGGATGCCCGCGACTCACGATGTCGTCCGTCCATCTAGTGGGAGGCCTCCCTACGCTGCGTCTTCCGGTTCGTGGTCTCTACTCCAGAACCTTTCTTCCCCATCGGTTATCGGTTCTTCCAGCTATGTCGGTGACTCTGGTTCTTTATACAGCGTACCTACAGCAAAGCACCAGGTTCACACCACGGAGGTTTTACATAGTTCTTCATTTCACAGAGTTAAAAGTTTCTGACATGGCCTACCTATTAATTAGATGACGCATATCGGTTTTTAGGCTTATCATACCTACCATTACGTCTTCCGGTTCGTGGAATGTATCTAACTGATGGAACATAATTATGAAGATATTATATATTACTAGCTGTCCGCCCCAGCTTCGCACGGGTATAAATTATAGCCTATGTCATCCGGAGTTAGTGTAGCTTCCCGTCAGTGAAAGAATTTTTCAAATCGGTTCAGTAGTTTCGGAGCCTATTCAATGCAAACAAACAAACAAACAAACAATCAATGGGCAGTCTAACTGTATTTGTAGTTTTAGTTTTAGCTTGTATTTTGTTTAGTTAATAAAGGCGCTAGCCCAGGAAAAAAAAAAAAAAGTGTTTTAAAGTCGGCGCGCAGGTTGGTAATGTAGTAAATAAAAAGTACAAAATATAGCACGTAAATTTGATTTACTCATAAATAAGAAATATAAAAGTAAAATTAAGACTTTCAACTTAGTAAACAAGAAGTAAAACACTGCTTTAAACTATCACGGTTGTTCACTAAAGTTATATGATTATTTACGGGATATTTACCGTGGTGAGGTTGTGGAATGAGCTCCCGATATTTATGTGACTGCGCCGAAATATCGGGAGCCCATTCCACAACCTTACCACGGTAAATATCCCGTAAATAATCATATAATTTTCGTAAACAAGAAGTGTTTCAAGCATAATTAAATTAATAAACCCACATTAAAATTAGGTGAAAATAAACACACTAAAATGCAATTCACATTGAATAAATACTTACAAGACGAATTTATATGCTAGAGGAACTTAAAACAATCAATCCTGTCTTTTTTAATTCACCTGATTTTCTTTTCATGCAGAAAATATCTAGCTAATTATAGCTTTAAATTCTTATTATGTCTCTAGACGACGGATAGGTCTTTAAATGATAAAAACACAGGGAGAAAAGCGGAAATCAGTGTTACTTTCATTATAACCTAGGCGATCAAAGTGAAATAGGAAATAGAGCATTTTTTCTATAGAGCGTCCTTAATGTTTCGGCCTTCAAAGTTCCCTAGATAAAACATTAAATTTTGGTATGACACCATTGTTTCGGCCTTCAAAGTTCCCTAGATAAAACATTAAATTTTGGTATGACACCATTTTTATCACAGACCTACTACCTATATCTGTGATTTTTAAAATTTTCATCCCATCTATACGAAAAGGACGACTTGGTTCGCCTTTAAGTGCACCCAAAGGTGGTGTTTTCTATAAGAAACTTTTAGCGGGCAGTAATGAGTTTTTAATCCTACTTATCTTTGCCGCTCACTTTTTGAATTTAGAACATCTTAGTGTTCAGCGCCAAAGAAATCGAACGCAAATATTGTTAGAATGAAGACTGGCTGGTACGACGGCCCATAGTCGCGCCGCCAGCTGAATAAAAAAAAGAAATCAAATTAAAAACGCAAGAAGTACACGCCTCAGCGTTTAAAAAAAAAACTCTTCTGTGATTTTCACGGATTGTTAGAAAATGGTTTTGTGTAACCAATAAATTTTCAGAATTGCGAAAATGTCTCAAATGTTTTTAGTTGTTTTATTATTAGATACTATTTAATTTCAATTTAGATGTTACTCTATGTTTTATGTATATATGTTTATCTATGGTTTTATTAGATAATAATATTACAATAAAATATGAGGCGCCTTTTATTTTATCATAAAAAAAAAATGTAAGTAAAAGTAAGTAGTTTTTATGAAAAGTAGAGTGTATCACTCGGGCGCAATTTTTTTTTGGCTCGGGCGACGTACTTTGTATCCCTCGCTATGTTCAGGATTCTACTGTAGAATCACTAAATACACTTCGCTCAGGATTCAAAAAAGCGCTCTCACCGTAAAAATATTAATTTTTTTGCTCCCTTATGTTACAATCTACTATTTGATAGCCCGTTGGTCCAGTTAGTAGTGAACCTACCTTCTGAGCTTGGGGGCGTGGGTTCGATTCCCACCTAGGACAAACATTTATGTGATGAACATTTGTGTTTGTTCTATATCTGGGTTATAATATTTATTTAAGTATGTATTTAAAACTATATATGTATGTATATCAGTCTCTGGCAGCCATATCACAAGCTTTGCTTTGTTTGGGCTCAGATGACCGTGTGAAAAATTAAAAAAAAAACTATTTAATCTAACCATGGAAGTGGGAAAAGAGGGCCTTAACACAACGAAGTGCATGGAACAAATTATTTTTATCGCGGTTTTAGCAAATAAAAGTTGTTTATAATGTTGTTGCTATTTTTTATTTTATTTATATGTAGGTATGTTAATTACAATGCTCAACGCATAAGCATTGCCATTCAACGAGGTAATGCCGCCAGCATGCTGGGTACGCTGCCAACTGATAGTGGGCTTGAGCATTTGGATTGTCTTTAGACCTTCAACGGTCTATGGGCAGTCTAACTGTATTTGTAGTTTTAGTTTTAGCTTGTATTTTGTTTAGTTAATAAAGACACAGAAAAAAAAAAATTACAATGATGTCCTCAATATCCGTCGTCTAGAGATACACTCCGTATAAATAATTTACCTACATATTGTTTTAAATGTTTATCGGGACTTATCACGTATTATTTAATTTAGGTAAAAATATGTACCTGCAATTTTTCAAGATCAAGTGAGGGTAGGAGAACAAAACACCCGCTCTTCTCGCCGGACTCACCCGCAGTGTTCAGTCAGCTCGTGACCACGGCCATTGTAACATGGTCGAAACGTCGAGCGAAAGGTACCTATTTTTACCTAAATTAAATAATACGTGATAAGTCCCGATAAACATTTAAAACATGTGTTCAAATCGCGAAAGATTAAAAATTACTAAGTACATTATGCTAGTTTTAAATAAATATAAATTAAAATATAAAATAGTGATCTATTAATGCTTTGGCAAACGTTACTATGTAGAGGTAAGACGTATCTTCAGCGGTTTACAGTCTCGTCTGAAATCAAGAAAATAACATCTTATTAATTACTAGTAGGCCGCCCCGGCTTCGCACGGGCGAATCCGGGATATATAGCCTATGTCAACCGGGGATAGTGTAGCATCCCAACAGTGAAAGAATTTTTCAAATCGGTTCAGTAGTTTCGGAGCCTATTCAATGCAAACAAACAAACAATCAAATCTTTCCTCTTTATAATATTAGTATAGATAGATATATAGACAACATCATTGTATTTAAACCCTGTTGCACATGAACAGTAACTTGCGCAAGTAACTTATGAAATAAATAAATACATTTATGCCAGAATCAATTCCATAATTATGAAGGAAAATAGACGTTTTTTTTTAAATTAATTTTTTATTTATTAATAGGCTTGCGTTTGACCGCCAACTCGCCTGATGTAAAGCGACGATGCAGTCTACGTTGGAGCACGCTTGCCTAGAAGAAACCGATTCACTCGTGATTTGGAGACACCCAGATTGTAACTATGGGGAAACATCCAATCAGGCAGCGCATTTCAGACTAGCAGTACGCACAATAAAAGTAGAATCAAAGCGCTTCGAACGGGTTTTCGGAATATCAACCATAAAGCGGTGTCTATTTTTAGTGCCCGCTCTGGCATTTCGATAGAAAATGCAGGAGGGAATTAGATCATGCAGATCCGATGCACACTCTCCGAAATGTATTCGATAAAAAACCGATAGACTAGCAACTTTTCGCCGATACTCAAGACTAAGGAGCTTAGTCTGAACCAGGCAATCGTTGCTGATGAGCCTCTTGGTAGCCACGGTACATGTCAAATAAATTAAGGTCGCGGGTTCAAATCTCTTTGGAGTTTATGTACGGATTTTTATACCACTGGCTTTTCAGTGAAGGAAAACATCGTGAGGAAACCTGCATACGTACGGAGAAGGAATTCCATGGCGTATGTGAATCCACCAACCCGCACTGGGCCAGCTTGGTGGAAATGCCTCAATCGCCCTTTAAGGGGTCAGCCTAAGTCCAGCAGGGGACTATTAAAAAGCTGCTTAATCTGATTATGCTTGTTATGCTATGACAAATAAATATGAAAAACAATTAAAAATTCACAATATTAAGGTGGCTCTTCCCGTCCTCAGTTCACTCGCTCGCGCATTTTCACATGATTAAAGATATGAAAACAATAAGTATGAACTATAATGTAACCCAAGGCGTAAAAAAATAAGATTTCATTTTAACTTTGCGTGTTTGACAGTTCTAAGACAGGACAACGTCTGTCAGGTCAGCTAGTCTTCAATAAAGTGAAACTGTGAGAGCGAGAGAGCTGCAAACGGCAACAGCCCCCTTAACATTTTTAGTTTCGAGTACGAGTTAATGGCATCGATTCTGATGTACTCTAAACTAAACTAAATTTGACAGCTCTAAAATAGTTGCCATCCTTCTCTCACTTAATAAAATGAAAAGAGAGGTAGATAATTTTAGTGCTGTCAGATTGGTATTGGTGGTTTGGAATTGGTATGACAGAATCGACGCCACTATCTACAGTTGAACACTGGCGCAAGTACTTATGATTTGTAATTTCGCGAGCATCGTGTGCAACAAGCATCAATTTTAGTTGTAACTTAAATTAAATTGCCAATGAATTGAGGGAACAAATGAATTTAAAACATTTGCAAATCATCGGCAATTAAAAACTGCCAATGTCAAGATCGGGTCCATAATCTCTATTAGGTACTTCATAGATAAAAAATTAATAAAATATAATAAAAACACAAACAAACAAACTTACCTTGTAATACAGCACATCACCGTAACCCATATTGTTAGCACAAAACAAACTAGTGTAACACGCAAACTGTGCAGTTTTTTGTGGATAAAATAAAGTTAAGGCGCATGACACACTCGAGAGACAGAGTGAGGACGCGGGCGCTCTCCTTTAAAGCGATTCTATTATTTATGTGGACAGGAGCGAGTGACAACTTCAGTAGCTGATTCACACTGGTTTATTCGACGGCTTGAACGTCGCGTCGCGTGGCTGACGGTCGCGAGAGTATACTCCGTCGTAGCGCGACGCGTAAGACCCGAGGTTGGAATCTGTTATATACCTATACTAAGTACTTATAGTGGTAGCTGAATTCACACTGGTTTATTCGACGGCTTGTTGGTGGGCGCAGCCACCACTATAAGTACTTAGTATAGGTATATAACAAATTCCAACCTCGGGTCTTACGCGTCGTGCTACGAGAGAGGATACTCTCGCGACCTTTTGTTGTAAGAAGACACTGAGGTTGAATTTTCTTAGAAGAACGCACGCGTCTGCTCTCTTGCTTATGAATGTGTTTTTCGCCAGAATTCGTATTTTTTTTATAAATGCGATTATACACACGTAGGTATATTCGTGTGTATAGTCGCATTTATGCCTATACAGGTTGTAAGGGGAACACTCTCGAAACCAAAAGAAGGTAATTGTAATCATCATTATGAACCACTTTTAGTATGGAACTAACCCTGAAATCGCGAAAAAAAATCTGCTGTTCCATACATTTTGTCGAGTGTCAATGACCGTTTTCTATAGTACAGCTGATATTTTTTTCGCGATTTCAGGGCTGGTCTCTTAGTAAAAGTTGTTCATAATGATAAGTACAATTACCTTCTTTTGGCTTCGAGAGTGTTCCCCTTACACCCCGTATACACCTACTTGTAATATGGTAATTATGACAAGCAATTTTTTTTTTGCTTTGCAGTTCAATTGCGATCCAGAATTTAACCTCATTTGATTAATAAATTAAATAGTTCATCTAACGATTTCAATTAAATATAGCGTTAATTGAAACTAATTATTATGTCTGCAACTTGGATTAGTTATGAAAAGGGTAGGTACTTATTTAAAAAACATAGTTACTTACGGTGTTACGTAGATTTTTTACGAGTCACCCATAAACGGTAAAGTTAAACCCAACTGCCTACCTTCAGCTTACCGCTAAGACCCACGTGAATATCTCGAGATTGGTGTTTGACAGCGCGAAGTGACTTGTAAAAGGGGTTATGGAAAGATAATAAAAACGCCATTATTAGTAAATATCCATATAATCACGATATACATGTAAGTACAGAAGAATCTACAGCGCTACTAACATTTAATATGGACAATACTGTACATAACAACAAATATAAGCCAGTTCCACACTATGCAGTAACTTGCGCAAGTAAGTACTTTTACAGCTCAAGTCAGAAACGGTCCTCAACGACCTTCAACGGTATGGCGATATCGCCGGGAGTGTAAAACAGGCACGCAAAGTAGGTGAACTCGCGGTTTATCACGATACAAATCTATGGACACATATTTTATGCAAATCTGTTCAGCCGGTACGGACAGCGGACAAACATATTATTACACATTAATATAAAAAACTTTCTCATTTAATTAGTGTGATATTTCCCACGAATAAATTAATCTATAAATAAAAAGCATAGACATTGGCATTATTCTTACAAATTAAACTAATTTCATTTACTATTTTATTCGGCTCAGTTCATTTAAAATAATAATAAAAACTAAATATTAAAATTATGAAATAGTATTTAAATAGGAAAATAATTAAAACTTAAATTAATTAGGTACAAAATTATTAAAAATGAGCACTAGTACCAACAATAAAAAAAAAACAGATCAAGTCAGTCTATTCAATCTTCAATCCAATATACAATCGCGGAAAAGAGCTTCTTTTGTAAAAAAAAAAACATGACCATGGATACAAAGTCCTTCAGTCGTAATATTAAACTAATTTACATAGTAAATAGCGTCAAACAAATCAGAGTCAAGCAAATTAAGTCATGGTCAAGTCGAACTCATGCCCCAGTATAGTTGTGGAGGCTTTACAAGAGGCTTCAATTGAGTTTTGGAGACAACATGAAAATACTTGTTTCACGGCTGGATAATACCCACACTCGAGCATGTTCACTAACACTTAATACATAATAATCCACCATTATTACACATTAACACTCGAAAATATACAAAGGAAAATAAATAATAATATAAGGGAAATACGACCCGACATGTTATTTCCGACATGTATGTTGGCACCAAAACTTCAGAGGAAAAAAAAACTTTAAAGAGTTGCCATTGTAAAAAAAAATTGCTATTCAATCGAGAAAAATTAAACAAAAATAAAAATTATCGTCATTTTATAAATAAAACAGTTTTTATTGAGCCGATTGGCGAATCGTTTTGACGTCGCGACGTTCATGGAAAAAGCTTATTAGACATTGTTAATTACATTAAAAAAATTAAAATAATACTAAACAATTAGTAGGTTAAACTTGTTTGGATAACACTTAACTTTTAGATAATTGAATTTAAACAATAATTTAATATGTAACAATAATTCAAGTTATATAAATTAAATAGAATTATATAATAGATATATATAATAATAAAGATATATATAATAATATGGACCCGGGTATGTCCTAAAACTGCGACCAGAACCACCGAAGGATGGGCAGCAGCGTCCTATTAGTACACGGTGAACGCACTGCGATCTCCAAGCCGCCTGCCAAGCGTGGGGATTATGGCAACACCCCTCTCCAAGAGGGAGGCCTTTGTCCAGCAGTGGACGTTTACTGGCTGACGATGTGATGTGATATATAATAAATTAATCTCTGAAAACGTTAGAGGTTTTTTGGTGGAGGAAGTCAACTCTTTTCCTAGGTTCAAAGTTATACCTAATTTACTAAATATTTGTAAATTTGAGACAGGTAATTCATTTGTTAAAAAAACCACGCTCAGTAAAATATATAATTACATATTTGTTATACCTACCATTACTTAAGAAATTATTTAAATCGTCTAATAAAGTTGGGATTAAGAGTTTAAAGTTTTTGTTTTGGGTTAAGAAGATGCTCTGCCCCTTTCCCGTATGAAGTTTGTATGGCGTACTTACAAGTGACGTCATTAGTAAGTATAGTGCGCTCTCTGTCTAGCAAGAGATTAAAATGCTTATATCTTCTTTAATTTTGAAGACATTTTGATTTTGCGTAATCGGCTATTTTCCCATTTGGGAGACCGCTAGTCTTGAAAGCGTGAGGTCGCGTGTTCAAACCCCGGGCCCGTACCAATGAGTTCTTTGGAGCTCATGTACGGATTTTCATACCACTGGCTTTTCGGTGAAGGAAAACATCGTGAGGAATACGTACGGAGAAGGAATTCAATGGCGTATGTGAATCCACCAACCCGCACTGGGCCAGCGTGGTGGATATGGCACAATCACCCTTTCGTGGTTAGGCTAAAAGTCCAGCAGTGGACTGTTAAAAGGCTGATTATGAATCGACTATTTTATAAGGCAATACAAAAATATCGGGCCGGTAGCTATTTCATAATCAAAGTCTATTTCATGCTTAAGGTAAACTGCAAAGTTTATATTTCCATTACCTCTTGATCGCCGACGTCGGCCTTAAATATAATTATTACAAAAAGCATAGAATTTCTACGCCATCGGTATTAGCTAGATACTCGTAGAAAAGCTAAAAACATGATAAATTTCTCTAAATGATTATAAATAGTTGAGGAATAACAATTTTTATATTTATTTATTGCAATAACGACAAATCATTAGCAGCAATTGATATTTTTTGAACGCGCTTTTATCAGTGCAGTCCTGCAGGCCTAGCACGGGCCGTGGACATATTGTCTTTCCACCGTTTTTATCCCGCGAGAAAAAGACAAACTTATCCATATTCTAGCTTTGTCGCGTCTAGGCGTGGATAAAAACGGTGGAAAGACTATTTATCCACAGCCCATGCTAGGCCTGCAGGGGGGTTAGACAAGACCCACTTTTTGATAGCGTTAACACATGCGGAAAGATGAAATTGTATGACAATGACATTAGCTTGAGATAACATCTCTCAAGCTAATGTCATTGTCATACAATTTCATCTTTCCGCAGGCGTTACATACGAGACGCTAACATAAAGTGGGTCTTATCTAACTCCCCAGGTAAACAATCCAAAAGCTCAAACTGCTAAGCTACGGCCGATCTAATCCAGATAATCCAGATGGTGCAGGTACGAAACCATAGTCGTCAAATTTTTGAACAATCGATAGCATTTATATTTTTACGTTATAAATTACTGTAAATTTTGCAAGTTGAAGTGGAAATGGGCAGGCCACATCGCTCGAAGAACCGATAACCGATGGGGAAGAAAGGTTCTTGAGTGGAGACCACGAACCGGACGACGCAGCGTAGGTGGCCTACCTACCTATCCCACTAGATGGACCGACGACATAGTGAGAGTCGCTGGCATCCAGTGGATGCAAAAGGCAGGCTACTGTAACACGGCTAAAGCTGGAATCATATAATCGAACGCGACATAAAGGTATCTAGATAATGAATATACACTGAGCTGTGCAAACCATCTGATGTAAGTCGTGGACGTAACCTTGGGCTGACCTTGAGCGTTCGAACGTCCGACAGAAATCTGGCGCGCCGACTGTTTTTGTTAGCAGTTGTGTCTTTTTAAAGACTGTGCACACTTATTAGTCTTGTCCGTCAGCCGCGTCCAATAGTTTGTTTCCAGCTTCACACTCACGATTATGTTTATCGGTCGAGACCAATACAGGAGGCGACGGTCGGGGGGCAGGCAAGGGCAGCGCGGGCGGAGTATCGCCAGAACCACAGAAAAGAGAAGTAAATAGAACGGAAATGAGAAGGAAAATCTGTCGCCAGGTATTATGACAGAATCTTGCTTGAACATTCTCATATATGTTAACGCATCGAACTCCGCACCCAAAGAACTTGGACCTTACCTTTTTGGGTTACGTCTCAAAGTTGTTTGTCTGCATCACAGCTGCTAACTGATTTCAAATAACTGACGTTTCGTTTATATGGGTGCAACTGGCTACAAAAAAAATCTTACAAAAATGCCTTGACAGCCGTTCTAATTTAAACAATTATTTTTATCTTTTCTGTGGCCAGAACGAAAGAATACTTTGCTTTTTATTTAAATATAAATATAAATGCTAGTACGCGGGCGTACGTCCCCAGAATCGCGCGTATTCCCTTATGCAGCTCTAATGGCCCCGAAACCGGTCGATCGTCTCGACCGAGAAACATAATCGTGAGTGTAAATAATTTATAATGAATCCTCACGCGAGTTTTGATGAAGTTGTCACGTTATTGCAATAAATTAACAAATTATGAGCTTATGAGATAGTTAACAATCTTCTCTGTGCGAACTCTCCACTTGTTGCACTTCGTAACTCGACACTGTTATACGGGAGGTCTCCGACGTTAGATGCGTTATTTCCATCTGTTGTAGAAATGAGGGGTTGTTATTTTGTTTGTCAGTTGAGTAAGGGCAGGGCCACACCGCAGATAAATTGTGGTTGGTTAAGAGACACTGGTGTGTAACCATATGATTTTTTTTCTTATTTGTCTTCAGCTGCGGTTTCTTTGTGATCCCAAAGGAATCGTAAAATTTTCCAGGATTAAAAGTAGCCCGTCTCTCTCCGGCACTTAAACTATTGACATGATTTGGTTACTTTTTGGAAATTTACACTCATTGATTTTATATCTTCAATAATGTGAAAATGTGCGAGCGAGAGAGCTGCAGACGGGAACAGCCCCCATAAACAAATTTCTATGTATGTATTACACACCCCAAAAACAAAACACGCTTTATTGCAGCGCGTGTTTAAGTTTGGTAGATTTAGGTGACTTTGTTATAGAATAATTTTAACTAAATAACGTCAACTTGACGTAGATTATACGGTTAATTTCTAACCACTAAGCTTGGTTGCGGTGGGGCCCTGACTTACTATAATTAGGTATATGCAAAAGTCATAAATCAGTCCAGAATTGGTACAGAAAGATTTACATGATGTTTGACTGTTTCTTACACTAAAAACAATAAAATAGGTACAAACTTACCTCTTTCAAAGTGGATATCACTAAAATGCGTTATTTGTCGCATAAAGCCATTCAGTATTGTAAGCTTCAAGCCGAGTTCTACTATTTTAGTAGGGATTTTAACGATGGTAGAATATGTCGTGGTAGAAAAATTAGTTGGTCATGCTTTCAATGAAATGGTATGCTATTATTTAAATAAAATATTCATATTTTTTAAATGTTTATTCTACACGTCGGTCGTCTTAAATAGTTAACAACAACAAAATATACAATAGGCATCGATTTTATGTACGATTCCTATATTTTAAAACTAATTTTCACAGCTCTATAATTGTTGCTGTCCTTTTCTAACATACTGAAATGAAAGAGACGCGTATAATTTTAGAGCTGTCAGACCAGTTTTAGGAAACAGTACATAGAATCGATACTAGAATCGATATAATAGTAACAACGACACGTATTTATAACAGGTGTACACACCAGACGAACTTTTGTAATGGTGACCTCTAACGTTAGTGATAAATAAACTTACGAGAATATATACTTATTGTGGTCTTATAATTTTCTACGGCTTACTAAAAAAATAGTGCAATGAAAAATTCAAAACATAAAAAATCACATCGCACTTTGACTATTCTTGAACGAACGTGTTATGAATAAAAATAACTTTAAAACTTTCGCGATTTAAGCACATGTTTTAAATGTTTATCGGGACTTGTCGCGCATTATTTTATTTAGGTACAAATAGGTACCTCGACTCGGTGGATCTCGTGACCATTGCTATTGCCATTTTAACATGGTCGAAACGCAAAGTCAAGCGAAAGTACCTAATTTTAATAATGCACATTTAAAACGTGTGTTAATAATAAATTGAAAACCTTTATAAATACAAATAAATCGATTATAAAATCTAATAATGTGTACAAGCTCCATTGTTTGCTTGTAGAGGTCACCTCTTACAATAAAGATATTAAATTGATCTGTAAGCAATTACGAGAAATAAATAATCAGAATTGGAATTTTAAGGTTTATTTTCTCTCATTTGACTTTCGGCATTTGATTCGGCTAATTTAAAATACCTAATTTTATGTTTTTATTTTATTATTTGTATGATCAAATTGGTCGTAATAAATGAATTTGAACTGAATTGAATTCATCGGATGGGGCCTTTCCCAAAACAAAAATAAAAGGCCCGTGGTATTTTGCCCTTTCTGCCATCCTATTGTTACGCAACTGACAATAGTTTAACTGACAGCATGGACGAAGATGGTGGATGGTCAGCGTGGATTAGAATATCGGAAATAACTTTATTTGGATATAGTTATTGTACCTGTTCAACATTTATTTAAACGCTGATTAATGGCTTTTTTTTTTGTGTCTAATAAAAGTACATAATTACAATTATATGTGTATTATTTGTGTGTCAAGTCAATAAAATTGTATTATTTTGTGTGGTTGAATTAAATATGTAAAAAATATTATTTTAATAGTAGAAAAAAAAATAGTCACTTATTGAATAGGTTTTGTAAATTGCTTACAGACCATTTATAGAACCATTATTTAAAACACGCACATGAAAGCTTGAGTATGTATTTCAAAAGCGAATAACGATTTGCCTTCGACATTCAGGGATAACGTTTAATATTTTTATTATTAGCGATACAAAATTGCGGGATTATTATTTATGCAGTCAAAAGTAGAATTGGTAGATTTTCAACTGGCAGCACTGAATTTCATGGTAGAAAGTGTTACGAATAAAACTTTTAAATTTGTATGTAGATTTTACGAATAACACTTTTAAAGGTGTGCATTTAATTTAACATTAATTCAGTAAAATATTTACTATGCAAAAAATTTGATATGACTGACATTACGTTAGTTATAAATGCATTTAACTGAAATGCCTACGACGGAGTACAGGGTGTCCGATGAAGTGTGTTTATGGTATGATGGTGACATTCACACTCACATTTATTTTACACCCTGTATATACCTACTACGTTTTTTATATCAGTCGTTTTGAACGATTATGATGATTTTGTCATGATTTCAGTCATTTAGTCTTTTTAAAGCTTATATCATGAATATTTACTTTTTAAGTAAATAAAGTGGTTTCCTCAATTGAATTTCAATTACTTTTTATAATTAGTTTTACCATCAATATAATTTCAATTATTTTTCAAAGATTTTTATTTATTTTAGACTAGCGACCCGCCCGCCCGGCTTCGCACGGGTGTAATTCACGTGCGAAGCCGGGGCGGGTCGCTAGTTATATATATAAACCTTCCTTGAAAATGTATCTAACTGATGGTGAAAACCGCATCAAAATCCGTTGCTTGGTTTAGGAGGAGTTAGCGGCCATACAGACACAGACAGACAGACAGACGCGGAAAGCGACTTCAATTTATACTATGTAGAGAAGAGATTCTGTAATGCAAGTACGATATTTTATTGATCGTATTCGATAAAATCAGTTTTATCGATTTAGTTGATAGATTCTATCATAATTGCGGTGAACGATTGCAGAAAATGTATAAGATATTTTTTAAATATTAATATATAAATAAATAAAACACAATATAAGCTTTAAAAAGGTAACTATTATAAAAAATTTAAACAATATTACTATAAGGTCTCTAAGTTACACGTAAAAACATTAATAAATCTGCATTGCAAGTGATATTTTATCAATCGACAAATTTAAGATTTTATCGCGAGTAAATTTTATCGATTTTAAATGCCATTGTTTTTCATCAATAATAATTTTATCGACAGTAAATTTCAAATTTGCCAATTATGTTGTGCCACACTTGCGATGCTGAATAATTAAAATGGGTCCATGTTTTTGGCAATCAGATTCATATAGCGTACACGATATTTAACAATAGCAACACTAAACAAAATGGCGGAACAATTCGACAATTATTATTGCTTGTTTATAAATCTGTCCGTTAACAAAAGCTATTCAGCAATTTTTTGCATTCCTTATAATGGAAGCACCATCAGTATTACCATTCAAAGTTAAAATATGTTGACTAAGATTTATTAAAATGAACCCCACTAGTGATTGCAGAGTTTGGTTATACAATCCATTAATAAAGAAAAAAAAAACACTGTCATCCCGATTCTAAAAACTTCAAAACTCGCCCAAATCTATGAATTTCATAACTTAAATTTTAGTTTAACAATTACAAAACCCGTTTTAAAAAAATATTTAAATAGCTTTGAAACGAGTCTAAAAAGTTTAAAAGTCTAATTTTGAGTCAAGCTTTTTAAACTTTCTCGACAACTCACAAAACCAAACAAATTCGAAATTGTCATCCCGTTCTGTGGTTGCGTTCAGAATCACACTAAACGCTAATAGAACCAACACGACACAAAGCTTCTCTTCGAGCCTCATGCGAGCGTCGTTGGCTCTGCTAGCGTCGCGTCGAATCGGAACGCGCCCTCTCTTAATACTTACATTTTGAGCAAAATAATTTTTAACCTTAATTGTTACTTGTCACAATAGACAAATTGCAAAAGTTCAAAATCATTTTTAGTATCGAGATGGATATAAAAAATAACGTAAAATTTTCATTGAGTTTTAGAAAGTCCGTAAAAAAATGTGATTATGTATGTAAAAGTGTTTAAAAAAACACTTTAAACACATCTTAAATAAAATTAAAATACTCGTTTAAGTAGGATTTCTTACTCCGCCCAAAACAATAAAAAATAATATAGAAACTGACGTGGTCACACACATTTTCTTTCAATTATACGGTAATTACTCACGTAAAATTGAGACGGTTACTCTGAATGTACTATCAACTGCATTCAGCTGTCTTTTTCAAAATGAGTGCTAGGCGTCGTCTCACTTTGACCTGAATTACACTCAATCTTACCCGCGTATGTCCTAAAACTGCGACCAGAACCACCGGAGGATGAGCAGCAATGTCCTATTAGTACACGGTGAACGTACTGCGATCCTCAAGCCGCCTGTCAAGCGTGGGGATTATGGCAACACCCCTCTCTAAGAGGGACGCCTTTGTTCAGCAGTGGACGTTTAATGGTTGATATGATGTGACAATTAATCTTACGCAAGTAATTCCTGTATATAGTATAAACAATACTTCAATCCCCTTACAAAAATCTCGTCAACTTTTAACATTTTAAGGTAATAGCATCAAAAATCCTCTAAAAGCTAGCGGTATAACGAACAGAGTTAAGCATCAACACTAAACCATATCATTTGTAGTCGTTTTCTACTTTCTGTTTCAAATGCAACTAGATAAATAACCCACCATTGAAGCAGCGTCCAAAATAAAAGGAAGGCATTAATAATGTTAGTTGGAAAGTTGCATGATCTATCTAACGATTAAGTTTAAAAATTCACGAAAACGCAGACCACCTTTCTCTTTTTCGTTTGTATATATTGTATAGTTCTATTGAATTTGCTATTACTTTACTGATCCTCGTTTTGTATCTAAAGGAGTTTTGTATTCTGTAAGTAATCTGTGAATAGTGCTGTTGGCACTACTTAGTTGCTGTTGGAGTCTAGAAGTAGGCTAGACTCCTACGCGGGCAATTTTTCCCGCAATTATTACCCGGTGGCAGTCACCGGGGATAGTAAAGCAATGAGTAATTGAGTATACCGTGCAAGGAAAACACTCCAAAATGCTAACACAATCGAATTTCAATAACCATTTACCTAATCCTTGTTGTTTTAGTGGTTTGGATATTTTGCAAACCAGCAATGTAAAGCGTACAAGCGTGCGCGCGACGGTCAATCGATCGTTGTCTTCTAGCGTCAGTTTTATTTTTTTATTTTATTTATTACGGCACAGTAAACAGCCATATTATAAAATGTACAACAATGTGGATAGATTAATTAACTTAATAATAATACAGCCAACAGCACTATTCACAGATTACTTACAGAATTATATAAATTTACCGCTAGGAGTAGCTAACTTGCAATAAATAATATTTAAATATACGTTTTTTTTTAGTTAGTTCGTTGCTCTCTACCGTCCCCAACATTATGGTAAAAGACACTTTTCAATTAGCCGATTTATCTTTTTTTGGCCCCGCACCAATGACTTTCTTTAGTTATGTGCGGAATTTGCACTCGCTCTAAAAACGGTGAAGAAAAAACATCGCGAGGAAACCGGCCGGTCCAGGAGTATCAAAAATTCGAGGACATGTGTCATCCACCAACCCGCACTTGGCCAGCGTGGTAGATTATGGCCAGGGGCGGATCCAGGATTTCATTTTGGGGAATTCTGACAAGTATAACCTATGAGTATGCTGTGTAAAAGTGCACGTGAATCAAACTGAGTCGAATGTATGGAATTACTAGGTGTTTTGGGATGCCTCCCCCTGGATCCGCCAATGATTATGGCCTGTACTCTCTCCAAGTGAGAGAAGGCTCCTGTCCCAGCAGTGGGAACATAATGAGCTGATGATGATGATGATGACCTTTTTTTTGCTAATGTGCGTAAGATTTGACGTGGCCCTTGCCCAGGACCGAGTTTTCTAAATTGCCCGTGTAAGAGCATCGGCCCCCGATTCTACTAAAGATATTGTTTTTAAATTGTAATTATTTCAATTTTATTTTTTAAATAATTGCCTCGCAACTGATAGTTTTAAATATTTTTTTATACTAGAAAAATACCACCACCTAATATTATAACTTAGTATAAAAAAATAATTAAAACAGTAAATTTTGAGGCAATTATTTAAAAAATAAAATTGAAATTATTACAATTTAAAAACAAAGTTATATGATTATTTACGTGATATTTACCGTGGTAAGGTTGTGGAATGAGCTCCCGATATTTCGGCGCAGTTACATGCACCATGTTCACGGGAAGATGTTTATCTTCCCGTATAAACATCTTCCCGTGAAAATGAAATCCTAGATCCGCCCCTGGCCATAATCTACCACGCTGGCCAAGTGCGGGTTGGTGGATGACACATGTCCTCGAATTTTTGATACTCCTTGACCGGCCGGTTTTCTCGCGATGTTTTTTCTTCACCGTTTTTAGAGCGAGTGCAAGCTCCCGATATCGAGCGAGCACCATGTTCACGGGAAGATGTTTATACGGGAAGATAAACATCTTCCCGTGAACATGGTGCATGTAACTGCGCCGAAATATCGGGAGCTCATTCCACAACCTTACCACGGTAAATATCACGTAAATAATCATATAACTTTAGTGAACAACCGTGATAGTTTAAAACAGTGTTTAATTTAAAAACAATTTCTTTAGTAGAATCGGGGCCCAGGTAAAAAGAAAGAGTTGCATTTTCACACTGCGTTGACCGGCGTTGGTCTTTACAGTAGTGTGCAATGGTCTTCAAGTGTATTAATAATCACACAAAAACAAGATAAGGAGAGAGGGTGGACGCGTCATCGTGTTATGTCGCTTAGTTTTAAAAATACAGGGTTATTGACAATAACAAACTCTATATCAAGTCCGTATATCATAATTAATTTTGAGTTATAACGTGTAAAAGTTTCGCTTTTATAGTGATATAGTATAGGCGGAAGAAGCTAAGAGTGTAATTGTAATAATTAACAAATTTAAAATAAAAAAATTAAATAAAAAATTATTAAAGAAAACGTTGTTAGATATGTAGGGAAGTCAGCGAGAGGTTGCTAGATAATTATCAATAACCCTGTATGAAAGCTCGATAAGCCAATCAGAATGTGGAAGAAAGACGTTAGTAACCTCTACCAAGACTAATCAAACAATCAATAAGATAAGCTGTGGTGGTTAGCTATTATGTTAAAATCACCAAATATAATTAACCAAATAAAAATGTCTTCGTGAATTTAGAGAAAAATACATTCCACCAAAAGTTTGGTAAACATCACTTTTCAGTTGTTTGATTCACCAACATATTTTTTTGACAAACAACTCTGTAGAAGTGAACGTTTAGCAAACAACTCACCACTTCACTGGTGAGACAGTTGATGAATCAACAACCTTTTTACAATGTACCATAAACAACTCACCACTTCACTGGTGAGACAGTTGATGAATCAACAACCTTTTCTAATGTACCATAAATACCTCATCAGTTCACTGGTGAGACAGTTGATGAATCAATAACCTTTTCTAATGTACCATAAATAATTCATCAGTTCACTGGTGAGACAGTTGATGAATCAACAACCTTTTCTAATGTACCATAAATAACACATCAGTTCACTGGTGAGACAGTTGATGAATCAACAACATTTTCTAATGTACCATAAATTACTCATCAGTTCACTGTTGAGACAGTTGATGAATCAATAACCTTTTTGTAATGTATCATAAACAACTCACCACCTCACTGGTGAGACAGTTGATGAATCAACAACCTTTTTGCAATGTACCATAAACAACTCACCACTTCACTGGTGAGACAGTTGATGAATCAACAACCTTTTCTAATTTACCATAAATAACTCACCACTTCACTGGTGAGACAGTTGATGAATCAATACCTTTTTGCAATGTATCATAAACAACTCACCACGTGTGTGTCAAACAACTCAATAGATGTGAACGTTTAGCAAACAACTCACCACTTCGCTGGTAAGACAGTTGATGGCGTTTATGGTCCGCGCGGGGGGCGGAGGAGGGCGCGGAGAGCGGCGTCCGTCACGCGCCGGGGTTATAGGGTAGCCTGGAATAATTGGCGTTGTAAGTTAGCACTAATTGACAACATGACACAAAAAAAACTTTTAGTCGAAAAATGTTAAGGGGCCTGTATACCGTCTGCAGCTCTCTCGCTCGCACATTTTCACATTATTGAAGATATAAAATCAAAATCATGTCTTGGTGTCTATCGTAACATTACATTCTAATTTGAAAAATTATTTCACTGTTGGGAAGCTACACTATCCCCGGTTAACATAGGCTATATTATATTAAAAAATAAATAAATAGGGATCCTTACTAAAACTCCAATAAGGTGTAAAAAAATAAGATTTACAATTTTAACTTTGCGTGTTTGACAGTTCTAAGACAGGACAACGTCTGTCAGGTCAGCTAGTCTTTAATAGAATGATACATGAATGCATGAAATACCTTGTTCACTACTACTCGACTCTGTGAAACTGGGCGTGCCCTCTGTCCACGTGGGTGTTGACCCTTCCACTGACGCTGGCGGGGTCCAGCACACACTAGAATTACACAAATGTCAAATCAATTCATTATTAATTTGAAAATTTCTCCACATGGGAAAACTTTTGATTTAAGTCTACATATAGTGTGGATATTCGCCAAAGAACCAGAGTCACCGACATAGCTGTTAAAATTTGCAAGTTGAAGTGGCAATGGGCAGGCCACATCGCTCAAAGAACCGATAACCGATGGGGAAGAAAGGTTCTTGAATGGAGACCACGAACCGGAAAACGCAGCGTAGGTAGGCCTCCCACTAGATGGACCGACGACATAGTGAGAGTCGCTGGCATCCAGAGGATGCAAAAGGCAGGCTGTCATTCAGTGTGGAGGTTAAACGGGGAGGCCTATGTTCAGCAGTGGACGTCTTCTGGCTGATGATGATGATGATGATAGAGCATTGGCCGGGTATGTCTTAAAACTGCGACCAGAACCACCGGAGGATGGGCAACAGCATCCTATTAGTACACGGTGAACATTCTGCGATCCCCAAGCCACCTGCCAAGCGTGGGGATTATGACAACACTCCTATCTAAGAGGGAGGCCTTTGTTCAGCAGTGGACGTTTATTAGCTGGCGAAGATGATGATGATGGAACATTGCGCTGTACGGAAGTAAGACGTGGACGATGACTAAGAAAGACCGAGAAAGAGTCGAAGCATTTGAAATGTGGTGTTGGTGACGTATGGAAAGAATAAGCTGGACGAAAAAAAAACAGGAATAGATACTGTCGATGAGAAAACAAGTCTACTAGCGAGTATAGAGACTAGAAGAGGCAAAACGTTTGGTCACCTTGTACGATATTACAAATTAATGAAAACCATCATAGAAGGAAAGGTTTTGAATGATAGACAGGACCGGGAAGACCAAGGAGAGTATTGATAAAGCAAATAAAAGAGAAGGCAAACTTCATCTCGTACATGGAGGTGAAAACGCTGGCAGAAGACTGTCAAGCTTGGAAGTTACTCCACTGACAAAAGCTACGCTAGCTAGCTAAGCTAGAACAAACCGGATTCCGGATACGAATCCTTTAGTAAAATGCCGATCATAGCTCTCTCCATAGCTTGATGAGAGACCTTGAACTTGTGAACCGCACCAACTGTAAGAGGGATGATAATACGTTCCTAAAGCGCTACAAAACATTATAATTTAACTAGATAAAATAATCGTAAAAAAAACTCACCTCGCTTCATTACTTCTAGCGCTACTCAGTGCTGCAGGCGTCAACGCCAGTGAAGAAGCGCTAGACGTTGTCATAACGCTTGCAGCGCTTGAAGCGCCTCTACGCCTCCCTGAAGCGCTTGAGGACGTCGTTGACGAAGAGTTGGTGCGGCTGGTCCTGGGCGGTGGCGCTTCTTCGAAGGGCGGGGGCGGTGTCGAACAGCAGGACAGTGGCGCCATGGCTGGGTGAGAACTAGCGTTACTGACTAGCATTGATAACGTAAAGGTAAATACTACAAAGGAAATTTTGGTAGATAAACTAGAGAAAAAAAGGGTAGATAAATAACTATAGTTAATGGAAATATTGGTAAAGAAATAACTAATAGCAGAACAAAACGCTATTTTGGTAGATACATAACAGTAAGAAACATCAATAGAAAAGAAATAACTACAGGAGATTTAAATGAAAATGTAGATATAGAAGTTGCTATAGTAAATGTTTAAGATAACGGTGGAATAGCTACTGACAATAACGATGAAGTCAACAATGTAATTAGAAAATTAGCTATGATCAGAGATGCGATCGATGTAAATATACACAGTCACGATAAGGAGAATGAATATGGATTTCAATAGTAAAATAAATAACTAAGTTCGTACTATTGATATTACGTAAGTGCAACTAATAAAAAATGAAGTAGTGAGAATATCAAGAAATGTATGCATAAATGCCACATCACGCTTCCGACGACCGAGCAAACAAATTTCTACTACACAAAACAACATTAGTAAATACAAAATGGCAGCTTTTAATCAAAAGGACAAAATCACAACGAATGTAAACACAACTACGCATGCTAAAGGAACTAAGGTTACCGCTAAAGAATGTTATTAGGATAAAATACTTTTGATACATTCATCGACATTTTTGATTTGATAGTTTTCATGAGAAATGCATTTTATTGTCGTTAGTAAAGCTTGTTAATTTGATTTCAATTTTCTTTTTTACTTCGTAATTTCATTGCCTCAATATTCAAGGGCTTAGTTTTGCCATCGTTAACTTCTCGCTCCTTTTAAAGAACTTCTTCAAGATCTTTCTTCATTTTATAAATCTTTTTCTTCTCTGATCTTTTCTTGAAACTGCCCAGTTTCTTCTTTTGTCTTGGCACTCTCACTGGTTCTCTAGAATCAGAGTCTGTACCTTCAGAAAACTTCTTAATTTTTTCATGAACGTTACCACTAATCGCTGTTGAGACAACAGGGCTTATTGCTGTTGTTTTTAGGCAGAAATTTTTCTTATCTACTGAGCTTAAGCTTCCATGAGAATACGCTATTGGCTCAAATATCTTTTTGGTCTCTTTAACAGCAATATGCTTTGCAATTTTAATCGTTCGCTCAGATTTTTTACTATCTTGAGATGACGAAATTGAACTGCGTCTGGAGCTATTATCTGAATCAGTTTGAACTTTCCAGATATGTTTTTGAAACATATCTATTTTTGTTTTGGCTTTCTTATGGCAAATTACTTCGTCTTTAGTCATTCCGCCTTTAGAGCGGCCTTCATTATAAGTCCTTATTTCAACTTTAGGTTTCGTCTTCTTTACTTCACCTTTATCTTTCTTCGATTGATTGAAATTAAGTTTTTTGGTCAAACCAGAAATAATGCCAGGTTTGGAACCATTTTTCTCAATATCTCTGTCTATGTCTTTGACCTCATCTATTACACTACGTTTAATAGTCTTTTTCAAAGTTTTAGCTGCAGAAATTAAATCTGACGACTTAACATTGTGCACACTGACTTTTTCCGAAGACGCATTGTGATCATTAGCATTTTTTCTTGTAATTTTGTCTCCTATTTGGCTAACGACACCTTTGATGAACTGAGATGGACTTTTTGACTGTCTTCTCCTGACCTCGTCAAGATCGAATAATTCATTCACCTCAACAACGATTTTCTCTTCGCTACTAGATTCTGTCAGAGACGTGTTATCATAATCTCCAGAATCAAGATGCTCTCTGACCAATCTATCTATATTAAACTTAGCCATCATCGTTGATTGAGCTATCAAGACTTTCCCCGGATGAGATCTTTGGGTAATGCTTTCTCCCTCTTCAGCATAATCTAAGAACGAGTTAGAAGCAACTAATTTGGTGATTCTAACAGATTGCTCAGACACGGAAGGTGCAATGCGACATGCAGCAGGCTGGGCTATAAAATCATGCCCGTAAAAGCAAAAATCGTCGTCGCTACTCGTGATAGGCGTCTGTGGCGGTATATCGTTGACTGATATACTCAAATTGGAATAATCACCTTTAGAATCGAGGCCAGATGATTGGGAATTAGCTCCCCCTCGTTTAGCTTTAGGCGAGCCTCTTGGCGGAACCGGTGGTGGGACTCTTTGTTTTTGGGATCCTTTTAAGACAGCTGGGAATGCCACATCTGGTTCAGACGAGGCCATGGACTTGGCTGACGACATGACCACTTTAGCAGCAGTAGACACGGGCGATGTCACCGATGTAGGTGTTATATGGGCGGTTACATCAGACAATGATACTGAATAGAAAAACATGTAATAGATTGTAAAGGTTTATTCATTAAAATGTATAAATGAAAAGAGGTTGGCACGTAGTTACAGCGATAAAATGGAAGCATAAGACAGTTTTATATGTCGAGAATGGCGTGTTTGTATTTATATTTTTTGTGTTGAGCTTGACCGTTCAAATTGACGTTTTTTATTGGTGCATTTTAAGTATTATTTAGAAGAAGTAAAGCAAGCAGGTTTAAATAATAATGTTAAAAGTATACCCAATAGAAAAGATCCGAAAGGTCAGAGCAGCGTGAAATATAGGAGAATACATGAAAATATAAGCTTATCGATTTATTTATTAGGCAGGGTTAGTGTTATTTTAGTTTTTAATTACAGTGATACAAACTTATTTGTTCAGTAGAAAACGTTGATACTGTTTAAGGAAATATGACTCAATTTTTGTGACGCGTTTCTTGGAACTGTTAAAAACATCACCTCGCAAAGTGAAGGTGAAGGACAATTGTAATTTTGACGGCTCTGATTGGTTGATAAATGATAATAACAGTTATACGTACTCAACATAGCCCTATACAAAAAGGTTATTGACCTTAACAGCTGTCACTATTTGGCAAGAAAGCAATTCCACCTGTACACACAAAATTCACCTCAATTCCAATAAACAAAGCGTTGTTATCGACAGAAGAAATAAGTTGGTGCCACTGCAGGATTAATTCATAGTTAAAAAGCAAAAGCGTAGCAAGGGCTGGACTTTATATGTACATAGCTTTAGTGAGATGCCGAATTACTTGGTAAAAATAATAAGGTATGAGAAGCAAACAAAGCGCCTTGCTAAACTTTTAGTAATGTGTTATTTACTACTTAGTTCTAGATATTTGTAGGTACGTGGTACAATATTAATTTTATTCTAATGTTGTGCATTGTGATAAAAAGTTCCTTGTAAGTAAATAGGTAGGTATATCTGTCGCTAAGCTTCTAAAGCTACGGTTTGCCTCATTTAAAAGCTAGTTCTCATTCTAGGCTAGGTGTCCCACTGCATTCGATTTCACTGTCACTTAACATCAGGCGAACTGTGGGGTATCAAAAAACGGCAAACGCCTCGCTAATTTGAGGGAGACTTGAAGGACCAACAAAGATAACCTTAACAAAGTGAGCACTATTAAGGTGCTACGTTTCACAATTGGCGGGAAATTCAAATTTCAAAGTTTTCTTGCCCTTGTAGCTAGGCCGGGTAATTATTGTAAACGATCATGATGTTTGCGACAATTGATTATTATTCTTTACAAAATCATGTAAAATTATTTATCTCTAATGCACATTATTACTTACATTTGTCAATAAACTATTTTTTGCTGTTTCAAACGGCTTATTGACAAATGTAAGTAATATGGTGCGTTACTAATAAATAACTGTACATGATAATGTAAAAAACACCCAACTATTGTCGCAAACGCTGTGTCATTTCAAAATAATTACCCGGCCTAGCTACAAGGACAAAAACTGTTTGAAGTTTGAATTTCCCGCCATAGGTGAAACGTACCACCGGTGAAGATTCGAAGTAACTTTATTTCGTCTATAGATATGAGGGTAAGCCAGTCTGGCTCGTGTTGGGTCTCATTATCACTGTTGGAGTGATTTGAAACTAGCCTCTAGTCTTCAAATCTGCAAAATCCTATGTGCAATAATTTCACTTGAATATCGATTTTATATGAATAGGCTTTTATAATAGCTAAGCTTTTTTAAGTTTAAAGATGGGATTCGAACCTGCGCAACGATTCGGGTAAACGCTCCATTGCTCGAACAGTCATGCCACCATACAGCCCGCGGGCCCCATGCGGCCCTAGGGCCACAATGATGCAGCCCCGTTCCAAAATCCAGATCTCAAAATTTTTACAGATAGGCGATGCCGCTACTTGTATATAAAATTGCACGCGCTCTTAATTATTCAATTGGAATCTTCGACCAAAAAATATATGGACGGGCCATAACGATTGAACTTGCTTAGTAAAAACGAGGCAAAACCGTCAGACAGATACTTCAACACCTAATTATAACCATGTACTACATGTACATGTTATAATTACCTATTTGTTACAAAAATTAGATAGCAGTTTTTAGTTGTATATTTACACTTCGGGAAAGCACATGAAGGCATAATTTTGTCAATGTTTCGTTATCATGTAACAATAGTCTTGTGTTGCACTTCCTACGGCTAGAGACCGACTGAAACGAAGTGAGTGCCGGCGCTCATTTTGTAATCTTCAAAAATGGGCTTCTTCTGGGCCCGTTCATTCATTTTATTTTGGTCGAAGATTGCAGTCACAAATTTGTGTGATTTGAAATGACATTATTATGAGAAGAGAAACGATTATAGCAGAGGGGGCGTTTTCTGCGCGAGCAGGTTCGAATCCTGTCGACCATAATTTTTTAAATTGTCTGTACCATTTAAATGGTACAGTGTGAAACACTTACAACGTGCACCAAAAATGTGTGGTAATAATAAAGGATATTTATGTACTCACAATTAAAAACTGCATTTACTATGGGACCAAACACAAAAAAAAAAACTTTCTTCTCAGTGGGACCAACTATGAAATTGCGAAAAAAACAGCTGTTCCATAGAAAACGGACACTGGACAAAACTGGACTGAAAAATTGGCACTGGACAAAATGTATGGAGCATTTTGTCCAGTGCCAATTCTGCATTGTGTTCGTTTTCTATATATATAATTTATTTATTTCCAAGTAACATAGACTCATACAAATAAAATAAAAACAATAGAAATAATAATAGTAGCTAGTCACATTACATTAATAATAATTATTCATCATCATCATCATCAGCCAGAAGACGTCCACTGCTGAACATAGGCCTCCCCCTTTAACCTCCACACTGAACGACAGCCTGCCTTTTGCATCCACTGGATGCCCGCGACTCCCCCAATGTCGTAGGTCCATCTAGTGGGAGGCCTCCCTACGCTGCATCTTCCGGTTCGTGGTCTCCACTCAAGAACCCCATCGGTTATCGGTTCTTCGAGCGATGTGGCCTGCCATAATTAATATGCCATAATAATTATTACCAATTGTAATTTAAAATAATCAAACTAAAAATGTCAACATTAATTCTATGTAACAGCTGTTTTTTTTCGCGATGGTTCGGTCCCATAGTAAAAGCTGTTTGTAACGACGTATAAACTACTTTCAAGTTTTTCTGACTGTTTGTATGGCCATATTGCCATCTAGTCTCACCTGCCTTGCCGCTAGTCCCGCTTGTGCTTGCCTCTCCTAGCAGCGTGAAAAGGCAGTGAACGAATGAGAAGCGTGCAACGTGACCCTCCTACGGCAGTCGGGTAAATGTAAAGTTTGGTATTTCTTGCACCCAGCGTTACCAGACGTCCCGATTTCACAGAAACGGCTCACAAAATATGTGAAAAGCATTTTCAGGGAGATCTATTGTTGACGCAATAGATGTCACTGATAATATAACGAGACGGAAAAATATATATACAGTAGAATTCATATATAACGACTTCGCTTATAACGACTAACCTATTTTAGCGACGATATTGTTTACTCAAATTAGGTTTCATAATAAATGTACTCAAGAAATAATCCTGCCGTTTTGTGCGTCATCCGGTTAGTACGACATAGTATCGCCGGTCCCTTGAAGGTCGTTATATCCAGATTCTACTGTATATATTCATTTTTGTACCTTAAGATTAAAATAGTTAAAATTTATTTAAGATGTTATAGCATCGCTTTAGTTTATCTGTAATGGTGTTTAAGTGTTTTTGATAATAAATAAAATAAATAATAAATAAAAATTTCGGCAGGACGTCCCGATTTTTAAATCAAAATTAAATGTCACGGGCCAGGCTCAGTCCCGCTTTTCTATATACCTATCATACTAGCGACCCGCCCGCTCGGCTTCGCACGGGTGTAATTTACGTGCGAAGCAGGGGCGGGTCGCTAGTTATATATATAAACCTTCCTTGAAAATGTATCTAACTGATGGTGAAAACCGCAACAAAATCCGTTGCGTGGTTTAGGAGGAGTTAGCGGCCATACAGACATACAGACAGACAGACGCGGAAAGCGACTTCAATTTATACTATGTAGAGAAGAGATAGATAGAGAAATTCTATATATTTTCTATACATCATCTTTTTATTAAAATACAGTTTCTATGGCTATTTTGCTATTTATTGTCATTTAAGCATAATAAGAACACAAATAAAATGATAAATATTTAAAAACTTCTGATTTTGTGTTATTTTACTATGTCCCGCTTTCGTCGACAGAATCCCTCTTTTTTCATTAAAAAAGTACCAAAATCCCGACTTATCAAAAAATATATCTGGCAACGCTGATTGCACCCCAAAGAACAATGGTTTTGTGCTCAACAAAAACACACATTAACTGTAATTTGTAAACTTTCGCGATTTGAACACATGTTTTAAATGTTTATCGGGACTTAATAAATATTCGGGACATTTTTGCACACACGGTCATCTGACCCCAAACTAAGCAAAGCTTGTGATATGGCTGCCAGAGACTGATATACATACATTTATATAGTTTTAAATACATACTTAAATAGATATTAACAACCAGATATAGAACAAACACAAATGTTCATCACACAAATGTTTGTCCTAGGTGGGAATCGAACCCACGCCCCTAAGCTCAGAAGGTTCACTACCAACTGGACCAACGGGCCATTAATGGTGTAACCCACTCTAGTATTAATCAAAAACACAATCTATCCTATTTTGATCCGGAACAACAAACTAAAATTGATAGAAACATTTGATGCGCGTTAAGTGATTCTGATGTGCAATTAAATACTTCCGAAATAAAACAACTTACATCGGGAAGAATTTCATTTATTCAACATTATATACATAAAAAGTCATACAATAATTTACATATAATGCATATAGGTAATTTAATGGTGTCGATTCTGTCACACCACACACCAAACTAAACCAATCTGACAGGCCTTAAATTATTTGCATTCCTTTTCATTTTAATATGTGAGAGAAGGGTATGGGAGAGCGCTTTGATTCCACATTTATTGTGCGAACTGCTAGTCTGTGGAATGCGCTGCCTGAGTGTTGTTCATGATGATATTATGTTTTATGGACCCCTTTCGGCTTAGGGCACCCTTTCCGCGCAACCCAGTATAATAATAAAAAATACATTTAATTATACAGTACAATACAATATGGATTAAGTATACAAACACGTTATTAGATTTTACATAATTTTATACATTGTGCTATCTTATTAATATAAAACTGAAGGAAATAATTTAAAAATACCTAGAGATTTTAATAATTTTCTATTACAATAAGGGAAAGGGAAAAAGAAGAAAAACAGGAATTGAGAAAATTAAAGATGGCGGCGAAGCAACGCCCAAAATAATTCACAAAAATTATAGTTAAAATCGTAAATTCTTAGCACAGTATGTATAAGAAATATCACTGTCAACTTCGACCTAAATAAAATGAATGGACAGGCCATAACCATTGAATTTGCTCAGTATAAACGTGTCAAAACCGTCGGACATATACTTCAACACCTAATTATAACCATGTACAGTACATTTGTTACAAAAAATAGATAGCGGTTTTTTTGTTGCGTATTTACACTTCGGGAAAGCACACGAAGGAATAATTTTGTCAGATGTTTTGATATCATGTAACAATAGTCTTGTGTCGCACTTCCTACGGCTAGAGACCGCCTGAAACGATTTGAGCGCCGGCGCTCATTTTGTAATCTTCAAAAATGCGCTCTTTCTGAGCCCGTCCATTAATTTTATTTTGGTCGAAGACTGTCAAGTCAAATATGTATGTCAATATAAAAGATTTCAGTTCTTTTCTTTTTTATGATGAATGAATGTAATAAAAGGAATATGACGAAAAATATAGGAAATAGCAACCAAATTGGATTTGTCCCATTTCTCTGGGAAAAACTGTTGGATGAAAATGTTGATGATCATAGCAATGTCATCATCATCATCATCAGCCAGAAGACGTCCACTGCTGAGCATAGGCCTCTCCCTTTAACCTCTACACTGAACGACAGCCTGCCTTTTGCATCCACTGGATGCCAACAACTCTCACTATGTCGTCGGTACATCTAGTGGGAGGCCTCCCTACGCTGCGTCTTCCGGTTCGTAGTCTCCACTCAAGAACCTTTCTTCCCCATCGGTTATCGGTTCTTCGAGCGATGTGGCTTCAACTTGCAAATTTTAACAGCTATGTCGGTGACTCTGGTTCTTTGATGAATATCCACGTTTCGGATTTTATCGCGCAAAGAAACTCCGAGCATAGCTCTCTCCATTGCCCGCATAGCAATGTCACCAGTAGGAAAAAAAAATAAAAAAATACCACATTCTTTTAAGATTTTTTTATTGCGTAAATATGGGAACGGATTCGAAAATACATTGTACAATATTGCTAAAATATTCAATGTGTACAATATTGCTACGAAAATAACGTGTACAATATTGCTAAAATATTCAATGTTACCTAAGTTTTTTGGTTAGCATTTATTGTTTTTACAAAAAAAAAAAACCTGGCTATATTTATGCTACGCTATGTTAACACCTTTGTTAAAATACTTGCTAAGAATTTATGATTTTAACCATAATAAATTAACAAAACAACATGCAAGGCATACTTTTAAGTTTCGCTATTCAAAGTTGTGACAAAATTCGGCGTTGCGTGATCCCCTTAAGTCATGACTTATACGAGGTGCAAGGGGAACACTCTCGAAGCCAAAAGAAGGCAATTGTACACATCATTATGAACAACTTTTACTATGGACCCAAACCCTGAAATCGCGAAAAATCAGTTGTTCCATATATTTTGTCGAGTGTCAATGACCGTTTTCTATAGAACACCTGATATTTTTTTCGCGATTTCAGGGCTGGTCCCATAGTAAAAGTGGTTCATAATGATGAGTACAATTACCTACTTTTGGCTTCGAGAGTGTTCCCCTTCCACCCTGTATAGATCAGGAATTAGACATATATTTAATAAGTAGATTAGAAATAAGACATATAAGTGATATAAATTAGTAAATATGATTTAGCATATTAAGAAAATCCTCAGAGATTTTGAGAAAATAAATGATATTATCCAAGCCTTAGCTAAAGCTCGTGTCATGGTGTTAAAAACAATTATTAATTCATTTAATGCATTATATAAATTGATTTTGATATTATTTAGTCAATTTCGTATAAAAGTTGAATAGTCAATTAAATTGAAAAATATTTATGTACACATACGTGTACATAAAACCGAGTTCAATGTTTAAAATGCCCAAATTGTTCATTCTCTTGAATACCTAACTAATTGTGACCGTACAATACTTAACGTTTTTGGGGAATGTTATTTCTATGCAATGCACCTTATGAATAATGTTGCAATTGCAAAATACAACAATGATTAAAATAATGTCTTGTTTTCAATGATTTAAAACAATTATTTTTCTAACGAATTTATTATGCGAATAAATAGAAAAAGACGCAAACGAATATTAGGCTAAATAAAAATACCATCTGTTAATACTGAAACCTATTTTCGAATCGCCTATTTAATTTAATTATTTATTAATTTATTGGGGCGAAGAATTAGTAAAATTGTAATGGTATCATTACCTCACAACAATTATAATTATTCTCGTAATAACTGTCATTGTAAAAGATAATTGTATTGTGACATTTTTTTAATATTTGTTTGTGTTGCTCGTTCCTATATTATGTTGTTGGACTTAACAACAGTAAAAGCGTGATGTTCGATTTAACGACAGTAAAATTGTGTTGTTGGACTTAACAACAGTAAAAGCGTGTTGTTCGATTTAACGACAGTAAAATTGAGTTGTTAGCCTTAACAACAGCGAAATCGTGTTGTTCGATTTAACAACAGTAAAATTGTGTTGTTGGAATTAACAACAGAGAAATCGTGTTGTTCGATTTAACAACAGTAAAATTAAGTTGTTGGACTTAACAACAGCGAAATCGTGTTGTTCGATTTAGCAACAGTAAAATTGTGTTGTTGAACTTAACAACAGCGAAATCGTGTTGTTCAATTTAACAACAGTAAAATTTAGTTGTTGGACTTAACAACAGCGAAATCGTGTTGTTCGATTTAACAACAGTAAAACCGTGTTGTTCGATTTAACAACAGTAAAATTGTTGTTAGACTTAACAACAGTAAAAGCGTGTTGTTTGGTTTGACAACAGTAAAATTATCTATTTCTCTTTACATTTATATGTAAAAAAGATTGTAATAATTTTATACAATCATTTCATAAATAGTAATTTTTTTAACTTTCGAGATTTGAACACATGTTTATACAGAACACAATGTCACATGTCAATTGTAATTTAGCTTAAAAAAAGACTTTATCAAAGTCATTGTTTTCATAAATCTTAACCTATCTAATTTCCCCATTAATAAATAACTACCATATTAGACAAGGAAGCCGCGTCAACATTTTTCCCTAATTTCAAGCCAAGCCAATAATATCTGGAACATTTATTACCAATTTTTTTTTACCTATCGATTCCATATCCCTTTAGCGTTAGACTTATGTCTAAAAATATCCTCAAAATTAAAAAAAAACATAGACATCACATTTCGCTTTACACGTAAAAAAAATAATTAAGCAAATAAATAATTGATAAAAACTTTTAATACACGATTTCTGAACAGAAATCATTGGGACGAAATGTTTTTTGTGCACTAAATAATTATCGATTCTCTGGGATCCTTTATTAGAACAATTTTATATGACTGTAGGTACATCTACAGTCGAATAAGGTTGTCTTTTTTCACTTCAATGTGCATGAAAGTGACGGCAAGTTTTATAGCTGTCAAATATGTTTAAATATTTATATTATACATCGAGGACAGACTAGACGCCAAGTTTTTGCCATTTTTCTGTCTCTTTAATTTCAGTCTATTAAGGAGGTACGATTCAACTATGGCGGGATATTTAAATTATAAACAGTGTTTTTAGTCCTAGTAGCTAGGCCTGGGAATTATTTTTAAATAACACAGTGTTTGCGCTAAATGTTGGCTGGTCTTTACATTATAATGTACAATTATTTAACAGTAACGCACCATATTACTTACATTTGTCAATAAACCGTTTGAAACAGCAAAAATTAGTTTATTCAAAAATGTGCATCACTACATAGTATAAAACAAAGTCGCTGTCGCTGTCTGTCCGTCCCTATGTATGCTTAAATCTTTAAAACTACGCAACGGATTTTGAAGCGGTTTTTTTTTATAGATAGAGTGATTCAAGAGGAAGGTTTATATGTATAACTAGCGACCCGCCCCGGCTTCGCACGTAAATTAGAGCTAGTTAGAGATAAATAGCTTTACATCATTTTGTAAAGAATAATAATCAATTTGCGCAAACATCATGATCTTTTACAATAATTACCCGGCCTAGCTACAAGGACAAGAAAACTGTTTGAAATTTGATTTTACCGCCATTTGTGAAACGAACCACCTTAAGCAAGGACGCCACTCGATTCATCATAATGTAGTTAACAAAGTTCAAAAGAACTAACAATTTCAAATCTAATTTCGACGACGGTAATTAGTATTGACGGTACAGTGAAAGAAGAGTGCTACCCGAATCTGCTTGGAGCTTCAAAAAGAACCAATATGTTCGATTATACCAAAGTTACAATTTCGATAGTGCTGCATAACTTGACTTTTAACGAGACGTTTACGCTAATACTTTGTCCATGCTGTGTTACTAAGGCAAAAGCGGAGATGAGATTTCACTGGCTCACTATTACAAGGTTCTATGTTATTTTCTTACACTTTCTGTAATTTCTATTTAAAATTTTTGAGTTTCATAAATATTGACTTAGCAGGGTTTATATATCATTATTTTTTATAAATATATTATAAAATATATTTTATATTTATATTAAAATATCTCTCACAAGCAAAGTCAATATTTATGAAAGTCAAAATTTTAAAATTAAAATTACAGAACGTGTAAGGAAATAACATAGAACCTTGTAATAGTGAGCCAACGATTTGACAGTACGGTGACTCTTTAAAAAATCAAGTATACCAATGAAGGCCAAAATTCACCGCAATATAACAATGGTATTAAATATATAAACAGCTGTCAATAGTCAATAAGAGGTAAAGGATCATGTTAAATTTCAGTGAACAGAAGCCTAAATAAATATAGTAAATAGCTTGTGAATCTAGAACTTAATGTAGAAAATATCCAGATTACAAGTTATAAAGTATTTCGACAATCCATTTGGAAAAATATTCCGTTATAGAAGTAGTTTCAGTATGCAAGACTTGATAAGGCATGTAAACACAATTATACTCTGTGATACTGCACATTTAAGGATATAGTAATGTCATTCAGTGTTCGAGCATAGTTGGATTTATATGAAGCCTTTGATACTGTTTTACATGCTAAAATTGCACCTATACGAATAATTTTCTTCATTTTTAAATCCATAGCATAATAGTACTCGATTACTCATACATTACATAGTAGACATATACATGAAAATCTTCATAATTGATTTACAAAAGTCTATTCATCCACTGAGTTCTCCCACAAGGTTCGGTGTTGGGTCCTCTACTATTTTGACTATACTCAGTCCGCTGGCGGCACTACAATTATAGTACTCCCGCTGTCTTTTCCCGAATATATTTCTGCTTTATCTAAACTCCTCACATAAACAACTTCTTTAATAATCATCTCAGAAGATTCGACTTTCATACTTTCATCTCCATATAGTTGAACTACTGAGACGTGTTCTTTTCTAGTTTGTATTTCTTGATCTCTCATTTGAACTGGAGAGTCTGGACGTAAGTATACTGTTTGTGAGGATAGGACTTTGCGGAATCTCATGTCTTTAGGTAGCGTTGAAGCGTCTCTAGTTTCTGATCTTGTGGGAGTTGCGCTTCTGGTCCTGTAGCTGGAATTTAAGCTTTTGGGAAGCGTACTAGAGTCTCTTTCGACTTGCGCGGACGTATCTGGGGCGCTATCTGCCTTGACGAGACCGATATCAGTAAAGAACTTCTTAAACTTTTCAACGAAAGTAGGAGATTTAGTCCTATTGAGGCTGTTGGTTAATCTTTCACTGGAATGTTCTTGGATTTCTTCGATTCTTTCCGGTATATTGGACATGCTTTTATGTTTTTCTACGCTGGAAATTCTTTTCCATTTGTCTTCTTCGTCTTCATCTATGAACGGTATTTCTTGTTGGTTATTTTCGTTTCTCGTATCTACTGCTGCGTCTTTCATACCTGGCTTTCTTAATACAGGCTCAGCTATGTATATTTGAGGCACACTAGTGCTAGTGTTGTCTGTATGTATGCCACTATCAGCCAGACTGCCATTTATATGAGAACTTCCCGCTCCGGTGCTCAAAACTTTAGTAAGTTGTTCTGACAGAGTTTCCATTCTATCTTGTATTGATGTTCTATAAGAGCTATCTCCGTAAGAAGTGCCAGGTTCTCTGACAGCTAGATTCGAAGTGTCGAACTCTATTCGTCTCGGGAACGTACCTCTGTCCATGATTTTCAATCTGTCAGATAGCACTGAGGGATATTCCGCTGTAGGCGGCGGATGCCTCTGATTCCATGTTGATATTGTCGTATCGGTAAAATCGCTCATGCTAGATCTTCTAGAAGATCTAGGAGATAACCGTGACTGTCTCATCATATCAGGATTGTAATCCAGAATCGGCCTGCCGATGTACATACGCCCTGAAGAAATATACTCGTCAATATTTTATCTCGTTTTTGTCATACATTTCAGTTTATTTCTCTCTCACTCCCGACGCAAACCATGCCGTTAAATCGACATTTTTCGACCAACACCGTTAGCACAGAAAACACAACACAGATTTTTGTTCGTCAAAAGCACGGAACGAAAATCGCGCGGCGGTACACAAACGGGCGTAAGGCGGATATTTCAATTTTCAATCTACTTTTTAATAAAAACAATAACAAAAAAGACGTATCACAAAACTGGGAAACAATCACCGGATGGGAGAAGGGAGAGGGATAAAAATAAACTGAAATGTATAATAATATATAGGTACCAAAATAATTTCGCATTCGTGTTAGGATTGGGTTAAACTACAGTTTAATATATAAGGTTATTACTAGACCAAACATTAGTTAATAAGTCGAGCATTCCAAAGTTAATATAATTAGTTGATATAAGTAAAAAAAAAAACAGAGCAGATAAAACTAGTAATAAATGACAAAAGGTTTCTAAAGGTATATTTTTTAAACATGTAATAAAATACTTGATGCAATGTTTTTCAGTTCACACAAAAAATACATTGTTACAAGTTATTTAATAATAAATACGTTTGTAAGTGCTTTTGTTAGTCAAACTCTATTGTAAACTTTAGTTTTTCACAATATTAGTATTCTTATATCTCTGTTAGCGGATTTACCTGTTTAAGTATTTTTTTTTACTTATTATCAACTCATTATCAACACATTGTACAAAAAAACCATCGTACCTGGCGTTTCGACCTCGTCCTGCGGTTTCATCGGCTTGGCGATGCTCTTCCTCTTAGACGGAGAGTGTTTCAGTGCTGGAAAATTTGAATTTGTAACTTAGACGGGTTTTCTTTTGTGGCAGCGATTTTTTTGGAGTATTTTTGTGATATTTGACTGATAATTTATCTATTTGTTATATTTTCGATATCATTTTTTATGTTCGCTAAAAAGCATTTTAGATGCTTTCCATACATTTTGAGACGTTTGTTGTTTGATGCTGCATTTTGACTTGAGTTACATGGTTTAGTACTATTTGCTTTCGAAGACTATGCCCAAGGTCCTTTCCAGAAATTTTAGTTTAGACCCCGCTGTCATTTTGAGAGAATAGGGGCTGATAGGAATAAATTACTTCGATTTTGCGAGCAACTTTTGTAGAAAAACAGATTCAAACACGTCTATTTTGGAGAGGGCTTGTCGGTATTTGCATTAAGTTTTACAATTTTGATACTAAAAATAATTGTATCACAAAAATACTCTAAGGTCCAACGCAGACTGTACAGTCGAGGTGGCGTCGTGCCGTAAAAGTCAACTTTTATTTACTAGAATCAATCAAGATGCGACTATTTTGAAATCGGGCAGGATAGATTTTTCCACGGCAGTTAATTACACGCGAGACCTCGGTTCTTCAGTCAGCGTTAAACCTAAGTAATTGAAATGTACACCATTAAACACTTGCTCTATTAAAGAAACAAGCTGTGCTGCAAAATAAACTTTCATAACAGCGTTGCAAATAATCATGGCAAAATATTATGAGGCAAATATTTTCTAACAATAACAAAAAAAATAATGCAAAAGTGCATAAAACAATGTAGGTATCTTTCATACAATGTGTTGTTCTTCATTCTCACCATATTGCATAGCCGCTAGTAAAATACTAAGTAGTGTCCGAAAATCATCTAATTTTTATTTTTTCTAATATATTGTTATATTAGAAAAAAAAAAAAAAAAAAAAATTATATTATTGTCCCAAAATGTCCCAAAATCATCTCATTTTCACTCATTGATTGAAATGAGATGATTTTGGGACACTACTTAGTATTTTCAAACTGATGGTTTGCTATTCTTAAAAAAAAAAAAAAAAAGACATTAGTTCTGGTGACGATACAATATGCAATACCCAATATTGTGATATTTTCAAAATAGCCGCCAAAATAAAAAAAAACAATTTGGAGCATCATTTATACAAGGTGACTAGTGAGACAGCGGAAATATTCAGGGATATCATTGTACTCATAATTATGAACAACTTTTACTATGTGATTAATTCTGAAATCGCAAAAAAATAATCTGCTGTTTCATACATTTCGTCGAGAGTCAATGAACTTTTTGTATGGAACTGTTATTTTTTTTCTTCGTGATTTCAGTGTTGGTTCCATTCCCGTCTCGTCATTCATGTCCCGTTGGTACAATGATCTCTCCGAATATTTCCACTGTATCACCAGTCACCCTGTATAACTGATGCTTTACATTTTCATTTTAATATAGGAGCCATTCAAGTATTACGTAAGCATATTTTTTCAATTATTTACCCCCCCCCCCCTTCCCCTTATCAGCAAAAGTAAGCAAACCTCTTCCCCCTCCCATGCTTACGTAATCATTGGTACCTATATGCATTTTTCTTTTAATGTATTTTTTTTATTATCTAATAAGTCTTTTATCGAAACGAGTTTCGGAAACAGAATTATAGTTCCTACTTAGCAACTAGTTTCAGAAACAGAATCATTTTTCTTTTTCCGAAACTAGAGAATATGGCCGAAGCGCTATTTTTTTATCCTCGACATGTGTGTTTTGTTTTCAAGCATATACAATTTGTGGGTTGCCATTTGTGTAAACTGCTGACGTTATCACGATATCAACCCCCCCACCCACCATGTCATCAAAAATAAGCAAAACAAAGGCCTCCCCCCCCCCCTCAAGCGCTTACGTAATACTTGAACGCCCCCATATTTATTTATATTTTGAAAATATTACAATATTGGGTATTGCATATTGTATCGTCACCGAAACTACTGAACCGATTTTAAAAATTCTTTCACTGTTGGGAAGCTACACTATCCCCAGGTGACATAGGCTATATTATGTTTTCAAAAAAATTAGGGATCCTTACTAAAACTCCAATAATGTAACCCAAGGTGTAAAAAAATAAGATTTACAATTTAAACTTTGCGTGTTTGACAGTTCTAAGACAGGACAACGTCTGTCAGGTCAGCTAGTCTTAAATATATAGAGAACTAGCAAACCCGGCGAACTCCGTTTCGCCACCAGATGACTTCGCTATAAACCTCACGGAGCCCGAGACCTTTCCAACGAATGCAAAACCGTGGAAATCGGTTCGTGCGTTCTGGAGTTATAGCGTCAGGAAGGAAAACCCGACTTATTTTTATATTATAGAGAATGAAAAACAACACCCTGAAGTAAAAACACGATCGTTCCAAAAAAATCATTCACAACGATTCATAAACACTCAATGCCAACAATTGGGACTAAAAACTTCAAATTCATAAAAAAGTATGATTAACAATACCGTGCCATGTCAGTATTTTAAGATGACAAACATTTTCGAAGAGTAAGAAAGAACAGTGAATACAGTGCAAGACAAAAATACTGCTTATTTCAAGTAGATATTGGCATCGATTCTCATGTACTCTAAACTAAACAAATTTTGACAGCTCTAAAATTGTAGACATCCTTCTCTTACATATTAAAATGAAAAAAGAGGCATATAGTTTTAGTCCTGTCAGATTGGTTTGGTTTAGTGAGTTATGACAGAATAGACGCCGATAGCTGCTTTCTGGCATCTGCGATTTCCTGTTTTTCATAGACAAAGTATCAGATAAAACACTGTTAACTATCACGGTTGGTCACAGTTATATGATTATTACCGTGACATATACCGTGATAACACGGTTCATACAAATTTATCACGGTAAATATCTCGTTAATAATCATATAAGTAGAGTATCAGATTTATCTATTTTCTTGCCAAATTTCATCATGACCAGTCCAGCCGTGAAAAGGCAAAAGAGTAGTCGAGTTAATTTTGCATACAAAGATTACGCATTAACAGGGTTACGAGTATAGACTATACTAAGCCAAAAGGAAGCCATTGTATTTATCATTATGAATAACTTTAACTACGGGACTAACTCTGAAATCACGAAAAAAAATCAGCTGTTCCGTACATTTTGTCGAGTGTCAATGACCGTTTTATACGGAACAGCTAATTTTTTTTCGCGATTTCAGGGTTGTTCCCTTAGTAAAAGTTGTTCATAATGATGAGTACAATTACCTCCTTTCGCCTTAGTACAGTCTATATGCGTAACCCTGAATAATATTAGTGTAAAGTGTATATTTTTGGCAAGCACTGTATGTAAGTTGAAAAGGGGGGTGATGATATGGGGGGGTGATGATATAATGAAGGATGCGATAGAGGGAGCCACATAGCAGTTTGTGGAAAACGAACCACAGGGTGGGAATAGAAATAGTAAATATAAGGGATCATCACACCGGAAGAAATCGTTACAAAATACATTTAAAGCACTGTTTTAAACTATCACGGTTGTACACTAAAGTTATATGATTATTAACGTGATATTTACCGTGGTAAGGTTGTGGATGGAACTCTCGATATTTCGGCGCAGTTACATGCACCATGTTCACGGGAAGACTGAAGAATGCGGGTGGTTGGTCGGACAGTTAATTCCACAACCTTACCTCGGTAAATATCCCGTAAAAAATAATCATATAACTTTGTTAATCATTGAGTTAAGCATTTAACTGCTTACAATGAAACTGCAGGTATATATTATTTTTTCAACAACGCTAATAAGCCAACACAGGTCACGAAGTATTTGTAACCATTTTTTATTTTTATTTTATTTTATATATTTGTTACCTTAGAACCCCGTCATGTATGCACAGATTTGGAAAATTCTTTTTTATTTGAAAAGATGTACTTTCAGACTGTATTATTTACACATATTATTTTATCTAAGTAACCAAAATTGCCGTGGTAGACCATTTGGGAGACCGCTAGACTTTTTTTTTTTTTTTTTTTTTTTTTTTTCTTTCATATATATACACATAATTAATCTAATTTAGTATCGAAAAACTAAGCTGTTTGTATCGATACTAAGATTCACAATACGCAACTATATATAATAGTGCAACCTTAAATAAATTTAAATATTGAATATTAAAAAAATACAAAAAAATTACAAAATACACCTAACGAAACCCCAGGCCCGTACCAATGAGCTCTGGAGTTTACGTACGGATTTTCATACCACTGGCTTTTCGGTGAAGGAAAACATCGTGAGGAAACCTGCATACGTACGGAGAAGGAATTCAATGGCGTATGTGAATCCACCAACCGCACTGGGCCAGCGTGGTGGATATGGCCCAATCACCCTTTCGGCGGTAGGCTAAAAGTCCAGCAGTGGACTGTTACAAGGCCGATTATGATGATGATGATGAACCGAAATTGCGTATGTCACTTAATTTTGTGAAGTCCGTTTTTTATATTGATAATTATTTGTGCTGTTGGTTATTAACGCTGTTTCGATGCCGCTGTAGCGTGATTCGGAACGCACATTTGCATTTGTAACAATTTCTCACACAAAAACACCCAATACATTACAACTATGTCAACACATGGAGTCAAAAATTGTAAACATTTAGATGGAGCCAAAACGACAAACACTAAAATGTTGCAAACATTCAAAACAAGTAAAAATGATGACCATGTCCAAGAATTTCGTGGCCAGCGACGTCAAGTGCACCGCAGTAAAAAGTAGTAGAGGACTTATGGTGAAGCAAAATTTTGCAATATGGTAACTATACTCCGTTTTTTAAACTTAGATATTTTATGTAAACAGTTTTAACCGAATGCCCTTTTTTAGTAGGAGTAGGACCTCCTTTCGGCTTAGTTATGTACGTTCCATGTAACCCTATTTAAATCCTTAATGTTATTGCAAAATTATGCTTCAGAAAGGCTGCGGTATGGATGCACCATCAGTTGGCAAAGTAACGGGACGTCACCCAGACCGACATGGGTTCAAATCCCGCTGGTCGAACAATTTTTGGACTGTGACAAAAAACGGGTCATGCTTTCAAAGGAGTCTCTTTAACACAGGGACTTACTTAGACCTCCACAGATTCGAGCCAGCGTCCGATTACGGACAAAAAGTTGGAAAAAAACAAACAAAGATATTATTTCTGTCTGGCAACACTGACTTCACACAGTACAAGACAACGACTGAACTGAAGCAAATAATTGTGAGCCTCATTGAGGCATGTATTTAGAGTAAAAAAATGGCAGTATATAAATACAGTACGAATATTTTAAAAGCCAGAGATTTCTCTATCGCAAAGACTGCCCCGGTAAGGTGGTCAACTAGTAGTGACCATACAATCTGCGTTTGCGAGCGTGGGTTCGATTCCCACCCAGGACAAACATTCATGTGATGAACATCTGTGTTTGTTCTATATTTAGATGTTATTGGCGTCGATTCTGTCCTACCACTCACTAAACTAAACCAATCTGACAGGACTAAAATTATCTGCCTCTCTTTTCATTTTAATATGTAAGATAAGGATGGCAACAAGTTTAGAGCTGTCAAATTAAGTTTAGTTTAGAGTGCATTAGAATCGATGCCACTATCTATTTAAGTATGTATTTAAACCTATATATGTATATATATCAGTCTCTGGCAGCCATATCACAAGCTTTGTTTAGTTTGGGGTCAGATGACTGTCTGGGACATCTGGGACATTTTTGCACACACGGTCATCTGACCCCAAACTAAGCAAAGCTTGTGATATGGCTGCCAGAGACTGATATACATACATATATAGGTTTAAATACATACTTAAATAGATATTAACAACCTAACACACACTAACACTATGCGTGTTATTAACACTGTGTGTAAAAATGTCCCGAATAATTATTTATTATTATTTATCTATATAAATAAAAAAAACAAATTCTGTCCATTGGTAATCGTTTCACTTGAAACGAATAACCGATAAGGAAATTTTTTGTTTTAAAATGTTTGTTATATTCCAAATTAGGTTTTTATCATCGAGATACATAACATATAGAGTCACAATCGTGCCAAATAAATGTCCGACCCAAAACTCGGCGCACGCTACGAATTGCGCCGACTTTTTGTTTAGTTACAAGGTAACCGCGATCCGAGTACAACGCCGCGCGATGCCAGAGCTACGATGACATAGCGGACAACTAACGTTGAACACTATGCAAGCGACATAACGTCTACATTGCGCAGACTTGTTGTTTAGTTACAAGGTAACCGCGCTCCGAGTACAACGCCGCGCGATGCCAGAGCTACGATGACATAGCGGACAACTAACGTTGAACACTATGCAAGCGACATAACGTCTACATTGGAGTAAATGTGGCATTGTGAAGTATGTTATTGATACAATGACGCTCGGACGTTTTTGAGTGTTTTCCCTGAGAGATTGTGACTCTACAGGATTTGTATCTCGATGGTTTTTATAGAAAGAAAAATTGAAAATATTTTTCGGATTATTTTCAAATATTGGAACAACGGCGATGCCGCATTAAGGTCACAATTAAATTTACTCCAAGTTAAGTCGGCTTAGTACATACAGTGTGCGAAAATACTATATCATAACAATACTAACACTGGGGAGGGCAGGGGGCGTGCGTGTGTCACTCACTTCTTAATTCAAAATAAAACCGTCATGCCTTTTAAATTTAGAAGCATCCAATTATAAAAAACAAAAGTAACGAAAATGTTGCTAGTACATGCCTAAAATTTTGCTCAAAACAAATTTTTCAAATAATCATTTTTACATTTCGTCAGCTATAATTTTAATGCTAAGTGTGGAGGTGTTGGCATCCCTAAACCCTTATTTACAAATACGCTGCCCAAGCCTTAATAAAACTTTACTTTTACAACAAAAAAAATACGAATGAAAAAATATTTCTAAAATACAGTGTATACTCTATATATAGCGACACTTAAGGGGCTGAGCATTTTAAGGCGTTATTGAGAGTTGTGAAATGGAGAGAAGAAAATCAATATTATTTTGCTATGGTTGCCTGGAAGAGATCACTTTTAGCGATAAGGCCGCCACTTGTGGCACTAGCTTGAAGTGTTTTCTGTTTCTAATTTTTATTTCTGGTGTACACAATAAAGTTTCTATCTATCTATTATATTAATGTATTCACTAGTAAAGTTACCAGCGTGTGTTGCCAGTGATGACATACGGCAGTGAAACGTTGTGTCTCACTATTGGCCTCATAAGCAAAGTCAAACAAACAAAGCTCAAAGCTCAAAGTCGTACAACGAGCTATGGAGAGGGTTTCTCTACGAGATCGAATCGGAAATGAGATCCGTAGACGAACGAAAGTTGCCGACATAGCCCACCGGATTAGCAAGTTGAACCCTCTAGCGCCCTACATAGTGTATCATCGTATGGACAATGAGGTAAACCAACCAAAGTCAAGTCATTTCGACGTTTTAGGGAGTTTATCGTTAAATCGAGCGTCGCTATATAGAGTTTACACTGTAGTTCATTTATATATTATAATAAAAAAATATGTTCATTATAAAAAAAAATACTAGAATAACTTCTATAAGCTAAAATTCTTACTAAAGTGCTAATTAGTATCTTAGTTTTCTATCAACTACCCTCAACTATAAAAAAATGCTAGTAATTTTACAATAAACATGGCAACACCTAAATTCATCCTAAAAAATTACCAACACCCTCACATCTACACACAAAAACGCACACATTCACAATTTTAAAAGAAACGAAAAAAAAACAAAAAAATCGTCAAAATTAAAAAAATAAAGTTTCCAAACACGTAGGTATAACCCTACAGTACCTATGTAGCTGGTGACAAGGGTCCTAAACTTGCGATGATTTCCCTTAATCTCGGGTAGGTCCACTGATTCGGGGAGAATTAACACATTATTGTGGGTAATTTTGATACTTTCGTGTGGCAAGTTTCGGTTTGGCAGCCATTTTGAAAAAAAAAAAACTGTACTGCGTTTGTTGTCAAATGACGAACTGATGCTGACCTATTTTCTCTTCAGTGTTAAAAAGAGACAAAAGGGTTACGCGGAAAGGGTGTACTAAACCAGAAGAGGTCTACTCATTACGAACGACTTTTACTATTGGACCAACCACAGAAAATATTTATTTTTGTTTAAATTAGAACGGCTGTCGAGGCATTTTTGTATGAAATTTGTTGTAGCCAGTTGCACCCATATAAACGAAACGTCAGTCATTCGAAATCAGTTAGCAACTGTGATGCGGACAAAGAACTTTGAGACCTAACCCAAAAAGGTAAGGTACAAGTTCTTTAGAAGCGGAGATCGTCGCGGTGACATAAATAAGAATGTTCAATCAAGGTTCACTCATATGCCTGGCGACAGATTTTCCTTCTCATTTCCGTTCTATTTACTTTCCTTTTCTGCGGGACCTATCCTGAAATAGCGAAAAAAATATCAGCTGTTCAATACATTTTGTCGATAGCTGTTTTCTATATAACAGCTGATATGTTCCGCGATATCAGAGTTGCTACCATAGTAAAATTTGTTCTTAATAATGGGTAATATGGATCCCTTTCGGCTTAGTACAACCTTTCCGCGTAGCCCAGTATAAAAATAAGCCTGTATGTAAATGGTGAAATACAAAAATTTATGCCAAAACGAAACTTGGGTACTCCACAGTAATTTTGGAAGATATCAATTAAATTATATTTTAATTGATATTTCACTAAAAATTATTGTTGACCATGAGCCTTCTAGGCCTTGTTGTAATTAAGGCATCAGGGGCCTTACGGCTACTAACGTGGGCTCGAAACAGCGCGTGCGGAAAATCACACGAACGTGAACCTTAACGGCCTGTTATCCGAGTCGCGTAGGCAACAAAACGCTCCCTCAACCCCCGCCAGGTTATAGCGACGATGTATTTTGCCGCACAAGAGTTACGAAGCCCAGGGGGGGGGGGATTGCACTAGTGCAGTACTGAGTGCAGTGCGCGCAAATTCTCGCGACCTTTTTACGCTTTTAATTTCACTAAAAAACGAAATTATTCACTATCAAAAATCTATCCAAATAATTTTTTTTGGAATAAAATTGCCTTTCAGTACATGTAATTTCCAGGTTGTTACGAGCTTTCATTAGAGCATAAAACGAAAAAAATAAACTAAATCGACTTTGTTTCAGTTTTTTTTTTGATCGAGGAAATTTTATTCTATCAAATTTTGAACCAATGCATAAACTCAAACACAGATGTATCTGTGACATGTATTTTTTTCCAGCTCAAATATTGTAATTTAACTGAATAAAATTGATTTAAAACCGACAAATTTGGTATAACAGGCCGTTAACGCGTCAAGACACGGTTTGCGGTCACGCAACTTTTTGCAAGCACCTAAACAGAATCGCTTAAAACAGTAACCTGTAAGACCCCTGGACAACAAAAAATTCAATATACAAGGTGACTACGAATTTGTTAAGACAATATTTGAGAATTCAAAATCTTTTCTAGACTTTTTTACATAAGGCTGAATTTTTCACGTAGATGGCCATTTTTCCCTTTTTTGTTGCATTGGAGTGAAGCCGGGTTATGTGAGATTGCACCTACTAAAACCCCTCGGTGGCCGACCTCTGTGCCAGACGGAGGGTACCGGGATCTCCATAGGAACGCACCGGTATGGGCGTGGATGGCCCTAGGAGTATCAAAAAGCACTTAAAGGAGTCTCGGGCTCAATTTTGATGAAAACTAAAACTGCATCATTGGATTTATGAAAAATCTAATATCTTAGGCAGGATTCGAACCAGTTGATTATGAAGAAAAAAACATATTGTATTATTCAAAGAAAAGTTTTTGTTTGTTTATATTAGAACGGCTGTGAAGGCATTTTTGTAAGAAATTTGTTGTAGCCAGTTGCACCCATATAAACGAAACGTCAGTCATTCGAAATCAGTTAGCAACTGTGATGCGGACAAAGAACTTTGAGATCTAACCCAAAAAGGTAGGGTCCAAGTTCTTTGGATGCGGAGTTCGACGCGTTGACGTACATAAGAATGTTTAATCAAGGTTCTGTCATAATGCCTGGTAACAGATTTTCCTTCTCATTTCCATTCTAATTACTTTTCTTATCTGTGGTATTATTACACCGTTCGATAGTGGCGCTAATACGGATCGAATTCTGGTAATTACGGCCAACCTAAGTTTAGTTTGTGTTTCTTTAGTCTTTTATAATAAACTTTGAAATCTCAAATACGAAGAAAACTTACATTTACCTTGGGGGTTAGTTACATGACTTACAAAAGAAAATTAGCTTAATTAGGACTGACACTTAAAACTACCAGCGTATGGGTTAAAATAGTACTTTACTGGATATAATAAGGCCTTGTCCTACATGAGCGAGAAATGCGGCTACGCGATGCGATACTGTCCATAGGCTAAGTGTCCTAAGGCACAGAGATAAATGGCCATTGACCTAGGTATTATTTTAGCACCGATAGAAAGCGATAGTATCGCTTTTCATCACAGAAAATATTTTTTTGTTGTTTAAATTAGAACGGCTGTCAAGGCATTTTTGTAAGAAATTTGTTGCACCCATATAAACGAAACGTCAGTCATTCGAAATCAGTTAGCAACAGTGACGCGGACAAACAACTTTGATACCTAACCCAAAAAGGTAAGGTCCAAGTATGTCTTTAGATGCGGAGTTCGACGCGTTGATCTAAATAAGAATGTTCAATCAAGGTTCACTCATAATGCCTGGCGACAGATTTTCCTTCTCATTTCCGTTTTATTTACTTCTCTTTTCATGCATTTATGCAGCGCTTCCCTGTCGTTTTAAGCTTTTACCAGAGTGATCGGCATTCATTTATCTATGCGTACTACAAACGCAGAAAAAAACATGTTTTTAATTTTTTTCTTAGGATTTTTTTTCCTTGGATCACGCTTATGAAGGGGCTTACTTGGGACTGCGCAAGGGCCGAAGGCCCGTCAGCCGTCTCAGGTATAGATGGAAAGATGAAGTGGGAAAAGATGTACAGAAACTGGACGTCCATGACAGGCGTGAACTTGCGCAAGATAGAGAAGAATGGCGTCTTTTAGTATCGGGGGCCAAGACACATTTTGGGTCGCAGCGTCAACATTTTTTTTTGTTGAATTCACAACGAGGATACTTTCAATCGTAGTCAGGCTTGGGATTCAGTTTTGATAAAAAAAAAAAACTCGCATCGCATCGCATTGCTTTCTATAGCTCACCTAGGACAATGGGTAAGCAAATGACTATAGCTTAATAATGAGTCAGTCGTGTTAGAGAATTTACAACTCTATCGAGAAAGTTATACGGGTGAAGATTATGTTTTTATAACACTGTAATGCCGGATGTACTCTCGCCGAGACAGCCCGAGATAGCTATCGTGCACCTCGTAACAAATACAGAGATAACGCGAGGCGAGGCACGAGATCAGACGAGTCTCGTGCTGCCTCGGTCTGCCTCGACGCTATTGTACAACCGACTTAACGTTATTTAGACCACTAATTCTGGTGCGGTCAAGATTTCACTATAATCCTCATATCGTGTATATACCGGAGCCAAATTTAAAATACGATTTTAACATGTAGATGTACTTTAGAAACAATTTTGTCAAATAGTTGTAGCATAGAACATACTTTTTGATAATAATTGTACTTAAGAACACAATTTTGGCAAATAGTTGTGCTTTAGAACACAATTTTGTCAAATAGTTGTGCTTTAGAACATACTTTTTGATAATAATTGTACTTAAGAACACAATTTTGGCAAATAGTTGTGCTTTAGAACACAATTTTGTCAAATAGTTGTGCTTTAGAACACAATTTTATCAAATAGTTGTGCTTTAGAACACAATTTTGTCAAATAGTTGTACTTTAGAACACAATTTTGTCATATAGTTGTGCTTTAGAACACAATTTTGTCAAATAGTTGTGCTTAAGAACACAATTTTGACAAATAGTTGTACTATAGATCACAATTTTGTCAAATAGTTGTGCTTTAGAACACAATTTTGTCAAATAGTTCTGTTTTAGAACACAATTTTGTCAAATAGTTGTGCTTTAGAACACAATTTTGTCAAACAGTTGTGCTTTAGAACACAATTTTGTCAAATGGTTGTGCTTTAGAACACAATTTTGTCAAATGGTTGTGCTTTAGAACACAATTTTGTCAAATAATTGTACTTTAGAACACAATTTTGTCAAATAGTTGTACTTAAGAACACAAATTTGACAAAAATGTGTTATAGAACACAATTAAATAGTATTGAAACTGACGTGGTTTTCACACATTTTATTTATGTTACACGGGAATTACTCACGTAAGATCTAATGCGGTTGAAACTATAGTCGGAGTAACCGGCTTAATCTTACGTGAGTAATTCCCGTGTAACATAAATAAAACACAATTATGACATTATAATTGTACTTTGAACACAATTTTGACAAATATTGTAATACTTATTTCTTTTAATCGAACCATGATTATTTTTTTTTTCATATTGTAATTTTAACAAATATTCCAATTCATAAACATCTAATACACGAAATAAGTGCTCTAAATTTGGCTTCAGTATAATAAAATATAAAGAGACAGAGATAATCTCGATTGCGCCACAATAGCATTGAGCTGTAAGAAAGAGACAACGTTACACGTGAGGTTACGCGTGTGCAAGAGACGTGACACTTACACGAAGGTATTTTCTTGAAGACGGTCTTTCCCATGAAGTCGAGGAACCTCTGCGCGTAGAAGCTCGGCCTGTGGACCGAGACAGTGTCCTGGAAATCAGTAAAGTTAACTTTTAGACACACCCTAAACTGCACCCCTAGCACGGGGTGTGGATAAATTGTCTTTCCGCCCCTTTTATCCACCTGTCAGTGGAAATAATTATCTTTACCACCTTACATAACATGGCAACCGGGGAAAGGGATAACATATCAGTTGTCAAACAAGTACAAGTTATCAAAACTTGTACTAAGGGCTTAGTACAAGTTTTGATAGTATTCGAAAACTTTTTTCGTTTTCGTATTGTACCATACATTGCTGGGCTAAAAGGTATTCGAAAACTTTTTTCGTATTATAGTGAAGCAATCTATACCGCCGAATACTACCGATTTTAGTTCCTCCACGTTTCCGATAGAGGCGCTTTACTAAAATGTATGGAACAATACGTAAACGAAAAAAGTTTTCGAAAACTATCAAATCCGGGACTAAGCTTACTGGAAGACAATGCAGGACTTATCAACCCCATCTTGAGGATAATAATTTAGACAAATTGAAGGCAGTCTGCGAGATCGAATCAGAAATGAGATCCGTAGACGAACGAAAGTTACCGACATAGCCCAACGGATTAGCAAGTTCAAGTAGCAGTGGGCAGGGCACATATCACGCAGAACAGATGGTCGATGGGGCCGAAAGATTCTCAAATGGAGACCACGGACCGGTAACCGCAGCGTAAGACGTCCACCCACGAGATGGACAGACGACCTAAAAGAGACCGCAGGGAAACGCTGGATGCAGGCCGCTTCCAACCGGCCCTTTGTAGATCGATGGTGGCATATGTCCAGCAGTGGACGTCCTATGGCTAAAATGAGACAGCAGAAATTATCACTGATTTTATACCTTCAATAAAGTGATAAAGTGCGAGCAAGTAAACTGCATATGGGAAGATCGCCGTTAATATAATTATATAACTAGCTGCGCGCCGCGATTTGACCCGCGTAGTGATGAAAAATGGTGATGATGATGATAAAAAGTATCATGGAAAGATCGCCGTTAATATATATATATTTATATATATATATATATAATATAACTAGCTGCGCCCCGCGGTTTCACCCGCGTAGTGATGAAAAATGATGATGATGATGATGATGATAAAAAGTATCCTACGTCCGTCTCCTGGTTCTAAGCTACCTCTCCACCAATTTCCAGCCAAATCGGTTCAGCCTTTCTTGAGTTATAAATAGTGTAACTAACACGAGTTTCTTTTATATAAATACTAGCGACCCGGCCCGCCCGGCTTGGCACGGGTGTAATTTACGTGCGAAGCCGGGGCGGGTCGCTAGTTATATACATAAACCTTCCGTGAAAATGTATCTTACTGATGGTGAAAACAGCATCAAGATTATTCAAGATCCGTTGCGTGGTTTAGGAGTTAGCGGCCATACAGACAAACTGACGCGGAAAGCGACTTCAATCACTATCACTACATAGTATAAAACAAAGTCGCTGTCGCTGTCTGTCCCTATGTATGCTTAAATCTTTAAAACTACGCAACGGATTTTGAAGCGGTTTTTTTAAATAGATAGAGTGATTCAAGAGGAAGGTTTATATATATATAAAACTATCGACCCGCCCGCCCGGCTTCGCACGGGTGTAATTTACGTGCGAAGCCGGGGCGGGTCGCTAGTTTATACTATGTAGAAAAGATATAGAGATAAATAGATATACTTACTCCATCGTGTATCATGCTCTTCCAGGTGTGTTCCAGTTTCTTCCGGAAGCGGTACGACTGCAGGATGTCGATGATGCCCAGGAAGAGGAGAAGGCGCTCCCCGCGGGCGTTCCGCGCTGGGATGCCGCCGGGACTGAGGGGTACAGGTTACTGGTGAATTACCAATGTAGCCGTGGTAGCCTTTTTGGGAGACAGCTAAATTTAAGCGTGAGATCGTACCAATGAGCTCTTTGGAGCTTATGTACGGATTTCCATACCACTGGCTTTTCGGTGAAGGAAAACATCGTGAGGAAACCTGCATACGTACGGAGAAGGAATTCAATGGCGTATGTGAATCCACCAATCCGCACTGGGTGGTGCGATATGGCCTAATCACCTTTTCGGCGGTAGGCCGAATACGAAAAATAAAATGACGTCACACTAAATTCAATATGGCGGACGCCTAGAGCTTGATTTATAAGTTTTTTTCGTAATTAATATTTTCTTATTATTATTGTATGATGGGCTTGCGCATGACCGCCACTACGTCTGTTGTTAAGTGATGATGCGGTCTACGATGCAGCTCGCTTGCCTCTAGGAAACCGATTCACTCGTGATTTGAAGACACCCAGATTGTAACTTTCGGGGAACACCCACTCAGGCAGCGAATTCTACAGGCTAGCAGTTCGCACAACAAAGGTGGAATCAAAGCGCTTCATATGGGTATTCGGAATATCAATCTTGAAACGATATCGCCGCTTCGTGTAATAGAATCCCGTTTATAGCATTTCATTACTTCCGATGATTTTTTTAACTCATCCTTGTCACTAGGGAATCCAATCCCGCAAACGCATGCGGGATTCCGCACCTTTTTGCGGGATTAGTAATGTGGGACTTCACATGCTGGAATCCGCGGGATTTGCGACCTCGAATTGATGACCTCGATCCCGCAGCCTTGCGGGATTTTGACTTTGATGCGGGATAGGATTCCCTAGTTGTCACGATGCCTTGGTAAATGTGATAAAGCTGTACACTCACGGTACGTCCTCCTCTTCGTCTATGGGTTCGCTCTCGGCGTGAATAGACTCCATCGCGGTCGAGTGAGCCACCAACCGCTGTCTGTTTATTGATCTGCAACGCAAAAGGAACGTACGATAAACAGTTATAATTACGTATACCAAATAGAACTTATAAATTATTATAACACCAGGTTGCACTCACGATTATGTTTTTATCAGTCGAGACGATCGACCGGTTTCGGAGCCATTAGAGCCCCTTCCTCAGAGAATACGCGCGATTCTGGAGAAGGTCACCCGCGTACTGGCGATGCCAAGGCCGCGGCGGCGGTGCGCGCACAATCGTGAGTGCAAGCCGGTGTTATAATAATTTATAATGAAACCTCACGCGAGTTTTGATGAAGCAAATAGAACTTGCTTTAGATTTTATGTACGTTAAAAAAAACTGGTGTAAAGTCAGACATCCTGATTTCCTGCGGTCTCTTTTAGGTCGTCTGTCCAATTCGTCGGTGGACGTCCTACGCTGCGTTTACCGGTCCGTGGTCTGCATTGGAGAACATTTCGGCCCCATCGGCCATTTGTTCTGCGTGCTATGTGCCCTGCCCACTGCCACTTCAACTTGCTAATCCGGTGGGCTATGACTATGCTAAAAGAGACCACAGGGAAACGCTGGATGCAGGCCGCTTCCAACCGACCCTTTTGGAGATCGATGGGGGAGGATGTCCAGCAGTGGACGTCCTATGGCTGAAATGATGATGAAGTCAGACTGACGTAAATTCTGTTGTACCATTTTCTAAAATAATCTGACAGGACTAAAATTATCGGTGTCTCTTTTCAATTTCACGTGTGAGAATGGGATAGCAACATATATCTTAGCCCTAAGATATATGTTGCTATCCCATTCATTGTAGGGGTTTAAAACACTTGTATAAGCTAGGAGCCACGGACAGTCCACTGTGTAGTGGCTGCATGAAAGAGAACGAAACTGTAGAGCATGTGCTGTGGCATTGTGAAGCCACAGAAGAAACTAGAATCGCTACCGGGTAGCATGAGGCACCATTGCCTTGTTCATCCACGTCCCCACAACAGCTGGACTGCTTTTCATCATCATTATTTACACTACCATCTACGCCACTGAAGCGTGTGTGCCAGCACCACAGAGCCTCTCTCCGATATTTCAAGGGGTTGGGTTGGCTCGTGGTGCTGGTAGGGGATGCACAATACGCCCCAAGCCGGACGTCACAGCAGGAGTTATCGCCCCCATCTCGAATAATAACACTTACCTGGTACAACAGAATATTACGAATTTTCAATGAAATAGGGCGGCAACTATAAATTTAGAAAGCTATCAAGTGGGAGGGGATCAATCAAGTTATTTTCTCATATACAAAGTAGCAAGCCAATTAAAACAGTTTTAGAAGTAAGTAGAAACTGCAGCACATGCAATGTTATATCACCAACGCATTCATACACGGACAAACTTGTATTTGTCAGTAAGTTAGGGAAAATTTAAACAATTCATACATTATATTTCCCATACGTCAAGTACTATTTCACAAACCATGTTTAAAATAAGTAATATATAACATTGTCGGCAAGTCACATTAGTTTGTCAGTAAGTCACAGATAGTTTTGTCAATAAGTCACATATAGTTTTGTCAATAAGTCACAGATAGTTTTGTCAATAAGGCCCAGATAGTTTTGTCAATAAGGCACAGATAGTTTTGTCAATAAGTCACAGATAGTTTTGTCAATAAGTCACAGACAGTTTTTTCAATAAGTCACAGATAGTTTTGTCAATAAGTCACGGATAGTTTTGTCAATAAGTCACAGATAGTTTTGTCAATAAGTCACAGATAGTTTTGTTAATAAGTCACATTAGTTTGTCAGTAAGCCACAGATAATTTTGTCAGTAAGCCAGATATTAATTGGTTGGCAAATTCCAACCTCCTAGACAGAAAGACATCATTTATCAATATAATAATTAATGGTGTTTTCCGTTTTGTCATACAAGGCTTTGGACGATCTTACATTATTATGTAAGTAAAGCAATTTAGAAAAACCAGTTCATACATTAAATAAATTGTCAGTATGTCATATACTAATTTGTGAGTCAGACATTTTTTTCTCCATTAAGTTAAGAGATGAAACGTTCGGCTAATTCATTAATCTCTTTCTCTGAAGATCACACCATAATCTGTAAAGTCCGCGAAGGAAGAATTGCCGAGTTTTACCCTATCTCTGTCGCTCCCGCGTAAATATAATGCGTCTCGCTCGCACAGTTGCAATAGCGCCGTCTGTGCGAGCGAGCCGCGTTATATTTTCATAAAAATTTTGCTGTCTGTAAAACTCCGAGTTGATCAATGAGTAATAAATTATATTGTCAGTAAGCTAGTAATTACACAGGTTGTAAGGGGAACACTCTCGAAGCCAAAAGAAGGTAATTGTACTCATCATTATGAACCACTTTTACTATAGGACCAACCCTGAAATCGCGAGTCGAGTGTCAATGACCGTTTTTTATAGAACAGCTGATATTTTTTTCGCTATTTAGGGCCCATAGTAAAAGTTGTTCATAATGATGAGTACAAAAAAAAGATAGCCCGTTGGTCTAGTTGGTAGTGAACCTGCCTTCTGAGCTTGGGGGCGTGGGTTCGATTCCCACCTAGGACAAACATTTGGTGATGAACATATGTGTTTGTTCTATATCTGGTTGTTTAATATACATATATTTAAGTATGTATTTAAAAATATATATGTATGTATATCAGTCTCTGGTTATCACAAGCTTTGCTTCGTTTGGGGTCAGATGACCGTGTGTGCAAAAATGTCCCGATTTTTTTTTTTTTTTTTTTATTTTAATTCCTTTTTTTTTTTGGCTTCGAGAGTGTTCCCCTTACACCCCGTATTGTCAGTAAATCAGTAAGTTTGTCAGTAAGTCACACATGCCTAGACAGGATAGACGGTCTACTGGACACAACGTTAAAAAGACATGCAATTTTTCTGTGAAGGTGAGTAAATTATTTACAGATTGGTGGTAAGTTGCGTCATAGAGTAATAAAACAATGCAGGGACAGATGTGACATTTGAAATCATTCGTATTTTTTTAAGTGTTTATGTGACTATCTGATTGGACATTATTTTATTTCTAGAATGTTTTTTGTCAAATACTGTGTGGCGTCCATACACGCCACAATTGTAACATAAAGCACCATCTTCACCGCACTGGTGTACCATTTAGTGCAACGCCATCTAGGCGCCCTTCATAATATTATTTGTATAGTGTTATTTCTTATCAATAATGTGTGTTAGCTCTTAAGATCCATTTCCGTATCATTGTTTCCATTCATTCTGTACATCATTCATCTCACTCACTCTTCTGCTCCCGGCGTGTGCGACGCACGGGCTCTCACGTCTAATAATGTTTTATTTATAAAAGTAGGATTAACAGGATATAAAACAGTGCAGCAGTACCAATAATAACCTACGTGAAACCTAACCTGAAGTTTCCTTAGAAGACACCCTCTAATCCTACAAGTGAATATTAAAAAAATACTCTTTAATGCCATAGCTGGCAAACAAGCTAACGGGCCGCCTGATGGTAAGCGATCACCGTCGCCTATGGATACCTTTAACACCAGGGGCATCACAGATACGATGGCGACAGACAGACAGACACCGTAGGCTTAGTAATAGCGTTTACCCTTTGAGTACGGAACCCTAAAAACTACTCGTAGACAGGTACTAATTTTGAACCAAGGTCGATTCATCGTCATCATCATCAGCCAGAAGACGTCCACTGCTGAACATAGGCCTCCCCCTTTAACCTCCACACTGAACGACATCCTGCCTTTTGCATCCACTGGATGCCAGCGACTCTCACTATGTCGTCGGTCCATCTAGTGGGAGGCCTACCTACGCTGAGTCTTCCGGTTCGTGGTCTCCACTCCAGAACCTTTCTTCCCCATCGGTTATCAGTTCTTCGAGCGATGTGGCCTGCCCATTGCCACTTCAACTTGCAAATTTTAACAGCTATGTCGGTGACTCTGGTTCTTTGGCGAATATCCACGTTTCGGATTTTATCGCGCAAAGAAACTCCGAGCATAGCTCTCTCCATTTCCCGCTGAGGCCAAGGTCGATTACATTGAATTTATTTATTGAATTTATGATTTAAAAAAAAAACTGTTGACTGAAAACTAATAAATTTCATAATAATTGAAATACCAGAGGCCTTACGGGTACCTGTTTTAAGCGATTCTGTTTAGTTGTTTGCGAAATGTTACGCGACTGTATACCGTATCTGGACGCGTTAAGATTCACATTCGCGTGATTTTCCGACTTGCGCTGTTTTAACGTTAGTTTAATACCGCGTGAGGAGTTAGGCGAAAGGCCCCAGGTATTGCATCTATATAAAAATGAATCCCTATTTACCTTGGTCACACCATAACTTGAGAATGTTTTTACCGATTTCATTCATTTTTTTTTTCATTTCTCATACTTTGTTGACGGTTTCAACAAACAACAACAACATTTCAAGGGAATAAAGAAAGGCGCCATCTATTGGTATGAGTTGCGCTTCTCTTGAAATGCTGCGAAACTTGACTGCGATACTAGCGCTACGGTAATTTGTAGAACCCTTTCGTGCGCTATCTGACTGCAGCGCTTACGGAAGTTCGAGACAACCTATAGCACGCTCAAATTACGGCGCCATCTAAGTTTATACCGTTTTTAGGCAAATTTCCGAGCTACGTTCTAATGTTCCGCTATTGTCTTGCCTCTTAGTCTATCTTCCTTGCTAGACAGCAGTTTTATTTTTATTTTTGGACATTCATAGCTCAGAGAGGCCAACGTCTGTCGGGTCAGCTAGTCTATACTATCTATACTAATACTAGCAAACCCGGCGAACTCCGTTTCGCCACCAGATGACTTCTATAAACCTCACGGAGCCCGAGACCTTTCCAACGAATGCAAAACCGTGGAAATCGGTTCGTGCGTTCTGGAGTTATAGGAAAGAAAACCCGACTTATTTCGTCAGGAAGGAAAACCCGACTTATTTTTATATAGTAGAAGATTATAAAGAGGAAAGATTTGATTGTTTGTTTGTTTGCATTGAATAGGCTCCGAAACTACTGAACCGATTTGAAAAATTCTTTCACTGTTGGGATGCTGCACTATCCCCGGGTGACATAGGCTATACATCCCGGCTTCGCCCGTGCGAAGCAGGAGCAGCCTACTAGTATATTATAAAGAGGAAAGATTTGATTGTTTGTTTGTTTGTTTGCATTGAATAGGCTCCGAAACTACTGAACCGATTTGAAAAATTCTTTCCCTGTTGGGATGCTGCACTATCCCCGGTTGACATAGGCTATATATCCCGGCTTCGCCCGTGCGAAGCAGGGGCGGCCAACTAGTTTATTATAAAAACTGTTCAGTTTTTCAGCATCTCGTAGGCTTTTATATCTCAAATGTCACATCTATACACAGTGATCACTCTACATCAGTGGTAACATCACATTAGGAAGAGGCGTTATAAAGGTGTTATAAACGTTAAACAGCAAAATATAAACAAATCGTACTGTGTCCTTTTCACTTGCATCCCAAAGTCCTCCTTGTCTGATCTGAAATATACACCGCCACCTTAGAAAACCCGACGAAAAGAAAATACATTAAAAAAAAAACTATCGACACATCGATATCATGCTTTCATATAAAGGTGGCATTCTAAGTGGCATCACTGTGCAAAATTTTCACTATAATTTCTTCACTGAGAGCTGGATCTTGATAAATTTGCCCACCTATCTCTTTTTTTAACCGACTTCAAAAAGGAGGAGGTTATCAATTCGACTGTATGTTTTTTTTTATGTATGTTACGCGATTACTCCGCCAATTTAGAATTGTTTTTAATGATTCTTTTTTTGGTTGGTAGGTCATATACCCCATATAAATTTTATCGACATTAATTCAGTGCTTTTAGAAATATCTACAAAAACGACAATAAGCAACGAATTCAATGTACATTGTACATTGCCACCAACTTAGCTGTTAGTGTGGGCAAATTGGAACTACAGTTATTTCTTGGTGAATTTCATACGTTGACAGCGACGCTGTCAACTGAACAGCAAACATAGAGGAACTGTTCCTACAACAGAACTTCAAAAAAACAAAGAAGTGTCTCCATGGCGACCGGGCCCTGTTGTTTTTCGTTAAATTTTTCATGAACATGGTAACACAGTATTTCAGTCGTAATATTAAACAATTTTACATAGTGTTCAATATTTTCCACTTTTTAGTTTCAGTTTGGAAATGCAGGTATACGGTGAAGTCGGTTCTTTTTTTCTAAAAATTATTAAATTATTAGGTATACATTATGACATTTGCATTTAAACATTTATATACCATATACTAATATTATAAAGAGGAAAGATTTGATTGTTTGTTTGTTTGTTTGCATTGAATAGGCTCCGAAACTACTGAACCGATTTGAAAAATTCTTTCACTGTTGGGAAGCTACACTATCCCCGGGTGACATAGGCTATAATCTATACCCGTGCGAAGCAGGGGCGGACCGCTAGTACCATATATAAGTAAAATCCGCATGTACATACTTAGACAATCTATCTATTCAGTTTTGAAACAATATTACGTATTTTTGTTGCTCGCTTCGCTCACTTTAGTTAGAAAGAAAGAAAATAAATTTTATTCGACACCTTTACAAAAAACTACGACGACGTTGTACGTTTTCATTCGCTGTACACATTTTTAGATGTTTTATAAATTTTCGTTACATCATACATTTAAGTTATTTTTTTATATTTTCGCTCACGTTATACATTTTTATTTATTTTCGCTCGCTTTGCTCACCTGGTTCGGTTGAGCCCGCTCCGCTTGGGTTCGTCGTCGTCGTCGCTCTGTCCGGACTCGGTGCGCGTGCGCGCTTCGCTTTTTTCGCGCTGCGCCTCGTCCAAATTGTGAATGCCGACCAGTAGAGAGTAGTCCATGATCTGTGAAATTAAAGTGTTCAATATTTAAAATGCAAAGGTACTCCGTGTGTTATCGCTTCACGACAAAATGAAATGACCAAAAAGTTTAAAAAAAAGTCGCCACAATTAATCGGTGCCGCTGGCGATAAGAGAGCTGGCTTATTCCTCGTGCAGAGAATTTCTTTAGCAATTCAACGCGGGAATGCCAGCGATCCTGGTACTTTACCACACGGACAACATCTTGTTTTTGATTTTTGATTATATTAGTGATTAGTAGGCCGCCCCTGCTTCGCACGGGCGAAGCCGGGATATATAGCCTATGTCAACCGGGGATAGAGCAGCATCCCAAAAGTGAAAGAATTTTTCAAATCGGTTCAGTAGTTTCGGAGCCTATTCAATGCAAACAAACAAACAAACAAATAAACAAACAAACAAACAAACAATCAAATATTTCCTCTTTATAATATTAGTATAGATAATTAGCAATAATTAAGGCTTTTTTTTAATTTATGTTTTATATACCTTTGTACTTAAATAAATAAAATTATTACATTCTAATGAAAAAATATAAAGTCAATGAAATTAGACTTTGTATTTTTTCGCTCAGTTCTCATTTCGTAGATAAGGGCTGTAGGAATAAGTTTCAATTAGTTCCATGTAGGGCTCCATCGAATAATTGCAAATAACTACGAAATTATTATAATTATAGCTTTTTGAATTGAGATTGGCCCGTAGTTAAATAAAAAAAAAAAAAAAAAACATTTTATTACATTAAGGTACAACACATTAAGATTGCAGCCATAGCCAGCAAACTAGGTGACACTGATCTCATTGTGTCTTTCGGCAAAAGTATCCTCTAACTTTTATATTTTTTTTAACGCGGATAAGTCCGCGTTTGACAACCAACTCGCCTGTTGGCAAGCGACGATGTGGTCGAAGATGAAGCACGCAGACTTAGAAGATACCTATTCACTCTGGCCTTGAAAAGGTCCAGGTTATATCTCTCAGGAAATAAGGAAGCTGGCAGATTGTTCCAATCTTTGGCCGTACGGATTAGAAACGTAGAATCGAAACGTTTGGTACGTATCCAAGGAAAATCCACAATGTATGGGTGGTAGTGGGCCGTTTTCCTACTTGTCCTGTAGTAGAAAGGGGATGGCAGGATAAGGTCATGTAGCATACGATCTCTGTTATACCATTCCGTGACTGCTTGAGACCACTTATTTCTGTGTTCTCGCATTATTTGAACGATCCATCTCTACATTAGTTGGTCTATTTTATCGGATTTATCCTAGAGCTTTGTCGCCTGCATTCCTAATTTTATCTTTTAGTTTTATACCTACTGTCATGATTTCTAACTTATTTCAATTATTTCTTTGTTATTTCTTGGTTTTAAACCTTTTGGTATCTAATTTGACTAACAGTCTTTTTATTTACCAAAAGGTTTAAAACCAAGAAATAACAAAGAAATAATTGAAATAAGTTAGAAATCATGACACTACCATGAAATATTTGAGCGATTTTCAAATATTTTCGCTCACACCATACATTTTCGCTTAATTATGTTTTGTATGTTTGTTACCTTAAAGCTCTCCAAGACTCGACAGTCGCGCTGCATGGTCTTAGTAAGCGCAGTATAAGTGTCTGCTTCGAGAAATATGCCCTCAGGATGCAGTTCCATAAAGTCCAGGTCTTTGTACGTCGGTGAACTCTTCTGCCGTTCGCTTTTACTAGCCTGGGGACAACCAATGTTGACATAGAGTTATCGTGATGCACATAACACTTTATTAGACAATGGGCTGAAATTTACGGTCTTGAATTATTATTCGATTGTGGCCTTGCTGATGCAGGGCCGAGGATCGAACCGGGTTACGTCAGATAGTAAAGTGCACATGCTACTCGCCCACAATCGCTCACAGGGGATGATTTTAGTAGTATGTATTTTAAGTTTTACATGTCTCCACGCAATGGTTACCTTGAAGCCCTTGCTTTCAGTGCCATCAGTTTCTAAACAAAGGTATAGGGTAAGGAAGGTGTTGAACTGGGGTTTAGACATCTCTCTTACGATGGGACCTATCTACCATGAACCAACAAGATAAAGATTATTTATTTGCACAAAACATGAGTAAATCATACACACATTTAAAAATTTAACCGGAAGACGCAGCGTAGGGAGGCCTCCCACTAGATGGACCGACGACATTGTGAGAGTCGCGGGCATCCAGTGGATGCAAAAGGCAGGCTGTCGTTCAGTGTGGAGGTTAAAGGGGGAGGCCTATGTTCAGCAGTATTTGTATTTGTATTTTGTATTTGTTTATTCAATTAGTACGGCTTGCGCCAATTACACCAATGAGACAATTGTTACACAATATTATGATACTTAAAAGAAACTAAAATTAGAAAAAATACTCAAAGGATAATTAATGTCATTAAATAAGAAATCAGAAATAATAATATGTCAATAACAGGTCCGTCAATAATAATATTAAACTTAGATTATAATTATAACTACTGAATGCTTGAAGCACGGCAGCACGTTGCCTCACAGAATTTCAAACATTCAGATAAAATCTCCTTCCAATCGTCAGCAAATATGTCACACTCCTTTTTGCCATCAAGAATAGAATTAAGGCTAGCAAGGGACCGTAGTATCGGGGACTTGGCGTGTGATACTGTCCTCCATTTTGGAATAGCAAAAAGTTTGTGGTTCCTGCACCGAAGATAGCGATCCGGTACATAAAATCTGCATAGCAGGGAGTGTAAGTCAGGGGCATCGACATTTCCGCGAAGTATTTTGCACATCATTACTAACTGGTCGTAAGATCTTCTGACTTCTAGAGAGTTATATCCTAGAGTCCCGAGCAAGAAATTCGTTGGATACATGTATGGATAAAACCCATACATGCGCTTATAAAGGTATCTGAGGAAGGCTTTCTGAACCCTCTCCAGCAAAAGGGTGTAACTGTTCTCGTGCGGGTGCCACACACAGGCACTGGCCTCCAGCTTACTTCGGACTAGCGCGCTGAAGATGAGTTTGACCACATCCATGTTACGAAACTCTCGGGAATTCCGGAGAATAAATCCTAGCCGCTGATAACTCTCTTTGGCGACTGTTGCGATGTGGACGTTAAAGGTAAGTTTTCGGTCGAAAGTGACACCCAAATCCTTTACGGACGTAGAGCGCGATATGATGCATTGGTCCAATTTGTACTGAAACTCGATGGGGCGTCTCATTCGACCGAAAGTCATCACACAGCATTTCGACACGTTAAATTCCATTTTATTGGTGACGCTCCACTGATGAATGGCGTCAATGTCCTGCTGTAGTTTGAGACAGTCTTCTATTGTATTTATCTTTGTAAACAATTTGAGATCATCAGCGTACATAATACATTTGGCATATTTGACAACTGCAGGGAGGTCATCTATCATAAGGATAAAAAGTAGAGGCCCCATGATCGATCCTTGACTTACTCCGGAACGCGTGTGATAGGGTTGGGACTCGTATAACCCGTGTCGTACAAACTGCTGGCGATCGCGAAGATAGTCAGCGATAAAACGGAGTAGGCCCGGAGCGAATCCAAGGGCACTGAGCTTTTCCAGCAGTATGTCGTTGTTGACCCTATCAAACGCTTTCCGGAAGTCGAAGTACAATACGTCTACTTGTCCTCCACGATCTAGTTCAGACGAAATGAAATCTACGATTGTCAAAAGATTCGTATTAACTGACCTCTTTTTCCGAAACCCATGCTGTTCATCACACAGAAATGGCTCCATTTGCTTGTACAGTTTTCTATGAATGACACGCTCAAAGACTTTTGCGACAGTGGGCAATATAGCAATAGGGCGATATTCTTCAACCGATAATTTAACTGAACTCTTAGCAGTGGACGTCTTCTGGCTGATGATGATGATGATGACATTTAAAAACGCATGCACAATAACTAAGGTTGTTCTTACCTTCCGTTTGTAAGTAGATCCTTTCAGATCGTACTTCTGGTGCAGTTTGACGAAGGACGGCAGCAGGTTGTTCATGGCGACGAGACGCACGTTCTTACTGTTGCACTGGTAGCAGTACAGACCGAAGAATTTTGGTAGCAGCGTGCGTGGGTTCTGAGTACAAAAAACACAAATTAAAATATAACCATCTGCACCCTTCGACCAAAATAAAATGAATGGACAGGCCCAGTAGAAGCGCATTTTTGAAGATAACAAAATGAGCGCCGGCTCTCATTTCGTTTCAGTCTGTCTCAAGCCGTAGGAAGTGCAACACGTGTGTATTGTTACGTGATAACGAAATATCTGACATAATTATCCATTCATATGCTTTCCCGAAGTGTATATACACAAATAATACCGGGATCTATTTTTGTAACAAATATACTGTACATTTTTATAATTAAGTGTTGAAGTATATTTCCGACGGTTTGACTCGTTTTTACTGAGCAATTTCAATGGTTAGGGCCCGTCCATTCATTTTATTTTAGTCGAAGTCTGCACCCCGCGGTTTCAGCAGGATGGACACTCCAACAGGAAGATTTTACCAGGATGAAAAATATCTCTCTGTCAAACTCTAGCCCGCCAACGCTCTGTTGCGACGTGAAAGAAGAACAAACAAATCAACAAGTAAACACACTTTCGTATATATAATACCAGCGACCCGCCCGCCCGGCTTCGCACGGGTGTAATTAACGTGCGAAGCCGGGACGGGTCGCTAGTTATATATATAAACTTTCCGTGAAAATGTATCTGTAATGGTGAAAACCGCATCTAAATCCGTTACGTGGTTTAAGAGGAGTTAGCGGCCATACAGACATACAGACAGACGCGGAAAGCGACTTTAATTTATACTATGTAGATTAGTAAGATAGTAAACCATAAAAACATGGGCTGGAGGAGGTATGTTTGAGTAATGGCAGTGGTGCTATGGGCCAGTCATCGCAGCTGGGTCTTTCAGAATAAACAGACTGGCCGACCCAGATGAAGGTGGAAAGCTGAGACTTTTTTCAATATTTCGACTTCTACGTACGACATAACATAAATTTTCTCCTTTATTTCATTATTGGTTACTCATACATAGGTCTTATACGACTGTGATGGACGATTCAAACAGTATCTGTGGGATGCTAAGGACACTTTCTTACAACCTCTTAAATACTTTATTCATCTTCTTATCCTTCCTTCTACATACTGTTCATGGATCTGAATAAGGCCTTCGACACTGTAAGTAGACATGGACTATACATCACACGAAATAATAGGCCACCCACCACAGTTCCTTAGTCTCATCAAGCCATTTCACTAGGAAATGCAAGGTCAGTACTGTCAGTTTTTTTTTTACTTTGACTTTGACGGTAACATATCTGATCTATTTCACATGTGCAGAGGCGTGCGGCAGGGCTGAGTCATGGCGCCTACTCTGTTCTGTATATACATATCATTTTGCTTTTGCTTTTGGCGACAGCTACCTCTTTACTACTCTGTGGTCAAAAACCAGTTTTTTTCATATGCTTACAAAGTTTCTCTATTCCACTCACCTGATCGAGGTTCAAGTAGTACCCGGGCAGCAGTTTCTGTAAGAACTCGCCCTCTTTGTGCATCACCGTTTTGATGATGAACTCGTCGTCGTTGGTCAGGTAGAATATGCTCCCGGATGCTCCCGGGTTGGAGAGTTCGCGGAGTGGCGCGCTGCACATTGACATCTGGAATGGAAACACCAGTTTAAGGAAGGAAGCGAGCTATGGAGAGAGCTGCCACTGCATTGGCATGTCTACCCACAAAGGAAGTTTTTACTATGTGTTTACCATCGTCGCCCCAAATTCTTTGCCTGTTGGTTTTTTCGGTGACTTTTACCATCTCTACATAGTATAAATTAAAATCGCTTTCCGCGTCTGTCTGTCTGTCTGTATGTCTGTATGGCCGCAAACTCCTCCTAAACCACGCAACGGATTTTGATGCGGTTTTCACCATCAGTTAGATACATTTTCACGGAAGGTTTATATATATATAACTAGCGATCCGCCCCGGCTTTTCACGTAAATTACACCCATGCGAAGCCGGGCGGGCGGGTCGCTAGTAGTGTATATAGATAGGCCTCTTGAACTATTGCGAATGGCACCATCTGTCGGTGTACAAACGCGTCGTGTGCACCGGTGTGACGTCAGTCACGGACCGGTTTCGCTAATGTGCGGTCGTATAAGAGAAAAGAACCTCAATATAGTCAAATTTGTAGTAAAAAAAGCTGTCAGCGGTAATATAACTGCAAATAGACTGAAGGCGCTATTTTTTAAAGTTTTGTGCGAATTAATGTTTGTTTAGACATCAATAGAGATAAATATTTCAATGCTTTTCCCCATCAATACTGGTAATAATCAACTTGCAAATTTTAACAGCTATGTCGGTGACTCTGGTTCTTTGGCGAATATCCACGTTTCGGATTTTATCGCGCAAAGAAACTCCGAGCATAGCTCTCTCCATTGCCCGCTGTGTGACTCTGAGTTTTTCCAAAAGGCCAACAGTTAAGGACCACGTCTCAGTACCATATGTCATCACTGGCAACACACACTGGTCAAAAACCCTCGTCTTGAGGCACTGTGGTATCTTGGACGAGAAGGTGTCACGCAATTTCCCGAACGCTGCCCATCCGAGTTGGATTCTTCGGGCGACCTCTTTGCTTAAGTTGGACTTACCTAACTGAACAATCTGTCCAAGATAGGTGTAATGGTCAACAACTTCTAGAGTATCGTTCCCAACGACGATCGGCACGGGTTCAACATGGACATTCGACATGATTTTTGTCTTGTCCATGTTCATTTTAAGACCCACCTGTTGGTAAAGGCTACTGAGGTCGCTGAGCATGGTATGTAGGTCATAGCTGTTAAAATTTGCAAGTTGCAGTGGCAATGGGCAGGCCACATCGCTCGAAGAACCGATAACCGATGGGGAAGAAAGGTTCTTGAGTGGAGATCACGAACCGGAAGACGCAGCGTGGGTAGGCCTCCCACTAGATGGACCGACGACATAGTGAGAGTCGCTGGCATCCAGTGGATGCGAGGGGCGGGCTGTCGTTCAGTGTGGAGGTTAAAGGGGGAGGCCTATGTTCAGCAGTGGACGTCTTCTGGCTGATGATGATGATGATGACTGGTAATAACCAGGACAATGGATGTATTAGTCGAGAGTCTAGACTATTACTTTACAAGAACATTAATTGGAAAAGATGTTATTGAGTCACTATGTAAGTAAACTCATTGTTATTTCTTAGAAAATGATTTATTAGACATACTTATTTGATTTCTAGGCAATGAAAATTCATACGAGTATTGTATTTGAAATTGAAAGAACTTTACCGGAAAAAAAAATGTCTGTCAAGACTTGCCTGATAGGCTAGTTATGATGAAAAAAAATTAGCGAATCGTTTCTAAAACAGATGAGCAGAGCGAGCATAAAATTACCTTCTTGAGCTTGCTTTTTTTAGTTTTTACTTATTTGACCAAAAAGAAGGGCAAATTTTGCCTAGCCCTTTTCTAAAAAGCCGTTGGGCTAGCTATGTATGATTTGAAGGTGACGGAAGCGAACATATAAGTAATTTATTCTGGGATGAGCGAAGCGAACGAACAAACGAAAGTCACCGACATAGCCCACCGGATTAGCAAGTTGAAGTGGCAGTGGGCAGGGCACATATCACGCAGAACAGATGGCCGATGGGGCCGAAAGGTTCTGGAATGGAGACCACGGACCAGTAAGCGCAGCGTAGGACGTCCACCCACAAGATGGACAGACGACCTAAAAGAGACCGCAGGGAAACGCTGGATGCAGGCCGCTTCCAACCGGCCCTTTTGGAGATCGATGGGGGAGGCCTATGTCCAGCAGTGGACGTCCTATGGCTGAAATGATGATGATGAATGGTGAGCGAAGCGAGCGAAATTAACAGATTCTCACCAGGAAATCGTCCGGCTGTATTCCGAACAAATCTCGAAAGTACCGGAACGCTATCGGCGCGTACGTTTTGAATTTGAACTCTGAGTAGTGATGCGCTGGTGTGTGGTTCGACCCCTCGTGGGGGAAGTTTGTCGTTTCCACCGTCATGAAGTCTTGCATGAGGAGGTCCCGCTCCGGCTTGGAGGCCAGCCCGCCGATTGCGTGCTGGATGCCTGGAATGTGAAAATACAGTTGTTACAGTTTGATAGCCTCGTTGGTCCACTTGGTTGTGAACCTGCTTCCTGCGCTTGTGGGCGTGGTTTCGATTCCCACCTAGGACAAACATTCATGTGATGAAACATTTGTGTTTGTTCTATATCTGGACGTTAATATCTATTTAAGTATGTATTTAAAAATATATATGTATGTATATCAGTCTCTGGCAGCCATATCACAAGCTTTGATTCGTTTGGGGTCAGATGACCGTGTGTGATAAAAAAAAAGTCCCAAAAAAAAAAAAAATTGTGTATATGCAATTTTCTGGTTGATATTTTATAGAACGGCGGCGGAGAGAGCAAAAAATCGAGTTATTTTCTATCTTCTCCGCCATTGAGCTTAGGCTTTTATTGTCACCAAAAATGACCCGAAAAAAATAACATTGAAGAGGTAGATGCGGAGCTCAACATAATTAGTGAAATAAAGTCCTATAGACTGTCGCCGTATCCTATAGAAAGGATCGCGCCGTAAGAAGGGCTTACTTGAGGCTCATAATAAAAAAACTGAAACAAAAAAAAACATATCAAACTTCGCAAAAAGATCGAAGGTCCACATTTTTCAAAAGTAGAATAGAATAGAATAGAATAGAATAGAATCATTTATTGGCCTTATAACATTCGTTACACTGGGCAAGTCAATTTACAGTGCAACACTTAACTTAAAATATTACACAAACCAATACAATTAATAATAGTAAAATCAATAGACAACAAGTAAATGAGAATTAGCACAGGATAATAGGACACACACAGTAGACAGTAGTTTTATAGTAATTTTTAAACTTTCGCGATTTGAACAAATGTTAAATGTGTTAATGTGTTGTTGTTGTGTTGTTATGTTAATGTTTGTATTGTTGTTGTTGTTTTTTTTATGTTTTTTTTTGTTGATAATACGTGATAAGTCCTGATAAACATTTAAACAGTAGTTTTATAGTTTAAAAAAAACATTCAATGATGTTATGAGTAAGCGTTGCGCTTACCATCGGGCGAGCGGTTTTCTCGTCACTCAGATGAAATAAAAAAAAAAAAACTTAAAGCTACGTCAATATATTAGTTAACGCTATTTATGATAATGTATGCATTATATAGGAATTTCACATTTATTTATATGTACTCTGATGTCAGTATACATTATCCTCTTGAGCGCGTCCACTAACAATATGTAATTATTATATTTGTGACTAGCGACCCACCCGCCCGGCTTCGCACGGGTGTAAGTCTTTTTTTTTACACCTTGGGTTACATTATTGGAGTTTTAGTAAGGAACACTATTAAAAAAATATAGCCTATGTCACCCAGGGATAATGTAGCTTCCCAACAGTGGAAGAATTTTTCAAATCGGTTCAGTAGTTTCGGAGTCTATTCAATGCAAACAAACAATCAAATCTTTCCTCTTTATAATATTACTAGCGGTCCGCCCCAGCTTCGCACGGGTATAGATTATAGCCTATGTCACCCGGGGATAGTGTAGCTTCCCGTCGGTGAAAGAATTTTTGAAAACGGTTCAGTAGTTTCGGAGCCTATTCAATGCAAACAAACAATCAAATCTTTCCTCTTTATAATATTACTAGCGGTCCGCCCCAGCTTCGCACGGGTATAGATTATAGCCTATGTCACCCGGGGATAGTGTAGCTTCCCGTCGGTGAAAGAATTTTTCAAATCGGTTCAGTAGTTTCGGAGCCTATTCAATGCAAACAAACAAACAAACAAACAATCAAATCTTTCCTCTTTATAATATTAGTATAGATAGTATAGATATAAATACCTGTGTACATAGATCTATCATTACATAGATGTTGCGTCTAGTACAAAATTCAAAAAAGTGTCCCATGTTTACCTAATATAATTACATCATCAACTGCTGGACATGTCGACATAGGCCTCCCCCATAGATTTCCTTCTAACGCCAGAACGCCAAAAATATAATTTTCGAGCGAGCTCTTAACGTTTTAACAGACGGTTACTAAGAACGTTCTCAATGCGTTATGATTTGACAGTTGGAAAGGTGATGATGATGATTCGTCATTATCATCATCATTTCAACCATAGGACGTGCACTGCTGAACATAGGCCTCCCCCATCGATCTCCAAAAGGGCCGGTGGGAAGCGGCCTGCATCCAGCGTTTCCCTGCGGTCTCTTTTAGGTCGTCTGTCCATCTTGTGGGTGAACGTCCTACGCTGCGCTTACCGGTCCGTGGTCTCCATTCGAGAACCTTTCGGCCCCATCGGTCATCTGTTCTGCGTGATATGTGCCCTGTCCACTGCCCCTTCAACTTGTTAATCCGGTGGGCTATGTCGGTGACTTTCGTTCGTCTAATTTCTTAGAGTGCGTGAAAAACACTTTGTATATTGTGAATGACATCTCTATTTTCTGGCTGAGCATTTGTATTCCTGGTCAGTTTTCTAGTTTTTTCTATATTTGGTAATTTTTCTAGTTGGACGTTTTTTCGATTGGGCTTTTCTGTTGAGTATTTTTTCTCTCTTTGACATTTTTCTTTTTTGATATTCGTTGTACAAATCATAGAGACATTTGAACACAAACGATATTTGTACTAAGGCATTTCGCCCTTGTTTGTCGGGTCTGAGGCTTGCAAAAATTTTAGTCCAAAAGCAATATTTATTAAATAGTTACTAAGTAATTTTAGTTCACCTTTGGTTTGGATATTTTTGAGTCCTAGGGCCTTACGGCTAGCTGTTTAAAGCAATCCAGTTTAGGTGATGAAAAAATGTTGCGCGACCGCAAACCGTATCTGGACGCGTTAAGGTTCACGTTCACGTGATTTTACCAACTGCGCGGTTTAAACGATAGTTTGATACCGCGTTAGCAGTTGGCCGTAAGGCCCTGAATTAAAATCCATATTTTCAAATATCTTTTTGCCTGTATACGTATTTTACGGTTTAAAATTAACTGTTAACAATTAATAAATAAAATAATAATAAATAAATATTTCGGGACATTTTTCACACACGGTCATCTGACCCCAAACTAAGCAAAGCTTGTGATATGGCTGCCAGAGACTGATATACATACATATATAGTTTTAAATACATACTTAAATAGATATTAACAACCAGATATAGAACAAACACAAATGTTCATCACATAAATATTTGTCCTAGATGGGAATCGAACCCACCCCCCCAAGCTCAGAAGGTAGGTTCACTACCAACTGGACCAACGGGCTATCAAATTAATAGGGATCGTAACCGGCTATAAATTGTTTCTTGACACTGTTATGTTGAAATTACTCCCAGACAACATTGTGCGGCGTTATATCATGGTTAAATGTTACCATCATCAGCCTATATTGGTGCACTGCTGGACATTCCCATAATTTAGGGTTATATACCCAAGGGATAAAAACGGGAACCTATTACCAAGCCTACGATGTCTCTCTGTCTGTCAAATACTCGGGTCAACGGTCTCTATCAGCCGTGAAAAATTCAAACTAGTGAGTCAACGCTATCATAAGATATGAACCGTTTATGTTGCATATTATTTATTTATGGCGCTGATAGTCCTTGACTTTCAGCATTAATACCGAGACGGCACCGACACTAATTAATTAACTAATTATTCGACACTGATTGTATCCTCTAGATATAAGTTTTTTGTAAAGGTGTCGAATAAAATTTATTTTCTTTCTTTCTTTCTTTCATATTTTCGAATACATATTTTGCGATTTCACAGAGGAATCAAAACCAGTCCTGTTGACCTAGAATCATGAAATTCGGCAAGGTCTCACAGCATATATAAAGGAAAAAATCTGAAAAACGTTAATCTGCAGTTAAATCATATAAAAAAAATGTATTGTAACTACCAATTTACATTTTGTAGTTGGTATGTATAGAAGACGCAGCGTAGGGAGGCCTCCCACTAGATGGACAGACGACATTGTGAGAGTCGCGGGCATCCAGTGGATGCAAAAGGCAGGCTGTCGTTCAGTGTGGAGGTTAAAGGGGGAGGCCTATGTTCAGCAGTGGACGTCTTCTGGCTGATGATGATGATGATGTATAGAAGCCGTGGTAGCCCATTTGGGAGACTCAAGACTCAAGACGCTAGACTTGAAAGCGTGAGGTCGCGGGTTTAAAACCCGGGCCCGTACCAATGAGCTCTTTGGAGTTTATGTACGGATTTTCATACCACTGGCTTTTCGGTAAAGGAAAACATCGTGAGGAAACCTGCATACGTACGGAGAATGAATTCAATGGCGTATGTGAATCCACCAATACGCACTGGGCCAGCGTGGTGGACATGGCCCAATCACCCTTTCGTGGGCAGGCTAAAAGTCCAGCAGTGGACTGTTAAAAGGCTGATTATACATGTATAGAAGAACCTTATTGTCCACTACATAGTTAAGGTTGTCAATATTTCAACTTTTTTTTTGTTTGGGGTCGCGCTTTGAGTTCTTCTCGTATTGTCATCGTGTCAGGTTTTTTTTCATGTTTGTTACTACAGAGCTACATCATTTTATAAACAGATTTAGAAATTTTATTTTTATTTGGAAGTTTATATATATCTGGGTGTCTTCCAAGTCGAGAGTGAATTGGTTTCTTCTAGGCAAGCGTGCTCCATCGTAGCCCGCATCATCGCGGCGAGTTGGCGGCCAAGCGCAAGCTGCACAAGCCTATTAATAATAATTAAAAAATAAAAACCTTTACATCAAATTGGCAATAAAAATACTGTCTATTGTTCAAAAAAAATAAAACATCAAAATCGCGTATTTTACTAATTTTGATTTATTATTAATTTTTAAATTGGTGTTTTTGGTTTTTAAATTGTTAATTATTGAGTGATGATGTGAATTATTGTATCCTAGCTGCGCCCCGCGGTTTCACACGCGTAGTAATGAAAAATGGTGAAGATGATAATGAAATTCTTATGTCACTCTCCGGCCCTTGAACTAAACTCATACGAAAAATCAAGTCGATCCGTTGCTCTGTTGCTGCGTGAAAGAGAAACAAACAAACCAACAAACTTATCGCATTTATAATATTAAGTATGATTAAGTGTTCGTAAACGTGCTCGAGTGTAGGAAAAAATTTATAGAGGTGAAACATGTATTTTCGTATTGTTTCCAAAACTCCATAAAAGCCTCTACTAAACTCTCCACCACAATCCCAGGGCATGACTTGGACTTGACCGTGACTTTCCTTGACTACGACGATGTTTAATAAAACTTGAAAATATTTCAATACTTTACACTGGCAAATGTACATGACGTGCGAAGCCAAATTCCTCTCGCAAGGAAAAAAAAAACCTCAGATGTTTTACCGCAAATCCATTATGTAAAACCACAAGCATCTCTCGTATTTTGTAAACAAACTGACTATATCAAGGTAGATATAGCTCGTATGTGCAATGGTTAAAATTAGCGAACATCGCGTAAGTGGTATCGATGTGCGAACTCTCATGGTTTGGATGCGGTATAGCTCCTGAACAAAGGTCTACGAAGTTATACAAGTTTGCACAAAACAGTGGGAAAGATAAACTTTACAGGGTGACAAGCGTGTTGCACTGTTTTTTTTAAATGAAAAATAGGCTTGCGTTTGTACACTAATTCGCCTGATGTAAACGATGGTGCGGTCTACGATGGAGCACGCTTGCCTAGAAGAAACCGATTTACTCGTGATTAGAAGATACCCAGGGCCCGCAACGCAACCTCTGAAAATTTGGCCTATATTTCCTAGGAAATAAGGGTCAACTTTTACAGGTTAACTTAACGTAACGCGCCGCGTTACGTGCGTGTTTATAGTTAATGAATAAGGGCCCAGATTGTAACTATCGGGGAACACCCATTCAGGCAGCGCATTCCACAGACTAGCAGTTCGCACAATAAAAGTGGAATCAAAGCGCTTCGTACAGGTTTTCAGAATATCAACCATAAAGCGGTGTCGATTTTTCGTGCCCACTCTGGTAGCCCGATAGAAAAATGGATAGGCGGGAATTAGATCATGCAGTTTTGATGCACACTCTTTGCTGCTTGGACTTTGAACTATTGAAGGTCTTAATTCTGGGTGGCACTAAATTTGTATACGCAAACATGACGCTTACCATCAGGTAATCGACTCGTTAATAGTTCCATAAAGAAAACTAACCTAAAAGGAGATCATTTTACTAATCATTTGGAACAACTAATTTTTAATCTAAAATTTTTCGTGATTTCATGGTTGGTCCCATACTTTAAGTTTTAGTTTAATATTTATTGAATAGCGGTCCGCCCCAGCTTCGCACGGGTATAAATTATAGCCTATGTCACCCGGGGATAGTGTAGCTACCCAACAGTGAGAGAATTTTTCAAATCGGTTCAGTAGTTTCGGAGCCTATTCAATGCAAACAAACAAACAAACAAACAATCAAATCTTTCCTCTTTATAATATTACTAGTAGGCCGCCCCTGCTTCGCACGGGCGAAGCCGGGATATATAGCCTATGTCAACTGGGGATAGTGCAGCATCCCAACAGTGAAATAATTTTTCAAATCGGTTCAGTAGTTTCGGAGCCTATTCAATGCAAACAAACAAACAAACAAACAATCAAATCTTTCCTCTTTATAATATTAGTATAGATATAGATAGTATAGATTACAATAACTTTTTGGCTTAACCGCCGTCACGTGTAATTCCGTAACCCCGGCGTGGGTTCAAATCCTGTGCCCCTGGTACTTTCGGTGGAGAAAAACATCGTGGGGAACCAAGGTAGTATAGGGCATTTTTTATATTGCATGGTGGAGCACTAATCGGGCTAACTGCTTTCCATCGAATATACATTGCGAAAGCAGCTGTTTCATATAAAAATGATATTCACAACGTCCTTTTTATGCGATTTCAGGGTTGGTCTAATAGTAATTACTTTATCGTTTGTGTTTTTATGTGTATTATGTTTTTATGTTTTTGTTTTGTGTGTATTGGTAATATGGCGTTTGCAACGCCCATCTGCTGTTTGACGTGCGTGACGTCACCTGTCGCTTCCAACGGAAGACCAGCGCTGGTTATTTACAACCAGCTGTACGCTGAGTTGGCACCGGCTTGTGACAGAAACTATTTTCTTTTTATTGTGTTTAACTCGTAATGTCCTTGTATCTTTGTTTCTGTCATAAATAAATGTTTTTCTTTCTTTCTTTCTAAAAGTTGTTCATAATGATTTTTTTGATTTTTTTTGCGGCTTAGTACACCCTTTCCGCATCATCCTGAATATACACATGTTGCAGTGAGCAGAGCTTGCTTGGACATGGGACATCCATTACGCTGACATCCATGTCGCTGGTTACTCCACTAACCTAAATTGACTGGTCAATGCTTTAGTGTTAGCAAGGTCGGCCACCAACTATCTAACCACAGGAGAGTCGTAAACCGGGAGAAAAGCATCACAATGATGGGAACCTTGAAGCTTAAGGTCAAATAAGAGATGGCTCACTCAACGTTACGAATTCTTTGATCCTTTAGCTATCGAGTGGTCTAATTCAATGTTGGAAAGTATTTCTTGCCTCACACCTGCAAAATGTGGAATTCATGAGCTACCTTCCGCGTTGTTTCCGAGAAGCTACAACATGGTGTTCTTCATAAGGCGAGTTAATAGAGTTCTTGAGGGTCGGCAACGTAGTTGTGGTGCCTCTGGTGTTACAAGTATCCATAGGCGACAGTGACTGCTTACCATCAGGCAGGCCGTCTGCTTGTTTGCCACCTATGGCAATGAAAAAATATATGTAGCTGCAGCATCAAATGCAGTTTCCTCTGATTTTTTTATGAGTTTTTTTGAATTGCCAGCCACTGTTGAATCAATGACATTTTTTGCCCTATGCAACACACAAGCAGACGGACCGCCTGATGGTAAGCAGTCACCGTCGCCTATAGATACTTTTAACACCAGAAGCATCACAAATACGTTGCCGACCCTTTAGGACTTTATTAACTCGCCTTTTGAAGAACCCCATGTTGTAGCTTCTCGGAAACACCGCGGAAGGTAGCTCATTCCACATTTTGCACGTATTTTTTTTTAATGCCAGAGGTGGCAAACAAGCAGACGGGCTACCTGATGGTAAGCAGTCACCGTCGCCCATGGATACTTGTAACACCAGAGGCATCACAAATACGTTGCCGACCCTATTCACGTCAGGAGATGAAACTTACCCAGCTGTATGGAGCCCATGATCTGTGAGGACTGGATCTTCTTGTATGTGATCTCTCCGCCCTCCCCGACTCGCCGATGGCCGATTTTCCTGTCGGATTTGTGGACCTTGCTGACGGCTCCGAGCGGCCCCACGGCCGGCTGAAAAAAAACATAGGGCATAAAATAAAAAAACTATAGTCAGAGTAACCGGCTTAATCTTACGTGAGTAATTGCCGTGTAATATAAACTAGCTGACCTGACAGACGTTGTCCGGTCTTAGAACTGTCAAACACGCAAAGTTAAAATTGTAAATCTTATTTTTTTACACCTTGGGTTACATTATTGGAGTTTTAGTAAGGATCTCTATTTAAAAAAAATATATATAGCCTATGTTACCCGGGGATAGTGTAGCTTCCCAACAGTGAAAGAATTTTTCAAATCGCTTCAGTAGTTTTGGAGCCTATTCAATGCAAACAAACAAACAATCAAATATTTCCTCTTTATAATATTAGTATAGAAAAAATAAAAAATAAAAATACTTAGGGGATGCAAACAAACAAACTATTCTTTTACCGTATTTTTTTGTCAAAACGAAGAACGTACAAGCGTAAAACTTGGTACGATTATAGTACACACTCTAAACTTTAGACTGTGTACTATAATCATGAGTCTAAAGTTGGCCTTTTGGAAAAACTCAGAGTCACACAGCGGGCAATGGAGAGAGCTATGCTCGGAGTTTCTTTGCGCGATAGAATCCGAAACGTGGATATTCGCCAAAGAACCAGAGTCACCGACATAGCTGTTAAAATTTGCAAGTTGAAGTGGCAGTGGGCAGGCCACATCGCTCGAAGAACCGATAACCGATGGGGAAGAAAGGTTCTTGAGTGGAGACCGGACTCATCGAACCGGAAGACGCAGCGTAGGTAGGCCTCCCACTAGATGGACCGACGACATAGTGAGAGTCGTTGGCATCCAGTAGATGGAAAAGGCAGGCTGTCGTTCAGTGTGGAGGTTAAAGGAGGAGGTCTATGTTTAGCAGTGGACGTCTTCTGGCTGATGATGATGATAAATAAAATCAAAAAATATTACATAGGGGGTTCCAAACAAACGATTCCTTTAACGTATTTTTTGGTCAAAACGATAATACGTACAAGCGTCAAACTTGGCATGATTATAGTACACACTCTAACGTAAATCAACAAATAATAAGTCAATCGCGCGCTAAAGACTTCGAAAGGAACAACTTTTTGGGTGCGGAATCCTAGGTGCTCGAATCCGACTCGCACTTGGCCAGGTTTTATTTTAAAAATCAAATAAAGCAATAACTTTGCAATTCGGTTATAGATGATAAGAGTTCTGAGATAACACACATAAAAAAGACGACCAAATTGAGAACCCCCTCCTTTTTTTAGTCGGATAAAATGTACTTACCTACCTGTATAGATATTTTAGTGGCTTCAAATAACACATTATTACCACAAAAAGGATTCCAATAAAAAAAAACGTTTTAGAAGAAATAATAAAGGATCAGAGGTGATTTTTACACTGGATTAAGTATAGATAATAAATGAACATATGTGATTTTTACACTGGATTAAGTATAGAAGAAATAATAAAGGAACATTGGTGATTTTTACACTGGATTAAGTATAGATAATAAAGGAACATATGTGATTTTTACACTGGATTAAGTATAGAAGAAATAATAAAGGAACATTGGTGATTTTTACACTGGATTAAGTACAGAAGAAATAATAAAGGAACAGAGGTGATTTTTACACTGGATTAAGTATAGAAGAAATAATAAAGGAACATTGGTGATTTTTACACTGGATTAAGTATATAAACTAAAAATCCAGCAAACATAAGCTTTATAATTGAGACCGCTAACTGACTGACACTAGTTGTAAATTGAATATGTGTATTTTTAATTTTTAACTGGCTTCCTTCCTTCTTAATGTAGGTATAATGTCCGGCCTAGTGCCTGTTTTACGGCCTCTTTAGACAACGCTATAATAGATTACACACAGCAGTGGTACTAAACCGTTAAACCGAATGGTCATCATCATCATCAACTGCTGAACATAAGCCTCCCGCTTTAACTTCAACACTGAACGACAGCATGCCACCTGCATCCACTCGATGCCCGCCACTCTCACGATTTCGTCGGTCCATCTAGTGGGAGCCAAAACGGGTAAATCAAGCCGGAAAAGAAACTTTCAGAAAAAGGTTAAAAGTAATTTTCAGAAAAACTGCAATTCACATTAACCGGCCGAATAAAAAACGAACAAATTGTCTGCGTTTGATGCTAAGTACGTGACATTTGACGAGCTATGGAGAGGGCTATGCTCGGGGTTTCTCTACGAGATCGAATCCGAAATGAGGAGATCCGTAGACGAACGAAAGTCACCGACATAGCCCACCGGATTAGCAAGTTGAAGTGGCAGTGGGCAGGGCACATATCACGCAGAACAGATGGCCGATGGGGCCGAAAGGTTCTGGAATGGAGACCACGGACTGGTAAGCGCAGCGTAGGACGTCCACCCACAAGATGGACAGACGACCTAAAAGAGACCGCAGGGAAACGCTGGATGTAGGCCGCTTCCAACCGGCCCTTTTGGAGATCCATGGGGGAGGCCTATGTCCAGCAGTGGACGTCCTATGGCTGAAATGATGATGATGACGTGACATTTGTATTGTTTATAGCATAATCTGAATACGCCTTTAAACATTGTTTTAACAAAACAGTAGGCATTTCTGATATTAGTAATGTGACTCAGAAATGAATAAAATTAGATATGTAGTACATATCAGCGACAGAAACATTTATCGCCAAAAGTGAATATGTGAACCGAGGCGAAGCCGAGGCCAGCACTTTTTTAAATTGGTTATTAAGATTACTGAATTTCTATGGGACCAATCAGTAAATTTATATATCCATTAGCTGCCTGAGTGGGTGTTCTCCGGTAGTTACAATCTGGGTGTCTTCAAGTCGAGAGTGAATAGGTTTCTTCTAGGCAAGCGTGCTCCATCGTAGGCCGCATCATCGCTTAACATCAGGCGAGTTGGCGGCCAAGCGCAAGACTATTTATAACTTTACAGTTTATAATTATTTGTATTTTCTTTGTGACATTTATTACTTGACATTTTAATTTTAATTTTAATCCTGACAAAACTTTGACTGTTAATTTTATTTTTATTTCTTCGTTTTTATCTCATTTATGTGTATGTTTAATTAATTTTACTGCAATTATTTTATCGCTCAATATTATTCCATGCTGTCTTCACCTGTAATTATTGTGACATTTAGTTAAATTTTTATTTCTGTTTAAAGTTTTGATAAATTATATTGATGTACACAGTGTAGGTGGACTTAAATAAATAAAATAAGTAATTTAAAAAAAAAAAAAATTGTTGATATAATTAGGCGCAATAAAAAAATACCGAATTGGTTTATAAAGGAAGGAATTCAGAGGTAACACAATAAAAAACAGTCGTGAAGTCTCCTTTTTGAAGTCGGTTAAAACTTGGCAAAAATCATTCCAACAATACAATTCGAACAAATAAAGTGGTGACCATAAAATTTCGTCTCGCCTTCCAGTCGCCTACCGAGTAATGTATCAAGAGCTTATTTACCATACTTATAGGGCGCAATCCTGGCTTCAAGCCAAACTGTCCGCTTATAGGCTGCCGACGGCATAGCTACATCTTCAGTTCATTTCATCAAGGTGCTCCCCACCCTTGTCCTGATAGCAATTATACTAGGTGTCTAGTAAATCGGTTCCTTCTAGGCAAGCGTGCTCCAACGTAGACCGCATCATCGCTTAACATCAGGCGTGATGGTGGTCAAACGCAAGCCTATTATTTATTTTAAAAAAAACTGCAGGATCAGTGCTCGAAATGGACCGGAACGCGACGGTTCGTGAAATCACCGTTCGGTTTCTTAAAAGTTTTCCTCATATCGTTCTGCGGCCTTATTATAGAAGTTTGATCGTGATCGAGATTGCATGCCGTCCCGTTCGCATCTACTTACTCGCACTACGTGCGTAAGTGAGATGGCACGCGATCGCAATCACGATCCGAATCATCCATGATAAGGCATCTGGTTCGGCAAAAAACCTAGACAGGTACCAAACCTTTAGTTTGTTCGGAAATACTCGGAAAAAGGGGGAAATGCAGCCTATATACGTCACTCTGGACGTAAAGACACCTCACTCGTCAAAATCGGTCAAGCCGTTTAGGCCGCAGGAGGTACTACAGGAACCCAGAAACGTACTTACATGCTCACATACAACCCAAAACATTACCCTCCTTCTTGGGCAGTCGGTTAAAAGTTCGCAAGGTTTGTAGCGAAATGCGTTCCGGTTCGTCATCATCATCATCAGCCATAAGACGTCCACTGCTGAACATAGGCCTCCCCCTTTAACCTCCACACTGAACGACAGCCTGCCTTTTGCATCCACTGGATGCCAGCGACTCTCACTATGTCGTCGGTCCATCTAGTGGGAGGCCTCCCTACGCTGCGTCTTCCGGTTAGTGAGTAAGTCCAATTCGACCACAATACAATACAATACAATTCTTTATTAATAACTCCATAGTTACAAGTCAAATTTCTCCAGTAGGTACACTTTCTACATCGATGTATATAAACTTATATAAACAGTATATGTTAATAATATTATTATGTGTACATAATTCAAATTAAATAATCTTATTCAATTAAAAATATTATGAGCAAAAATGTATTACAATATATTATGTCAGTATTTCATATGTCAAATTAATCTTAATATATATAAATCTCGTGTCACAATGTTTGTCCTCAATGGACTCCTAAACCACTTAACCGATTATAATAAAATTCGCACACCATGTGCAGTTCGATCCAACTTGAGAGATAGGATAGTTTAAATAATTATATAACTAGCGACCCGCCCCGGCTTCGCACGTAAATTACACCCGTGCGAAGCCGGGCGGGCGGGTCGCTAGTTCATTAATAATTATTTATTAACGCAGCTGTTTAGGTACCGCACTTTGATGCCATACCCAATCAGGGTTATTATGTGAAACCAATCTTAAGGCAGTTATGGTCATTCTAGTTTTAGCTTCATCATCATTTCAGCCGTTGGACGTCCACTACTGGACATAGGCCTCCCCCATCGATCTCCAAAATGGATCTTGAAAGCGGCCTGCATCCAGCGTTTCCATGCCGTCTTTTAGGTCGTCTGTCCATCTTGTGCGTGGACGTCCTACGCTGCGCTTACCGGTCCGTGGTCTCCACTCGAGAAACTTTCGCCCCATCGGCCATCTGTTCTGCGTGATATGTGCCCTGCCTACTGCCACTTCAACTTGCTAATCTGGTGGGCTATGTTGGTAACTTTCGTTCGTCTACGGATGTCCTCATTTCTGATTCGATCTCGTAGAGGAACCCCGAGCATAGCTCTCTCCATAGCTCGTTGTGCGACATATGCATGCAGATGTATTACCCCCGGTTTCTGAAAGGCTGGTCCACACTAAAATTAACTAACACGTTGTCAAATCTCATGTCAACTGAAAATGCTGAAATGATGATGATGATGCATATGTCGCAATAAACATATTATTGAGTATTGATAATCAAAATATCAAAATATCCGAAACGTGGATATTCGCCAAAGGACCAGAGTCACCGACATAGCTGTTAAAATTTGCAAGTTGAAGTGGCAACGGGCAGGCCACATCGCTCGAAGAACCGATAACCGATGGGGAAGAAAGGTTCTTGAGTGGAGACCACGAACCGGAAGACGCAGCGTAGGGAGGCCTCCCACTAGATGGACCGACGACATTGTGAGAGTCGCGGGCATCCAGTGGATGCAAAAGGCAGGCTGTCGTTCAGTGTGCAGGTTAAAGGGGGAGGCCTATGTTCAGCAGTGGACGTCTTCTGGCTGATGATGATGATGATAAACAAAATAAATTACATAGGGGGTCCCACACAAACGATTCTTTTAACGATGATGATGATGATGATCACAATCTGTCAAAAAGCGAATAACCAGCGGACAGAGTATAGGCAGGTTGGTGTCAAAGTACACATCTATAAATAAGTAGTAGACGCCCACTACGATGTCATTAGGTGTCTATATTCGGGCAGGTCGTTGCCCGTCGTTCATGGGCGACAAAACGGCGTGATTTGCGGAAACATGGTCAAACAATGACCTATAACCTTATTAAGGCGAGGTAATCCCACAATGGGGAAGAAAGGTTCTGGAGTGGAGACCACGAACCGGAAGACGCAGCGTAGGTAGGCCTCTCACTAGATGGACCGACGACATTGTGAGAGTCGCGGGCATCCAGTGATGCAAAAGGCAGGCTGTCGTTCAGTGTGGAGGTTAAAAGGGGAGGCCTATGTTCAGCAGTGGACGTCTTCTGGCTGATGATGATGATGATGAATCCCACTTTTATCCCAGAAATCGCTTAAGGCGATAAGGCCGCCCATTATACTGCCGTATATTTGTTTTTTATGTTAGTTTAAGTTTCATTTGTATTTTCGGTGTGTAATAAAGAAATATTGTATTGTATTGTAAGCAACGCTTATTACTACAGATGACCATAATCCTTGGTTTATTGTGTTAAAGTCGCATTTAGCGGAGCAAAATCATGGCGCTTACACACAGTCGTGCGTTTCGTTACTTCTATTTTTGCGGTTTTTCTCATATCTTTCGAAAAGTATAGCTGTAATGTAAATTGTACCTCACCGGTTTCCTTCATAATTATTAAATCTATATATCAAGATATCGCAGACACAATTTAATAAATAGGTAATTGAATGAATCCAGAAAAAAGGGATAACAGCGCAAATCAGTGCAACTTTGATTTAAAAAAAAACTATCGAGTGAAATGTGCTTAATCGTGTTTCGGTCTCATGGGTTTCCTAGATAAAACATTCAATTTTGTTATGAACCATTTTTATAATTTAAAGCTAACCATGGAGGTATGTACACTTAATCTAGAATTACTATAATTGCTAAAAGTCGGAAAAGAGCGTCTTAACATCGAGATACAATTCCTATAGAGTCACAATCTCTCAGTAAAAAAACGTCCGAGCGTCATTGTACATACATTGTATCAATTATAATATACTTCACAATGCCACATTTAGCCCATTAAAATTTAGATACAATTCCTATAGAGTCACAATCCCTCAGTGAAAACAGTCAAAAAACGTCCGAGCGTCATTGTACATACATTGTATCAATTATAATATACTTCACAATGCTACATTTACTCCAATTTAGATGTTATGCCAAAAAAAAATTGTCTAATTCCTAAATTTCGACTTCGGTGTACGATACCGCAAAATTCGTTATCAAACCGATCATCATCATCATCATCGGCCAGAAGACGTCCACTGCTGAACATAGGCCTCCCCCTTTAACCTCCACACTGAACGACAGCCTGCCTTTTGCATCCACTGGGTGCCCGCGACTCTCACAATGGTATATCAAAGGTAGGTATATCAAACCGATATACCTACCTAATTGATAACAAATTTCAAGTTACGCAATCAAGTCTCCGAGATTTGAGGCGAAAGTCCTTTGCGGATTCCTTATCAGATAGGCTAATGTACGTTATATTCTGAGGTACTGCGAACATTGATAAGAGTGTTTGTAAACAGTAATAGAGAGAAGAATGTTATCTAAAGTTTTGGCGCCAGCACGAAAACATGTGTGCCTCGGATCTGCAATGATCTAATTCCGTTTTTAGGGTTTCCCTACCTTAAAAGGAAAAAACGGAACCCTTATAGGATCACTTCGTTGTCCGTCTGTCAAGACCCTTTTTTTCAAGAACGCGTAAAGGTATCAAGTTGAAATTTATATTAAACACTTGGGTCTACGGTTTCTTTCGGCTGTAAACAAATAAAAGTTGTTAGTCAATGCAATCAAAAGATATGAACGTTTATGTCGCATATTTTGCGATTTCACAGGGAAACCTATAGGGTACTTCCCGTTGACCTAGAATCATGAAATTTGGCAAAAAGTAAGTTCACATAGCACATATATAGGAATAAATCTGAAAGTTACAAATTTGAAGTTATATCATTTAAAAATAATTATTTTGCTATTACAAACTTACATTTTGTAGTTGGAATGTATAGAAGAACCTTATAGTCAACTACAAAGTTAAGTTTGTCCTTCAATATTTCAACTTCAGGTTTTTTTTTGGACTCGTAATTGTCCGGTTTTTTTAATGCCCTAGGTGGCAAACAAGCAGACGGGCTGCCTGATGGTAAGAAGTCACCGTCGCCTATAAATACTTGTAACACCAGAGGCGTCACAAATACGTTGCCGACTATTTAGGACTCGATTAACTCTAGCCCTGGCGCAGGGGCAATAGAATACGGCACCGATACCCCCTGCCTGTAGTAAGAGGCTACTAAAACCACCACCGGGCTCGAGATGGTCAAAGTTGGGGCTCTGACCATCCACTGCGTGCCCAGGGAGAGAATGACAACGTTGTGTTACCAACGTTGTCGTGTCAACACGGTTGTGTCGGGAGGAGCCGTAGCGCAGTGCCGAGGGCTCCGGTGCGTTCCTCTGGAGATCTCGGAGCCCTCTTGTCAAGCACTTAGGCTGGGTCACCGGGGGGGGATTTAGTGGGTATAATCCCACATAACCTGGCTGCACCCCAATACAGCCGGGTATCCTAGGAAGATGTCGCTCTCGAAAAAAAAGGACTCGATTAACTCGCCTTTTGAAGAACCCCGCGAGGTTTCCGAGAAGCTACAACATGCATGGAAACCTCGCGGAAGGTAGCTCATTCCATATTTTGCAGGTGTGAGGCAAGAAGGATCGTGTGATTCGCACAGTGTGCGATTTCTACTGATCTATGATGTGTGGATGAGCCTTCAGGCGGTGGCGGCTAGTGCGATGGTAAAACCGCGACGCCGGCATCAGATCAAACAGTTCTTCAGAACAGTCCCCGTTGTAAATGCGACAAAAGATACAAAGAGAGCCAACGTCTCTGCGCATGCTGAGCGGCTCTAGGTGTTCAGTGAGCTTGGGATCTGTCGAATTCTGACAGGAATCTTCTCTTCTCTACATAGTATAAATTAAAGTCGCTTTACGCGTCTGTCTGTATGGCCGCTAACTCCTAAACCACGCAACGGATTTTGATGCGGTTTTCACCATCAGTTAGATAATTTTTCACGGAAGGTTTGTATATAATAACTAGCGACCCGCCCCGGCTTCGCACGTAAATTACACCCGTGCGAAGCCGGGCGGGCGGGTCGCTAGTTTGTAATAAATTAACATTAACATGCCTATTTTCGAGATTTCGTAATGAGTCACTGAGTGAGTAATATATAGCTGTTATTATATAGATTATAATCCTTGAATTAATTTCCTCGTTTTTTCACTTGAGCAAATATTGGAATTTTGAGAAATGCCGCCTAAGCCTTATAAATAGATACCTACTTTTAAACAAGTAGCAATATAGAGTGTGACGTTTAAATCTCTATACACAGTTACTGGTAACAGTTAGCATGCTCTTAGAGGTGGCCTCAGTACATCAAAAGAGAAAAAAATTGTTTTTTTTAAGATTTTTCCATACAAGAAAATCATATTCATCATCATTTCAGCCATAGGACGTCCACTGCTGAACATAGGCCTCCCCCATCGATCTCCAAATGGGCCGGTTGGAAGCGGCCTGCATCCAGCGTTTCCCTGCGGTCTCTTTTAGATCGTCTGTCCATCTTGTATGGACGTCCTACGCTGCGCTTACCGGTCCGTGGTCTCCATTCGAGAACCTTTCGGCCCCATCGGCCACCTGTTCTGCGTGATATGTGCCCTGCCCACTGCCACTTAAACTTGCTAATCCGGTGGGCTGTCGGTAACTTTTCCTTCGTCTACGGATCTCCTCATTTCTGATTCGATCTCGTAGAGAAACCCCGAGCATAGCCCTCTCCATAGCTCGTTGTGCGACTTTGAGCTTTGACCCTAAACATGAGTTTTTTTTTTCACTTAATGATTTAGTATTTAGGTATACTTAGTGTGGTCAGAAACCACAATTATTTGGCAGAAAAATTATAAATATACATAATAAATATTCGGGGCATTTTTTGCATACAGAATTAGGAAGATTTAGGTATCTTTAAATACTATTGGTGATTAGTCAACGAAAATTCTCAAGCCCGCAGCTGATATGACGAACCCACACAGAATGCTTAAAAACGTCTGGACTACAGAATAAAATGGAAGAGATGGACAACTATATGACTAAATTGCTAGTCTATCGGTTTTTTATCGAATGCATTCGGAGTGTGCATCGGATCTGCATGATCTAATTCTCTCCTACCCATTTTTCTACCGGACTGCCACAGCGGGCACGAAAAATCGTCACCACTTTATAGTTGATATTATGAAAACCCATACGAAGACCTTTGATTCCACTTTTATTGTGCGAACTGCTAGTCTGTGGAATGCGCTGCCTGAATGGGTGTTCCCCGATGGTTACAATCTGGGGGTGTCTTCAAATTACGAGTGAATCGGTTTCTTCTAAGCAAGCGTGCTCCAACGTAGACCGCATCATCTCTTAACATCAGCCGAGTTGGCGGTCAAACTCAAGCCTATTATTAGAAGCCTAGATAATATTTTTATTGTAATGTTTTGTGGTATTTTATTATGTTCACGTTATTTATATTTTATCTTAATTTTTAAGTTTTTTACATTAAATAAATAATAAAAAAATTACATAAAAAAAACTTAAAAACTAGGGTGCCGCCGGCAGCGGGGCAGGGCCCAAGCTACCGGTGGTTAGGGCTGCAGAGTGAGGAACCTCCTGACTATGCGAGCCGTGTCAAGGATTACCGCCTTCTGCATCTGACCCTTGACCCAACCGTCTAGCGAGAGCCTCTTAAGGTGTTGGTCGAGGCTCTTCGCTATAAGACCGTTCAACGAAACGACTATCGGGACAATGATCGTCGAGTCAACATCCCACATGGCGGTAATCTCATGAGCCAAGTCAAGGTACTTGCTGAGTTTGTCCTTCTCGGCCTTCACGAGGTTCTCGTCATGCGGGATGGTGATGTCGACGAGCACTGCCCGGCGCTGGGACCGGTCGACCAACACGATATCAGGCTTATTGGCGACAATAGTCCTGTCCGTGATGATAGAACGGTCCCAGTAGAGCAAAGCACGACCATTCTCGAGAACTGGTGCTGGTGCGTACTTATAGTACGGCACCTCAGACTCCACAAGGCCGTATCGAAGGGCAAGTTGCTGGTGGATGATCCTGGCCACCTGGTTGTGCCTGTGCAAGTACTCGCCGTTAGCAAGATGCGAACAACCGGAAATGATATGTCGGAGAGACTCTCCAGGACGGTGGCATGCCCGACAGATGTCGACCGTACCGTCCTTCATGATATATTTCCGGTAGTTGTTCGTCTTGATAACTTCGTCCGCAATCGCACAGGCAAAACCCTCGGTTTCCCCAAAGAGGTCACCGAAACGTAACCAGTTCACCGACGCTAGCAGGTCCACATCGGGCCCTGTTAGAGCCCGATAGAACCGCCCGTCCAGCTCCTTGCCCTTCCATTATTATGTTTATTATTATATTATTTATTGTGTTATTTAGAATTATAGGATTGTATTGTATTGTAGATATAAAAAAACAAGTTTGCGTTTTTCTGCCTCATCAGTTTAGTTCACCGTTACGCCACAACGCTTCTCTTTTTGCACATACATACTCTATTTCTGTATATTCTGTTTGATTGTAAACATGAATGTGACTAAAACAACGAGATAGTGCTCATAATGGGATGCGGTGAGGTCACTTGCATTCTGACAGATAAAGTTAGCAATAAACTGATTTATTCATGAAGCTATTAAATAAATAAATAAATATTCGGGACATTTTTGCACAACAGTCATCTGTTGGTCCTGCCTTCTGAGCTTGGCGGCGTGGGTTCGATTCCCACCTAGGACAAACATACATGTGATGAACATTTGTGTTTGTTCTATATCTAGTTGTTAATATATATTTCAAACTATATATGTATGTATATCAGTCTCTGGCAGCCATATCACAAGCTTTGCTTAGTCCCATACTAAGCAAATACATAATTAAATAGATATTAACAACCAGATATAGAACAAACACAAATGTTCATCACATAAATGTTTGTCCTAGGTGGGAATCGAACCCACGCCCCCAAGCTCAGAAGGCAGGTTCACTACCAACTGGACCAACGGGCTATTAATAATAATACTATTTATTTACACCTAAAAACAAGTTCATTGTTTTGTTGTTTTTAGGGTTCCGTACCCAAAGGGCAAAAACGGGACCACATTACTATAAGACTACGAAGTCTGTCTGTCTGTCCTACCTATTAACGGCTGTATCTTTCGAACCGTAATAGATAGCCAGTTGAATATTTCACAGAATATGTAACGTTACGGCGGATTAAGTAAGTCATCATCATCATCATTTCAGCCATAGGACGTCCACTGCTGGACATAGACCTCCCCCATCGATCTCCAAAAAGGCCGGTTGGAAGCGGCCTGCATCCAGCGTTTCCCTGCGGTCTCTTTTAGGTCGTCTGTCCATCTTGTGGGTGGACGCCCTACGCTGCGCTTACCAGTCCGTGGTCTCCATTCCAGAACCTTTCAGCCCCATCGGCCATCTGTTCTGCGTGATATGTGCCCTGCCCACTGCCACTTCAACTTTAAGTAAGTAAGAAGTAATAAAAAACTCAAAAAGTAAAAATCCCCATACAACAAACGTATTTTTATATTATATCTAATGTAAAAACTGCATGATTATAGTACACACTCTTCAGCCGTTCGCGAATTAAGAGGACAAAAAGAGATTGAAATTTTATATAAAAGTCCAGGGGCCTTATGGTTACTTGTTTTAAGCGATTCTGTTGTGAATTCGAAAAGTTGCGCGACCGCAAACCGTATCACGACGCGTTGAGGTTCACGTTCGCGTGACTTTTTCACACTTAAGGGTCCTGTATACCCTCTGCAGCTCTCTCGCTCGCACATTTTCACATTATTGAAGATATAAAATCAATGAGTGTGAATTTCCAAAAAGTAACAAAATCATGTCACGGTGTCTATCGTAACATTACAAACAAATAAATTGTCAATTTGATATATTTTAATTTGACACAGTAAAATGGTAACAAGTGATTTTTATTTCTCGTGTCATTTTATTCCGTCAAATTACAAGATATCGAAGCAAACATTTCATTGTTTGTAATGTTACGATAGACACCATGACATGATTTTGTTACTTTTTGGAAATTCACACTCATTGATTTTATATCTTCAATAATGTGAAAATGTGCGAGCGAGAGAGCTGCAGAGGGTATACAGGACCCTTAAACACCTCTTGTGTATGCGTTTATGAATGTTTGTTTGAATTACTCGTGTTTTATGCAAATATATTATCTATCTATGCGTGAAATCTATCGCTATGACTTCCGCAACTAGACTCCTGACCCTTAGTACAAGTTTTGATAGTATTCGAAAACTTTATTAGTTTTCGTATTGTTCCATACATTGCTGGGCTAAAAGGTATTCGAAAACTTTTTTCGTATTAGAGTGAAGCAATCTATACCGCCGCCTACTACCGATTTTAGTTCATCCACGTTTCCGATAGAGGCGCTTTACTAAAATGTATGGAACAATACGTAAAAGAAAAAAGTTTTCGTAAACTATCAAATCTGGGACTAAGCTTACTGGCTGGTAAAGCAAACAATGGCATCGATTCTGATGCACTCTAAACTAAACTAAAATTGACAGCTCTAAACTTGTTGCCATCCTTCTCTCACGTATTAAAATGAAAAGAGATGCAGACAATTTTAGTCCTGTCAGATTGGGTTAGTTTAGTGAGTGGGTATGACAGAATAGGCCCCAATGTTTCTCTTGCCACTTAAAGGACAGAAGTTTCTAAACAATGAAAACAATTTGCTCAGGTAAAGATTTTTTGCACCACATCTCACCTATTTTTAGTGTATGTACCATTTGTGTAGTTTTTATAAGACCATTCATGATTTACTTGTGGAAAATACCACGGTATTAAACATTAAAATAAAATAAATAAAATAAAAATATCTGGGACATTTTTGCACACACGGTCATCTGACCCCAAACTAAGCAAAGCTTGTGATATGGCTGCCAGAAACTGATATACGTACATATATATTTTTAAATATATACTTAAATAGATATTAACACCCAGACATAGAACAAACACAAATGTTCATCACACAAATGTTTGTCCTAGATGGGAATCGAACCCACGCCCCCAAGCACAGAAGATAGGTTCCCTACCAACTGAGCCACCGGGGCAGTCAGACATTTGTTTTAGTTTAGAGGCTGGTTTCCGTGACAGCTTGCCATTCATCTTTGATGCATGATTTTTGTAATGTCCCGAATATTTATTTATTTTTTAATGACATTGTTTGGTTGGGTTTTGGTGGACAGGTTATTAGTTAATGTGGTTGGTTTTTAGGGTTCCGTACCCAAAGGGTAAAAACGTGACCCCATTACTAAGCCTACAATACCTGTCTGGCCGTCCGTCTGTCTGTCCTACCTTTAAACGGCTGTATCTTTCGAACCGTAATAGATAGACAGTTGAAATTTTCACAGAATATGTAACGTTACGGCGGATTAACTAACAAATAATAAAAAAGTCAAAAAGTAAAAACTATTACAAAAACGAATACAAAAATAACTTTGGTTGTATGGGGGGGGGTCCCCATACAACAAACGTATTTTTGTATTAGTTCTAATGTAAAAACGATAATACGTACAAGCGTCAAACTTGGCATGATTGTAGTACACACTCTTTAGAGTTTTTTATACTTTAGTCTAACACCGAATATAAAAAATGGCCAAGTGCGTGTCAGGTGACAAATTTATGTTCATTACCAAGTTATTATACTCGAGCGCCTGTAGCAAACTGCGTAGCAAATTACTCCGACGATTGGAAGGCGTTCTAATAACTGGAAATTCGGTTATTTGGACAACCTTATTGTATTTTGTGGTGGTACGGAACCCAGTGCACGAGCCCGACTCGCACTTGGCCGGTTTATTAATTTTAGAAGTGCAAACTTCTTTAGGCGCGTTAGGCGCTTTTTGTGATGGGGCAAAGCACTGAACTCGCGTGACCGTCACGCGCAGATAGCCGCCCGGGTAAAGTCGGCTCGAGTCGACTATCGGAGCGAGAGAGATATAATCAACCTTGATGAAGTTTTCACTTCTGTCATGTGGCCTTAAGCCACAGAAAAGAGAAGTAAATAGAACGGAAATGAGAAGGAAAATCTGTCGCCAGGTATTATGACAGAATCTTGCTTGAACATTCTCATGTATGTCAACGCATCGAACTCTGCATCCAAAGAACTTGGACCTTACCTTTTTGGGTTACGTCTCAAAGTTCTTTGTCCGCATCACAGCTGCCAACTGATTTCAAATAACTGACGTTTCGTTAATATGGGTGCAACTGGCTACAAAAAAAATCTTACAAAAATGCCTTGACAGCCGTTCTAATTTAAACAATTATTTTTTTCTTTTCTGTGCCTTAAGCACACACTTTTTTTGTATTGTAATATCATTTATATCGCGACTCTCACGATGTCGTCGGTGCAACTAGTGGGAGGCCTTTTTGACTTTATTATTATTTCTTCGTTAACAGGTATATATAATCTGTAAAAACTTCAACTGGCTATCTATTAAAATATAATTTTTATATAAGTTTATAAACGACGTTTATATACGTCGTTATAGAGAGTGTACTGGAGAAGTTTATTAAGGAGTTATTAATAAAGAATTGTATTGTATTACGGTTTGAAAGATATAGCCTTTAAGGTTTTAAAAGGTAGGATAGACTGACAGACTGCATAGACTTAGGCTTACTAATAGTGTAGCGTTTGTTTACACTACAGTAGAATCTGGATATAACGACCTTCAAGGGACTGGCGATACTATGTCGTACTAACTGGATGACGCACAAAACGGCAGGATTATTTCTTGAGTACATTTATTATGAAACCTAATTTGAGTAAACAATGTCGTCGCTAAAATAGGTTAGTCGTTATAAGCGAAGTCGTTATATATGAATTCTACTGTATTTGGGTATGGAGCCCTAAAACTTGCAAAAATTGCTTTAACATTTGCAATGTTTGAGTCTCCGACCTTCGCTTTGCTCTGTCAATAATTTTATTATTGTGGTTTTACTAATAGGTTAGTTACTCAAAGATTAATTAATTGATTGATTGCCCATTTAAATTTAATTGATTAAACCACAAAATTATTTGTCAGACAATTAAATGTATTTTTGCACAGAAAGATGCAGAGATAATAATAATTTTGTTTCTTGCTAAGCAATATGGTTAGCACTTTCTTTTACTTAATTATTTACACAGTTAACTAAATGCTAGACCAGATAATGCCCGAGTTTAGTTTTATAACCCCCAACCATCGAGATACTATAAATATAGTTACAGTTGTGCCAAAAAAAATCCGAACATACAAATTGCGCCGACTTTTTGGTTAGTTACAAGGTAAACGCGATCGGACTACAACGCCGCGCGATGCCAGAGCTACGATGACATAGCGGACAACTAACTTTGAACACTATGAAAGCGACATAACGTCTACATTGCGCAGACTTGTTGTTTAGTTACAAGGTAACCGCGCTCCGAGTACAACGCCGCGCGATGCCAGAGCTACGATGACATAGCGGACAACTAACGTTGAACACTATGCAAGCGACATAACGTCTACATTGCGCAGACTTGTTGTTTAGTTACAAGGTAACCGCGCTCCGAGTACAACGCCGCGCGATGCCAGAGCTACGATGACATAGCGGACAACTAACGTTGAACACTATGCAAGCGACATAACGTCTACATTGCGCAGACTTGTTGTTTAGTTACAAGGTAACCGCGCTCCGAGTACAACGCCGCGCGATGCCAGAGCTACGATGACATAGCGGACAACTAACGTTGAACACTATGCAAGCGACATAACGTCTACATTGCGCAGACTTGTTGTTTAGTTACAAGGTAACCGCGCTCCGAGTACAACGCCGCGCGATGCCAGAGCTACGATGACATAGCGGACAACTAACGTTGAACACTATGCAAGCGACATAACGTCTACATTGCACAGACTTGTTGTTTAGTTACAAGGTAACCGCGCTCCGAGTACAACGCCGCACGATGCCAGAGCTACGATGACATAGCGGACAACTAACGTTGAACACTATGCAAGACATAACGTCTAAATTGGAGTAAATGTAGCATTGTGAAGTATATCATTGATACAATGTACAATGACGTTTTTTTGACTGTTTTCACTGAGGGATTATGACTCTATAGGAATTGTATCTCGATACCCCAACACAAAGAGAGGAGTGTGTGAGAGAGAAACTAACAAACTACTCAAGTTAACTAGGTCAGACCCCCGTCTGATGATAGGTACCATCACAGGTCACTGTGAGCTAAACTATCACTTGTACAGGTCGTGACTTCTTGAAGAAACTCAATAAGTCTCCAATACCACAACATCTGGCGAAATAGGGGTAGAAGATTTTAGTTAACGACCCAAAGCCAATCTTCGTTATTTTAGGGAGCTTGGCTGGTTTGTGTAGACTGGTGGACAAATGCACAATACACCCCAAGCAGGAGTCAGTGCAAAGAATGTAAGGGGACCAGATGCCTTATTATAGATATCTTATCGTGATTCGGATTGTGATAGTGATTGCGTGCCATCTCACTCACGCACGTGGTGCGAGTAAGTAGATGCGAACGGGACGGCATGCAATCTCGATCACAATCAAACTTCTATAATAAGGCCGCAGTTGTGATGCGGCAGCACTGCTGAGTGCAGCCAAGTTCAGAATCGTAGGCTTAGTAATAAAGAAAAAAAGATAAATATTGATTTATATTGATCACAAACAAAAGATACATAGACATTACGAGTAAATAGTGATAAGTTAATAGGGTTTCGTTAACACCCTTTGGGTACGAAACCCTAAAATGCATTGAATGGATAAATACGTCTGTTTGCATTTTGTTTGTTTTAAACTGTGGAGCGTATGACCTTGTTGTTAATTGTAAAAGTTGTGATTTTAACAATGATTTTCCCTATAGATTAGCATCTAAATTCTGAGCTATACAGATGTATTTTTTGCAATATTAAACTAGGATTTTCAGTGATAAGTTATTTGATTTGACAGCGTCACATGGCAACTACTAAACCACTTTGGAATATGTTTCCATCATTGAGAAACCTGACTCAGGTACTGTTAGATATGAACCTGAAGTTTTAAATTGAATAACTGTGAATATAAAGTAGAGGTAACTCATAACTGGAAAGAATAACAGTGTAAACATGATACTCACATCGTAAGGTACATTTTTTTCTGCGATGGAACTTTTGTCACGATCTGTAAGGAAAATGGGACGACTTTTAGAGAGCGTAACACTTATGGTATGTCGGGTTACACAATGAGATTAACACAAAGGAATGTTATTATTAGATTTGCTGGTGCCGTACCATCGTCATCCGAGCCTGAGGGCCCACCGCCAGCGTCCAATTTCTTTCCACTTTCCATAACTTCTATACGATCCGTATCCCCCGATGCCATTTTAGTCAGAAATCACATCACTCGATTTAAAGTCTTATGATTGTATGTTTGCACATTAACGCTTCTCATATCTCGCATCACACTAACATTGCAAACACAATGATTCACTGTAATTTAATTAGATGAAATCAATTAGTTTACGCGAAATATTCTCGTCCGATGCATCCGTCTGACACGACCACTCATAGTAGACTGGGTTGCTAGCGTATAAAATTAAATAATGTCACTCCATAGAGTATAGAACAAAGTGGGAGGACCATAAGAGTGCAAGAAGGATAGTGAAAGAAACCGGTAAAGTCCGAAATCGATCGATTTTTATTTTGATCGATTAAGTTTCAACAGTTTTAATATATTTAATAATACCTATCTTCGTGCTTTTTCAAAGATTATTTTTTAAATATACAAAAAGTAAACCATGATTTGTGTAGATTTTATCTCAATACATAAAGATTAGTAAAAAAACATCGCATTTTTAACATTTGACGGAATGAGCGAATCACATCACTTCAATCAAACAAACGCCATGTTTATTTCTTTTCCGTCATTGCTCTGCCGCGGTAAGAATTTTTTGTAGGTTATTTCTTTAGTGGCGTCTATGTGTTTTCTATTGAAATTACTGCTGTTTCAACGTGAATACGCGGTTACCCTTCATTTAAAGTGTAAAACGTTTACCTTTTTTTTAATTTTAGCGCAAGCGACTTGACGTGAATGGTAAAAATTGCCTCTCTTCAAGAATACATTATCGCTACCGCATTCACTGAAAATGGGCAAAAAAGTGAGAGAATATAAATCTGGAGACTTCATATTCGCCAAAGTAAAAGGATATCCAGCATGGCCGGCCAGGGTAAGTACTTAGAAACCGTAAAAACTAAACACTAGCTATGTTGTGGACAATAAAAAATGTCTGATAAAAATCTAGTTAGCTTGCGCGGGAATATTATTTCCTGAGCCATTCTCGATATCTACCCGTATTCTATGCAGTTTTCCGGTCTTATAGACGCTTGACAGGCTAAAAAGATATGTTTTCTCTGCGTTAAAACCTTATAAAATCAAAATATATCCATGAGTGTGGGTATGGCATGAAATCAAGCAAACTTGGCACTGACGCCTAGGTTGATTGCCCTAGATAACGGTATGGTACTCTGTTGGTTTTACTTTTTCGACTCAAGCACAGTTAAGCAATACAGTACCTTTACCTTGATAGTGAAAGCAGCCCCTAAATAATTAGAATATGTTAAGAAATTCAGCAGTTATGTACAATTTAAAATTGATGTTAGTTTTTACATGGAAACAAAGCAAAATACATTTATTGTATACTGTTGGTTCGGATTGGGTGTATTTCTTGTATTATAAATGTCAATTTAATTGTACTTATGCTATATGTTTGGTCCAAGCATTTATTTGCTCTGACAGCTGCAATAACATTGTAAAAAGTTTTTTTTTCTATTTCATATCTCACTGTAAGTATATAACAGATACCTGCTACAGTCTCACGTTAAAAAAACCTAACGAAAGTGATTAGAATTCGTGATTTCCATGTAGCTTTTTTACAATGTTATTGCTAGAGCAAACATATGATTGGATTGACTTTAGGTATATTACCTGCTAAACATCGAGATACAATACATATAGAGTCACAATCGTGCCAAAAAATGTCCGAACCGAAACTCTGCGCACGCTACGAATTGCGCAGACTTTCTGCTTAGTTAGAAGGTAACCGCGATCCGAGTACAACGCCGCGCGATGCCAGAGCTACGATGACAGTGGACAACTAACGATGAACACTATGTAAGCGACAATGTCTAAACTGGAGTAAATGTGGCATTGTGAAGTATATAATTGATACAATGTATGTACAATGACGCTCGGACTTTTTTTGACTGTTTCAGTTTGAGATTGTGACTCTATAGGAATTGTATTTCGATGCTGCTAAATTATGAATTGAATATTAAATAAATAATAATAATATTCTCTGATACTAAACTCTACATTTTCAGTCATTCAGACTGTATCACCAGCACCATTTCCACTATCAGGTTGTCCTCCCTGGACATAGACCTCCTCTAGAAGTCACCATTCTTTCCTATCCCTTGCTGTTCTACGCCACCCCTTTGGTAGGTCGTCCTCCCACCTTCTTTGTGGTCGTCCCCTTGCTCTCAATTGAATATTAGCTTTATTCAAAGTATGTCGTTATTTACCAATAATTGTTTGCAGGTGCAAAAGCCAAATGGGAAGAAATATTTTGTTTATTTCTATGGAACAGGGGAAACGTAAGTAACTTATCATACCTGTAGTCTGTTTCTTTTTACAAGCTCTTATTTTACTTGTCCTCTTGGTATGAATGTGTAACTGAAATATTAATGGATTCGTCCATAAATTTCTATCTCCCTTTTTTCTATCGGATCGCCAGGGCGGGAACAAAAAATCAACATCGTTTTATGGTTGATCAAATCAAATCAAAAATCAAAATCAATTTATTTGTGAGAATATTGTCTTATATGATGGTATATAATAATGTGTGTTACAAATATTCTACCTTATTAAGGTGTACAAATTTTTTGTTGTCAGTCATGGTCTCTAAATTAAATGAACTAAATTAAACTCTAAATTATACAATTTTTTTCAGTCTGTCTTTTAAAAAATCATTAACTTTATAATAACACTTGTCAATTAGAAATTTAAACAATTGATATTCCGAGAACCCGTACGAAGCGCTATGATTCCACATTTATTGTGTGACCTGCTAGTCTATGGAATTCGCTGCCTGAATAGGTTTTCCCCGTTAGTTACAATCTGGGTGTCTTCAAGTCGAGAGTGAATCGATTTCTTCTAGGCAAGCGTGCTCCAATGTAGACCGCATCGTCGCTTAACATCAGGCGAGATGGCGGCTAAGCGCAAGCCAATCTACTAAAAAAAAACAACAGGTAGCTGCGTTAATAAATAATTATAAATGAATTAATTTGAAATATGAAATACTGACATAATATATTGTAATACATTTTTGATCATAATATTTTTAATTGAATAATTTATAATTTAATTTGAATTATGTACACATAGTAATATTATTCGGTTATCGGTTCTTTGAGCGATGTGGCCTGCCCATTGCCACTTCAACTTGCAAATTTTAACAGCTATGTCCTTTTTATTGTCGGTGTGTGGAGGTTAAAGGGGGAGGCCTATGTTCAGCAGTGGACGTCTTCTGGCTGATGATGATGATGATGAGTAATATTATTAACATATACTGTTTATATAAGTTTATATACATCGATGTAGAAAGTGTACTGGAGAAGTTTGACTTGTAACTATGGAGTTATTAATAAAGAAATTGAAAATTTGATCAGGTTGTCCTCCCTGGACATAGGCCTCCTCTAGAACTCGCTATTCATCCGCATCTCTGGCTATTCTGCACCAAACAAACTATTGGAAAAACCTAAGCTAGACAATGTTATAGATATATTTCAATGTTACAGAGCAAATCTCCCTCCGAACATGATTTTCGACTACGCTGAGAACAAAGACAAGTTCCTGACGAAGACGGTGAAGAGGCGAGACTTCAACGATGGCGTGAAGCAGATTGAATATGACTTCGCTAACAATGTACCCCTGGAAGAAGTTATCGGAGTTCCCATGGAGGTACAATCACTAGTTCATAGAATTTACACTAAAATTTCGTTAATATGTTGACGTAGATTATTTCAATCTTAACACATTGTTTCAACTTTTAATTTTACACAAAAATGGTGTTAACATTTTTATTATTGAAACTGACGTGGTTATCACACATTTTATTTATATTAAAAAAAAAATGGTGTTAACATGTTAGCACAGATTGTTTCAACTTTTAACATGTTGGCGCAGATTATTTCAATCTTAACACATTGTTTCAAATTTTAATTTTACACAAAAATGGTGTTAACATTTTTATTATTGAAACTGACGTGGTTTTCACACATTTTATTTATGTAAAAAAAAAACGGTGTTAACATGTTAGCACAGATTGTTTCAACTTTTAACATGTTGGCGCAGATTATTTCAATCTTTATACATTGTTTCAACTTTTAATTTTACACAGTAAAGTCGGCGCAGTTTTTTTTTACCTGGGTCTAGGCTAACGTTTGACCGCGATCTCGCCTGATGGAAAGCGACGATGCGGTCGAAGATGGAGTACGTTTGCCCAGTAATAATCTATTAACCCTAGACTTGAACACTCCAAGATTGTAATGCTGCGGAAACAGAAACAGAGGCAAGGCGTTCCATTGTTTTGCTGTTCTAATTAAGAAAGAGGAGTCAAAACGCTTGGTGCGAATAAATGGCATTTCGACCATGTAAGGGTGACACCTTGCCGTTCGTCTGGACGTCCGGTAATGAAAAGGTGATGGGGGAACAAGTTCGTGAAGTTCCGTTGCACACTCCGACTCTCCGTCTCTATTTAAATCTTAACACATTGTGTCAACACATAATTTTACACAGAAATGTTTCAAACAGGTCGCCGCAGACGGTGCAGCCGATGACACAGCTAATGACACAGCCAACGACTCTGCGATAGACGCCACAATGGACGACTCTGCGGTCGACACTACGGCCAACGACACCGTCACTGAGGACGTAAGTATCACCACAGAGTATAATCATAATCATCATAATCATAATATTTATTTGCCACAAGGAAAATACAACCAAAACAATTGAATCCACTGGCTCCGAACTAGTAGAAAACTGTGTTTCGGAAGCCAGTGGCTTCTCCCAGTATTTAAAAATTAAATGTGAGTCTTAAATAAAGGTATAAAATTAAATTAAATTAATATAAAATTTAGAAAAATAACAAATAAATGAAAAATCAAAAGTACAAATATAAAAAAAAAAATATATAAAAGTACAAATTAAGAAATAATATCTAAATGGAAAATTATACAATAACAAATGACTATAAGTACATTACAGTTGTAATTTATTAAAATAAATTATTTGCAACATATCTATAGCCATAACATAGGTAGGTATGCTAAGTATTATATTTTTTTAAGTAACATTAATAACTTAACTGGCAAAACTGTCAGTGATATACAGTTCAGTACCTTTATAGTCCATGTCTTTTAGTATTTGGGTAGTCTTACTTTTACATTGAAAATAGTTTAGGTTGTGTAAAATAGCACTCTAACAGGCATGTGTCCTTATTTTGTATTAGATCACTAGCTGACCTGACAGACGTTGTCCTGTCTTAGAACTGTCAAACACGCAAAGTTAAAATTGTATATTAATTTTTTTTACTCCCTGGGTTACATTATTGGAGATTTAGGAAGGATCCCTATTTTAACAAAAAATATAATATAACCTATGTTTCCCGGGGATAGTGTAGCTTCCCAACAGTGAAAGAATTTTTCTATTCGGTTCAGTAGTTTCGGAGCCTATTCAACGCAAACAAACAAACAAACAATCAAATCTTTCCTCTTTATAATATTAGTATAGATGAAAAAGCTGACCATATATAGAGCCCAATGACGATATAACTAGGGATGTAACGATTCCGATACCAATACCGATATATCTAATTCTAATTAGAATTAATACCGATATAATCGGTAGACCGATATATCGGCATCGCTGATCATATATACAACCGATATCAAAAGTTAAAAAATTGCGCGAAACGAACAACGCGTGCGTGACGCCGTTTTTACCACTTTGTGTAATTTGCTTGATAAAATTCTTGATAATTTCATACAAATAAATGTTTTCTTTGAATTTTTATTTGACATTTTGCTTTTCAACTTTCTCAAAGTTTAGTCTGATAAATATAGGTAATTTTTATGCATAGTAAAGAAAATTATTCATGTATTTTTTCCCTTAAAAATGCACCGATATCGGTATAATATCGGCAAAATTATGTATCGTTCCATCCCTAGATAAAACTTGTCGATAAATGAGGTGTGAACAGATTCCTCTTAGTTCGGGGATAAATAAAATAAATATTCGGGACATTTTTGCTCACACAGTCATCTGACCCCAAACTAAGTAAAGCTTGTGATATGGCTGCCAGAGACTGATGTATATAATTTTAAATACATACTTAAATAGATATTAACAACCAGATATACAGGGTGTAAGGGGAACACTCTCGAAGCCAAAAGAAGGTAATTGTACTCATCATTATGAACAACTTTTACTATGGGACCAACCCTGACATCGCGAAAAAAAAATCAGCTGTTCCATACATTTTGTCGAGTGTCAATGACCGTTTTCTATAGAACAGCTGATATTTTTTTCGGGATTTCAGGGCTGGTCCCATAGTAAAAGTTGTTCATAATGATGAGTACAGTTACCTTCTTTTGGCTTCGAGAGTGTTCCCCTTACACCCCGTAGAACAAACACAAATGTTCATCACATATAAATGTTTGTCCTAGGTGGGAATCAAACCCACCCCAAGCTCAGAAGGTAGGTTCACTACCAACTGGACCAACGGGCTATCGCATGGTCACTAGGTAGGTGAAGTCAACAAAAGTGACTTCCTCTTGGATTTTAAAGGCTACACACAATAATTTAGCAAAATTGTGTCTCTTGACAATCCAAATATTGAATGCGTCCATAGCCAAAAGAAACACTCAAAGTTATGTGTTTGATTTGCCGAGAGGACATACATTTACCAAAACACGTTTGATTTACTGTCTTCATGTTCCTACCTCATTAGCATGAAGCTGAATGGCAGTGTTGCCATATAGATAAGGCGTGAATTCTGTATTTTCGTTCAAAAAGGCCATAACAAATCGGTATTTTTTTCTCCAGCCATTGTTTTCAGTCTATCAGATTATCTTTGTTATATTAAAGCCACGAAACAGTCATGAAATAAAACTTTGTTTTAGGATTTTCACACAAGGGATTCCCCACTCCTCATGTATCAATGCAATCATTATCATCACCATCAGCCAGAAGTCGACTGCTGAACATAGGCCTTCCCCTTTAACCTCCACACTGAACGACAGCCTGCCATCTGCGTCCACTGGATGCCCGCGACTCTCACAATGTCGTCGGTCCATCTAGTGAGAGGCCTACCTACGCTGCGTCTTCCTTTCTTCCCCATTGGTTATCGGTTCTTCGAGCGATGTGGCCTGCCCATTGCCACTTCAACTTGCAAATTTTAACAGCTATGTCGGTGACTCTGGTTCTTTGGCGAATGTCCACGTTTCGGATTCTATAGCGCAAAGAAACTCCGAGCATGGCTCTATGCATTGCCCGCTGTGTGACTCGGAGTTCCAAAAGGCCAACAGCTAAGGACCACATCTCAGTACTCCTCTCAGTAACCTGTAATATTGCCATGAAAAAAAAAAAAAAAAACTGTATGTTAGAACTTAATATTTGCTATATTGCAGCCAAACACAACTCAAACTGATGCTGCCGTGGAAGACTCCGATGACGCCGCACCTTTAGTTATTGACGAAGGAAAGGTAAATTAATCTACTTTTCAAAATCACATTATTTATTGAGAATAGAAATTGATAATTCCACTAACATTTATCTCAATAAAAACGAATACGTAATTTCACTAATATTTATCTCAATAAAAATTATAATTCCACTAACATTTTTCTCAGTAAAATGCATAATTGCACTAACATTTATCTCAATAAAAACGAATAAGTAATTCCACTGACGTTTATCTTAAATATAAACGGACAAGTAATTCCACTAACATTTATCTCAATAAAAATTGATAATTCAATCACATTTATCTCAATAAAAACGCATAATTGCCCAACATTTAACATTTACTCAATAAGAAGGGATAAGTAATTCCACTAACATTTATCTCAATAAAAATGTATAATTCCACTACCATTTATCTCAATAAAAATGTATAATTCCACTACCATTTATCTCAATAAAAATGTATAATTCCACTACCATTTATCTCAATAAAAATGTATAATTCCACTAACATTTATCTCACATTAAAATCTAGCTAAAAATATAATATTTTTCATTGTTGTGGCATATATTATTTGTTTTTTTAATGTTGTTACACAATACATATTCATATTGGTCAAAGAGAAAGAAAAATGTTAAATAAAATATATTTTTCGCATTTGTTTAGTTATAATATTTATTTCGCAGACGCCGTCAAAAGGCAGGAAGGCCAAATCTGAGGCCAAGGCCAAAGAGACGCCCAAACCGGCCAAGACTCCGCGCGGGAAGGCCAAGAAGGACGAGCCCAAAGAGAAAGAGAAGGACAAAGAAAAAGACGAAGACAAGATTGACGAAGAGTTGGTCAGTAGGAGTGGCAGGAAAATACGACCAAAGAGGTAAGAGATAAACAATAGTTAGAAAGAATTCATCATCATCATCATCATCTACCATTCTCCACCCACTGCTGGGTATAGGTCTCCTCTTCAGCGCGCCATCTTTTCCGGTCCTGTGCTAGCCTTGTCCACTGAATGAAAAGAAAGAATTAGAAAGAAAAAAAATCATTTTTAGGGTTCCGTACCTTAAAAGGGTGTAAACGGGACCCTATTGCGAAGCCTACGTTGTCTATGTCAGTCTGTCTGACCGTTCTACCTATTAACGGCTGTTTCATTCGAACCGTAATAGATAGCCAGTTGAAATTATCACAGAATATGTAATGTTAACCATTAAATTATAAAAAAGTTAAAAAGAAAGGGTGGTTCCCATACAACAAACGTATTTCTTTACGTATTTTTGTATTAGCTCTAATGTAAAAACGGTAATACATACAAGCGTCAAACTTGGCATGATTATAGTACGCAATCTAAAGTATAACATCAAATAATAAATAATGGTCAAGTGCGAGTCGGTGGTGAATTTCTGTTCACCACCAAGTTAAGCAACGTTGGGCGCGGTCGGTACTTGGATGGAACGCAGCGACACCTATAAATTAGCTAATAATCAAGATACAAAAAAGGGTGGCGAAGCAATCTGCAGGGTGACTTCGTCTCACAGAAAAGAAAAATAAATAGAACGGAAATGAGAAGGAAAATATGTTACCATGCATTATGAGTGAACCTTGATTAAACATTCTTATTTATGTCAACACGTCGAACTCCGCATCCAAAGAACTTGGACCTTACCTTTTTGGGTTAGGTATCAAAGTTCTTTGTCCACATCACAGTTGCTAACTGATTTCGAATGACTGACGTTTCGTTTCATCATCATCATCATCAGCCAGAAGACGTCCACTGCTGAACATAGGCCTCCCCCTTTAACCTCCACACTGAACGACAGCCTGCCTTTTGCATCCACTGGATGCCAGCGACTCTCACTATGTCGTCGGTCCATCTAGTGGGAGGCCTACCTACGCTGCGTCTTCCGGTTCGTGGTCTCCACTCAAGAACCTTTCTTCAATATCTTCTTTCGTTTATATGGATGCAACTGGCTACAACTAATTTCATACAAAAATGCTTTGACAGCCGTTCTAATTTAAAACATTTTTTTTTCTGTGGTTCGACTAAAGACAAACCATCAAGCATGTTTTAGGTCAGACGTGTTCGCACCTACCACATCTTACTGAGGAATTACCCTTTAAATCTTTTCCTCCTATGCAGAGTTTTTTTTATTGGATTCCATGAAACTAGCATATTTAAAGTTAAAATATGTCGGTACGCAGGAATCCATACAATAAACAGTCGCCGCCGAAATATGGCTTTTGAGAATTGAACCATATTTGCGATTGTGACTGACATGTGTTAGCTTTTTAAACCAAGAAAACGCGTCAGCTTTCAGTTCCCTTAGTAGTAACAAATTGACCTACTGCAGTCATTACTAAAATAGTTTAGGAGGTGATTATGAACTTGTTAAAAAGTGAAGTGACTTGTTGAAAAGTGAATTGTCTTGTTAAAAAGTGAAGTGATTCAGAAATTGTGCAAAAGTGATTCCTGTGCCCTTAGTCCCAGATTTGATAGTTTACGAAAACCTTATTCCTTTTCGTCTTGTTCCATACATTGCTGGGCTAAAAGGTATTCGAAAACTTTTTTCGTATTAGAGTGAAGCAATCTATACCGCCGATAACTGACAAATTTAGTTCCTCCACGTTTCCGATAGAGACGCTTTACTAAGATGTATGGAACAATACGTAAACGAAAAAAGTTTTCGTAAACTATCAAATCTGGGACTAAGGGCACAGGAATCACTTTTTCACAATTTCTGAATCACTTCACTTTTTAACAAGACACTTCACTTTTCAACAAGTCACTTCACTTTTTAACGAGTTCATAATCACCTCTTAGACGCAGCGTAGGGAGGCCTCCCACTAGATGAACCGACGACATTGTGAGAGTCGCGGGCATCCAGTGGATGCAAAAGGCAGGCTGTCGTTCAGTGTGGAGGTTAAAGGGGGAGGCCTATGTTCAGCAGTGGACGTCTTCTGGCTGATGATGATGATGATGATGATGAAATTTTAGTAATGACTGCAGTAGGTCAATTTCTTTATCATACAATTATAGTAATGTCTATCTGTTAACTTTTTAAACTAATAACATTATATCTTAACTATTGAATTTGTTTCGACAGATAATTTAATTAATACGTTTTTATATAAACAATATTTACGGTATTTTTAAACCATCTCTCTAAATTTGTACGCCTACAAACTAGGCAAAATATGATACAAAGTGACAAATATTTTAACCCACCTATTGTGCATGCGTTTTTAAATGACATGTGTGTATGATTTACTAGTGTTTTGTGCAAATAAATTATCATATCTTTAAAATATTTTACACGCAATACTTTTACAACTTCTTCTGTTCGATTTGATCGATTGTTTCTGCCACAGACCTGTTAGTTGTAGAATGGCTCGGCCTCCGGTTTCCCCCAAAATATAACCTCAATTGCTTCAAGCGAAGAGTGAATAGAGTCCTCAAAGGTAGGCAACGCACCGCCAATGCCCCGGGTATTGTAGGCGTCCATAGGCGACGGTTACTACTTACCATCAGGTGGCACGTCGCTTGTTTGTCTACTATTATATTTAAAAAAATATTTACTAGCTGCGAGGTTAGAGCAAAGACTGAGAGCGATAACTTTTTTTTTTACATCCGACTAGGCTAAGTGAGCGTTCAAGTATTACGTAACGCAATTTGGGGGGAGGGGGTCTCGTAAAACGTTACGATGCGTTACAGGGGTCTTTCTTACTACACTTTACGTAACATTGTTTCTAAAAAATTAGGGAATTAAAACTCCCAAACTGGCAACCCTTTTCATTTACGTTACGGGGAATCCCTCGATTGTAAAAGGTCGAAAACAATTGTGTGGAGGTAAAGCCAAAAATTTATAAAAAATAAACAAATTATGCAGGTGTTGCGAATTAAAATTATCTTGTTTTATTTAGTAGATTAAAACTATACCAAGTGTAAAAATATTACATAACTTTTTACGACTTTACGGTAAAAATGATCACTTGAGTGTTAAGTAACGTTTAGAGAGGGGGAGGGGGGGGGGGGGTACAGAAAAACGTTACGGTGCGTTACAAGGGGGGTGGAAGGGTCAAAAATCTTCGAAAATTGCGTTACGTAATACTTGAACGCTAACGTTAACCTATTTCAGATACGCAGATGAACAAACTGAAGACAACGCGACGTTGCCGACTCCGTCTCCGGCGCCCAAGAGGCGTCGCACCTCCCCCGTGGGAGAGAAAGAGAAGCCAGCAGATCCCCCGAAAGAAAAGGAGGGAAAGAACGAAAAAACTTTCACACAGTACAATGTTGTTAAACAGGTATATTTTATTTTATTTATATTACACGGGAATCACTCACGTAAAAATGCAAGTTAAATATCCATTCACTCACACACACACACACACACACACACACACACACACACACACACACAGTCACACACACACACGCACACACACACACACACACACACACACACACACACAAAATTGGCAAGTGGTTCATCATCATCAGCCAGAAGACGTCCACTGCTGAACATAGGCCTCCCTCTTTAACCTCCACACTGAACGACAGCCTGCCTTTTGCATCCACTGGATGCCCGCGACTCTCACGATGTCGTCGGTCCATCTAGTGGGAGGCCTACCTACCCTGCGTCTTCCGGTTCGTGGTCTCCACTCCAGAATCTTTCTTCCCCATATGGTGACCATATGTAGGTCTATTCTGTATATAAAAAAAAACTGAAAGTAAACTTATTTAATTTTATTTATGTTTAATTTTTCAGTCGGAGTTGGAAGGCCTGAAAAAACCTTTTGAACCAGCTGCAGGTAAGATTTTTTTTTATTATTAATTTAATTATAACTTCAAATAAACAAGTACACAACCTTCAGCTTCCTTGTTTCCTGAGAGATATAACCTGGTCCTTTTCAAAGCCAGAGTGAATAGGTATCTTCTAAGTTTGCGTGCTTCATCTTCGACCACATCGTCGCTTGCCAACAGGCGCGTTGGTGGACAAATGTGGACTTAAAAAATAAAAACTTTTTGAATTATTAAGTGCTTGAGTGTGGATGAATTGATATAACGCGGTGAAACATGTATTTACGTGTTGTGTCCAAAACTCCATAGAAGCCTCTTGTAAAGCCTCCACCACTTTACTGGGGCATGAGTTTGACTTGACCGTGACTGCTTGACTCTGACTTGTTTGACGCTATTTAATACTATAATTTTAACCAATTTTATACTTGTTTAATATAACGCCTGAAGGACTTTGTATCCATAGTCATGAAAAAAGTTAACAAAAAAAACTTATCTAGCACAATACAAAACGCTGATGTTTCGGCGCCAACGTAAAAAAAATATGTCGCCTAGTAATATTTTCGTAAACTTGTGTTTAATTAATAATGGTGGATTACTATTTATTAAGCGTTTGTGAATATGCTCGAGTGAGGGTAAATGATAATTATAATGAGGTAAAACGTGTATTTTAATTTCACTTCCAAAACTCTAAAAGAGCCTCTAGTGATGCCTCCACTTCTTTACCTACTGGGGTATACTTATGGTAGTAAAATACGTAAGACGGAGCAATATGGCCTTAAATGGAAATTCAACTTTCAAACAGTTGTTTTGTCCTTGTACGTAGGCCGGGTAATTATTATAAATAGTCAAGGTGTTTGCGGAAATCGATGATTATTCTTTACATTATTATGTAAAGCTATTTATTAATAACACACCTTTTTACTTACATTACTCCAATAATTAATGTTTACTATTTCAAACGGTTAATTGAGAAATATAATCTTGACTAAATACACTTACTGTGTGGAGTCAAAATTAAAACAAAAAAAATATTGGCTAAATGCAAGTCACTCGATAAGCCAAAAAAACACAAATCGTTTCCCGCGCAAGGTTGCCGCGAAAAACTGACAGATGGGAAGATTTAAAATAAAAAAAGTTAACTGCAATTTTCTTAAATGCATTGAAATAAAATCATTGGAAGTAAAGTTGTGAGCAGGAAAAAGTGTAAAATGGAAGAAATAACGAAAAAAATTGACGTATTTACATTCGGTGATGATAATTCGAGCCTGTACAATAACTATGTGACGCAGTATCAACAGGATCTTGAAGCAAGCGTTTCTGTGAAAAACAATGACGGTAAAGTAATTTTTAAACGTTGTTTTTGACTTTTTAGACTCTAAACCGCTTAAATACAAGTTTATTGTACTATAATTTATTTAAATTAAAACATGAAGCCACTACTTATTCTAGTAATAGAAAGTGCAAAACTACATGAATTGGCTTTAGCTGTTATAGCAGTTTTGTTTGAAAAAGTGAGAAAACAAATCTAAGTTGTAAATAAATAAATAAAAAGTTTTTAGTCGGGCCTGGAGGTCAAATTATTTTTATGCTTTTCATACATATCTTAATATATATAAATCTCGTGTCACAATGTTTGTCCTCAATGGACTCCTAAACCACTTAACCGATTATAATAAAATTCGCACACCATGTGCAGTTCGATCCAACTTGAGATATAGGATAGTTTAAATAATTATATAACTAGCGACCCGCCCCGGCTTCGCACGTAAATTACACCCGTGCGAAGCCGGGCGGGCGGGTCGCTAGTTTACTAGTAAAAATTAACGGAATTCAGTCGTCTAATTTCGATGAAAACTTTATGTACAATTAAAATGGTATTACAAAATAAATATTATTCTAATAGTATGATTAACTTTTTTGATAACAAAATGGCGTCGATTCTGTCATACCACACTAAACTAAACCAACCTGACAGGACTAAAATTATCTGAATCTCTTTTCATTTTAATATGTGAGAGAAGAATGGCAACAATTTTAGATCTGTCACATTTAGTTTAGAGGGCATTAGAATCGATGCTATAGTATTTTTAAATTCTAAATTTTTGTTCATTGTAGAATATCATATTTCCAATTAAAAATATAGTAACCAAGGGTCTTTGACCAGTGTGTGTTGCCAGTGATGACATATGGTACTGAGATGTGGTCCTTAACTGTTGGCCTTTTGGAAAAACTCAGAGTCACACAGCGGGCAATGGAGAGAGCTATGCTCAGAGTTTCTTTGTACGATAGAATCCGAAACGTGGATATTCGCCAAAGTACCAGATTCACCGACATAGCTGTTAAAATTTGCAAGTTGAAGTGGCAATGGGCAGGCCACATCGCTCGAAGAACCGATAACCGATGGGGAAGAAAGGTTCTTGAGACCACGAACCGGAAGACGCAGCGTATGTAGGCCTCCCACTAGATGAACCGAGGACATAATGAGAGTCGCTGGCATCCAGTGGATGCAAAAGGCAGGCTGTCGTTCAGTGTGGAGGTTAAAGGGGGAGGCCTATGTTCAGCAGTGGACGTCTTCTGGCTGATGATGATGAACCAAATTTCATCAAAATTGGACGAGTACTTAGTGTGCGATTTTATATTAGTACCACTCAATTAATATCTTAGGTTCCGTATATGCTAGTATGTTTCTATGAAAAGTATAAAAATTATTAAAACTCTGGTGCAACCTTAAACCATGTCCCAATCTCACCCTTGAGATGGGTCAGCTAAGTACCAGCTACCATTGGAGTCTTTTGAGAAACGTGTTAAGAAACTGATCAGCAATGAATCCCTGGTTCAGACTAAGCTTCTTAGTCTTGAGCATCGGTGCAAAGTTGCTAGTCTATAGATTTTTTATCGGATACATTTCGGAGAGTGTGCATCTGATCTGCATGATCTAATTCCCTCCTGCACATTTTTCTATCGGACTGCCAGAGCGGGCACGAAAAATCGTAACCGCTTTATGGTTGATATTCCGAAAACTCGTACGAAGAGCTTGATTCCACATTTATTATGCGAACTGCTAGTCTGTGGAATGCGCTGCCTGAATGGCTGTGCCCCGATAGTTTCAATCTGGGTGTCTTCAAGTCGCGAGTGAATCGGTTTCTTCTAGGCAAGCGTGCTCCAACGTAGACCGCATCATCGCTTAACATCAGGCTAGGTGGCGGTCAAACGCAAGCCTATTATTTCATAAAAATAAAGTACCTAAGTAGGTACCTACATAATATAAACTTCGTTCCTACCTTGAAAAATTAAATTAAATTCATTTCCCTGTGGTTTTTTACCCACAATTATCCAGTTTCCCATGTTTTTCCGAGACTATAAGAATCACTTAACTTCCTTGCCAAATATCACAATACTCTCAAACGCTCGTTAAAAAAGTAGCGAACATTGGTTTTCGCTTTTACAATAAAAATGTGATTTCAGACTCAAAAACAGATGAACAGAAGTGTGACCAACAAAACCATACCAACCAAGGCGTTCCCAAGAAAACAGTACCGACTTTCGGCAAAAAAACATCACAAAAGAATAAAGTCAAAACAACAAACAAGCCTAAAAAATTTGTTCCACCAACAAAATCTCAAGACACACAAGTTACTAGCGAGACTATTCAAGCGAAAAAAACCGAAAGCGTCAACAAGAATACCTTGCCTTCTTTTAACCAAACATTTGGTTCCGAAAATTATACTTGCAGTCAACAATTTAATTCTCAAGGCGTTACTCAGACTCAAATAAAACAAACCCGAACAAAGCGTAACGACTCAATCGGCGGAATTATATTCGGATCTCTGAACGTACTCAACGATGCCGAATTTCCACCAGAATTTCTCACCCAGTCTCAAGGAAGTCCTAGCCAATCTCAAGGATGTCCTAGCCAATCTCAAGAATGTCCTAACCAATCTCAAGAATTGATGAATACGGCCCAAAAATCAGACCATGGCATAAAATTCTTGAGTCGACATACATCTGTTTGCTCAATTGCTTCACTAAAAGTATACAAGAATTTAGACAACAATAGCAATGAAAATTTAAATTTCACACCTAAAATACCAGATGAAAATGGCTTCTTAAATATCTTCAAAGACTATGTATCTAGTGAAAGCTCTAAACCCATAGCTATGTCTTTGGAATACGGAGATATGGGCTTCAATATGAAATATACCGAATATGTAAAGAACAATGGTTGTCTGGAAGAGTATGATGTAGACGCGAATGCTACATACTCGAAAATTTTAGAAACGTATCCTAATGAAAATTGTCGTTTAAAACAAAAAGAAATAAGTGATTTTAATATGTAATGGTTAATTTTTAAATTTAAAATAAATTGATGATGATTATTTTATGATTTTTTTATCATATTCCTTTGTTTACAATTTTAGACAAAACCTTGTATTCGATCACTGCCCCCGGGCCATAAAGAATTAACAAACAAGTCATAGTCACAGATTCACAGTCATAGTCAATCGAAGTAAGTCACGGTCACAAGTTAAACACACAGAAAAAAATATTGTTTAATTTAGAACGGCTGTCAAGGTTTTGTAAGAAATTTGTTGTAGCCAGTTGCATCCATATAAACGAAACGTTAGTCATTTGAAATCAGTTAGCAACTGTGATGCGGACAAAGAACTTTGAGACCTAACCCAAAAAAGTAAGGTCCAAGTTCTTTGGATGCGGAGTTCGACGCGTTGACATAAATAAGAATGTTCAATCAAAGTTCTGTCATAATGCCTGGCGACAGATTTGCCTTCTCATTTCCGTTGTATTTACTTCTCTTTTCTGTTATTAAACTCCTGCTCCAGTAAAGTGGTGGAGGCTTTACAAGGGCTTTATGGAGTTTTGGAAACAACACGTAAAGACATGTTTCACCTCGTTATATCACACACCCACACTCGAGCACGTTCACGAGCACTTAATAATACCATTATTACACTCTAAAAAACACAAGTTTAGGAAAATAACACAAAGAATCGACATGTTTTTTTTCCACGTTGGCGCCAAAACTCATCGGCCTCCCTCTTTTTTTTTATCTTTATGACCGTGGATTCAATGTCCTTTAGTCGTAATATTAAACATGATTACATAGTATTAAAGCGTCAAACAAGTCATAGTCACAGACAAGCAAAGTAAGTCACGGTCAACTCAAACTCATGCCCCTGTAAAGTGGTGGAGATTCACAAGAGGCTCCTATGGAGTTTTGGAAACAACACGTAAAGACATGTTTTACCTCGTTATATCACTTATCCACACTCGAGCACGTTCACGAGCACTTAATAATACCATTATTACACTCTAAAAAACACATGTTTAGGAAAATAACACAAAGAATCGACATGTTTTTTTTTTCCACGTTGGCGCCTAAACTCATCGGCCTCCCTCTTAGAGAGGGGTGTTGCCATAATCTCCACGCTTGACAGGCGGCTTGAGGATCGCAGTACGTTCACCGTGTACTAATAGGACATTGCTGCTCATCCTCCGGTGGTTCTGGTTGCAGTTTTAGGACATACCTAGGTCCATTGATTTTAGCAATAGGATGTCCACTGCTGGACATAGGCCTCCCCATCGATCTCCAAAAGGGCCGGTTGGAAGTGGCCTGTATCCAGCGTTTCCCTGCGGTCTCTTTTATGTTGTTTTTTTTTATGCCTTCCGGTATCAAACAAGCAGACGGGCTGCCTGATGGTAAGCAGTTCAAATTAAAAATATTTATTTTGCGGAGACACGGGTAACATGCAAATGTTACCCGTGTGAATCGGTTTCTTCTGGGCAAGCGTGCTCTAACGTAGACTGCATCATCGCTTAACATCAGGCGAATTGGCGGTCAAACGCAAGCCTATTACTAAATAAAATAAAATAAACTTAATTTATAGGCCACCATGCTCTAGCATCATGGCGTGCAAAATTTATAAAACACTTTTTACTAAAGTTATATGATTATTTACGGGATATTTACCGTGGTAAGGTTGTGGAATGAGCTCCCGATATTTCGGCGCAGTTACATGCACCATGTTCACGGGAAGATCACGGTAAATATCCCGTAAATAATCATATAACTTTAGTGAACAACTGTGATAGTTTAAAACACTTTTTATTATTATAAAATCTAACATCAAAACAATTTATTGAAGTTATACTTCTTATGCGACTTGCTACAAGGTTGCGTTAAACGTTTAACGCTACCATGGAGGGTGAATTTTTCTCTCTCGTATGGTTGCGAAATGCGTATCCTTTTTTCGCGCTGCGACTAGCAGACCCGGTAGTGTAATGGTGTCGCTAATGGATTGAGAAGCCTAAGGAGCTAGGTTCGAATCTCGAGAAAAGCATGTTTTTAAATTGTTGATATTTTTGCCCTAGTTATAATTTTAGGGCTCCTTGTTGAAGTATAACTTCTTCCGCGCGGAGGGACTCCACGCACAATTTTTTTTTTTTTACATTTTGTCATTTAAAAACTCCCTAATAAAATAGTAAGTCACCGTCGCCTATGGATTCTTGTAACACCAATCTCAAGCCTGTCTGTTGTCTATTTCACAATATTTATTTTACCCGACAGCGGAAGAAGAAAAGGAGAACATCCTAATCGTGTACCTGCCAAACGGCGCGTACGCAGGCATCAGGGTGTTCCAGGCGCGGCCGAAGTCCTTCAAGAACGAGGCAGTGAGGCTGCAGTGGGACAAACAAGCCGCTAGAAACGCACTCACGCTCAAAGTTCAACTAGGTAACTTAGAAAACTGCTTTTCCTCCTAAACGTTGAGAAAAAACTTTCTAATCCACAAAAACAACACCATAACTAGTATAATGCAAATGGTTATTTTATTATAGAAACTGACGTGGTTTTCACAAATTTAATTTTTATTACACGGGAATTACTCACGTAAGATTAAGCCGGTAAAAAATTGGCAAGTGGTTATTTGTTTTCGATTGTACTTATATCTATCTTATGTTCTCTTGTTTTCTCTTCTCTTCTCTACATAGTATAAATTAAAGTCGCTTTTCGCGTCTGTCTGTATGGCCGCTAACTCCTCCTAAACCACGCACAAATGCGTGGTGCGTAATGTCACTAAAAACGTTACTTTTACAATTTTTATCCACGAGGACCTATAATTAACTTCTGGATCTATTAAGATTGTTTAATTTTTTTAAGGTTGTAGATCTTCCTTTGAAATAAAACTAAAAAATAAAAATAAAAAGCTCAACCCATACCAGTAGATGGCGCTTTTCTTTATTATCTTGAAATGTTGTGAATCTTGACTGCGATATTGGCTATTTACGCTATCTGACTGCAGCGCTCACGGAAGTTCGAGACAACATATAGCACGCTCAAATTACGATGCCATCTAAGTTTATACCGTTTTAGGCGAATTTTCGGGCTACGGTCCTTTCCTCCTATTATCTTCCTTGATAACATGAACCCCTTTCGGATTAGTACGTCCTTTCTGTGTAACTTAGTATAGTCACCGGACTGAGTCAGTACTGTGATTTGTTATTTTATGAACAGAGAGGGAGCACATCAACCCGCAGTCAGTGGCTGGCCAGCTTGTGATGGAACTCAACCTCACGGACGAGGAGAAGGCCACGCTTGATAAGGAGAGAGAAACTGGTCAGTATGCATTATCTATTATTATTTATATAGCCCGTTGGTCCAGTTGGTATTGAATCTAACTTCTGAGCTTGGGGGCGTGGGTTCGATTCTCACCTAGGACAAACATTTATACTCATACTCTTTATTTGTAACACAAGTTACATGTCATGGTGTAGTTAGCTAACTGCAATAACAATTTCTCAATAATAATAATTATAACATCATACTGTCTAAATAAATAATACAAAACATTAAGTTATTAATAATTACCAATAAAAGAGTCAAAATAATCAAATAATAATATAAAAATAAAAGTATTAATAATTAATTGCTGCATCTCGCTACAGTATCCAAAAATTCACCCACCCCATAAAATGTTTGCTCAACAAGCCATTTCTTTGCTCTAAACTTAAACGAGTTGCGGGAAGGTGCATCTTTTATATCGTGTGGGAGACGGTTGTACACGTCTGTCGCCATTATGTGATATGTGATGAACATTTGTGTTTGTTCTATATCTGGTTGTTAATATATATTTAAGTATGTGTTTAAAACTATATATGTATACTAGCGACCCGCCCGCCCGGCTTCGCACGGGTGTAATTTACGTGCGAAGCCGGGGCGGGTCGCTAGTTATATAATTATTTAAACTATCCTATATCTCAAGTTGGATCGAACTGCACATGGTGTGCGAATTTTATTATGATCGGTTAAGTGGTTTAGGAGTCCATTGAGGACAAACATTGTGACACGAGATTTATATATATTAAGATATATCAGTCTCTGGCAGCCATATCACAAGCTTTGCTTAGTTTGGGGTCAGATGACCGTGTGTGCAAAAATGTTCGGAATATTTATTTATTTATTATGATCGTAACTTATCAGATGGCAGATCAGCTTCATTTCAGCCTATCATGTTCCCACTCCTGGGAAACAGGACTGGGCTTCTCTCAAAGAGAGATGGGCCCTGACTGGCCCAGTGCATGTTGGTTGAACTTTTTATGAAATAGCGGTATCCTCATGGTTTTTTTTAAATAAATAATAGGCTTGCGTTTGACCACCATCACGCCTGATGTTAAGCGATGATGCGGTCTACGTTGGAGCACGCTTGCCTAGAAGGAACCGATTCACTCGTGATTTGAAGACGCCCAGATTGTAACTATCGGGGAACACCCACTCAGGCAGCGAATTCCACAGACTAGCAGTTCGCATAATAAATGTGGAATCAATGCGCTTCGTACGGGTTTTCGGAATATCAACCATAAAGCGGTGACGATTTATCGTGCCCGCTCTGGCAGTCCGATAGAAAAATGGGCAGGAGGGAATTAGATCATGCAGATCCGATGCACACTCTCCGAAATGTATCCGATAAAAAACCGATAGACTAGCAACTTTGCACCGATGCTCAAGACTAAGAAGCTTAGCCCGAACTAAGGATTTAATTCCCTCCTGCCCTTTTTTCTATTGGACTGCCAGGGCGGGCACAAAAAATCTACATCGTGGTTGTTTGTTGTGTGTTTTCACTTCGGGAAAGCACACGAGTGCATAATTCAGTCAGACGTTTCGTTATCACGTAACAACAGACACGTGTTGCACTTCCTACGGCTAGAGACCGACTGAAACGAAGTGAGCGCCGGCGCTCATTTTGCAATCTTCAAAAGTATGCTTCTATGCGTTCATTCATTTTATTTTGGTCGATGGCTGGCACTAAACTTTGCACCCCAGTACAACAAATAACTATTTCCTTCCAGAGGAGAAAAAGTCCCGCGTCAACTTCCTCAAGACGGAGATGAAGCTGATAGAACTGGACGCCAAGATCAAGAACTGCTTGTGCCTGGAGAAAGCTGACACCGAGCTGTGTCTGAAACTACTCGACGAGATGCTCGGTATGTTATCTTTTTTACGGTTCCGTACCTCAAAAGGAGAAACGGAACCCTTATATAATAAATTTTCAAGTAACATCGACTCATACAAATAAAAAAAAAAAACCGGACAAGTACGAGTAGGACTCGTGCTCTGAGGGTTCCGTTGGACAGAACCCTCAGAGCCCTAGTCCAAAAAAACCTAAAGTTGAATTATTGAAAGACAAACTTACCTTTGTAGTTGATTATAAGGTTCTTCTATACATTCCAACTACAAAATATAAGTTTGTAATAGAAAATAATTATTTTTAAATTATATAACTTCAAATTTGTAACTTTCAGATTTATTCCTATATATGTACTATGAGACCTTGCCTTTTGCCAAATTTCATGATTCTAGATCAACGGGAAGTACCCTATAGGTTTTGGTTTTCCTGGGAAATCGCAAAATATGCGACGTAAACGTTCATATCTTTTGATTGCGTTGACTTACAACTTTTATTTTTTTACAGCCAAAAGAAACCGTAGACTCAAGTATTTAGTATAAATTTCAACTTGATACCTTTACGCGTTCTTGAGAAAAAGGGTCTTGACAAACGGACAGACGGACAGACGGACAGACGGACAACGAAGTGATCCTATAAGGGTTCCGTTTTTTCCTTTTGAGGTATGGAACCCTAAAAACAATATCAATGGAAAATAATAATAGTAGCTAGTCACATTACATTAATAATCATCATCATCATCATCATCATCAACCATTCTCCACCCACTGCTGGGTATAGGTCTCCTCTTCAGCGCGCCATCTTTTCCGGTCCTCTGCTAGCCTTGTCCACTGCTTTCCTGCTGTCCTAACATTAATAATAATTATTACGAATTGAAATTTAAAATAATCAAACTGAAAAATGTCAACATTATACAATAAATTTAATTAAAGTTAAATTATAGGATCACTTTTTTGTCTGTCTGTCCGTCTGTCAAGACCCTTTTTCTCAAGAACGCGTAGAAATATCAAATTGAAATGTACATCAAATACTTGGGTATACGGTTTCTTTCAGCTGTTTTGTGAAAAAAATCAAACGTGTAAGTCAATGCAATCAAAAGATATGGCTATTTATATCGTATTTTTTTGCGATTTCACAAGGGAATCTAAACTTATAGGGTGCTTCCGTAGAGATAGAATCATGAAATTTGACAAGAAGCAAGGTCTCACAGCACATATAAAGGAAAAAATCCGAAAAAAAATATAATCATAAACCTTATAAAAATATTGTTTTGCAATTACAAACTTACATTTTGTAGTTGGTATGTATGGAAGAACCTTATTGTCGACTACAATATTAAGTTTGTTGCGAAAATTGACTGCGATACTAGCGCTACGGCAATTTGTAGAACCCTTTCGTACGCTCTCTGACTGCAGCGCTTACGGAAGTTCGAGACAACCTATAGCACGCGCAAATTACGGTGCCATCTAAGTTTATACCGTTTTTAGGCAAATTTCTGAGCTACGCTCTAATGTTCCGCTAATGGCATCGATTCTGATGCACTCTAAACGAAACTAAACTAAATTTGACAGCTCTAAAATTGTTGCCATCCTTCTCTCACATATTAAAATGAAAAGAGAGGCAGATAGTTTTAGTCCTGTCAGATTGGTTTAGTTTAGTGAGTGGGTATGAAAGAATCGACACCTTTGTCTTTCCTCCTTAGTCTATCTTCCTTGGTACAAGATGTCCGCACCATGTCCGTTGACCTTTTATAGACCCTAAGTACAGGGAAAGCACCTACATGTTCAGAGCAAGCCGCTGTTTCAATAACGAGGCTCTTCTTTGATATTGATCTCTTCAACATATCAGCCGAGCAGCTGAAGCGATTATTGGCGAGCGCTTTTTTCGGTTAGTTTACTGTACGTTATATATTTTTAATTTTTTGTCTACCGTTTAAATGTTATGTGTTTTGTTAATGTTATCTGTGGATTCTTTTAAATGGCCCTCTGGGGTGCGTTTACGGCACTTATCCAGACTAAAACTTATGCTAGATAAACGTCAAAACACCCGTTCACAGACTCCACGTGGTGAAAAATTAAACCGGTTAAAATTTAAACTGCCCCGTTTACGGGCGTTCGCTTGTATAAGTTTTCGCCGGACTAGATTAAATTTTATCTGCCTTTTGAGGTCGCTAAATTTTAGTCTGCTGTCAGATTGACAGCTGTTGAGCAGGTTGAGCTGTGGTTGACATAATTTTTGTTTGTTTTATTCGAATTTGACAGCTAGTATTGACTTAAAGCATGACACCGTTCAGCGAACCTCCGTTAGTTAAATTTTTAGCTGGTGAACAATTCGCTGACTACGTAAACGCACCCCTGCATTTATTAATTTGTTGTACTGTATTTAGCTGTAAGATTCCCAAAACTTTCAAAATAAAATAAAATAGTAGTTAAATATGATGAACATCGTTCCAGGTCTGGAAGTGAAGCCGCTAATGCTGCTCAAGCACCCGACGTGCCTGGAGACGGTGAAGCGCATGCGCGCGTACGTGGGGAACACGCCCTCGTGGGACCTCAGCGAGTCGGACGCGCTGCACTTCAGCAAACAAGCGCACACCATCAGGAAGAAGGCCGACGCACTCTACAAGACCATGAAGGTATGTGGATTGATGGAATCCTGCGACCCCGGTTTACCCGGTCTCCTCCAGGAAAGCCAGCAGCTCGCTGATGCCTGCGCAGGCTTCCCAGAGCGTCCTCGGTGATCCGAGGATAGTGTTTCGTTGTTCTGCCACGCTGCTGCACTCCAGCAGCAAGTGCGCGGCCGTTTCTTCAGTCTCCAGACACCCTCTACATAGGGGACTGTCATCATCATCATCATCAGCCAGAAGACGTCCAATGCTGAACATAGACCTCCCCTTTTAACCTCCACACTGAACGACAGCCTGCCTTTTGCATCCACTGGATTCCAGCGACTCACAATGTCGTCGGAAGACTATTGGGACTAGTAGGGGACTGTCAGTAACCCCAATTTTAAAAAGGTGTTTGTTTAAAAGGCAATGGCCTGTGACAACACCAACAATTTGCCGGAGTTTGTCACGTATTAGATTCAACAATCTACGGGAGTATCTCGGATTGAGTTACGGGAAAGCTTCCCTTGATTGTCTACAGTTTTTAAAACGAGCAATAAAGCTCATTGATGACGAAGTGTTGGTTGGAAAGAAGCTTCAGAGTCTGAACCACCGGCGTAAAGTCGCAAGCTTGTCGGTATTTTATAGGATTTTCCACGGAGAGTGTATCTTTATTTATTTATTTATTAGTATTTTTTGCGTATAATGGGTTTACAAAGTTACAGGTGTCGTGTAGAAAGATGGTTCGCCATTATACTACCTTTCGGCTGCAAATTTGGCACTTACATACTATGGATACGAATTTACATTTAAATCAATCAAACAATGCATCACTTAAAATTAGATTGAAAATGAAGAGATCATTAAAATTTGTTACAATAACAACATATTTGGCACTACCCTACCACAGTTTTACAAAATTAGAATACACACTAAGCAACTGTGTGCAACTGTGAACTCTGTGTGAGTGTGCAACGGAACTTCACGAACTTGTTCCCCCATCACCTTTTCATCACCGTACCTCCAGACGAACGGCAAAGCATCACCCTTGGTTGAAATGCCATTTATTCGCACCAAGCGTTTTGACTCCTTCTTAATTAGAACAGCAAAACTATGAAACGCCTTGCCCCTGTCTGTGTTTCCGCAGCATTACAATCTTGGAGTGTTCAAGTCTAGGGTTAATAGGTTACTACTGGGCAAACGTGCTCCATCTTCGACCGCATCATCGCTTTCCATCAGGCGAGATCGCGGTCAAACGTTAGCCTAGTCCGATGTAAAAAAAAGTGTTTAGTACTTGCCCAGTATTTTGGTAGTAAATGTATGTATATTCCACAGGAACACTTCCTGACTCCTGAAGGTCTGTCGTTCTGGGAGTACTTCTCGGAACGCGTTCTCACTTTCAAGAAAGTGACGGCCAACTTCAACGCTGGGGAGCTGCTGGAGCTGGTGCATGAACCCCTGGGTAAGTCACAACACGGCCGGTTTAAAAAAAATATATAAACAGGCTTACGGTTGGCCGCCAACTCGCCTGATGTTACCTATTTCACCTATAATGACATTAGCTTGAGAGATGTTCATCATCATCAGCCAGAAGACGTCCACTACTGAACATAGGCCTCCCCCTTTAACCTCCACACTGAACGACAGCCTGCCTTTTGCATCCACTGGATGTCCGCGACTCTCACTATGTCGTCGGTCCATCTAGTGGGAGGCCTCCCTACGCTGCGTCTTCCGGTTCGTGTTCTCCACTCTAGAACCTTTCTTCCCCATCGGTTATCGGTTCTTCGAGCGATGTGGCCTGCCCATTGCCACTTCAACTTGCAAATTTTAACAGCTATGTCGGTGACTCTAGTTCTTTGGCGAATATCCACGTTTCGGATTTTATCGCGCAAAGAAACTCCGAGCATAGCTCTCTCCATTGCCCGCTGTGTGACTCTTGAGTTTTTCCAAAAACGATAGAGAGAGAGAGAGAGAGAATGAGAGATGTTATCTCAATGTAACTTAATAATGTATATTAATAATATTAATTTTAATGTAATTTTCATACATTTTCATCTTTCCGTAGGCGTTAACGCTAACAGAACGTGAGTGTTCTCTAACCCTCCTCACTCACAAAGTTGTTCATATACGCTATCTCAATTTCGTAATAATTATTATTTTAGTAGCTACCTATATCCTTTAAATGTTTATCGGGACTTATCGGGGTTTTTTTTTTAACCTATATTAAATAATACGTGATAAGTCCCGATAAACATTTCGCTGGCTCACTATTACAAGGTTCTATGTTATTTTCTTACACGTTCTGTAATTACAATTAAATAAAAATTGGTTTTATAAATATTGACATAGTAGGGTTTATGCTTAAGAGAGATACCTTTACTCAAGCATAAACCCTGCTAAGTCAATATTTATGAAACCAATTTTTTTTTTTACTGAAATTACAGAACTTGTAAGAAAATAACATAGAACCTTGTAATAGTGAGTCAGCGATTTAAAACATGTGTTCAAATCGCGAAAGTTTAAAAATTTACTACCTATATCCTTGACTGTGTTAAATCCACATATTCCAGAGTTGTCCCAACCGAACGCGCACACGATGAAGGCTGCAATAGAGGAGGCGAACAAATCTGTGCCGCCTCTCCCCGACACGCCGGAAGAAGAAGAGGATAAACAAATCAAGAAGAAGACGCATGGTGAGATTCTACAAAAAAAAAATTACGACATTTTTGCACACACGGTCATCTGACCCTTCGACCAAAATAAAATGAATGGACGGGCCCAGAAGGAGCGCATTTTTGAAGATTACAAAATGAGCGCCGGTGCTCACTTCGTTTCAGTCGGTCTCTAGCGGTAGGAAGTGCGACACGAGTCTATTGTTACATGATAACGAAACATCTGACAAAATTATGCCTTCGTGTGCTTTCCCGAAGTGTAAATACACAACAACGAAGTGTAAATACACAACAAAAAACCACTATCTATATTTTGTAACAAATGTACTGTACATGGTTATAATTAGGTGTTGAAGTAATGTCCGACGCTTTTGACTCGTTTCTACTGAGCAAATTCAATGGTTATGGCCCGTCCATTCGTTTTATTTTGGTTGAAGATCTGACCCCAAAACGAATTAAAGCTTGTGATGTGGCTGCCAGAGACTGATATACATACATATATATTTGTAAATACATACTTAAATAGATATTAACAACCAGATATAGAACAAACACAAATGTTCATCACATGAATCGCCGGCGTAAAATCGCAGCTTGTCGGTATTTTATAGGATTTTCCTCGGGAAATGTACAACGGAACTTCAACAACTTGTTCCCCCATCACCTTTTCATCACCGGACGTCCAGACGAACGGCAAAGCATCACCCATTTTTTTTTTTTTTTTTTTTTTTTTTTTTATTTATTTAATAACACATTGTACGTTACATTTCGAGTTAGTAAGTTGTCTTAAAACCTATGTTAGATTTATCCAGACAACTGGTTCTCGGTATAGTATATAATTTTATTTTTTTAATCTAATTAAATCTAATTACCTACATTGTACAAAAAAAATAAACGCGCGAACACACCAAACTGCTGTTGTAGGCTACTTTCCCTACACATGTATAAATTATACTTAAATATATATTACATTTGCATGATATCCATTTAGCTTATTTATAACATCACACTACACAATAAAATAACATTAATATGTACCAACTAAATATTCACCTTAGTCGATAATCGATATTGATTATCGACCAGGGAGAATCCTTAGTTCGCCGCGCCGCAATAGATAAGCCGGCGCACGCGCAGAGCGGTTGTTGTGGTACGGTCAGCGGTGCCGCGTCGAACCAGTCCAAAACCTATTGCGATGCAAAGCGCACGTCTATCTTTTTACTTCCCGCCTTCTACCTTCCGTGTTAGCTTAATTTCTTTGCTAAATAAACATTGGTGTAAAGTGATATAGTTTCGGTTTGATTACCTAATCCCGTAACCATACGTAACCATAAGTTTATCGCGGAGTAAAACCGGTTGTGAATAGTTTAGCTACAGAATACATATTAGTACAAATACAAAGTTTAACCTACTCGTACAGCAGTCGCAGCGTTAGCGCGCCATGCAAGTAATACAGGATGCTCCATGTTATGTTTTATTGTGTTAAGTAATGCTGTTTTAATTTCCATTCATTTCTTGAAATGCCATTTATTCGCAAGCGTTTTCATCCCTCTTTCTTAATTAGAACAGCAAAACAATGGAACGCCTTGCCCCTGTCTGTGTTTCCGTAGCATTATAATATTGGAGTGTTCAAGTCTAGGGTTAATAGGTTATTACTGGGCAACGTGCTCCATCTTCGACCGCATCATCGCTTTCCATCAGGCGAGATCGCGGTCAAACGTTAGCTTCATCATCATCATTTCAGCTGAATGAAGCGACGGAGAGTGCCATTGGGGTGGCAAAATTTTGGTCTAGTAACTTAATTAGAAAACAAAACTAATTTGCGTAACGTCGACTCGAAAGGAGAAGATAATTTCAGCCATAGGACGTCCACTGCTGGACTTAGGCCTCCCCATCGATCTCCAAAAGGGCCGGTTGGAAGCGGCCTGCATCCACCGTTTCCCTGCGGTCTCTTTTAGGTCGTCTGTCCATCTTGTGGGTGGACGTCTGACGCTACGCTTACCGGTCCGTGGTCTCCTTTCGAGAACCTTTCGGCCCCATCGGCCATCTGGTCTGCGTGATATGTGCCTTACCCACATGTTAACCTAGTCCGATGTAAAAACAAAAATAAATATGTCTGTCATCTAACTGTACACCCTGCATATTACCGTGCCTGGAAGAGATCGCTTTTAGCGATAAGGCCGCCAGTTGTTACACGATTATCTAGTCTAGGTTATGTATATTATCTTGTAAAACTTTTGTCTGTCTGTTTATTTCTTTTTGCCTTTTATAAGGTGTTTTTGATGCACGTTACCATTTGTTCCAACCTTTTGGATGACTGCTAGAAAATGTTTAGCATTAAGTCCTCCAATTGTTTATGTCTACTTAATTTGTAAGTGTGCAATAAAGCCTATACTAATATTATAAAGAGGAAAGATTTGTATGTAAGTATGTTTGTAACGAATTGGCTCAAAAAGTACTGGACCGATTTTTAAAAAGAAACACCATCTGAATGCTACATTATCACTGATTAATATAGGCTATTTTAATAGGCTATATAACTATACCCGTGCGGAGCCGGGGCGGACCGCTAGTATTGAATAAAATAAATAAGTTTTTAAGAGCCTCTTATACCAAATTTGACGGTTTTAAATCAATTTTATTCAGTTAAATTACAATATTTGAGCTGGAAAAAAATACATGTCACAGATACATCTGTGTTTGAGTTTATGATTTGGTTCAAAACACGGCAAAATAAACTTTCCTCGATCAAAAAAAAATCTGAAACAAAGTGGACTTAGTTTATTTTTCTTCATTTTATGCTCTAATGAAAGCTCGTAACAACCTGGAAATTGCATGTACTGAAAGGCAATTTTATTCAACATTCTTTTATTTGGATAGATTTTTGATAGTGAATAGTGTCGTTTTTAGTGAAATTAAAAGCGTAAAAAGGACGCGAGAATTTTGGTGCGCCGCGTTCAGTACCGCGCCAGGCGTCATCGAGGTCGGACCTATGTTCGTTTTTGTCGTTGCACTCCTCCCGCGGGCGTCCTGATTCTAGCATAGCAAAATACATCGTCGCTATAACTTGGCGGGGGCTGAGGGAGCGTTTTTTTGCCTACGCGACTCGGATAACCGCCCGTTAAGAGTTTTTGTCCTCTGTATCAAATTTAACGGTGTGAAGAATAAAGTGTTAATCAATCAATCAATATTACAGGCAAGTCCAAAAAACCCTCCGCAGCCTCCACCCCGTCCAAATCCAGGCGGACCCGGAACAAGAAGGAAGATGATGCCACTCAGGAACAAGCAGACTCACAGAAACCGGAGAGTGCAGAAGACACGCAGAAGGAGGGGAACGGTACGGAAGGAGAGAAGGAGAAGACTCAGGATGGTGATTTGGAGGAATCTAGCAAGGAACCTGTGAGTTTTGTCTCTTGATTCAAATTATTTATTTGTCAGAACATGGTATGTACACATACATAAATAAGGTACATCACGGCTAAACTGTATAGTGATGCAAACGTTCTAACTGATAGACAATTATATATATTACAATGTATCCTGAAGGTTCATAAAGGTATTACTGTAGAACCCTTCATCATCATCATCATCATCATCAGCCAGAAGACGTCCACTGCTGAACATAGGCCTCCGCCTTTAACCTCCACACTGAACGACAGCCTGCCTTTTGCATCCACTGGATGCCAGCGACTCTCACTATGTCGTCGGTCCATCTAGTGGGAGGCCTACCTACGCTGCGTCTTCCGGTTCGTGGTCTCCACTCGAGAACCTTTCTTCCCTATCGGTTATCGGTTAGAACCCTTACTCAGTAGTAAAGCAACCACCCGCAAGAACCCTTTTTGCAGAAAAACTATTTTCAGTACACTCGATTAAAATTAATAGAATCAAAAATATTTACACGATGTCACTTCATCAATGTAAAAAATGTATATTAACATGGTTAAAGCAACTTGATTACGAGCAAACGGAGCACTTACTCAGTCATAAACACACACACACACACACACACATGTTACACACTTTAAATTTAATACTACCTATTATCTACATAATTAAAAACTGTTATAATCATATATATATATATATATATATATATATATATATACGATTTCAGGGCTGGTCCCATAGTAAAAGTAGTTCATAATGATGAGTACAATTACCTTCTTTTGGCTTCGAGAGTGTTCCCCTTACATCCATTATAATGAGTGTTTATATATACTATAATTCTATTATCAATAATCGACTTAATTTCCAGCCAAATGAACCAGAGAGCACAGCGACAGATATAAACGAGGATGTCGAAATGACTGAAGCAGAAAAAGCACCAGAGAACGACGTCGCAAACGAAACCACAGAGAAGGAGACGCAGGATCCACCTGAAGAGAACGAGAAAAGCAAACAAAAACCGGAAAAGGCAGCAAAAGAATCGGAAAAATCATCTGAAAAAAGCTCTAAAAAGGACAGGAGGTCGAAAGAAGAGAAAAACGAGGGCGAAAAGAGCGTAAAAGAAAATGACAGCGAAAAAAGCGGAAAAGACGCCGAGAAAAAGGAGAAACGGCATTCCAAAGAAGATAAAAACTCGAATAATAACTCTAAGGGCGATAAAAATGGGAAAGACAGCGGAAAGGAGAGCGAGAAAAGCGGGAAAGATAGCGAGAAAAGCGGAAAGGAGAAGGAAGATAAATCTGATGACAAGTCTGAGACGGATAAAGAAGACAAGGAGAAGCAAGATGAACCTCGCGCGAAACGATCGAGAGAGGTAAGCTATTCTTATTCGAGATGGGGGCGATAAGTCCTGCACTGACGTCCCGCTTGGGGTGTATTGTGCATTTCCCCCTACCAGCACCTACCCGAGCCAACCCAACTCCTTGAAATATCGGAGTGAGGCTCTGGGGCGCTGGCACACACGCTCCAGTGGCGTAGATGGTAGTGTAAGTAATGATGATGAAAAGCAGTCTAGCTGTTGTGGTGACGTGGATGAAGAAGGCAATGCTGCCTCATGCAACCCGGTAGCGATTCTAGTTTCTTCTGTGGCTTCACAATACCACAGCACATGCTCTACAGTTTCGTTTTCCTTCATGCAGCCACGACACAGGGGACTGTCCGTGGCTCCTAGCTTATACAAGTGACTATTCAAGTTGCAATGACCGGTTATAAGGCCTACAATCAGGCGAAGGTCCTGTCGTTGCAACTTCAATAGATAGTTGGTGAGAGAGGTAAGCTATATTTTATTATCTTTTTAGAGTTACGTATCTCAAAAGGAAAAAACGGAACCCTTATAGGATCACTTCGTTGTCCGTCTGTCTGTCAAGACGCTTTTTCTCAAGAACGCGGAAAGCTATCAAATTGAAATATATATCAAATACTTCATTTCTTTCAGCTGTGAAAAAATCAAACTTTCCAAGTCAACATTATTAAAAGATATTGACTATTTATGTCGTATATTTTGCGATTTCACAGGGAATCAAAACCTATAGGGTACTTCCCGTTGACCTAGAATCATTAATTTTGCCAAGAGGCAAGATCTTACAGCACATATAAAGGAATAAATCTGAAAGTTGTTAATTTGAAGTTATATCATGTAAAAAATATTGTTTTACAATTACAAACTTACATTTTGTAGTTGTTATGTATGTAAGAACCTTATTGTCAACTACAAAGTTAAGTTTGTCTTGGAATTTTCCAATTTCAGTTAGTATTTTTTTCCTACGATTGTGACTTTATAATTATGTATTGTATCTCGATGATGCAAGGTGATGAAATTCCGTCTTTATATCTGGAGAGTCAGAGGCTACATTCAGAGAAGTTTAGATGAGTTTCGTTCGTTTGAAAGCCCGTTGGTCCAGTTCGTAGTGAACCTTCTGAGCTTGGGGCCGTGGGTTCGATCCCCAACTAGGACAAACATTCATGTGATGAACATTTGTGTTTGTTCTATATCTGGTTGTTAATATCTATTTAAGTATGTATTTCAAACTATATATGTATCTATATCAGTTTCTGGCAGCCATATCACAAGCGTTGCTTAGTTTGGGGTCAGATGACCGTGTGTGCAAAAATGTCCCGAATATTTGTTTATTTTAAACTAGCGACCCGCCCGCCCGGCTTCGCACGGGTGTAATTTACGTGCGAAGCCAGGGCGGGTCGCTAGTTATATATATAAACCTTCCGTGAAAATGTATCTAACTGATAGTGAAAACCGCATCAAAACCCGTTGCGTGGTTTAGGACGAGTTAGCGGCCATACAGACAGACGCGGAAAGCGACTTTAATTTATACTATGTAGAGATTTAATTGTAAAATTTTCCTTTAATTTCAGAGCAAGAGGACTGAGCAGCCGCCGAGGTCGCCCGCCAAAAGAAAGTCTAAATTCTAGTTAACAATTAGTGTTCAAGTATTTTTATACAACTGTCTAGTTCGAATAGTCCGCCTGTTATAAGCTGGCGGAGATGATTGGAACTACTCTACGAATAAGGTATCAAACAAAATATGACCACCACTGAGGGTAATAAGGTATCACTCGAAATATGTCCACCACAGAACGGCCACCGATGAGGGTAATAAGGTATCACTCAAAATATGACCACCACTGAGGGTAATAAGGTATCACTCGAAATATGTCCACCACAGAATAGCCACCGATGAGGGTAATAAGGTATCACTCGAAATATGTCCACCACAGAATAGCCACCGATGAGGGTAATAAGGTATCACTCGAAATATGTCCACCACAGAACGGCCACCGATGAGGGTAATAAGGTATCACTCGAAATATGTCCACCACAGAACGGCCACCGATGAGGGTAATAAGGTATCACTCGAAATATGTCCACCACAGAACGGCCACCGATGAGGGTAATAAGGTATCACTCGAAATATGTCCACCACAGAACAGCCACCGATGAGGGTAATAAGGTATCACTCAAAATATGAACCCCACATGGAGGCCACCATTGAGGGTAAAAAAGGATGACATACTGAGAAAATACATTGGTCGATCCATCTAGTGGGAGGCCTACCTCCACTCAAGAACCTTTCTTCCCCATCGGTTATCGGTTCTTCGAGTGATGTGGTCAGCCCGTTGCCATTTCAACTTGCAAATTTTAACAGCTATGCCGGTGACTCTGGTTCTTTGGCGAACATCCACGTTCCGGATTCTATCGTACAAAGAAACTCCGAGCATAGCTCTTTCCATTGCCCGCTGTGCGACTCTGAGTTTTTCCAAAAGGCCAACAGTTAAGGACCACGTCTCAGTACTATATGTCATCACTGGCAACACACACTGGTCAAAGACCCCTTGTCTTTTGGGCAGTGTGGTATTTTTGACGAGAAGATGTCACCCAATTTCCCGAACACCGATCTAAGTTGAATTCTCCAGGCAAACTCTATGCCTAAGTTAAAAAAAACGTTAGTGGCTTCCCATTTGATTTTTGGATAAGTTGGTTAGAATAACTTTACTATAATAAATAATAATATTACGTCCACTTCAGTTCCGGCTAGTTTCAACCGCATAAACAACTTTTTTTTTTCATTTATTTATACGGGGTGTAAGGGGAACACTCGCGAAGCCAAAAGAAGGTAATTGTACTCATCATTATGAACAACTTTTACTATGGGACCAGCCCTGAAATCGCGAAAAAAATATCAGCTGTTCTGTAGAAAACGGTCATTTACACTCGATAAAATGTATGGAACAGCAGATTTTTTTTTCGCGATTTCAGGGTTAGTTCCATAGTAAAAGTTGTTCATAGTGATGAGTACAATTACCTTCTTTTGGCTTCGCGAGTGTTCCCCTTACAGCCTGTATAAATAAATGAAAAAAAAAGTTGTTTATGTATATATTTTTTTTATCATTTCATATAAACAAAATGTGTGAAAACCACGTCAGTTTCCATCGCATAAGTTTACAAAACATTTTTACTTATTTTTTTTCTTTTTTTCATATTTTTTTTTCTTTTGTTTTTTGGTTACTTATAATTTTATTTATATCAACAAAATGTGTGAAAATCACGTCAGTTTCCAACGCATAGACAAACACTTTTAATTTTTTCTTTCTTTTAATTTTTTTTCTTTTATTGTTTTTTAAGTTACTTTTTTTTTTTTTTTGTTACTTATAATTTTATTTATATCAACTAAATGTATGACGACCACTTAAGTTTCCATCGCATAAACAATTTTTTTTTTTGGTCATCTATTTATATGAATAAAATGTTTGAAAACCACGTCAATTTTATAATTATTTGTATTTGGTTCCTTCGCTTCGCACGGTTAATATAGTGCTTATAACAGGTGGAATACTAAAACAATAATGATGCTAAAACATCTACAAAAGTTTTATAGTTTTAACGCTAAATTCATGTACATGGTCTAAGGATTTTTTGTGAACAAATATAGTAGAAACCCGATTATAACGTCCATCCCATCGAGATACAATTCCTATAGAGTCACAATCTCTCAGTGAAAACAGTCAAAAAACGTCCGAGCGTCATTGTACATACATTGTATCAATTATATACTTCACAATGCCACATTTACTCCAATGTAGACGTTATATCGCTTGCATAGTGTTCAACGTTAGTTGTCCGCTATGTCATCGTAGCTCTGACATCGCGCGGCGTTATAATCGGATCACGGTTACCTTTTAACTAACCAAAAAGTCTACTCAATTCGTAGCGTGCGCCTAGTTTTGGTTCGGACATTTTTTTGGCACGATTGTGACTCTATATTTATTGTATATCAATGTATCATTATCTTTACAACGACGTAAACAAATGAAATGCTATAAAAAATGAATCAGCTCAGTAGCTACTGAAAAAAGGTTGCCTGGAAGAGATAGCGTATAGCGATAAGGCTGCCAATTGTTTCACTAGTTTTAAATTTCTTTTTGCTTTATGTATGTCATTTCTGGTGCGAACAAAGAGTTAATCTACTTAGCTGGGGTCAATGAACTACTATTTTTTTTAAATTACAAAATTGTTAAAATTATGTTGTTTAACACATGTATGTTCCAATTTTTAAGAGTTTTCCATTGCAACTAGCAAAAGTTGCACTTGTATATTGAATTATCATTATGGACAACTTTTACCAATGACAATATAAATTAACTTTTCCTTTTACTATGTCACCAACCTTAAAACCGCTAAAAACCAGCTGATTTTGTCGAGGGGTTAATGACCGTTTTCTGTGGTATTTTTTTCTCGATTATCAGTTTTGGTTCCGTTATAAAAGTTGTTCAGTACAATGACCTTCTTTCGGCTTAGTGCAGTCTTTATGCGTAACCCTGTATAGAATTGTTATAAAAATATTTACAAGTACCGCCAGTTTTAATCAAAACTTACGCAATAAAACGCGATAAATAAGTTGAAAAGTTTATGTTTTAAATAAAACGTCTTTTAAATATTACATGTTAGTGCTAAGTGGCATTTTAATTTTATATCAACACAAAATGGCGGCCAAACCTCGGCCAGAGATTAAGTAACAAATGAGGTTACATACAAACTTATATCAAAACTTTTTACACGGTACTACATTTTTTTAAAAATAAATAATAGGCTTGCGCTTGACCGCCAACTCGCCTGATGTTAAGCGATGATGCGGTCTACGGTGGAGCACGCTTGCCTAGAAGAAACCGATATACATACATACAGATACAACCGCAGAAAAGAGAAGTAAATAGAACGGAAATGAGAAGGAAAATCTGTTACCAGGCATTATGACAGAACCTTGATTGAACATTCTTAAAACGTCACCTTAGAGTGAAAACCTCGGGAATGCAATTTTGGTCATTTCCTTATTAATACATGCTTTGCGAGGTTTTTTCCCAGAAATGTATTAATAAGGAAATTACCAAAATTGCATTCCCGAAGTTTTCACTCTAAGGTGACGATATTTAATTCAACGCGTCGAACTCCGCATCCAAAGAACTTGAACCTTACCTTTTTGGGTTAGTTCTCAAAGTTCTTTGTCCGCATCACATTCGCTAACTGATTTCGAATGACTGACGTTTCGTTTATATGGATGCAACTGGGTACAACACATTTCTTACAAAAATGTTTTGACAGCCGTTCTCATCATCATCATCATCATCAGCCAGAAGACGTCCACTGCTGAACATAGGCCTCCCCCTTTAACCTCCACACTGAACGACAGCCTGCCTTTTGCATCCACTGGATGCCCGCGACTCTCACAATGTCGTCGGTCCATTTAGTGGGAGGCCTCCCTACGCTGCGTCTTCCGGTTCGTGGTCTCCACTCCAGAACCTTTCTTCCCCATTGGTTATCGGTTCTTCGAGCGATGTGGCCTGCCCATTGCCACTTCAACTTGCAAATTTTAACAGCCGTTCCAATTTAAACAAAAAAAAAACTTTTCTGTGCATACAACATAATGGTTGACATGTGGTTATCATCACCAGCCACTGAGGCCTCTGCGAAGTTATTAAATAAGCTTTATTGGTAAAGCAATTAGTTTAAATATTGTCCACTAGAACTGCTGAGTTGCGATACAGACTTACAGGACTTATTCACAAACGTTTGATAAGATAAACAATGCTATAGTGTTTTTCGACTTTTCGTTGACGGAACATAAAACGAAACAAATCATTGTTCAATCTAAAGGTGGAACGTTTTACCTGTTTAATTCAAATTTCAAACAGTTTTTTTGTCCTTGTAGCTAGGCCGGGTAATTAGTTTGAAATGACATATTTGTGACAATAGTTGGGTGTTTTTTACATTATCATGTACAGTTATTTATTAGTAACGCACCATATTACTTACATTTGTGAATAAACCGTTTGAAACAGCAAAAATTAGTTTATTCACAAATGTAAGTAATAATGTGCATTAGAGATAAATAACTTGACATGATTTTTTAAAGAATAATAATCAATTGTCGCAAACATCATGATCGTTTACAATAATAACCCGGCCTAGCTACAAGGACAAGAAAACTGTTTGAAATTTGAATTTTCCGCCAATTGTGAAACGTACCATCTTAATGGATGTTTTTGAATAAGACCTAGACTTTATAGATGTATATATCTATTTTATTAATTATGTTTTTTGACTATGTATGTTTAGAAATGTTTTAATAATACTTTGTATTTTTTTTCTCAATGTTAACTTTACGTGAATTCCGCATCGAGAAACAATTCCTATAGAGTCACATCTCTTAGTGAAAACAGTCAAAAAACGTCCGAGCGTCATTGTACATACATTGTATCAATTATATACTTCACAATGCCACATTTACTTCAATGTAGACGTTATGTCGCTTGCATAGTGTTCAACGTTAGTTGTCCGCTATGAGATCGTAGCTCTAGCATCGCGCGGCGTTATACTCGGAGCGCGGTTACCTTGTAACTAAACAACAAGTCTGCGCAATGTAGACGTTATGTCGCTTGCATAGTGTTCAACGTTAGTTGTCCGCTATGTCATCGTAGCTCTGGCATCGCGCGGCGTTGTACTCGGAGCGCGGTTACCTTGTAACTAACCAAAATGTCTGCGCAATTCGTAGCGTGCGCCGAGTTTTGGTTCGTACATTTTTTCGGCACGATTGTGACTCTATAGGTGTCTCGATGGAACTCTGTTTATTATAGAGTTATTTTTAGAGACAATTTTAAGTCACTTTGTGCTGGCAATAGGTAACCGCTGAAGCCTTACCCCGGGTCTGACTACAAAAATTACAAAGTTTTAACACTGTTTCGGCTAGACAACATCTAAAAGGAGATTTCTAAAGGGTCGGCAACGTATTTGTGATGCCTCTGGTGTTACAAGTATCCATAGGCGACGGTGACTGCTTACCATCAGGCAGCCCGTCTGCTTGTTTGCCACCTATGGCATTAAAAAAAAAAAACTGAAATTTCATAATATCACTAAGACAAAATCTAATAGTTACTATATTGTAAAAAAAAAAAAAGTGAAAACTGTAAATTCTAAATCGTTTTGCACGGTTTATGAACGTATAGAACGAACTATATAAAAATCAAATAATATCACACAGACTTTTTTAAACCCAACGTCAAAATGTTCATCGCTAAGATCTTTGACTTAACTAAGAAGCAAGATAACGACGTTCATATTCTGTCAGCCAATCGTCTACAGGGTTACGCGGAAAGGCTGTACCAAGCCAAACAAAAACTTATAATTTTGAACAACTTTTACTATAGAACCAACATTTAAATCGCAAAACAAATGTGCTGTTGTAGAAAATGGTCATTCAGGCATCGAGATAAACACCAATAGTGTCACAAACGTGCTAAAAATATTCGAACCAAAACTCAGCGCACGCTAACCATTGCGCAGACATTTTGGTTAGTTGTAAGGCTACAACGCCGCGCGCCAGTGCTACGATGCCATAGCGGACAAGCTACGTTAAACACTATATAAGCAACTTAACGTCTAAATTGGCATTGTGAACTATATAATTGATGTATACGACGTACTACGACGCTCGGACGTTTTTGACTGTTTTCACTTAGTGATTGTGACTCTATGGGTATTGTATCTCGATGCATTCAGCAGATATTTTTTTGTGATATCTGAGTTAGTTCCATAGTAAAAGTTGTTTATAATTAGTATAACCCCTTTTGCCTTTAGCTTTATAATTATGTCTCCTTGGCTCACTCAGCTGGGCCCCGATTCTACTAAAGAAATTGTTTTTAAATTGTAATTGTTAAAATTTTATTTTTTTAATAATTGCCTCAAAACTGAGTAAAAAAAAATATACTTGAAAAATACCACCACCTTATATTTTAACTTAGTATAAAAATAAACTTTAAGTTTTGAGGCAATTATTTAAAAAATAAAATTGAAACAGTAACAATTTAAAAACAATTTCTTTAGTGGAATCGGGGCCCAGCAGACCTAGCATGGGCTGTGGATAAATTGTCTATCCACCGTTTCTATCCACGCCTAGACGCGACAAAGCTAGAATATGGATACGTTTGTCCTTTTCTCGCGGGATAAAAATGATGTAAAGACAATTTGTCCACGGCCCGTGCTAGGCCTGCTAAAGGCACGTAGAAAAGTTGACATTGAAGTTAAGGTACTGACAGACGTGCTCAAAAAAAGCATGCTAATAAGCTTGCTTAAAATTAGCATGCTCTGCAAACTGTTCACATTTGCCAGAAATAAGCATGCTTGTTTTAAAGCATACTCCTAAATAGGCATGCTCAAAGCAAGAGCAAACATGTTCAGACGTGCTCGGAGTACGCCGCCCCCCCCTACCCGCGCCTCAGGTAGCATGCTCGAAAATCAAACGTCGTTTGATTTTTGAGCACGCTCTAAATAAGCATGCTCATTACATTACACACGTGCTACTAATGAGCACTTGCTCAATAAAAGCATGCTTTTGTGCTAGTAATGAGCACGTCTGTCCGTACCTTTAAGATTTCTGCGGATGCGAAAGCTCGAAGTGACAAAAAATCTGATTATAAAGACCTGTGTCCACTAAAAAACTTCAGCTACAATTCTTGTACTGTTATATAAGAACATCTTAGACTAGTTATAGCTATGAACAAGGTATACATATAAACTCAGTCATAATTGCTCCCCGTGCTTAGGGAATCAATACTACGTGACCCATTCAGGGGCGGGGGTCTTAAAATGCAAAATACCACGCTCGGTCACAGTGAGAGCTTAGGTTTTCGACACATAGTCAGCAGTAATCCTTAACGTTACATACATTGTTTCTTGATATTTTTTTCACTTCCAGTTTTTTTTTAAATTCAATAATAGGCTTGCATTTATTACCACGCTCGGTCACAGTGAGAGCTTAGGTTTTCTACACGTAGTCAGTAGTAATCCTTAACGTTACATAAATTTTTTCTTGTAATTTTTTTCACTGCGTTTTTTTTTTAAATTCAATAATAGGCTTGCATTTACTTTCTGTTTGCAAAACGATTTAAACCATATTTATGAATTACTAGCGGTCCGCCCCAGCTTCGCACGGGTATAGATTATAGCCTATGTCACCCGGGGATAGTGTAGCTTCCCAACAGTGAAAGAATTTTTCAAATCGGTTCAGTAGTTTCGGAGCCTATTCAATGCAAACAAACAAATCTTTCCTCTTTATAATATTAGTATAGACTACGTGCTAGAGGTCTTGGTATATACTAAGGGTGGTCACTGAGGGATGGAAAGGGGGGTGTCTTGGCATATACTGAGGATTGTCACCGAGGGGGGGGGGGGGGGGAAGGAGGTAAAAAATGGGTCACGTAGTATGGGCACATTCCCTTAAATAAGTTAGCTGCTGTTTCCAGTGATTGTCAACTAGACAAAGCAAGACTAGCAACGAGAGAGAAAGAGACGGATGCTATCTACCAAGTGTTGGACATTTCATGAGTTTTTTCCTTACATACCTTGTTCTTAGTTCTAGGTTGTAATACACAGCTACGGCTACTAAAAGTACAGTTATCTTTACCTAGTAATAAAACACCATTATCGTTTAGATATAAATTATAGTTATAATTGACATTGTAAATATTTACAATTAAACTTCTTTATAAAAATAATTAACGAGTTTAAATTTAAAACTACCCTCTTTTTTACGCAATATTTTTATAAGTTAATCTATAACTTCTTGCATACGAATTGTACCATGTGAGAGAGAACACTTAGGTTATTGGTCGTTTTATAAGTTAATCTATAACTTCTTGCGTACGAATTGTACCATGTGAGAGAGAACACTTAGGTTATTGGTCGTTTTATAAGTTAATCTATAACTTCTTGCGTACGAATTGTACCATGTAAGAGAGAACACTTAGGTTATTGGTCGTTTTATAAGTTAATCTATAACTTCTTGCGTACGAATTGTACCATGTAAGAGAGAACACTTAGGTTATTGGTCGTTTTATAAGTTAATCTATAACTTCTTGCATACGAATTGTACCATGTGAGAGAGAACACTTAGGTTATTGGTCGTTTTATAAGTTAATCTATAACTTCTTGCGTACGAATTGTACCATGTAAGAGAGAACACTTAGGTTATTGGCCGTTTTTATAAGTTAATCTATAACTTCTTGCTTACGAATTCTACTATGTGAGAGAGAACACTTAGGTTATTGGTCGTTTTTATAAGTTAATCTATAACTTGCATACGAATTGTACCATGGACGTTTTTATAAAAGTAGCAAAGATATAACGGCGGCACCTGGTATTCTGGTCCTTACTGAAACCCTCGACCAACATAAAATTAATGGATGGGCCCAGAAGAAGCGCATTTTTGAAGATTACAAATTGAGCGCCGGCGCTCACTTCGTTTCAGTCGGTCTCTAGCCGTAGGAAGTAAAACACGAGTCTATTGTTACATGATAACGAAACATCTGACAAAATTATGTCTTCGTGTGTTTTCGTGTAAATACACAACAAAAAAACCGCTATATTTTTTTTGTAACAAATGTACTACACATGGTTATAATTAGGTGTTGAAGTATATGTCCGACGGTTTTGACTCGTTTTTACTGAGCAAGTTCAATGGTTATGGCCCGTCCATTCATTTTATTTTGGTCGAAGACTAAAACTAAATAATTTCAATGTTTGCGACTGGCACTGCACAAGACGGGAGCCAAAATCATCTCGATAGTAAAAAAGAAAAATCAACTTAAATACTATAGTAAACGCATTACCATCTGAGTCGTCAGGTCATAAATCAATTGTCTGTCTATCTCGCTCGCACCCACATGTCATATCTGTCTATCTCGCTCGCACTTACAGGCCTTATGGTATGACGGTTATGGCTCAGTTGGTAACGTGACTATAGCTATATTTTGACAAGTCTATCTTCTGCGCCTACTTTTCCGTCGTTTCCTGTTATTGTTTTCAGCGGGATACATTTCGGTGATTTTGTTCATGGTCTTCTTTGCCTCATCACGGTCTGAGGAGCAAAAAGTACATATATTTTTTTTCAACATCTAATATTAGATAAGAGATTGCTCAAACTCGGTTCAATATTTATCTTTTTAGCGCCCCCATTTTGAAAAAAATGGGGGCGCTAAAAAATAATTTATTCTCAAAGTGGGCAATAGACAAAATAAGTTTGGGAACCCCTGGCTGTAAGCCGTTATAGTATTTATAATGAATCCTGCGAGTTTTGATGAAGTAAAATGATCTTTCTTACCCTTGTCATCCACTTCGCTGTCCTCATGCAAGGCCAAGCTCATGTCGAACCCTATCCCTTCGTATTGGACCAACATGGGCACGCGCACGTGCAGAGACTTGTTCTCCAGGAAATGTATCTCACTGGTCGGGATCCCTGGCACATCTGAAAATGAACACAACACTCATATACTGGGTTACACATCATCATCATCATCACCGGGCTATGATATATAGCCCGTTGGTCCAGTTGGTAGTGAACCTGCTTTCTGAGCTTGGCGTGGGTTCGATTCCCACCTAGGACAAACATTTGTGTTTGTTCTATATCTGGTTGTTAATATCTATTTAAGTATGTATTTAAAACTATATATTATTATGTATGTATATCAGTCTCTGGCCGCCATATCACAAGCTTTGCTTAGTTTGGGGTCAGATGACCGTGTGTGCAAAAATGTCACGAATATTTATTTATTTTATTTATTTATTTATAATTTCAGATAAAGTTATATGATTATTTACGGGATATTTACCGTGGTAAGGTTGTGGATTGACCTCCCGATATTTCGGCGCAGTTACATGCACCATGTTCACGGGAAGCTCATTCCACAACCTTACCACGGTAAATATCCCGTAAATAATCATATAACTTTAGTGAACAACCGTGATAGTTTAAAACATTGTTTTATCATTTCAGCCGTAGGAAGTCCACTGCTGCACAGTGCACCCTTTGGGTAAGGAACCCTAAAAATCAAATTTGTTAGGTAATAGTTTTTTCATCATCATCATTTCAGCCATAGGACGTCACTGCTGGTCATAGGCCTCCCCCATCGATCTCCAAAAGGGCCGGTTGGAAGCGGCCTGCATCCAGCGTTTCCCTGCGGTCTCTTTCAGGTTGTCTGTCCATCTAGTGGGTGGACGTCGAGAACCTTTCGGCCCCATCGGCCATGCCAGACAAAAAACCCAGGGAAAACTTACCATGAAACATCTTCACCATTTGCTGCTCTTGTGGGACCTCATAGTTTTCTTTGTAGCTTTCGTCTACAATGACTTGTTTCTCAGCGCTGTAGTAGGAATAACTTCCAGAGTTCCTCGAAGGTCCAGGTCCGTAAGGGTCGTGTTGCATTCTCTTTGTTCTTTTGGTGTTAGTATCGACCTTTAGGAATAATAATCTTATTAGATAAGGATATCATCATCAACCAGAAGACATCCACTGCTGAACATAGGCCTCCGTCTAACTCCACACTAAATGACCTGCCATCTGTGTCCACTGGATGCCCGCGACTCTCACAATGTCGTCGGTCCATCTAGTGGGAGGCCTACCTACGCTGCGTCTTCCGGTTCGTGGGCTCCAAACAAGAACCCTTCTTCCCCATCGGCTATTGGTTCTTTGAGAGAGAGTTTACACAAGACAGTCTGGGACCACCGGGCAGACTGGCAACAATGGACTGTCTGGCACCACCAGGCTCATCGGCACCATTGGACTGTGCGGCACCACAGGACTGGACTTTCCTGCTGTCTCTTTTAGGTTGTCTCTCCATCTTGTGGGTGGACGTTCTAAGCTGTACTACCAGTTCATGTCAGAATTGGCCAAGTTTTCATAACTGTTCTCAAACTGAGACTTCAACAAACACGACAACAATGATGAAGCATGAATATCGAGATATGTTAGAGAAAATACCTTTGATGCGTGTTCTGTCGAATTCAAACTGTGTCTCTTAAGGTTAAAATTGATGATAAATCTATCTTTTTTGGCTTCCTCTTCAGATATGAACTCAAAATCAGATGAATGGTATCCACAATCGTCACTTTCAGGTTTATTTGTTTTCATCGTAATGGTTTCTAAATTTTCATCTGAACTAATAGAAATTGTGTCGAAGTTAGCTTCGGGACTTTTAGTTTCTTCAGTACCTTTTGTTTCTCCGGAACTGTTAATCTCTAAAGGTTTTTTAATTTCTAAACTTTTAGCTTTTTCGAGATTTTTTATTTTTTGCCATCTTGTTACTACAGAAGTATTTATTATTTTAGCGAATTCAGTTTCTTTGAAATAAATAGTCTCTGCGGGATTTTCAGCTTGGTCGCGAATTTTAGCTTTTTTGGAGCTTTTAGTTTCTTTAAAACCTTTATGTTTCGGGATACTTTTATTATCTTTAGTTTTATCACAATTATTAGTTTCGTCGTTGTTTCCTAGGAGAAATCCATCTTCTTTAATAACATTGATTTCTTTTGTGATATCATTTTGAATAGCTTGTAATGTTGTAGAATCTTTTTCATTAGTTGAAGTATCGTCTGAACTTATCGATATGACATCAATATTGTCTTCTGTTGTACTTTTAGAAGTTTTTCTATTACACATTCCTGTCATACCTCTAAAAATTAAGTTTTCGTTATTTGCTGTAATATGCTTAATTTCTTGTAAGTTATAAGTACTGTCCGTGTCTATATCTGCATCATCAAATATATCATCGATGTCATCAATAATCAGTTCTTCATCTAATGTAATATCATCGATTCCCTCTAGTGAAAGAGATTCTGCATCAACTGCATTATGGTTTTCTTCTACTTCTGCTAAAACTTTGTCAAATTCTTTTAGACATTTTGTAGTTTGATATTTTATGTTTTGTATATTAGAAGAATCATTAGAATTTATTGAATCAACGAGATTAGAATATCTCATTTCATTAGATTCATTTGTGATTGTAGCTACATTTGTATTTGTATTGTTTGTATTCGTTGCTTCTAGCGCTTCTTGAAATATAGCTACGATTGGTTGTCTATTGTTAATTTCGTCTCGAATTAGTTCAATGTTAACATCAATTTTGTTTTCATGTGTGTTGAAATTCATAAATTGTGAATCCGTTGATTTACTTTTCAAATCAACTTTTTCAATAGTTAAATCTGTATAATTCAATAGCTGCTTTAGCAAATCTGATGGAATGTCATCATTTTTAATATTATGGACTTCTTTGTCTTCTTCAACATTTTTGTTCATACTTTTGCAAGGCTTGTTTTCATCTTTGTCTAAGATCTTTTTACCTTTGCATGTATTCGTTTCTTTGGTTTTAATTTCTTCACTATCATTGCTTTGGAGAACATGACTTTCTTTGGTATTATTTTCTTGTTTATCATAATTACTTTGTAAGGTTTTATTAGTAATATCCTCCGGTTGATCTAGAGGACTATTATCAGTATTGACCTTATTGGATGCATGTTCAGATTTTCGTAGCCGTAAAAAGAAGTTTTTAAACCTCTGCATGTTTTTTTTATAAAGCTCTGTAATAAAATTGGAGTTGATATATATTAGTGTTGTAAGTATTGTAATCAAATATTAACTATACAAGGGACAGAAGATATTGAAAATATTGATTAACCCCCTCAACTGTCACATTTCTATACTATAATATTATAAAGAGGAAAGATTAGTTTGTTTGTTTGCATTGAATAGGCTCTGAAACTACTGAACCGATTTGATTTGAATTCCCAACAGTGAATTCTTTCACTGTTGGAAAGCTACACTATCCCCAGGTAACATAGGCTATTTTATATTTTCAAAAAAATAGGAATCCTTACTAAAACACCAATAATGTAACCCAAGGTGTAATAAAATAAGATTTACAATTTTAACTTTGTATAGTAAAACAACTGGCGGTGGTCTTCCGTTGCAATGCAGTCACAACAAATTTTTCAAAAGCGTGACTGTGAGCATAGACAGTGCCGGTTTTAGCACTTCCAGTGCCCTGGGCGAGATTTCTACGTCGCACCCCCCAAGTCTGACTTTCAAACCGAAAAAAAGGCAAAGAATTGTTCTATAGATTTTTATATACCTGCGGCGCCCATTTTTAGGTGCCGGTGGCGCCCCTTTATATCTGACGCCCCGGGCGGTCGCCCCACAAGGCCCTACCCTAACGCCGGTACTGAGCATAGATCAATTAATGAACTACCAGAGAACATTATTGTTGAGAATTAATTTAACCAGGATTTAGCCACAATGTTTTGTTATTAAAAAAACTTAGTTCAAATTTTGGTATTGTTTATTGTTTGGGGTTGTTTGGTTTAGTACTAAAATGGCTTCGACTAAGAAATGTGTGTGTGTGTGTGTGTGTGTGTGTGTGTGTGTGATAGCAGCAAGCAATGACAATATAAAAAAAAATTCTATGCTGTGAGTAATAGAGTACTTCCCACCATCGAGCAAAATAAAAGGCCATAACCATTGAACTTGTTCAGTAAAAACGAGTCAAAACCGCCGGACATATACTTCAACACCTGAATATAACTATATACAGTACATTTGTTACAAAAAATAGATAGTGGTTTTCTGTTGTGTATTTACACTTCGGGAAAGCACACGAAGGCATAATTTTGTCAGATGTTTCGTTATCATGTAACAATAGTCTCGTGTTGCACTTCCTACGGCTAGAGACCGACTGAAACAAAGTGAGAGCCGGCGCTCATTTTGTGATCTTCAAAAATGAGCTTATTCTGGGCCCGTCCATTCATTTTATTTTGGTCAAAGCTACATAAACACTGCATTTTTACTGTTTTTACACATCCATGTTGAATCTGCAGTTCCAATTATCTTTGAAAATCGGCTGGAGTGCTACCCCTACTGGAGGTGGTTGGACAGAGCAGTTGGACTACAGTCACAAAATGATTTTAAAGTGTAGGCAATTTTTTGATAGTAATCTATATAATAACAAATATTAACTGATAGTACCCACTGTGCTATCACCATTTACCAAGATTAAAGTGACTTTTTATTTATATTACACGGGAATTACTCACGTAAGATTAAGCCGGTTACTCTGACTATAGTTTCAACCGCATTAGACGGCCTTTTTCAAGGTGAATGCGCGCGCGCGGCGGCTCGCTTTGCACTCAATATAAACCGTGTAATATAAATAAAATGTGTGAAAACCACGTCAGTTTCAATAATAAAATTAAAGTGACTTCTCAGAAATTTTGCTAGCACTTTAAGACCCAAGACATCACAAAGTCTCATCAAAGTTGTCTGAAACATTTATAATAAGCTTTTTAGACAATTCTGACCAATAGCATCTCAGTTTTGATCACAAGATACTGAAGAACCAGCGGCACTGCGCACTCCACGGCTTAGTAGTGTTTAGAACATTTTGATTTGCTTTGCTCTCTAAACTATTCGAGTTTTCTTTTGACCTAACTTTTGGTACCTATATGATTTCAAAGACTTTCTTATTCATAAAACTAATAAACTACCTATATTTCCTTTGTCCAATGTCATTAAGCCTTCGAGCTACTTAGAAACTCTTGACTTACGACGAAAAAGAAACAACTTTACTGCATTTGATTTTGTCATATTAAAAAAGACTAGAAAACAACTTACCAATCTACTCTTCAATGTTAATGTTCACTTCTAAAATAGGACTATTTGCACGTGTATGCAATTAAATTTAGTATATTTTCACTTTATTTGGTTCAATTTCTTTTAACTTCTTACAGTGAAAAAAACTATTTTAGTTTTTTGAACTTCACAGCGCGGTGGCGGGAAAATTAACTAACTTGACATTGACATACCAGACAAGTTTGACTATAACATTGAACTTTTTTACTTCATAATTGACTTAGGTAATATTTCTCATTCAGCCACTGATTTCACCACTACACTGTTGTTGAGAACTATGGTAGAATTGGTGTTTAAACCACAGAATAAGGACTGGTCCAATTTATTAGGCTTAAACGAATCAAGATAATTATAGGCTCAGGGTACACTTGAATAAAAGAAAAGTCGAACGGTGGATTAAATCCTTCACAGATGGATGGCTAGAGAACGGAAAGCGACTGCCAGACAAAGGCAAACCTCCATCTCGCTGGTTGGACGACATCCTAAAAGCGGAAGGAAAGCAATAGACGAGATTTCTGAATAAATTCGGTTTGCTTTTTTGCATCAACTCTGGTGCCGGAGCAATAGAATACGGCACCGTTATCTCCTACCTACATGTATGAAACTACAAGTAACCGACTTGTCGGACCTAACGCGTGATAGACAGAGAGGCAACTTCTCGGTTAATCTAGCTGTAGGTAGTTAGCGCTCGCACGTCCTGAATTACACTTTATTGTGTAGTAAGTAGCAAGACTCGCTGCTTATTTAATGATTTTGTGAAGTGAATCTTCTGTACTTATATGGATTCAGTAAGAAGCTACTATAAGGAGAACTTTGGGTTCGAGATCGTTGAAGGTGGGCCATCTACCTAAGCTTCGCGAGAGGGCTAAGTCGTCGCTTAGCAAGTTGAAATTGTGTGAAAATGACATTACCTTGAGAGAACATCCGTCAAGCTGTCATTGTCAATGTCATACAATTACATCTCTCAGCAGACGTTAACGCTAACAGAAAGTGAGTCTTGTCTAACCCCCCTGGTTGATTTTAGTGGGTATCCCACATGAATCCAATAAAACATTCAAATAAATAAACAGATTTTTATTTCAATACCAAAAGTCTAATACATATTATTGGAGAGTAAATGCATAGTTTTGGATTAGAAATATATATCGGTATTCATGAATATAAGTTACAAAAATCTTTTAATGACTTTTAAAAGCCAGCCAAAATTTAAACAAGATCTTACGAGTTACATAATAATTTGTAACCTAGGTGTATTAATTTCGAGGTTATATTGGATTTGTCACTTTTTGCCAGATTTTTTGATGCCGCCTTGCGTGAGTGGACCTTTTTGTGTTGCTTTAGCTTTCGCGTCCTGAAAATTATAAAACAAAAAAATTATATTACAACTAAATACACATATAATATACTAGCAACGTGCCCGCCCGGCTTCGCACGGGTGTAATTTACGTACAAAGGCGAGGCTGGTTTCTAGTTATATATATAAACCTTCCGTGAAAATGTATCTAACTGATGGTGAAAACCGCATCAAAATCCGTTGCGTGGTTTAGGAGGAGTTAGCGGCCATACAGACAGACAGACGCGGAAAGCGACTTTAATTTATACTATGTAGAGAAGTGACTAGTTAAAATTGTTTAGGGGCAGAATAATTTTGGAAAAACTCAGAGTCACACAGCGGGCAATGGAGCTATGCTCAGAGTTACTTTACGCGATAGAATCCGAAACGTGGATATTCGCAAGCTATATAGCTGTTAAAATTTGCAAGTTGAAGTTGCAATGGGCAGGCCACATCGCTCGAAGAACCGATAACCGATGCGGAAAAAAGGTTCTTGAGTGGAGACCACGAACTGTAAGACGCAGCGTAGGTAGGCATCCCACTAGATGGAACGACGACATAGTGAGAGTCACTGGCATCCAGTGGATGCAAAAGGCAGGTTGTTGTTCAGTGTGGAAGTTAAAGGGGGAGGCCTATGTTTAGCAGTGGACGTATTCTGGCTGATGATGATGATGACACCCTTTCCGTGTATCCTAGTTACAAAATGCTTTGTCACCTGCAATGCCTTCTGCTGTTCCTTCAGCTTTTGCTTATGTGCCAGGTCATCCTCATCTAACTCCTTAGAGTCCTTCTTTGGCGCCTTCAGCGGCTTTTTCTTACCACCCTCGCGACCAGACATCTGGAATTGAAAGAAAAAAGAGAGGTTAACGGCCGGTTATCCGAGTCAACAAAACGCTCCCTCAGCCCCCGCCAAGTTATAGCGAAGATGTATTTTTCCACGCTAGAGTCAGGACGCCCGCGGGGGGAGCGCAACGACAAAAACGAACATAGGTCCGACCTCGATGACGCCTGGCGCGGTACTAAACGCGGTGCGCGCAAATTCTCGCGACCTTTTTACGGTTTTAATTTCACTAAAAAACGAAACTATACACTATCAAAATTCTATCCAAATAAAAGAATGTTGAATATAATTGCCTTTCAGTACATGCAATTTCCAGGTTGTTACGAGCTTTCATTAGAGCATAAAACGAAAAAAATAAACTAAATCGACTTTGTTTCAGATTTTTTTTTGATCGAGGAAAGTATATTCCATCGTGTTTTGAACCAAATCATAAACTCAAATACAGATATATCTGTGACATGTATTTTTTTTCCAGCTCAAATATTGTAATTTGACTGAATAAAATTGATTTAAAACCGTCAAATTTGGTATAAGAGGCTCTTAAAGATCATATACAGTATTCGCATTAATCCGGCACTGCAATAGTCCGGCACGTTCAGTAATCCGGCACCCTCCGCCCGCGCCTACCTACTCTCGCACCGCGCTTGCGGCATTAGTATAACGTAAGAGTTTAATGAAATATAACTAAGATATATTTCACTGTTATCAAAAGACGTGTAGTACATGAATACAAATATAATTGTGTTGTTTTTTTTTTTTTTTTTTTCAAGGAAGGTTAGTTTGAACAAATTTAAAATTACAAGTAAAATAAAAACTATCTTAAATTTAAATTTATAACTAAACTAAAATTAATCTAAAACTAAAACTAATCTAACAATTATGTTATACTACTCTTTATGAAATGCTTTATGTTAATTATGCTTCATGTTTTATTCTATACAATCCAGTAATCCGAACATTCTAATAATCCACGTTCCACATATGGAGGAAATTCATATTTCAAACAGTTTTTTGTCCTTGGGGCCGTCCATTAATCACGTGATGTTTTTTATTTGCATTTTTTAACCCCCCCTCCCCCTTGGTGAGGTTTAAGACTTGTTTGTGTATTGATATTTCGTGATTTATGCTAACCCCCCCCCACCCATTTGAAGCCTCACTTGTTGTAAGGGGTTGTAGCTAGGCTGGGTAACTATTTCAAAATGACACACTGTTTGCGCAAATTGTTGATTGTTCTTTGCATTATCATGTACAGCTATTTAACAGTAACGGCACCATATTACTTACATTTCTCAATAAACCGTTTGAAACAGCAAAAATTTGTTAATTGATAAATGTAACAAATAATGTGCATCACTACATAGTATAAAACAAAGTCGCTGTCGCTGTCTGTCCGTCCCTATGTAAGCTTAAATCTTTAAAACTACGCAACGGATTTTGAAGCGGTTTTTTTTAATAGATAGAGTGATTCAAGAGGAAGGTTTATATGTATAATTAGTGACCCGCACGTAAATTACACCCGTGCGAAGCCGGCCGGGCGGGTCGCTAGTTAGAGATAAATAGCTTTACATGTTTTGTAAAGAATGATAATCTATTTGCGCATACACCATGATCGTTTACAATTATTACCCGGCCTAGCTACAAGGACAAGGAAACTGTTTGAAATTTTAATTTCTCGCCATATGTGAAACGTACCACCTTAAAACACAATAATTTAGTAAATAAAGTACATACTGCGTCACTGTGTGGCATCTTTAATAATTATTACTAAATAAGCTAAAGATTTTAACAATTTTGTTTGACTGCTATTCCGAGAACTTTATATTAATTTAAACAAACTAGAAATCTTTGTACATGTATAAAAAATAATTTTAGATTAATCAAGCACTTGTTTTCAATGCAGTCTGTTTAACACTAAATCAGAAAATCAAACAATGCCATATTTTATACTTTTTCAGTCCTAAGGCGCATGACACACTTAAGATGTGATAGTGGCCGTGGGAGTCTTTTTTTCGGCTTGCGCCATGTCCCAATATCGGACTGATATTTTTTTATTGTTACGTAAATATTGCTTTAAAAAATTGTAAGGAAGATAGGCATAACCGGACAAGTACGAGTAGGACTCGGGTGAGGGTTCCGTTGGATTGAACCCTCGGAGCGCGAGTCCAAACAAAAAAAAAAAAACAACAAAAAAGTTGAAAGTTCCTTTTGAGGTACGGAACCCTAAAAAAATACCGCCGAATGAAGTTGAAATTATAATCAAAATAGTCGGTGAGTACTATATAGACTTCTAAAAACATAGCCTTTTTGTCTTAAATGGGTAAAAAGAGCGTTCTTGTCTCGTCTCCTAAGTGTGTCTTACGCCTAAGACAGGATGCAAAACAACAAGTCAATTGAGATCTAATAAATGCAAGGCAATGAAGCTTATTCACACTATGCTATAGCTTCATAGTTTGCATGACAAATTCCATCAGCCCCGAAAAAAAAAGGTATCACAATATAAAATACCAGGGGGATTAGACAAGACCCACTTTCTGTTGGCGTTAACGCCTGCGGAAAGATGAAATTGCATGAAAAAGACATTAACAATGACATCTTTCAGAACGCCTGGTTAATGCGACGCGTGACCTAAATGCTGGCGTGTTTCTGGCTCAACGCTTAAGCATTGCCATTCAACGTGGTAATGCCGCCAGCATGCTGGGTACGCTGCCAACTGGTAGTGGGTTTGAGCATTTGGATTGTCATTAGACCGTCAACGGTCTATGGGCAGTCTAACTGTATTTGTAGTTTTAGTTTGTATTTTGTTTAGTCAATAAAGGCGCTCGCCCAGAAAAAAAAAACAATGGCATTAGCTTGAGAGATGAAAACTTACTTTCTGTTAGCATTAACGCCTACGGAAAAATGAAATTGTGTGAAAATGACATTAGCTTGAGATAACATCTCTCAAGCTAATGTCATTGTTAATGTAATTTTCATACAATTCCATCTTTCCGTATGCGCTAACAGAAAGTGGGTTTTGTCTAACCCCCCCTGTACAGTCTTACTTAGCTCTATAGCATGTATTGTGTGCCTGAAGGATGGATGATTATTGATTTTTCATCATTTCAGCCATAGCATGTTCACTGCTGGACATAGGCCTCCCCCATCAATCTCCAAAAGGGCCAGTTGGAAGCGGCCTGCATCCAGCGTTTCCCTGCGGTCTCTTTTTTCTATTATTATGGAATTATTATTTGGATGATATACTTTTTATAGATTTTTATTCTTTTATTATAAATTGAATAGAATAAAAATCTTTATTGCCTTATAACATTGGTAGTTACACTGGGCAAACCAAATTTACATAAATATTTAAGAGTAACGGTAAAAAAAAAAACTAGAGAATGAGTAAGTAGTAAAAAAACATTGATGTATAAAAGTACTAAGTCGATTTCATTGTATAAAAAAGTAAACAATCAAAATAAGAAAAAAAATTTTTTTTTTCATATTTTGATTGTTTACTATAATAATGTCAGAAAGTTTAGTTTAGTTGTGGCGTAATCAGAAGAGGTCTATACAATAACGATGCTGTTGTTTGTCTCTCTTCGACATTAAAGAGAAAATGAGACAGCAGGTGTGATGCCATTTCCATGCACGTTGCAACTTGTTAATAATTGATACTAAACTGTCCCTCATGATCTTTCAACCATTTTAGGTATAGAATCATGACTACATATAAATTCATGACAATACAAGGTTAGACAGAACTGTGGTACTAACCCGAAAGGAGGTATTGTACTCATCATTATGAACAATTTTTATTTTTTTTTGTTAAGCGATGATGCGGTCTACGTTGGAGCATGCTTGCCTAGAAGAAACCGATTCACTCGTGATTTGAAGACACCCAGATTGTAACTATCGGGGAACACCCACTCAGGCAGCGAATTCCACAGACTAGCAGTTCGCATTATAAATGTGGAACCAAAGCGCTTCGTACGGGTTCTCGGAATATCAACCATAAAGCGGTGTCGATTCTTCGTTCCCACTCTGGCAGTCCGATAGAAAAATGGACAGGAGGGAATCAAATCATGCAGATCTGTATGATGCACACTCTCCGAAATGTATCCGATAAAAAACCCTCGTCGTCATCATCATCATCAGCCAGAAGAAGTCAACTGCTGAACATAGGCCTCCCTCTTTAACCTCCACACTGAACGACAGCATGCCTTTTGCATCCACTGGATGCCAGCGACTCACAATGTCGTCGGTCCATCTAGTGGGAGGCCTATCTACGCTTATATGTGCTTAGCCTAGTTTGGGGCCCACTGCAGACTTTTTTGTGTGTTTTTCTATATGTATGTCTTTTAGGAATTTTATGTGCATTTCTTCCGGAAATATGTGATTTGTCTATCATAAGTGTAATTGGTGTTTGAACCATTCTAATTGAATAAATACAAATACAAATGATGATAATGATGACCTCCATTCGGCATAGTACAACCATTCTGTGCGCACCTCTATTATCAATAGAAGCTAATAGAAGTGACCTACAAATGAATAATTCTAAGTTGTTGTGAATCAAACTATTGCTAGTTGTATGCTTCAATCTGTCTTGGCAACCCCTATATCTTAGAAAACCCTGAACCGAATTTGCTTATATTTGAACTCAGAAATTGTATTAAAAATTAACTACGTCAAAACCGTTTATGACGACATCGTTTAGAACAACATACCGGTTAAATTGACCAAAATCAAAGGTCCTGGCTGAATGTTATATGACCGCCTTATCGGTTGTAACAACTATCGGTTTTTACGACTCAATATGAGTAGTCCCTTCGATGTCGTTATAACAGATTTTGACTGTACTTGCTTACAAAATTTTTGTGAATATTTTCCGAATGGAACGCAAGTTATCGTAGAATAATATTGGGTTAAATGGACCCGGGTATGTCCTAAAACTGTGACCAGAACCACCGGAGGATGGGCAGCAGCATCCTGTTAGTACACGGTGAACGCACTGCGATCCACAAGCCATCTGCCAAGCGTGGGGATTATGGCAACACCCCTCTCTTAGAGGGATCCCATGTTCAGCAGTGGATATTTACCTCCTTATTAATAAACGTGGACTAGTCTAGGAATAGTTACACCGTGTTTTGTCTTTTTCTCTCTTTCAAATTTTGAACTCGATCGAAAAAGACAAAAGGCGGTGTAACTATTCCGAGGCTACTCTATGTTTATTAATAGGGGGGTTTATGGCTGATGATAATAAAATTGACTGCGATCCCCAAGCCACCTGCCAAGCATGGGGATTATGGCAACATCCCTCTCTAAGAGGGCCATGTTCAGCAGTGGACATTTAATGGCTGATGATAATAAAATATTGGGTTACTCTTTGCCCTGCACCAATCTCTAATTTAGTACTTAAAATAAATTATATACATGTGCAGTTTGGATGCCATCACTCAACAATGGTGAAGGAAAACATGGTGAGGAAAGTAAAAGTAAAGCCGCTTTCCCAATTCTTGACAATAAGATCACCAACAACCTATTAAAGTTGCAACGACAGGACCTTCGCCTGATTGTAGGCCTTATAACCGGTCATTGCAACTTGAATAGTCACTTGTATAAGCTAGGAGCCACGGACAGTCCACTGTGTCGTGGCTGCATGAAAGAGAACGAAACTGTAGAGCATGTGCTGTGGCATTGTGAAGCCACAGAAGAAACTAGAATCGCTACCGGGTTGTATGAAGCACCATTGCCTTCTTCATCCACGTCGCCACAACAGCTGGATTGCTTTTCATCATCATTATTTTCATTACCATCTACGCCACTGGAGCAACTGTCCCAGCGCCCCAGAGCCTCACTCCGATATTTCAAGGAGTTGGGTTGGCTCGGGTAGGTGCTGGTAGGGGGAAATGCACAATACACCCCAAGCGGGACGTCAGTGCAGGACTTATCGCCCCCATCTCGAATAAGAATAAGATGGTGAGGAAACCGGTAGGTTCAAGAACCTCAACAGTTCAACAACATGACATTCACCAACATGCACTGGGCCAGCATGGTGGATTAAGACCCATCTCTCTGAGAGAAGGCCTGCAGTGCAATCGCGCTAAAAAATTACAGACGAATCATTGACGAATCGCAACTGCTCCACTACTTTGGGACCGTCTATTAATCACGTGAGGATTGAAAGGGAGGGGGGGGGGGGGTGTAGTAAGATATCACGTGTATTTATTTTTCGTCAAACGAGAGACTTCTAAACCGACTTCTAAAGCGGCGTGTAGTGTGACCTTGCCAATCAAAAACAACCTGCATCATTTTTGTCATGGTCCTTAATTCCAGAAAAAAATTAGATTATACTTTATACCTGTATTTAAAGATAATATTTAAAAAAATAAGATTCTTTGTAGGTACTAAAATATACACGTGATTTTGGGTGGGGGCGGGGGGTTAGTCTTAATCCTTACCAAGTATCACCACAAGGGGAAGGGGGGTTAAAAATGCTAATTTTTAATTAAAAAAAATTGCGCGCTTGCTCTGCTGTGTCCCAGCAGTGAGAACATGATAGGCTGAAATGATTCAGACAGTGCTTTATTTCTAGAATAAAGTACCGCAAACCGTCTCTCGGCGCTTTATGGATCACGTTCGCGTGATTTTCCGAACTGCGCTGTTTCAGCGCTAATTCGAGTTTTTACAAGATTGGCTTTATTTTGTCAGGCCGAAACAAAAGACGGGCGTTGCTGTAAACATTTTGCAGTATTTGTAGGCAATGAGTGCAACATATAAGATTATTGTTTGTAGGTAACGTCCAAGTAACATCTTAGTGGAATAGTATCTAAGGGCATATAATTATGATAACGATATAATAAATAGTTATCCGCTATCATATAATTACCGAAATACTGTACACCCGCGCTTAAACCACGCATTTTACTTATTATGCGTCGCTCTTAACCGGGTGATGAGAATTACAATAGAAAATAACCTGTACTATGTACCCATGCAACACCTTATTTTAATAGTATTTTGCAATCATTACGGTTTGTAAAGTTAAGCTTACCTTTTCAGGACTGAGGAGAAGTTGTTTAGAAGTAATTAAACAGTAAAACACGTAAGAAATATAGGAAAAGCACGTTTTTCACCGTTTCGTTTTCGCAAGCAAGTTCTGAAATAAAATCTGACCTGTCATTCTGTCAATTCTGTCAACTGTCTGACTGACGCTGACAGCTTGAGTTGAGATTGGGATTGTGATTTTTTGGCTTTATCACCGTTGCTGGATAGGCTAAAGCCATTAAGATCATACCGCCTCGTCTTAAGTTTACAAAGGAAAAAATTAAAACATTTGAGCATCGATTTCCAGGAACACACCGGTAAAACGTATATTTTCATGTTGTTTTCAAAACTCCCTAAAAGCAGTCATGTTACCCATTAACAAGCCATAAGTAGGACCATAATAAAGTCTCCATTGCCCTACTGAGGCTTACTATTAGGTCTGTAAAATATAGGCAAGATGAGGCGGTAAGACCTTTAATGGCTAAAGCCAACCCAGAAGGCGAAAAAAAAAATACGTTATGAGTTACGAGCATGGACGACTGGACGTACTATCTTGATTTAGTATAGATGTACGAGAACTTTGAAGCTTGTTGAGAACTAGTCATTTTCTATAAAAGCACTCCGATTTTTTTAACTTTTTAAAACTCTACGCGCTTTGTGCATTTAGCTAGTGTCATGTTATTTCTTTGAGAATAGTGTTATTTATGATGGCCACAAGAAACCATGGAAGCAGACCATAGTAAACTAAATATTCATAATCAAAGGCTAAACTTTACCACCACCTCACAAAGTATCGTGTCAGACTTTTTTACCAACTTGTATGGTATGGTATGTCAATGGTCCTAAAGACTAAGCCCACAGATATACACAACACCAAGCGTAACCAAATCAGGGCCAAACTTACGGATCACTCATAATTATGTCACATTTATCGAATACTAGAAAATCCACGGAAGGCCGAGGTTGTCGCTTATTTTTTTTATCAGAAAGTATTATGATTATTCTGCCACTCATCTGTACGAAATAGGTTGGTCGATAACGCCTATTTTGTCTTCAACGCGACCTTGATCTGCGCGTGCGTTTCTTGCCATAACATATTTTTCAGGTGCTTTGCAATCGACCCAACAGCTCTGCTATTAATAAACTAAGGGTTTAACTGAAGCAATGTGGACTTTCAAACAAAGTCGCAAACAAAAGTTGCATTTCTGCATTTATACTTACTCGATCGCATTTGCATGAAATAAGAACAGCGCCTCTAGCGCATGTAGATGGAACTGCTCTTTTTTCATACAAATAAACGTAGACGAAAGTGGCCCGAGACAGATAACAATGGCAGAATTTAAGAGAGAGGCCTATATAGCAGTCGGTCTATTCGGGCTGACTATGGTGATGATGGAATAAGTGGGTATAAGTGGAGTAATATGTAATAAGTGGGGTAAAGCCTAAAGTGGGACTAAGCCTTACGGACAGCTGCTATTGCGGCACCAAACTAAGTTGGAAAATCACGCGACCGTTAACCTTAACGCGCCCAGGGGACTTACGGACAACTGCTATTGCGGTATCTAATCCGCTCAGTTGGAAAATCACGCGAACGAGAACCTTATCGCGCCCAGATACGGTTTGCGGTCGCGTGATTTTCCAACTGAGCGCATTAGGTGCCGCAATAGCAGTTGTCCGTAAGGCCCCAGATCTATGCCTACGGTTTGCGGTCGCGTGACTTTCCAACTGAGCGGATTTAACGTTAGTTTGGTGCCGCAATAGCAGTTGTCCGTAAGGCCCCTGGGCTAGTCATGTCAGTCGAATGTGGAAAGATCGTTGGGCCAAAACCACGACACAGTGGCTACCACAGAACGGCAAACGACCTCCAGGACGGCCCCGACGGAGATGGAGGAACGAACTGGACTTCCATGAAGCACTGGACTCAAATTGCTCAAAACAGATAAATGGATGGGAAGGGAGGCCTTTGCCCTGCAGTGGGACGATGCAGGCTAATATAATAATGATGATGATGATGATGTTTATAGTCGTGGTCACAGTGTATGTTTTTCTCTACAGAAACATCTAATTCTATAACAAACAAGGAAAATACGCAGCTATTGCCCTTTACCTACGCAAATCTTAAAACGTAGATGGTTTCCGCAATAAGGTCATGTAGTGTGCATAGCACACACCAGCACAGACCTATATCCAAGTAGACGCCACAAGTCGACCTACCTTGCATGTCATATTACGTTGCTCGACGTTTCGACCATGTTACAATGGCCGTGGTCACGAGCTGACTGAACACTGCGGGTGAGTTCGGTGAGAAGAGCGGGTGTTTTGTTCTCCTACCCTCTCTTGATCTTGAAAAATTGCAGGGTTGTCACTACGACACACTACACTTACTGTATCGGTAAATGACCTAGTACCTACACCGCGGTTTGTACACTTGCTCACTACGGGATTCCACGACGCCGGTAACTTAAATCCATCTTCCCGGTTGAAATTGCGATGTTTTCTAATTTCAATCGCTTCAATTATGTAAAATAGTCGTAATTGAGTTCGGCTAAAATCAGTCTGCTCATCGGTGCAGCGACAGCACGTGTCAGTTGGAAACGAAAATTGATAATTATTGCAGAAGAAGAAGAAGACTGCAGTGCAAGTACCGTTCTTTATCGATAGTCAATTTCGGTAAAATGCCATAGATTCGATCATAGCGAGTACTGATTAAATGGCATTTTATCGAATTTGACGATCTCAACTGTCAAATTTGATGCTCAATAAAGAACGGTACTTGCACTGCTGAATAGGCATGATGACAAATATTTATTTATTCCAAATAATCGGCTTAGCAATTAATATAACTAAATACATTACACATACTGAAAAAATAATTTAAATTGATTGATAAATCTCTGAGATACGAGTGTTTAAAGTTTTAGGTGGGGATAGAGAGGGGATGCTCTATCCCTTTCTTGCAAAGCGTGAATTAGTATAGCATTTGTATAGCGCTCCTGAGCCGTGACGTCACGGCTCAGTATAGTGCGCTCTTTGTCTAGCATAAAATTAAAATGCTTATATCTTATTTATTTTTGAACAAATTTTAATTTTATTTTCGTTTATGTGCTATATTTATGATCAGCTTTTTTATGAGGCAATAAAAAAATATTTGTCATCATGCCTTGGCTGACAGATTAAAGACATTTATTTCCACAGGTACCTAAGTACGAAAAAATTTACACGCTCAGTTTTCATACAATTTGGACCGCTTGTGAAGTCTACTTAGATACCTATAGGTCTGTGGTGCATAGTAAATATACCTAAGTTAGTCATACTTTAGGAAAAAAATGCTTTGTTGTTTTATTAGGGCATATCGCGCTTGACAGGCAAGCAATTAAATATTAACACTTTTTTTATATTATTTATATTCAATAATTAGAAAAGTAGTCTTCGTATGCTTCGATTTTTTTTGATCGAAGTTTGTATGTTAAAATCTTTCAAATAGGTAAATTTTGGTTGTAATTTTTGACACAACCTCTTAAACAAAATTAGGAGATTTTGTTAACCAGTGATTAAAGGAATTGAAAACCTGACAATGAAGCTTATCGCGGTCATACTGTTGGTGATTGTTGTTGTTCATTTAGTCTGTGATTTAGTTACTGGTAAGTTAAACTTATTTTTTAACCGACTTCAAAAAAGTAGGGGATCTCAATTAGATTGCATTATTTATTTTTTGGGTTCCGTACGCAGACCAGGGGCCTTACGGACAACAAATAATTGCGGCACCTAATCCGCTCAGTTGGAAAATCACGCGAACGTGAACCTTATCGCGCCCAGATACGGTTTGCGGTCGCGTGATTTCCCTACTGAGCGGATTAGGTGCCGCTATAGGAGTTGTACGTAAGGCCCCTGATATAGGTCTGTGGTTCCGTACCCATCCGTCCTACCTTTTAGCGGATGTATCTTTCGAACCGTACCTACTAGATAGCCAAATGAAATGTTCACAGGATACCTATTATGGTGTAACTAGCTGAAACCCGCTACTTCGTACGCGTAGAGCTCAGCCTTCGGCCTCGCTACTACAACCTGTTATAGCCTATGTGTTATTCTAATGTATAAGCTATATTATTGTAAACTTTAATTAAAATCCATTCGGTAGTTTTTGCGTGAAAGAGGAACAAACATCCATACATACAAACTTTCGCGTTTATAATATTAGTAGGATGTAACGGCGGATTAAGTAAGAATTTATTAATCACTAGTAGGCCGCCCCTGCTTCGCACGGGCGAAGCCAGGATATATAGCCTATGTCAACCGGGGATAGTGCAGCATCCCAATAGTGAAAGAATTTTTCAAATCGGTTCAGTAGTTTCGGAGCCTATTCAATGCAAACAAACAAACAATCAAATCTTTCCTCTTTATAATAGAGTATAGATAGTATAGATAAAGCCAATAAGCGTCAAACTTGGCACAATTGTAGTACACACTCTAAAGTATAACAAAAAATAATAAATAATGGACAAGTGCGAGTCGGTGACAAATTTCTGTTCATTACCAAGTTATTATACTCAAGCGCCTGTAGCAAACTGCGTAGCAAATTTCTGTGACAAATTTTGGAAGGTGTTATAATAACTGGTAATTCGTTTTTTTTTTTTTTTTATTTATTTCATATATATATATATACACATAATTAATCTAAGTTCGTATCGAAAAACTAAGCTGTTTGTCTCTACATAGTATAAATTGAAGTCGCTTTCCGCGTCTGTCTGTATGTCTGTATGGCCGCTAACTCCTCCTAAACCACGCAACGGATTTTGATGCGGTTTCCACCATCAGTTAGATACATTTTCAAAGAAGGTTTATATATATACTTAACTAGGGACCCACCCCGGTTTTGCACGGAAATTACACCCATGCGAAGCGGGTGGGTCGCTAGTATCGATACTAAGATTCACTATACGCACTGACATAACCAACCACTTGGACAACCTTATTGTATTTTTTGGTGGTACGGAACCCTCAGTGCGCGAGCTCGACTCGCACTTGGCTGGTTTATCTATAATGAGTGATTACAATACAGCTGATGTTGTTCCAGGACACAAGTTCGATTACCGCCGTCAGTTCAAGCCGAAGATAGCTGGTACCGCCATGGTACCATCCTCGCTGATGATGCAGAACTACTACCGTAACGTCGGCATCAAATCCAACAAATCTAGGTCTTAAGCAGCGAAACATTTTATTTATATTACACGAAAATTACTCAAAAAAAAAGTGTAAAATCCACGTCAGTTTCTAGTAAAAAAACAGCGAAACATGGTTTTAAAAGGCACCATTTAACAAATAAAGCTATATGATTATTTACGGAATTTACCTTGGTAAGATTGTGGAATGACCTCCCGATAATTGAGGAGGTGAAGAACAAAAACTCAATTTTCCACTTTTGAAAATTTAGTTTTTTTTTATTTGGGCAAAATATGATAAATTGATTGAAGCATGTAAGTAAAACCTTTGGGCTTGAGCATTTGGATTGTCTTTAGACCTTCAACGGTCTATGGGCAGTCTAACTGTATTTGTAGTGTTAGTATTAGCTTGTATTTTGTTTAGTTAATAAAGGCGCTTCGCCAAAGAACCAGAGTCACCGACAGCTGTTAAAATTTGCAAGTTGAAGTGGCAATGGGCAGGCCACATCGCTCGAAGAACCGATAATCGATGGGGAAGAAAGGTTCTTGAGTGGAGACCACGAACCGGAAGACGCAGTGTAGGTAGGCCTCCCACTAGATGGACCGACGACATAGTGAGAGTCGCTGGCATCCAGTGGATGCAAAAGGCAGGCTGTCGTTCAGTGTGGAGGTTAAAGGGGGAGGCCTATGTTCAGCAGTGGACGTCTTCTGGCTGATGATGATGATGATGATGAAGATGAATAAAGGCGCTAGACCAGAAAAAAAAAAAAAAAGTAAATCCTTGTCAAAAAGTTGTCTTTTAAAAGGAAGGTAAGGTTTGATATATCACTTTTTATCAAGGGCCCGCCAAAGTGGCAAAAAGTTGGCCCCCCTGCATTTCTAAACTATTAGAGATATATATTTGTAACTTGCTATGCTAATAGGTCATATTAAAAACTTTTTTTTTTTAGAGTTACAATGAAAGTTTATTTACACGAAAAATATTACACAGTATATACACAGTATTTAAAAACTAAAACTATCACTACCTAATTATTATATATAAAAATGTTTTTTTTTTAATAACCTTCATTCAAAATTATTTCGAACATTTTCTGATTATAACTTTTTGAGTTATAGCGATAAAACGAAGGAACGATAAAGTTGAAGTATATGTCCAACCAGGGCCGGATTTAGGGGAGGGCAACCGGGGCGAAAGCCAAGGCAAGGCCTCCACAAACGGGGGGCCCCCACAATAGAACTTCGGAAAAAAAAAAACTATCAAATTTCAACTAGTTAACACTAGTAAGCATCTTTTCCTTTGATATTTGTTTTTTTTTTGCTCTTTCACCTTTACCTACAGCCTACAGTACTTTATACATACATGATTATTTGATTATATTTATCTTAAATAACAGAAATCATTGATCTATTCTTTGTTGCCCCGAGGCCTCTGGACCTCTAAATCCGGCCCTGTGTACTGTAACACACAAATGTACTGTACATGGTTATAATTAGGTGTTGAAGTATATGTCAGACGGTTTTGCTTCGTTTTTACTGAGCAAGTTCAATGGTTATGGCCCGTCCATTCATTTTATTTTGGTCGAAGGTGTGAAATAATTATATGCTACCAGGCTACCATAATCACATTTAGGCTATCAATTCTTACTCAAAAAGGATAGAAATGTGCACAGTGTAGTGCATAACCATGTTCTCAAGTAATTATGCATCGTATTAAAATTTTCTTATTCCTAGACCAAAGTTAGCTACATAACTTGACTTTTAGTACTATATCGCATTAAGAAAATGATTTAGTTTCTTCGAGTAGCAAAGGAGGTATGGAAATTAATACTGTGACAAGGTGCTTTGGCGTATTTAAATACTTGAATTTTAAATAGACCACACCGCACGCGCTTTTTCAAGACGTGGTTTGTTTTCGTTGTAGATACTTGCAAAGTTTTTATGTATATAACTAGCGACCCGCCCCAGCTTCGCACGTAAATTACAAGTGCGAAGCCGGGAGGGCGGGTCGCTAGTTTAACAATAAAATTGTCAGATGGTGCTACAAATTTTTTGCCCAACCGGTACTTTAACTAAAATGTCGACGTTAGTTAAAGCTAAAGTAAGAAGGTGCAACCTTTACACTACCTCACCTCACTACACACTACCTCATCCCTACTGTAAACTGTCAAAATTATCACCTATATTTGACAAATAGTGACAACACATCGAGTTTTTATTTTTTGTTTTTTTTTATTTTTTATATAGTAGATAGGCTTGCGCTTGGCCGCCATCTCGTCTGATGTTAAGCGACGATGCGGTCTACGATGGGGCACGCTTGCCTAGAAGAAACTAATTCACTCTCGACTTGAAGACACCCAGATTGTAACTAACGGGGAAAACCGTGTCGTGTAAATCTGGCCTTATTCCGCGTAGAATGGAAACGGGTAACCCCATCTCACTCACACATAGGTTCCTGCGTCGCCCTACGCACTTTACAGCTTACACCAGGTTGGTCTACCTACATAGCGTATCCAGAGATCTAGACTCTACTAGCTGTGACTAGGGATGGGATGATGATAGAGCATTTCAGTCAAATCTACTTCAAGTTTTTTATATAGTAGATAGGCTTGCGCTTGGCCGCCATCTCGCCTGATGTTAAGCGATGATGCGGTTTACGATGGAGCATGCTTGCCTAGAAGAAACCGATTTACTCTCGACATGAAGTGAAACTTCTTATGCGACTTCCAACAAGGTTGCGTTAAACGTTTAACGCTACCGTGGAGGGGCGAATAGAAAGAGACAGAGCGAGAGTTTTAGATGCCATCTATGAGGAAATTTTGAAACTTGTACATCCTTCTCATAGCTTATTAGTTCACTAATATTTGCATAGATGGCAGAACATGCGACTTCCAACAAGGTTGCGTTAAACGTTTAACGCTACCATGGAGGGGGAATAGAAAGAGACAGAGCGAGAGTTTTAGATGCCATCTATGAGGACATTTTGAAACTTGTACATCCTTCTCATAGTTTATTAGTTCACTAATATTTGCATAGATGGCAGAACATGCGACTTTCAACAAGGTTGCGTTAAACGTTTAACGCTAACATGGGGGGGAAATAGAAAGAGACAGAGCATGAGTTTCACTTCTACCGCGCGGAGGGACTCCACGCACATTTTTTTTTTTTAATATTTATTTATCCAAATTACAACTATCATTATAGGTATGTCCTAATTCAATAGCGTATGTCAACATAATAATTTATAAACCTAGCTTATAACACAATTAAACACATTAAATTAATTACACATTACATACGTTAAACATTTAATAAAATTTTACACACAAAAACACACTTCAAATAACATCATCGGTTTGAATTCTGCAACCGAGCAGACAAATCACATCACATGATTGACATTTAATGAAACCACTGCTGAACAAGGCCTCCCTCTTAGAGAGGGGTGTTGCCATAATCCCCACGCTTGGCAGGCGGCTTGGAGATCGCAGTACGTTCACCGTGTACTAACAGGACGCTGCTGCCCATCCTCCGGTGGTTCTGGTCGCAGTTTTAGGACTTACCCGGGTCAGACAAATAAATCAATTAAAATACTTATAAATTATTTATTTTTAAACAAGTTTTAATTTTGTTTTTTAGATGCTCTATTTATGATCAGCCTTTTTTGTAAGGCAAAAAAAAAAAAACTAGTATTGCCACTGTCATAAAATGTGCTATTAAAAAAATTAGGACATAATCACAGAGACATAATGCACGACGCGTCGTGTTAAAATATAATAAGCTATAGACCATGAATCTCATCGAATATCATGAATATATCACAAGTTGTGTACAATATCTATGTATACAACGCCCTTGCTATAGACACAGGCTATAGATAAGATGTTTTAAATGTTTATCGGGACTTATCACGTATTATTTAATATAGGTAAAAAATATGTACCTTTCATATGTATTTGTGTTCAAATCGCGAAAGTTTAAAAATTACTATAGATAAGATGTTTTTTTTTTACCAATATAATTATTGTTGGAGATGGGCGGGGTACCCCCGCCCCCGTCGTTTTCTTCCATTATTTAACGCTCACTTATTATTTTAAACGTTATTTAACATTAAAATAATGATATTTTAGCAAGAATTTTGCGAACGATCCGCTTTGTTTCGTAGTTCCCGCCAGAAGAACTTTGCCACAAATGAATGATGTCTATATCTCTAGTATATGTCGCAAGTTAAAAAAAAAACAGTTTTTTTTAAACCTACGCTTTTTGTCTGGAACCGGATATAAACATCCGGCTCTTTGTTTTTTTTAAAACCTCGGCCTTTGGTCAAGAACCGGAAATAAATATCCGGCTCTTTGTATTATTTTTCTAAACTTGTGTATTTACTAGTTTTAAGGCGTAATAATGGTGGATTATCATTTATTAAGTGTTACCAGGCATTATGAGAGAACCTTGATTGAACATTCTTATTTTGATCATTAGAAAATTATTTGCAAGTTGAAGTGGCAATAGGCAGGCCACATCGCTCGAAGAACCGATAACCAATGGGGAAGAAAGGTGACCAGGAACCGGAAGAAGCAGCGTAGGTAGGCCTCCCACTAGATGGACCGACGACATAGTGAGAGTCGCGGGCATCCAGTAGATGCAAAAGGCAGGTTGTCGTTCGGTGTGGAGGTTAAAGGGGGAGGCCTATGTTCAGCAGAGGACGTCTTCTGACTGATGATGATGGAAGTGTTAGTGGACGTGCTCGAGCGTGGGTTAGTGATATAACGCAGTGAAACTATTTTTTTCGTGTTGTTTCCAAACCTCCATAGAAGCCTCTTGTCCTGGAAGCCTGTTGTACTGGAATGCCCTGGAAAGCTTCCACCACTTTACTAGGGCATGACTTTGACTTGACCGTGCCCTTGAATCTGACTGTGACTCTGTGACTGACATGCACTTCAAATCTGAGGAGTTTTGATAACAAGGTGGACGGTGGAAACTAAATATTTCCCGAGGCACACCCAGGTGAACAAAGGTGAGCCGCTGTAAAAAATACTTTCCACGGTTCACCCAGGTGGTCTCAGGAGGTGGACGGTGGGTAAGAACTCCCTTGTTTGACAACATTCTATGAAAATGGATATTATTTTAATAATTGTCACTGGCAAATGCACAAGAGTGCGACGCCAATATCCTCACAGAGGAAAGAATAAAAAAAGAAGAATAATAAATAATAATTATTATATCTCTCGAAGAACCGATAACCGATGGGGAAGAAAGGTTCTTGAGTGGAGACCACGAACCGGAAGACGCAGCGTAGGTAGGCCTACTAGATGGACTGACGACATAGTGAGAGTCGCGGGCATCCAGTGGATGCAAAAGGCAGGCTGTCGTTCAGTGTGGAGGTTAAAGGGAGGCCTATGTTCAGCAGTGGACGTTCTTCTGGCTGATATTGATGATGATGAATATAATTAAGTATTTTCTCCCCCTACTATAATTAAAGATTATTTATTCTATGCAAAAAATATTAACCAAAACTCTTTGGCTAAAACTTTTTGGTACGCTTCCACCTAAAGCGTCTTTATTCTATCGTGAACTCTTCCGTAAGTACATCCCTAAAGAGTTTCTTTACCTACGGCCTAGTTTACATCTATTCAAGGGAATGAAAAGGGGGTGGACAACCCCTTCCGTACATGGATGATGTAATTAAAACATAGAATATATTACCCCGTTCCCCGCGTACCTACCACGCGGACCACTTACCATCAGGTGGCCAGACTTGTTTGCCACTTATTATAAAAAAGAATTTGTTAGGTACTCGCTAGTCTTGAATATAACCCGATTTTTGAACGAGAGAAGCGAAGTATATGCAGTGGAAGTGTATTGGAAGTGCTAATAAGCACTTCCACTGCCAAGGCGCGCCAATAGTTTTTTAAAATAAATAATATGCTTTCTTTTGACGGAAGAGGGAAAAGGATGGCTACAATTTTACAGCTGTCAATTTTTTTTTTTTTTTTTTTTTTATTATAGATAGGCTTGCGCTTGGCCGCCAACTCGCCTGATGTAAAGCGATGATGCGGTCTACGTTGGAGCACACTTGCCTAGAAGAAACCGATTCACTCGTGATTTGAAGACACCCAGATTGTTACCATCAGGGAACAACCATTCAGGCAGCGCATTCCACAGACTAGCAGTTCGCACAATAAATGAGGAGGTGAAGAACAAAACGTCACATATTTTTTTTTTTTTTTTTTTTTTTTATTTGGGCTAAAAATGATAAATTGATTGAAACATGTAAGTAAAACCTTGTCAAAAACACCTCTTTTCCTGTATAAAATTTCATTTGAAATCGAGAGTTTCGAACAAAACCACACTTTTCCGTTGAAAAAGAGAAATTCCGTCGAGACATTTTTATGTATTCTCTAAAATTTGAAAAACTGGAATTGTGAGGTTTTGTTCTTCACCTCCTCAAATGTGGAATCAAAGCGCTTCATACAGGTTTTCGCAATATCAATCATAAAGCGGTGGCCCGCTCTGGCAGTCCGATGCCAATAGATGTTTCGGCATAAGAGCATTACGTCATGTACGTCGTTTGGCGTTACGGTATACAAGTCAGTTTTACTATAGAATAAATATTTCACATCAAATGTATTTCAGTTTGTTTTTGCAGCTTTCTGATCAAATAAATGCTTGGACCGAGTGTAGACGGGTGATGTTACTCGTAACTTAATGATGTTACTACTCATGATGGTTTTTCTCTAATTACAGTGCGGCCAACTTATCTGTGTCGTCGAGTGAGGGAGCTACCATCGGATTTTCCGAACGAAACTGATAGCACTCGGTGGAGTATTATAGTTCCTTCGTTTAGTCACGTCTAGATAAGTTGGTTGCATTATGTACTCAATTTGCTATTTTTACGTGTAGCCAAATAATAAATAGAAGTTACTTTGGCTGTACTGTCGTCTATGTATAGGTAACCAAATAATTAAATAATAGTTACTACGGTTCTACTATCCTTTATGTATAGGTAACCAAATAATTAAATAATAGTTACTACGGTTCTACTATCCTTTATGTATGGGTAACCAAATAATTAAATAATAGTTACTACGGCTCTACTATCCTTTATGTATAGGTAACCAAATAATTAAATAATAGTTACTACGGCTCTACTATCCTTTATGTATAGGTTACCAAATAATTAAATAATAGTTACTACGGTTATACTGTCCTTTATGTATAGGTAACCAAATAATTAAATGATAGTTACTACGGCTCTACTGTCCTCTAGGTATAGGTAACCAAATAATTAAATAATAGTCACTACGGCTCTACTGTCCTCTAGGTATAGGTAACTAGTTCAATCCCGCGGTTATACCCACGATTTTCCAGTTTTTTCTCATTTCCTAGGGAAAAAAGTACCCTATGTCCGTAAAGTCGCGGGCATTCAGTGAATGCAAAAGGCAGGCTGTCGTTCTGTGTGGAGGTCTAAGGGGGAGGCCTATGTTCAGCAGTGGACGTCTTCTGGCTGATGATGATGAAACATAAAACTAATTTTTCGTCTACAAATAGGGCCCGAGCGTGTATTTCTACATTACGGTGGTAGTGCTCTTTGACGAACCCACAGTTCGATAAAATGTTACGTAGGGCTGTCAACAAAATATATTGTAGCGCTCGTGGCGTTACCTGAGTCATCATCATCATCAGCCAGAAGACGTCCACTGCTGAACATATGCCTCCCCCTTTAACCTCCACACTGAACGACAGCCTGCCTTTTGCATCCACTGGATGCCCGCGACTCTCACAATGTCATCGGTCCATCTAGTGGGAGGCCTCCCTACGCTGCGTCTTCCGGTTCGTGGTCTCCACTCCAGAACCTTTCTTCCCCATCGGTTATCGGTTCTTCCAGCGATGTGGCCTGCCCATTGCCACTTCAACTTGCAAATTTTAACAGCTATGTCGGTGACTCTGGTTCTTTGGCGAATATCCACGTTTCGGATTTTATCGCGCAAAGAAACTCCGAGCATAGCTCTCTCCATTGCCCACTGTGTGACTCTGAGTTTTTCCAAAAGGCCAACAGTAACCTGAGTAAGCTAGTCTTAAAGATCGGTGAAGTTGGGATATTTATTTTATTAAAGTTATATGATTATTTACGTGATATTTACCGTGGTAAGGTTGTGGAATGGTTGTGTGATGAGGTTGTGGTTGTCATATAACTTTAGTGAACAACCGTGATAGTTTAAAACAGTGATTTATTTTATTTTATTTAGAAGGTACATAAAACAGGATATTCTCAACAAAAGCTGAACTAATTGCAAATAATTATTACATTTTCGAACTAGAGAGTATCCTAAAATATGCGCACACAGCATGATTGGCAATTACTGGCAAGAAAAAGTTAAAGTTAGATTAATGGCAATTGGCAAGGACTAATTTAAACTAAAACAGACGCTGCAGCTAATTGAAATTTACGGACAGTATGGTATTTTTAGGGTTCCGTACCTCAAAAGGAAATAACGGAACCCTTAAAGGATCACTTCGTTGTCCGTCTGTCCGTCTGTCTGTCTGTCCGTATGTCAAGTCCCATTTTTCTTAAGAACGCGTAAAGGTATCAAGTTGAAATTTATACTAAATACTTGGGTCTACGGTTTCTTTCGACTGTAAAAAAATAAAAGTTGTAAGTCAACGCAATCAAAAGATATGAACGTTTATGTCGCATGTTTTGCTATTTTACAGGGGAATCAAAACCTATAGGGTACCTACTTCCCGTTGACCTAGAATCATTAATTGAGGCAAGGTCTTACAGCACATATAAAGGAATAAATCTGAAAGTTGTTAACTTGAAATTATATCATTATAAAAATATTGTTTTAGAATTACAAACTTACATTTTGTAGTTGTTATGTATGGAAGAACCTTATTGTCAACTACACAGTTAAGTTTCTCTTTCAATATTTCAACTTCAGTTAGTTTTTATTTATTTTTTGGATTCGCGCTCTAAAGGTTTATCCAACGGAACCCTCAGAGCACGAGTACTACTCGTACTTGTCCGGTTTTTTTGTTGATACAGTCTACATTACAGTGGGGTTGCCTAGAAAAAAACAATTCAATCGCGACTTTTTTAAATCAAGTTTTATTAGATATCGTTAAAAATGTCAAGCATACTAGGTCACGTTTTTTTTAAAACTCTTGACACTTCTCCTTATGTTTCTTATTACACTGTTTCTCCCAAGTTTCTCCTTATGTTTCTTATAGTTTACATGTTCATTGTTTTTGTTTTTTGGCAATAAATATATCTTATTCTTATTCTTCTTTTTCTTTCAAAACTGGTCTATTCCACCAACTTTACAAAAATCCTTTTTTTTATATGTAGTCATGTATGTACCATGTAGCTCAGTGGATTAGCAAGTTGAATTGGCAGTGGGCAGGGCACATAGCACGCAGAACAGATGGCTGATGGGGCCGAAAGGTCCTCGAATGGAGACCACGGACCGTAAAGCGCAGTGTAGGACGTCCACCCACAAGATGGACAGACGACCCTAAAGAGACCGCAGGAAAAAGCTGGATGCAGGCCGCTTTGAAAGGCCTATGTCCAGTAGTGGACGTACTACGGCTGAAATGATGATGATAATGAAGAAACATGTATTTTAGTGGCAGCCCTAAACCTAGATCCCCTCCCACTAGGGCTGCGACAATAGCACAGCGGGGTTGTAATTAAAAAAACGCGAAACCCTGCGTCAAGGCGTGAATTTTCACGCGCACTCAATGCGTTGTGAGTATAGTGTGTGTTAGTGTGCGTAGATAAGTAATTAGATGTGTGGGGTCGTCTAAATATTAAAAAAAAAAAAAAGTTTTTTTTGTAATAATTATTAAGGTAATGATCTTTCTACCATACCAACTCTATCGCCTATCTATCGTTGATCGCGAAGGATGTTGATATCAATTGTTATTAGGTATATTAAGCAATTATATATTACTAGCGACCCGCCCGCCCGGCTTCGCACGGGTGTAATTTACGTGCAAAGCCGGGGTGGGTCGCTAGTTATATATATAAACCTTCCTTGAAAATGTATCTAACTGATGGTGAAAACCGCATCAAAATCCGTTACCTGGTTTAGGAGGAGTTAGCGGCCATACAGACATACAGACAGACGCGGAAAGCGACTTAAATTTATACTATGTAGAGATAGAGATAGAGATGTGACATATCTTTACTAATATTATAAAAGCGTAAGTAACTCTGTCTCTCTGTCTGGATGTTTGTTCGCTTTTCACGACTAAACCGCTAAGCTGATCTTAACGAATTTTGACAGGATGATAGTGTACATCATATGAAGGACATAGGGTACTTACTTATTCTCCCAGAAAATACGGGAAAATTGGAAAATCGCTGGTAGCACCGCGGGATTCAGCTAGTTATATTATATACTTAATGATTAATTTGCATGCCTGATTTAAGGTTGTTTTGGCTGTATAATCCTAATAAATATAAGATCAATGTTACCCTTATACTTACTAGCAAATAAAGAATTGAATTGAACTCCGAAATTGGTTTATTCTTCCTACGAAAATTGGCAATAAACAATTCAGCATCCAACATTCTGATTTGAAGTCCACCAACTGAGTCGTCGAGCAATAAACGTCATACCATAAGACCTGTAAGTGCGAGCGAGATAGACAGATATGACATGTGGGTGCGAGCGAGATGAGATGACCAATGATTTATGACCTGACGACTCAGATGGTAATGCGTTTAGTATACTCAATTTTACAGGTAAAACGGCTAGCTGTGTGAAAGAGATGAAGAGGTTGTCGCAGAGTTGGCGTGATGCACGGCAGACGTCGGTAGAGATAGCAACAGCGTACGCTACCTGAATGTGTGTTCACCGATCATCATCATCATCATAGTCAGCCTTTTAACAGTCCACTGCTGGACTTTTAGCCTACCCCGAAAGGGTGATTGGGCCATATCCACCACGCTGGCCCAGTGCGGATTGGTGGATTCACATACGCCATTGAATTCCTTCTCCGTACGTATGCAGGTTTCCTCACGATGTTTTCCTTCACCGAAAATCCAGTGGTATGAAAATCCGTACATAAGCTCCAAAGAGCTCATTGGTACGGGCCCGGAGTTTGAACCCACGACCTCAAGCTTTCTAGTCTAGCGGTCTCCCAAATGGGCTACCACGGCTTCACCGATAGTTACAATGTATGTCTTCAAATCATGAGTGAATCGGTCTCTTCTAGGCAAGCGTCTGTACCTAAAATAATAACTTTAAAAGAAAGATAAAACAGTTCTTCGAGTCCAACCCTTTTTACACATTGAATGAGTTTTTGAAAATGCGCTTGACAGAATCTTCGTTCTTGAAGGAATAGGGAACTAGGTATCTCTACTAAATATAATTGTATTATGATAGGACATAATTTTGGTGGAATAATGAGATTGACAGGGTGTTCATTTTTATTTCTGACATTAATAATTGAATTAATTAGGTACAACATTTTGACATTTATAATAATTTAATCATAATTTAATATTGACATTTTAATCTTATTATTCTATTTCCAATCCTATTATCCTGTGCTAATTCTCATTTACTTGTTGTCTATTGATTTTACTATTATTAATTGTATTGGTTTGTGTAATATTTTAAGTTAAGTGTTGCACTGTAAATTTACTTGCCCAGTGTAACGAATGTTATAAGGCCAATAAATGATTCTATTCTATTCTATTCTTTTAATGTTAATACACGCGATAAAAACCGTTAAGTGTTAAATTTGCTTGTCGTTTAGCCCTTGTTGATTAAAAGTATAGTAAAACAATAGACGAGTCATAGACAAAAGACTATTTAGTCTATGGTTCAACGCCTCTATAATAGAGAGCCCCTATTCAGAGTAAAAAAAAACACAGAGGCGGGCGTATTTATAGCTATTTATCTTTTTTTTTTTTAATTGAAAGACCCCAAAACTGGAAATACATTATGAACTATCATTAAATTTACAAACAGTACTTAATATCTAACTAAATATATTTCCTTCTAGATGTGGACCTAGCACTCATGTTACATCTAGGTATGAAATTAATAAATTGAAAATTTATTAATTACTGCTGTCACTAGCTACAAAATATAAAACAAAACTCAAAATAAAACAAATAACAATAATGCTGCAAAAAAGCCCAAAATACAATTATTACTATAGTAATACATTAAGTTGGTACTTAACTGAGGTTACCGAACTATGGTGAAAAATGTCGAAATCATTTTTTATATCATTGTACCTATCACACATACGACAAACCGGTGAGTGCATTAACATATTAGTTCTACAGCTGGGAAGGACCATGCGTAGCTAGAAGAGTTAAGCATCGTCTACAGCCTCTCTGCTAGGGGAAATCAGCGGCCTTATTATAGAAGTTAGGTCGTGATCGAGATTGCATGCCGTCCCGTTCGCATCTATTTACTCGCACCACGTGCGTGAGTGAGATGGCACGCGATCACGATCACAATCCGAATCATCCATAATAACACATCAGGACGAGTAGAATACGTCTCCCCCCACCGTCTGACCGAAGACGTAGATCTGTGCCGAAGACTGACCGATTGTCCCGACTTATTTTCAAATTGGTGGCAACCCCGGTTTCAGTTGTTTTTCAAATTAAAAAAAAAAAAAAAAAAAAAAATATGTCTGTGGCATTATAGCTCCCAAATACCTGAACCGATTTTGATTTAGTTCTTTTTGTTAAATAGCGATTTGATTCAAGAAAATTGAAGGTTAAGTAAAACTATACCTAATATACCAAAGCTCACATTAGAACACTGGCATCTAGGTAGACCCTTTTACAAAACAGAGAACGCTGACTGGCATTCATAAAGGATTTTAGGTTCATAAAAAGCAAAACTTGTTGGCTGAGAAGTAAGTATATTTTTGTCAATAAAATAGATGCTTGATTTGATTGATTATAAGCTCTATTACCGTGGATAAAAAAAGTAATTGTTTCGCACTCGATTATAGATTATTTATTGTATACTAGCGTTGTCCTGTCTTAGAACTGTAAAACACGCAAAGTTAAAATTGTAAATCTTATTTTCTTACACCTTGGGTTGCATTACTGGAGTTTTAGTAAAGATCCCTATTTAAAAAAAAAAATATAGCCTATGTTACCCGGGAATAGTGTAGCTTCAAAACAGTGAAAGAATATTTCAAATCGGTTCAGAATTTTCGGAGCTTATTCAATGTAAACAAACAATAAAATCATTAAAAATTTATAAATTTAAAAAAAAATTACAATATTAGTATAGATTAAACGTCTCTTGTGAAAAAGATTGCTTAAACTCGTAGAGGGAGAAAGACTGAATCTATGAATCTAAATTGCGATGTTTGACAGTTCTAAGACAACGCCTGTCGGGTCAGCTAGTATACAAGCCACATAGATCTGTGATACAAGCTATAAGCTTAGACCAAAATAAAATGAATGGACGGGCCCAGAAGAAGCGCATTTTGAAGATTACAAAATGAGCGCCAGCGCTCACTTCATTACAGTCGGTCTCTAGCCGTACGAAGTGCGACACGCGTCTATTGTTACATGCAAACTAAACATCTGTCAAAATTATCCCTTCGTGTGCTTTCCCGAAGTGTAAATACACAACAAAAAAACCGCTGTTTATATTTTTTGTAACAAATGTTGTGTACATGGTTATAATTAGGTGTTGAAGTATATGTCCGACGGTTTTGACTCGTTTTTACTGAGCAAGTTCAATGGTTATGGCTCGTCCATTTATTTTATTTTGGTCGAAGGCTATAAGTATAAAATAAATAAATAAATATCTGGGACATTTTTGCACACACGGTCATCTGACCCCAAACTAAGCAAAGCTTGTAATATGGCTGCCAGAAACTGATATACGTACATGTATATTTTTAATTACATACTTAAATAGATATTAACACCCAGACATAGAACAAACACAAATGTTCATCACACAAATGTTTGTCCTAGATGGGAATCGAACCCGCATAAGTATAATGTATAATGTATGGAACGAAAGTATAATGTATGGAACGTTTTTAAATCAGGTCATAATAGACATGACGACCCAACAATCTCTAAAACATTTTTCATTACCCTCGTTAAAACACACCACGTTTTTATCACTTTAATTCCGCTAGAAATAGATGTTTTTTATTCGCACTCAAAAAGAGCAAATAAAAACGCAATTATTTTTTTAAAACCGCTGTAGCCTCTTCAATATCTATTGAAAAGTCTCTCCAACGCTCGTAACAAGCCAGGAAAATATAAAATTTCATAAGAAAAAAAAAAATACTTTTAATGTGCTCAGAAAGTCAATTGACATAGCAGCATAGCACAGTGACTTCGCAGAGAGTTAAAAAAAAAAACAAAAATACATAGTAGGTAGTAAAAATATGGAGCAGCTGTAGCTTATACTTTTTACATTGTTAATTGATATAACAATTCCGCGTATTCATAGGGTACATGGTTTCATCGATGTTCGAAAAAAAAACATCCGTTACCTGCAAGTGCCCCTCCAAAATAGCTAAATAATATGTCAAAATCAGCATGACAGCTGTCAAATCTATATAGTAGTACGGATAGACGGACAACAAAATGATTCTATAAGGGTTCCGTTTTTTCCGTTTGAGGTACGTTACCCTAAAAACGCATACCTAAAAATTATCTAAATGTTTGCCCACCTTTTTGGACAGTCGAGTAAAAAGCTTGTCAGTAGTTTTCCTTCTGCTTATATTATGAACTGTGCCTCCTCCCGTTGTACGATTCTATCTTGACCTCTTTTATTTAGATGTCCTCTCCTACGGAGCATTAAAAAAATATAAAGAATGACCCGAAAACTTGGAAATTTCACTTTGAAACTGAAAAAGGTTTGGATGCGGTATATTCTGTAAAAATATTTATAATAAACTACTGGTAATTTAGGCTGGTTTTAGAGCGTGGTGGTTTACGGAAGGTAGTAGGTATACAATCATATACCTACTACGTTACGTAGCACACAAACTAAAGAAATAAAAAACAACAAAAACATAAAAAACACCACATATAGCATAATCAGCCTTTTTTAACTGGACTTAGGCCTACCACCGAGAGGGTGATAGGGCTATATCCACCAAGCTGGCCCAGTGCGGATTGGTGGATTCACATACGCCATTGAATTCCTTCTCCGTTCGTATGCAGGTTTCCTCTCGATGTTTTCCTTCACCGAAAAGCAAGTGGTATGAAAATCCATTTATAAACTCCAAAGAGCATTGGTAAGAGCCAGAGATTTGAAACCGCGACCTTTAAAAAAAAATGCTTGCATTTGACCGCCACCTTGCCTGATGTTACGGTCTACGATAATCTACCTCCAGGCGACCTCTTGCTTTAAAGTCTAGCGGTCCACCAATAGGTCTCTAAGGCTTCTAAAAAAATACCACATCCAGTTTCAATTCTCTGACTCTGGAAGTATCATTTCAAGGACCGGCGAATATTATGTATTGCATATTCAGTGAAAATAAGGCTCAGTATTCGGGTTCGGAAGACATTCTATAAACAGTATGGACAAACAGTACGAATGATAAAGTTAGCTCACTCCGTACGCCGACTCACCAGTCACCGCAAGACCGTGTCCGGATAATCTACTATATAAAAATAAGTCGGGTTTTCCTTCCTGACGCTATAACTCCAGAACGCACGAACCGATTTCCACGGTTTTGCATTCGTTGGAAAGGTCTCGGGCTCCGTGAGGTTTATAGCGAAGTCATCTGGTGGCGAAACGGAGTTCGCCGGGTTTGCTAGTCTACTATATAAAAATAAGTCGGGTTTTCCTTCCTGACGCTATAACTCCAGAACGCACGAACCGATTTCCACGGTTTTGCATTCGTTGGAAAGGTCTCGGGCTCCGTGAGGTTTATAGAAGTCATCTGGTGGCAAAACGGAGTTCGCCGGGTTTGCTAGTCTACTATATAAAAATAAGTCGGGTTTTCCTTCCTGACGCTATAACTCCAGAACGCACGAACCGATTTCCACGGTTTTGCATTCGTTGGAAAGGTCTCGGGCTCCGTGAGGTTTATAGAAGTCATCTGGTGGCGAAACGGAGTTCGCCGGGTTTGCTAGTTTTCCATACTTATTTGCATGGTCACAGGCAAAGGTTTTTTTTACAAATGTTTGGCTTGCTTTTGACCACCATCTCTCCTGATGTTAACGGCCTATTATCCGAGTCGCGTAGGCAACAAAACGCTCCCTCAGCCCCCGCCAAGGTATAGCGACGATGTATCTTACCATGCAAGAGTCAGGACGCCCGCGGGGGGAGTGCAACGACAAAAACGAACATAGGTCCGACCACGATGATGCCTGGCGCGGTACTGAACGCGGCGCACGCAAATTCGCGCGACCTTTTCACGCTTTTAATTTCACTAAAAAACGAAACTATTCACTATGAAAAATCTATCGATATAAAAAATTTTTGAATAAAATTGCCTTTCAGTACATGCAATTCCACGTTGTTACAAGCTTTCATCTCTACATAGTATAAATTGAAGTCGCTTTCCGCGTCTGTATGTCTGTCTGTATGTCTGTATGGCCGCTAACTCCTCCTAAACCACGCAACGGATTTTGATGCGGTTTTCACCATCAGTTAGATACATTTTCAAGGAAGGTTTATATATATAACTAGCGAACCGCCCCGGCTTTGCACGTAAATTACACCCGTGCGAAGCCGGGCGGTCGCTAGTTAGAGCATAAAACGAAAAAAAAAAACTAAATCGACTTTTTACAGTTTTTTTTTGATCGAGCAATGTTTATTCTATAATTCTAATAATATAATTTAGTGTTAATTCTATCGTATTTTGAATCAAATCATAAACTCAAACACAGATGTATCTGTGACATGTATTTTTTTCCAGCTCAAATATTGTAATTTAACTGAATAAAATTTATTTACTACTGTAAAATTTTGTATAAGAGGAGAGATGATGCGGCCTACGTTGGAGCACGCTTGCCTAGAAGAAACCAATTCACTCGTGATTTGAAGACACCCAGATTTGTAACTAACGGGGAACACCCATTCAAGCAGCGCATGACCAGGAAAAAAAAAAGTCAAAAAAAAAAAAAAAAACCTGAAAAAAATATATATAAATGCCTGGCGAAAATAAGCTAATGTCATCTCACCAAGCGAGATGGTGGTCAAAAGAAATTCAATTTTGTATTTTTTTTTAAAGAAAAAAAAAACCTGCCAGTCTCACTGCGCGTTTCGTGCCTTGCTTTCACATCCGACGTCGATAAACGATGTTATAAGTTTGCTTGCGCGGTTTCCTCCTTACTGGTAGTTCTACCACGCTACCAATGCCGCCATCTTGAGTCCTCAACGACTCAATATTGTTCAAGTGCTGCGCGTTTTTTTCTTTATTTTTCATAATGGCTGGTGAAGTGCGGCCTTGGGGCGTAGATGCTTATTGCTCAAATCAAAAAGGGCAAACTGGAGTGACGCCAACATTTGATGTAACTTAGATGTATTATATTTTGAATTTTACTTGTCAAACAAAAAAAATTGGCAAGCAGACATTGGTATTTATTGAGTTACTAGCGACCCGCCCGGCTTCGCACGGGTGTAATTTACGTACGAAACCGGGGCGGGTCGCTAATTATATAATATATAAACCTACCTAGAAAATGTATCTAACTGATGGTGAAAACCGCATCAAAATCCGTTGCGTGGTTTAGGAGGAGTTAGAGGCCATAGAGACATACAGACAGACAGACGCGGAAAGCGACTTCAATTTATACTATGTAGAGAAGAGAAGAGAAGAGATTAAAATCGTGACTTTTTTTACATCAGACTAGGCTAACATTTGACGTTTCGTTTTTCTGAGGGATCGTATCCGAAACGAAGTTATTTGCCAGTGAACGAGTCACCCCACATAGCTCAGCGTAGCAAGTTGAAGTGGCAGTGAGTTCCTTTTTTTTTTTTTATAAGATAGTAGACAAACAAGCTACGGGCCACCTGATGGTAAATTGTCACCGTCGCCTATGGACACCTACAATACCCGGGGCATTGGCGGTGCGTTGCCTGCCTTTGAGGACTCTATTCACTCTTCGCTTGAAGCAATTGAGGTTATATTTTGGCGGAAAAACCTTGGTCCTTGGTGGGACGGTCATATCTGTCGTAGAACCAATAACGAGAAATGTTCTTTGATAATCATATATATCTGAAAATCGCATCAATATCCGTCCAGTGGTTTAGAAGTTGTGCGTGTTCAAACAAACAAACATATTTTAAACTGACATAATATGACTGCTATTATAAGACGCCTTGTGTGTTTTTTTAAACATAATAATATCTCGCAATTGCAGACTTTTTAGCTCTACGATTTTATTATATACGTATCGATAGATAGATAATATATAAACAGCTAAAGTTATAGGGATATTTACCGTGGTAAGGTTGTGGAATGAGCTCCCGATATTTCGGCGCAGTTACATGCACCATGTTCACGGGAAGACTGAAGAATGCGGGTGGTTGGTCGAACAGTTAAAAAGTTAGGTGCAGACATAACGATCTACCCTCTTTCTTAGTCTTTTGCTACGGTTATCACTGGAACTCGAACTCGAACCTAAGTCCCGACAAAACACACTCACTGCAACTTCTCTGTATCTTTAGTGAACAACCGTGATAGTTTAAAGTATTTTATATAAATAGTTGTAGTGAACAACCGTGATAGTTTAAAGTGTTTTATATAAATAGCTGTAGTGAACAACCGTGATAGTTTAAAGTGTTTTATATAAATAGCTGTAGTGAACAACCGTGATAGTTTAAAGTGTTTTATATAAATAGCTGTAGTGAACAACCGTGATAGTTTAAAGTGTTTTATATAAATAGCTGTAGTGAACAACCGTGATAGTTTAAAGTGTTTTATATAAATAGCTGATGTGAACAACCGTGATAGTTTGAAACAAGTTATTTATTTTCACCTTTAGGATGGATTAGAAGTACCAGCTTGAAGCGTTGGAGTCTATTGAGAAACGTCAAGAGGCTCATCAGCAATGAAGCCTTAGTTCAAACTAAGCTTCTTAGTATTGAGCATCGGCTTAAAGTTTATTTATTTATTATTTATTAAAACATTACATCTATCATTACAGGTTGTGCTAGTCGATAGGTTTTTTATCGGAAACCTTTCGGAGAGAGCGCGTCGGATCTGCATGATCTAATTCCCTCCTGCCCGCTTAGAATATAGATAATCTAAGCCTGCCCGTTTTTCTATCGGCCTGCCAGAGCGGGCACGAAAAATCGACACCGCTTCATGGTTGACATTCCGAAAAACCGTACGAAGCGTTTCTATTCCACTTTTATTGTGCGAACTGCTAGTCTGAGGAATGCGCTGCTAGTATGGGTGTTCCCCGTGTCTTTAATTCAAGAGTGAATCAGCTAATCGGACCGGTAAGCCCAGCGTAGGACGTCCACCCACAAGATGGACAGACGACCTAAAAGAGACCGCAGGGAAACGCTGGATGCAGGCCGCTTCTAACCGGCCCTTTTGGAGATCGATGGGGGAGGCCTATGTCCAGCAATGGACGTCCTATGGCTGAAATGATGATGATGAATCGATATCTTCTAGGCAAGCGTGCGCCATTGTAGACCGCATCATCGCGGCGAGTTGGTAATCAAACGCAAGCCAATTGAATAAAAATTACAAACAAACACAATTTCGATAAGAATCCCACACCACCAAAGATAATATAACCACTTGATCGCGCATGTAGTTAAAATTCCCTTTTGCAAAATGATGCCACGTCAGTCGCGGGGGGCAGCTTGTGATTGGAAACTCGACGCGACGCAACGCTTATGATTGGAGAATCAAAAGTCATTCATTAATACGCGCCTAGGATTGGCCCCGCTCGAAATAGCTTAGGTTGACATGTTAAAACCTTTGCCTCATGCGGGGTAAAGGGGAGTCAAGTGGTTATTGTCTTTGCACACCACCTTTGCCACAGAAGATGAAAGCCTCCTTTACTCTTTTTCTTTCTATAATTGTGCTAAAACTCTGTATATTTATCCGCCAGTAATCGATACCGGTTCCTCGCTAAAAGAAGAGCATTTTTCACCGTCCATTAGCACGCCGGCCGCGGCAGGGTTAATTTATCGACACTTGATATTGAACACGCAAGTTTGGAGAAATAAGCGTTTTTTTGTATAAAGTAGCATTTGAGCGATGGTGGCCGAGTGGTAGCATGTAAGTTTTACAATCTGAGGATACCCGGTTCGATCCTCGGGGAGCGATGGTGGCCGAGCGGTTGCATGTGCGCTTTACAATCTGACGGCACCCGGTTCGATCCTCGGCCACAGAAGACATAATAGACACAGAAGGTTCACTCCGCGAAGAAATTTAAATAAATAAGGACTCTATCTACGAGGCAATAAAGTAGCAATTCAACTCATACAGCGCTGGGTACCGCCCACTATATTCACCTAGAAGGCAGCGCTCTTTCTATCACGTAGCTCTATCTCTCCTGCCGCGGCACGTGTAACGTTAGGGTTGTCTTCTTGATATTTACACAGAATCATCATCATCATCATCATCAGCCAGTAAATGTCCACTGCTGAACACATGCCATCTTCGAGAGGGGTGTTACACAGAATACTTATTAGTATTTACTTACCAGCTATGTAACATATTATGTAGTACCTACCTATTACTTATATTCTCCTTTTATTGGAATGACATTTAATCTGTACAAAAAAACGAACGCATAATCTGAATTTGGACCAATAACAATCATGCAAAATTATAAGTACCTACCTAAATTACAAGTATCTACCTAAGTACCTACTTATAAATAAACCATAACAAGTAACACCTACTCAAGCTATTGGCAAATTCTTAGGCAAGTAGGTATACAAGTACGAGTGTTTAGGTGTACCTACCTAAATACAAAATACAACAAAATAGCTTACCTGTCAATATCTTTCGGAATATTAAAAAAAGATAATTCCGATTCCTTGTTCTTCTTTTTGTTTAAGCATCCGTAAACACAACAGTATCTTTTATAGCTTATTAAGAGATCGTTTAGAACTTTAAGAAGTCATTGTTCGTAGCAATAATCACAGAATAGATGCTTAATTACTTGCGACGTGGCTAGCGCAGCGTGCGGGCCGGGCGCGAGCCGAGCGGCCACTGATTGCCCTGCTATGACCCTCTCGGGAAGGGACACCGGCCGAACATACCTAAAGTCCGGAGAGCACCATGCCTGCCTCGGCCCTGCACCAATCACTTATTAAGATCAACGCCATCGCTTAAAAACGGTGAAGAAAAACCCCGTGATGAAATTTCTAATTCCAACCATTTTATATTTATATTCACGGTTGGTCAAAAGATACTAAAACAATAATTTGAATCGAGCCGCCTCTGGTCACCTAGGTGCAGGTGATCATCATCATCATCAGCCAGAAGACGTCCACTGCTGAACATAGGCCTCCCCCTTTAACCTCCACACTGAACGACAGCCTGCCTTTTGCATCCACTGGATGCCCGCGACTCTCACAATGTCGTCGGTCCATCTAGTGGGTGCAGGTGATCAAAGGATACTCAAATAATAATTAAAATGGAGTCACCTATTATCACCCAGGTGATTATATTCCCAGGTTGATAGTTGATTGAATCAGGCGTTACTTTGCAGAAGTCCATTGTCCATTTATTTTTCTTTTTTTTTGATGTGGAATTACACTAGAAATTCGTCATATACAAATATTCCTAGGTGATCAAAGTGGAATAGACCGCGAGTGAGGGTGGTAGGGACCCGGGTATGTCCTAAAACTGTGACCAGAACCACCGAAGGATGGGCAGCAGCGTCCTGTTAGTACACGGTGAACGTACTGCGATCTCCAAGCCGCCTGCCAAGCGTGGGGATTATGGCAACACCCCTCTCTAAGAGGGAGGCCTTGTTCAGCAGTGGACATTTAATGGCTGATAATGTGAGGGTGGTAGTGTGCAGTCCTTCTACTTGTGCTGTAGTAAAAGGGGGAGGGTGGAATAAGGTCATGAAGGCCATGTTCTGACAAATAATAAATTTGAATTTGAATTTGAATTTGAAGCTCTTGCTGTAGATTGTATCTCTCATTATGAAGTCTCCTATCACTCATTCCTTGCGCCACAGCTTATCGCGTTTCCACTCTGGAAGCGTTTTCCACAAATTAATTACCTTCGTCTCCCGCAAAATGGCTGACGAGATGCATAATCTGGAAACCAACTTATCTGTAGAGGGCTTCATTAAATTTTCCAGACTGATGAAAAAAATAAATAACAATAGACAAACTATCATAATCTGAGATCTCCTTGCAGCTCACCGGACATGTTTTCATACCTGCCAAGTGATAGGTACTTTAGATCACCATCATCATCAGCCAGAAGACGTCCACTGCTGAACATAGGCCTCCCCTTTCATTTTTTAATTTTTTATTTATTTCCAAGTACAGACTCATACAAATCAAAAAATATCTCAATAGAAATCTTTAACCCCTAACCTTTAAACTTTAAATTCTAAGAAACCTTTAACCTCCACACTGAACGATAGCCTGCCATCTGCACCCACTGGATGCCCGTGACTCTCACAATGTCATCGGTCCATCTAGTGGGAAGCCTCCCAACGCTGCGTCTTCCGGTTCGTGGTGTCCACTCAAGAACCTTTCTTCCCCATCGGTTATCGGTTCTTTGAGCGATGTGGCCGCCCATTGTCACTTCAACTTGCAAATTTTCACAGCTATGTCGGTAACTCTGTTTCTTTGGCGAATATCCACGTTCCGGATTCTATCGCGCAAAGAAACTCCGAGCATAAGTCTCTCGGAGCCAAAAATTATAAATAAACAATACTCTTTTATTGTTTGTCTATGTAACAACCGAGACCGTACACAAGTTTTCGACCCACCCGAAATAAAATAAGCCAAAATAATACCTACTTTTCACTGAATAAACATCTAAAAATAAAAATTTATAAAAATAAAATCACTCGCATTTAAAGACCTAAAACAAACTTACTAATAACACGTTTCCTGTACAAACTAAAATAAAACGGATAAAAGAAAAAAATTACCATTGAAGAATAGACAAGAAAATACAGCTACATTTCCATAGCGTGGCTTCGGCAGGCGAACTCATTCTGCCTTCTGTACTTATCATGAACTGGAAAATAATATTTAAAGCCAAAGTGGGTGCTTCAATAAACTCATTGAAGGAAATGCTGAATTGAGTTTGAAAAACCGCTTTCACTTCATGCATGAAAAAATTTAATACAGTGTAAACTCTATATAGCGACACTTAAGGTACTGCGCATTTTATGGCGTTATTGAGAGTTGTCGTTATATAGAGAAAAGAAAAATCAATATTAAATTACTATTATAATATGAATTTAGTAGTAAAGTATAGAATTCACAAACATTAATATTGATACAACCAACAATGCTTATTGCGTATAGTCTGTTATCTACGTCTAAGTATATGATGTCGACAGTCGAGGTAAATACCAGGAAAATACAAGGTGTTAGAAAGTACTGTTTATTGATTAATGATGATTTTGTGTTGTCGTCATTTAGAGTGGGTGTGATGCTACATAGTGTATCATTGTATGGACAACAAGGTAAACCAACCAAAGTCAAGTCATTTCGACGTGTTAGGGAGTTTGTCGTTAAATCGAGTGTCGCTATATTATATGAAGTTTACACTGTATGTTTATGTGAAACGAGCTGCGCCCTGCTGTTTCACCTGGTAGGACATTCATTTAGGAGCCGTACGTTTTTCCTGGAAAAAATATCTTGTCACTATACGGCCCTCCAAATATCTCTTCAAATATCCGTTTCTCTGTAGCTGCGTGAATGCAGAACAAACTAATAAACACATTGACCATACATGCATTTTATCTAGTATAGCGGTCCGCCCCAGCTTCGCACGGGTATAGATTATAGCCTATGTCACCCGGGGATAGTGTAGCTTCCCGTCAGTGAAAGAATTTTTCAAATCGGTTCAGTAGTTTCTGAGCCTATTCAATGCAAACAAACAAACAAACAATCAAATCTTTCCTCTTTATAATATTAGTATAGATATAGACTAGCGGGCCGCCCCAGCTTCGCACGGGTATAAATTATAGCCTATGTCACCCGGGGATAGTGTAGCTTCCCGTCTGTGAAAGAATTTTTCAAAATGGTTCAGTAGTTTCGGAGCCTATTCAATGCAAACAAACAATCAAATCTTTCCTCTTTATAATATTAGTATAGACTAGCGGTCTGCCCCAGCTTCGCACGGGTATAGATTATAGCCTATGTCACCCGCGGATAGTGTAGCTTCCCGTCAGAGAAAGAATTTTTCAAATCGGTTCAGTAGTTTCGGAGCCTATTCAATGCAAACAAACAAACAAACAATCAAATCTTTCCTCTTTATAATATTACTAGCGGTCCGCCCCAGCTTCGCACGGGTATAGATTATAGCCTATGTCACCCGGGGATAAAGTAGCTTCCCATCAGTGAAAGAATTTTTCAAATCGGTTCAGTAGTTTCGGAGCCTATTCAATGCAAACAAACAAACAAACAATCAAATCTTTCCACTTTATAATATTAGTATAGAGTATAGATATAGATAAATAAGAACGGGTTATTGTTAATCAAGTGAATAAGATCGAATCAGCAGTGCAAGTACCGTTCTTTATCGATGGTCAAATTTGACAGTTGTGGTCGTCAAATTGGATAAAATGCCATTTGATCAATACTAGCTATGAACGATTCTATGGCATTTTAACGAATTTGACGATCGATAAAGAACGGTACTTGCACTGCAGAAATGAGGAGATCCGTAGACGAACAAAAGTTACCGTTTAATAGATATAGTTTAATAGATATAGAAATAGAACGATGAATGACGTGGTCCTTAACTGTTGGCCTTTTGGAAAAACTCAGAGTCACACAGCGGGCAATGGAGAGAGCTATGCTCGGAGTTTCTTTGCGCGATAAAATCCGAAACGTGAATATTCGCCAAAGAACTAGAGTCACTGACATAGCTGCTAAAATTTGCAAGTTGAAGTGGCAATGGGCATGCCACATCGCTCGAAGAACCGATAACCGATGGGGAAGAAAGGTTCTGGAGTGGAGACCACGAACCGGAAGACGCAGCGTAGGGAGGCCTCCCACTAGATGGACCGACGACATTGTGAGAGTCGCGGGCATCTAGTGGATGCAAAAGGCAGGCTGTCGTTCAGTGTGGAGGTTAAAGGGGGAGGCCTATGTTCAGCAGTGGACGTCTTCTGGCTGATGATGATGATGATGAATAGATATAGATGGTTAGATAGAACTAACCATCTCGCTAGATGGTTGGGTCAAGGGTCAGATGCAGAAGGCGGTAATCCTTGACACGGCACGTATTGTCAGGAGGTTCCTCACTCTGCAGCCCTAACCGCCGGTAGCTTGGGCCCTGCCCCGCTGCCGGCGGCACACAAGGTTTAAGTTTTTAATAAAAAAAAATAAAAAAAAATTGGCTGGCGCTTGGCCGCCAACTCGCCTGATGTTAAGCGATGATGCGGTCTATGATGGAGCACGCTTGCCTAGAAGAAACCTTTTCACTCTCGACTTGAAGATGTAGATTGTAACTATCGGGAAACACCCACTCAGGCAGCGAATTCCACAGACTAGCAGTTCGCACAATAAATGTGGAATCAAAGCGCTTCGTACGGGTTCTCAGAATATCATAATATTTTGTTTTTTGTAAAAAAAACTTTAATTTAAGAAGAACATTAAATGTGTTAATAAATAAATAAAAAACTTTATTGCAGACGCTAGGTCAACAAAAAAACTACGCTAAACGGCTTTATTTTGAGGTGTCGTTGAATTTGTCTTCATGTCCGTCATGTCACAGCCAACACATTGTAGTCTTTTTTTTTTTTTTTTTTTTTTTTTTCCTGGGCTAGCGCCTTTATTAACTATACAAAATACAAGCTAAAACTAAAACTACAAATACAGTTAGACTGCCCATAGACCGTTGAAGGTCTAAAGACAATCCAAATGCTCAAGCCCACTACCAGTTGGCAGCGTACCCAGCATGCTGGCGGCATTACCACGTTGAATGGCAATGCTGTCTGTTGTTTATGCCAGTCTCATCCACTGCCTTCCTTCCTTATTTCGTCCGACCAGCAAGCTAACAGTCTGTCCAGGGGGTCTAGACAAGACCCACATTCTGTTAGCGTTAACGGAAAGATGAAATTGTATGAAAATGACATTGACAATGATATTAGCTAGAGATAAATTATCTCAAGCTAATGTCATTTTCATACAATTTCATCTTTCCGCAGGCGTGAACGCTAACAGAAAGTGGCTCTTGTCTAGATCCCCAGTGGTTGCTTCCAGTTCCGCGGCCACCGGTGACTTATTTGGTCCACAGTCCGTCGTAAATAAACTGATACATATTCAAACCGGTAACATGAACCGTAATAACATTGAACAGACAGACAAGAAGCACAATAACATTCTGGATCATTTTGAAAGTATTTTTTTTTTTTTTATGCCATCGGTGGCAAACAAGCAGACGGGCTGCCTGATGGAAAGCAGTCACCGTCGCCTATGGATACTTGTAACACCCGAGGCATCACAAATACGTTGCCGACCCTTAAGAACTCGATTAACTCGCCTTTTGAAGAACCCCATGTTGTAGCCTCTCGGAAACACCGTAGAAGGTAGCTCATTCCACATTTTGCAGGTATGAGGCAAGAAGGATCGTGTGAAACGCACAGTGTGCGATTTCCACTGATCTATTATGTGTGGATGAGCCTTCAGGCGGTGGCGGCTAGTGCGATGGTAAAACCGCGACGCCGGCATCAGATCAAATAGTTCTTCAGAACACTCCCCGTTGTAAATGCGATAAAAGATACTGAGAGACCCAACGTCTCTGCGCATGCTGAGCGCCTCTAGGTGTTCAGTGAGCTTGGAATCGTCGACAATTCTGACAGCTCTACGCTGTAATGCATCAAGTGGGTCAAGCTGATACTTGGGTGCTCCGTTCCAAAGATGGGAGCAGTACTCCATGTGAGGTCGGTGAGTAAATTACAATGTGCAAGACATGTTGGTCGTAAAAATGTTGGTAAGCAGTTGTGTTTATCTCGAGTCGTTTAGAGTTTGTTTGTATCTGATGACTTCGTATTAGATTCAATTCGCTTGTTCTCTTCGAATCGGTTGAACAAGAAGGAAGCTGGAACAAAAACATTTCATCACCATCATCATCAGCCAGAAGACGTCCTCTGCTAAACATAGGCCTCCCCCTTTAGCCTCCACACTGAACGATAGCCTGCCATCTGCGTCCACTGGATGCCAGTGACTCAATATTTAATTCATGAAAAACTCAGTCACACAGCGGGCAATGGAGAGAGCTATGCTCGGAGTTTCTGTACGCAATATAATCCGGAACGTGGATATTCACCGAAGAACCAAAGTCACCGACATATAGCTATTGAAATTCGCAAGTTGAAATGCTGATTCCACATCACTCGAAGAACCGATAACCGATGGGAAAGACCACGAACCGGAAGACGCAGCGTAGGTAGGCCTCCCACTAGATGGACCGACGACATAGTGAGAGTTGCTGGCATCCAGTGGATGCAGATGGCAGACTGTCGTCCAGTGTGGAGTTCTAATGGAGAGGCATACGTTCAGCAGTGGACGTCTTCTGGCTAAAGATGATTATGAAGACATATAGGTATCTCAATGAAAAAAAGGCTTGCGTTTGACCGCCACCTCCCTTGATAAGCGATGATGTTGTCTACGATGGAGCACGCTTGGATGGAAACCGATTCACTTGCTTGTATTTTGTTTAGTAAATAATCATCATCATCATAATCAGCCTTTTAACAGTCCACTGCTGGACTTTTAGCCTACCCCCGAAAGGGTGATTGGGCCATATCCACCACGCTGGCGCAGTGCGGGTTGGTAGATTCACATACGCCATTGAATTCTTTCTCCGTACGTATGCAGGTTTCCTCACGATGTTTTCCTTCACCGAAAAGCCAGTGGTATGAAAATACGTACATAAGCTCCAAAGGGCTCATTGGTACGTATTGGTTTGGTCATTGGTACGTGGTTGAGCGTATTGGTGTTTAGTGGGTAAATAAAAGATCGTAAAAAAGTACCTGACATAAAGTAGAAAGCTGCCATCACCGCCCACTGAAAACTCCTCAAGATTTTAAATTTCATTTTGTTCTTTAACTTCAAAATCAAAAATCTGGCTGCGAAATATACGCAAAGAGTGCCAACGTAGATATAACCAGATGCACTACAAAAATGATTTTTCTGTGAGTCTTCTAAGTAACGTTTCCTTTGAATTTGTGGCAAGATGGTTTTGTAAAACATGTTTTTATGTCTCATATAAACCACAGACTAACGCGTCGTTAGCTAGTTATCTGTAATAGGTTACAAAACCGACAAACTTTTGGGAACAGTTGACCAAATAATGGAACTAAAAATGTTCTACGAATGTATTTCAATTTTGTTCAGAAGTGCGATGTTGGCTCCAATTCAACTGAACTTTTAAGTTGGTCGTAGTCGTACTACTGAAGCTCTTTTCCTGGTAAACTGCAAAGGAGTGTATTACCAACTCTTATTACGTCACAGGAAAATTATTTATTTACGCAGGCATTTCAATAAACACACTTAGTCACAAAAACAATATTAAACAAAACATTTGATAATCATATTAGTATACTTAATATTATAAACGCGAAAAGTTTGTTGGTTTGTTTGTTCCTTTTTCACGCAGCAACAGAGCAACGGATCGACCTGATTTGCATGGGTCTAGTTCAAGGAGTGATATAGGCTACTTTTCATCATCATCATCATCATCATCATCACCATTTTTCAGCACTACGCGGGTGAAAACCTGTTATTAACAGACAAACCAAATACTACATAAATAAATATTATCAATACCTACAACAATGGTTTATTGACACCCCATGAAAATTAAATAGGAGCACAAAGGGTGGTAAACATAATGACTAAGATTATTTATTTGCACAAAACACGAGTAAAACATACACACATTTAAAAACGCATGCATAATAGGTGGGTTAAAATATTAGTCACTTTGTATCATGTTTTGCCTAGCTTGTAGACGTGCAAATCTAGAGAGATCGTATAAAAATACCGTAAGAATTATTTTTATAAAAAAGTATTAATTAAATGAACTGTCGAAATAATTTCAAAAGTTCAGATATTAAGTTGTTATCGCCAGTGGTCTTATCGCCATGGGCTTCTCACTTCATTATAAGAGTCGCACTCGTTTTAAAATATTTTTCTCTATGGAAGTCTCCTCTTCAGCGTTAGCGGTCATATTCTCTATCGGGCGGTTATCCGAGTCGCGTAGGCAACAAAACGCTCCCTCAGCCCCCGCCAAGTTATAGCGACGCCATGCTAGAGTCAGGACGCCAGCGGGGGGAGAGCAACGACAAAAACGAGCATAGGTCCGACCTCGATGACGCCTGGCGCGGCACTGAACGCGGCGCGCCAAAATTCTCGCGTCCTTTTTACGCTTTTAATTTCACTAAAAAACGACACTATTCACTATCAAAATTGCTTTGCTTTGAAAGAGGAACAAACAAACTACAAACTTTTCGCATTTGTAACTCACAATGGGTGTAAGGGGAACACTCTCGAAGCTAAAAGAAGGTAATTGTACTCATCATTATGAACAACTTTTACTATGGGACCAGCCCTGAAATCGAGAAACAAAATCAGCTGCTCCATACATTTTGCCGAGTGTCAATGACCGTTTTCTATAGAACAGCTGATATTTTTTTCGCGATTTCAGGGCTGGTCCCATAGTAAAAGTTGTTCATAATGACGAGTACAATTACCTTCTTTTGGCTTCAAGAGTGTTCCCTGTACACCCCGTTTACTTTTTCGAAGCTTTTTCGTGTTATTGTTTTCATATCAATAAGTACTACTACTAAGTTTTTCTTTGACCAACCGGACGCCACAATCAGTAAGTACAAACAAATTAATTATTTAACGTTTCTTTTCACGCAGAAGGGTAGTAAGTACTCTTAAAGTCCAGCTGCCTTACACACTTTGCACAGACCTACCAACTTTGGTATACGGTTGGCCAAATGATAGAACTAATTTTTTTCTTACAGATAGCTGTTAGTTTTGTTCAGAAAATAAGAAAATGGCTCCCTCATTCAACTCCACAGATAGTTTGGTTGTGGTTAGATTGCTTAGGGATTTTACTGACCCCACTTTATTTAAACGGGGTATTCTACAAACTATTCTGAGTACGCTAGGGCCGGCCACTCAGCCTAGCAATAAGCATGTGAATAGGAAAGTAGTTTGAAGTGGTAACCTATTATTTAACTGACTAGCAGTTCACACAATAAATGTGGAATCAAAGCACTTCGTACGGGTTTTCGGAAAGCGAAAAATCGACACTTTTTTGTGCCCGCTCTGGCAGTCTGATAAAAAATTGGCAGGAGAGAAATAGATCTTGCAAGTTGCAAATACACAATCTAATAAACCAGCAAAGTACGAGTCGGGCTCGCGCACTGAGGGTTCAGTACCACCATGAAATACAATAATTATCTATTTAAAAACCTACTTCAAAATTAGTAAAAGATGGCATTTTGATTCAGAGACATGAATATAAGGTCGTCCATGTAACCGAATTACCAGTTGGAACCCTAAATAAAAAACCGGACAAGTACGACTAGGACTCGCGCTCTGAGGGTTCCGTTAGATGGAACCCTCAGAGAGAGAGCCCAAACAAAAAAAAACCCAATAAAGTTGGAATATTTAAAGACAAACTTAACTGTGTAGTGGACAATAAGGTTCTTCGATACATTTCAACTACAAAATTTTATTTATTTTTTAATGATATAACTTCAAATTTATGACTTTCGGATTTATTACTTTATATGTGCTGTGAGACCTTGCTTCTTGCTAAATTTAATGATTCTAGGTCAACGGGAAGTACCCTATAGGTTTTGATTCCCTTGTGAAATCGCAAAATATGCGACATAAACGGTCATATCTTTTGATCGCGTAAACTTACAAGTTAGATTTTTTCACAGCTGAAAGAAACTGTAGGTTTGAGTATTTGATATAAATTTCAACTTGATATCTTTACGCGTTCTTGAGAAAAAGGGTCTTGACGGAAAGACGGACAGACGGACAGACGGACAACAAAGTGATCCTATAAGGGTTCCGTTTTTTCCTTTTGAGGCACGGAACCCTAAAATGACAAAGTATCTGCAATTTAACGTGTTATCCGGTCTAAGACGAACACTAGGGCCGGTCACAGCCTTCTTGAGCAAACATGTCAAAGTGATGTAGTGTAGGTACCGTCAGTGTGTCAGTGCATTATGCGCGCCGGCGGTAAGCGCGCATTACGTGCACTCTGCGACACTACCGCTCCAACGCCCTCCAGCGGTATAGACACGGCACAAGTAAAATTAAATAAGACAATTTATATAACAAGGAACAACAGGGCCCTCATTCCGGAACTTTAACACGCACGTAACGCGCCGCGTTAAGTTAAGGCGGTCTTACAGTGAAAAAGGCTTCACAGAACAATTTTTTAAGATAATGTATTCATTTTAAAGCAGTAAAAAAATTTTTTTGGTAATTTTGATCATATTTCTGAGTGGACCATTGGATCCAAAACACGATTCCGATAAATTTTCTCGATAGAAAAAAATCATGAAATAACCTCTAACCTTGAAATTTACCTAAACGCATACAATTTTATCTCGACTATTTATGAACAAATCTTTACAAAATTTACAAGAATGATGTGAAATATTGTTACAAATAGCATCATAGTTTTTATTTATCGGTTAAAATTCAATTTTTCTAACTATTAATTAATTTAATCATAAACTGGCTCGAACGTGTCGAACGAAACGTCGTGCCGCCGCGGCGTCTTTTCACTTCTCTTTTATTTTTACGCGATGTGACAGAGACCGCTGAGGCGCGCTGCTAGACGGACGTGTGTCGCTTTGTTCCGCTAACCTCTCCAAAATATAATCTCAACTTTATGACACAAAAACACCTTGACGGAAGTTGTAAAGTAAGTACCTACCTTATCCGCTATGTTTTCTTGGATTATAAGTACTAAAAAGGCAGGCGAATGAAAATTACATTTTGTAACGATTTGTTTGTATATATTATTTTATAAAGCATAATTTCACCACAATTTTCATAGTCCAGTTGACCGAACGGTTCGACGTATTGGATAAGTTCTCTGCGACTGTGAGTAAGGTTCAGGGTTCAAATCTCATATTTACCAATTTTCTTTTTGTATTTTTTTTTATGTTTTTAAAATAATACGTCATGTGCGTGCGTGCATGCGTGTGTGTGTGTGTGTGTGTGTGTGTGTTTGTGTTTGTATGCTTGTGTGTAATGTTCTTTACATGAAAACGGTAGGAGCGATTTTGATGGGACTTCCACTGTCAGATGGCTGATGTTATGAGGAGAAAAAAAATTGGCAACTTTTCATCATCATCATCATCATCATATTTTCATTACTTCGCAGGTGAACCTGCAGAGCACAGTTAGTCTACTTTTTTTTATGTGCCTCAGGTGGCAAACAAGCAGACGGGCTACCTGATGCTACCTTACATTTTGTGACGATTTGTTTGTACATTTATATTATTTTATATATTAGAAGCATAATTTCACCACTAGCATCATATTTCAATTGGACGAGTGGTTGACGCAATGGATAAGTTCCTGCGACTGTGAGTAGGCTTCGGGTTCAATTCTCACATTTTCCATTTTCTTTTTGTTATTTTTCTAATGTTTTTGAAATAATTCGTCGTGTGCGTATGTGTGTGTCTGTAACGTTCTTTATAGACTCGAAAACTGCAGGACCGATTTTGATGGTATTTTCACTATCAGATAGCTGATGTTATGACGAGAAAAAAATTTGCAACTTTTCATCATCATCATCACAATTTTTTTCATTACTACGCAGGTGAATGCGCGGCGTGCAGTTAGTCTACTATAATGGTTAGGAAGTTCTAAACAACTTGGGCTGGACAGAGACAGACGGATGGACGAACGAACTTATATGGGTTCCTTGTAGTTCAACGGAACCCTAAAAAGGTGTTACAGTCTTCTTTGAGTATATCTTTCTTCTATATACATATAAAAAGCGATGTATGTATGTATGTATGTATGTTCCCTATGAAGGCTGATGATGATGATGATATTCCGTATGGACTCAAAAATGGCCAAACCGATTTTGACGGGATTTTCACTGTCAGATAACACATGTAATAAGGAGAGCAAAAATGCTATTTTTAATCATCATCATCATCATTACTATTTTGCATCACTACGTGGGTGAAACCGCGGGGCGCAGCTAGTGTACTATAAAGGTTAACATTTCTAAACAACTTGGAATGGACAGACAGACAGACAGATGGACAGAATGAACATAAGTATATGGGTTCTTTGTAATTCTACGGAACCCTAAATAAAGTGTTACAGTCTTCTTTGAACATAATAATTATCTATCTTCTCTACACATATAATAGGCGATGTGTGTATGTATGTATATGTATGTATGTTTCCTACGAAGGCTGATGATGATGATGATATTCCATATAGACTCCAAAATGGCTGAACTGATTTTGACGGGATTTTCACTCTCAGATAGCTGATGTTATAAGGAGAGAAAAAAAAAACTACTTTTCATCATCATCATCATCACTTTTTTTCATTACTACATGGGTGAAACCGCAGAGCGCAGCTAGCTAAGTTAGAAAGTTCGAAACAATTTTGGATGGATAGACAGACAGACAAACAGACGGATGGGCAGAACGAACTTATATGGGTTCCTTGTAATTCTACGGAACCCTAAAAAGGTGTTACAGTCTTCTTTGAGTATATCTCTCTTCTATACATATTAAAAGCGATGTATGTATGTATGTATGTATGTTCCCTATGAAGGCTGATGATGATGATGATATTCCGTATGGACTCAAAAATGGCCAAACCGATTTTGACGGGATTTTCACTGTCAGATAACACATGTAATAAGGAGAGCAAAAATGCTATTTTTAATCATCATCATCATCATTACTATTTTGCATCACTACGTGGGTGAAACCGCGGGGCGCAGCTAGTCTACTATAAAGGTTAACATTTCTAAACAACTTGGAATGGACAGACAGACAGACAGATGGACAGAATGAACATAAGTATATGGGTTCTTTGTAATTCTACGGAACCCTAAATAAAGTGTTACAGTCTTCTTTGAACATAATAATTATCTATCTTCTCTACACATATAATAGGCGATGTGTGTATGTATGTATATGTATGTATGTTTCCTACGAAGGCTGATGATGATGATGATATTCCATATAGACTCCAAAATGGCTGAACTGATTTTGACGGGATTTTCACTCTCAGATAGCTGATGTTATAAGGAGAGAAAAAAAAAACTACTTTTCATCATCATCATCATCACTTTTTTTCATTACTACATGGGTGAAACCGCAGAGCGCAGCTAGCTAAGTTAGAAAGTTCGAAACAATTTTGGATGGATAGACAGACAGACAAACAGACGGATGGGCAGAACGAACTTATATGGGTTCCTTGTAATTCTACGGAACCCTAAAAAGGTGTTACAGTCTTCTTTGAGTATATCTCTCTTCTATACATATTAAAAGCGATGTATGTATGTATGTTCCCTATGAAGGCTGATGATGATGATGATATTCCGTTAAGACTCCAAAATGGCTGAACTGATTTTGACGGGATTTTCACTCTCAGATAGCTGATGTTATAACGAGAGGAAATAATGCTGCTTTTCATCATCATCTTCATCATCATCATAAATTTTCATCACTACGCGGGTGAAACCGCGGGGCGCAGCTAGTCTACTATAAAGGTTAACATTTCTAAACAACTTGGAATGGACAGACAGACAGACAGACAGATGGACAGAATGAACATAAGTATATGGGTTCTTTGTAATTCTACGGAACCCTAAATAAAGTGTTACAGTCTTCTTTGAACATAATAATTATCTATCTTCTCTACACATATAAAAGGCGATGTGTATATATGTATATGTATGTATGTTTCCTATGAAGGCTGATGATGATGATGATGATATTCCGTATAGAGTCCAAAATGGCTGAACTGATTTTGACGGGATTTTCACTCTCAGATAGCTGATGTTATAAGGAGAGAAAAAATTCTACGTTTCATCATCATCATCACCTTTTTTTCATCACTTCATGAGTGAAACCGCAGGGCACAGCTAGCTTAGTTAGAAAGTTCGAAACAACTTAGGACGGATAGACAGACAGACAGACGGATGGGCAGAACGAACGTATATGGGTTCCTTGTAATTCTACGGAACCCTAAAAAGGTGTTACAGTCTTCTTTGAATAATATATCTATCTTCTCTACACATGTAAAAGGCGATGTGTGTATGTATGTATATGTATGTATGTTTCCTATGAAGGCTGATGATGATGATGTTCCATATAGACTCCAAAATGGCTGAACCGATTTTGACGGGATTTTCCCTGTCAGATAGCTTATGTTGAAAGAGAAAAAAAAATACTGTTTTCATCATCATGATCACCAATTTTCATCACTACGCAGGTAAAACCGCGGGGCGCAGCTAGTCTTCAATAAAACTAAAAAAGTTCTAAATAACTTGGGACGGACAGACAGGCATACATCGTACGCTTAGTAATAGGGTCCCGTTTTATCCTTTGGGTACGGAACCCTAATATTCGAGATTGTAAACATTTTTGCATTTGATAAACTGATCGGTCGATGTATGGAGACAACAGTTTTTAAATAACAAAGTTAAGTTTGTTTTGCGCTAAAACGTTTTTTTTTTCATCGGGAACGTACACACACCTAATAACGGCTGTATCTTTCACATGGCATTTTCCATGATAATAGTACACACTAAAAAAACAACAACTACAAATACAAATAATAAATAATGGCCAAGTTCGAGTCGGTGTCAACTTCTGTTCACCACCAGTTCTCGTACGATCACCGAAGTGAAGCAACGTCGGGTGCGGCTGGTACTTGGATGGGTGACCGCCTGGGCTTTATTCACTTTTTTTTACTTTAGTACCTAACAAGTTACGTTGTGGTACGGAACCCTCAGTGCGCGAGCCCGTCTCGCACTTGGCTGTTTTTTTTTAAATGGAACTAACCATTTCTGGCCTTTGCATTTTTCCCTTTACTTGTGATAAGAGATTGTTTCTTGCTAAATTTCATGATTTTAGATCAATGGGAGTGCTTTTTTTATGTTTTGATGCCCATCAAAACATAAAAAGAGCACTCCTACGAGTCTCAAAATATGTGGCAGAAACGGCCGTATCCTTTGATTTAGTGTTATGATAAAAAATTGAGTCCAAAAATATCTACATACTACAGATTTGAACCGGGCATTCGTGGTTTACCAGCGCGGGGCCAGACCACTGCGCCAACGGAGCTATGCTGTGGAACGACGAAATTACATGTCTATAGCTGTCTATAAGTGAAGGACGTCGCGTTGCGGCGAGATTCACGCGTTGCGCCCCGCTGTAGGTGGGACTAGTCGGCCGCCACTTCCTCTGCTTCACCCCCTCAAAAACATAAAAGTCAGCTAGTCACGGCGCCTTAACCTCTTAAAATTTGGACTCTATTCCCTAGGAATAAAGACCAACATTTAGAGGTAAACTTAACACGGCGCGTTACGTGCGTGTTTGTAGTTACAGAATCAGGGCCCAGTAGATAACGCACTAACCCCCTATTAATAAACGTAGAGTAGCCTCGGAATAGTTACACCGCCTTTTGTCTTTTTCTATCGAGTTCAAAATTTGAAAGAGAGAAAAAGACAAAACACGGCGTAACTATTCCAAGACTACTCCACGTTTATTAATAAGGGGGGTAAGGGAATAAAGCAGTGTGTTATGTCGTGGGCGGCATATTGAACCCTGAGCGTAGGCTTCGAGAGTTCCCCTTACACCCCGTACGTATAACTTTAGAGCCCCTCGTTGCTCTAAAGTTATACGTACGGGGTGTAAGGGGAACACTCTCGAAGCCAAAAGAAAGTAATTGTACTCATCATTATGAACCACTTTTACTATGGGACCAGGGGCCTTACGGACAACAGCTAATTGCGGCACCTAATCCGCTCAGTTGGTAAATCACGCGACCGCAAACCGTATCTGGGCGCGATAAGGTTCACGTTCGCGTGATTTTCCAACTGAGCGGATTAGGTGCCGCAATTAGTTGTTGTCCGTAAGGCCCCAGCACTGAAATCGCGAAAAAGTCAAGTGGTTATATTGTCATTGTAAAAACTAGGACAGACCTATTCACTTTGTCAAATATATTGCCATGTCTATGCCCCCGACTAGGCCTGCGTCCTTTACTCGCGAGGCCGCGGGAGTAAATTTGTGCACACGTATGCATTAATGCGATGCGGCGATGTATCTACCTCGTGTGCTATAGAAAAAAAATAGTGTGTGGAGTCCCTCCGCGCGGAAGAAGTTTAGTTATACTTCAACAATTATAACTAGGGCAAAAATATCAAAATATCAACAATTTAAAAACATGCTTTTCTCGAGATTCGAACTTAGCTCCTTAGGCTTCTCAATCCATTAGCGACACCATTACACTACCGGATCTGCTAGTCGCAGAGCGAAAAAAGGATACGCATTTCGCAACCATACGAGAGAGAAAAATTCCCCCTCCATGGGCAACCTTGTTTGCAAATCGCATAAGAAGTATAACTTCAATAAAGTATTGTTAGGTTTTGAATCGAGTTGAATCGATTTGTCGAGTTTTTGAACGAAATATTGTCCATGGAACGGTTGACGTTTCTTTAAAACGTCAACTCGTAGAGGGAGAAACCCGCTTGAGTCTTTTGTCAATGCAAATAGAGATTTCTAAGGAAAATCTAGGAATCACTACGAAATTGCACTCATGCAATTTTGTATCACATGCTTCTAAACCCATAGCCGTGGTAGCCTATTTGGGAGACCGCTAGACCTGAAAGCGTGAGGTTGCGGGTTCAAACCCCGGGCCCGTACCAATGAGCTCTTTGAAGCTTATGTACGGATTTTCATACCACTGGCTTTTCGGTGAAGGAAAACATCGTGAGGAAACCTGCATACGTACGGAGAAGGAATTCAATGGCGTATGTGAATCCACCAACCCGCACTGGGCCAGCGTGGTGGATGTGGGCCAATCACCTTCTCGGGGGTAGGCTGAAAGTCCAGCAGTGGACTGTTAAAAGACTGATCATGATGATATGATAGTTTAGTTAATATATATTTTTGGATACGTACCAAACGTTTCGTTTCTACGTTTCTAATCCGTACGGCCAAGGATTGGAACAATCTGCCAGCTTCCTTATTTCCTGAGAGATATAACATGGGCCTTTTCAAGGTCAGAGCTGCGTGCTTCATCTTCGACCACATCGTCGCAACAGACGAGTTGGTGGTCAAACGCGGACTTAACCGCGTTAAAACAACACAAAAAAAAACTTGCCTACAACAACAGTTTGGTGTGTTCGCGCGTTTCATATATTTTTTTTTTTACAATGTAGGTAATTAGATTTAATTAGAATAAAAAAATAAAATCATATACTATACCGAGAACCAGTTGTCTGGATAAATCTAACATAGGTTTTAAGACAACTTACTAACTCGAAATGTAAAGTAAAATGTGTTTTTAAATTAAAAAAAAAAAAAAAAAAAAAAAAACTGGTTTCTACAGCTACTGAACTCTGAGAAGACAGAAAAATTAAGTGCGTCGGGTTTCAAGGGTTTTTAAATAAATTTATTTAACTAAACGTAAACGCATAAATACAAAATGCCTTTCAAAATACAAACTTGAGCTGAAAAACTCTTACTTACACTACTTATCTCTACATAGTATAAATTGAAGTCGCTTTCCGCGTCTGTCTGTCTGTCTGTATGTGTGGCCGCTAACTCCTCCTAAACCACGCAACGGATTTTGATGCGGTTCTCACCATCAGTTAGATACATTTTCAAAGAAGGTTTATATATACATATATAACTAGCGATCCGCCCCGGCTTCGCACGTAAATAACACCCGTGCGAAGCCGGGCGGGCGGGTCGCTAGTTATTTATAAACAAAAAAGACATGAAAATTACTCATATTTATGAAAAAGCCATTCGTTAAGACCCCTCCCCTGCTAGTGAGATCTAGGTATAGTTTTATAACCTACAATGCGACAAACCTTATAATGAACATGGCCAAATGTGGAACTACAATACATTTATGTCATTATTTATCGGATATTTACCGTGGTATCTAACTTTAGTGGACAACCGTGATAGTTTAAAACAGTGTTTTACAATACATTTAATTTTGTTCTTTCATAATTGTCAGCCTGTTATGTTCCCACTGCTGGGAAACAAGTTTTTTTTTTTTTTTTTTTTTAATTTATTTATTTATGACATAATATTACATATATTACATGTTTACTAACACCAAAAAACCTCGCAGAGGTTTATCTGGGTGAAAGGTTCTCAGCTTAAATAATTAGAATAAACATTAAAAATAATTAAGTAAACAATAGGTTTATAAGTCTTATATAGTCGTATATAAGTCTTTTATATAGTCGTATATAAGTCTTCTCTCAGAGAGAGAGAGAGAGAGAGAGAGAGAGAGAGAGAGAGAGAGAGAGACAGACAGAGAGAGGGAGAAAGAGAGGATGGGAGAAAGGTAAATAAATTTAGCAAAAAGGAAATGAATTCATGAGAGAAAGGATTGTTAACACAAATTTATAACACAGGCGATGCTCCGGTTAAAAACTAGTTTATTATAAGCCGTGCTTCGGTGTAGGCATTGCCTAGCCTAGGGTAGAGCAAGGGGGCCTTTGATCTAGGAATAGAAAATATGTCACGAGTGGCGGCCATCTTGGTAGGGGAACCATAGACAAGCATGTGGGTGTTTTTTTCTCTTTTCTACGTCTTAGGGTAAATGCGTAAAGAAAGCTTCAAGGGTTTTTATTTCTTTTTCAGTTAAACAATGTGCAAAGCACCTTGTTACTAGCACTGAACTTAAGCTTTAGTAAAAAAATATTTGTACAAAAATATTTATATTTAGGTATATTTTACGGCTACACAACGGGTTATGGAGAGGGCTATGCTCCGGGGTTCTCTTTTCTGCTTGTTTGCCATAATTGGCAAACAAGCAGACGTTCTGCCTGATGATGTAATTAACCTACCCTCTGAGCTTGGGAGCGTGGGTTCGATTTCCACCTAGGACAAACATTTATATGATGAACATTGTGTTTGTTTTATATTGGTTGTTAATATCTATTTAAAACTATTATTATATGTGATTATATATGTATAACACTGTTTTAAACTATCACGGTTGTTCACTAAAGTTATATGATTATTTACGGGATATGAACCGTGGTAAGGTTGTGGAATGAGCTCTCAATATTTCGGCGCAGTTACATGCACCGGGAGCTCATTCCACAACCTAACCACGGTAAATATACCGTAAATAATCATATAACTTTATATATGTATGTATATCAGTCTCTATAGATGCCATATCACAAGCTTTGCTTAGTTTGGGGTCGGATGACCGTGTGTGCAAAAATGTCCCGAATTTATTTATTTCTTTCTTTAAGCAGTTATTGTCACCTATGGATACTTGTAACACCAGAGGCATCACAACTACGTTGCCGACTCTAAGAATCTATTAACTCGCCTTTTTAAGAACCCCATGTTGTAGCTTCTCGGAAACACCGTATAAGGTAGCTCATTCCACATTTGCAGCTATGAGGCAAGAAGGATCGTGTGAATCGCACAGTGTGCGATTTCCACTGATCTATGATGTGTGGATGAGCTTTCAGGAGTGGTGGTATTTCAGTCGTAGGACGTCCACTGCTGGACATAGGCCTCCCCCATCGATCACCAAAAGGGCCGGTTGGAAGCGGCCTGCATCCAGCGTTTCCCTGCGGTCTCTTTTAGATCGTCTGTCCATCTCGTGGGTGGACATCCTATGCTGCGCTTACCGGTCCGTGGTCTCCATTCGAGAAGCTTTCGGCCCCATCGGCCATCTGTTCTGCGTGCTATGTGCCCTGCCCACTGCCACTCCAACTTGCTAATTCGGTGGGCTATGTTGGTAACCTTCGATCGTCTACGGATCTCCTCATTTCTGATTCGATCTCGTAGAGAAACCCCGAGCATAGCCCTCTCCATAGCTCGTTGTGCGACTTTGAGCTTGCTTATGAGGCCCACAGTGAGAGACCACGCTTCACTGCCATGCTTGTCACCCATTCACTGTGATGCCCTGGTGTTACACGTTATCATATTGTCGCTTCTAAAAATAATAAATTTAGTTATCACAAAAACTACGGTCGGAATCAAAGTCGGAGGTGTGAAAGAGGGTCCGTACCGCTTTGTACTGCATAATAGGCATTGTAGAGAAAAGTCACGCATACATGTACCTAGACCAGTATATGTAGATCTCTCATCTGACTACACGCACATCGGTAAAATAACGATCATCATCATCATCATCATAATTTCAGCCGTAGGACGTCCACTGCTGGACATAGGCTTCCCTCATCGATCTCCAAAAGGGCCGGTTAGAAGCGGCCAGCATGCAGCGTTTCCCTGCGGTCTCTTTTAGGTCGTCTGTCCATCTTGTGGGTGGACGTCCTACGCTGCGCTTACCGGTCCGTGGTCTCTATTCCAGAACCTTTCGGCCCCATCGGTCATCTGTTCTGCGTGATATGTGCCCTGCCCACTGCCATTTCAACTTACTAATCCGGTGGTCTATGTCGGTGACTTTCGTTCGTCTACGGATCTCCTCATTTCTGATTCGATCTCGTAGAGAAACCCCGAGCATAGCCCTCTCCATAGCTCGTTGTGCAACTTTGAGCTTGCTTATGAGGACCATAGTGAGAGACCACGTTTCAGTGCCGTATGTCATCACTGGTAACACACACTTGTCGAAGACTTTCGTCTTAAGGCACTGAGGTATTTTGGACGAGAAGACGTTGCGAAGTTTACCGAACGCTGCCCAGCCGAGTTGAATTCGCCGATTGACCTCCGATTGAAAATAACGTTACTTAGTTACAATCTGTCTTCACGTCGTGATTGGATACGTTTCTCTAGGCAAGCGTGCGTATCTCTTCTTCTCTATCTCTACTCTCTTCTCTATCTCTTCTCTCTCTCTCTCTCTAAATAATCGACGTATAAATTAAAGTCGCTTTCCGCGTCTGTCTGTATGTCTGTATGGCCGCTGACTCCTCTTAAACCACGCAACGGATTTTGATGTGGTTTTCACCATCAGTTAGATACATTTTCAAGGAAGGTTTATATATATAACTAGCGACCCGCCCCGGCTTCGCACGTAAATTACACCCGTGCGAAACTGGGACGCCGGGATTCATAGCGGGTCGCTAGTAATTCATAAAAAAATGTCTTGGAACAGGTCTCTCTGCACTAATCTGTAAAGAGAGCTCAAGCTACACTGATCGGTAACACTTGTACTCACATTTAAAAGGGAAGAATTATTATTATTTGTCTATGGGACGTTTTTTTTTGTTTTCGAGTGGTAGGGAGTGATTCTGATGTGTGAAATCGCGGCGTGAAGGTGTCAGGTTGTATGTATTATGTATGGAAAGTTCATTGATCTAGCCCGCATAGAAATATAGGGTTGATAAAGCAAAATATATGCGCGGCAACCTCCCCATTTTTTCGTCTAAAAAAAGATATATGCTTAGCTTCTTCGACCAAAATAAAATGAACGGATGGGCCCTAACCATTGAACTTGCTCAGTAAAAACGAGTCAAAACTGACGGGCATATACTTCAGAACCTAATAAATAAATTTTTGTATATGTCGAATTTCTAGTGTAATTCCGCTTCTACGTCGTTTCGAGTACAATAAGGATTTTGGTTAAACTATTTTCTCTATAGATAATTGTGATTCTAATTTGAACCTAACCTGAATTTAAATATTAATTACATAAAAGAACAAAATTAACCTAACCTGAAACAAACAGTAATTAAATCTGTAACAAAAAATTCGTTAAAACAATTTGTACTAATGAAATTAATTTTAAATAAAATATATGTAAATTTTGAAATTATTATGAAATTAATATAAATAGGATTTAATTGAAATGAAATAAACAATAAATTTTGAAAATAATGTGATACCACTATAAAAATTTAAAAAAAAACATACACTAATTAAAAATGGACTTCTGCAAAGTAACGCCTGATTCAATCAACTTAGATAGTTGATGATTAATAAAAATTTACAGTATATTTGTTAAAAAAAATAGATACCGGTTTTGTATATTTACACTTCGGGAAAGCATAAGTGAAAAATGTATAAACATTCCGTGAAAAATTGTCTAACTGATGGTGAAAACCGCATCAAAATCCGTTGCGCGGTTTAGGAGTTAGCGGCTATACAGACAGACAGACACGGAAAATGACTTTGTTTAATCCTTTGTAGAGAAGAGATAGAGAAGGGCTATGGGAGAGACTATGTAGAGGCGGTCAGGCGGTATAAATAAGGAGAACAATCACTTGTACTGTGAGCAGTGAGGAAGGAATCAGTTGCATCTCCATGTCCTGAACTAACTATGGATTAGGCAAAGTCACCCCTCCAACGTAATTAAAAATCCAATCTTAGTTAATTAGCTACTGTCTCGTCGCTTTAATCGAGACTGCAAAATGCAAGGCTAGGAATAGACTGTAGATAAAATCTAGGTATCTAATATTATACCGAGGTACACAGAAAAGTTGAGCGAACGTAGCCGAGCAGTAGCATGTGCGCTTTACAATCTGACGGCACCCGGTTCGATCCTCGGGGAGCGATGGTGGCCGAGCAGTAGCATGTGCGCTTTACAATCTGACGGCACCCGGTTCGATCCTCGGGGAGCGATGGTGGCCGAGCGGTAGCATGTGCGCTTTACAATCTGACGGCACCCGGTTCGATCCTCGGGGAGCGATGGTGGCCGAGCGGTAGCATGTGCGCTTTACAATCTGACGGCACCCGGTTCGATCCTCGGGGAGCGATGGTGGCCGAGCGGTAGCATGTGCGCTTTACAATCTGACGGCACCCGGTTCGATCCTCGGGGAGCGATGGTGGCCGAGCGGTAGCATGTGCGCTTTACAATCTGACGGCACCCGTTCGATCCTCGGGGAGCGATGGTGGCCGAGCGGTAGCATGTGCGCTTTACAATCTGACGGCACCCGGTTCGATCCTCGGGGAGCGATGGTGGCCGAGCGGTAGCATGTGCGCTTTACAATCTGACGGCACCCGGTTCGATCCTCGGGGAGCGATGGTGGCCGAGCGGTAGCATGTGCCAATCACTTATTTAGTACCGAAATAAATTATATGCAGTTTTGATGCCATCACTTAAAAACGGTGAAGGAAAACATCGTGAGGAAATCGGTATGGCCAAGAACCTCAGAAGTTCAAAGATATATTATGATATTTAGCAACATGCACTGGGCCAGCAAGTCTTCAACCAGTGTGTGTTGCCAGTGATGACATACTTACGGCACTGAAACGTGGTCTCTCACGGCCTCACAAGCGAGCTCAAAGACGCAAAACGAGCTATGGGAGAGAGCTATGCTCGGGGTTTCTCTACGAGATCTAATCAGAAATTAGGAGATCCGTAGACGAACGAAGGTTACCGCGACAAAGCCTACCGGATTAGTAAGTTGCAGTGGCAGTGGGCAGGGCACATAGTACGCAGAACAGATGACTAATGGGGCTGTAAGAAGTGCAAAAAAACGATCATACATACATTCATACGAAGCACATACACTCGAAAAACATAACCCTCTTCTTGCGGAGTCGGCTAAAAATCACAGATATTATAAATCTGCTTCGACCCAATGATCTTATAATTATAACTCTTTGCTTAGACCTAACTTAAGTAAAATGTCTAAGAAAATCTATCATGAAAATACATTAGTTGTGATGCTTTCTTCTTCGATTTGAACCAAGAAGTATAAATAAGATCTTATCCTCTTTGCTATTCTGGAAATAGGTACTACCTACTTAAAATGTCATCATTATTTCAAGATGTTCCAAGCTGTCTTTGTCAACAAAAATTTCAAAGGAAAACTACTGAAAAATTCATTGTGTATTTTTTTGATTCTATTATAATTTTACGCGTACAAATTATTAAGTTAAAGTTTCAATGGTCGTTAATTTAAACGTGTTATCTATTTAAGTATAAATTAATTAAATTATTCTAAGCAATGGACAGTGTTACTGATTTAAGTTAACATGATCGTAAAACCTGAAAGTTTGTAGTGTAGTCTTTGAGTATGAAATCTTTGCTGAAAGTGTTTTTTCGACAATTTGTCGTAAAGGCTTGGAGAGGCCAAAAGTGCTTGTGACTTGAAGATGAATTCTTGTGACGATGGTGAGTTGAAATACAAGCTAATACTAACACTACGAATACAGTTAGACTGCTCATAGACCGTCGAAGGTCTAAAGACAATCCAAATGCTCAAGCCCACTATCAGTTGGCAGCGTACCTAGCATGCTGGTGGCATTACGACGCTGAATGGCAATGCTTATACGTTGAGCCAGAAACACGCCAGCATTTTGGTCACGCGTCGCATTAACTAGGCACTCTGAAAGATGGTATTTGTACCTTTGGTAAACCTTCATAATATTCATTGTAACACTCGTAAATGTCATACCTATCTACAAGTATATAGTCAAGATAAAGCCGGTCAAGTGCGAGTCGGGCTCGCGCACTGAGGGTTCCGTACTACCACATGACTTACATACATACATCATCAGCCATTAAATGTCCACTGCTGAACAAGGCCTCCCTCTTAGAGAGGGGTGTTGCCATAATCCCCACGCTTGGCAGGCGGCTTGTGGATCGCAGTACGTTCACCGTGTACTAACAGGACGCTGCTGCCCATCCTCCGGTGGTTCTGGTCGCAGTTTTAGGACATACCCGGGTCCACACCACACTTGACTACCACATGACTTGTTAGCTACTAAAGTACAATAAAGTAGTCAAAAAAGACAACACCCCATCAACGCCCCCAGGTGGTCACCCATCCAAGTACCGACCGCACCCGACGTTGCTTAACTTCGGTGATCGTACGAGAACCGGTGAACAGAAATTTATCACCGACTCTCACTTGGCCATTATTTATTATTTGTTTTTATACTTTAGAGTGTGTACTATTATCATGCCAAGTTTGACGCTTGTACGTATTACCGTTTTTATATAAGAGCTAATATAAAAATACGTTTGTTGTATGGGGACCCCCTTTAGGCTTTTCTTTTTGACTTTTTTTATTATATTTTCCGCCGTAACATTACATATTCTGTGAAAATTTCATCTAGCTATCTATTACGGTTCGAAAGTTACAGCCCGTTAAAAGATAGGACGGACGAACAGACAGACGATAGCGTAGACTTATTAAGGGGCCTATATACCCTCTGCAGCTCTCTCGCTCGCACATTTTCACATTATTGAAGATATAAAATCAATGAGTGTGAATTTCCAATAAGTAACAAAATCATGTCATGGTGTCATTTCTTTGTTTGTAATGTTACGATAGACACCATGACATGATTTTGTTACTTTTTGGAAATTCACACTCATTGATTTTATATCTTCAATAATGTGAAAATGTGCGAGCGAGAGAGTTGCAGAGGGTATACAGGCCCCTTAATGAGGTCCCGTTTTCACTCTTTGGGTACGGAACCCTAAAAAACACAGAATGTGTGTGTGTGATGCCCAGGAGCCCTGTACAGACGTGTATGCCTTCTGAAACCTAAAATCTTGTAACAGATGAGGATGACAAAGCTGCCTTCTCCACTCCCCGGTATCCCTGCATGCCATCCGTGGTGGGGATCCAGCAGATGCGGAACCGTCTCCACCTGGCGTACGCTGGAAAAAAACTGATGAACTGGACCGCCCTGACAACTGGGAGAGAACTGAACACTCTGGCTAAAGAGATACATAAGTAAGTACAACAAATCATAGAGCTTTGAGTATTCCTCTAAGAAGGCATTAAAGATAAATAACTTTTTTAGTAACGGGGTGGAAGACCTCTCACATTTGTTGACACAGAAAGCAACGAAAACTGAATAAATAACTCAAATATGTTATAAATGTTTATCGGGACTTAACACGTATTATTTAATATAGGTAAAAAATATGTACCTTACGCTCGACGTTTCGACCGTGTTACAATGGCCGTGGTCACGAGCTGACTGAACACTGCGGGTGAGTCCGGCGAGAAGAGCGGGTGTTTTGTTCTCCTACCCTCACTTGAATAACTCAAATATACTGGGGCTGCAACTACTAAAATCACCCAAAAGCCACTAGCTAAACCACCTAAAGCTTCTTCAGGCGCTAAGGGAAAGGGGGACCATTTATTTGACGGAGGGTACCAAGATCTCCATGGGAACACACGGTTCTCCTCCTCTTTTCGTCGATTCCCCAATGCTGGGCGTCGTGACCCATCACGGCATCAACTTCTCCCTTATGATGTTCCGCCATCTGTTCCGGCTTTCAGCAGCGTGAACCGCTTCAGCAACGTTGATGTTGAAGGTGGTGCGGATTTGATCTGTCCAACGCATAGGGCTCCTTCCTCTCGGTTTCTTGCCCTCTATTTTTCTGGTAACGATTAGTTTTTGGATATCGTCACCAGGCTTACGAACTATGTGGCCAAAGAACTCAAAAACTCTCCGAAAGCGTGTGCTGGAAAGCCTTGGCTTTTTATGGAGTTTGAGTTCTTTGAGAACCGATTGGTTGGTTCTATGCGCAGTCCATGGAATACAAAGCATTTTCCTCCAGCACCATATTTCAAAGGCTGTCTATGCGAGTCCATGTCTCAACCCCGTATAGAAATATAGATAAGACTAAGGTGTTGACGAGAGACAGAACACACGGTACCCCTACCCTAAGTACGCTGCCTGAAGCAACTCCTAGAAACGATTTGAAAAATGCTGGGAGCATTTCCACGTACTCTCTGGAACGGCGCGGGCCACATTGCATCGGCCTTTCCTGGGCTCACTTAAATGGTCAGATCCCCAAATCGGCCCACTAGTGAGCTAAAAATCCTTTTTATTGGTTCTTACGATAGCCCTGAACCCGACTCCAGTCTTTAACCTAATAAAGAAGAGGTACCAAATAAAATTTAAATACCATTTTCATTTGATGAAAGAAATCTTCTAACCATGATCTAAGAAAGAAGAGGTTCTAAGTAGCTATTTATCTTCTGTGACCTGTATGCCGTCGCTGTTGGGGGTCGAACAGTGGCCTTATATTGGATGTCCACGATTCTATTCGCGTGTCATGATGCACGGACCCGGGTATGTCCTAAAACTGCGACCAGAACCACCGGAGGATGGGCAGCAGCGTCCTGTTAGTACACGGTGAACGTACTGCGATCTCCAAGCCGCCTGGCAAGCGTGGGGATTATGGCAACACCCCTCTCTAAGAGAGAGGCCTTGTTCAGCAGTGGACATTTAATGGCTGATGATGTGATGCACTCGCCAAATTACTGACACCGAAAGGTAATAAAAGGTACGCAAAATGCGATCGTTTCGTGATGTAAATAAAAAAAATTGGGATTAGCAGATTTTCCCATTTATTCTGGCAATTGAGAAAAACATTAAAATAAAAATTTGTTCTAAATAATACATGGTCAAAGGTAGGTAATTATCGCGAAACATCTTATGGGTGTGATTTATTTGTTTTTGGTGCATCATCATCATCAGCCAGAAGACGTCCACTGCTGAACATAGGCCTCCTCCTTTAACGTCCACACTGAACGACAGCCTGCCTTTTGCATCCACTAGATGCCAGCGACTCTCACTATGTCGTTGGTCCATCTAGTGGGAGGCCTACCTACGCTGGGTCTTCCGGTTCGTGGTCTCCGGTTTTGGTGCATCAATCAATACTAACAACGTTAGTTCTACAAGCATTCGAAATACGCGGAGAAAAAACAGCTGTTTCATACATTTTGTCGGAGTGAATTTTTTTTTGTATGTAAAAGCTGTTTTTTTTGCGTATTTCAAAAACTTTAATTACCAAAATTGTTACTCTTGATGCACCAAAGTCACCCTTAAGAGGTTTTGCGTTAGTTACATTTGACTCCGTATAATCACATTTTTCAAAAGTAGATACAGCCATTTTATATCTTTAAAAACATCAAATGCGCGAGCGATACAGAAAATTCAGTTTCTGAATTAAATAGATCTCTATTTTTATAGTAGCGACTTCAAATTTAAAAAAAAAAAACTTAACATATTCACTTCTTATCTCCAATTTACAAAAGTAGTTTTTTCGTAAAACTCTAGGAGAGACAAGTTTGAGGTTCATCATCATCATCATCAGCCTCCCCCATCGTTCTCCAAAATGGCCGGTTGGAAGCGGCCTGCATCCAGCGTTTCCCTGCGGTCTCTTTTAGGTCGTCCGTCCATATTGTGGGTGAACGTCCTACCGTGGTCTCTATTCCAAAACCTTTCGGCCCTATCGGCCATCTGTTCTGCGTGCTATGTGCCCTGCCCACTGCCACTTCAACTTGCTAATCCGGTGGTCTATGTCGGTGACTTTCGTTCGTCTACGGATCTCATTTCTGATTCGATCTCGTAGAGAAACCCCGAGCATAGCCCTCTCCATAGCTCGTTGTGCGACTTTGAGCTTGCTTATGAGGCCCATAGTGAGGGACTACGTTTCTGTGCCGTATGTCATCACTAGTTACACACTGGTCGAAGACTTTCGTCTTAAGGCACTGAGGTATTTTGGGCCAGAAGACGTTGCGAAGTTTACCGAACGCTGCCCAACCGAGTTGGATTCGCCGAGATTGAGATTGGGTTTCGTTAAATTACTGACATAAAAATAAACAATTTTAATGTACCGGTTTACTTGTTTTATTAGTCTTGACAATTATGGCTTTATTTTTTCGTTTTATACCTGAACTAGGTGCGCCCCGCGGTTTCACCCGCGTAATGATGAAAAATGGTCCATCCATACATCTAATACAAATACAAATCATTTATTAGGGCATAATTTATGTTAAGCTATAGTAATGATCCCCGAGGCTCCCGAATCTATCCTAAGGTACTTCCTACTAATATTATAAACGCGAAAGTTTGTATGTATGGATGTATGGATGTTTGTTCCTCTTTCACGCTGCAACGGAACAACGGATCGACCTGATTTTTTGCGTGGGTATAGTTCAAGAGCCAGAAAGTGATATAGGCTATTTTCATCGTCATCATCATCACCATATTTCATCACTACGCGGGTGAAACCGCGGGGCTCAGCTAGTACATCCATACATAGAAACTTTCGCGTTTATAGGAGTAGGATATACAAATAATTAACTTAAGAACCAGAGTCACCGACATAGCTGTTAAAATTTGCATGTTGAAGTGGCAATGGGCAGGCCACATCGCTCGAAGAACTGATAACCGATGGGGAAGAAAGGTTCTTGAGTGGCGTAGGGAGGCCTCCCACTAGATGGACCGACGACATTGTGAGTCGCGGGCATCCAGTGGATGCAGATGGCAGGCTGTCGTTCAGTGTGGAGGTTAAAGGGGGAGGCCTATGTTCAGCAGTGGACGTCTTTTGGCTGATGATGATGATGATGATGATGATGACAAATACTTAAAATTGAAATATGCATTTTGGAATAGGGCTCTTAAGTTAAGGTGCTGGAGTCACGGGTGGAAATGTTGGGGGGGTGTATGTTTCGGAATACGGCGGCGGCGGGGGGTATGGCAGGGGGCGGGGGGAGGGACGAGCTCGCAGTCTACGGCGGGCGGGTACTGAGGGCGGGCGGCTTCTGCTTCTCTCTGTGCTCGCATCAGCAGCTCTTGAATCAATATGAGCGTGTACTTCACCTTGTAGTATATGCTTCTAAACATTAGCATTGTGAAAACTTGCCACCCTGCAATAAAATAAATAAACATATAACCACAACGACACAACATTAAACGACAACAAAAACTACAAACATTATTACATTATTTTGTGATTATGAAACGACATTATATAACATTATATCTAGTATGCGAAAGTTTGTATGTATGGATGTAGGTATGGATGTTTGTTCCTCTTTCACGCAAAAACTACTTACCGAATGGATTGCAAAATAGTGTATTCTGTATGGCTCCTTTAATATATACTAAAATTCCTAAAATTATTAGAGAATTAAATATTGGAATGTTTAAAAATAAACTTAAAATTTTATTAGCACAAAAAAGCTACTATGAAATTTCAGAATTCCTTAATGATAAAAATGTTTTGATGTGTAATGTAGACTAAATAATTGACATAAAATCGAGACTAGGTACTAGGAAAAGATAAAATGATAATAATAGCTTATATAGGTAGTAATAAACATCTAATTAAGTTATAAAATACAACCAAACCAAAATATGATCCTAACAATATTCTAACTAAGACATAATTTCGTTATTTTTTTAACTTTAACAAAAACTAATAATAATATATATAAAAAACTAACATTTGTACGCTGTAACAGGCAAGGACATGAGATACGTCTCCATTATTACGACCATGTATGCTACTTAATATGTATGTGTTCTGACACTTAATATTTTAAATTTGAATTTTAATGAAATTTTACAATAATATAGCTTATACATTAGAATAACACAGGCTATAACGGGTTGTAGTAGCAAGGCCGAGGGCCGAGCTCTACGCGTACGAAGTAGCGGGTTTCAGCTAGTCTATACTAATATTATAAAGAGGAAAGATTTGATTGTTTGTTTGTTTGTTTGCATTGAATAGGATCCGAAACTACTGAACCGATTAGAAAAATTCTTTCACTGTTGGAAACCTACACTATTTGATAGCCCGTTGGTCGAGTTGGTAGTGAACCTGTCTTCTGAGGTTGGGGGCGTGGGTTCGATTCCCACCTAGGACAAACATTTGTGTGATGAACATTTGTGTTTGTTCTATATCTGGGTGTTAATATCTATTTATGTATGTATTTAAACCTATATATGTATATATATCAGTCTCTGGCAGCCATATCACAAGCTTTGCTTAGTTTGGGGTCAGATGACCGTGTGTGCAAAAATGTCCCGAATATTTATTTATTTACTATCCCCGGGTGACATAGGCTATAATCTATACCCGTGCGAAGCTGGGGCGGACTACTAGTTTTATAATAAACTTAGAAAACTAGCGTCGAGGCGTCCACCATATTGGAATTTAGTGTGGCGTCATTTTTTTAAATTTTGTTTTCGTATTCTCAGCGAACCCTTTAATTTAATACGCCTATCATCATCATCATCATCATCATCATCATCATCATCACCAGCATCATCATCATCATCAGCCAGAAGACGTCCACTCAGTGCGTAGCTAAAGAAGTAGTTTATACTTACCGATTGTGAACAGAACTATCACGGTGTTAATGGCGGCGGTGCGGGCATGCAAGTAAGTTACAAAGACGCCGAGGTAGGAGACCAGGGTGAACAGCGAGAGGTACAGGCTAACTTTCAGGTATAGCGGCTTCACCTGAAAAAAGATCCCACGATGTGTTCTATAGCTCCTCTTTCACAGTATAGGCTAAGAGCTACACTTTTTTTAATCCTTAATAATATTATTAAAAATATGTGTAAAAATGTTTAGCATTAAGTCCTCCATTTGTACATGTCCACATAATTTGTAAGTGTGAAATAAAGTATTCCTTTTTATACATAATATATATAAATATATACAGAATGTAAGGGGAACACTCTCGAAGCCAAAAGAAGGTAATTGTACTAATCATTATGAACAACTTTTAGTATGGGACCATTACTTTTAGCATTACGTCCACCGTGTACTAATAGGACGCTGCTGACCATCCTCTGGAGTTTCTGGCCGCAGTTATAGGACATAAAATAAATATTCGGGACATTTTGGCACACACGGTCATCTGACCCCATATTAAGCAAGGCTTATGATATGGTTGCCAGAGACTGATATACATATACATAATATATAATATAGTTTTAAATACATACTTAAATAGATATTAACACCCAGACATAGAACAAACACAAATGTTCATTACATAATAGTTTGTCCTAGGTGGGAATCGAACCCACGCCCCCAAGCTCAGAAATTAGGTTCACTACCAACTGGACCAACGGGCTATCACCCCGGGTATGTACAAAAAAACTACATAACCCCGGGTATGTACAAAAAAAAACTACATAACCCCGGGTATGTACAAAAAAACTACATAACCCCGGGTATGTACAAAAAAAAAACTATAAATCCTTTGCGAAACCCAAATAAATTCAAGAAAACAACGTACTTGGAGTAATCCAGAGCGAAAACATCCAATACTGATAGCATCTAATGTAACTAACACAATGACGAAAGCGATCCGTGAAATGAAGATCTCACTGGCAGCTGATTCAAGAGTGGGACTAGCTGGGACTAGCTGGTGGTTCATCTCGTACACCATTCTGCCCGCTTCTTGCACACTGACTGCAGAATACGGGGCCAGGACTGCGATCTTCACCTGCAATACGAATGAGACATTAGGGCAATGAGGTTATACCACAGATATCGGCCTCCTTGACGTGTCCGTCAACGGCGAACCTGACTAGCGCCGGTTATGACCGCGTATATGGCTGGCAAAACCAAACTTAGTTTTAAAGATCCTGTTGCAAGGCGCACAGTGCAACTGACCATCAGCATTGTATGTGTAGGTGTAGGAAGGCTTCGGACGGGTCTTAATAATAAGGCTTTTTTTTTGTTATAATTCGCCCATCGGGCAGGCTATTGCCTTTAAGGCCATACCGCCTATTCTTCTGTTTTGTTCTGTTTTGTATGTTGTTCTGTTTTCTGTTTTGTACGTCAAACAAGTCATAGTCACAGTCAGAGTCAAGCTAAGTAAGTCACGGTCAAGTCAAACTCATGCCTCTGTAAAGTGGTGGGAACTTTACAAGAGGCTCCTATGGAGTTTTGGAAACAACACGAAAAGACACATTTCACCTCGTTATATCACTTGCCCACACTCGAGCACGTTTACGAGCACTTAATGAATAATAATTCACCACCTAGAACACATTAACACTCGAAAATACACTAGTTTAGGAAAATAATCCAACGAGCCGACATGTTCTTTTCCACGTTGGCGTCAAAACTCTCTTAATAATAAGGCGTTTAATATATAAATATACCACAGAATACATATTACAACTAGGTACAGAAAATTCAACTCGGATGGGCAGTGTTCGGGAAATTGCGTGACATCTTCTCGTCCAAGATACCACAGTGCCTCAAGACGAGGGTCTTTGAACAGTGTGTGTTGCCAGTGATGAAATATGGTACTGAGACGTGGTCCTTAACTGTTGGCCTTTTGGAAAAACTCAGAGTCACTCAGCGGGCAATGGAGAGAGCTATGCTCGGAGTTTCTTTGCGCGATAAAATCCGAAACGTGGATATTCGCCAAAGAACCAGAGTCACCGATATAGCTGTTAAAATTTGCAAGTTGAAGTGGCAATGGGCAGGCCACATCGCTCGAAGAACCGATAACCGATGGGGAAGAAAGGTTCTGGAGTGGAGACCACGAACCGGAAGACGCAGCGTAGGGAGGCCTCCCACTAGATGGACCGACGACATTGTGAGAGTCGCGGGCACCCAGTGGATGCAAAAGGCAGGCTGTCGTTCAGTGTGGAGGTTAAAGGGGGAGGCCTATGTTCAGCAGTGGACGTCTTCTGGCTGATGATGATGATGATGACAGAAGATTCACTCCGCAAAATCACATGGTGCAACGTTTCACAAATGGCTGGAAATTCAAATTTCAAACAGCTTTCTTGTCCTTGTAGCTAGGCCGGGTAATTCTTTACAAAATCATGTAAAGTTATTTATCTCTAATGCACATTATTACTTACATTTGTCAATAAACAAATTTTTGCTGTTTCAAACGGTTTATTGACAAATGTAAGTAATATGGTGCGTTACTAATAAATAGCTGTACATGATAATGTAAAAAACACCCAACTATAGTCGCAAACGCTGTGTCATTTTAAAATAATTACCCGGCCTAGCTATACAAGGACAAAAAATCGACACCGCTTTATGGCTGGTATTCCGAAAACCCGAACGAAGCGCTTTGATTCCACTTTTATTGTTCGAACATGAGTCCTTGCCATTTCAGGAGCTTGAAGATACCTACCTACGAAGATACGTACCTGTAAGTTGTGGAATGGCTAACCACCTTTGGTTTGCCTTCGAAGTATAATTTGGACTACTTCAAACGAAGAGTGAATAGAGTCCTCAAAGGTAGGCAACGCACTGACAATGCCCCGGGTATTGTAGGTGTCTATATGCAGCGGTGACCACTTACCATCAGGTGGCCCGTAGCTTGTTTGCCACAAACATTTATGTGATGAATATTTGTGTTTGTTCTATATCTGGTTGTTAATATCTATTTAAGTATGTATTTAAAACTATATATGTATGTATATCAGTCTCTGGCAGCCATATCACAAGCTTTGCTTAGTTTGGGGTCAGATGACCGTGTGTGCAAAAATGTCCCGAATATTTATTTATTTACTATCCCCGGGTGACATAGGCTATAATCTATACCCGTGCGAAGCTGGGGCTTATTTATTTATTAATTATTTATTCACTTAATTATTTATTCACTTAATTATTTATTCACTTATTTATTCTATAGGTCAACAACTTCGAGAGTATAGTTCCTCACGACTACCGGCAAGGGAACATTGGACATGATTTTCGCCTTAGATTATTATTTCTTTGGATAATTTATAACAATGTTAGATTACACAATTGATGTATGCAATAGCGATGCATGCAGTCTTAAGTTTCAGGCCGCAGCAACCGTTGAAAACCAGAGATGGCATTTTGGATCTGTGAACAAAGATTAAAAATAATTCGTAAAGTAATTTTATTTAACACTAGCGGCCCGCCAGCCCGGCTTCACATCACACATCATCAGCCATTAAATGTCCACTGCTGAACAAGGCCTCCCTCTTAGAGAGGGGTGTTGCCATAATCCCCACGCTTGGCAGGCGGCTTGGAGATCGCAGTACGTTCACCGTGTACTAACAGGACGCTGCTGCCCATCCTCCGGTGGTTCTGGTCGCAGTTTTAGGACATACCCGGGGACATAGCCCGGCTTCGCACGGGTGTAATTTACGTGCGAAGCCGGGGCGGGTTGTTAGTTATATATATAAACCTTCCTTGAAAATGTATCTAACTGATGGTGAAAACCGCATCAAAATCCGATGCGTGGTTTAGGAGGAGTTAGCGGCCATACAGACAGACAGACAGACGCGGAAAGCAACTTCAATTTATACTATGTAGAGATTTATGTCGTAAAAAACTGTTTTAAACTATCACGGTTGTGTCTAAGAAAGATGGTAGATCGTTATGTCTGCAACTAACTTTTTAACTGTTCGACCAACCACCCGCATTCTTCGGTGTTCCCGTGAACATGGTGCATTCTGTTCCGAAATATCGAGAGCTCATTCCACAACCTTGCCACGGTAAATATCACGTAAATAATCATATACCTAACTTTATTTAGGTCGTGTATTGATGATAATATAGTTAGGATTTAGTACCTAAAAAGGTCTGCCAAAAGCTAAAGGTGGCGAGGTAAACACGTATTGCACACACTGACATATTCTTACTAGTTCTACAAACGCACACTTCAATATTAAGCGGCACACAACTGTAGACGAGATCAACATATTGTCATCAAATGGACGACCAAGGGTGTTGCTGTCGCCACCAAAGAGGTTCCTTCAACGAAGTATATAACGCGGGTGAAACCGCAAGGCTCAGCTAGTCTATACTAATATTATAAAGAAGAAAGATTTAATTGTTTGTTTGTATTATTAATAAGCAATTTACGTACATAATAATCTACAATTTGTAGTTTAAGAAGTGGACACAATAGGTACGCGTTAGTCACACGAAACATGATAAGAAATTTAGTTTATTAAAAGTTTTTCCTGAACGGTTGTTAGAATCCAGTTACCTTATTACACGACTCGTCTATACTAATATTATAAAGAGGAAAGATTTGATCGTTTGTTTGTTTGCATTGAATAGGCTTCGAAAGTACTGAACCGATTTAAAAAAAATCTTTCACTGTTGGGAAGCTACGCTATCCCTGGGTGATATTGGCTATATTATATTTTCAACAAAAAATAAGGATCTTTACTAAAACTCCAATAATGTAACCCAAGGTGTAAAAAAATAAGATTTACAATTTTAACTTTGCGTGTTTGACAGTTCTAAGACAGGACAACGTCTGCTTGTCCTGTCAGCCTATCTGCTTGTTTGCCACTTATGCCAGAAAAAAAAAACTAGTTCGCACCCGCTACGCCACCTTAACATATCTCTCCCCGCTTGTGTTATCTGGGGTGCGTTTACGTAGTCAGCGAATTGTTCACCAGCTAAAAATTAAACTAACGGAGGTTCGCTGAACGGTGTCTAGCTTTAAGTCAATACTAGCTGTCAAATTAGAATAAAACAAACAAAAATAATGTCAACCACAGCTCAACCTGCTCAACAGCTGTCAATCTGACAGCAGACGAAAATTTAGCGACCTCAAAAGGTAGATAAAATTTAATCTAGTCAGGCGAAAACTTATACAAGCGAACGCCCGTAAACGGGGCAGTTTAAATTTTAACCGGTTTAATTTTTCACCTCGTGGAGTTGACGTTTACCTAGTATAAGTTTTAGTCTGGATAAGTGCCGTAAAGGCACCCCAGGTCAGCTAGATTAAAAATAACCTAGAAATAATTTATTTATCTACGTACGTTATCACTTGACTTGGAAAAAGCTTAATAATAAATAACTTACAAAACTATTCGTTATGTTCACAAACACGTCAGAGCACTTCAATTCGTACTAACTAATTAAGCAATTTACTTTAGTACTTTAATATGAGGTAAAAAATATTTCTGATAAGGTAGGATAATTCTGATTAGGTATCCTATGGGGCTTTTGTACTATAGGAAACCCAATACCTATGGCGTGATAGTCACCGGTGTGAAGTTGGCAGCCAACTTTGGCTGCCTATAATCCGACTAAATTATGATGACTTTTTTTGTGAAGTTAGCAGCAAACACGATTACGACCTCTTATTCTATAAAAGCAGCTACTAATTATCTTCGAATGGTTCGAAAAATGCAATAAGCATAAATTAAAAACAATATTAAAACGGCAAAGTCCCATCAAGGCATGTATCGCAACCAAACGCCATAACAAGAATCACAACCTTCATTCCTCTTAAATATGCAACAAAACTCACTGAAACACGCAGAAAAAATAATAGGCTTTCAAATAAAACCTATTTCAACCCGGCAGTCTGATTGCTTATTGCCCAAAAAATCAAACGAAAATTGAAAAACTAACATTTTACTATTCTCAAATGACACGGTCGATATCGACCCGTGAACCCCTGAAAACGATTAAAACTGTTATTCCATCAAATTTTCTTATGTTTAAGCCACCTGAAAAATATACTGAAAAACTGGCAAAACTATTATTGAACCCTCTAATGGTCCGACGGAGTAAATTAACTTTTTTATGATATTTTTGTTCCTGAAAATCATAAAAAATTACCACACAGTCCCTGCTATTTGGATTTCTATGTACGTAATACTGAAGCCTGCATACATAACTACAATACATAATAAATTTGAGCCCAGTTATATGACAGATTCGTATCCAAATTATCACCTGAAATAAAATCTGAAGTTCGATATTTACAACTAAAGTTGGCTGCTGGTGAATTGCGACCTTTCTTCCCCGTAATTTTGAAACAAATTTTGCATAAATAGCTTAACTAATATCTAGGCTTTAAAATGAAACCTATTTCAGCCCGGCAGTATGATTGATTGTTGGCCAAATAATCAAACGAAAAAAGAAAATCTAAAATTTTACTACTCTCAAATGACACGGTCGATTTCGACCCGTGAACCCCTGAAAACGATTAAAACTGCTATTTCATAGAATTTTCTTATGTTTTATCCACCTTCAGTATTACGTACATAGAAATCCAAATAGCAGGGTTTGTGTGGTAATTTTTTATGATTTTCAGGAACAAAAATATCATAAAAAAAATTTATTTACTCCGTCGGACCATAAGAGGGTTAAATAATAGTTCTGCCAGTTTTTCAGTATATTTTTCAGGTGGCTGAAAACATAAGAAAATTCTATGAAACGGCAGTTTTAATCGTTTTCAGAGGTTGACGGGTCGAAATCGACCGTGTCATTTGAGAGTAGTAAAATTTAAGATTTTCTTTTTTCGTTTGATTTTTTGGGCAATAAGCAGTCAGACTGCCGGGTTGAAATAGGTTTTATTTGAAAGCCTATTATTTTTTCTGCGCGTTTCAGTGAGTTTTGTTGCATATTTAAGAGGAATGAAGGTTGTGATTCTTGTTATGGCGTTTGGTTGCGATACATGTCTTGATGGGACTTTGCCATTTTAATATTGTTTTTAATTTATGCTTATTGCATTTTTCGAACAATTCGAAATTAATTAGTAGCTGCTTTTATAGAATAAGAGGTCGTAATCGTGTTTGCTGCTAACTTCACAAAAAAAGTCATCCTAATTTAGTCGTATTATAGGCAGCCAAAATTGGCTGCCAACTTCACACCGGTGTGATAGTCGTACAGCAAGCTAACGTTCTCTATGCAGACCTTGGGACATACAAGCAATGGAGAATGCATTTTATTTATATTACACGGGAATTACTCACGTAAGATTAAGCCAGTTACTCCGACTATAGTTTCAACCGCATTAGACGGTCTTTTTCAAGGCGAATGCACGAATGCGCGGCTGCGTCTCGTTTTGCACTACGGACGGGCCGCCGCGCGGCGCGCACGTGATGACACCGGCTGCTTGTCGGGTGCGGGGGTGGGGGTGGGTGAAATGTGTGAAAACCACGTCACGTTCAATAATAACAATGGAGAATGGTTTTGAAAAACGTTTCCAAGTTATCATTTCAGCCGTAGGACGTTCACTGCTGGACAAAGACCTCCCCCATCGATCTCCAAACGGCCTGCGGCCTGCATCCAGCGTTTCCCTGCGGTCTCTTTTAGATCGTCTCTCCATCTTGTGGGTGGACGTCCTACACAAGTCTCAAAGTCAGCTACAAAGCAACTTTGAGAATAATGCGACGTAATTAGTTGATTTAGACATATGACACTTGCTTGCCTTTACTATTTTAAACTCTAGACTTAGGAACTGAGACACAAAATAATTATTCATTATTTACATAGGTACTTAAATTTGTTAAAATACTTGATTCAAAAAAAATGTATCCGGAAAAAAATATGTTACGTGACTTAATTATGTAATATATGTCATTTTTTGTTTAATTTTAACTAAAGCTAATTAGTGTTCAAACGGAGGACGCTGGTGCCTGTAGCACAGTTTAGTTACTAGTACGGGTGCCAGCCAGTTCCACACACAAACAACATTGTAAATTTAAATGTTATCAATATGTCCAGTTCGATTGCTTTTTAAAAATATTGTTGTCATTTAATTTTTGATCAATCATCATCATCATCAGCCTGAAGATGTCCACTGCTGAACATAGGCCTCACCAAACGACAGCTTGCCTTTTGCATCCACTGGATGCCCGCGACTCTTACAATGTCGTCGGTCCATCTAGTGGGAGGCCTACCTACGCTGCGTCTTCCGGTTCGTGGTCTCCACTCCAGAACCTTTCTTCCCCATCGGTTATCGGTTCTTCGAGCGATGTGGCCTGCCCATTGCCACTTCAACTTGCAAATTTTAACAGCTATGTCGGAGACTCTGGTTTTTTGGCGAATATCCACGTTTCGGATTTTATCGCGCAAAGAAACTCCGAGCATAGCTCTAAGCTCTTCATTGCCCGCTGAGTGACTCTGAGTTTTTCCAAAAGGCCAACAGTTAAGGACCACGTCTCAGTACCATATGTCATCACTGGCAACACACACTGTTCAAAGACCCTCGTCTTGAGGCACTGTGGTATCTTGGACGAGAAGATGTCATGCAATTTCCCGAACGCTGCCCATCCGAGTTGGATTCTTCTGGCGACCTCTTTGCCTAAGTTGGACTTACCTAACTGAACAATCTGTCCAAGATAGGTAGGTAGTTTTTGATCAATAAACTATTACTATTACTAATTTTACTTACTTTTACAAGTTCAGATGATTTAATTGCACAAAAAACAAGTAAATTGTACCTACGCTGCGTCTTCCGGTTCGTGGTCTCCACTCGTCGCTCCACCGACTTATTATCTTAGTGTCTCCTGTATTTCCCAGGTCGTCCAGTGCGTTCCGCGAGGACCTGGGCTGCTGCTACATCTTGCTGGCGCGGGCGCGGTATGCTAACCCATACATCAATGATATAGTCCTGAACAACGTGCCTCCCCACGTGAGTAACTGAACACCTCAGTAGCCCATACTTTTTTGATCCTATACTGTACGACTGTACAAGATTTACAATAATCGTTATTAATATTAATCTTAATTTTCAATTTTAATCATTTTTAAATTTTAATTTTCAATTTTCTTTGTTTATTTTTTTGTATTTTTATCTTAATTTTCAATTTCAATTTTATTCAGTTTTAAATTTTAAATTTTCTGTGTAATTGTTGTATTTTTATCTTAATTTTCAATTTCAATTTTAATCATTTTTTAAATTTTAATTTTCAATTTACTATGTGTAATCCGAAACGTGGATATTCGCCAAAGAACCAGAGTCACCGACATAGCTGTTAAAATTTGCAAGTTGAAGTGGCAATGGGCAGGCCACTCGAAGAACCGATAACCGATGGGGAAGAAAGGTTCTGGAGTGGAGACCACGAACCGGAAGACGCAGCGTAGGGAGGCCTCCCACTAGATGGACCGACGACATTGTGAGAGTCGCAGGCATCCAGTGGATGCAAAAGGAAGGCTGTCGTTCAGTGTGGAGGTTAAAGGGGGAGGCCTATGTTCAGCAGTGGACGTCTTCTGGCTGATGATGATGTGTAATGTTTGTATTTTTATTTATTATATTTAATTTATATTTTCTTATCATCAATTAACTAATGTAATTTGTAAAATAAGTTATGGATGCAAATCCGGATAATATTTTTTTTCTTCATTTCATATTCCATTTCACACACATTAAATTTCATAATGGGGATTGCCCAAATTTTCTGACCTTATAGTTCTGTTTTTTTTTTTTAAATAAATAATAGGCTTGCGTTTGACCACCATCACGCCTGCGGTCTACGTTGGACCAAGCTTGCCTAGAAGGAACCGATTCACTCGTGATTTGAAGACGCCCAGATAATTTTATAATATATACATCTTCTATACTAATATTATAAAGAGGAAAGATTTGATTGTTTGTTTGTTTGCATTGAATAGGCTCCGAAACTACTGAACCGATTTGAAAAATTCTGTCACTGACGGGATGCTACACTATCCCCGGGAGACATAGGATATAATCTATACCCGTGCGAAGTTGGGGCGGACCGCTAGTAATTTCTAAAAATAGAGACTATTTTATGATGCTTAAATGAATAAATTTGATTTCCTTAGGGTAGCTGTTAAAATAAATATTTAAGATTGTAATTTTTTCAATGTGAAGACGTCACCATCGGTTTTATAATTAGTTCGTGTAGATGTCTATACAAAAAAAAGCTTACTTCTGGCATATTTTCATCTGTCAATGTCATTAGTATTAGTTGCAGTGGTTTGGTTTTTTTGTTTGTTTGTGTAAACGGCTAAGATCAACATAACGCCAACGCTGACCTCATTCAAGGGTAAATGTAGGCCAATAATATTTAATCAAAAATATTCGTCATCAGCTTTCATTATTTTAATAAAAATTCATGTATATCAATTAAGTCGATTGCCCGAAATAGTTTTGTAATTACAACCTATAAAATACATTGAAATATACACACAAATTTTCATCCAAATCGGTCCAGACGTTTAGGAGTTAGATTACAAACGCACGGAAAAACAAAAATATAAACAGGGTGTACGGGGAACACTCTCGAAGCCAAAAGAAGGTAATTGTAATCATCATTATGAACCACTTAGTATGAGACCAACCCTGAAATCGCGAAAAAAAATCTCTGCTGTTCCATACATGTTGTCGAGTGTCAATGACCGTTTTCTATAGAACAGTTGGCTTTGAGAGTGTTCCCCTTATACCCCGTTTATTAAGATTATGTAAAAAAAACTAAAATTTAAGAAAGGGAATAAATGTGAGCAATAGTAATAATGTTATGATTATAATTATTGTCGTTAACTGATAAAATTGTTATCTAATTTATTTATACATTTAAGAAAGATATCCCATATCGTGAAATATTCAACGAATGGTAAAATTAGTTAATCGACGATGTAATAAAAAGTAATTGAAAACGCGATGCGAAATTTCGCGCCACGTCTCAACGCCTTCGTGGCGCAATTGGTTAGCGCGTTCGGCTGTTAACCGAAAGGTTGGTGGTTCGAGTCCACCCGGGGGCGGTTATTTTGTTTGTAATACAATTTAAAAAAAAAACATAATATTATCCTTAAATAATTAATACAAATAGTCATAAAAACATTTATTTTAATTAAAAAATATATTATTTTGCCACAAATTTGAAAAAAGCTGGCCAATTACGTTTCGAGACATGCATAATAATTATGGTAGGGTTCCGTACCCAAAGACATAATAATTAATAATAATATAATAATAATAACCGCAGGGGCAGATCCTCTTAGTGTTGGTTTCGGCCCCACCAATGCCTATCAAAGGTCCGGGCTAGACCCGAGAAGAAAATTAATTAATTATATAATAATCTTTATTTACTAATATTACTAATTATTATTATTAGTAAACAAAGATTATTTATTTATTTATTAATAATAATTGTATTAATAATTCTGAAATTGTTTTTTTTTAATGCTAAAGTGGCAAACAAGCAGACGGGCTGCCTGATGGTAAGCAGTCACCGTCGCCTATGGATACTTGTAACACGTCACAAATACCCTTTAAGACTCGATTAACTTGGGTCCTGTATACCCTCTGCAGCTCTCTCGCTCGCACATTTTCACATTATTGAAGATATAAAATCAATGAGTGTGAATTTCCAAAAAGTAACAAAATCATGTCATGGTGTCTATCGTAACATTACAAACAACGTGGCACGCGGGTAGCGTGAATGACAATTCGAGTTTTGGCGCCAACGTGGAAAAAACATGTCGGCTCGTTGTATTATGAACGTGCTCGAGTGCAGGTAAGTGATATAACTAGGTGAAAAATTCCTTTTTGTTTTATTCCATAGAAGCCTCTTGTGAAGCCTCCACCATTTTACTGGGCATGAATTTTACTTGATCGTGATTTAGTTTGCTTGACTCTGACTGTGACTTGGTTGGCGTTATAAGACTATGTAAACATGTATAATATTACGACTGAAGGACTCTGTATACATGGTCATGAAAACAACGAATGGCAATGCAATTTTTTTGGCCAACGTAGGCGCCAGCATTCCTGTCACCAGTCGCCTTCACCAAACGTTTGGCTAAGTCTATACCACAGAAAAGAGAAGTAAATAGAACGGAAATGACAAGGAAAATCTGTTACCAGGTATTATGACAGAGTTTTGCTTGAACATTCTCATTTATGTCAACGCATCGAACTCCGCATCCAAAGAACTTGGACCATACCTTTTTGGGTTACGTCTCAAAGTTCTTTGTCCGCATCACAGCTGCTAACTGATTTCAAATAACTGACGTTTCGTTTATATGGGTGCAACTGGCTACAAAAAAAATCTTACAAAAATGCCTTGACAGCCGTTCTAATTTAAACAATTTTTTTTTTCTTTTCTGTGGTCTATACAGTTCGATAGCGGCCGGCATAATTATGTACAGTTTCAAATGAACTAAGGATAAATAAATAAATAATAAACAAATGTGCGGGACATTTTTGCACACACGGTCATCTGACCCCAAACTAAGCAAAGCTTGTGATATGGCGGCCAGAGACTGATATACATACATATATAGTTTTAAATACATACTTAAATAGATATTAACATCCAGATATAGAACAAACACAAATGTTCATCGCATAAATGTGTAGGTTAACTATTAGGATAGACTTAATAAAAAAGTATCAAACCTTCATTCTAAGAGCTATTCATCGATACCCACATACCTATATCTAAGTAGACTGCACAAGCAGTCCAAACTGCATGAAAACTAAGCGTGTCAAATTTTTCGTACTAACCTGCGAAAAGAAATGTCTTTATTCTGTCTGCCAACTCTATTTATGGTATTCTTACAACTCAGACGACGATTGACGATTGATTGATTGATCAGATTGACGATTGAACCGACCTCAAATGTCACTTTCAAAGTTCGGTACAATAGGCATGATGACTTATATTTAATTTATTACAAATAACCGGCTTAGCGATTAATATACCTAAATACATTACACATACTGTAAAAATAATTTAAATTGGCCTATAAATCTCTGAGATATGAGCGTTTAAAGTTTTAGGTGGGGATAGATAAGGGATGCTCTATCCCTTTCTTGCAAAGCGTGTGTTAGTATAGCATTTGTATGGCGCACCTGAGCCGTGACGTCACAGCTCAGTATATTGCTCTCTTTGTCTAGCATGAAATTAAAATGCTTATATCTTATTTATTTTTGAACTAATTTTAATTTTGTTTTCGATGATGTGCTCTATTTATGATCAGCTTTATTATGAGGTAATAAAAAAATATTAGTCATCATGCCTATTGTCAAATTCGATCCAATTTAACGACTGCTTGGCGAATTTAGCGACCCATCGTTATAAGGAGATCGGTACTCGCAACGTCGTCAAAACGCCATTTTAGCGAATTTGGCGATTTTTTGGCGATCGATAAAGAACGGTACTTGCACTGCAGTATTGTACAATTACCCATTTTCGTTTCAAACTGACACGCGTTGTCGCTGCACCGATTGAGCAGACTGATTTTGGCCGGACTCGATTACGACTATTTGTCATAATTGTATTGTAAATATGACATGCAAGGTAGGTCGACTTGTGGCGTCTACTCGGATACAGGTCTGTGACGATACCACACGAGGATGTGGTAAAAAACACATCCTAATTTCACATGTATCAGAGCCACCCCTAAAATGCAATAATTGATATTTACTGGCATCGATTCTGAATTATGTACTCTAAACTAAACTAAACTAAATTTAACAGCGCTAAAATTGTTGCCATCCTCCTCTCACATATTAAAATGAAAAGAGAGGCAGATAATTTTAGTCCTGTCAGATTGGTTTAGTTTCGTGAGCGGTGTGACAGAATCAAGGCCATTGTATACATTTAAAATCGAAATCTATATTGCCTACAACTGTAATTTTGCAGTTTCATGCATTATAAACGTTAAAGGTTCTAAATAAAAAAATAGGACGGACGGCCAGACAAAGAGACAGACGGACAGAATCTCTACATAGTATAAATTGAAGTCGCTTTCCGCGTCTGTCTGTATGTCTGTAGGTCGCTAACTCCTCCTAAACCACGCAACGGATTTTGATGCGGTTTTCACCATCAGTTAGATACATTTCCAAGGAAGGTTTATATATGTATATAACTAGCGACCCGCCCCGGCTTCGCACGTAAATTACACCCGTGCGAAGCAGGGCGGGCGGGTCGCTAGTAAACTATAAAAATATTCCTAGTTTAGTCATATGGATCATAACTGAAGAATGACTAAAGAAACTTATAAGTGTTCCTTGTAGGACTACGGAACCCTAATAATATTTTTAAATTATCAACGTCAAAAAAATTGTTTTTCGTCTTGTCTCCCTCCATTGCGTGCTAGGAGGATGTATTTAGGTGGAAAATTTTGGATGACGTGTAAATCGGGTAAAAATAATGTGACGTTATGTATTTTAGAATGCTTGTTTCAGTATAAAAATAATCAATATTGGCGGGGTAAAGGAATACTAACCTTACTTGATGCGCACGAATGTTTCGGTGGGCTTAGCATCCATTCCAGCCAAAAACTGGATACGTTTGCTATGAACACTTGGGTAGGAAGTATAGATCTGACGTCAGTTATAAATACTAATATAAACAACATTACATACCATTGCTAAACGACATTATAATCCATCAGATATTAAAAACTTGAGTGAAGAATATATAGAACAACATTATAACCAACATTATAAATTATATACAGACGGTTCTAAGGATGGAGTGTTGATAGGAGCTGCATTTTTAGACTCAGAATTAGGCGTAGCTATGAAATTCAAAATTAAAGACAACATTTGCATTATGAACGCAGAACTCATAGCTATTTGTGAAGCTTTGGCATATATAAAATCAATAAGCTATGACAAGTTTGTTATATTTACCGATTCACGAAGCTCTCTTCAACATTTGCTGAGGTACACTCAGCAATCCGAGGCACAACGACAGCCTACTCTGTGCTTAAACTTATTTTAGAGTTAAAAAGTGATTCTAAGTCTGTAGTACTCCAGTGGATACCGTCCCATTGCAACGTTGGAGACAACGACAAAGTTGATATTTTGGCTAAGCAAGCATGTAATGAAGGAGTATTATTTGAAGTTCCTCCATACTACTCAGATTGTGTCTACCTAGTCAGAAAGCGATGTTATAAACTGTGGAGCGAATATTTTGACCAATGTTCCAAGGAGAAGGGAATCTGGTATAAAACCATTGAACCGCACCCACCAAGAAAACCTTGGATAGATAATGATGAGTTAAGTAGATGTGACATGGTTTCCGCTCTTAGGCTGCGTTCCGGACACACTACAACAAAAAAAAAAAAACGCATTTTTAATGCGCAAAGTTCCATCTCCCAACTGTCCCGACTGTGGAGTCGTAGAGGACACTTACCACGTCTTGATGGAGTGTGTGCGGAACGGGGCCTTTCGGGGAACCCTTCACATCGATCCTTGGAAGGTTTGAGAATGTAACAGTATCCTGGCTTATCCATTATCGGATAGAGCCAGGTTACTGTATAAGCTAAGTAGACTTTAAGGTATGTTCTCTTATAATATTAGTTTCATTTCTTATTTAAATTTAGTTACATATTGTATAGTTTGTTATTAGTAGAATGCCATTGTCGGCAACGACAAATTTCTTAAATAAAGATTTAAAAAAAAAAAAAATTGTAAAAATTGTCATGTTAAAAAAAAACAATATAACAGTCGAAAAACATAGCGGACGTAGATGAAACAGCGCAAGCGGCTAGGCGTCGACGCAAAGCGAGTAATTTTTTATTTACTGAAATTTAATTACAATAAAATAACCGCCCCCGGGTGGACTCGAACCACCAACCTTTCGGTTAACAGCCGAACGCGCTAACCAATTGCGCCACGAAGGCGTTGAGGGTTAGCGTGAAAATTACAGACGTCAATCTGATCCATTTCAACCAAAATTTTATCGTTCGATTGGTACGATACAATATACTTACGTGGTCCTTAACTATTGGCCTTTTGGAAAAACTCAGAGTCACACAGCGGGCAATGGAGAGAGCTATGCTCGGAGTTTCTTTGCGCGATAAAATCCGAAACGTGGATATTCGCCAAAGAACCAGAGTCACCGACATAGCTTTTAAAATTTGCAAGTTGAAGTGGCAATGGGCAGGTCACATCACTCGAAGAACCGACAACCGATGGGGAAGAAAGGTTCTGGAGTGGGGACCACGAACCGGAAGACGCAGCGTAGGGAGGCCTCCCACTAGATGGACCGACGACATTGTGAGAGTCGCGGGCATCCAGTGGATGCAAAAGGCAGGCTGTCGTTCAGTGTGGAGGTTAAAGGGGGAGGCCTATGTTCAGCAGTGGACGTCTTCTGGCTGATGATGATGATATCTGAGTTTATTGGTTTTTTTTGTGAATGCAAAATAACCGCCCCCGGGTGGACTCGAACCACCAACCTTTCGGTTAACAGCCGAACGCGCTAACCAATTGCGCCACGAAGGCGTTGACGGTTAGCGTGAAATTTACGTTTCAATATTTTAGAGATGTTTTGTGTCGTCAATATGATCCATATTATCAACTAAACTTTATCGTTCGATGAGTTGTTATATGCAATGGAACATTTTTATGCCATCTCTCTAGATATGCATGATAAAATGACTGATATTGTTTTTATACTGGGTTACGCGGAAAGGGTGTACTCAGCCGAAAGGGCTCCATAGTAGGTACCCATCATGGCAAACTTTTTCTATGGGAGCAACTCTGAAATTGCGAAAAAAATATCAGTTGTTTCATAGAAAACGGTCATCAATTGACACTCGACAAAATGTTCGACCACATCTTCGCTTACCAACAGGCGAGTTGGTAGTCAAACGTGGACTTATCCGCATTAACAAAAAACTATAGAACAGCTGATAGTAAGCGCATTTTTATTTAATTTAATAATAGGCTTGCGTTTGACCGCCAACTCGTGATGATGCGGTCTACTTTGGAGCACGCTTGCCTAGAACAAACCGATTCACTCGTGATTTGAAGACACCCCGATTTTAACTATCGGGGAACACCCATTCCGGCAGCGCATTCCACAGACTAGCAGTTCGCACAATAAAAAGTGGAATCGGAGCGCTTCGTACGGGTTTTCGGAATATCAACCATAAAGCGGTGACGATTTTTCGTGCCCGCTCTGGCAGTCCGATAGAAAAAAGGGCAGGAGGGAATTAGATCATGCAGATCCGATGCACAGTCGCTGTTCATAATGATGACTAGGTATTATTTAATGGACCAAATATACGGCCAAAACTGCACTCATGCAAAAAAGTGTATTCTATATGGCTCCTTTAATGTATACTAAAATTCCTAAAAGTATCAGAGAATTAAATATTGGATTGTTTAATAATAAACTTTATACTTAATAAATATATTTTGAGATGAGACAGGATAAGGCAGGTGCCGTTTCTCATCCCATAGACCTCAATAGCCCTGTTTTTTTTTTATCCTATACTGTACAATAGTTTTACATTCCATTTTATACACATTCTATAGTAATTGTATTTTGTACTCAACAGGGCCTCTTGGTGTTGGTTTCGGCCCCACCAATGCCTATCAAAGGTCCGGGCTAGAACCGTGAATAAAATTAAATAATAACTTTATACTTTATTATCACGAAAAAGCTACTAGAGTCTGGCCGATGAAAGTTGAGACTGAAAATGGCCGCCAAATTTTAAAATATCAGCATAAAAACCCCAAAAATTATTATGAAATGCCTGGAATCATCTCACTTGATACTTGTAAGTTATTTAATTTATATTGTAACACAGTCAGAACACAGTAATGTTTGCATTTCATATTAATTTAGGGGTTGCAATGCGGATTTTTTAAAATTTGGCGGGCGTTTTCAGTCTCTACTTTCATCAGCCAGACTCTATGAAATTTCATTTAATTACTTAATGATAAAAATGTTTTGATATGTACCTGATGTAGACTAAAAATATGTCATAAGATCGAAACTAATTTTTTTTACAAGGAAAAAAATAAATAATAATGAGCTACATGTATTGTAGTAATAACAATGTTTCTTCTGTTAATCTATACTAATATTATAAAGAGGAAAGATTTGATTGTTTGTTTGTTTGCATTGAATAGGCTCCGAAACTACTGAACCGATTTGAAAAATTCTTTCACTGTTGGGATGCTGCACTATCCCCGGTTGACATAGGCTATATATCCCGGTTTCGCCAGTGCGACGCAGGGGCGGCCTACTAAAATACAAGTAAACCAAAATATTTCAACAATATTCTAACATAGACAGAATTTAGTTTTTTTACCAACAAAAAAAACATATCTGAAAACTAACATTTTGTATCTGTGTTTTCTAAGCTGTAACAGGCAAGGACATGAGATATGTCTCCATTCTTACGACCATGTATGCTACTTTATATGTAGGTATGTGTACCTAAATTTGTTTTTAAATTTGACCCCTTTCGACTTAGCCCTTTCCGCGTAACCCTGTAATTGTGCATGCGTGTATGATTTACCTAGGTACTTACTTGTGTTTTGTCAAATAAATTATCGTTATCTTTAATATACTGAATAGTATATTATTATGGTTCGATACAACGCACAGCTGGTGTGTGTGGGTCAATTATTCACCCCTTACACGTATCATCATCATCATCCTCAGTCAGAAGACGTCTGCTAAACATAGGCCTCTCCCTTAGACCACCACACTGAACGACAGCCTGCCATCTTTTTTTTATTTATTTTTTTATAATTAAATATTCGGGACATTTTTGCACACACGGTCATCTGACCCCAAACTAAGCAAAGCTTGTGATATGGCTGCCAGAGACTGATATACATACATATATAGGTTTTAATACATACTTAAATAGATATTAACACCCAGATATAGAACAAACACAAATGTTCATCACACAAATGTTTGTCCTAGGTGGGAATCGAACCCACGCCCCTAAGCTCAGAAGGCAGGTTCACTACCAACTGGACCAACGGGCTATCTGCATCCACTGGATGCCCGCGAATCTAACAATGTCGTGGATCCATCTAGTGGGAGGCCTACCAACGCTGCGAATTCCGGTTCGTCTCCACTCAAGAACCTTTCTTCCGCATCGGTTATCGGTTCTTCTATGTGGCCTGCCCATTGCAACTTCAACTTGCAAATTTTAACAGCTATGTCGGTGTCTCTGGTTCTTTGGCGAATATCCACGTTCCGGATTCTATCGCGCAAAGAAACTCCGAGCATAGCTCTCTCCATTGCCCGCTGTGTGACTCTGAGTTTTTTCAAAAGTACATAATATATGAATATATTTAATATACACTTGTACTATTATGTAGGTATTTTGCGGTCACATTGAATCCTAGACGTCGCCGCGTCGTGTCATCAAAGCGCGCTGGTAGATCTCGGCATTTTGTAAAAAAAAGTAAAGAACCTTTTTCTAAATGCAAAATAACCGCCCCCGGGTGGACTCGAACCACCAACCTTTCGGTTAACAGCCGAACGCGCTAACCAATTGCGCCACGAAGGCGTTGAGGGTCATTGCGAAATTACGTAATCGTTGCAAAGAAGTTTCGTTACGTCGGGCTGGATAATAAAATTATCTTTCGTAGCTATGATTATCTGTAAAAGATAATAATTAACCGTAACAATTTGTGATTAAATTCAATTATCAAAGTGATTATTAAATGGATACTTAGTCATCATGTTTTTGTAACAAAACCAACTCGGGTCAAAAGCCATCTATGTCACAGAATAGTTAGTAGTATGTATGGTAAAGATACGACCTGTCACAGTCTGTTTTATCTTAGGTGTCTAATTTTATTTTATTAGTAAACAAACACATGGGTTTTCAACCAATTACAGCGCTTGATTCTACCACTGGCGAATCAAGCGCTGTAATTGGCGATTCTACCACAACATGGTTGTCCTTGTATTTTAATTTGTTAATTAAGAGAAAAAAAAATATACTTTCTATAATTATGCAAGTAACCGGTAATTAGTTAGCATCATACATCAAAACAAATTAGTTCTACTACTTTACAAAATTCGCGGGAAAAATAATTGTCATTGGCAAATGCACAAGATGTGCGACGGCAAAATCCTCTCAGGCGGAGAGAATAAAAAAAAAAACAAGTACGAGTAGGACTGGCACTCTGAGGATGCCGTTGGATGGAAACCTCACAGCGCGAGTTCAAACAAAAAAATATATTGAAATATTGAAAGACAAACTTAATTTTGTAGTGCACAATAAGGAGCTTCTATACATACCAACTACAAAATATAAGTTTGTAATTGCATAACAATAATTTTTTATACGATATATAGATTTTTTCCTTTATACGTGCTATGAGACCTTGCTTCCTGCCAAATTTCATGATTCTAGGTCAACGGAAAATACCCTATAGGTTTTGATTTCCTCGTGAAATCGCAAAATATGCGAAAATATGCGACTAAACGGCTATATCTTTTGATCGCGTTGTTTTACAAGTTTGATTTTTTCACAGCTGAAAAAACCTTGGTATAAATTTCAACTTGATACCTTTATGTGTTCCTGAGAAATAGGGCCTTGACAGACGGACAGACAGACAGACAGACAAAGTGACCTTTAAGGGTTTGGAAATCTTTGACTATAGATAATATTGACATTGTATAGAATTTAATTAAGAAAAATTTATTTGACATAATTATTGTGATATACCTACCGGAAGACGCAGCGTAGATAGGCTTCCTACTATAGATGGACCGACGACATTGTGAGAGTCGCGGGCATCCAGTGGATGCAAAAGGCAGGCTGTCGTTCGGTTCAGGGGGAGGCCTATATACAGCAGTGAACGTCTTCTGGCTGATGATGATGATTATGATATTTATTATTCATACATTTTTATTACAAATCATTTGCATTGAGCTTTTGACGTTCAAAAATGTACATAACTGTACCAAATTGATAAAAATAAATGATTGATTGATTCCGTTTTTTCCTTTTGAAGTACGGAACCCTAAAAAAGAGTTTATAACCAAAATAATGTTATTGTTAAAAACATTGTTTTAAACTATCACGGTTGTTCACTAATGTTATACATATATGATTATTAACGGGATATTTACCGTGGTAAGGTTGTGGAATGAGCTCCCGATATTTCGGCGCAGTTACATGCACCGTGTTCACGGGAATATCGGGAGCTCATTCCACAACCTTGGGCCTTAAGGGCGTGGTAAGGGGCCTTATAAGGCCCCTTACCACGGTATACGGACAACAGCTAATTGCGGCACCTAATCCGCTCAGTTGGAAAATCACGCGAACGTGAACCTTATCGCGCCCAGATACAGTTTGCGGTCGCGTGATTTTCCAACTGAGCGGATTAGGTGCCGCAATTAGCTGTTGTCCGTATACCGTGGTAAGGGGCCTTATAAGGCCCCTTACCACGGTAAATATCCCGTAAATAATCATATAACTTGTTTGTTTCTAGGCGAGTGTGAAGGTAGACGCGTGCACGAAGCTGATATCCGGGGTGGAAGTTCTGCAGCTGCAGATAGCTGAAGTAAGTCAGGGGCGGATCCAGGATTTCTACACAGCATACTCATAGGTATAGGTACCTATGAGTATGCTGTGTAAAAGTGCACCTGAATCAAATCGATAAACTGAGTCAAATTTAAGGAATTGCTAGGTGTTTTTTTTGGGGGGGGGGGGGGGGGGGGGGGGCATGGCATCTATAGTTACAATCTGGGTGTCTTCAAATCACGAGTGAATCGGTTTCTTCTAGACAAGCGTGCTCCACCGTAGACCGCATCATCACTTAACATCAGGCGAGTTGCCAGCCAAAAGCAAACCTATTATTATATAAAAATAAAAATATTTTTTGCACACACGGTCATCTGATCCAAAATTATGCAAAGCTTGATTTATGGCTGCCAGAGACTGATATACATACATATATATTTTTAAATACATACTTAAATAGATATTAACATCCAGATATAGAACAAACAGAAATGTTCATCACATGAAGGTTTGTCCTAGGTGGGAATCGAACCCACACCCCCTAGCTCAGAAGGCAGGTTCACTACTAACTGGACCAACGAGGCTATCAATTGGACCGTTTCCAGGGTAAAGTGGAGAACTACACCCACCTCGGCATCAGCAGAGGGGGAGAGACATTGATCGAGGTGAAACGTCACTGGAGGGACCTCACCAGGAAGGCCATAGAGCTCTGCCAGAAGAGAATTACCTTCACAGATCTGGATAAGGCAAATAAGAATGCTACCAAGTAAGTACCACTGACCAGGGCTCTAAAGGTGCATTTCCAGAGTGATCTTTCCAAATACACCAGACATGTGCTATGTAGCTCAGCAATAGGTATCTTCTAAATCTGCGTGCTTCATTTTTGACCACATCGGCGCTTACCAACAGGATGCCGAGCTTGCGCAGAGACGTTGGCTGGCTCGCTCAGCTTGTTCTACAGATTATTATAACGGGGAATGCTCTGATGAACTTTTTGACCTTATCCCTCCATCCTGGTTATACCACCAAACCAGCCGCCATCGCCAGAAATGTCATACGCACATTATAGATGCGCGGAAGTCTCGCACTGTTCGATTTGATCGATTGTTTCTGCCACGCACCTGTAAGTTGTGGAATGGCTTACCACCTTCGGTTTTTCCTCCGAAGTATAATTTGGACTGCTTTAAACGAAGGGTGAATAGAGTCCTCAAACGTAAGCAACGCACTGATAATGCCCCGGGTATTGTAGGTGTCTATAGGCAGCGGTGACCACTTACCATCAGGTGGCCCATAGCTTGTTTGCCTCTTATTCTTTAAAACAAGGTTAGTTGGTGGTCAAAGGCGGACTTATTCGCGTAAAAAAATCTATGAATGAGGTAAAGCTAAGCTACGAAACTATGAGGGCGTTTCCACTAATCTTAGGAGGTATATAGACCGGTTGAGATGTGCTATGAAGACGCGTGACTCGTGTATTCTGCACTGTGTATAGCTACCACAGAAGTCAAGTCAAGTCTGTCAAGGCATTTTTGTAAGAAATTTGTTGTAGCCAGTTACACCCATATAAACGAAACGTCAGTCATTAAAAATCAGTTAGCAACTGTGATGCGGACAAAGAACTTTGAGACCTAACCCAAAAAGGTAAGGTCCAAGTTCTTTGGATGCAGAGTTCGACGCGTTGATATAAATAAGAATGTTCAATCAAGGTTCATTCATAATGCCTGGCGCCAGATTTTCCTTCTCGTTACCTTTCTATTTACTTCTCTTTTCTGTGATAGCTACCACCAGTCGTGCTTCCCTAGCTCGCATCAGTAGCTCCCATCCGTAGCTCCCATCCTTGGCACGCGTCCGTCGTTTGAACCTGTTGATTGAACCCGTTTCTACTATGAAAATAAATGTTCCTTATTGGTGGATGTCTAACACGTCCATAGCTTGTAACCCTCAATTTTCAATAGGTATACCCAATATTGACATTGGGTAAAATCGGTGGAAATGATAAGCCATTGTAGACCCCTTTCGTACGCTATCTGACTGCAGCGCTTACGGAAATTCGAGACAACCTAGGTATAATCCTCAATCTGCACAACCTAGGTGCAACAAAAGAGGGCGGCAAGGTTGTGTGCAGGGTTCGACTAAAGGCATAAAGCCTGACTAAGGTCGAGACTCCTTGAAGAAACTCAACAAGTCTCTAATACCACAACACCTGGCAAAATATTGGTAGAACAGTTTTTTTTAATAATAGGCTTGCGTTTGATCACCATGACGCCTGATGTGCGGTCTACGTTGGAGCACGCTTGCCTAGATTCAGAAACTGATTCACTCGTGATTTGATGACACCCAGATTGTAACTATCGGGGAACACCCATTCAGGCAGCGCATTCCACAGACAAGCAGTTTGCATAATAAATGGGGAATCAAAGCGCTTCGTACGGCATTTCGGAATATCAACCATAAAGTGGTGACTTTTTTGTGCCCGCTCTGGCAGTCCTATAGAAATTGGGCAGGAGGGAATTAGATCATGAAGATCCGATGCACACTCTCCGAAATGTATCCGATAAAAAACCGATAGACTAGCAACCTTACGTCGATGCTCAAGACTAAGTAGCTTGGTTCAGTTTTTAGTCAGCGACCCAAAGTCGTGCTCCGTTATTTTAGGGAGCTCGGCTGGTTTGTGTAGACTGGCGGGCAAATGCACAATATTATACACCCCAAGCGGGATGTCAGTGCAGGTCTTATCTCCCCCAATTTGAATTAGAAAATATTATTGCACACCTCGAGGTGTTGCTATGATTTCTTGCTCAGGCGTTACGCTGTTCTTGTTTTTAACTGATTGCAATAAGGTTTTGAATTTGACTGCTTCAAAGTCAAAGAATTTATTGTACATTATGTTAATAGGTGAAATTATTTTAGCATTTAACATAATTATGTGTGGAGACCACGAGCCGGAAGACGCAGCGTAGGTAGGCCTCCCACTAGATGGACCGACGACATAGTGAGAGTCGCTGGCATTCGGTGGATGCAAAAGGCAGGCTGTCGTTCAGTGTGGAGGTTGAAGGGGGAGGTCTATGTTCAACAGTGGACGTCTTCTGGCTGATGATGATGATGAACATAATTATTAGAGATGGCAATGTTGTGGAGCGGGCCGAAATGTTTTTAATATTTTATCACTTAAAACATTAAAAACATTTCGAAAACACACCACTTCACTTCACTTCACTCCACTTCACATTTCATCACTTAGAAAATTTTCTTCTGACTAGGTAACTCGACAGGGGAGGCCTATGTCCAGCAGTGGACGTCCTAGGGCTGAAATGATGATGATGAAGAAGTAGCTAAATATAACTATATCTACTATACTACCAGGGGCCTTACGGACAACAGCTAATTGCGGCACCTAATCCGCTGAGTTTGAAAATCACGCGACCGCAAACTGTATCTGGGCGCGATAAGGTTCACGTTCGCGTGATTTTCAAACTGAGCGGATTAGGTGCCGCAATTAGCTGTTGTCCGTACGGCCCCAGGTAGCCTTTCGTTCAGTGTGTTAAAGGGACATATGTTCAGCAGTGGACGTCTTCTGGCTGATGATGATTATGATACTACCATCTTTGATCCTGAAAAGAATTCATCGAATTCAACGTATGCAGTGACCACATAGCATTCAACCAACGAGAGAAAATCAACGTCGCGTGGCGCGTACAAACTATTACTGCATCTGTGGCTGGGCGGATTCTTGTGACGTCACGTCTGCGTACTACGCAACGTTGGACCGACGCCAGACGTATGGGAATAGGGCTACCGTATACAACTTTAGCGTCCTACCCTCAGGGGTGCGTTTACGGCACTTATCCAGACTAAAACTTATACTAGATAAACTTCAAAACACCCGTTCACAGACTACACGAGGTGAAAAATTAAACCGGTTAAAATTTAAACTGCCCCGTTTATGGGCGTTCGCTTGTATAAGTTTTTGCCTGACTAGATTAAATTTTATCTACCTTTTGAGGTCGCAAAATTTTCATCTGCTGTCAGATTGACAGCTGTTGAGCAGGTTGACCTGTGGTTGACATTATTTTTGTTTGTTTTATTCTAATTTGACAGCTAGTATTGACATAAAGCATGACACCGTTCAGCGAACCTCCGTTAGTTTAATTTTTAGCTGGTGAACAATTCGCTGACTACGTAAACGCACCCCAGATAACACAAGCGGGGAGAGATATGTTAAGGTGGCGTACCGGGTGCGAACTAGTTTTTTTTTCTGGCATAAGTGGCAAACAAGCAGACAGGCTGCCTGATGGTAAGCAGTCACTGTCGCCTATGGATACTTGTAACACCAGAGGCGTCACAAATACGTTGCCGACCTTTTGTGATGTGAGGGACTTTCATTTCTTACAAAATAACAATTCACTGCTAAAGTGCAAATCCGCAACTGGCGTTTGACGACTATACAGGGTGTAAGAGGAACACTCTCGAAGCCAAAAGAAGGTAATTGTACTCATCATTATGAACAACTTTTACTATGGGACCAGCCCTGAAAAAATATATCAGCTGTTCCATACATTTTGTCGAGTGTCAATGACCGTTTTCTATAGAACAGCTGATATTTTTTTCGCTATTTCAGGGCTGGTCTCATATTAAAAGTTGTTCATAATGATGAGTTCAATTACCTTCTTTTGGCTTCGAGAGTGTTCCCCTTACATCCCGTAGTCAATGAAGAAATAACCACTTCACTGCTCATCCTTTACCCCGCCGTAAGCCAAAGGTTACATAGCGCACCGGATTAGCAAGTTAAAGTGGGCAGGGCACATAGAACAGATGGGCGATGGGTCCGAAAGATTTTCTAATGGAGACCACGGACCGGTAAGCGCAGCGTAGGACGTCCACCCACAAGATGGACAGACGAACTAAAAGAGACCGCAGGGAAACGCTGGATGCAGGCCGCTTCCAACCGGCCCTTTTGGAGATCGATGCGGCCTATGTCCAGCATTGAACGTCCTAAAGCTGAAATGATGATGATGAATCAAGAAAAGTGTTAACCACACATCACACATCATCAGCCATTAAATGTCCACTGCTGAACAAGGCCTCCCTCTTAGTGAGGGGTGTTGCCATAATCCCCACGCTTGGCAGGCGGCTTGGAGATCGCAGTACGTTCACCGTGTACTAACAGGACGCTGCTGCCCATCCTCCGGTGGTTCTGGTCGTAGTTTTAGGACATACCCGGGTCGAAGTGTTAACTGCCAACCCTAAAATACAAACTCGTAGACTGCAAAATAAAAACATAAGCGCCCATCGTATTGTAATGCCAACCTACTAATTATCGAACCGATTCGAGCTATTTACGCTTAGATCTCTGTAGTCTAGACTGTGTGACCTAGGGCCTAAAATAAACTGTCGCTTAGGCGATTAGATAGATTAAGAATAGGACTTTGATTGGCGCTTAACATAAAAACTTTTAAACACGCTTGTTGTCAACGGTGATAGCAAATCGCAGTAAAAATAAATAATGCACTGAAAAAACAGAACGGTTAATTTAACCAAAACTGTTTCGGTTGTATTTTTTTCGGTTGAATTTACAAGAAAATTGTTTATTTAACAAAAGCTTACCAAAACCAACGTGTTCAAACTAACAAATCCCATTTTGTTATACTTACAATTGTCTAAGTGGTTAGAATGAAGAAAGTTACATGTTAATATAACAAAAGTGAATTGTTTGATTTTTCTTTTGTTAGTTTAACAATTTTTTCTAGTAAAAATTATCAAAAAGCTCTTTTGTTCAACTAAACATATAAACTTAGTTAAAGTAACCAAAAACATTGTTAAGATAAACTGTAGAATATAGTCAAAGTTAAGAAATCATTTTGATTAAATTAACAATACCAACATTAATAAACTGAACCTAACATATTTGTTAGAAGTAACAAAATGTACAGTTTGGCACAACAATATTTTTGGTTACCAATATCTTGATTCAATTTACCAGATATAGGCTTAATTCAACAATTTTATCTTCTTTAAAATAACAAAGATACTTTAGTTCAATTAAACATTAAACTTGGTGAAGGAAACTAAAACATCGTTTGGATCAACCATGGAAAGTAGTCAAGTTAAAAAATATTTTGATCAAATCAACTATATAACTTTATTGAACGGAACCTATAATATTTGTTAGAAGTAACAAAATATTACAGTTTGAAACAACAATAATTATGGTTGCCGATATCTTGATTAAAATTGCCAACACAGGCTTAATTCAACATATTTTTTTTCTTTAAAATAACAAAGATACTTTAGTCCAATTAAACATATGAACTTAGTAAAAGAAACCAAAACTATCGTTTAGATCAACCATGGAATATAGTTAGGTTTAAAAATTATTTTGATAAAAATAACTATACAACTTTAATCAACCGAACCTAACATATTTTTTTTAAGTAACAAAATGCTACAGTTTGGTAAAACAATATTTTTGGTTACCAATATCTTGATTCAATTTACCAGATATAGGCTTAATTCAACAATTTTATCTTCTTTAAAATAACAAAGATACTTTAGTTCAATTAAACATTAAACTTGGTGAAGGAAACTAAAACATCGTTTGGATCAACCATGGAAAGTAGTCAAGTTAAAAAATATTTTGATCAAATCAACTATACAACTTTATTGAACGGAACCTATAATATTTGTTAGAAGTAACAAAATATTACAGTTTGAAACAACAATAATTATGGTTGCCGATATCTTGATTAAAATTGCCAACACAGGCTTAATTCAACATATTTTTTGTCTTTAAAATAACAAAGATACTTTAGTCCAATTAAACATATGAACTAAGTAAAAGAAACCAAAACTATCGTTTAGATCAACCATGGAATATAGTTAGGTTTAAAAATTATTTTGATAAAAATAACTATACAACTTTAATCAACCGAACCTAACATATTTTTTTTTAAGTAACAAAATGCTACAGTTTGGTACAACAATATTTTTGGTTACCAATATCTTGATTCAATTTACCAGATATAGGCTTAATTCAACTATTTTATCTTCTTTAAAATAACAAAGATACTTTAGTTCAATTAAACATATAAACTTGGTAAAGGAAACTAAAACATCGTTCGGATCAACCATGAAAAGTAGTCAAGTTAAAAAAATATTTTGATCAAATCAACTATACAATTTTATTGAACGGAACCTATATTATTTGTTAGTAGTAACAAAATATTACAGTTTGAAACAACAATAATTATGGTTGCCAATATCTTGATTAAAGATGCCAACACAGGCTTAATTCAACATATGTTTTTTCTTTAAAATAACAAAGAGATTTTTGTTCAATTAAAAATATGAACTTAGTAAAAGAAACCAAAACTATCGTTTAGATCAACCATGGAATATAGTTAGGTTAATTTTTTTTTTTGATAAAAATAACTATACAACTATAATCAACCGAAACTAACATATTTTTTTGAATTAACAAAATGCTACAGTTTGGTACAACAATATTTTTGGTTACCAATATCTTAATTAAATTTACCAGATTTAGGCTTTAAGCCAAAATTTTATTTTCTTTAAAATAACAAAGATACTTTGGTTCATATGAACATATAAACTTAGTAAAGGAAACTAAAACATTGTTTGGACCAACCATAGAAAATAGTCTAGTTAAAAAAATATTTTGATCAAATCAACTATACAATTTTATTGCAAGGAACCTATAATATTTGTTATTAGTAACAAAATATTACAGTTTGAAACAACAATTATTATGGTTGCCAATATCTTGATTAAAGATGCCAACACAGGTTTAATTCAACATTTTTTTTTTAAATAACAAAGACTCTTTAGTTCAATCAAACATATGAACTTAGTAAAAGAAACCAAAAACATCGATTAGATCAACCATGGAATATTGTCAAGTTAAAAAATAATTTTGATCAAATCAACTATACAACTTTAATCAATTGAACCTAACATAATTTGTCAGAAGAAACAAAACATCACAGTTTGAAACAACAATAATTTTGGTTGCCAATATCTTGATTAAATTTGCCGGATACAGGCTTAATTAAACAATTATTTATTCTTAAAAACAACAAGGACACTTTACTTCAATTAAACATATGAACTTAGTAAAAGAAACCAAAAATATCGTTTAGGTCAACCATATAATGAAGTTAGGTTAAAAAATTATTTTGATGAAAATAACTATACAACTTTAATCAACCGAACCTAACATATTTTTTGAAGTAACAAAATGCTACAGTTTGGTACAACAATAATTTTGGTTACCAGTATCTTGATTAAATTTACCAGATTTAGGCTTAATTCAACAATTTTATCTTCTTAAAATAAAGCAAAGATACTTTAGGTCATCATCATCATCATCAGCCAGAAGACGTCCACTGCTGAATATAGGCCTCCCCCTTTAACCTCCACACTGAAGGACAGTATGTCTTTTGCATCCACTGGATGCCCGCGACTCTCACAATGTCGTCGGTCCATCTAGTGGTAGTACTTTAGGTCAATTAAACATATAAACTTGGTAAAAGAAACTAAAACATCGTTTGGATCAACCATGGAAAGAAGTCAAGTTAAAAAAATATATTGATCAAATCAACTATACAACTTTATTGAACGGAACCTATAATATTTGTTAGTAGTAACAAAATATTACAGTTTGAAACTACAATAATTATGGTTGCCAATATCTTGATTAAAGATGCCAACACAGGCTTAATTCAACATATTTATTTTCTTTAAAATAACAAAGATACTTTAGTTCAATTAAACATATGAACTTAGTAAAAGAAACCAAAAATATCGTTTAGATCAACCATGGAGTATAGTCATATTACAAAAAAAATATTGATCAAATCAACTATACAACTTTAATCAATTGAACCTAACATAATTTGTTAGAAGAAACAAAACATCACAGTTTGAAACAACAATAATTTAGGTCTCCAATATCTTGATTAAATTTGCCGGATACAGGCTTAATTAAACAAATATTTATTCTTTAAAATAACAAAGACACAGTAGTTCAATGAAACATATTAACTCAGTAAAAGAAACCAAAAATATCATTTAGATCCATTAATTTATTTGTTTAGATCAACCATAGAATAAAGACAAGTTAAAAAATGTTTTTTATGAAATTAACTGTACAACTTTTATCAACTGAACCTAACTTAGATGTTAGAAGTAAAAAAATGCCACAGTTTGATACAATATTGCTGGTCACCAATATTTTGATTAAATTAACCAGATTTATGCTTCATTCAACAGTTTTATCTTCTTTAAAAATATAACAAAAATACTTTAGTTCAATTAAAACTATATAAAATTTGTAAAAGAAACCAAAAACATCGTTTAGATCAACCATGGAATAAAGTTACAAATAATTTTGATGAAATAAACTATACAACTTTATTAAACTGCACCTAACATATTTGTTAAAAGGATCGGAAACGATTTTTTACAGGCTATTTGGATGTTTTTCTGTATTTTGCTACCTTGGAGCTTACCATAGATAGTTATTAGATTTTCGTAGTCATACAGTTGATGAGCGGATCTCACTCCTGGGGCCTTACGGACAACTGCATGATATTGCTTCATTTTATTTTAGTCGAAGATAAAACCGGGATCTATTTTTAGTAACAAATATACCACAGAAAAGATTTTTTTTTCTCTTTTCTGTGAAATATACTGTAAATGTTTATAATTAGGTGTTGAAGTATATGTCCGACGGATTTGACTCGTTTTACTAAGCAATTTCAATGGTTAGGGCCCGTCCCAAATGACCAGAATATGATTAATCTTCTGAATTGAAGAAAAATTAAGACTTAATGATAAAAGAGTCCAGCTGGAAAATCACGCGAAAGTGAACCTTAACGCGCCCAGATACGGTTTGCGGTCTAGGATTTTCCAACTGAGCGGATTTAACGTTAGTTTGGTGTTGGTTTGGTGCTGCAATCTTCGACTAAAATAAAATGAATGGACGGGCCCAGAAGAAGCGCATTTTGAAGATTACGATATGAGCGCCAGCGCTCACTTCGTTTCAGTCGGTCTCTATAGTCGTAGGAAGTGCGACACAAGACTATTGTTACATGATAATGAAACATCTGACAAATATATGCCTTCGTGTGCTTTCCCGAAGTGTAAAAACACAACAAAAAACGCTAGTTGGTTGTTATAACAAATGTAACTGTACATGGTTATAATTAGGTGTTGAAGTATATGTCCAACGGTTTTGACTCGTTTTTACTGAGCCCGTTCAATGGTTATGGCCCGTCCATTCATTTTATTTTGGTCGAAACTTATGCTCTGCCTTATCCTAAATAGGTAGATTATTAACTTAGTCTAGGATAGGAGTTGCCAAATCTCTGTTAAATCGAAAATAAACCAGTTGTATATAATATACCTATTCCCATCTTTAATTTTCCCTTTTAACTGTCACTTCACAACAAAACATTACAGTTTGATACAGCAATAATTTTGGTTACCTACCAATATTTTGAAATTTACCAGATACCTACTATTAGGCTCATTTCCACATTTATTTTTCTTTAAAAATACGAAGACACTTCGGTTTAGCCAAACATAAATAATTTAGTAAAAGAAACCAAACAACAATTATAAGTATATGACTAATAAAAAAAAATATATAGCCAAATCAGTCCCAAACCGCTCCCAAATGATGTGCTTACCTACGAACATTATTTGACGATTGACGTTTGTTAAAATAAATTGTATTTTGTAGGTATGTTTTAATAATATTTACATAATAGTATTCCATTTTTTTATTGATTGTAATATAATTTCCCTATTATTTATATAAAATCAAATACTGGCAATACATTGTCCAATCTCTACGAGTAAAGGACATTGAATCCACGGTCATAAAATTTTAACAAACAAAAATCTCTCAATAATAGATTTTTGAGCTGAGCGAATTATGAGAAGACGTACATATAGGTCTTTGGAGAAGACACGGAGAAAACAGAGAAGAGCGGCAACAGCGCGTGATCCGCATATTATGCCCAAGCTGGCAACGTCGCGCGTCGTCGCCGTATAATTAACTATTATGTATTCTGTGCCGCTACTAACACAACTATAAACTGTAATGTAGTCGTACGACAATATTATCAGCTGTGTTCACACGCACATTGATAAAAATGAACTAAAAATTCGATGTTATTTCTGCTGGTTTTTTTCAACTAACTATGTAATGCTGCAAATAAGACCAATATAAAAGTCAATTATAGTCATTTCCGTGTAAAATTATACTCTCCTCGCCCATAAATAGCCAAATAGATCGAATAGAGAAATCGAACCACCTTAGGGGTAAGTAACGTACCTATTTGTGATGCCTCTGGTGTTACAAGTGTTCATAGGCGACGGTGACCTGCTTACCATCAGGCGATCCTTCTTCTTGTATGCCACCTATGGCATTAAAAAAATCAAGACGTTCTAGTTCAAAGGTCATTCAACTTTTCGTAAAATTGAGTCTCAAGTAGTTTTCTTTTAATTAAACCATATAAAGTAAGTATGTCTACCTAGGTAGGTAGGTATGTTATGTTGGTATGATGCACTTCTGAAATGAGCTTCGTTCTTTCGAAATTTTCTGTGACCAACAATTTCTGTACCTGCGTACTATAGGTATGATGAATGTGACCACAATAAATTTGGTAGGTAGGTATATTATTATAACTCTGGCTACGAAAAACGTAACCCTACCAAATAAGTATGCGTGTCTCAAGTACCTACATACTCTACCTACTTACCTACTACCTCAGTGGTCTCAAGTCTTGACACGTAAGTTTTTATTTTATCGCACGAAAGTAGGTAGGTAAGGTAAGGACTTTCTAACGAAATCCCAAACAAAAGTAAAATGTTTGTAATAAAATAATTATCACTCGCTAAGGCAGTTGCAAACCATGCGTACCTAGTACAAGTTGCAAATGCCTACTAAGCATCGTCTGCAACGTTTTGCTTAGTGCAACTGGCAGTGGAAGTGCCTAGTAGCACTTTGCGCTGGTCCTTGAGCAAGTGAAGCTTCGTTTTCGCACGCTACTGACTACTCGCGCAACGCCCACTGCGCATCGTTCGTCTCGTTCGAGCACTCGAGTGAGGAGTGATACGAACTGGCACGCGAGTTGTGCGCGTCGCCACTTGAGTGGCTAGGTATTTACGTTTAAACGCCTACCTGTACTTGCAAGCTACTTCGCATGGTCTGCAAGGGGCTGCAAACGAGTGGTTTGAACCATTCGAATTTGCTTTCTATAAATAAGATTCAAAATATTTTTGTGTTGAAATTGATAGGTAATTAATTAATTAGTAGGTAATTTTCGTTACCTACGTAAGCGTAAGGTGTTTTTAGGTGATTGCGAAAAGTAGCGCGACCGCAAACTGTATTTCGGCGTGTAAAGGTTCACGTTTGAATGATTTTCCGTACTGTACTGTTTCAGCGCTGTTTCAATTCCGCGTTAAGAGGTATTCATTGTCACATAGGTAAGTATATAGGTATAGGTACTTACCTACCTTATATAAAGTTTGTGACTTGATGTTTGTAGAAGTGCCTCCCTGGAATTATATCACTGATAGAAAGATACGTAGGTACGTATACCTTCCTACCTACAGCATCATCATTATTTTAGCCGTAGGACGTCCACTGCTGGACATAGGCCTCCGCCATCGATCTCCAAAAGGGCCGGTTAGAAGCGGCCTGCATCCAGCGTTTCCCATCGTCTGTCCATCTTGTGGGTGGCTAAGTTCTAGCTGCGCTTACCAATCCGTGGTCTCTATTCGAGAAACTTTCGGCCCCATCGGCCATCTGTTCTGCGTGATATACCTACCTATGCCCTGCCCTGCCACCTTAACTTGCTAATCTGGTGGGCTATGTCGCTTTCGTTTGTCTACGGATCTCCTCAATTCTGATTCAATCTCGTAAAGAAACCCAGAGCATTAGCCCTCTCCACAGCTCGTTGTGCGACTTTGAGCTTATTTACATAATCTCTGAGTACCTAACACATACCTAAGTAGGCAAATTTTTGTTATGTGTAAAACGCGGGAAAATCCGCGACAAAAAAACTAGTTCAAATAATAAAATCGTACCTACCTAAATTATACTAAAAAGTAGGTACGTAGGTACCTATACTAATAACATTCCCATTATAAATTATATTTAGATCCAAACTACATAGAAGTACCTACTACGCATAATTATCTACTTACCTATCTACTAAGGGAAATCTGTAAATTCAACAGCTAAATTAGGTACCTGTCTAGGCAAACAGGTTCAAACGTGTTTACGTTACAGGTAGCACCGGCGCCGGCGACCGACGCGCTCCTTGATTGGTCGTTTCGATCGCTTGTGTGACGGTGTTGCCAATTTTATAGTGTCGGTTACAACGTCGGGTAAATCTACTAAGACTCGAGCCATGAATATTAGATTGTATTTTTTTTTATAACTAACCACAAATCAGTAACATTCTGCGCTTGGGGGTGTGGGTTGGATTCCCACCCAATACAAACATTCATGTGATGAACATTTGTGTTTGTTCTTTAACTTTATTTCCAAGATCCATAAGTAGCTAAACACATTAATTTAGGAACATAAGTAGACTAACACAAATAATTTTTTTTTTTTTTAATAGTTAATTTTGTACATTCGCGTCTATTCAAGTGCAGTTAAAATACAAAATAGCCGTCAATTAGACGTTTTTATTTATTTTCAACTGTTATACATAAAATTACTTTTAAAAAAGTTTTATTCTAATCGGGTAATTTCGGACTTTTCCTTCTTTGGCTAATGGGGATTGCCCACTGACCTTATAGTTTTATGTTATTTTCTAATTAATTAGGCTATTTTAAGATACTAATTTGAATATATTTGTATTCTTTACAGTAGTTGATTTAAAAAAATATGATTGCGTTTTTTAATGTGTACGTACGTTTTATAATTTACCATCTGCGTTATATTAGTTCGTACAAAAATCTGTACAAAAAAACTTACTTCGGTCATATTTTCATCTGCCAATATCATTAGGATTTGGTGGGTTGCACCGTGGTTTGGCTTTTTTGTTTGTTTGTGTAATCGGCTAAGATAAAATTCAACATAACGCCAACGCTGACGTCATTCAAGGGTAAATGAAGGTCAATCATATTTAATCAATGTTAAAATATTCATCATTAGCGTTCATTTTTAATAAGAAATTAAGTATAGTTATCAGTAAGTCTATAATATTGCTCGAAATGGTTTTGTAATTACAATCTATAAAAAAAACAATCCCCATTGCTGATTTGCTGGCAAGACAAGTGGCAACACCGGTACGGTGCTTACCAGTTACCACCCGTTACACCCGTCGCGCGCGCCGCCCCCTCCAAAGGATTTCTCTTTCATCTCTTTGGCCGCCACCGACCCACTCCACTGTACACCGCACCGCGGCTTCGGTCGGTGCCTGCTCATTGACGCGCAGCGTCCGCGCTTTTAGTTCAATAACGTAAGTTTGTGATAAAGTGACTAAATATCTTGTCTGAAGTGCCATTACAGACGTTAAAAATGGATGAACTGATGGAAATGTGGGGTGTGTCACAAGATACAATAAAAAAAGTATTCCGCGGTAAGTACTTTCGAGTTGGATTAGCGTTTAGGTTCTTTAAAACGTTTTAAAGTTCGGCCGATAATTCCTCCTATTTATTTACTATTGAGTGGTACCAAATTTGTTTGTTCATTGTATGATTTTTAGGGTTAACCGTTAAAACGTACCTCAAAAGGAAAAAAACGGAAACCTTATAGGATCACTTCTTTGTCCGTCTGTCTGTCCGTCTGTCAAGACCCTTTTTTCTCAAGAACGCGTAAAGGTATCAAGTTGAAATTTATATTACATACGTGGGTAAGGGTATACGGTTTTCAACGCAATCAAAAGATAATAATATGAACGTTTGTCGTATATTTTGCGATTTCACAGGGGAATCAAAATCTATAGGGTACCTACTTTCCGTTGATTTAGAATCATGAAATTTGGCAAAAAACAAGGTCTCATAGCACATAATTATATAGGAATAAATCCGAAAGTCACAAATTTGAAGTTATATCATTTAAAAATAATTATTTTGCTATTACAAACTTACATTTTGTAGTTGGAATGTATGGAAGAACCTTATTGTCAACTACAAAGTTAAGTTTGTCTTTCAATATTTCAACTTCAGTTAGTGTTTTTTTTGGACTCGCGCTCTGAGCGTTTCTTTTGGACGGAACCCTCAAAGCGCGAGTCCTACTCGTACTTGTCCAGTTTTTTTATAATCTTTCAAACTTTTCAGATACCATCAATATAATCGACGAAGAACTTAAAATTTTAATACCAGAAAATCGATTGAGGGACCGAATAAAATTTAAAATGAGATATAAAAAGAATACTGATGAAATAGAGACAGTCCATTCTGTGAGTACCTACCTACCTACTTACCTAATTGTTGATTTTTACCTATTATAATATTAATTATTGACTGACGAGTGTACTGGAACCTATTCTCAAAGATTTGTTCTGAACAAATCGGCATTGTATGTAAAACTATTTACCTACATGTAGGTATGTTTGTCCGACGATAATCGTTGAGTACGTATCGTTGAACCGATCGTCATGAAATATGATGGGCAAGTAGGTACCTAGTTACCTACCTTGTTCGTGCCAATACAATTTTAAACTGAACGTTCAAAATTTTCAGGCGTGATGGTTGTCAAAGGCAAGCCTATTATTTATTTTAAAAAAACTATGTAGGTACCTACTTGATTGTATTGTAGATTTCATCAAAATGATTTCTTAATTTTAACTGTGTTCTATGGTTAATTTAAACGATATTTTTGGTTTCTTTTACTAAGTTTATATAGGGTATGTGTTAGTTTATATGTAATTTGCAACTCCTCACAGTGGAAATTAATGAAATGCACAGCTCACACAAAATGTCGGCTCACTTTATTAGCGTTCTTCATACAACTTATTTGTAGGTTAACTCAAAGTGACAGATACTAATAGAATGTTGCCATTTTTCATTGATTCTAACACTCCTCCTCAATGATAAATAACCAACTAACATAAACTTCTAACATTCTACATTGATAAGAAAAAAACAGAAAACAAACTACTAACTTTATCAATGTACCTATTTACCTATCGCTTCTAACCTTATATATTTAATGTACCTAAGTTAAACACCAAGTATTAATCCTAACAGTTTTACAAATTTTTCAAATTTTATTCTGCCTAGCGGCTTTGTGAAAACATCAGCGATTTGATTTTCAGTTCCTACATATTCTAATTTCACAATATTGTCTCTAATCTTTTCTCGAATAAAGTGCATTTTAATATCCAAATGCTTTAGCTTGTGACTGAATTGAGGATTCTTACACAGTTTGATAACGCTTTGGTTATCTTCATAAATAGTAATATTTACTTCACAGCCCACCAACTCTTTATACAATTTTCTTAGCCAACATGCCTCGGTAGTGGCCAAGCATAATGCTATAGTTTCCGATTCAGTCGAAGACAAAGCCACTGTGGCCTGCTTTTTGGACCCCCAAATAACACTACAATTAAAAACTTTGAAAATAAACCCCCCTGTAGATTTTCGGTCCACTCTATCTCCGGCCCAATCAGAATCAACATAACCTACTATACATTCATGACATTTATCTTTCTTAAATACTAATGTTAAATCTAGCGTTCCCTTCACATATCTTAACACATGTTTTAATGCATTCCACAGGTCTTTACTAGCACAAGATTGATATCTACTCAAAATACTCAGAGAAAGACAAAGATCAGGTCGTGTACAGAGCATCGCATACATTAAAGAACCAATCACCATTCTACATCTTGTTTCTAACTCTTTACTCTCTGATCTTTCCCTTTTTAGACAACTGTGGTCATAGTTTTCCTGCATAGGAGTCATTACTGTACTACACTCGCTCATATTGCATTTTTCTAGTAAATTTTCTAAGTAATTTCTTTGACTCAATATGATTACATTCTCTTTAACATTTTGGTTAATACTTATACCTAGAAAAGTATTTATTAGACCCAAATCTTTCATTTTAAAGTTTTGATTTAACATCTCTTTGATAAGTGTGACATTTTCAGGACTGGACGATGCCAGTAGCACATCGTCTACATATAAAAGAATGTATGTTTTACAATTTTTATCCGATTTTATATACAGACAGCACTCAACTTGTGATTGAATGAATCCCAATCTCACCATTACATCGTTAAATTTCCTATTCCAGTTTCTTGGAGACTCTTTCAAACCGTACAAGGATTTATTTAACTTTAGACACTCATCATCGTTAATTTTAATTCTGTTACATCCATCAGGTAAGGTAATATAAACATCTCCGGTAATATCCCCATTTAAAAATGCGCTACAAACATCTAACTGATGGACAGGTAAGCTATTTTCATTGCAAAAAGCTAAGAAAACTCTAATAGATGGTAATCTAGCAACTGGACTATAAACATCAGAAAGATTAAATTGTAGAAACCCTCTGGCTACTAACCTTGCTTTGTAGGAGTCATTTTTGCGTCTGAACACCCACTTACAGTCTATAAGTTGACAAGATCTCGGTTTCTTCACAATATTCCATGTCTCATTTTCCTCTAAAGCTCTCAGTTCTCTCTCCATAGCGTCTTTCCAGTGACTACTCTCTCCACTCTTCACTACTTCCTCATAGCTCATATTTTCATCACATAGAAGACTCGTCTCAAATGTCACAGGATTATTAAATCTCTCTGGTGGTTTGAGGTTTTCTCTCGGTCGAAGGTTTGCAGTTATCCCTTCTGGAACTTCTACTCTACTCACTCTGTCTTCCTCGTCAGGCTCCCACATACTCCCGTCTTCCTCAGTACTCTGAAAACTATCATGCTCATTTCTCTCATCTGTACTTATATTTTCTCTCTCGACACTCTCCTCTGTACTCTGGTTTTCTCTCTCGACATTCTCCTCTATATAAAACTCCTCACTTGGTAACTCCTTTTTGGGTATTTCACTCTCGCAGCTGACAATGTTTGTCTTTGGCAAAAATATCACGTCTCTGTGATTTTCCACTGATTGTGTTGAGGGCACGAACACTCTATACCCTTTCACATTCTCTCCGTAGCCAACAAAGTATCCTGTAGTACTCTTAGGATCCCATTTTAATCTCTTTTCTTTAGGAATGTGGATAGACACTTTACTTCCAAACTCTCTGAATATTCTCACATCACATCCCTCTGTATTGTAGTATACCTCATATGGTGTCAGTGTTGAAGTAGGGCTCGGGCCTGTTCTGTTTAGAGTGAAGGCCGCCGTGCTTATAGCCTCAGCCCAAAACTTCTTCTCCATTCCACTAATCATTGATCGAGCAGCTTCCACTAGTGTTCGTATTTCTCGCTCTGCACGTCCATTTTGTTGTGGCGTGTAAAAACAGCTTCGTTGATGAATAATTCCTCTTTTCTCCAGCAAACTCGCCATCTCTTTGTTGACAAACTCTTTCCCGTTATCTGTGCGTATTATTTTAACTTTTTGGTCTGTTTCTCTCTCTGATTTTTCAATGAATTTCTGAAAACAATTTCTAACCTCACTCCCCGTCTTTTGTTTCAGAAAATAAACATTTCTATAGCTGGAAAAATCATCTTTTATCACGAGTACATACCTACTTCCTCCTAGTGAAGTATGTTCCATTGGTCCTGCAAGATCTGCATGCAAGATTTCAAGTTGAGTTTTTGCTCGGGAACTACTCGGAAAGAATGGCAGTCTGTGTTGTTTTCCACTAAGACAGTTTTCGCAACAAAACTCACAGCTATCATCTTGAAATTGAATGTTATTTCGTTGTAAATATCTCTTTACTTGTACTAAATTTTGATGTGCTAGTTTTCTATGCCAATCAGAAAGTTTTTCTAACCTTTCACTCAAATTGCAATTGGAAATGTCAAAGGCAAAATGGTTGCGTTCGGAATCAACCTTAGCACCATTTGATTTAGCCGGTTGTGATTTTTCTACTAATTTTGCATTTTCCACTTGCACAAAGTCCATCTTGTACAGTTTATTAACTCGATTTGCGACTGCACGTACTTCACCATTGTTGTCTACAAATTGGCATTGTTTACTGTCTGAAATTAAATGAAAACCTTTGTCTAGCACATGTCCTGCTGATAGCAAATTAAACTTCAACTCTGGCACAAATAACACATCGGAAAGCTCTGTTTTTCTATATTTTTCGTTGTCCCACGCATACAAGACAACTGTTCCAACTCCTTTTACTTCTAGCAGTTTGCCATCTCCTACTTTGACTCTCGTAGAACACTGTCTCTCTGATAAAGTCTCAAATAATTCTTTGTTGCCGCACATAGTCTCGCTTGCCCCTGTGTCTAGGTACCAAGCATTATTGTCTTTCTTTACCTCTCCCGGACTTGTCTGATTACTCATAAATGCGTTTGCATGATGCTCATTTGAAGTTACAGTTCTCTTGGTAATTTCTCTCTTCTTGGAACGACACTGTGTTGATATATGTCCCTTCTTTGAACATATGTAGCACTCTCTATTGTCTTTTTTTTTGCAGTTCCTAGCGTAATGTCCAAGAGCCCCGCAATTGAAACACTTCATACTCGTTTGTTTTCTCTTCATGACACTAAGAGCGACCGCCTCCTCGCTTGAAGATAGTCTCTCCTCCTCGACTAGTAACCGTGACATCATCTTATTGAGGTTTTGTTTTTCAGATGGTACAGACTCCCAGGCCGATCTAAAATGTTTGTATGGCTCGGGCAGTGACATCAAAATTTTAGTTATTATCATTTTGTCGGTTAATGGTTCTGCAGCAAGCTTGAGCTTTGTTTTTATGTCCTCTACTCTTGAAAAAAATTTTGACATTTGTTCTCCACTCTCAATACTCATTGAGAAAAATTTTTGCTGTAGCAGATGCACACTTACATAGCTCTCTTTATCATAGATTGACTTGAGTTTTGCCCACATCTCAGCAGCTGTGCCACATGAAAAAAGATGTGTAAGCGGCTCCTCCTCCATTCTGGTGACTATGATTTCCTGCGCCTTGGCATCTTTGGTAGCAGCGGCAGCGGTTTTGGTGGCGTCAGACGTTAATGATTCGACATCCGTAACAACACTAAGTACACCGCGGCTTCTCAATATTACTTCGGTTTGAAAGCGCCATACAGGCCAGTTTTCTGCTCCCTTCAGTTTTAAAGTGTGCGCAAGCGACGAATTCTCCATATTTTGGTTATTTTCTCGTTCTCTTCAGTGAATTGCGCAGTTACACACCGCGTGGTTTGGTGCGACTCGCGTGTTCTCGTATCTCCTCAATCGCGCTAACCAATCTCGATTTACCTCGATCTCTCTCGATCTAGCAGCAGCAGGAATGGGACTGGGCCCGTAACCTGTTAGTTTATATGTAATTTGCAACTCCTCACAGTGGAAATTAATGAAATGCACAGCTCACACAAAATGTCGGCTCACTTTATTAGCGTTCTTCATACAACTTATTTGTAGGTTAACTCAAAGTGACAGATACTAATAGAATGTTGCCATTTTTCATTGATTCTAACAGTATGTTTAGTCGAACTAAAGTGACTTTGTAATATAAAAAAGAAAAAATGTTAAATTAATCCAACTTCTATCTCTATCTCTTCTCTTCTCTACATTATGTAGTATAAATATTAGAGTCGCTTTCCGCGTCTGTCTGTCTGTATGTCTGTATGGCCGCTAACTCCTCCTAAACCACGCAACGGATTTTGATGCGGTTTTCATCATCAGTTAGATACATTTTCACAGAAGGTTTATATATATAACTAGCGACCCGCCCCGGCTTTTAAAATACTAATTCAAAACAAATAATATTTCAGGTAACTTATGTTCCTAGTAAGACTCCGACTTCAAAAAACACCATGCCAGCAAAAGGAAAACTCGTGGACAGATACTATAACCAATTGAGAACGCTGTCTGCCTTGCCTAAAAAATGGCAGAAATTTGGCCAAAAAAGCTATAATGAAACCAGCGATTCTGAATTCACTGACAATGGTATTATAATTGTATAACTAATAATTTTACTATTCCTTTATTTACATTTTATAAAAAATATTTTGAATGGTTCAAATAATATTATTTTAAAAATATTTTTGTATGTAAATTTTAATAATATTCTGATTTAGGTTATATTATCTGTGATTTACTATCTTTTAGTATGATTTTATTAAGTTTTTTTTTTTTGTTTTGTTATACAGACACTGAAGACGATGAAGAAATGACTTGGTTAAAATACAACCGGGACCCCTGGCAACATGCGCTTATCAAAAACAAAACACATACGACAGCGACAAAAAACTACCAATAACGATTGACCATGCCTGAAATCACCCAATGGACATCGACTGGTAATGTTTTTGTTGCTTCTAAATGTAGCGCATTATGCCACTTATTAAATTTATGACACTAATATTATAAATGCGAAATACCTTTGTACCAAATTTCATCTAAATCCCTTTAGCTGTAACAGAGATGAGTGGTAACAAACACACATACATGCCTGCATATGTGTTAATGCTTTTGTGGGCATAATCTACCACTTTATCAAATTTTGTCCAAATCCATGTAGCCTAGCCGTTAAGGAGTTGACTGGAAACAAACATACATACACATACAAAACACACACACACAACTATCGCATTTATAGTATTAGTGTGATGCAAATAATAACCTGATTTAAAATTAATTTTATCCCAGTAAAAAAAAAAAAAAATTTAGCTCAGCTACAGTTTTTTACATGTATAGATTAATTGATTGATATAGATATTGGTCTAAGTCTAAATCTTGAAATATTGTTGAAATATCTATAATATTAAACTTTTATTTTGTTTCAGAATTATGCTGGCGTAGAAGAAGAGTTGCAGTCAGATGCGAGATGAATTTCGAAAAAGTATTGCTAGATAAATAACCACGACTATTCACATTCTTTCGGGTAGGCGAGATTCAAAACCATAAAACATTTAAAGCTCAAAATGTCAATAGCTTTTGTCAATGAAGTAAATCTGTACTTCATGCTTTGCTTCATGTCATCTACCACCACATAGAATGCTTCAAACTCCGTAAGTGTACCAAAACTTTTAATCATAGGTTGGCAAGTTAAACCTTTTTTGTTGTACGACTTGTATATGCCATGTAGTAAGAGCAATTTAAAGATTATGACCATTGTCTATTGTCGCAACCTCGTTTTCTTCAGGGCTATTCAAAGAAATGTTAAATGGCTGAATGACGTCCGACTCTACATGGAATTTTCTAGTAGAAGCAAAATGGCCAAGTTCGGAGGAATGTGTGCCCAAATGCTTTCGAAAACTTTCCCGATGTACCGTTTGCACCATTGATTTGCTCCATTAATGGTGCAAATGAAACTAATTTGTACTGCAAACGGTGAATCGGGAAAACTTTTAAAATTATTATTTGAATTTATTCTGTCACAATTATTTTGATTACAACAATATGTGAAATCTGCTGCTAGAATATGTATAACCTTCATATGAAGAACAATTCTAAGTTTAATGGTACCAAAATTACTTACACAAACAGGGCAACTCCACATTGTCTATATACTCTCTTTCAGCTTAGTACACCCTTTCTGCGTAGCCCTGTATTATTTCGTGTATGTGCTATGTTTTTTTTATAATGTGTGAGATCAATGTTACCACCGAAGAGCAAAAATTTAACTGATTTTATTTGTTTTGGTTTCAATTTAGTGTACTTATTTGGTTTCAGTATTTGTTTTGGTCTCTTCTGCAACTAACTGACCTCCTGTCCTGTCCTCTCCTGTTCTGTAACTGATTTTATTTTAATTTACTATAGTTATTAATCAGTAAGTAAGTAGTAGTAAGTTATTCAATTAAAAGTATAATGAAAATAGTTTGATAAATACATGTTTTAGTTTAAGATTTGTTTTACATAAATTATTATGAATAAAATTAATATTGCATTTAACATACCTACTTAATTTTTATTTCTCTAAAGTTAATTTCATTATATCTTTGACTACCCAATAATATTGTTACAGTTTACGATAATACTGATTTTTGTATTACAATAATACAAACCGTTTTTTTTATTAAAGCTTACTTATTGTTGTTAATGGGTAGTCATGGAGTGAAATAATTGTTGGATGTTAATCTATAGTGTTTTACATCAAATATAATATTTTGATGTACATAAATTATTTTTTAAAATGTAACTATTGGTTTAAGTAAGGCCTACTGAAAAATTATTGTTGGTTTTATTATGTCACTGGTTAGGACAACAACAAAAAACTGTAACATACTAAAACAGCTGTTTAGCTTGATCAGTGTTGTCTGTTAAATTAACTATATTGTTTTAGGTAGTGCCCACTGAAAATAATTATTGGATTTATTGTCACTTTAGTTAGGACTACTAAAAAAACTGTAACATACTAAAACAGCTGCTTAGCCTAATTCTTATTGTCTGTTAAATTAGCTATATTGGCTTAGGTAGCGCCCACTGAAAATAATTGTTGGATTTATTATGTCACTTTAGTTAAGACAACTAAACAAAAGCTGTTAAAATACTAAAACAACTGTTTTAGTATTATTAACAGCTTCTTTAGTTGTCCTATCTAAAGTGACTTGGTAAATACAACAATTATTTTTAGTTGGTCTTACCTAATCTGATAGTTAATTTAACAGACAATACTGGTAAGGTTAACAGCTTTTTTAGTATATTTAACTGCTTTTTTTAGTTGTCCTAACCAAAGTGACATGTTAAATCCAACAATTATTTTTAGTAGGTCCTACCTAAACCAATAGTTAATTTAACAGACAATATTGGTTAGGTTAAACGGCTCTTTTAGTATATTTAACTGCTTTTTTTAGTTGTCCTAACCAAAGAGACTTGGTAAATCCAACAACTATTTTCAGTAGGTCCTACCTAAACCAATAGTTAATTTAACAGACAATACTGGTTAGGTTAAACGGCTCTTTTAGTATATTTAACAGCTTTTTTTAGTTGTCCTAACCAAAGAGACTTGGTAAATCCAACAACTATTTTCAGTAGGTCCTACCTAAACCAATAGTTACTTTAACAGACAATACTGGTTAGATCAAACGGTTCTTTTAGTATATTTAACTGCTTTTTTTAGTTGTCCTAACCAAAGTAACTTGGTAAATCCAATAACTATTATCAGTAGGTCCTACCTAAACCAATAGTTAATTTAACAGACAATATTGGTTAGGTTAAACGGCTCTTTTAGTATATTTTACTGTTTTTTTAGTCGCCCTAACCAAAGAGACTTGGTAAATCCAACAACTATTTTCAGTAGGTCCTACCTAAACCAATAGTTAATTTAACAGACAATACTGGTTAGATTAAACGGTTCTTTTAGTATATTTAACCGCTTTTTTTAGTTGTCCTAACCAAAGTAACTTGGTAAATCCAACAACTATTTTCAGTAGGTCCTACCTAAACCAATAGTTAATTTAACAGACAATATTGGTTAGATTAAACGGGTCTTTTAGTATATTTTACTGTTTTTTTTAGTCGCCCTAACCAAAGGGACTTGGTAAATCCAACAACTATTTTCAGTAGGTCCTACCTAAATCAATAGTTAATTTAACAGACAATACTAGTTAGATTAAACGGTTATTTTAGTATATTTAACTGCTTTTTTTAGTTGTCCTAACCAAAGTAACTTGGTAAATCCAACAACTATTTTCAGTAGGTCCTACCTAAACCAATAGTTAATTTAACAGTTATTGTCTGTTAAATTAACTATTGGTTTAGGTAGGACCTACTGAAAATAGTTGTTGGATTTACCAAGTTACTTTGGTTAGGACAACTAAAAATACTGTTTAGGTTTAACGTCTCTTTTAGTATATTTAACAGCTTTTTTAGTTGTCCTAAACAAAGTAACAAAATAAATCCAACTAATATTTTTTAAGGTTAACCCAAAACGATGTTAATTTAACAGACAATATTGGTTACGATAAACGGCTGTTTTCAGTTGACTTGGTATATATAATAGATTTTTTAGTCGTCCCTACCAAAGTAGCATATTAAACCCAACAAAATAATAACCAAAATTAGGTGTTACTAGTAGGGCCTACAATTTTTATTGTTGAAACAACAAAATTCTAACCAAGAGTTACACGTTAAAATAGCGCTAACCGAGAAATTTTGTTATTGCAACAAATATTAAGTGATTTTTGTTGCAATAACAAAATTTCTCGGTTTTATAATAAGATTTTTTTGTCGTCCGAACCAAAGTCGCCTAGTAAACCCAACAAAATAATAACCAAAATTAGGTGTTACTAGTAGGGCCTACAAAAAATATTTGTTGGAACAACAAAATTCTAACCAAGAGTTACAAGTCAAAATAGCGCCAACCGAGACATTTTGTTATTGCAACAAAAATCACTTAATATTTGTTGCAATAACAAAATTTATCGGTTTTATAATATATTTTTTTAGTCGGCCCAACCAAAGTCGCATATTAAACTAGACAAAATAATAACCAAAATTAGATGATACTAGTAGGGCCTACAATTTTTATTGTTGGAACAACAAAATTCTAACCAAGAGTTACACGTTAAAATAGCGCCAACCGAGAAATTTTGTTATTGCAACATACACTAAGTGATTTTTGTTGCAATAACAAAATTTCTCGGTTTTATAATAAGATTTTTTTGTCGTCCGAACCAAAGTCGCCTAGTAAACCCAACAAAATAATAACCAAAATTAGGTGTAACTAGTAGGGCCTACAAAAAATGTTTGTTGGAACAACAAAATTCTAACCAAAAGTTACACGTCAAAATAGCGCCAACCGAGAAACTTTGTTATTGCAACAAACATTTTGTGATTTTTGTTGCAATAACAAAATTTCTCGGTTGGCGCTATTTTGACGTGTAATTCTTGGTTAGAATTTTGTTGTTCCAACAAATATTTATGTAAACCCTACCTAAAGTGATAACGTGATAGTTAATTTAACAGACAATATTGGTTAGGTTAAACAGCTGCTTTGGAATCTGACAGCATTTTTAGTTATCCTAACCGAAATCATAAAATTAATCCAACAAATATTTTCAGTAGACCCAACCATAAAAAGTTATGTTATACCAACAGAAGCAGTTTCTGGAAATAGTTACTAAATAAAAATTTGTCATCATAACAAATGTGATTTCGTTGTTATTACTAATATTATCTGTTACTATAACAAAAAATCAGTAAGTTTAATCAATTTATTTATTAACTTTACGAGTTACAAGTGGTATAAGTAACAAATTGTAGTTTGTTGCAATAACGAAAATCTCGGTTGGCGCTATTTTAACGTGTAACATTTGTTAGAATTTTGTTGATCCAACAAATAATTTCTCTCTGTGTGGGTAGGTTATTTATGGCCACAGAAAAGATTTTTTTTTCGGCTGTCAAGGCATTTTGGTAAGAAATTTGTTGTAGCCAGTTGCACCCATATAAACGAAACGTCAGTCATTCGAAATCAGCTAGCAACTGTGATGCGGAGTTGCGTTGATCTAAATAAGAATGTTCAATCAAGGTTCACTCATAATGCCTGGTAACAGATTGTCCTTCTCATTTCCGTTATATTTAAGTACTTCTCTTTTCTGTGGTAGCTGCTACTTTTTTCTAACGGCTTTTTAGGGTTCCCTACCCAGAGGGTGAAAACGGGACCCTATTCCTAAGCCTTCCTGAATAGGTAAGTTGATAATATGACTATGGACCTCATAAGCAAGCTCAAAGTCGCACAACGAGCTATGGAGAGGGCTATACTCGGGGTTTCTCTACGAGATCGAATCAGAAATAAGGAGATCCGTAGACGAACGAAAGTCACCGACATAGCCCACCGGATTAGCAAGTTGAAATAGCAGTGGGCAGGGCACATAGCACGCAGAACAGATGGCCGATGGGGCCGAAAGGTTCAGGAATGGAGACCACGGACTGGTAAGCGCAGCGTAGGACGTCCACCCACAAGATGGACAGACGACCTAAAAGAGAACGCAGGGAAACGCTGGATGCAGGCCGCTTCCAACCGGCCCTTTTGGAGATCGATGGGGGAGGCTTATGTCCAGCAGTGGACGTCCTATGGCTGAAATAATGTTTTTTTTTTTTTTTTATGATGATGATGAAGTTGATATCTCATCGCCATGTGCTATTGTAAAAATAGCTAGTAAAGTAGATACTTACTTGTTTAAAAACATACGTACATTGTTGCGGTATTATTTTCACGATCCGTCAGTACAAGTTTTCCGTTCGGGTTGTTGACGAGGTAATCTCGATTGACGCGCGTGAGTGACTGCCGATCGAGTTACATGGGTAATACGAGTAGTGTTGCGTGCCACTCCCGCCGAGGCGACTACTTGTATTAATAAGTTTAATTAAAATAGAACCAGCCTAGCGAAAGACCTAGAAGCGGTCTCTTGGCTTTAGCTGTGATTTTTATTAACTTCACTTGAACTGTGAACAAATCTTGGAAGTAAATTTTGATATTTTTAAATTAATTCAAATTTTTGTAGGTTTGTAAGTAGGTATTTGTAATTTGGACCCGGGTATGTCCACCCGGGTATGTCCTAAAACTGCGACCAGAACCACCGGAGGATGGACAGCAGCGTCCTGTTAGTACACGGTGAACGTACTGCGATCTCCAAGCCGCCTGCCAAGCGTGGGGATTATGGCAACACCCCTCTCTAAGAGGGAGGCCTTATTCAACAGTGGACATTTAATGGCTGATGATGTGATTTGTAATTTGGACGCACTAGGGGTCGATTCAGCGGCGACAAGCTCGACCGCGCAGCCGAGTTGAGAAAATGTCTTTTTTTATTTTTTATTTGCTGCTGGCTATTGGGCTCCTCAAAAAGGGCCGGTTGGTAGCGGCCTGCATCCAGCGTTTCCCTGCGGTCTCTTTTAGGTCGTCTGTCTATCTTGTGGGACGTCATACGCTGCTCTTACCGGTCCGTGGTCTCCATTCGAGAACCTTTCGGCCCCATCGACCATCTGTTCTGCGTGCTATGTGCCCTGTCAACTGCCACTTCAACTTGCTAATCGGCTGAGAATTAAGAACTTTGGTTCGTAAAAAAATTACAAATAAATTCAGTGCATAATTTTCTACCATTACCTACTAATTTCTACCACGTTAAAGTGTCTCGAAAGCCGTTTCCTTTAATTATAAAGTGGGGTAAGACGTCTAATCTGTAACTTAATAAATCAACTCACCGGGAAAACTGGTGCCAACGCGACATGCAAACATGGTGTCCGGTACAAGAACACAAGCGAGGGCGGACAATATCAACAGTTTTCTTAAACAGTTTTGTAAGTTGTTTGTAAAGGGACTTGATACATTTTACTTATGTTACACGGGAATTACTCACGTAAGATTAATCCGGTTACTCCGACTATATGGATGGACATGAAACAGTTTTTTTATTTTTTTTTATTATTATACATAGGTTTGAGCTTGGCCGCCAATTCGCCTGATGTTAAGCGATGATGCGGCCTACGATGGAGCTGCTTACCTAGAAGAAACCTATTCACTCTCGACTTGAAGACACACAGATTGTAACTATCGGGGAATTGTAACTTTAATACGCACGTAACGCGGCGCGTTAAGTTATACTCTAAAAGTTGGCCTCATTCCCCAGAAAATAGAGGTATGTACATTTTTTAGAGAGTTAAAGTTAAGGACACAGGGTGAAGTAAAAATTGAATTGTTTTTAAAACCCGCGATAAAATAGCAGATAATCTTCAAGCAGCTCAACATATTTACATATATCATATCTATCATAAATAAATAAATAAAATAATTAAAAAAAAAGAACTAAGTAAACTCTCGATTTCACCTTTCAACCAAAGAAAACTAAATGAGAATCAGTTCAACCATTTGGGAGCTACGATGCAGATAGACAAACAGACACACCGACACACAGATAATTTATATTTATAACTAGCTGACCCGACAGACGTTGTCCTGTCTTAGAACTGTCAAACGCGCGAAGCTAAAATCGTGGTTAAATTTTCTGAAATTTTCCACTTTTCTGCGCAATTTCCTCTTAATTTTTATTTCAGTAAGTACTTTCTACAAGGTATTAGAAAACTTAAAAAAAAAGATGAATGAAATCGGTAAAGTCGTTCTCAAGTTATGGCGTGACCAATGTAAATAGGGATTCATTTTTATATAATAACTAGCGACCCGCCCGCCCGGCTTCGCACGGGTGTAATTTACGTGCGAAACCGGGGCGGGTCGCTAGTTATATATATAAACCTTCCGTGAAAATGTATCTAACTGATGGTGAAAACCGCATCAAAATCCGTTGCGTGGTTTAGAAGGAGTTAGCGGCCATACAGACATACAGACAGACAGACGCGGAAAGCGACTTTAATTTATACTATGTAGAGCTGACTAGCGACCCGCCCCGGCTTCGCACGGATGTAATTTACGTGCGAAGTCGGGGCGGGCCACTTGTTATCTATACTTCTATACTAGTATTATAAAGAGGAAAGATTTGATTGTTTGTTTGTTTGTTTGCATTGAATAGGCTCCGAAACTACAGAACCGATTTGAAAAATTCTTTACATAGGCTATTTTTTTTTAAAATAGTGATCCTTACTAATACTCCAATAATGTAACCCAAGGTGTAAAAACAATAATAATAACACCTGTGCGAAGCCGGGGTGCGTTGCTAGTATAAATATAAATCTTTCGTGATTTTTTTTCTAACTGATGGTGAAAACCGAATCAAAATCCGTTGCGTAGTTTAGGAAGAGTTAGCGGTTAAACAGACAGACAGACGCGGAAAGAGACTTTAATTTATACTATGTAGAGAAGCACAAGATGGACAGACGACCTAAAAGAGACCGCAGGGAAACGCTGGATGCAGGCCGCTTCCAACCGGCCCTTTTGGAGATCGATGGGGGAGGCCTATGTCCAGCAGTGGACGTCCTATGGCTGAAATGATGATGATGATGATGATGTAGAGAAGATAGGTATGTTGACTCTCCTGTGCTTTACACTACACCCGAACGTCAGGTGCCTAGCAGTCGGTTACCCGATCCCGCCGGCTCGTCCGCCCGCCAAAATAAACATAAGCAGCCGGGCCAATAGCAGCCATTCCGGGCGTGTTACCTTCTTCGGCCGTATCGTCACTTGACACGCCGCCCGCGACTATCGATGAACTGCCACTGGAAAACTGGACCGTACTGGGGCTTTAGTTTAACAGTACACTTAGTTTATGTGCACTGGTTTCACCAGAGAATCAAGCTTTAGTTTCACTTGGTTTCATTGTATACTGGTTTCACCAGAGAATCAAGCTTTAGTTTCACTTGGTTTCATTGTATACTGGTTTCACCAGAGAATCAAGCTTTAGTTTCATTGTTCACTTAGTTTCACAGTACACTGGTTTCAAACAAAGAATCAAGATTTAGTTTCACTGTACACTGGTTTCAACCAAATAATTATGCTTTATTTTTTATATGTACGCTCAGTTTCACCGTACACTGGTTTTAACCAGATAATAAAGTTATATTGTAACTGTACACTTTGTTTCACTGTACCCTAGTTTCAACCAGAGAATCAAAGTTTAGTTTCATTGTTCACTTTGTTGCACTGTCTACTTAGTTTCACTGTACACTGGTTTCAACAGAGAATTAAGATTTAGTTTAACTGTACTTTTAGTTTCAACCAGAGAATCAAACTTAAGTTTCATTGTTCACTTAGTTTCACTGTTTACTTAGTTTCACTGTTCACTTAGTTTCACTTTTCACTTAGTTTCATTGTTCACTTAGTTTCACTTTTCACTTATTTTCACTGTTCACTTAATTTCACTGTTAACTTAGTTTCGCTGTTCACTTAGTTTCACTTTTCACTTAGTTTCATTGTTCACTTAGTTTCACTTTTCACTTATTTTCACTGTTCACTTAGTTTCACTGTTCACTTGGTTTCACTGTTCACTTGGTTTCACTGTTCACTTAGTTTATATACAGTGGTTTCAACCAGAGAATCAAGATTTAATTTACTGTACACTTAGTTTCACTGTACACTTAGTTTCACTGTAGGTACTCTTAATTTCACCAATCACTGTACACTGGTTTCAACCAGATAATCAAGCAGTTTTACTGTACAAATCAGAGCTTCTAAAATCAAAACAGCTTACGTAACAAAATGGCGTTTGTAAATCGATCGCAACTCTGTAGACAATTAGTTTGGAACTCCGTTAATTAATTATGACTCGGGCAGACCGTATTGATCGGATTTACTTGCTTTTACATTCTGAAGAGGCAGGTTAAATTTAACTATGGTTTATGAATATTCGCGGCAACGATCTGTTACTACCTATACGTGTGTTTAACTAAGATTAGCATTTTAAATTTTAAATTGTATTTATTTGTTTATAATACTATGACTAAAGCTTAGGACTAAAGTAGGGTTTTAAAACAATTTAATGGGTCACATTTGACATCTATCAGTCTACCTATCACTCACTCAGTCACACAGCGGGCACTGGAGAGAGCTATGCTCGGAGTTTCTTTGTACGATAGAATCCGAAACGTGGATATTCGACAAAGAACCAGAGTCACCGACATAGCTGTTAAAATTTGCAAGTTGAAGTGGCAATGGGCAGGCAACATCGCTCGAAGAACCGATAACCGATGGGGAAGAAAGGTTCTTGAGTGGAGACCACGAACCGGAAGACGCAGCGTAGGGAGGCCTCCCACTAGATGGACCGACGACATAGTGAGAGTCGCTGGCATCCAGTGGATGCAAAAGGCAGGCTGTCGTTCAGTGTGGAGGTTAAAGGGGGAGGCCTATGTTCAGCAGTGGACGTCTTCTGGCTGATGATGATGATCATGATTATCTTATTAAATTATATTCTATTAAAAATTCCATAAATTCCTTAATACTATAAAAACAATTCTTAAGTAGCCAATCAGTTAATGCTTTTTTAAATTTATTACCGTCCAAAATTTTCAATTCATTTGGTAGTTTATTATAAACTAGCGGTCCGCCCCAGCTTCGCACGGGTATAGATTGTAGCCTATGTCACCCGGGGATAGTGTAGCTTCCCGTTAGTGAAAGAATTTTTCAAATCGGTTCAATAGTTTCGGAGCCTATTCAATGCAAACAAACAAACAAACAATCAAATCTTTAAATTCTCTTTTCTTCCCTCTTTTTTTTTTTTTTTTTTTCTTTTTTTTTTTGAAACTATAGTTGGAGTAACCGGCTTAATCTTACGTGAGTAATTCCCGTGTAACATAAATAAAATCAAATCTTTCCTCTTTATAATATTAGTATAGATTAGTATAGATGTATATGCACATATTATAGAAATTTTTTTGGTACAAGGCCTATTCGTTCTTAAGACAAATGAATAGGTACCATGTTACTGAATAATCGTTCATGAAGTGGTCGTGAGGCTCGATCGATGTAGTAATATAAATATCAGCATCCCGCCGGGGGCAGGGGAGGGGCGGGGGGCGCACCTGCCTCCCCCCGGTCGACGACCCCTGATTAGGGTCGTGTATGAGTGGGGATGATTTTTGCTTCTCACTTTACAATAAGTAGGTAAACTTGGCTCAGAAATCTGATGTGTAGACAAAATCAATATAGAGTTACTGATACTATTTGAAAGGTAAACATTATTTTTTTTTATTTTTTTTATAATAGATAGACTTGCGCTTGGCGGCCATCTCGCCTGATGTTAAGCGACGATGCGGTCTACGATGGAGCGCGCTTGCCTAGAAGAAAATGCAATACTTGTCGTTTCATTATGTATTGCATTATGAAACGACAAGTTATAATCACGAGTGAATCGGTTCCTTCTAGGCAAGCGTGCTCCAACGTAGACCGCATCATCGCTTAACATCAGGCGTGATGGTGGTCAAACGCAAGCCTATTATTTATTAAAACAAATAAAAAAAATCTTAGGTTTTAGTACCTACACTTTAGAAAAAAATTCTTAGGTTTAACCTTAGAATGAATTCTGAGGTTAACACTTTAAAATTAAACACAATTTTACGAGCTTTATCGCGTTTTTAGGGTTCCGTGCCTCTAAAGGAAAAAAACCCTTATAGGATCACTTTGTTGTCCGTCTGTCCGTCTGTCACCCTTTTTCTCAGGAACGCTAATCCTAAAATATATAAAACTAGCAACGCATCCCAGCTTCGCACTGTAAGTCTTATTTTTTTTACTCCTTGGGTTACATTATTGGAGATTTAGTAAGAATAGAAATAGTTTCGGAGCCTATTCAATGCAAACAAACAAACAATAAAATCTTTCCTCTTTATAATATTAGTATAGAAGTATAGATTATAGTATAGATAAGCTAAAGATATCAAGTTGAAATTTATATCAAACTAGCGACCCGCCCGCCCGGCTTCGCACGGGTGTAATTTACGTGCGAAGCCGGGGCGGGTCGCTAGTTATATACATAAACCTTCCTTGAAAATGTATCTAACTGATGGTGAAAACCGCATCAAAATCCGTTGCGTGGTTTAGGAGGAGTTAGCGGCCATACAGACATACAGACAGACAGACAGACACGGAAAGCGACTTCAATTTATACTATGTAGAGAAGAGATATACTCATCTATTCTGTCTTCAAGTCGTGAGTGAGTCAGTTTCTTCTGGGCAAGTGTGCTAAATCATAACGAATCGGAATCATTTATTGATATATTGAAACTAACAAAAGTTATAGTTATTGTAAAATAATACTTAATATTGCTTACAATGGTGTCGATTCTGGCATACTACTCACTAAACTAAACCAATCTGACAGGACTAAAATTATCTGCCTCTCTTTTCATTTTAATATGTGAGAGAGGGATGGCTACAATTTTACAGCTGTAATTTTATTTTTTATTTTTATTATAGTTAGGCTTGCGCTTGGCCGCCAACTCGCCTGATGTTAAGCGATGATGCGGCCTACGATGGAGCACGCTTGCCTAGAAGAAACCTATTCACTCTCGACTTGAAGACACCCAGATTGTAACTATCGGGGAACACCCACTCAGGCAGCGCATTCCACAGACTAGCAGTTCGCATAATAAATGTGGAATCAAAGCGCTTCGTACGGGTTCTCGGAATATCAACCGTAAAGCGGTGTCGATTCTTCGTGCCCACTCTGGCAGTCCGATAGAAAAATGGGCAGGAGGGAATCAAATCATGCAGATCACTGCATGCATAGTTTAGTTTAGTTTAGAGAACATCAGAATCGAGGCCAATATGTCTCTTCATTTCAGCATCTATCCGTCATCGTAGACCACATTATTGGCTTACACGTAGGTACTACTGCAAGGCCACAGAAGACATACGATTAAGGTCGGGACTCCTTAAAGAATCTCAACATCAAGTCTCCAATACCACAACACCTGGTGAAATATAGGTAGAGCAGTTTAGTCAGCGACCCAAAGCCGTGCTTCGTTATTTTAAGGAGCTGGGCTGGTTTGTGTAGGCTGGCGGGCAAATGCACAATACACCCCAAGCGGGATGTCAGTGCAGGTTTTATCACCCCCACTTTGAATCAGAATTATAGAATCATCGCTTTAGATCAAGCGTATCGGTGGCCAAACGTAGACGTCGCGGGTTCAAACCCCGCGCCCGTACTAATGAGCTCTTTGGAGCTTATGTACGGATTTTCATACCACTGGCTTTTCGGTGAAGGAAAACATCGTGAGGAAACCTGCATACGTACGGAGAAGGAATTCAATGGCGTATGTGAATCCACCAATCCGCACTGGGCCAGCGTGGTGGATATGGCCCAATCGCCCTTTCGTGGGTAGGCTAAAAGTCCAGCAGTGGACTGTTTAGGGCTGATTATGATAACGATGATGACAGCAAGCGTGCCGGTGGCCAAAAGTAGATCTATCTCCAAAGAGTTCGTAATCGTCTTATCACGAACTCCTTGTAAAACTTACGTGATTTGGACACAACTGTTCATGAAGGTTTTCATACACTGAAAGCCCCGTGCTTCCCCAGGATACGAAAACATAGTCTTGGATTTTCTATTTAAATCTAAGCAAATAGCTCGAACCTCGGTCATAAGTTTGTTATCTAGATGCAACTTATCTCAATTCTACCCACTTTGGATTTAGGATTATTTATCTACATATAATAGAATTGGAATCTGCCTGTATGTAGCTATATGATTACGTGATATTTACCGTGGTAAGGTTGTGGAATGAGTTCTTGATATTTCGGCGTTACATGCACTATATTCACGGGAAGACTGAAGAATGCGGGTGGTTTATCGAACAGTTAAAAAGTTAGGTGCAGACAAAACGAACCCTCTTTCTTAATCTTTTGCTACGGTTATCACTGGAAGTTTAACTCAAACCTAAGTCTCGACAAAACACACTCACTGCGTAAGATATTTTGAACACATTTTGGGCGCGTTTTTTAAGACAGTCTAATACTGGATTCAAATCGAAGCTAATTCGATCTGACGAGTTGAAAACCATCGCCTCGTTTGATATTCTGAGGCATTTAGAGATCTCAATGGCTTCCTTCTTTCTTCCTTAGACATGTGGCGCTCGGTGCACTGGATTTTTTGCGTGCACCAAACAGCACCAAAGCATCGACAACGTCGCTAGTGGTGCAAGTGTAGTGGTCTGTTTGCCGCTAAGTTCTATCAAAGATAAAATATTAATACAGGGTTACGCGGACAGGGTGTACTAAGCCGAAAGGGTCCATAGTACCTACCCATCATTATGAACAAATTTTACTATAGGAGCAACTCGTCGCTTAACATCAGGCGAGATGGTGGCCAAGCGCAAGCTTATCTACTATAAAAAAAAACCTGAAATAGCGAAATAAATATCAGCTGTTCCATAGAAAACTTTACTTGACACTCGCTGAATAAACATTTTAATATCAATTTAAAAACCGACTTCAAAATTTGCTGAATAGGCAATATCGTTTACTTCATCATCATCTTCATTTCAGCCGTAGGACGTCCACTGCTGGACATAGGCCTCCCCCATAGATCTCTAAAAGGGCCGGTTGGAAGCGGCCTGCATCCAGCGTGGTTTTCTTGGTTGAAAATATCATCCAAGTAACCAAATTTACCAGTTATTTTAGTTTTAATTCCCTCTTTCTATTGGATTGCCAGAGCAGGCACGAAAAATCGATACCGCTTTATGGTTGAAATTCCAAAAACTTGTACGAAGCGCTCTGATTCCACTTTTATTATGCGAACTGCTAGTCCGTGGAATGCGCTGCCTGAATGGGTGTTCCCCGATAGTTACAATCTGGGTGTCTTCAAATCGCGAGTGAATCTTTTTCTTCTAGACGACCGTGCTCCATCGTAGAACAAACAGGCGAAACATCAGGCGAGTAAAAACGAAACTACTGACCCGATTTTGGTGAAATTTCTACGGGACCAATCTGTAAGTATCCTTACAAATATAAAAATAATTTCCAAATCTGTCGTTTCACGGTAAATGACAAAATTCAGAGATAACAAACATTAGAAAAAAAACCAGCCGAATTGATAACCTCCTCCTTTTTTGAAGTCAGTTAAAACGTCTAGAACCGTAACTGCCCGTTGGTAAGCGACGATGTGGTCGAAGATGAAGCACGGAGACTTAGAAGATACCTATTCACTCTGGCCTTGAAAAGGCCCAGATTATATCTGTCAGGAAACAAGGAAGCTGGCAGGTTGATCCAACCCTTAGCCATATGGATTAGAAACGTAGATTCTAAACGATTGGTACGTATCCAAGGAAAATCTACAATGTATGGGTGGTAGTGGACCGTTTTCCTACTTATCCTGTAGTAGAAAGGGGATGGCAGGATAAGGTCATGTAACTTTGATGCACATTCATCAAAATCAATTGTAGAAAATTGTCAGATTTGCTACTTTACGGCGGTGTTCTAGACTGAGAAGTTTCTTAGCCACTAACTTCTCATCGCCTATAAGACGAGCAGCATGCCGGTCTTCCGATTCAAGAGCTCCGAGCTGGTATTTGGCTGAATCGTCCCAAAGATGACAGCAGTATTCCAAACACGATCGGCCTTGAGCTTGATATAGAGTAAGCAACTGTCCCGGTTTGCAAGATGAAGTGGCAATGGGCAGGCCACATCGCTTGAAGAACCGATAACCGATGGGGAAGAAAGGAGAACACGAACCAGAAGACGCAGCGTAGGTATAGATGGACTGACGACATCGTGAGAGTCGCCGGTATCCAGTGGATGCAGATGGCAGGCGGTCGCTCAGTGTGGAGGTTAAATGGGGAGGCCTATGTTTTATTTTTATTTTTTATATATAGTAGTAGACAAACAAGCGACGGGCCACCTGATGGTAAGTAGTCACCGTCGCCTATGGACACCTAAAATACCCGGGGCATTTCCGGTGCGTTGCCTACCTTTGAGGACTCTATTCACTCTTCGCTTGAAGCATTTGATCAGCATATTTTATGTTCACCAGTGGACGTCTTCTGGCTGATGATGATGATTATGATGATGAACTGGTCTTAAATACCGCCTAACTTTACTCAGGACGCCCAGCTTTTTGCCAGCTAATTTAGCCCATGACTCTACATGAATTAAAAACAATCCTTGAATTCAAACAAGCACAGTCGGATAGAACAGTCAGTCAAAACGATAAAAGCATCGAACCACTTTAGAATATTTTTAGGAAAACCAACATTTGCGTAGGATTTACTGGCAGTTGTGGAACTTAGAATACGGGTCTTAGATAAACTTGGCTCATATTTCAAGTGATTCTAAGTACTTAGCATAAAGTAAAACGGGACATTTGGATAGGGTATGCCCCCGACAGTAGTTTTTTTTTTGCAAGTGCCTTTATTAACTAAACAAAATACAAGCTAAAACTACAAATACAGTTAGACTCGATAGACCGTTGAAGGTCTAAAGACAATCCAAATGCTGAAGCCCACTGCCAGTTGGCAGCGTACCCAGCATGCTGGATTACCACGTTGAAATTTTTATAATTTGGTAATTTTTATGATTTTTATTTTCATTTTATCATAAAAAATACTTCATCATCATCATCATCATCAGCCAGAAGACGTCCACTCCTGAACATAGGCCTCCCCCTTTAACCTCCACACTGAACGACAGCCTGCCTTTTGCATCCACTGGATGCCAGCGACTCTCACTATGTCGTCGGTCCATCTAGTGGGAGGCCTACCTACGCTACGTCTTCCGGTTCGTGGTCTCCACTCAAGAACCTTTCTTCCCCATCGGTTATCGGTCTTATAAAAATACTTAGTTGATCAAAATACAAGCCATCGTTTTGGGAATTTTGCCGGAAATTGGAGATAGTTTAAACTATCTATATATAAGCAACATAGGCCTTATGTTGCTCATAGATAGTACGATCTTCAATTAGTCAGTTTTTTTTGATGTTCTTAAGTTAACTAAATTAAACTAAATTTATAAAAAGTTAATAAATTAAACGTTTACATTGTTATTCTCAAATATTGCCTCGTCTGTTTCTTTTTTAATTATGTATCAGCATTTTTTTATTGTCAACAGTTTTGAAATTGTGGGAATAACCAGGGGCCTTACGGACAACAGCTAATTGCGGCATCTTATTCGTTCAGTTGGAAAATCACGCGAACGTGAACCTTATCGAGCCCAGATACGGTTTGCGGTCACGTGATTTTCGTGAGCGGATTAGGTGCCGCAATAGCAGTTGTCCGTAAGGCCCCTGTTTCTTTTTTAATTATGACCAAACAACGTCAACGTTTTTAATGTCAACAATTTTGAAATTGTGCGAATGACCAGTAAGCGCGTCGCTAACATCAGAAAAGCTGCGAGCGACCGCCCACCCACCTTGTCTTCCTTGAAAAATTAGGAATATTTCGCACAAAATATTTTGATCAACAATGCGGTTTAGCAAGCAGCAAGGCTTTAGTTGAAACCTTATTACTTACTTTAAGGCGCAAATTAGACCCGAGCACTGAAGTGTAACGTACATAGTAACCTAAATAAGAACATTCTAGCGAACATTCTCACGAACCAACAAAATGTTCATTAAGTATTTTAAAAAAACACCAATAAATATTCTGAAAACCTGTACGAAGGGCGTTGGTTCCACTTTTACTGTGCGAACTGCTAGTCTGTGGAATGCGCTGCCTGAGTGGGTGTTCCGCGATAGTTACAATCTGGGTGTCTTCAAATCACGAGTGAATCGGTTTCTTCTAGGTTTTTTTTTATTTTTTATATTGACTTTTAATGTTGGCCTTTTGGCCTCTACAGATGGACCGGACTAGTTAGCGAACGCAGAGTGCGTTCGGCATAACTTGATGGTTTAAGTTTTTGGGCGACTAGCACAAGGGCACCTCGAAGGTACGAACCTCGGCTTGGGCCGTCGCCGGGAGGTTTCTTCTAGGCAAGCGTGCTCCAACGTAGACCGGGTCAGGCGAGATAGCGGTTAAGCACAAGCCAATTTATCAATAAAAAAAACATAGATGGGAGTTTTGGCGCCAACGTGAAAAAAACATGTCTCATTGTATTATTTTCCTAAACTTGTGTATTTTCGAGTGTTAATGCGTAATAATGAGCTCTTTGGAGTTTATGTACGGATTTTCATACCACTGGCTTTTCGGTGAAGGAAAACATCGTGAGGAAACCTGCATACGTACGGAGAAGAAATTCAATGGCGTATGTGAATCCATCAACCCGCACTGGGCCAGCGTGGTGGATATGGCACAATCACCCTTTCGAGGGTAGGCTAAAAGTCCAGCAGTGGACTGTTAAAAGGCTGATTATGATGAATGCGTAATAATAGTGGATTATTATTAAGCGTTCGTGGACGTGCTCGAGTGTGGCTAAGTGATATAACGCGGTGAAACATGTATTTTTGTGTTGTTTCCAAAGCTCCCAAAAAAGCCTCTTGTAAAGTCTTCACCACTTTACTAGGGCATGTCTTTGACTTGACAGTGACTTACTTTGCTTGACTCTGACTGTGACTGACTTGTTTGACCACATTTCATTAAACTTGAAAGTGATTTAATACTCTGGCAAATGAACAGGAGTGCGACGCCAAACTCCTCACAGAGAAACTAATAAAAAAAAACTCGCAGTTCAGCGAATGTTCAATGCAGGAAGGTTCAATGTTCAGTTTACGTGAACGTTCAGGTCTATTTCTGTGTTTAGTACCAGCCTAAAAAAATGTTCATCAAAAAATACCTTCCCAAGTAAAAATGTTTCATTATGAAATGGCTGCCAAGGTTGGCCATTTTTGTACCTTTCTTTGTAAAGAATGATTATATTCCGGCCCATAGAATTCCAGTATTTCGGTACAAAATCATGTTTTCGTTGCTGTTGGCAGAAAACATGATTTGTATTCAAATCTGTGTACTACAATTCCTCAGAACAAATACAAGTTTTAGGCAAGATTCAGAACAGCGACTAAGCGATTTTTATTTTACTAACTAGCTGACCCGACAGAAGTTGTCCTGTCTTAGGACTGTCAAACGCGCGAAGTTAAAATCGTCGTTAAGTTTTCTGAAAATTTCCATATTTCTGCGAAATTTTCTTAATTTTTCTTTCCGTAAGAACCTTCTGCAAAGTATTAGAAAACTTAAAATAATAAGAATGAAATCGGTAAATTCGTTCTCAAGTTTTGGCGATCAACTTTACCGATTTCTTTCATCTTTTATTTTTAAGTTTCTTTGTTAGTTCGGTTTTTACGTTAGTTCGGTTAGTAAGGTTTTTACGGAAAGAAAAATTAAGAAAACAGCGCATAAAATTGGAGAATATCAGATAACGACGAATTCAACTCGCGAGTCGCAGGTGAAACAGCGGGGCGCAGCTAGTACATTATGAATTAAAAACTTTTCACGGATTTAGTCAACATATTGTGACCACGGACACTGCAAAGTGAATTAAAATAAAGTAAATTACATGCCATAAAATTCGTTAAAAGATTTCAATTAAAATCGCATCCGTTTCTCTTTATTTCAGTCGCGATGCTAGCAAAATTTTGAGCACAATAAGTCGCACGACAAGTCGCGTAGCTGTGCGCGCCCTATCATAATGGTAACGAGTCGCCATGATACCTTCAGGAAATTGAGTTGAGAGTTTGTAGCTAGACCTGACTTCCTTCTACTTCGGAATAACACTTTTACTGTTAATAAATATTTACTTATTTATTTGTTAAGAAAAACGTGTTTAATGCAATGACTGTTTTAAAAGGGGCAAGACGCGTGACATCCAAACATTGTCACATCACACATCATCAGCCATTAAATGTCCACTGCTGAACAAGGCCTCCCTCTTAGAGAGGGGTGTTGCCATAATCCCCACGCTTGGCAGGCGGCTTGGAGATCGCAGTACGTTCACCGTGTACTAACAGGACGCTGCTGCCCATCCTCCGGTGGTTCTGGTCGCAGTTTTAGGACATACCCGGGTCCAAACATTGTACCCAATAAATATGGCTCTGTTTCAGCTCGAGTCAGCGGCGACGTTGACGTCTACACTGTAAACGTCAACTTCACCGCTCCATTAGACACTACACTAGACCATAGAAGTGACATTAAACGAAAATTAAGTTAATTGTTTTTAAATAATAACGCCCTAACTTATCAAAAACGACTGCAAAATCATCCAAATGGACTAGCAAAGATGTTGATATCAAGAAGGCCTCCAAGGAGACTTAAAATGAAGATACCCCACCCCAAGACCTAACAAAATAAGAAAAATTATGAGGATGGATGCGTCAATGGGCGTATTCCACACAAGACGCGTCACTGAAGACAACAGTTCAAAATAAAGCTTATTGTCTTCAAAAGACAGATTGCTTTAGAAAAAGGGATTAAAAAAAAGAAAAAAAAAAGATTTTAAGTATTTACAAGTGAAAAGTAATGCCGTGAAACTTGTTTTTTGTCTTCGAACTGTTGGTGCACCTTGTGAAAACGCAGGAAGTAATTTTTGCTGCTTTATCTAAACACAATTTTGACAAGTAATTCACGTGCTATCAATACGACAGTTCGATTATGACTGAAGGTGATTAGGCCCGTGAGCCTAATTTGTGTGGTCCACGTCAAGAAGATCATCCCGTATCTTCCCCCTATTTACTTACATCAATGGTTTAATGTTTAGAATTATGGTATTGACATTAAGTGATAGTTTTCAGGATGTGATAGTTTAGTAGGGACCAGGGTATGTCCTAAAACTACCAGAACCACCGGAGGGTGGGCATTAGCGTCCTATTCACAGAAAAGAGAATTAAATAGAACGGAAATGAGAAGGAAAATCTGTCGTCAGGCATTATGACAGAACCTTGATTGAACATTCTTATTTAGATCACCGCATTGAACTCCGCATCTAAAGACATACTCGGACCTTACCTTTTTGGGTTATGTCTCAAAGTTCTTTGTCCGCATCACAGTTGCTAACTGATTTCGAATGACTGACGTTTCGTTTATATGAGTGCAACTGGCTACAACAAATTTCTTACAAAAATGCCTTGACAACCGTTCTAATTTAAACAAATAGAAAATCTTTTCTGTGGTGTTAGTTTTAGTGGGTATGTCCTAAAACTGCGACCAGAACCACAGGAGGATGGGCAGTAGCGTCCTATTAGTACACAGTGAACGTACTGCGATCCCCAAGCCACCTGCCATGCTTGGGGATTATGGAAACATTCCTCTCTAAGATAGGCTTTTGTTCAGCAGTAGACGTATACTGGCTGATGATGTGATGAGATAGTTTTTAGGGTCCCATACCCAGAGGGTGAAACGGTACCCCATTACTAAGCTTAAGCTGTCTGTCTGTCCGTCCGTCTATCTGTCTGTCCTACCTTCTAACAAATGTATTAATGAAGTAGATTAAAATTGACTTATTGTCAGATAAAAATCAAAATGTAAAAGTATTCGTATAAGTTCTTCTAGGTAAGCGTGCTCCATCGTAGACCGCATCATCGCTTAACATCAGACGAGGTGGCGGCCAAGCACAATCATAATAATATTTTTTTTAAAAAGTTAAAAAAATCGGCGTACAAAGAAATTCTCTGCGTGTCATCGGCTGCATTCCTAACGATCACAAATTGGTTTGAACACAGTAGATCAGCAAAGTGGCTGAGTTTCTGAAATGGACGACGTTGAAAGCGCAATTTCGTCGTCAATAATTTAGTAGTTACAAAGACGGCACCTAATGCAGGTAGTTCAGTTCGTTGTACCTATTATTGTTCTAGCCTCAGTTCAGACAAATAAACCAGTCAAGTGCTAGTCTGGCTCGCGCATTGAGGGTCCCGTCCCACCACAAAATTCAATAACAAAATTACCGGTTATAACTTGGTAATGAACAGAAACTTGTCACCGACTCGCACTTAGCCATTATTTATTATTTGTTGTTATGCTTTAGAGTGTGTACTATATAAGTACCAAGTTAGACGCTTGTATGTATTACCGTTTTCACATTAGAGCTAAAACAAAAATATGTTTATATAATACGTTTGTTGTATGAGGACCCCCTTTCGTTTTTACTTTGACTTTTTTATTATTCCTTAGTTAAAATGCCCGTAACTTTACATATTCTGTGAAATGTCAGCTGGCTATCTATTACGGTTCGAAAGATACAGCCGTTTAAAGTTAGGACAGACGGACGGACGGACGGACGGACAGACGGACAGACGGACAGACGGACAAACTGACATCGTAGGCTTAGTAACAGGGTTCCGTTTTTACCCTTTACCCTTTTACGGAACCCTAAAAAGGGAGATAATGCCTTAGTACAATACGTTTTGAGTCCTAATGTTTAATTTATTAGATACAAATAACGGGCGCAGCGCATTTCGCACAATAAAATTGGAATCAAAGCGCTTCGTTTTCTTATTTTTGGGGGCGTTTCCATTTATTTAATTTCTAATGTGCATTAAATCATATAAAAACTTATCTATTAACACAATTGAGACGTAAAATTATTAACTTACCTGCATATTCGTTAAAACATCAGTGTCATTATGTATAATGTTACCTCGGTCTTTGATTAGACATAATTCCTGTGAATTAGTACTGACTGACTCAGTATACTATTGTAACAGTGACTTATCTCAGCATCATCATCATCATCAGCCAGAAGACGTCCACTGCTGAACATAGGCCTCCCCTTTTAACCTCCACACTGAACGACAGCCTGCCTTTTGCATCCACTGGATGCCAGCAACTCTCACTATGTCGTCGGTGCATCTAGTGGGAGGCCTACCTACGCTGCGTCTTCCGGTTCGTGGTCTCCACTCCAGAACCTTTCTTCCCCATCGGTTGTCGGTTCTTCGAGCGATGTGGCCTGCCCATTGCCACTTCAACTAGCAAATTTTAACAGCTATGTCGGTGACTCTGGTTCTTTGGCGAATATCTACGTTTCGGATTTTATCGCGCAAAGAAACTCCGAGCATAGCTCTCTCCATTGCCCGCTGTGTGACTCTGAGTTTTTCCAAAAGGCCAACAGTTATTAAGGACCACGTCTCTTAGTGACGTCTCTTCTCTAAGTGATTTTTCTACGTACCTATTATTTCACGATACTAGGGCTGGCAAGTAAGTCTTTGTTTATGAAAACTTGTAGATAAAGGCTTTTTTACAGAGATGTAATAATGTCTTAGCTTTTTAGGGTTCCATACCTCAAAAAGAAAAAAAATGGAACCCTTATTTATGATCACATTTTTGTCCATCCGTCTGTCTGTCTGTGAAGATCCTTTTCTCGTAATGGCATTAAGTTGAAATTTACATAAAATACTTAAAGCTTCGGTTTCTTTGAGCTGTGAAAAAAAAAACAAACTTGTAAGTCAACGCGATTAAAAGATATGACCGTTTATGTCGCATATTTTCGCATTTTAGCGATTTCACAATAGAATCAAAACCTGTAGAGTACTTCCCGTTGACCTAGAAAACCCCCAGATACAAAAAAATCAGCCCCCTCGGACAATTTTTGAAATTGGAAGGCCACTTTGAGTACGCCGTTTTGAATTTTTGTGGCTCCCACCAGATAGACCTTCTGATTCCCTATGGCATTTGGTCAAACACCCCATAAGTGTGTTATAGTTAGGGTTAGTTGGGCGCCCCAGCTTGGGGCGTTGGAGTCTATTGAGAAACATGCCAAGAGGTTCATCAGCAACGAATCCCTTGTTCAGACTAAGCTTCTTAGTCTTGAGCATCGGCGCATAGTCTATCGATTTTTTATCGGATACATTTCGGAGAGTGTGCTACAGATCTGCATGATTTGATTCCCTCCTGCCCATTTTTCTATCGGACTGCCAGAGTGGGTACGAAGAATCGACACCGCTTATGGTTGATATTCCGAGAACCCGTACGAAGCGCTTTAATTCCACATTTATTGTGCGAACTGCTAGTCTGTGGAATTCGCTGTCTGAGTGGGTGTTCCCCGATAAGTAGTTACAATCTGGGTGTCTTCAAGTCGAGAGTAAATAGGTTTCTTCTAGGAAAGCGTGCCTCATCGTAGGCCGCATTATCGCTTAACATCAGGCGAGTTGCCGGACAAGCGCAAGGCTATTTATAAAAAAAAAAAAGTTAACCACCAGCCAGATGACGCAGCGTAGACCTCTCACTAGATGAACTGATGCCACCGTTGCGGGCATCCAGTGGATGCAGGCAACAGGCTGTCGTTCAGCGTGGAGGTCTAAGGGGGACGCAGTTCAGCAGTGGACGTCTTCTGGCTGATGATGATATTGCTGTGTTAGTTAGGCTACTGCTAGCGTATCTAACGGTGAAGTGGCGCAGTAAGACTGTTGCATAATATATGTCGGTGGGTGGCCACCACTCGTCATTTCCCAGGGTACGTTTTAGTCTGGACGGTGATTCTGCTACCCGCATGTCGCGTAGTCGCCGAGTGGCCAGCCCTAGTGTCTGAGATTAGTTGTTTTGTATTATCTGAGAGATGTTGTATTGGAATCATTGAGATAAATTATCTGCAGCGAACGTAGCCGAGCAGTAGCATGTGCGCTTTACAATCTGAAAGCACCCGGTTCGATCCTCGATCCTGCACCAGTGTAAATAAATTATATGCGGTTTCGATGTCATTCTCTTTTTTTTTTACTGTTGAAATTTATCTCCTTTTTCTTTCTTTCTTTCGTCACTCAAAAACGGTGAAGGAAAACATCGTGAGGAAACCGGTATGTCCAAGAACCTCGTAATTTCAAAGACATATTATGACATTTTACTAACTAATTAAAAATTTATTTGACATTTTATTATTTTACAGATATTATTACTATACAATTTTGATATTTCAATTTATTTTATACAATTTTTTAAGGAAGTAGATTTTATTTTATTGTGTAAAGTGTAATTGGTGTAAATCTACCAAATTGAAGTCTGGTAGCTTTCCAACACGAGAACTTGACAACACCAATTCTAGTAAATAATAGATTTTATAATTATTAAGTGGGTGTACAAGTTTTTTTTCTTATTTTTTTCTTTCGATTATATTGACTATACTTTTTATTATTAATTATTTTTATTTTTATTTTTTTTATTATTTTTATATTTATTATATTGATTATACTTTTAATGTATAATTTTGACCTTTCGAAAGTGTACTTGTATTTGTACCCAATTGAAATAAAGATACTGATACTGATAACATGCACTGGGCCAGCATGATGGATTCTCTCTCCTCTCTCTCCCTCTCTCTCTCTCTCTCTCTCACTCTCTGAGAGAAGGCTTGAGTCCCAGCAGCGGGAACATGATAGGATGATAATTAGGCTGATATTGGTTGGGGAAGCTTTTTGAACGATCGCTTACCCACGTTCATCATCATCTGGATCTGCGATCATTATCATCACCTGGCGATTTTCATATGGGCATCATATTTTGATATTTACATCTATGGCTGATCCGAAATCCACAGTTTTGAATATATCTGAGTTTTACAATTTCTGTTGTATCTGGACATATCTTGATATTTTACATCTATGGTCAATCTGGGCTTGTTTATATCTTCATATTTAGATCTATGGCCGATCCGAAATCCAAAGTTTTGTATATTTTATTATTGAAACTGACGTGGTTTTCACACATTTTATTTATATTACACGGGAAATACTCACGTAAGATTAAGCCGGTCACTCCGACTATAGTTTCAACCGCATTAGGTGGTCTTTTTCAAGGTGAATGCGCGCGCGCGGCTGCGTCTCGCTTGGCACTAACGGCTATCTTACGTGAGTAATTCCCGTGTAATATAAATAAAAAGCTTTGTATATCTTTGCGTTTCACGATTTCTGTTGTCGTATCGTGCATTTGAAACATTGTGCGATTCTCCGATTCCCTTTGACTCTACGATCTGGGCGACTCGATTATGAATATTGTATCGATACCATGTATCGGGTCTGTATCGAATAGGGGAATCGGAGCTATTATTAGCAGTCGATTATTTTGTTAAAATTAGACTTAGCAGTGTCTGCAGTCTGCATGGCATTAGTAAAGGCCTGGTAAAATAATAAATAAATATTTGAGACATTTTTGCACACACGGTCATCTGATCCCAAACTAAGCAAAGCTTGTGATATGGCTGCCAGAGACTGATATACATACATATATAGTTGTAAATACATACTTAAATAGATATTAACAACCAGATATAGAACAAACATAAACGTTCATCACATGAATGTTTGTCCTAGGTGGGAATTGAACCCACGCCTCCAAGCTCAGTTCACTACCAACTGGACCAACGGGCTATCTGGGGGTAACGGGGTAACTGGCAAAAACAAAAAAAAATACAACAAAAAAACTGTTCCATCAAAACGGTAAGATTTTATTGTTTGTTAGCTTGCATTGAAAAAAATAGGGATCCTTACTTAAACTCCAATAATGTTGGGTTACATCACGTGTAAAAAAATTACATTTACAATTTTAAGTTTGCGAGTTTGACAGTTCTAAGACAGGACAACGTCTGTCAGGTCAGCTAGTCTTTTATATAAATAATAGATAGGTATATATAATTTAGCTTACACAAAAATATGACTCATCATCATCATCATAATCAGCCTTTTAACAGTCCACTGCTGGACTTTTAGCCTACCCCCGAAAGGGTGATTGGGCCATATACATACATACATACATTATCAGCCATTAAATGTCCACTGCTGAACAAGGCCTCCCTCTTAGAGAGGGGTGTTGCCATAATCCCCACGCTTGGCAGGCGGCTTGGAGATCGCAGTACGTTCACCGTGCACTAACAGGACGCTGCTGCCCATCCTCCGGTGGTTCTGGTCGCAGTTTTAGGACATACCCGGGTCCGTGGGTTTGTGGTGGATTGGGCCATATCCACCACGCAAAATATAACAGACAAAAATATGACTATTAACCATTAAATACCAGAAAGCTAATAAAACGCAAAGATTTTTTAATTTAAACGAATAAAAAACCGTCCGTTTGAAATGAATCTCGTAAATAACTGAGGGGGGCGTGCCGACGCTGGCAGGGCGGGGCAAGCCGCGGTATTTCTTACTGCAATCATAATATATAACCGGTGTTTGCTTTGGATTTCTTTTAAAAATAATTATATATTTAGGTCTCTTCAATATTTATCATCATCAGCTAGAAGGCGTCCACTGCTGAACATAGGTCTCCCCCTTAGACCTCCACACTGAACGACAGCCCGCCATCTGCATCCACTGGATGCCAGCGCTTGTCACTATGTCGTCGGTCCATCTAGTGGGAGGCCTACCTACGCTGCGTCTTCCGGTTCGTGGTCTCCACTCAAGAACCTTTCTTCCTCATCAGTTATCGGTTCTTCGAGCGATGTGACCTGCCCATTGCCACTTCAACTTGCAAATTTTAACAGCTATGTCGGTGACTCTGGTTCTTTTTACAGCGTACCTACAGCAAAGCACCAGGTTCACACCACGGAGGTTTTACATAGTTCTTCATTTCACAGAGTATAAAGTTTCTGACATGGCCTACCTATTAATTAGATAACGCATATCGATCATTTGGATTCAATAGAAAAACGAGCAATACTTCTATGACGAAGTGTTGGTTGGAAAGAAGCTTCAGAGTCTGAACCACCGGCGTAAAGTCGCAAGCTTGTCGGTATTTTATAGGATTTTCCACGGAGAGTGTGCAACGGAACTTCACGAACTTGTTCCCCTATCACCTTTTCATCACCGGACGTCCAGACGAACGGCAAGGCGTCACCCTTACTTGCTCGAAATGCCATTTATTCGCACCAAGCGTTTTGACTCCTCTTTCTTAATTAGAACAGCAAAACAATGGAACGCCTTGCCCCTGTCTGTGTTTCCGCAGCATTACAATCTTGGAGTGTTCAAGTCTAGGGTTAATAGGTTATTACTGGGAAAACGTGCTCCATCTTCGACCGCATCATCGCTTTCCATAAGGCGAGATCGCAGTCAAAGCGAGTCCTATAAAAAAAAAAAAAAAAACTGTTTTTAGTCTTATCATATCTACCATTTTTGAGTAACCCGATATATCACTCCATTTTATCTTAGCTGACTATTATCACACTGACAAATAGAAAGTGGTCGAGAAACCGTTTATTTCAAGAAAATTGTCTGTCGTTCAGTCCTCGCTGGCATGCAGGCCACGGCAGTGCCCACTGTCCGGCACTGCCCGTCCGCAAGTCAATTTAGACAGAGGTAGGGCTATTTTAGCCGACATCTTGTCTATAACCCCTATAAACAGTATGGACTGGCGAGGTGGTCTCATTTCAATTTGAAATCTGACAAAAATTAAGTTACCGTAGTTGATGGACCGACGACATTGACGTTGAGAGTCGCGGGTATCCAGTGGATGCAAAAGGCAGGCTGTCGTTCAGTGTGGAGGTTAAAGGGGAGGCCTATGTTCAGCAGTGGACGTCTTCTGGCTGATGATGATGATGATGATGATGATGATGATGAATAAGTTACCAGGCGTCAGAACCCGGGGACTGACTTCGGAATTCTATTTTTAACCCCCAACGCTAAAAGAGGGGTGTTATAAGTTTAACGTGTGATCTGTCTGTGGCATCGTAGCTCCCAACCAGCTGAATCGATTTTAATTTAGTATTTTTTTTTTGAAACGTGACGAGTGTTTTCTTAGCTATGATTCTTGAAATCTGTTCAGCCGTTTGAAGATTGTCAGCTCTATTACCGGGGCTAAAAAAAATATTATATTTTGTTCCTGAATATTAATGATGTCCTGGGGCCTTACGGGCAACTGCTATTGCGGCACCTAATCCGCTCAGATGGAAAATCACGCGACCGCAAACCGTATTTGGGCGTGCTAAGGTTCACGTTCGCGTGATTTCCAACTGAGCGGATTAGGTGCCGCAATAGCAGTTGTCCGTAAGGCCCCCGGTACAATTTAATGAAAATTCAAATTATTGATAAAATATTGTTATATTAAAATATATTTTTTTTACTGTTATCATCATAAAAACAGTAGGCGTCGTAAACTGGGTGACTCGAGATGGCGGGAATAAACCATGCTAACATTTTTTTTTTAAAGTAGTCTCCTTGACTCCTTGCAGCCAGGTGGAGTGACGACCTGCGAAAGGCGGCTGGTGGCAAGTGGATGCGAAAAGCAGAAGATCGTGCCTTGTGGCGTTCTTTGGAAGAGGCCTACGTTTAGCAGTGGACGGACATCAAATAGACTGATGATGATGATGACATAATTGTGATGACATAGTTTTGTTTTTAGATTGGTTTATTTATTATTTTATTTATATTTTTATTTGGTCGTGTGTAGTGTATGTGTGCTTGTACCGAGACATCACCAAACGGCTCCAACGGAAGACCAGCGCTGGTTAACAGCCGGCATTATGCTGAGTTGGGGCCGATTTGTGACCTTATATTATAACTAGTCAATAAGCTATTTTTTAAAAAACCTAATTTGGTCACAAATAAACTTTTTCTTTCTTTCTTTCTTTTCTTTATAATATTTAAAAAAAATAATTAAAAAGCCCCGTGTCAAAATATTGCAAGAATCCTTACTGTTTATAATAGTTACTGCCATTTAACTTTTTAAAAGCACTGTCAGGAAAAAATCAAAGTATTTTTCACCTTTTCAATGAATATGCTAATGTGTTTTAGTTTTTGGGGTACCGTACCCAAAGGGTACAAACGGCACCTTATTACTAAGCCTACGATGTCTGTCTGTCTGTTAAATGGCTGTATCTTTCCAAACGTAATAGCTAGCCAGTTGAAATTTTCTCAGAATATGTAATGTTATGGCGGATTAATTAAGAAAGGTAGGTTTCCAAACAATACCTTCTTAAAACGTAAGCTACAAATTCGCTTTGTAGCTTACGTTTCGATTGGTATTTTAAACGATTTAAGCAAGAAAATTAATGGATTACCTGTGGAATGTCACACCATAATTCTTATGCTGCTTTTCTGATTTGTTGTGGTACGATTTCACCGCGCAAATTGTCATAGTAATTTTTTTTTTGGAGCCATATGTGCCACCATTTGAATGGCTTAAATTTTGCGAATGTACTTTGTTTCTTTGTGTAGTTATTCTAAGATTAATCCATTGTCCTTGTTTTCAGACAAACTTGCATGCTGGTTGAACGCGTTATACCCGATATGAACAACAATATAAATGCAAGAGAAGATGAACTAGAAGAATTGAAACGCGATCAACTGTATCGCATGAAAATATTAGCACAAAAGACAAAATTAGGAAGCGAAACGAATTCTAAAGGAGCTCTAAGATATTCCTATACCGGCATCATTCAAGATATAGCGAAGAAAGGAGATCGTAGCTGCCATCCTGAATGTCCTTTTGATTGTCCCAAAGTTGACCCTATGTCAATAGAACAAAACTCTATTTTCAATATTGTAGGGGAACAAACAAAACCCTTCAAAAGAAAAGCACGAACACCAGATGAAATAAACAAAGAAGATCTTTCCGGCTGTCCTATTGCTTGTATAAAGATGTATGAAAAGTTATTGGCAATGGATAAACCCATTAATACTGAAGAAAAAGACGGAGTTTGTTGTTCGTCGCCTAAAGATTTACAAAAAAGTAAACCATCAGTACCAATGATGACATACGATCCTGGACCTAGCTTTATAAAATGTAAACTATGTAGAGAAGCTAAAGAAGATGAAGAAAAGAAACGAATAAAAGAACTAGAGAGAATAGAAAAAGAGAAACGGGAATTAAAAGAGTTAGAGCTCGCGGAACGAAGAAAACAAGAAATAAATGACGAGGTAGCGCAATATCATAAAGAAGTGGAAAAGTTAGAGCAACAAAAAAAAGAAAAAGACAGTTTCGTCAATTGTAAATATAAGAAAAAAGTTTGTTGTTCGACATCACCGATAGAAGAGCTTCTACCATGCCCTCAGTGTCATGCCAAGACAAATCGCATATGTCTTCGTAAAAGACCAACACCACCACCTTGTCCAGAGGTTTATGCAGTAGACAGTCAAAAAACGTATCCAGAGCCGACACCTTCTCCTGAAGTTGACGCAACACAGGGTCACAAAACGGATCCAACTACATGCCCTCATCTTGATGTTATTTGTTCTAACGTAGATATTATTAAATTTCTCCCTGAGTATAATACAGTTTTTCCGGAATTAGATCCAATATTGCAGCCTGATAAAAATCAACGTTCCGTTGATGCTCAAGTAGAAACTGGAATCAAAATTGGAAAAAACCCAACTGGATTAGAAACATACAATAATCAACCCTGTGTTGAAACTGACGCACAAAAACCTGTTAGTATTTCAAGTAAAACATCAACAAATGAAGAGTTTACACCTTGTCCCCACAGTGAAATAGTTTTTCCTAGAGTAGATGCAATAACTTGTCCGAGTTGCCATACTGTTTGTTCTAAGGCATATAGCGAAGAAAAGAAACTGGTCTATTCTTCAAAAACGACATCGACATTGGAAAAGTTTTCTATCTGTCCACATTGTAAGAATGTTTGTCCTAAGACGCGTAAACAAGACAAACCAGTGTGTCATTCAGCAACATTATTAACAAAAGAAAAACATTCGCCATGTCCACTTTGTCTAGCTAAATGTCCTAAGTTGAAAAATGAAGAAAAGAAACCAGTTTGTTGTCCGAAACCGACATTACCATTAAAAAGTCCTTGTCTCAGTAAAGAAACAGAACCAATGTGTCGTTCAGCAACAACATCAACAAAAGAAGAAATTTCGCCATGTCCACTCTGTCAATTTACTTGTCCTAATTTGATAAATGAAGAAAAGAAACCAGTTTGTTGTCCAAAAACAACATCACCAATAACTTGTCCGGGAACTTGTCCAGGAATGCCTTCACACAAACCAGTTTGTATTCACAAAAGAACATCACCAATAATAGAGCCACCACAGAAAGCAATTTGTGTTCCCAAAACAACATCACCAATACAAGAGCCTCCACAGAAACCAGTTTGTTGTCCAAAAACAACATCATCAATAAAAGAACCACCACGTACTCGTAATTGCCATACGGTTTGTCCTAAGAAACAATCTGTTCCTAAAGTTGATAGGGCTGCAGAACAATATGGACCGATTAAATGCAAACCCCCTGTCACATCGAAAAAATGCAGACCATGCCGAGAGGCAAATAAAGAGGTTCCACCTGATTGTCAAACAGATTGTTCTAAGAGACGTTCTATTTGTAAAGTAGAATCCAAAAAATCAAAAAAGTGTCGACCTAACCAAGAAACTGAAAGCATCAAAACTTCAACAATCACAATCAACAAAGAATCCAAAGCAACAATAGCTACTTTGAGTAAAGACTCAAAGAAATCTATAGATCTAGCAGATCTTATTATTGACGATAAAGGAAATGTAGTGATACGAATTGATAATAAGGCGACAGATCAAAGAAACAAATTTTTGTCTATTAAGGATGTAATAGAAAAAGGTGAAGCGGAATTCCAAAGAGTTCAAAAACTCAGAGAAGCCCTAAACATTCCTTGTACTCAATCAATGCCTTGCACAGATAGGTGTGTTTATCGAAGTCAAAAAGGTAAGTAATTACCAATTTTTTATATAGTTTGTTATAATTATGGGAGTTTCTATACGGGTCAGAATTTCAAACGAAGTGATTCGACATAGAACCTAAGATACAGACATAGCTCAAAGAATTAGAAAGGTGAGGTGGCAATGCACAGGCCACATTTCCCGAAGAACGGATAACCGATGGAGTAGACGAGTGATAGAACGTTTAGACAAACGTAGTGCGTACTCTCTACCCTGGCGGATAAGTAAAGTGACAACCTGCGTAAAAGTCAATGCAGAGAACTGCCGACCGAGCTCAGTGGCGTGCATTATGAGAGGCCTATGTCCAGCACAATAAAAAACTGATGATGAACTATAACCACAAAACAAATAGATACAGAAGGCCGGCTTCATACAATAAGCGTTAACAGGCGCACACAAATACGCCTATGTACAACGATCTCGGATCAAGTCAGTCGAACGCCAGTCGCGAGTGCCCGCGCTTTGGCAATATACTTAATTATCGTTCCTAGTGACAATTGTCATAATTTACAATGGGTTTTATATTGTCATATTGCACAAAACTTTATTGAAGAATGAGGCTTTATCATACTTTAAAATATATCTAAAAATAATCGTGCATTTCTTACGTGCTGTAATAGACGAAACCACTTTTCGGTAATCAATTTATAGACTTTTATTTGGTTAGCCTTTTCTATTGGAGATAAATGTGTTTAAAGAATCAATATACCTAATATATAATTTTTTATTGAAACTCCCAAATCTAAATTTAACAGAACATTATAGTTTCTTGGCCAGCCCTAGCGCTGCGATTGCGAGTGGGTTATTAAAATCAGTTTCAGTCAAAGCTGGCCCTCTGTAGCTTCATATTTATTTTGTGCTATACGTAATATTGATGATAAGTCAAAAGGACTATCAAGAATTTTCGCAAACTATCGCATGAGTGCGGTATCAAACGACAGTGGGTTGACGGTTGACCCGATGATGTGAAAGATGAAAATGATGATGATTGCAGCAAGCTTGGTTTTTTTATTCCATAAGTGGCAAACATGCAGACGCTTTACATGATGGTAAGCAGCCACCGCCGCCTATGGATACATGTAACACCAAAGGCATTACAAATACGTTGCCCACCCTAACTCACCTTTTGAAAAACCCAATATTGTAGCTTCTCGGAAACACCGCGGAAGGTAACTCATTCCACATTTTGCAAGTGTGAAGCAAGAAGGATCGTGTGAATACAGAAATACGGAAATGTTTTTTTTTTGCGATAATTTTTTAAACCAAACAAAATTAACCAAATATAGGTGGGTACATTAACACAAAAACCGCACAGAAACACACAGTGTGAATCGCACAGTGTGCAATGTACACTGATATATGATATGTAGATGAGCTTTCAGGCAGTAGATGTTAAAGTAGGACTAAATCCTACTACCACGTGTCTGTCTATCCTACCCTCAGATATTAAAAAAGGCATAATATTTTTTTGTTCCAGCAGCGATGGTCAGTGTTGGGCAAACAACCTCAGAACATGGCACAAGAAGCGCTAGATCAAGCTTAAACAAATACAACATGTCTTCATCTTATAACGCGATGATCAAAGTAGCGTTGTCTGAACTATATAAACATTCTCGTACAAATGTAAGATACGATGAACTGAATTTTGGTAACATAGCTGGTGAAAGGGATAAATATGAACGAACCAAAAGAAAACTTGAAAGACCTTTGACAATTGCAGAAGATACGCAAACAACGAACAACAAAATCAATATTAAACCTGTCGAAACACAAAACTCATTACTCCATCCTGTAATAGCTTCTTATGGAACCGTAGATTTGCCATCTAAAGCTGGATCGGTAGCAGGAGATTACACCAATGTAATTTCCGAAGAAAGACTAGAAAAAGTACACGTCTTTTTGGCACAATCACCGGCGTTCACACATTTAATCAAATACGCAGGAGTTGCACAAAAGAAAGAGTCAGATGATGGTTACCAAGATAATAATGCAAAATTTGGATTACGTAAAAGGAAAAAGGTAGAAAATAACACAGTTTATAGATTTGCTAAGATGCTGAGAAATTCTGTGGACAAAGTACGCCTGATATCAAAATCAAGAGACACTATTAAAGAACACAAGATAAAAGATGCACAAGGTAGCGGCTATAAGTTTTTTTAGCTGCTGATTTATAATATATCGCACTCTTAATAAAACAATGACCGAACTCGAAATTTTGGCAAATTGAGTTTTAGTAAAATATCGACCTAAAAAAGCATGCTCCACAAACTAGGCGATTAAAAACACCTGTTTTCTATATGCAATAAGGTTTATAACTACTTGAGTCTTTATCCGTCCCTCACCTTGCGCGCTGTTACTCAGTTAAAAATTGTTTTTTGTCGATTCCCAAAAAGTTACGATTTTGGATTCGGTCACTGTTTTATTAAGAGTGCGATATTTTGTTTGTCGATTTTAATTTTCTTTCACATGGTCTTTTACCTGATTTTCTTTTTTACAATGAAAGCTAGTTTAGTTGGCGTATGAAATTTTTTGATAGTATGTAGTAATTTTAAAATTGTGCTTTTTGACATATTATAATTATGCACTATAGTAGGAGTTATAAAAATAAATAAAAACGAAAGACGTCGCTTCTAATATCCAGTCTTCATTAGGCCAAGATAGTTGTTTTTTTTTTCAAAATCAAGACATTAATTCCTTCTCAAAGCACGAGTTAATCTGGGCTAGCTAAAGCTGTTAGACTAGATTACATTTTGTATTAGGTTAGTGGTGTTACTTGTAAACATTCGCGATTGAAACACAATGCATGTTTTTGATTACTTATTGGGACTCAGCGCGCCAGCCATGACCACTGCCATTGTCAAACTATATGTAGCCTGGAAGGTTCGCTCTTAGCGATAAGGCCGCCGATCGTCACAATGTTGTTTTATCGTGTTTATGTAATGTCAAATATTTTAACTGTTCGACCAACCACCCACATTCTTCAGTCTTCCCGTGAACACGGTGCATGTAACTGCGGCGAAATATCGGGAGCTCATTCCACAACCTTACCACGGTAAATATCATGTAAATAATCATATAACTTTAGTGAACAACCGTGATAGTTTAAAACAGTGTTTTACAAAAAAAGTGTTTGGTGCAGGGCCGAGGATCGAACCGGGTTCCGTCAGATTGTAAAGCGCACATGCTACCGCTCGGCCACCATTGCTCCCCGAGGATCAAACCGGGTGCCGTCAGATTGTAAAGCGCACATGCTACCGCTCGGCCACCATCGCTCCCCGAGGATCGAACCGGGTGCCGTCAGATTGTAAAGCGCACATGCTACCGCTCGGCCACCATCGCTCCCCGAGGATCGAACCGGGTGCCGTCAGATAGTAAAGCGCACATGCTACCGCTCGGCCACCATCGCTCCCCGAGGATCGAACCGGGTGCCGTCAGGTTGTAAAGCGCACATGCTACCGCTCGGCCACCATTGCTCCCCGAGGATCAAACCGGGTGCCGTCAGATTGTAAAGCGCACATGCTACCGCTCGGCCACCATCGCTCCCCGAGGATCGAACCGGGTGCCGTCAGATTGTAAAGCGCACATGCTACCGCTCGGCCACCATCGCTCCCCGAGGATCGAACCGGGTGCCGTCAGATTGTAAAGCGCACATGCTACCGCTCGGCCACCATCGCTCCCCGAGGATCGAACCGGGTGCCGTCAGATTGTAAAGCGCACATGCTACCGCTCGGCCACCATCGCTCCCCGAGGATCGAACCGGGTGCCGTCAGATTGTAAAGCGCACATGCTACCGCTCGGCCACCATCGCTCCCCGAGGATCGAACCGGGTGCCGTCAGATCGTAAAGCGCACATGCTACCGCTCGGCCACCACGCTCACTTCCGCAAGAATAGCTAATACCCAATCAATATTACTGCATTAGAGAGATGGCTCGGACATCTTGATACGGGAAAGTGGAAGCGAAGCTTTCCTTGGGCCCTTATTCTCGCATTACACGACATAAGTATCACATTCAATATCACTAGAACTGTCATATTTTTTATTTTTTTTTATATTGACTCATACTGTTGGCCTTTTGGCCTCTATAGCTTGACCGGACTAGTTAGCGAATGCAGAGTGCGTTCGGCATAACTTGGTGGTTTAAGTTTTGGGCGACTAGCACAACCGGACCCGGGTATGTCATAAAACTGCGACCAGGGGCCTTACGGACAACAGCTAATTGCGGCACATAATCCGCTCAGTTGGAAAATCACGTGACCGCAAACCGTATCTGGGCGCGATAAGGTTCACGTTCGCGTGATTTTCCAACTGAGCGGATTAGGTGCCGCAATTAGCTGTTGTCCGTAAGGCCCCAGAACCACCGAAGGATGGGAAGTAGCGTCCTATTAGTACACGGTGAACATACTGCGATCCCCAAGCTGCCTGCCAAGCGTGGAGATTATGGCAACACCCCTCTCTAAGAGGGGGGCCTTTGTCCAGCAGTGGACGTATAAAGCTGCTGATGTGACTAGCACAAGGGCACCTCGAAGGTACGAACCTCGGCTTGCTTGTCATAATATCTAATAGTGTGGCCTTAGAGCAACGCGGCCAGCGAGTCGCGGGAGACACGGAGGGTACACGCCATAGCACTAAAAAAAACTTTGGCTCCACCAGTTGAGCCTGGTAGTGGATCCAAGTGGTTGGTGCGTTTGGCCACCAACTCGCCTGATGGAAAGCGTTGTTGTGGCCAAAGATGGACCACGTAGACCTTGAAGGGCTTATTCACTCTGGCTTTGTTGCAAGTCAATGGTGCAAACAAGACAATACAAGACTAAGAGTCTGTCTTGCAAAGATGTGATGCAATCAAATATACAATACAATTTTTCTTTATTACACACCGAAAATACAAATTAAACTTAAACTAACATAAAAACAAATTTGTATATGACGAATTTCTAGTGTAATTCCGCTTCTACGTCGTTTCGAGTACAATAAGGATTTTAGGTTAATCAACTATAAAAAACAAATATACGGCAGTATAATGGGCAGCCATTTCGCCTAAAGCGATTTCTTCCAGGCAATATTCATCATCTTCATCATCATCATCATCAGCCAGAAGACGTCCACTGCTGAACATAGGCCTCCCCCTTTAACCTCCACACTGAACGACAGCCTGCCTTTTGCATCCACTGGATGCCCGCGACTCTCACTATGTCGTCGGTCCATCTAGTGGGAGGCCTACCTACGCTGCAATATTAAGTGCAATATTATGTGCGAGGAATCAAGAGAAAGTAACAGTTAGGTAAATATCGTAGAGCGCGGAAATAAGGTCCCCGGGTTCCTTTAGTTCCTTACAATGGCTGATTATGATTGACGAGCGACACAGACGCTAATGGCATCTACTAGTGATGGGACGAGTCGATAAGTTTAGTCGATCGTAAGTGTCGATAAACGTGATGGTTCGGTTTGCTGATAGAAAAATAAATTATGGAATTAAACGATTCGCTTCGCAGTTTGATGCCATCAGCAGTGCAAGTACCGTTCTTTATCGATCATCAAATTTGACAGTTGTGATTGTCAAATTCGATAAAATGCCATTTGATCAGTACTGTCTATGATCGATTCTATGGCATTTTAACGAATTTGACGACCGATAAAGAACGGTACTTGCACTGCTGGGTCGTTATATTTTATTTTATTTTATTTATTAAGTAACAGAAAACAGCCATATTATAAAATGTACAACAATGTGGATAGATTAATAAACTTAATATTAATAATAATACAGCCAACAGCACTATTCACAGATTACTTACAGAATTATATAAATTTACCGCTAGGAGTAGCTAACTTGCAAAAAACAATATTTAAATATTTTTTTTAATAAGACCTAAAACACAAAAATTAAAAATTAATGATTTTATTAAATTTAAACTATTATTAATTAACATAATAATAACAGTATTAAACGCAGGGGCGGCTTTATGGCGAGCCGACGGTGAGTGGCGACACCGCGTACCCCGATTCCATGGGTCTAAAACCCCAGAGACCCTGACCCCTGGCTTGCCTTAACCGGCCGTCTGGGGGTGGAAACCGCAAGAGCTAAGAACCTAAGCTCCAGGGTGGAAGTGTTAAAGGGCATAACGCCGCGAGTAGCTCTTAGTGAAAGTGCAGCACACCTCTCGACACCCTAAGCCACCCACGCCAATGTTGCCCCTCCGGTGCCAAGATGCGGCAGCCTCTATGGGGGGCCCATTTAGTGGGTGGCAAGTCATCACCTGCCTAAATATATTTTGAGATGAGACAGGATAAGGCAGGTGCCGTTTCTCATCCCATAGATCAGTTCAACTACCCACAAATAGTTCACCTCAATAGCCCTGTTTTTTATTTTTTATCCCATACTGTACAATAGTTTTACATTCCATTTTATACACATTCCATAGAAATTGTATTTTTTATTCAACAGGGCCTCTTGGTGTTGGTTTCGACTCCACCAATGCCTAACAAATGACCGGGTCAAACCCGTGAATTTTATGAAATAACAGTATTGTATCATGTTGCCCCTCCGGTGCCAAGATGTGGCAGCCTCTATGGGGGCCCATTTAGTGGGTGGCAAGTCATCACCTGCCTAAATATATTTTGAGATGAGACAGGTTAAGGCAGGTGCCGTTTCTCATTCCATAGATCAGTTAAACTACCCACAAATTGTTCACCTCAATAGCCCTGTTTTTTTTTAAATCCTATACTGTACAATACTTTTATATTCCGATTTATACACATTCCATAGTAATTGTATTTTGTATTCAACAGCCTCTTGGTGTTGGTTTCGACTCCACCAATGCCTAACAAATGACCGGGTCAAACCCGAGAATTTTATGAAATAAACAGTATTGTATCAAAGTATTACAGTACTGAAGTTATGAGGAGAGATTTTGAAGTATATGACCTTAAACATGCTACCTAAGATCTGTATGCGAATATTATAAAGAAGTTTTAATTTAACTTTTCAACTTTCACGGTGTTTCAAATGTTTATTGGGCCTTTCTTTACTTACCTAAATAAAATAATGCATGAAAAGTCCCGATAAAACATTTAGGTAAAAATTACTTGCAATAAATTATTGAGTGTAAATTACCTACTTTGACAGGTTTAAAATTTGAAGATGAAAAATACTAATTATCATCATGATTTCAGCCATAGCTGGCAGACGTCCACTGCTGGATATAGGCCTCCACCATCGATCTCCAAAAGGGTCGGTTGGAAGCGAATGGCTGGCTGCATCCAGCGATAAATACTAATAAACTTATTTAATGTAATAATTGATAGCCAGACCAAAAATATGCCAAAAAAACTGTGGACCGCAAACGCATCAATTCACACAGACGCTTAAAATAATTGGAATAAAAAAAAACACCTACATTTTCTACCGATGTTTAATTTATTTTATTGCCAGCAGGTTGGTACAAATACTAGGATGGCTTTATTAATAACATGCCATCTTTAACTTCGAAACATTTAAATACAACATCGAGAAGCTACAACATGGGGTTCTTCAAAAGGCGAGTCAATCGAGTTCTAAAGGGTCGGCAACGTATTTGTGATGCCTCGGGTATTACAAGTATCCATAGGCGACGGTGACTGCTTTCCATCAGGCAGCCCGTCTGCTTGTTTGCCACCTATGGCATAAAAAATATATATTAAAAACAACAAATTAAAACCTAACTATTAATCTATTAAACCGTTACCAGTGGGAAAATGCTGGCCCCACTTTGTATGGCGATGTTCAACACTTAGCAAAGTAGTAAATTTTGGTCACGAGTTGCATCGACCAGACGTGAAGACATTTTTTTTTTGGTTCATCATCATCATCATCAGCCAGAAGAAGGGGGGGTTTGCCATAATCCCCACGCTTTTTTTTTTGGTTGGTACTTACAAATTTTTTTGTTTGCTTCTTTTTGTTTTTTTTTTATTGTATCTATCGATAATATTTAATACCCCTCGTTCCCGTCCCTATGAAACTTTTTACGTTTACACAAAGCAGAATTTGAGCAATCTTCTAGCGCAATGACAATTCAATATTTTGCGTTTACGAGCTTTTGTATGGGATTTTCTGATTCTCGAAAGTTTCTTAGCACTTTTTTGTTATGTATAGAACCTTTGTGAAGTTTAAGACCTTTCTTAGAGTTTGTATTAGGGTTTTTGGGTTCCGTAGCTAAGTAACAAATCCCTGAGACTAATGGAGTGACAATGAACAGAGGACAGTTGGCAGTGGCTGGAAGCAGAGTCGAAGTACAGGCTGTGGAGTGCCTTGAGATAGGTCTAAGTCCAGCATTGACCATACGTGACCATATGACATAATTGTTATTGTTTTTGTAAATTTCTTGGTGTTTTAGGTTTTAGCTTTGTGTTTTTTTGTGACGTTTCAAAAGTGTATCTTTGTATGCCTACTTGAAAGAGATTAAATGAATTGAATTGAATTGAATTGAATAAATAAATAATATTTGGGAAATTTTTGCACACATTGTCATCTGATCCCAAACTAAGCAAAGCTTGTGATATGGCTGCCAGAGACTGATATACATACATATATAGTTTTAAATACCTACTTAACTTAACTATAGAACAAACACAAAATGTTCATCACATACTTAAATGTTTGTCCTAGGTGGGAATCGAACCGACGCCCCAAGCTCAGAAGGTAGGTTCAGTACTAACTGGACCAACGGGCTATCAAAATATGTATAATTTATTTTATTTTATTTTTATTTTTATTTTATGTTTTTAAGACCAACAGCACAAAAATATATACATAGTTTTAAATAATTATTTTAAATTACAGCCATTAATAGGTCTATACTAGTGATATAAGTAACATTGTCATGGAAAATCACTACTAACAATCATATATGTATTGCAAACAAGCGCTAAAAAGCTAAGCATCATAAGTTATTACAAAAGGTAGTTAACAAACAAAATTAAGCACAATTATACTTATGTAGCACATAAAACAAATACTAGCTTAAAGTTATGCTTGGGTATATTAACATAAAAATGTGCAGGTAATAATTATTTTTCCAGTGTCATTGCTCAAAAGCGGCGAAGGAAAACATCGTAAGGAAACGTATTTCGTTATGAATATGTATTGTATGTCAGGAACCTCTAAGTGCGTGTCCGACACTCTCTTGGCCAGTTTTTCGCACTCGTCATCGCACACTTTGTTGTATTGGTCAGATTATCACTTCTGTGTTATCACTTTCTAAAGGGTGTCGGAGTGATAAAAGACTATTTTTGCATTTTTTCATTTTGGTTAATGGATTTATTTCTTGTTTTGTATGTTTACCACCTTGTATTGAGTTTTCAATAGAGAGAGAGAGAGAGAGAGAGAGAGAGAGGGTTAAACAAAGGGAGGCCTATATCCAGCAAAGGGTCACTCACGGCTGATGATGATGATGATGAGATTTTAAATTATTTATATATATAAATAATAAATAATTTTAAATTATTTATTTTTTCGGGTATTGTGTAGGTGTCTATAGGCAGCGGTGACCACTTACCATCAGGTGGCCCGTAGCTTGTTTGCCACTTGTTCTATAAAAAAAAAAAAAAAAACATATTCATATTCATATTTATTCATAAAATGTTATTTTACATGTCAAATCAATAAAGTAAATTAAAATTATAGTAATCAAATAATAAATAAGTAGGTACATACACGAATCAAATAGTTAAAAAGAAACATAAAAAGTCAGTCATAATAAATTAAAAAGAAAAATTACAATTACTGTAATTAATTAATCCATATAAATTAAATTAACTTAACTTATATAATACATTTATAAAATTCGTCAAACGCATAAAAAGACTGCTCGATCAGCCATTTTTATATATATATATACCTACAGTACCGTACCGTAGATCTGGTAACGTGAACCTTATCGCACCCAGATACGGTTTGCGGTCGCGTGATTTTCCAACTGAGCGTATTAGGTGCCGCTATAGCTGTTGTCCGTAAGGCCCCTGGTCCATTCCAATTTGATCACCTGGGAATTAAATCACCTGGACTTTATGCGACACCATTTAGGTAAATTATTATTTAAGTATCATTTGATCACCTACACTACACCTAGAAAAATTTGTAACGAACGTCTTTCAGCACAGTACCATAAAACTTTCTTTTAAACCTTCAACAACCCATGTTTATGAGTCATAAAGGCTGTAATAAATGATGACAATTTTTATGACAATTTCTAACTTTACAAAAACTATAGGAAACACCATATAAGAATAACTTTAAAAACAATACATCAACCCCATTTCACGTAACGGGTTGTCTTGTCTCTCACTTTCCGACAAACGGGCTTGTTTTTGTGCTATTTATTTTTATTGTTCTAAGCAAACCCGTTCGAGATTATTATCAGTTCCGTTACTTTTTCAAAGTTAACTTTCTTTAATACCATGTTGTAAAAGGGTAAGTAAAGAAAGGGCTAGACCTAGTGAAGGTTGTAAAATTAGGCAAGGGATTGTTTATTGTTTTGTTTTATTTGGGTTTTGAAATTATGTGACGCATTCTGAGTTTAGAGCAAGGAAACAATTTTGAAGAAATTTTAGTAATAAATCCATTTTTATAATGTCTCCCTTTCGTCCTTCCGTCGTTCCTTAAGTCGCATAACGAGCTATGGAGAGAGCCTACGAGATCGAATCAGAAATGAGGAGATCCGTAGACGAACGAAAGTCACCGACATAGCCCACCGGATTAGCAAGTAGAAGTGGCAGTGGGCAGCGCACAACACGCAGCTGACCGATGGGGCCGAGAGGTTCTGGAATGGAGACCACGAATCGGTAAGCGCAGCGTAGGACGTCCACCCACAAGATGGACAGACGACCTAAAAAAAACGCAGGGAAACGCTGGATGCAGGCCGCTTCCAACTGGCTCTTTTGGAGATCTATGGGGGAGGCCTATGTCCAGCAGTGGACGTCCTATGGCTGAAATGATGATGATGGGTCCCTGCGAACTATCAAACCATAACTCATATTGAGAAGCTTCTTTTTAGTCTGTTAAAAACTTACGACATTCACCAACATGCACTGGGTGCATGGTGGATTAGGGCCCATCCTCTCTGAGAGAAGGCCTGTGTCCCAGCAGTGGGAAAATGATAGGCTGATAATGATGATGATATCTCTCTTGAATGTCTAATCTGATTCAAGGGCGTGACGAAAGAAAGCTGTCTGCAAAAAATTAATAACTCATATAGTTATCAGTAACCCTGTAAACAAACTCTCGGGGTATAATAACCATATGAAATACTGACATAATATATTGTAATACATTTTTGCTCATAATATTTTTAATTGAATAAGATTATTTAATTTGAATTATGTACACATGATAATATTATTAACATATACTGTTTATATATATACGTTTATATACATCGATGTAGAAAGTGTACTGGAGAAATTTAACTTGTAACTATGGAGTTATTAATAAAGAATTGTATTGTATTGTATTGTATTGTATAAAAAAAAATCATACTTATAATTCATACTAATATTATAAAAGCGAAAGTAACTCTGTCTCTCTGTCTGGATGTTTGTTCGCTTTTCACGACTAAACCGCTAAATTTTGGCAGGATGATAGTGTACATCATATGGACGGACATAGGGTAGGTACTTATTCTCCCAGAAAATGCGGAAAAATTGGAAAATCGCGGGTAGCACCGCGGGATTCAGCTGGTAATTACTTATTATAAATGCGAAAAGTTTGTTGGTTTGGTTGTTCCTCTTTCACGCAGCAACAGAGCAACGGATCGACTTGATTTTTTGCATGAGTATAGTTCAAGGGCTAAAGAGTGACATAGGCTACTTTTCATCATCATCATCACCATTTTTCATCACTACGCGGGTGAAACCACGGGGCGCAGCTAGTATTATTATATATGTATTTAAAATTATAAATGTATGTATATCAGTCTCTGGCAGCCATATCACAAGCTTTGCTTAGTTTGGGGTCAGATGACCGTGTGTGCAATAATGTCCCGAATATTTATTTATTTATTTTTATCACCCTGTATAAGTGTTTGGTGACTTCAATGACCAATGACCTTTCTCTATAAAACCACGTACCACTTCGCACGTACACTGCGCATACATTTGTTATTGCAACGCTAAATGTTTTAAAAGCACGGAAACTTTAAAGGCTTAAGGCTGGTGCAGATGAATTGTGCTGTTGAGTTAGTGAGCTGTGACTCAGTACGGTGTGAGATTGTAAGCTGTTAGTTTGATATTATTTATTACAAACTAGCGGTCCGCCCCAGCTTCGCACGTGTATAGATAGCCTATGTCACCCACCTATGGGATAGTGTAGCTTCCCGTCGGTGAAAGAATTTTTCAAATCGGTTCAGTAGTTTCGGAGCCTATTCAATGCAAACAAACAAACAAACTATCAAATCTTTCCTCTTTATAATATTATATATAGTATAGACTAGCCGGACAGACGTTGTCCTATCTCAGAACTGTCAAACGCGCAAAGTTAAAATCGTCGTTAGTTTTCTGAAATTTTACAATTTTGTGCTCAGTTTTCTCAATTTTTCTTTCCGTAAGAACCTTCTACAAAGTATAACACTGTTTTAAACTATCACGGCAGTTTACTAAAGTTATACGATTATTTACGGGATATTTACCGTGGTAAGGTTGTGGAATGTTTGTGTTTATGTTATGGTTTGTTTATATTAAATGTTAGTTTGTTATGTATTATGTGTTGTTGTTCCTATATTATTCAATTTGTTGTGTACTGTTGGGTGTAATGTTGGCCATGGGTGATGTCACCGGCGGCTCCAACGGAAGACCAGCGCTGGTTGTTCGCAACCAGCATTATGCTGAGTTGGAACCGGTTTGTGGAGGAAAACAATTTGTAATGTGTGTATTTATTTCTATTAATTCTTAAATTTTTTTTATTTTCTTCCATAAATAAAAAATTGTCTATTGTCTATTGAATGAGCTCCCGATATTTCGGCGCAGTTATATGCACCATGTGGGAAAATCGCGCCATTCGCATTCTTCAGTCTTCTCGTTCTACAAAGTAATTTGTAGCGTGCGCCGAGTGTTGGTTCGGTTTTTTTGGTACGATTGTGACTCTACATGTATTGTATCTCGATGTTGTCAACTGAATTTACTCTGGTTCAGCCGTTTGGGAGCTACGATGCCACAGACAGACACCCAAACTTATAACAACGCTTCTTTTGCGTCAGGGGTTATAAAAACTTTCAAGTTTAAGCGGAGCGAGTGAAACGACGAACGAAAGTCACAGACATAGCCCACCGGATTAGCAAGTTGAAGTGGCAGTGGGCAGGGCACATAGCACGCAGAACAGATGGCCGATGGGGCCGAAAGGTTCTGGAATGGGGACCACGGACCGGTAAGCGCAGCGTAGGACGTCCATACAAGGTGGACGGACGATCTAAAAAAGACCGCAGGGAATCGCTGGAAGCAGGCCGCTTCCAACCGGCCCTTTTGGTGATCGATGAGGGAGGCCTATGTCCAGCAGTGGACGTCCTATGGCTGAAATTATGACGATGAAAGTGTGAAAATTAAGCGTTTAAATTACACTCTTTGCTTATCGTTTGAGAGTGGCTGGTTTAGCTGCACTACGATGTATGTGTCTATGCCTTTACTCCCGCTATCAATAAAGCAAACAAACAAACCGCGGGTTTTGTGTTGCTTTAACACTCTGTCTTGAAGCACAGAAGACATAAACTTGAAGCAAGCTACCGAATGGATCATCATCATCATCAGCCAGAAGATGTCCACTGTTGAACATAGGCCTCCCCCTTTAACCTCCACTGAATGGATGATGACACACAAAAATTTAAGTTACTGCTAAACTAGGTACCTAAGTAATTACATAATCTTCATCATCATCATTTCAGCCATAGGACGTCCACTGCTAGACATAGGCCTCCCCCATCGATCTCCAAAAGGGCCGGTTGGAAGCGGCCTGCATCCAGCGTTTCCCTGCGTTCTCTTTTAGGTCGGCTGTCCATCTAGTGGACGTCCTCATCATAATCACCCTTTTTAACAATCCACTGCTGGATTTTTTTAGCCTACCCACGAAAGGGTGTTTTTTATTTTTTTATTTTTAATAAATAATAGTCTTGCGCTTGACCGCCAACTCGCCTGATGTTAAGCGATAATGCGGTCTACGTTGGAGCACGCTTGCCTAGAAGAAACCGAGTCACTCGTGATTTGAAGACACCCAGATTGTATCCATCGGGGAACACCCATTCAGGCAGCGCATTCTACACATTCACAGACTAGCAGTTCGCACAATAAAAGTGGAATCAAAGCGCTTCGTTCGGGTGTTCGGGATACCAATCATAAAGCGGTGTCGATTTTTTGTGCCCGCTCTGGCAGTACGATAGAAAAATGGGCCATATCCACCACGCTGGCCCAGTGCGGGTTGGTGGATTCACATACGCCATTGAATTCCTTCTCCGCACGTATGCAGGTTTCCTCACGATGTTTTCCTTCACCGAAAAGCCAGTGGTATGAAAATCCGTACATAAACTCCAAAGAACTCATTGGTACGGGCCTGGGGTTTGAACCCGCGACTTCGAGCTTTCAAGACTAGCGGTCCCCCAAATGGGCTACCACGGCTTACACGACGGTGGACGTCCTACGCTGCGTAAATATATTGTACAATATATTGTACAACTGCAATATATTGTACAACTGCTGAGAGAACGCATCTGACAGGTGTAATAACATTGTAAAAATCTGAAAGATGCATTTTCTTTGAATAATTTACTGTAGTATATTACTGGCTACTAGCTACAATCTTACTCGTATCTTCAAAAAGCTAGCAAGTAATGCACTCAGAATTTACGGTCTGAACGTGATCAGAACTTACTGTTTTTTTACGAAAATGAAAAGAAATAAGCAGCCAAGTGCGAGTCGGGCTCGCGCACTGAGTGTTCCGTACCATTACAAAATTCAATAACTAAATTACCAGTTATAACTTGGTAATGAACAGAAACTTGTCACTGTCTCGCACTTGGCCATTTTGTATTATTCGTTGTTATACTTAAAGTATGTACTATAATCATGCCAAGTTTGACGTTTGTATAGGTATTATCGTTTTTACATTAGAGCTAATACAAAAATACGTAAAAAATACGTTTGTTGTATGGAGGACCCCCTTTCGTTTTTACTTTTTGACTTTTTTATTATTTGTTAGTTAATCCGTAACATTACATATTCTGTGAAAATTTCACTGGCTATCTATTACGGTTTGAACGATACAGCCGTTAATAGGTAGGACAGACGGACAGACAGACAAACAGACAGACATCGTAGGTTTTTACCCTTTGGGTACGGAACCCTAAAAAGTTTGTAAAAGTGATCAGAATTGACTGTTTTCTTTCAGTTTTTTTTACATAAATGTTAAGAAAAATAGTTTTTTTTTTTTTACATCGGACTAGGCTAACGTTTGACCGCGATCTCGCCCGATGGAAAGCGATGATGCGGTCGAAGATGGAGCACGTTTGCCCAGTAGTAACCTACACACAGTTATAAATGAGCATCAATTTATCTAAGTCAGGCGCCACTTGAAATTATTATCAAATACCAATATTTATGTAGCATCCAATTCAAATAAATACGTATGTAAGTAAACACAGGCGGTCGGTAGCTTATCGCGACTTCGCATACATGTACAACATGACGGTAAGTTACTTTTATCCTATTACTTTTTACCGGGCAAGTGCCTTTATGGTCTCTCACTATGGGCCTCGAGCGATGTGACCTGCCCATTGCCACTTCAACTTGCAAATTTTAACAGCTATGTCGGTGACTCTGGTTCTTTGGCGAATATCCACGTTATCGCTCGAAGAACCGATAACCGATGGGGAAGAAAGGTTCTGGAGTGGAGACCACGAACCGGAAGACGCAGCGTAGGGAGGCCTCCCACTAGATGGACCGACGACATTGTGAGAGTCGCGGGCATCCAGTGGATGCAAAAGGCAGGCTGTCGTTCAGTGTGGAGGTTAAAGGGGGAGGCCTATGTTCAGCAGTGGACGTCTTCTGGCTGATGATGATGATGATGATGGGCCTCATAAGCAAGCTCAAAGTAGCACAACGAGCTATGGAGAGGGCTATGCTCGGGGTTTCTCTACGACATCGAATCCGAAATGAGGAGATCCGTAGACGAACGAAAGTCACTGACATAGCCCACCGGATTAGCAAGTTGAAGTGGCAGTGGGCAGGGCACATATCACGCAGAACAGATGGCCGATGGGGCCGAAAGGTTCAGGAGTGGAGACCACGGACTGGTAAGCGCAGCGTAGGACGTCCACCCACAAGATGGACAGACGACCTAAAAGAGACCGCAGGGAAACGCTGGATGCAGGCCGCTTCCAACCGGCCCTGTTGGAGATCGATGGGGGTGGCCTATGTCCAGCAGTGGACGTCCTATGCCTGAAATGATGAAGTGCCTTTATTCATCATCATCAGCCAGAAGACGTCCACTGCTGAACATAGGCCTTCCCCTTTAACCTCCACACTGAACGACAGCCTGCCTTTTGCATTCACTGGATGCCCGCGACTCTCACTATGTTGTCGATCCATCTAGTGGGAGGCCTCCCTATGCTGCGTCATCCGGTTCGTGGTCTCCACTCCAGAACCTTTCTTCCCCATGGGTTATCGTTTCTTCGATGTGTCCTGCCCATTGCCACTTCAACTTGCAAATTTTAACAGCTATGTCGGTGACTCTGGTTCTTTGGCGAATGTCCACGTTTCGGATTCTATCGCGCAAAGAAACTCCGAGCATAGCTCTCTCCATTGCTCGCTGTGTGACTCTGAGTTTTTCCCTTAAGGACCACGTCTCAGTACCATAAGTGCCTTTATTAACTAAACAAAATACAAGCTAATACTAACACTACAAATACAGTTAAGACTTAACAATATTTACCTATTTGATTCCATGGGACCACCTCTAAGGTATGTAGGTAGTACCAACAAAAAAAGAATCATCAAAATCTATTCACAATTAGCGGAGTAATTGCGTAACAAACATACAAAAAACATACAGTCGAATTGATAACTTCCTCTTGCTAGTATGGACTGTGGATAAATTGTCTTTCCACCGTTTTTATCCACGCGACAATGCTAGAATATGGATACGTTTGTCTTTTTCTCGCGGGATAAAAACGGTGGAAAGACAATATGTCCACGGCCCGTGCTAGGCCTACTGAGGCCTTTGAAAAATAAAACTTGGGATCAACGTTTCACAGGACATGCTTCAAGACTGGTTTCCCTATTCAGCGCAGCCTAGTGCTACCTAAAATCTCCGACACCAGGGGCCTTACGGCTAGCTGTTTAAAGCAATCCACCTTCATCATCATCATCAGCCAGAAGACGTCCACTGCTGGACATAGGCCATTTGCATCCACTGGATGCCGGCGACTCAATCGGCCAGTCAATAACCCAGCTTACATGAATTTTTTTTTCGCGACCGTAAACCGTAACTGGGCGCGCTCGTTCGCGCAATTTTCCGAATTGCGTTGTTTTAACGTTAGTTTGATACCGCGTAAGGAATTGGCCGTAAGGCCCGAAGACTATACGGTATTTCTATACCATCTCTCTAGATTTGTACGCCTACAAACTAGGCAAGACATGATTCAAAGTGACTAATATTTTAACCCACCTATTGTGCATGCGTTTTTAAATGTGTGTATGATTTACTCGTGTTTTGTGCAAATAAAAAATCTTTCTCTTATCTTGTTCCTCAAAACCAAACCAACGACCAAGCTGTGAGCAAACAAATGATGACAAACAGTTCGTCATTGCCTAGAATCATAATAATTGGATTAGACGCGTATGTCAAATTAGAGAGATGGAATTGGAGCGGAATTAACGAGTGTCTACAATTTTAGAGGTTTATAGGAATTTTGGTATATTTTTATTAGTAGTGGAACAGACAAAAATATGTTAAATCCTTAGTGACATTAATTTCAAAATAGTTTTGGGGCCAATGGCACCGTATTTTACGTACACATAATTATTAATATGTTTTTTTACTAACCTATACTGTCCCAGTGTGTGTTGCCAGTGATGACATATGGTACTGAGACGTGGTCCTTAACTGTTGGCTTTTAGGGAAAAACTCAGTCACACAGCTGGCAATGGAGAGAGCTATGCTCGGAGTTTCTTTGCGCGATAAAATCCGAAACGTGGATATTCGCCAAAGAACCAGAGTCACCGACAAAGCTGTTAAAATCTGCAAGTTGAAGTGGCAATGGGCAGGCCACATCGCTCGAAGAACCGATAACCGATGGGGAAGAAAGGTTCTGGAGTGGAGACCACGAACCGGAAGACGCAGCGTAGGGAGGCCTCCCACTAGATGGACCGACGACATTGTGAGAGTCGCTGGCATTCAGTGGATGCAAAAGGCAGGCTGTCGTTCAGTGTGGAGGTTAAAAGGGGAGGCCTGTTCAGCAGTGGACGTCTTCTGGCTGATGATGATGATGACTGTCCCACTCCTGGGAAAAGGTCTCCCCCATTTCCTTCCAGACAGTGCAATCACCCGCCAGACTTGACCACTGTACCTGGAACGTGTCGAGGTCATCGCGCCAGCGTTTTCTCGGCCTGCCTTGGCTCCTTCGTCCGTTTTCAGGCTATATAGGTATATAATTACTATACAAATATAATTATATAAATATAATAATGTTTATAATTATTATATTTGTTCAGCGGTAACTTGCGTAGGTATTGTTGATTTGTCCTTCGAGAAATTGCTGGCAAGAAGTTAATTCTAAAACAATTTTTAAGTTCAAATATGAGCAAAATAAGTCTAAATGTTGCGAAAATAGTCACAGTACGGGGCGAAAACATATTACACATATACATATTACTTTTGACATATTTGTAAATTAATATAATTTTGCACGCCCTTACCCTTAGAGCTGGTAATGGATGAACATGTAATATTTTAAGACCTTTTATACCCATTGGCAAGCAAATAAAAAAACTTTGACTTTGACTTTTTAATAAATATGAATAAAATTAGTACTTAAGTTATTCTTATACGTTATAGTTTTTACTGAAAACTTTGCCATGAGTTGGTGTAAGGAATAAATATTAATTTTATTATTGAAACTGACGTGGTTTTCACACATTTTATTTATATTACACGGGAATTACTCACGTAAGATTAAGCCGGTCACTCCGACTATAGTTTCAACCGCATTAGACGGTCTAATGCGGTTGAAAATATCGGAGTAACCGGCTTAATCTTACGTGAGTGATTCCCGTATAATATGTATAAATAAAATAAATATTAAATTTATTGTTTTCTAGAATAGAATAGAATAGAATAACTTTTATTGCTTCAAACTGGTACATGAGTTGTTACAAATACATAATTGAGTATCACAGTTCTACCCTCTTCGGGCGTACAATATTTTCTTAGCCTAGATTTTTATTGTTCTCATTACACCATAACAAAGAAAATAATAAAATACAGCAAAATAACAGCAGCAGCAGCATAAATACAGTAGCTTAAAATAAGTATCATTGAGATATAATAATATAATATATACATTAGGCATCTAAAACTACATTTATTTAAATTATTATAAAATTACAATTATTATTACTAGAGTATTCTCAAACTATGGCCCCTGTACACAAACCTGTGAGCATATGAACCATCACTAATTACGCTGGGTGAAGCGAAATTATTCTAATTAAGTATCTACCTAATATCCGTCATCCTTCACAATAACGTGTGAAAAACAAATAGATATACATCATCGTCAGCCAGAAGACGTCCACTGCTGAACATAGGCCTCCCCCTTTAACCCTCACACTGAACGACAGCCTGCCTTTTGCATCCACTGGATGCCCGCGACTCTTACAATGTCGTCGGTCCATCTAGTGGGAGGCCTCCCTACGCTGCGTCTTCCGGTTCGTGGTATATACACTTCGACCAAAATAAAATGAATGGACGGGCCATAACCATTGAACTTGCTCAGTAAAACGAGTCGAAACCGTCGGACATATACTTCAACACCTAATTATAACCATGCAGTACATTTGTTACAAAAAAATTGATAGCGGTTTTTTGTTGTGTTTTTACACTTCGGGAAAGCACACGAAGACTTAATTTTGTCAGATGTTTCGTTATCATGTAACAATAGTCTCGTGTCGCACTTCCTACGGCTAGAGACCGACTGACACGAAGTGAGCGCCGGCGCTCATTTTGTAATCTTCAGAAATGCGCTTCTTCTGGGCCTGTCCATTAATTTAATTTTAGTCGATGAAAATACACAGAAAAGATTTTTTTTTCTTTTCTGTGAGCAAAACTTCTTCTTCTCTTTCTTCTTTTTTTTGATGCTTGTCTGTGTTTTTTGTGTATACAAAATATTGTGTTATATACAAAAGCTATAAATAGGTAAACAAGAAACAAACAAAAAAACACAAATCTTTTGGTCTATTAGAATAATAATTATTATTGTTTTACAATATGAAATCATTTATTTTAATGTTATTATGATAGTTCACTTATGATTTATATATTATAATACGGTACTAAAACGTGGTCTCTCACTAAGGACCTCATAAGCAAGCTCAAAGTCGCACAACGAGCTATGGAGAGGGCTATGCTCGGGGTTTCTCTACGAGATCGAATCAGAAATGAAGAGAACTGTAGACGAACGAAAGTTACCGACATAGCTCACCGGATTAGCAAGTTGAAGTGAGGCAGTGGGCAAGGCACATAACAAGCAGAACAGATGGCCGATGGGGCCGAAAGGTTCTCGGATGGAAACCACGGACCGGTAAACACAGCGTAGGACGTCCGCACAAGATGGACAGACGACCTAAAGGAGACCGCATCATTATTTTGGAGATCGATTGGGGAGGCCTATGTCCAGCAGTGGACGTCCTATGGCTAAAATGATGATGAGTAATGATTATTTGTCGGAGTACATAACGTATACCTTCAATTAATTACGATAAATATATTAGTATTAATTTCTAGTTAGAAATAGCAAATTAACTGATTAATTGTTTGACCGCTTCGCATGAATTTAGTAGTTCAGTAATTATGCGAAGTCATTTTATGCATAAACGAATGTAATAATCTGCTAAAGTGATATTTATTTGTCATAATCAACAGTACATCACACATAATTATGAGAAATTGTGCGCACTACAAGCAGCGCAAGCTTTTTTTTCTGGTCGTGCCTCTTTTTCAATGGCGGACTTAGACTAGGGTCGCGTTCAGAAATAAACGAAAAAGCTCCGTTGTACAAAACATAATTTTCAGTCAAAATATTTATTTAAAACCTAATTTTTAACGAAACAAGCTATAATAATACATTTAAAACAATTATATTGTTCAAAACTCGACGATATAAAGGTAAAACTAAATGAAAATTGTAGCACAAAAGCGTCATCTAAAAGCTCGCCTAACCGCGAACGCGTCGGTAAAGCGAGGGGAGTGCAGCGGGGTGGAAGGGGGAGCAAAGCCGCATGCGTACCTCGTCCAAAGAATGCGACCAGTAGTTTGGCCGTCCGTCGCACGGCGCTTACGTTTCGCCGCCGCTCCGCGTTGCCCTCCCAATACAAAGAACACCTCAGTATTGTAAAAAATCTGTGTTGTATCGATTAATTCCAACACCAAAAGAACCTGAATACCTCCACAAATCCCGTTACAGTGATTTTCAACAGTGATTCAGTGTTTAAAAGGTGATTTAGACGCGTTTCCATCGGGCCACGTCCCATGGAATTCCATTTATCGACGGATAGAATCTAGCGTGCGACTGAGAAACATGGTGGATGAGTCGCTGTGTCGAAAGTGAAAGAAAATTTCGTGTTTTCTGAGTGAAATTGTTGGATTTACAGTGAGAACGACATGTATTTGTGAAATGGTGGAATAAATATGGATTGGTGTGGGTCGAAAGTGTAGCTAAAGGTACTTGGATAATGCGAGTTGATTGAACAGGCAGAATGGTGTCCCTAACATATTTTGGGCTCAGGCATACGCCTTGGACCTTGATAGTCCTCATTTTCTTCATCGAGAGTGTGATGGGGAACTACGCAAAGTCCTTCTACATACACTGGAACACCACCAACAGTATATTCAGAATAGACAATACAGACCATGTATTCGATCTGAATAAAGGAAACGCTCAATTCGAATACGACCAAGTCAATATAATATGTCCAGTGTACACACCAGGGACTTTTGAAGAAGATACAGAAAAGTATATAATATATAACGTTAGTAAAGAAGAATACGATACGTGTAGAATTACTAATCCTAATCCTCGCATAATAGCAATATGCGATAAGCCGCACAAATTGATGTTTTTCACCATAACTTTCCGGCCGTTCACACCTCAGCCGGGCGGGTTGGAATTCCTGCCTGGTAAGGACTACTATTTCATATCTACATCGAGTAAGGACGATCTGCATAGACGCATCGGCGGGCGTTGCCTCAGCCATAATATGAAGCTGGTTTTTCGCGTTTGCTGCAAGCCTGAAGACCAGTCACCCGCTCCGCCACCACAGCCTACTCTGCCTCCGCCACCGCCTCCTCCAACCACTCAGACCTCGACAACAACCACAACGACGATCAAGCCTGTGACAAAGAAGACGCACAAGTACGACAAGACGCAGAACGAGGTGATCAAAAGCGAGGAGTTGTCTCACAATCGCGGTGCTGCGCTGGCTTCGTCGTTGGCTCTGGCTCTGGCAGCCAGCGCGGTGTTGGCTCCCCTGGCTCGGTGAATATGCGCCCGGGCGGCTCGGCCCCCTCGACCCGACCTCCTGGCCAAGCCCGGGCCAGCGAACGCACAAACACTCCAATCTCTACACTTACGCCCTGACACTCTAGTCTTTACGTGAACGTGCGATTGTGACAAACCATGGTGCGGTTAGTGTTAATAATGGTGTTAAAGTGCCCCGGATTTTTATGGATTGTGACTGTATGGACTGTAAGTATGGATGGATTATTGGTTAGAACGATCCTAACTCCTAGTTCTACGAGTTCCGAGATAGTTAAGGAACCTAAGTCAAGGGCCTAATTCTTAACAATGTAATTAATTTTGGGCCTATGAAATAATCGAAGTAATTATAGTTTATATATTTCTGCGAGCGAAATTCGTGTTCGTTGCAGGAATCTGCAAACAACGTAGTTGGTAAAATTATAATATTATTATAAAGAATGTTAACAATATGTATAATTGTAATTAGGTTTCTTAAACCACTAGGAATTAAACAATTTTTATATTTTTCATTATTGCAAGCAAGGATATTTGACTAAAACTAGGATTCGCCGAATCGATACAAGTTAATATAGGGGAAATCTTATAGAAAATAGTAGTTAGTTTTTTTTTATTGAGTTCAAAAGACATTTCTTTATCTCCCGACAGCTTTTGTACAATTAGATTTTATTTATATTTAAAAAAAATCTTAGGGCGAGTTATGAATCTTGTCCAAAAAAACTGTGATTTTGGTTTATTTAGAAAGTAATTTTTCTCTTTATTATATGCTTTTATTATGTGATATATAACGAATATATATAAAATTATGCATTTTCACCTCATTAAATTTATTTTACTAGACTGATTTACGCATTTTCAGCTTATTCTGTATTTTAACTCGAAAATAGCATTTATTCTTATAATACACATCTATGCATAATATCGTTTGGCATAATTATAAAGTCTGATTGACAAATTTCGACAGACTTAAATTTCCTTCAATTCGATAATGATTGTGTATAATATGCCATTCTACCTACATCTGTTTTGGGGTGAATTTTTGAATTTCAAACTATTTAGACAAAATATAAATATAGCATTTGAAAAATTCACCTTTAGACAAAATTTGCAAGCACCTGTGCCGTGCCATTTCAACGTGTAATACATTTTAACATAATTAAAGAAAATAGTCAAATAGATAAATAAAATAGTGGAAATAGACCGGTTTTGAGTTAGCCATACGCAGTTAGTGACAGTTGATAATATTTTAGGTAGTATATAATAAAAGCGTTTTGAGTCTCAAGCTGTGTCGTGAAAATCTCAAATTTTGTACCAATTAGTAAGTGGGCACATTGATTTCATATATGATAGCTATAACTTTTAACTGCCACAGATACTATAAAATAATGTTTACAAATAAATTGACGTCAATTTTGTCAATACCATTCTTCAAACTTAATTAATTGACGGCACTAAAGTTATTTGCATCTCTTGTCACTTTGATATGTTAGAAAGCGATGACAGTAATTTTAGAGCTTACAAATTTAGTTTAAAGTATATGGTCCACTGAATCAACGTCAATAATTTTCGTCAATAACTAATCATCACAAACTGTCTCATATTTATTATAGTTTATAAGCATTTCAGAATAATTTATTAACAAAATCGAATAAAACCTCATTCCAAGGGCTTATACAAAATACGTTTAGTAAAATACCTATCAAATTAAATCTCTATTGCGAAATTAATTTCCAATGAATTCTCTCCTATTTATCAATGTTTCCTCTCCTTTGAAGATGATTTTACATTGAAAATGAAATTAATCTTTTTTCCAATAGAAAACAGAAGCTTTCATAATAAAAATGAAAGATCTGGTAGCGACGTTGCTATTAACATTATTTGAATTTATAAATGCAAAAAAATTACATAAAATTTTACGTGATTAATCACAATAAATCGACAAATTTCATTTTATACTGTAACTTGTCTATGATTTGAATAGAATAGAATCATTTATTGGCCTTATAACATTCGTTACACTGGGCAAGACAAACACACACAACACACAAACACACACATACACAAATTGTTGATGGTCCACACAAATAAAATTTATTTACGTCATAATGATTCCTTGCGTTTTTACGATTATTAGATACCTTCACTTTTTTTACTAGCGTTTTGTTTTTGTTATTTGGGTATTAATCACTTTTTTTAGTGAAATCAAAGCAACTTAAAATGCTTAAGAATGTCCGAAGAAATTGAGTAAAAAAACTGTTTAGGTACCTAATCTGTTATAGCCTATATTTATTACAAGGTAAATTAAACATTGTTTTAACGACATAATAGGGTTCGAATTAATTGGTCGGCAATTTTAAAACTGATTCTGAAATTAATTTATTATGCTTGAGTGGCATAGCTATGTTTTAATCAAAATGCGGGCGAAGCCATGGGCTTAAGCTAGTTTTGCCGTTTGACACAGTAGGTATATTAAAATTCCCAAACTTTAGCACCATATTTTTTGTCTATGATAGGTACTTTACCTACCATCTTTATGCAGCTTCTTCAATTGGCTAATCTTCGTCACTACAATTACTAATCTATGAAATTTCGCTAGAGCCATCTTTATTTGCAGTTTATGTTATTCATTTCCTGGATTTTATGACTTACTCTGCTGTTTAGACCTGTGCTAACTTCATTCGCGTCCTTACTCCTACTTTTACGAGATCATCGACCCCTATCTGCATTCATGACAAATAGCCCTTTAGCTTATCTGTTTTAAAGAGGTTTTAAACAAGCAAATACTTTTTTGTTATTTCTTTTTAAGAGGATAGCGTTCGACGTCTTATGCATTTGCCAGTGTCAAGTATTGAAATATTTTCATGTAGTAGATCTGTGATGTAACTTTACCTCTTTTTTTTTCCTATTAGCCACAGCACCCTATTAGGCTTTTTCGCGATTGGCACATTTGCCATCTTCAAGTCGTTTGATGGATTATTTTTAGGATTTGGATTAGAGGCAAACACGAAAATTAGAATAATAATTAATGTTCGTTCTTTTTTTTATTATAGATAGGCTTTCGCGAATTCAGCGAATTCCACAGACTAGCAGTTCGCATAATAAATGTGGAATCAAAGCGCTTCGTACGGGTTCTCGGAATATCAACCATAAACTGGTGTCAATTCTTCGTACCCGCTCTGGCAGTCCGATAGAAAAATGGGCAGGAGGGAATCAAATGATGCAGATCTGTAGCCGAACTAAGCAAAGCTTGTGATATGGCTACCAGAGATTGATATACATACATATATATTTTGAAATGCATACTTAAATATATATTAACACCCAGATATAGAACATACACAAATGTTCATCACATGAATGAATATTGGCAGAATAAGGATGGAAGGACAAGATGATAGGAAAGAGAAAAATAAATAAATGTATGTCATTCAAGATACAAAGTGGTAGATAGAATAGAGACAGATAAAAAATAAAGATAGAACATTGTCTTGTTCACTTTCTTGACAGTTCAGTTGATAAAGCTACAGACAATGTACCACTTTGTTATGCCTTGTTTTGGCTCCAGTCATATTATCTGTTTAGCCAGTGGCAACTATTATTCAGTAGTCAACTAACCTAAATTTGATTTTACATTGTTGCTGTCCTTTTCCCTTGCCTTGAAACGAAAGAAGTTGCAGCTGTTTGACTTTTTGAATTACGTCGAAGTTACGTTGAGTAAATGAAACACCATAATCTGTATTGGGCTTATATTAAAATTTTATTAATTCATAATTAATTTTATTTAATGTTTTAAACTTTTTTTGAACAGCATTCTGGTATAGCTGCTAAACATTGATTCTATCATTATTTTTATTTCTTTTTCGTCACCTTTACGTTTATGGCATAATATTATAACATGTTACAATGAAGATAAATAAATGTAGAGAATTTTAATAAGTTTTTTCATCTACGGCAATAAGTCTATGACAACATTATTAGTAAGAACAGCACTAAAATCTTCTATCTGTCTGGCAATGTCTGTTATGTTTTTTTTGTTATTTTATTCGTGATACCTATAGTATTTTGAGAATCATGTCTCTTCAGCGCCATCTATCGATGGATACAGAACTATCTTCCTCTAACTATCAGAAAACCTCTCATTATCAGTATATTAGACTAGCTACGTCTCACACGTTCTCTTGCGTTGAGATTCCCACAGGAACAGTAAATTTATCCTAGATAAAAAGTATTGTATCGTCATGAATTTCCTGAACCGCCATCTTCATATTGATTTGGAAGTCAGTAAGCAAAACTTTTTGCGATTCCATGATGTCTTCTTCAGACGCTGGTAGCTCAATCAGGTCTCTTTCTTATATCATATAGACATTTACGTTGCTGTCAACCTGGGCTTCTCTTCTCCGGAATTCTGCCTTCGAGGTCAACCGTGGCTATTCTTAAAAAGGATCATCTTTTACGTGTATCCGACTTTTCTTCATAGACAATTGAGGCCTATTCTGTCATACCACTCACTAAACTAAACCAATCTGACAGGACTAAAACTATCTGCCTCTCTTTTTATTTTAATACGTGAGAGAAGGATAGCAACAACTTTAGAGCTGTCAAATTTAGTTAAGTTTAGTTTAGAGTGCATCAGAATCGATGCCATTAATTCTCTTTTGCGATTAGCCTTTTCAAATACCTTGGCGTGTGAGGTGAAACTAAATCCATCTTATCTATACTAATAATAATATGTGTTATAAAGAGGAAATATTTCATTGATTGATTGTTTGTTTGCTTGCATTAAATAGGCTCCGAAACTACTGAAACGATTTGAAAAATTATTTTACTGTTGGGATGCTACACTATCCCCGGGTCACATAGGCTAGATTATATTTTCAAAAAAAAGGGATCTTATCTAAAACTCCAATAATGTAACCCAAGGTGTAAAATAATAAGATTTACACCCGTGCGAAGCCGGGGTGCGTTGCTAGTATCATATATAACTAAATTACAAAGAAAAATAAAATGCCAAGTAATTATTAAAATAAATGACAAACAGTTAATTTATAACATGTATCAATAACAGATTTTTTATATATCATATTTACAGAATTAGTATGATTGCCTAACAGGTTGTAGTTTGTTATATTTAAATTTAAAGAACAGTTGATAAAATCCACACGCCGACTCCTTAATTAAAATCAAACGCTGTACAAATGACAGACATTCACTGACCCAAAATGAAACGTAAAAGCTAAAGCTAAATACATCAAAGATAAACATGTTCAAAGTTTAATATACAACCAATCACAGATTAAAAAAAAAACGTCAGAAACAACGTCGTCCTAATGCATTGTTTTCTAAACAGAGTAAAAATACACTTTTTTGTTCTGGCAACTTTTGGGCTTGCCTTGCTCTGAGTGGGTCTATTTTTAGTTTCGTTGTACATGACACGGCGTAAACTGAACATGATCAGACGTGGAACTACAGTTTTTGTCTCATTTTCTCTTTCATATTAAAGAGAGACAAACTTAACCGCCTCATCAGCGTCTTTACCCCATTCATTATACGCGGAGTCGTACTGTATTTTTAGTTTAGAATTATACAGTTAAATGTCTCGCTAAGCAGTTCTGGGTACGGGGTTATTTAAACGCCTATTGGCTATTTTAAAACAGAAGGGAAAGGATAATCTCGAGCTGTTTGTAATAATTTACGGGCATCTGGTGTGTTAAAACATTTTTTAGACTGGCAAGGAGAGATTAAAAATCTTGTCGGGATTTCATATAGGTATCAGCTGTCAAACATGTTGTCTATGAGATTGTTTATGATTAATAATAACAAATTAAGTGCTCGACGGCTTTTTTAACCGACTATAAAAAAGGAGAAGCTTCTCAATGTATTTTTTATGTCGGTTAAATCAGTAAACTGTCATTTAAAGACCGATTTTGAAAATTCTGTTTTTATTTGAAAGGAAATACTTTTAGATTGGTCCCATATAAATTAATCAAAGTCAAATCGGTTTCTAATCGTTTAAACGAAGTCGGTTCAGTAGTTTGGTTCTTAATCAAAATATAATTATGTAACTGGAAAAATATAATGTTATCCAATTAACGAAATTGCGTATATTATCAATTTTGTAGTCAGTTTTTTAAAATAAAAAAAAATTGGTATGAAAATAATATGATTGTGTCGTCTTTAAACAAGTTTAGATTTTTCTTCCCTCCATGTAACGACAACTCTCAATAACGCCATAAAATGTCTTAAGTATCGCTATAGAGTTTACACTGTATATAAAATACTAGCGGTCCGCCCCGGCTCCGCACGGGTATAGTTATATAGCCTATTAAAATAGCCTATATTAATCAGTGATAACATAAAATATAAACAACTAAAAACTACTTGAAAAAATACAAACTAATACTAATATATAAAACTAAACTAATCTAATAATCCGCTGCCAGCAGGCATCGTACCCAAAATGCTGGCTGCATTGCCGCGTTGAATTGCAATGCTTATACGCTGTGCAAGATATCGGCCAGCATTTTGGTCAAGAGATGCTTCGACCAGACGATTTGATAAATCTTTAAAAATGTTTTTAGCGCCTGGTCCCCACGGGCCTAAAGTTTAGACCCCAAAAGGCTCAAATATATACCCACTGTCTAGGTTGCTATATTTGCGCCTTTTGAGGCTTTCTGCAGATTCAGCCGCTGTACCAGCCTTATTTTGCGTTCTAGGAAGATGAGACGGTGCAAGGGTATCAACGCAAGTAGCGTCCCATACTAATGGCCGTCCTATCTTCCAAGGAATCAACGTCATACCGTCCGGTCTCTTACCATCACCACGTACGAGGCCACTCGGTTCAAGAACGGCCACGCAGTTGGCACTGGTAAAAGCCCGGCGGATGATGTAGCATTCAAATGGTGAAAGAATTTCGGACCAGTACTTTTTGAGCCAATTCGTTACAAACAAACTTACATACAAATCTTTCCTCTTTATAATATTAAGTATGGAAGTATAGATAAGGTCTTGTATACAAGCGATAACTACAAAGTTAAATCCAATCTCAACAACATTGTAGCAAAGCTTTTTATCCAATAGATACTTAATTTTTTTACGATCTTGCTCAACGAAGCAAGTATAAAATTTTATTCAAACAAGCAAATTAACCAGTATTTTATGTTGTGGTGATTTTGCGTCTCAATTCCTAACAATATTAAAATGAGATAACATTAAATTACAAGTTAACGCTTAGCAGTAAAAGTTGAAAAAAATAGCATAGCATATAGCATAACAGGTGTTAAAATTAATAGCGCTGCGACAAAGTTTCGTTAATATTCAGCATGCTATTTCTGGTAAGCAATGAAAAGCTGTGTTGAACTTTTGTGTCTACTTCATTTTATAATCCGTACTCTAAATGTAACAGTTACTGATTGTCATTTTTTTTTGCCTTTATTAACTAAACAAAATACAAGCTAAAACTACAAATACAGTTAGACTGCCCATAGACCGTTGAAGGTCTAAAGACAATCCAAATGCTCAAGCCCACTACCAGTTGGCAGCGTACCCAGCATGCTGGCGGCATTATATTTTTTTTTTGTTTTTATATATTCGGGACATTTTTGCACACACGGTCATCTGACCCCAAACTAAGCAAAGCTTGTGACATGCTGCCAGACACTGATACATAATTATATAGGTTTAAATACATATTTAAATAGATATTAACACCCAGATATAGAACAAACACAAATGTTCATCACATGAATGTTTGTCCTAGGTGGGAATCGAACCCACGCCCCTAGGCTCAGAAGGCAGGTTCACCACCAACTGGACCAACGGGCTATCATTCATCATTACCACGTTGAATGGCAATGCTTACTTATTTACTAGTTATAAATTTAATTTATACAGTAACACTTCATTGTCTATGTGTTATTGTTAAAACGCGATTTTAGTTAGAACGTTTTCACTAGTTAAAACTACTTTTAACGCGTTTTAACTAAAATCGCGTTTATCTGTAACACATAAAACGGATTCATAGTTTATTGATGTTTCTTATTGCCATCAATTTCCCGTAAAAAAATGATAGTTTTTTAAACCTGTCAAATCAAATTGAACAAGATGATTGTAGCATCTTACAAACACATAAGCACATTCTAAATAGCACGAGGTAAAATTACGTACAATGCTACTACAACTCAATCTGTGGTTTCTACAACCACTACATCATCACCAGCCAGTAAACGTTCACTGCTGAACAAAGGCCTCCCGCTTAGAGTGGGGTGTTGCCATAGTCTCTACGCTTGGCAGGCGGCTTGGGGATCGCAGTACGTTCACCATGTACTAAAAGGACGCTGCTGCCCATCCTCCGGTTGTTCTGGTCGCTTAAGGACATACGCTGGTACAACCACTACAGGCAGAATTAAAAATAATAAAAATTCTCACAATGCTAAACGTGCTTAAGGCGAGGTTTTCTCACTTAAGCAACGCTTATTACTACAGATGACTATAATCCTTGGTTTATTGTATTAAAGTCGCATTTAGCGCAGCAAAATCATAGCGCTTACACACAGTCGTGCGTTTCGCTACTTCTGTTTTTGGGGTTTTACTCATATTTTTCGAAAAGTATAGCTGTATTGTAAAATGTACCTCACCGGTTTCCTTCATAATTATAAAATCTATATATCAAGATATCGCAGACATAATTGAATAAATAGATAATTGAATGAATCCAAAAAAACAGGGATAAAAGCGCAAATCAGTGCTACTTTGATTTTTTTTTTCTATGGAACGAAATGTGCTCAATCGTGTTTCGGTCTCATGGGTTTCCTAGATTAAACATTCAAATTTGTTACGACACCATTTTTATAATTTTAAGCTAACCATGGAGGTATACACTTAAGGTGGTTTGATTCACCTATGGCGGGAAATTTAAATTTTAAACAGTTTTTTGGTCCTAGTAGCCAGGCCAGGTAATTATTTTTAAACAACACAGTGTTTGTGCAAAATGTTGGCTGTTCTTTACATTATAATGCACAATTATTTAACAGTAACGCACCATATTACTTACATTTGTGAATAAACCGTTTGAAACAGCAAAAATTTGTTTATTCACAAATGTAAGTAATAATGGGCATTAGAGATAAATAGCTTTACATGATTTTGTAAAGAATAATAATCAATCTGCGCAAACATCATGATTGTTTACAATAATTACCCGGCCTAGCTACAAGGACAAGAAAACTGTTTGAAATTTGAATTTCCCGCCATTTGTGCAACGAACCACCTTAAACTAGAATGACCATAATTGCTAAAAGTCGGAAAAGAGCGTCTTAATTATTTATAACAGACGAATTTTAAAACTATCGCGAACCTCATATCTATGCTGGCCTGCGTAATAAATCATACGGGAACATTTACACGCATTTATCTTGTGAATCAAACATCTTCATCCGTGGTTTATTTTCAAACACATGGTGTGAAATGTGACGGTAATTTTTCTCCCAAATGATTAAAAAATAACACGACGCCAAATGTAACATTTTTCTTTTCAAATTCAAGAGAAATTGGTCGAATCAATCTTAATAGTTTCTTTTACTTCAAAGATTTTCAGACAAAGGGACAAACTAAAGCCAATAGTTAGAAAAATTCTATTTCTATTTAATAGACATCGTAAAATCTAAGATCTTATGCACACTCGGCACTTTTGGTTATGGTACTGCTATTGGCGACTTCGTAAGTTTTTATAATATCGCACTCTTAATAAAACAATGACCGAACTCGAAATTTTGGCAAATTGAGTTTTAGTAAAATATCGACATAAAAAAGCATGCTCTACAATCTAGGCGATTAAAAACACCTGTTTTCTATATGCAATAAGGTTTATAACTACTTGAGTCTGTATCCGTCCCTCACCTTGCGCGCTGTTACTCAGTTAAAAATTGTTTTTTTTCGATTCCCAAAAAGTTGCGATTTAGGATTCGGTCACTGTTTTATTAAGAGTGCGATATGTCAATAACTCATAGCAGATAAGTCGTTATTTTGAGTTTTTAAAATTGGCATAAATTTGCGTCTTTAGAATGATGAGATTATAAAATGGATTGCATACTTTTAAATTCGATAATAATTGTAGCTTTAGTGTTTAGATATAACGAGATTGCTGGGATACAAACTGCATAGAAATTAGTCAAAGGGTTTTAGCAAATTAGTCAATTAATTAATTACGTTCGTTTACGTACTTTGAGAATCATCATCATCATCGTCATCAGCCAGAAGAAGTCCACTGTTGAACATAGGCCTCCCCCTTTAACCTCCACACTGAACGGCAGCCTGCCCTTTGCATCCACTGGATGTCAGCGACTCTCACGATGTCGTCGGTCTATCTAGTTGGAGGTCTATCTACGCTGCGTCTTCCAGTGTTCGTGGTCTCCACTCCAGAACCTTTCTTCCCCATCGGTTATCGGTTCTTCGAGCGATGTGGCCTGCCCATTGCCACTTTAACTTGCAAATTTTAACAGCTATGTCAGTGACGCTGGTTCTTTGGTGAATATCCACGTTTCGGATTTTATCGCGCAAAGAAACTCCGAGCATAGCTCTCTCCATTGCCCGCTGTGTGACTCTGAGTTTTTCCAAAACGCCAACAGTTAAGGACCACGTCTCAGTGCCGTAATATCATCACTGGCAACACACACTGGTCAAAGATCCTTGTCTTTAGGCACTGTACATATACCTAAGAGAGATAAATAGTATGGCGTGGACCACCTTATCGCCGAAGTCGCGACGTTACTAAAAGTGCCAAGTATGGGAAAGCCATAAGTTCTTAGGAATCGAGTTTTTAATGCCAATACCATCACAAATGTGATTTATTGACATCATCAAAGTGAAGTCATGTTCTGAGTAGTTTTATACCCTATCATTATTGATTTATGACTTGTGTTTGAAAGATACTATTCTTAGATGAGAAAAGTTGAGAATCTATCGTTTTTAATGGCTTTTAATCCGAATGTTTATGATTTTCTATCAAGTGAATTTTATGCATTACCTTTTCTAGGAAGTTTTAGACCTAATGAAATTATGCGTAGGAAAGAAATTCATAAAAAATAATTTTAGATCTTTGAGAAATAATAGTTTAATTTGGAAATTGGCGTATTAGAATATGCTACAGGTTTGATAATTTTTATTGTCTTTTATAATAGTTAAAAAAAAAAAATACAATATGTTAAAAAACAATTAAGTAAGTCATGACTGTTATATGAACGTTTTAATTTCATGCTAGAGAGAGAGAGAGAGAGTGCGCACTATTAATAGCAAGTTATGACGTTTAGCGCGCCTTATAAATGTTAAACTAACACACGCTCTGCGGGAAAGGGACAGAGCATCCTCTCTCGATCCCCAACAAAAACTTTAAAAGCTTATGTATCAGACATATATCAGCCAATTTAATTATTTTTTTCAGTATGTGTTATGTATTTAATTATATACTTCGTTAAGAGCCTCTTACACCAAATTTGACGGTTTTACATCAATTTTATTCAGTTGAATTACAATATTTCAGTTGGAAAAAAATACATGTCACAGATACACCTATGTTAGAGTTTATGATTTGGTTCAAAACACGATAGAATAAACTTGCCTCGATCAAAAAAAAAAAAATGAAACAAAGTCAACTTAGTTTTTTTTTTTTCATTTTATGCTCTAATGAAAGCTCGAATCAACCTGGAAATTGCATGTACTGAAAGGCAATTTTATTCAACATTCTTTTATTTGAATAGATTTTTGATAGTGCTAAGTGCTTAGTGTTTTTTTTGTTTTTGGTAGTTTTTTTTTTTTTTTTGGTAGTGTCGTTTTTTATTGAAATTAAAAGCGTAAAAAGGAAGCGAGAATTTTGGCGCGCCGCGTTCTTTGCCGCGCCAGGCGTCATCGAGGTCGGACCTATGCTCGTTTTTGTCGTTGAACTCCCCCCGCGTGCGTCCTGACTCTAGCATGGCAATATACATCGTCGCTATAACTTGGCGGGGGCTGAGGGAGCGTTTTGTTGCCTACGCGACTCGGATAACAGGCCGTTAAGACTGTTATTTGTAATGAAACATTTGGACACATCCCTATATGAGTTTTTTTTTTACATACACTTTTAGTTCTGATGACCATTAATACAATAATAATATGCAACATCCGATACTGTAATACATATTTCCAAAATTGCCGCCGCCACAAGATGGCGGATGGCGTATATTTTTTGTCAAGCCTGCTAATATGCGTAAGTATTAAATGAAAGGGCTTGAAGAGTAACGATAAAGTTACATCGCACTAAATTCAATATAGCTCCCGCTCCAAGATGGCGGATAAAGTTTTTTTTGTAAAGCTAAAAGTTTCTTAAAAAAAGAAAAAAATTGTGCGTGGAGTCCCTCCGCGCGGAAGAAGTTAAACATCAAGCTGCAGGCTCGTTGTGTAATTCGGAACATACTGTCTGTGGAGAAAATCAATGCAGCTGTCATTGTCAAAGTGACATATTTCTTAAATAATCAGTTTCTAATTTCAATTCATTTCATTCGTGCTTCGAGTCGAGTGACAGTCCCTCCGCGCGGAAGAAGTGAAACTCCCGCTCTGTCTCTTTCTATTCCTCCTCCATGGTAGCGTTAAACGTTTAACACAACCTTGTTGGAGTCGCATAAGAAATATAACTTCAAAAAATTATTCACCGTGTCGATCGCAAAACGAGAATACTGTTAAGGCGCGGTCTGATCACGATTTCAATTTCGTTTTTCACCCGCTTACGCCATGATCTATTTGCTATCTAAAACGGCTTTGTTTAAAGTCGAAAATCGTATATCATCGTATTTGATGATTATGATGACTTTGTGCTTGTGTTTATATTATTTTGAGGGTTTTTATTTAATTTATCAAAATATATAAATGAATTTCAACAATTAACGGGTTAAAGTTTTAAAAGACTAGTCTGGCTATATAATTCGTACAAAAAAATATGTTGTTGTCGCTGAAAATTCAGAGTTCTTCAATTCAGAAGCTATTTTTATCGCGCAATTTGTAATATGTTTTTTTAAGAGTCTAGACAATTTTTAAAAATTTTATTCGGTTAAGATTATTACCAAGGGGTTTTTTCTACTTGTAGTATTTTTTTTATCTGATCAGCTAATTTTGTCACGTCACACAAAGCGTTTAAAAACACTTCTTTTGGTTAATTTTGCGATTGTACCGCGTCTTAAGGCTTGCCGCATATTCTGGAATCCTTCGCTTCGCCCGGTCAGCTATTAAACTTATTATTAGTGTGCATTACTTTCACATGTCAAATGAGGTGGTATTATCACGGAGGAGTGGTTACATAGGTATAATACTCTTTTCATCGTTCACTCCTTTCTCTACGAGTTCAGTTGAGTATGGCAACTTTCTAGTGTTGTTGCTTTTTCTTACTTTATTATGTTTCGACATACGTACTTAATGGTGGGTACAATATAGGTATTTTGTCCTATAGCTAGGATTTTGATTGTTTCTTCTCTTTTATGAAGTAAGTTAAAAGTACATTCTCACTAACACAAAATTTTATAATTATGTTTTATATTTGAAATCGTAAAGACCGAAACACGATAAAGGACATTTCGCTCGATAGAAGAGTTTTTTTGTAGTAACACAGATTTGAGCTTTTCTCCCTGTTTTTTTTTTGGAATCATTCAAAATGCCTATTTACTAAATGTCTACGATATGATAACTAAATATACATATTTCATAATTATGGAAGGAACCGTAAAAGTACATTTTACATTTCAGCCATCGATCTATATGTACTAGAACTTCATTGATAACAGGTAGGTACTTTTGAAAAAATATAAGAAAAACCTCAAAAATAGAAGTAGCGAAACGCACGACTGTGTGTAAGCGCCATGGTTTTGCTCCGCAACTTAAATACAAATGTTGCTTAAAAGTAGGAAAACCTCGCCTTAAGGGTCTAAAGACAATCCAAAAGCTCACGCCCACTACCAGCTAACAGCGTACCCAGCTAACAATAATCATTAGGGTGGTAGATATTTTCTTATGAGGCATAGAATTCTGTTAAGAAAGGATTTTGCGATAGGGCCAAATTAAAGGAGCCAAAAGGGAATTGAAAGTGTAAAGATAAAGATAACTTATTTGCACAAAACACGAGTAAATCGTATACACACTTAAAAACGCATGCACAATAGGTGGGTTAAAGTATTAGTTTTTCCTGGGCAAGCGCCTTTATTAACTAAACAAAATACAAGCTAAAACTAAAACTACAAATACAGTTAGACTGCCCATAGACCGTTGAAGGTCTAAAGACAATCCAAATGCTCAAGCCCACTACCAGTTGGCAGCGTACCCAGCATGCTGGCGGCATTACCACGTTGAATGGCAATGCTTATGCGTTGAATATTAGTCACTTTGTGTGTATGAAAGTTTCCACATACGAAGTCGCGGGCAACAGTTAGTCCCTACATAAATAGTATAAATACCTAAGTACAAAAACCCTTTTTCGTTGTTTGCACTTAACGGTTGAAAACAAATAAATAAAATCGGACGGGGGTAGACTATCTCAGATTTATTGAAGGAAAACATCGTTATGTCTGTCTCAGAAGTTTCACCACTTTATGAAGGCGTACTATGCAAAAATACTGGTATTTTCAACAGTTAAATAAAATTTTGCAAACCCGTTTGGCCACTGTAGTAGTAAAAATACCCAAGAGCATACTTTTATGACTCTATAAAACAAGCAAAACAATAAAGTTTTATTTAGATAATTAACTATAAAAAAATTTGGTTTATGATACAACTAGTATATATAGTTAATAAAAGATAACAATACAATTATCAATTTAAACAACCGACTTTAATGTTAAATACGCAATTTCGCTCACTTGGATAACATATTTTGCTTTGAATTGACTCGAGCTAAATTACATAATTACATATTGTTTGAGCTGGATTAAAAACTACTGAGCAAAAATTAATAAGAAAATTGTGACCATATCCAGACTTGCGTCTCATCATCGTCATCATCATTTCAGTCGTAGGATACTGCTGGACATAGGCCTCCCGCATCGATCTCCAATAGGGCCGGTTGGAAGCGGCCTGCATCCAGCGTTTCCTTGCGATCTCTTTGAGGTCGTCTGTCCATCTTGTGGGTGGACATCATACGCTGCGATTACCGGTCCGTGGTCTCCATTGGATAATCTCTCGGCGCCATCGGCCATCTGTTCTGCGTGCTATGTGCCCTGCCCACTGCCACATTAACTTGCTAATCCGGTGGACTACGACGGTACCTTTCGTTCTTCTATGGATCTCCGTATTTCTGATTCGATCTCGTAGAGAAACCCCGAGCATGGCCTTCTTTTCTCTACATGATAAAAAAGAAATAGGTACGTAAGTAAGTTTACGTAATCAACGTACATACATAAAAAGTACATTAAAAATGCTCCTTTTTCGTAGTCGGCAAAAAAGACGCACGTTGGATAGATGGATAGGCCCTTAAAAACCTGGACATGCTCAAAAATCGCAGTGTTTCCCGTTTATGAAATAACAATGTTCGATGTGTGTTAATATACCAACGAATCTTTTTTTAAATGTATTTTTCTTCTTTGGTTTTTGATTGGGTATAGATTGCGTTAGTCATCGTTTTATCCACAGATAATCAGGAAACATCTAGACGCTGCCATCTCACGGCAGGCTGGGGTTATTGGACCGGCAAGGTCAACTGCAAACACTTGGAATGAATGATTGAGAATCGACGTGAAAACTGACGTTTTATTTAGAATTTGTGTATAAAAGTCAATAAACTATCATCATCAGCCATAGGACGTCCACTGCTGGACATAGGCCTCCCCCATCGATCTCCAAAAGTGCGGGAAGCGGCCTACATCCAGCGTTTCCCTGCGGTCTCTTTTAGATCGTCCGTCCATCTTGTGGGTGGTCGTCCTACGCTGCGCTTACCGGTCCGTGGTCTCCATTCCCGAATCTTTCGGCCCCATCGGCCTTCTGTTCTACGTGATATGTGCCCTGCCCACTGCCACTTCAACTTGCTAATCGGGACAATACAATAGAATTAAATAAAGCATTAATTTGCCCTTTGAAAATGCTTTAACCGTCTTTAACTATGCACACTATTTAGAATTAAAGCAAACTGAGTCATGAAATATAATCTGTGCAGTTTGCTCTGATATCAACATGTCAGTTAGTTTATAATTAGGTGCAACAAGCTTTATGAGTCAGTGGTATTTCAGTTCTCGAGTTGGTTCCACATCTGGTCTGGTGGAAAACAGATTTTTTTACTGGGAGGCTCAGAGCAAATAAAAATACAGAGGCACTACGGCGCACTCCCAAAGTGATGCCGAAATCACACTACGTAAATTCCCAATAAATACACGACTCACGCACACATACGCATTCAACACTACGTGAATTTCTCGTCAGAAAATTGCACTGGCAACACTTCGACTACACATGTTTCCAAAAGTAGCTTCACTCTTCGTGTTCGCCGTAGTGACTCTATATTTTTATTTGCTCTGAGACTGGGAGGTTACATAGAAACATATAATTATGTTTGCTTTATGATTGATATTCCGAAAACCCATAAGAAGCGCTTTTATCCCACATTTATTATGCGAACTGCCAGTCTGTGGAATGCGCTGCCTGAATGGGTGTTCCCCGATGGTAACAATCTGGGTGTCTTCAAATCACGAGTGAATCTGTTTCTTCTAGGCAATCGTGCTCCAACGTAGACCGCATCATCGCTTAACATCAGGCGTGATGGTGGTCAAACGCAAAAAAAAACGTGTTTTTTCGCCCCCTTCAGTTTTTGGCAGACTTTTTTCGGTACTAGCTCGTGTTTAAGGCACATCCAAACTATATACTTAATTATCAAAGAATCTGAGGAAATATTCCTTCCAGATGAAGTCAGTTAAGGCCCCCTTTTCCGACTTGTAGCAATTTTGGTCACTCTAGTTTAAGTGTGTCTACTTCCATGGATAGCTTAAAATTATAATAATGGTGTCATATCAAAATTTAATGTTTTATTTAGGAACCCCCAAAGACCGAAACACGATTAAGGACATTTCGTACGATAGAAAAAAATATTAAAGAAACACTGATATGCGCTTTTCTCTATGTTTTCTTTTTGTGTTCATTAAAATACCTATTTATTAAATTATGTCTGTGATATCTTGATTTATAGATTTCATAATTATGAAGGAAACCGCAAAGTTACATTTTACATTACAGCTATACTTTTCAAAAAATATGAGATTAACCTCAAAAATAGAAGTAGCGAAACGCACGACTGTGTGTAAGCACCATGATTTTGTTTTGCTAAATGCGACTTTAATACAATAAACCAAGCCTTATGGTCGTCTGTAGTAATAAGACATGGACATAGACATAATTTATTTGTGGCAAAAAAATACAATAACACAATACACATGGAAAATAAAATAAAAAATAAAACCAAATAAGAACTTTTTTTTTTTTTTTTTTTTAACGCTGATAAGTCCGCGTTTGACCACCAACTCGCCTGTTGGTAAGCGACGATGTGGTCGAAGATGAAGCACGCAGACTTAGAAGATACCTATTCACTCTACCACACCTATTCTTCTTCTTATTATTCTCTTTTTAAGCGTTGCTTAAAAGTAGGAAAACCTCGCCTTAATTACAACAAGCAATGAGTCACTCAATAAGAAGCTAGTTTCACATCTGGAGTATATAATCACGGTAATTCTCGTATGTCCATGGTAATTAAAGATTGCGGCCTTTAGTCAGTCGGGTAGATTTCTCTTTATAACTGATTGTATGTCGTTTGTACGTTTCGCGATCTGATTTTTGGTTTTGCGATTCAACGTCATAAATGAGACGACTTATATGAAACCACAGAAATGAAATAATTTTTGTTTAAATTAGAACGGCTGTCAAGGCATTTTTGTAAGAAAGAAAAGAAAAGAAGAAAGAAAATAAATTTTATTCGACCTTTACAAAAAAAACTTATATCTAGAGGATACAATCAGACAAACACAATACAACAAGACAACAACAATAAGACATTTGTTGTAGTCAGTTGCACCCATATAAACGAAACGTCAGTCATTCGAAATCAGTTAGAAACTGTGATGGGGACAAAGAACTTTGAGACCTAACCCATAAAGTTAACAGAAATTGGGTCTTGTGTAACCCCCCAGTCCAGCGGTTCATAAGCGCAAAGTTAATAATTATATTATTTACTAGCTGACCTGACAGACGTTGTCCTGTCTTAGAACTGTCAAACACGCAAAGTTAAAATTGTAAATCTTATTTTTTTACACCCTGGGTTACATTATTGGAGTTTTAGTAAGGATCCCTATTTTTTTAATATAATATAGCCTATGGTACCCGGGGATAGTGTAGCTTCCCAACAGTGAAAGAATTTTCCAAATCGGTTTAGTAGTTTCGGAGCCTATTCAATGCAAACAAACAAACAATCAAATCTATTATCTTTATAATATTATTCAATTAAATTCATTTATTCCAATATTTATAATTTTACATTTTTTAACCTAACATTTTTAACACGTCTAAAATTAACATTTATAAATAAGTACCTCTCTGTAGGTGTCTCGTAAGCAGCTGTTCTAGGAAGACCTGTGTTACAGCTGCTTTATAATATTAGTATAGATATGTCACGGGAATTAAAATGACTAAGTAATTAATTATTAAACTAGATAATACGACAATGAGGCCTATTCTGTCATACCACTTACTAAATTAAACCAATCTGACGGGACTAAAATTATCTGCATCTCTTTTCATTTCAGTATGTCAGAAAAGGATGGCAACTATTTTAGCGCTGTCAAATTTAGTTTAGTTTAGTGTTTATAGAGCTTAGTACATCAGAATCTTCTTCTTAGTCGTTTCGCTCTTGGCAGAGCGGTCGTGGTCGTCATGAAGTAGTATTGGACGGGGCAGATAGGATGCGCTTCACGATGTCTCGTCGCCTCGTTGTCCAGGGAAAGGTGGAAGGCACTAGACCGCGCGGGAGGTCACCCATGCGATGGACCGACCAGATCAAGTCTGCAGTGGGTGGTCCCTTAAACGAGTGCAGCAGGATGACCTCCAGCAGAGAGAGATGTCGAGACATCGTGAAACGCATCCTATCTGCCCCGTCCAATACATCAGAATAGACATCATTAATTGTGTTTGCGATATTTGACATTTGACAGCGACAATCGCAAGTACCGTGTGCTAATAACTAAGAAAACATAAAATCTACCCGCCTGGTTACCGTCGACCATCGGCACTCTTTCAAGTCTAGTCTTTCTTTTGTAACTGCACTGCAGTTACCGTAATTATCCTCTCCTGCCGCGTTTACTCGTTAACTTCGCTGTGAATTCGTTAATCGTCGTTACTTTGTTGACCGGTTGCCCTTGAAAACCTTAGTTATTTTATCTGTGGTAAAAAAACCTTCATTTTAAAGTAAGAAGTTCTAACATTACTTAAGGGTCCTGTATACCCTCTGCAGCTCTCTCGCTCGCACATTTTCACATTATTGAAGATATAAAATCAATGAGTGTGAATTTCCAAAAAAGTAACAAAATCATGTCATGGTGTATATCGTAACATTACAAACAAAGAAATGTTTGTTTCGATATCATGTAATTTGACGGAATAACATGACACGAGAAATAAAAATCACTTGTTACCATTTTACTGTGTCAAATTAAAATATATCAAATTGACAATTTCTTTGTTTGTAATGTTACGATAGATACCATGACATGATTTTGTTACTTTTTGGAAATTCACACTTATTGATTTTATATCTTCAATAATGTGAAAATGTGCGAGCGAGAGAGCTGCAGAGGGTATACAGGACCCTTAATGAAAACTTTTTAGTGCTTTTATTTCGCTAACATTAGATGGCGTAGTAACTGAACTGGGGGTAAAGTCCAACAGCTAGGAGTTTCTTAGGATTTCGCCAAAATCCTCACAGAGAAAAGAATTAATAATAAACCGGCCAAGTGCAAGTCGGACTCGCCCACTGAGGGTTCCGTGCCACGACTAAATTAAAAAACGAATTTACCAGTTATAACTTGGTAATGTACAGAAACTTATCACCGACTCGCAGTTGGCCATTATTTATCGTTTGTTGTTATATTTTAGAGTATGTACGATAATCATGCCAAGTTTGACTCGTATGTGTATTTTCGTTTTTACATTATAGTTAATACAAAAAAAAAACATTTCAATTTTTTTTTTTTTTTTTACATCGTACTAAGCTAACGTTTGACCGCGATCTCGCCTGATGGAAAGCAATGATGCGGTCGAAGATGGAGCACGTTTGCCCAGTAGTAACCTATTAACCCTAGACTTGAACACTCCAAGATTGTAATGCTGCGGAAACGCAGACAGGGGCAAGGCGTTCCATTGTTTTGCTTTGTTGTTTTGTTTTGTTGTATGGGGACCCCCTTATGTTTTTTCGTTTCGAAATAGATACGTCCCATTTACAAATTTCGAACATCTCAATATTTAGTGATCCACGTAGTATTGACTCGAGATCCAGAATTAATCTCTTCTCTACATAGTATAAATTGAAGTCGCTTTCAGCGTCTGTCTGTCTGTCTGTATGTTTGTATGGCCGCTAACTCCTAAACCACGCAACGGATTTTGATGCGGTTTTCACCATCAGTTAGATACATTTTCACGGAAGGTTTATATGTATAACTAGCGACCCGCCCCGGCTACGCACGTAAATTACACCCGTGCGAAGCCGGGCGGGCGGGTCGCTAGTACTCGATAAATAACAAATGATTGAATATGACGTCATTTACCTACCATTTCAAGTGAGCAATTTCAATGGTCACTGTTGACGATCGGTGGACTGTATGGACGCTGGAATGGTAGAATGAGGAAATTGAGAAGCACAATGGTGGTAGAAAACTTGTAATAATTTAAATCATATTTACACAACGGTATCAAAAGCTACAATGAAATCAATCTGACAACAAAACGTCAATAAAAAACTTTTTTTTTTAAATTATAATTCGCCCATCGGGCACGCTAAAGCCTTTAAGGCTATACCGCCTATTCTTCTGTTTTTTATAGTCTTAATAACGTCAAACAAGTCACAGTCAGAGTCAAGCTAAGTAAGTCACGGTCAAGTCAAACTCATGCCCCTGTAAAGTGGTGGGAACTATACAAGAGGCTCCTATGGAGTTTTGGAAACAACACGAAAAGACACGTTTCACCTCGTTATATCACTTGACTTCGTTATCGTTACTCGAGCACGTTTACGAGCACTTAATGAATAATAATTCACCGTTTAGAACACATTCACATCATCAGCCAATAAATGTCCACTGATGAACAAGGCCTCCATCTTAGAGAGAGGTGTTGCCATAATCCCCACGCTTGGCAGGCGGCTTGGAGATCGCAGTACGTTCACCGTGTACTAACAGGACGCTGCTGCCCATCCTCCGGTGGTTCTGGTCGCAGTTTTAGGACATACCCGGGTCGGGTAGAACACATTAACACTCGAAAATGCACTAGTTTAGGAAAATAATCCAACGAGCTGACATGTTTTTTTGCACGTTGGCGCCAAAACTCTCCAATAAAAAACAAAATCAACATTCTTTGTATTTAAAAATAAAAAGAAAACTAGCCTATAATCGGCCAGCCGCCAACAGACACAATTTGACCTTATTTCACAAATCAGCTTGAGACTCAGTCGTGAACAGAATTTTTCTTAGTATTATCTCTCAGATTAGTTTTCATTAGTTGTGCTGTGTACTTAGTATTTTAATAATTAATTGAATCTATTAATAACGCGTTGTCCTGTGAGCGACTAACGCAGCGACGCGATGCGATAATATAAAATAGTGGCAGGTTAGTGCCCGGCAAACATCTTAAACAAGAAACGGCGTAGTGAGGGAAAATAGCCTCATATAAGTGGAGTATTTCATTATAATGTATCTGACAGTTGTTATAATATTTTTGACGTGATAACGTCTTATAAATCGATGAACTGCACGCACGAAAGATTGTCACGTTCCGCCTGAGCCGCGCGTGCAAGCGAGAGCGCGGAACAAGCGATAGAGAGGCACGATCGGCCTGAGCGTTATCACGTACAATTATCGTCCGTAAACCGACTTTACAGACGGTGTTTCCGAGAAGCTACAACATGGGGTTCTTCAAAAGGCGAGTTAATCGAGCTCTAAAGGGTCAGCAACGTATTTGTGATGCCTCCGGTGTTACAAGTATCCATAGGCGACGGTGACTGCTCACCATCTGGCAGCCCGTCTGCTTGTTTGCCACCTATGGCATTAAAAAAAACCGTTTTTTGTATCAGAATAGCCATTATTGTAACCAGTACATTATTAAGGTGTTATATTTGAGTAGTATTACAGTTTACGCATTTCGTGCAAACAATGTTTTGTTTGTTACAAATACATACAAGTTTTTTTCATTTGATATTACGTATTTGAGAAACGTTGCTACGTAAATACAAACTAAAAGAAGTAAGAAAATATTATAGCTTTTTTAACATATAAACCTAATTTTAGTGAGATGTAATTTAAATAAAAAATATGCTACTACATTTATTTAAAATGTAACTTGTATATCGTAAAAAGCTAAACGAAAACGGTGTATTCGGATCACTTTTACTAGCTTTTTGAAAGTAATATTGTAGCTAGTAGCCAATATACTACAGTAAAATATTCAAAGAAAATGTTTTCATTCGATTTTTATAAAATTATTGCTGCTGTCAGCCGTATTCTCTTAGCAGCCAGACTGTAGAACTAATCTCCCTGTCCGCTCGCCTAAGATCAACTAAAGCGTATTTATCAAAATGTTTGCCGATCCCTATACAAGTGTGTGGTCCACGTTTTCAAGCCGTGGCTAGTTGTATCGCATCGCATCGCGACTGGTCGCTTTCCGTCGCTCATCTAGGACAATGGGTAAAATTACGACCTCATTTTGAATCTCTATCAGTCCGCTAGAATAAAACAATGAAATTAATTTTATATTTATGATTGTAATTTGGGTGTTTTCTGAATATAAATTTTATATTTATAATTATATTTATTTGAGAAAGTGTACCTATTTCAATAATTACGGCCTATTAGATTTAAAAAGTTTTCAGGATAAAACAATGGATTTATCGATAAAAAATATTAAAAAAGAACATTCAAAGACAATGATGTTAATTCCGTTGAACCTTTTTCTAGACTAATCTACAGCACTGAAATTATCTGTCTCTTTTAATTCAATTTTGTGAGCAAAGAATTGCAACAATTTTATAGCTGCCAATTTAGTTTAGTTTTGAAAATGAAATACAATCCATGCTAGTGGCGTCCATTCTGTCATACAACCAATTTGACAGGACTAAAATTATCTGCCTCTCTTTTCTTATTAATATGTGAGAGAAGGATGGCAACAGAGATAGTTGACTTTGATTTTGGTATACCATTCTCTAAACTTAACTAAATGACAGTTGTAAATCAAAGTGCGTCTTTTATTTTGGTGATGCTAGTAAAAATAGATGTCAAGTCTTAGAATGTATTTCAACCGTTTTGACACCATTTGATGTAAAAATATGAAATTAAATTAATCATGCACGAAATGCAAAATCTGAAGAGATAGAAAAAAAAATGACAAACACTTTGTTTGAGGTCACCCGTCACTTTCCAGAATCACGTTGATATGCTTTCAAACAAATTCACAAAATATACTTTCTAAGAAAATAATTTCTAGATTACGAGTTTTCTGTTTATAAATCTTTTTTATTTGGAAAACACTCAAATGTAATCAATATTGTAAGCCTAAATTAAATTTGTCTGTGAAATTTATATTACGTTTTTAAAAATATACAAAGTTAGCTATTAAACTGCGAGACCGTTTTAGTAACAGAAATAAAGTGACACAATCCTATAAACGTGCCTGGTTTCGTCTAAAATTTTTCGTTAAAATTTATGAGAAAATTTTACAAAACTGAAAAATCTGCGAAAAATTTTGACGAAATTCGTTTGTTTGCTCAGTTGGAGGTTGTAAAACTAAAAATCACGCCCTTTTGTATTAAGTTGTATTTGTATTATGATTTCTAATATCAGATAAGGTAATAAATACACAATTCTTGTGACTTTCGTGAGGCACAAGAAAATTATGAATTTAACACTCAGAATAAAATGTGGAAGTTTTCATGTTACCTCGACATTAACTACAATGTTATTGTATTTATTGCCTTTTCTCATATTTTTTTTTGTATTTTCCTAACACATTGGTGCTATTAGCATTTTGCTAAAATGTTTTATTGTACTTATTTTTTACAGGTCAAAAATTATTACAGAAAATATAAAAATAATTTATTTGAATTTGTAACTTTAAATTCGAATAATCAACGGTGTTAATTTTTATGACTCATAATAATTATGTGTAATCCATCGCGATCTATAGACTTAAATCAATTTGACAGCGATTTGTCTTTTTGATTAAGTATATATTAGAAAAGGACAATACTACGTACTGCCAAATTTTGTAGAAATAATCCTACATAAAAATGACGCCGTCATATTTTTGGTAATACATTTTGACCATCACAGAGTCAAGTCTTTATGTAAGATGTATTCGTTATTCGGTATTAAATATTGTTAACAATATAAACTAATTACTTATGTACTTCCTAAACTACGTAATGCAATTAGTTATCAAAATATATGCAATACTAAATTCTGTATATAAAATCATTTTTTACGTAAATTCTGCCGTTCTTAGCTAACAAGGAGTGTTTAACAATTTGGATAGTCAAGATTTAAATATAGCGCAATAAATCAAAGTTATACATGATTATAAAATGAATACATCTTATATCACAGACTGGTTTTTATATTATTTTTCCATTAATTTATGTACTTACCTAATTTTTAGTGAAACTTATTAGTAATAAATAAAATTATAGCTTGAGCTACCTCTTTACAAAACTTCTAAAACTATTTTTATAATATACTAATGTTAGTATTATTGAAAATAAAATCTGTTACTTATAACAATGTTTTGTAATGTGTCACTTTGTGTTGTCAAATTTCTCCTGGCAACACTTCAGAGGAGATCTTACCGATGATTACTGTTGACTCATTATAAAAATTGTTATATCTGTCACTAAAACGGTCACGACGAATTCCTAAAAATTCTGAATCCTGGTAATGTTCGGTTTTGGAATAATTATTGATAGGTGGTAGGAAATGATCGTTTGCATAATAGTTGATTTTTCTAGAAGTATTTTGGTGATACGCTCTTATGTTTTCTCATAATTGAGTATTAATCTAATCTTTTAGTCTGCATTGCAATATTTAAAAAATAAAAATCTGGATTTCTATTGGAATAATGATCTCAATTTGGATTTCCCATTGTCCAAATTTAACTAAATTAGACAATTTAAATAATTTTATAAGGAGATAATTTATTAATTTTAATCAAAAGTCTAGGTGTAAAACGACGCTTGGACATTTTTAGAGATAATTTATTAATTTTAATAAATTATCTCCTTTTTAGTTTGTTTCAATTTAAATAACAAAAAATTATTATGTGAAAAGAAAATGACCTCAATGATTTTCTTAACATGTATTTTCAAAAATTATCACACCTTTTAATTTCTATTGGACTTGATCAAAATGTTTAGTGTCTTGTCTAATTTAGTCTAAGTAAAACATGATAGGTAATCTTCGTTTGAAATCTATGTTTAGTTCATGTTGACTAAAAATTAGGGCCTATGTCCAAAATATTTCTAGAAACTATGTATATTTTTTGCAATGTATCGTTAAATATTTGCTGTAAAAATATTAAACGCGGCCATATTTTAAGTCTGGATTGAGTTTGGATTATGTAACATAAGTAGGTGGAGGCAGAGGTACTCATTATAACTAAATTTATTCATACTTTTTAATATTTATTATATTTATGTTTAAATTCCTATCCAGTCATATAGAGTCATAAACGTACCAAAAAAATTACCTAACCAAAAAGTTGGCGCACGCTACGCATTGCGCAGACTTTTTGGTTAGTTGTAAGGCAACCGCAGTCCGACTACTACGCCTTCCAATGCCAGTGCTACGATGACATAGCGGACAAGCGACATTGAACATTATGCAAGCGAGATAACGTCTAAATTGTAGTACATGTGGCATTGTGAATTATAATTTATGTCTAGGTGTAAAACGACGCTTGGACATTTATAGAGATTGTGACTATCATAAGCAAAATTTTGCACTGAATCTTGCAGTGTAAGATTAATATCAATTCTACTGTCTCTCAGCTAAAATTATCTGACAATTTTAAAATTACCCGCGTTTATTTTTACATTAAAATGCTGATCAAAGTTTCGTGTGTTGATATAAATTTACAATAAAAATGTGTCAATTATGTAATAATTACCTGTTTGACATCTTTTTATCGCAAATAGTTTATAGTTTAGCAATAGTTTATATATAGTAAAAGAAAAATATTTTTCTTGTGCTTTAAAATTAAATAACTTTTGTAAAGTGAATTATAAAACAAAATCAATGTTTTTTTTCCACCACCAATCCGCACTGGGCCAGCGTGGTGGATATGGCCCAATCACCCTTTCGGGGGTAGGCTAAAAGTCCAGCAGTGGGCTGTTAAAAGGCTGATTATGATGATGATGAATAACATCATGACTGTGTTCATAAATAGTTGCAATAAAAATATAACACTGGATACATTACACATTTTTATTGTAAATTTATATCAACACACGAAATTTTGATTAGCACTTTAATATAAAATAAACGCAGGTAATTTTACAGATGTCAGATAATTTTAGATGAGAGAACACAGCAGAATTGACATCAATTTACCCTAGAAGATCTAGAAAATTTTGCTTCGATAACAGAACAAGATAGATTTTCTTTTAAGCCATAAAAGGTGAAATATGACTAAACCTAGCAATTTAAAAGAAATATTCCCGTTTTCAAGCGATTTACAACTGAAATTTCTCCACAGTGGGTCACACTAAATTGATTTTGGCAACCGCTGCAGACATTTACATGGTATTTTTGGCATAGTATCGAAATGATTCGGCTTTTCACTTGAATGTACATGTTCAAACTACATCTATAAATAGTGCATTACTTCAGCGGCCGGCAAGAGAGGCTTTGATGGACGATCGTGATTTGATCTTTTTAATCGACAAATTTGACAGTTGAAATCGAAAAATTCAATAATATGACAGAATCGATCATAGCGAGTACGAATCACATTTTATCGAATTTGTCGATTCCAACTGTCAAATTTGTCTACAAAAAAAATGGTACTTGCACTGAAGTTTCAATTTTACATTTTTTTTTCTTAAAATTTCCTTTTTTGTCTTTGGTTAATGTTATACAAACGGTGTCAAAATTGTATGACTTCACATTCAGTTTTAATGTTTTTTTTATGATTAATCAAACTTTCCATAGATTTTTTGTGACAAATTACTTATTGATCAAACTTTCCATAGTTTTTTTTGTGACAAATTAATGATTGATAAACTTCCATAGATTTTTGTGTTAAATTACTGATAATAAACTTTCCATAGATTTTTGTGTTAAATTACTGATTAATAAACTTTCCATAGATTTTTGTGTTAAATTACTGATTAATAAACTTTCCATAGATTTTTGTGACATATTAATGATTGATAAACTTCCATAGATTTTTTGTGACAAATTACTGATTGATAAAACTTTCCATAGATTTTTTGTGACAAATTACTGATTAATAAACTTTCCATAGATTTTTGTGTTAAATTACTGATTAATAAACTTTCCATAGATTTTTGTGACATATTAATGATTGATAAACTTCCATAGATTTTTTGTGACAAATTACTGATTGATAAAACTTTCCATAGATTTTTTCTGACAAATTACTGATTAATAAACTTTCCATAGATTTTTGTGACATATTAATGATTGATTAAACTTTCCATGGATTTTTTTGTGACAAATTAAGTTGGTTTGACTGATTAATATTTATCTATACTAATATTATAAAGAGGAAAGATTTGATTGTTTGTTTGTTTGTTTGTTTGCATTGAATAGGCTCCGAAACTACTGAACCGATTTGAAAAATTCTTTCACTGTTGGGAAGCTACACTATCCCCGGGTGACATAGGCTATAATCCATACCTGTGCGGAGCTGGGGCGGAACGCTAGTATTTAATACTTCCTATTTGAATAGGAAGTATTAAATATAAATATTAATCAATATTAATTATGTTTTATTAAGTACCTCTGCCTCATATCCTGTTTGAAGGGACGTATAGATAAAAAATGTTAACAATTGAATAAGAATGATCTGTAAAAATAGAAGGAGGTTTAATTACCTGCATTAAAGGTAAGAAAATGTAAATAAAGTTGTTATGTTAAGCGTAGACCCTTTAGGTATTTATTTATACGATTTCAGGCCTTTGTTGATATCCAAAGTTTTTAATTTATTTTTCGACCAATAAATGTTGGAGAGAACTAAATTACTTTTGTTTTATTCTTCGTCATCATCATCTTCCTTATACTAAATATTAAAATAAAAATATTTCGGGACATATTTGCACACACAGTCATCTGACCCCAAACTAAGCAAAGCTTGTAATGGCTGCCAGAGACTGATATATATACATATATAGTTTTAAATACATACTTAAATATATAATTAACAACCAGATATAGAACAAACACAAATGTTCATCACATAAATGTTTATCCTAGGTGGGAATCGAACCCACGCCCCCAAGCTCAGAAGGTAGGTTCACTACCAACTGGACCAACGGGCTATCAATATACTGGGTATAGTCCCGTTTTTACCCTTTGGGTACGGAACCCTAAAAAGTAATAAACATATACACACAAACAAAATGTATCTCTTATAAGTAATATTAATGTGATTTCTAATTGTTTAATTTATAAACTTGAATCAATAATAAAATAATAAAACAGTAAATATACATTAAATCTAAATAAAACAAAACCTATTAAATAATATACCTACAGTCTAAAATCATTAAAATATACGAAGCGCAGATTTTAATGATTCATGAGCCTGATAAGAATAAAAAATCGACAAGCGCGTGGCGACAAAGTGTAGGGTTCTGTAGACATATTCGTAAATGCTGGAAAAGGTCATAGGACTTTGCTGACTGCCCTCTACAGAACAGGCCTAGCGAAGGGACGCATACAAGCAAGGGCGGATTCAGCTTTGATGCGGGGCTTTGTCACATAGACGAGGTCAAGTTACAAGATTATAATTAAATTTTTATATTAATTAGTAGCTATAACCGATGGGGAAGAAAGGTTCTGGAGTGGAGACCACGAACCGGAAGACGCAGCGTAGGTAGGCCTCCCACTAGATGGACCGACGACATAGTGAGAGTCGCTGGCATCCAGTGGATGCAAAAAGCAGGCTGTCGTTCAGTGTGGAGGTTAAAGGGGGAGGCCTATGTTCAGAAGTGGACGTCTTCTGGCTGATGATGATGATGATTAATAGTGGCCCACCTAGGTCCTTGACCCAGCCAGTCTTGGGGTCATGACCCCATGACCCCTCCTGGATCCGCCCTTGCATACGGGAGAACGTAACTTATAGTATTTCTATTATGTTAATCGCTTTTTGACATCTCATACAAAGATACAGAAGAAAATTTAATATTGCTTTCGAGTTGACGTAACCTTGTAAAGAGGTAATCTTAGATAAATGTATTTATTTATATGGGATATAATTTGCTAGACACTTTACAAAGTTATGTCGTCAACTTTGTATGAGCTGCCAATAAGAGATTAACATAAAGAAAATGAGAAGGAAAATCTGTCGCCAGGCTTTATGACAGAAACTTGATTGAACATTTTTATTTATGTCAACGCGTCGAAGTACGCATCCAAAGAACTTGGACCTTACCTTTTTGGGTTAGATCTCAAAGTTCTTTGTACGCATCACGGTTGCTAACTGATTTCGAATGACTGACGTTTCGTTTATATGAGTGCAACTGACTACAAAAAAATTCTTACAAAAATTACTTTACAGCCGTTCTAGTTTAAAAAAAAAAAAAAAAAAAAACTGTTTTTTTGTGCCATAGTTAGCAATCAAACTGACGGGCCACCTGATGGTAAGCACTTAAGCAGTCACCGTCGCCTATGGATACCTGTAACACCAGAAGCATCACAGATACGTTGCACCCTTAAAGACACTAAAAATCGTCATCTGTTTGTGGAAAATCGGATTAAAATGACGAAGGTTAACGATTCACTGCGTGTATCTCAAAAATAAAAGTTTAACGGAACCCTAAAAAGAGGTAAATTCCTTAAGCGCCATATCCTTATGGAAATTAGCTTGGCGTATGTGAAACTAGTTAGCAATTCTAATTTTTAAGTTTATGTTGGCAATATAATTAATTTGGGGACGAAATACGGTGGTAGATCGGATTTTGTAGTTACGCGATTTATCATAAAAAAAAGTAAAATACACGCGATAAAATCGATTAATTTACGTTAAAAAAAAGTTTAAGTGACTTCCCACAGCTTTGAATATCCAATAAAAAAAAATAAAAAATAATAATAACTGTTGTATAGAAAACGGTCATCGGCACTCGACAAAATGTATGGAACAGCTGTATTTTTTTTTGCGACTTCAGGGTTGGTAGTTTAGTAAAAAAAAAACATAATGATGAGTACACAGTGACTTCATTCGGAGCATTGTATTTTTTTTTAAATTATAAATAGGCTTGCGCTTGGCCGCCAACTCGCCTGATGTTAAGCGACATGCGTAACCCTGTATACCTAGACCAGTGTGTGTTGCCAGTGATGACATACGGCAGTGAAACGTAGTCTCTCACTATGGACCTCATAAGCAAGCTCAAGACTGCACAACGAGCTATGGAGAGGGCTATGCACGGGGTTTGTCCACGAGATCGAATCAGAAATGAGGAGATCCGTAAACGAACGAAGGTTACCAACATAGCCCACCGGAATAGCAAGTTAAAGTGGCAGTGGGCAGGGCACATAGCACGCAGATGGCTGATGGGCCGAAAGGTTCTCGAATGGAGACCACGGACCGGTAAGCGCAGCGTAGGATATCCAGCCACAAGATGGACAGTCGACCTAAAAGAGACCGCAGGGAAACGATGGATGCAGGCCGCTTCCAATTGGCCCTTTTGGAGATTGAATGGGGAGGCCTATGTCCAGTATTGTCCACTATGTGGGGATGGTATTTATGTGTTCTCCGACTTGTCCTGTTGTAGGAAGGAGAAGCAGGGATTAGAGTTTGACTTTGACTCTTATCCCGGAAGAAAATACTATTCTTGGAGGAATGTCCAAGTCAAATTCAAATGTTAAAATTCGAAATCAAATTCAAATTTCTTTCTCTGATTTTTTCATTTCACAAGTGTTTGGCCTCTCCTGGTAAGTTCCATGTAGGGTAAACCGCAGGCGCAGCTTGTATATGAATTATATTTCCCGTTCAGATGGTAAGCGCAAGTGCATTCAAACGTCCATAACTTCTACCCTACAGGAAAATCAAACAAATCGATCTTCAACTTCGCAGACTGCTTCAAAGTTAATGCAATCGCTTTACCCGATAAACAACCTTCGTTTTACATAGCGAGGGACGGCCCGGTCTCAATAGATCGATGCAGTTAAAGCCACGCTCAAACACACAGCTATCTCAATCGCACATTCTCCACTTTTTTGAAGATAAAATTATTATAATAATAAAATAAAAATAATAAATATTCGGGACATTTTTGCACACACGGTCATCTGACCCCAAACTAAGCAAAGCTTGTGATATGGCTGCCAGAGACTGATATACATACATATATAGTTTTAAATACATACTTAAATAGATATTAACACCCAGATATAGAACAAACACAAATGTTCACAAATTGAGTGAAAGAGGTTAAAAAAACAATATTTTTCAAGTTTTAATGTATTATAAATCATGTTAATGGTCTAATTATCAGATAGATATTTCTATAATTGCTAATGAACTAAAATGTATCATTTATAAAGTCACTAACTTTGTAATTTTTTTTTTTTTTACTTAACGGCCTCTTATCCATGTCGCAACAAAACGCTCCCTCAGCCCCTGCCAAGTTATAGGGACGATGTATTTTGCCACGCAAGAGTCAGGAGCCCCGCGGGAGGAGTGCAACGACCTCGATGACGCCTGGCGCGGTACTGAGCGCGGCGCGCGCAAATTCTCGCGAAACTCTTCACTAAAAAACTAAACTAAGTATTCACTATCAAAATTCTTTCTGCGTCTGTCTGTCTGTATGTCTGTATGGCCTCTAACTTCTCCTAAACCACGCAATGGATTTTGATGCGGTTTTCACCATCAGTTAGATACATTTTCAAGGAAGGTTTATATTATATAACTAGCAACCCACCCCGGCTTCGCACGTAAATTACACCCGTGCGAAGCCGGGCGGGCGGGTCGCTAGTCTATACTAATATTATAAAGAGGAAAGATTTGATTGTTTGTTTGTTTGCATTGAATAGGCTCCGAAACCATTGAACCGATTTGAAAAATTCTTTCACTGACGGAAAGCTACACTATCCCCGGGTGACATAGGCTATAATCTATACCCGTGCGAAGCCGGGCGGGCGAGTTGCTAGTTTTTTTTTTTTTTATGTCATAGGTGGCAAACAAGCAGACGGGCTGCCTGATGGAAAGCAGTCACCGTCGCCTATGGATACTTGTAACACCCGAGGCATCACAAATACGTTGCCGACCCTTTAGAACTCCATTAACTCGCTTTTTGAAGAACCCCATGTTGTAGCTTCTCGGAAACACCGTAGAATATAAATTAACCCTAATCTGGCCAAACTAGTCCAATAATGTAACAATAAGTCGAACGGTGACAGTTCAAGTACTTCAAGTCATGCGACAAGGTTACACAATACTGGTGCTCTACAATGCTCTACGTTCACTTTCTAAATATTCGAGCAATGGTGTTATAAAACGTTGGTTAGCATGTTGACAAGTTGGAATAAAGCATTAATAATAATAATAATGACTCGACGATCATTGTCCCGATAGTCGTATCGGTGAACGGTCTTATAGCGAAGAGCCTCGACCAACACCTTAAGAGGCTCTCGCTAGATGGTTGGGTCAAGGGTCAGATGCAGAAGGCGGTAATCCTGGACACGGCACGTATTGTCAGGAGGTTCCTCACTCTGCAGCCCTAACCACCGGTAGCTTGGGCCCTGCCCCGCTGCCGGCGGCACTCTAGGTTTAGTTTTTTTTTATAATATTTTGTTTTTGTATATATATTGTAAAAAAAACTTAAATTTAAGAAAGAAAATAAATGTATGAGATAATAAATAATAAATATCTGGGACATTTTTGCACACACGGTCATCTGACCCCAAACTAAGCAAAGCTTGTAATATGGCTGCCAGAAACTGATATACGTACATATTATATATTTTTAAATACATACTTAAATAGATATTAACACCCAGACATAGAACAAACACAAATGTTTGTCCTAGATGGGAATCGAACCCACGCCCCCAAGCACGGAAGATAGGTTCACTACCAACTGAGCCACCGGGGCAGTCAAAAGTCAACAATCTTGTTGATAAGATTATCGATAAGTAAACTATTCTAGGTAAACATCATCATCATTTCAGCCGCAGGACGTCCACTGCTGGACAATTGGACATGCTACCGGCTCGAACGGGCTGGTTTGCCTTCACCTTCTTAATGTGAACCGCTAGGGACTGGAATGCTTTGCCACCGTCCTTCATCATCATCATCATCATCATCAGCCAGAAGACGTCCACTGCTGAACATAGGCCTCCCCCTTTAACCTCCACACTGAACGACAGCCTGCCTTTTGCATCCACTGGATGCCCGCGACTCTCACAATGTCGTCGGTCCATCTAGTGGGAGGCCTCCCTACGCTGCGTCTTCCGGTTCGTGGTCTCCACTCCAGAACCTTTCTTCCCCATCGGTTATCGGTTCTTCGAGCGATGTGGCCTGCCCATTGCCACTTCAACTTGCAAATTTTAACAGCTATGTCGGTGACTCTGGTTCTTTGGCGAATATCCACGTTTCGGATTTTATCGCGCAAAGAAACTCCGAGCATAGCTCTCTCCATTGCCCGCTGTGTGACTCTGAGTTTTTCCAAAAGGCCAACAGTTAAGGACCACGTCTCAGTACCATATGTCATCACTGGCAACACACACTGGTCAAAGACCTTCGTCTTGAGGCACTGTGGTATCTTGGACGATAAGATGTCACGCAATTTCCCGAACGATGCCACCGTCCTTGTTTCCTGAAAACTATAACATGGGTGTCTTCAAAGCCATCGTGAATAAGTACCTTCTAGGGCTACGTACTCCACCCAGACGCAATGTGGCTTACCATCAGGTGAGTTGGTGCCCAAACGTAAAACTTTTCTATACAGGATGTAAGGGGAACACTCTCGAAGCCAAAAGAAGGTTAATGTACTCATCATTATGAACAACTTTTACTATGGGACCAACCCTGAAATCGCGAAAAATAATCAGCTGTTCCATACATTTTGTCGAGTGTCAATGACCGTTTTCTATGGAACAGCTGATATTTTTTTCGCGATTTCAGGGCTGATCCCATAGTAAAAGTTGTTCATAATGACGAGTACAATTACCTTCTTTTGGCTTCGAGAGTGTTCCCCTTAAACCCCGTATAAAAAAAAATTAAACATGCAAATTTTTCCCATCTAGCTCCGGCAGTCCGATAGCAAAATGTGCAGGAGGGAATTAGATCATGCAGATCCGTTGCACAATCCGAAATGTATGCGATAAAAACTGATCACTAAGCAAGTTTGCGCCGATGATGGTCAAGTCTAGGAACTAAATAAAATAAAAGCTAATACTAACACTACAAAAACAGTTAGAACCACAAGTTTTGTAAAGACATTTCGACCAGATTGGTTCTCGCCTCGGGGGATCCCAGAGCTGGAGCATATTTCGCACAAAAATTAAGCCTCGCAATCCAGCGGGGCAATGCTGCCAGCATTCTGGGAACCCTGCTGCATGGTGGCGATTTGTTCGCCTAGGATTTTATTTATATTTTTTGTATATATTATATTTTTAGTCGTACATAGTAGTTTTATCGATAAGTTGTATAAATAGATTATCTTTAGGCGTCTGCTAATATATTGATACTAATATTATAGAAAATAAACTAGTGTCGGTCTTCCGTTAGAACCATAGACCGTTGAAGGTCTAAAGTCAATCATCACCATCAGCCAGAAGACGTCCACTGCTAAACATAGGCCTCCCCCTTTAACCTCCACACTGAACGACTTTGCATTTGCATCCACTGGATGCCCGTGACTTTCACAATGTCGTCGGTCCATCTAGTCTAACCTCCCTACGCTGCGTCTTCCGGCTAGTGGTCTCCACTAAAGAACCATTCTTCCCCATCGGTTATCGGTTCTTCGAGCAATGTGACCTGCCCATTGCCACTTCAACTTGCAAATTAGTCCTCGAATTTCTATACTCGGGTGAATCCGTGGGGCGTAGCTTGTTTCACATAAAGATAATCACAATGCGTTTCAACCACCCACTAAGACAAATGAATGCTAAGTCAGAGAAAAGTATTGCTTCATTGTGTTTACCAGTACGATTGCACAATTTGTAATTCTTTGTCTTAACGGTTGATACTTTTTTTAATGCCTTAGGTGGCAAATAAGCAGACGGACCGCCTGATGGTAAGCAGTCACCGTCGCCTATGGATACTAGTAACACCAGAGGCGTCACAAATACGTTGCCGACCCTTTAGAACTCTATTATCCACTTGCATTTGCGGCCCCTCACGGCGCTCTGACACCGGAGCAGTCGGAGCGCGCTCTGTCACTTTAGTACGGCCGATTTTTTTTTAAACTATAGACCTTGAATTCTGGCAGGATTGCTCTATCAAAATTTGTACCTTAATTCAAGGAGAATAGGATAGAAATAGTTTCATATGCGTAGTTGTTCAAGAAAAAACAGAATAAGGCGATTTTGTCACCACCGTGCGCGACGGGTTGGTAACTGTAGTGTCCAGCGCTGTTCAGAGCCATCTATGCGTGGTTACTTTAGTCAGCAGAACTACACAAGTGGTTAGCTCGTTAACGACATCAATTTGAGTTCAACATCATCATCATTTCAGCATATCATGTTCCTACTGCTGGGACACAGATTTTCTCTCATAGCGAGATAGAGAGAGAGAGAGAAGATGGGCCCTAATCCACCATGCTGGCCCAGTGCATGCTGGTGAATGTCATGTCTTTGAACTGTTGAGGTTCTCAGAGAAGGCCTTTGTCCCAGCAGTGGGAACAAGATAGGTTGAAATGATGATGATGATGATCATCATCATCATCATCATCAGCCAGAAGACGTCCACTGCTGAACATAGGCCTCCCCCTTTAACCTCCACACTGAACGACAGCCTGCCTTTTGCATCCACTGGATGCCCGCGACTCTCACAATGTCGTCGGTCCATCTAGTGGGAGGCTTCCCTACGCTGCGTCTTCCGGTTCGTGGTCTCCACTCCAGAACCTTTCTTCCCCCACTCCTTCCTTCCATGATGATGATGATGACAATTAATGCCCCTCTTCCGGCTGAAAAAGGAGATCGTGCTGAGTGGCGTGATTTGAGAGAGACCTTTGTCTAGTAGCCTAATATTGACGATGATGATGATGATGAGTAGGATAAATATGGCTGTGGATATGAATCACTAAATACCCAATAATCAAGTCTATAATTTTACAGCTTCATCCGCGAAATGCCTTTAAGGCACAAGTTCGCGTGTCAACGAGCCGCCGATGGAACAATGTCTATTAATAATTGTCCAGAGTCATTAACATAAACGCCTTATAGGCCCGACCGGTTTCTTGTGGAAAGGTCTATCTGCATCCTATATGGTAGCAGCAGTTACTCAATTCACTATTTCGAGCATTTAACCAAGGAAAGCAAATACCCCTCTCCCAAAATACATGGATACTTTTGTAATAATTACAAAATAATTACACACTTTGATAATAATTATACTTATGTACGATATACGAGGTGTAAGGGGAACACTCTCGAAGCCAAAAGAAGGTAATTGTACTCATCATTATGAACAACTTTTACTATGGGACCAACCCTGAAATCATTAGTATTTATTTATGTATTATTAGAAATTGTTAGTATTTATTTAAGATTTTGTTCAATGTTTTAATTTAGGTGTTTTTTTTTTTTTTAATTTGTGCTGTAGTTTTTTTATTTTTAGTTTAGTTAACCTTGAATGGGTGAATTGGGAAACTGTAATGCCCATTCAAGGTATGTATTTCATAAATAAAAAAAATTGTATTGGAAATATGACATGCAAGGTAGGTCGACTTGTGGCGTATACTTGAATATAGGTCTGTGGGTTACTACCCCTAAAGTGCGCGCCAGAAGATCAAGGAAGATCATGAGGGTGTTGAAGCGACATTCTGGGCCGACCGCGATCTAGACAAGCTGTCGACTTGAGTTACTGCGGTACGATTCGTAGCGTCTACAAAAAAGCTAAGAAGCTTAATATGGGTAAAGATCTTTAAGACGCTTTAGCTTGTAATTGTGCATAAAGTATGTGTGATTTTTTTACTGCATGCATTGACTTAAACATTACTTGGTAAGGACCGGGCTAGTGGAACTTTAAAAGGTGCCGAGTCAGAGAGTATACAGACGGTGGTTGTTTGATCGATATCTCACCTGATTGAAAGCGATGATGCATTTGAAGTTGGAACAATAATAACCTACTAAGACAAAAGGATGTCATTGTACTATGTTTTTTTTACATTGAAACCTAACCTGAAATCCCATAAACATCAGCCGTTTTAGTTTTATTAAGCAACATTTTAATGGTAGTTTTTTTCGTGATTTTACGATTTGTCATTAAATAATTGATTTTGGATTTGTGTAAAAGTTATTCACAATAACCAGTACGTGACACGTCTGACTTTGTTGATCATAATGTTTTAATTTTTAATTTTGCCACTGTTTATATTAGGTACAATATTTAGTTTTAAAATTACAAAACTTACAAAACTTTATGCAATATTTTGTATCTCAATGGCAATATAATTAAAAATAAACATGCCACTTAAATTACAATTTTGCAGTCGCTAGTGGCGCAAATTTTTAAGTACTTAACACACTGAAACGTAAATGTTGGAATGAGCATATCCATAGTTTCAGGTCTTTGGCAGCATGTGAATGTGTTTATTATGTTATTTTGCAGTCAGCAAAGATGCAAAGATTACCTATTCTTTTTTGTTTTGTGTGAGAGATGTTTTTATCATGTTTAAAGTTAACAAGGTATTTAGATGGAGGTATAACTAGCTGTGCCTCGCGGCTACACCCGCGTCCTTAGAGTACCGTACCTATTTGGCGAATAGGGTAGGTATATGAATGATTGTACTTAGATGATTATTTAATTTAAGATTTGTACTCTGTGAGTTCTATTCATGCAAATAAATGAATTTGATTAGTCACTTTGTATCATGTTTTGCCTATTATAGAAACTGACGTGGTTTTCCCACATTTTATTTATATTACACGGGAATTACTCACGTAAAATTAAGCCGGTCACTCCGACTATAGTTACAACCGCATTAGACGGTCTTTTTCAAGGTGAATGCGGGCGCGCGGCTGCGTCTCGCTTTGCACTCAATGCGGTTGCGGCACTAATGCGGTTGAAACTATAGTCGGAGTGACCGGCTTAATCTTACGTGAGTAATTCCCGTGTAATATCAATAAAATGTTTTGCCTAGTTTGTAGGCGTACAAATCAAGAGAGATGGTATAAAAATACCGTAAGAATTATTTAAATAAAAAAGTATTAATTAAATTAACTGTCGAAATAATTTCAAAAGTTCAAGTATGATGTTATTAATTTAAATAGTTAAGGGGCCTGTATACCCTCTGCAGCTCTCTCGCTCGCACATTTTCACATTATTGAAGATATAAAATCAATGAGTGCGAATTTCCAAAAAGTAACAAAATCATGTCATGGTGTCTATCGTAACATTACAAACAAAGAAATGTTTGCTTCGATATCTTGTAATTTGACGGAATAAAATGACACGAGAAATAACAATCACTTGTTACCATTTTACTGTGTCAAATTAAAATATATCAAATTGACAATTTCTTTGTTTGTAATGTTATAATAGACACAAGACATGATTTTGTAACTTTTTGGAAATTCACACTCATTGATTTTATATCTTCAATAATGTGAAGATGGGTCGACGATATTATTACTATCGCGGGTCGAACCTGGACTAGATTAGCACAGGACCGAGGCAGATGGCATAGCAAGAGAGAGGCCTATACCCAGCAGTGGGATAAGGAAGGCTGTGGCTGATGATGAATGTGAAAATGTGCGAGCGAGAGAGCTGCAGAGGGTATCATCATCATCATCATCATCATCAGACAGAAGACGTCCACTGCTGAACATAGGCCTCCCCCTTTAACCTCCACACTGAACGACAGCCTGCCTTTTGCATCCACTGGATGCCAGCGACTCTCACTATGTCGTCGGTCCATCTAGTGGGAGGCCTACCTACGCTGCGTCTTCCGGTTCGTGGTCTCCACTCAAGAACCTTTCTTCCCCATCGGTTATCAGTTCTTCGAGCGATGTGGCCTGCCCATTGCCACTTCAACTTGCAAACACACAGAGGGTATACATGCCCCTTAACAGATAGACATTGAAGAGCTTTTGTAGTTTAAAAAGATTGTTCCCGAAACCTGAAATCAGTAACACCTTTATTATTTGCGCAAGTCTCCTCCCAAAAAGACAAACGTATCCATATTCTAGCTTTGTCGCGTCTAAGCGTGGATAAAAACGGTGGAAAGACTATTTATCCACAGCCCATGCTAGGCCTGCAGCGTCCGCTTCATTTATTCTGTAACAACCTTCGAACCATGATCCAAGAAAACAAGGTCTAGCGCTTGGGTGTGGTCTCGCAATGACGTCACTGTCCAGTTGCCACTTTATTCTATGAAACACAGATACTGGGAAACAATTTATTAAATAAAATACAAAAAGCATTTCAATTGTCATTTGGTTTGTCCGCTCAAGCAAAGCAATTCAAGTTGAGGTACTAATCCAGAGTAAGTTAAGGTACTGACAGACCTGCTCAAGAAAAGCATGCCAATAAGCTTGCATAAAATTAGCATGCTCTGCAAACTCTTCACATTTGCCAGAAATAAGCATGCTTGTTTTAAAGCATACTCCTAAATAGACATGCTCAAAGCAAGATCAAACATGTTCAGACGTGCTCGGATCACGCCCCCCCTACCCGCGCCTCAGGTAGCATGCTCGAAAATCAAACGTCGTTTGATTTTTGAGCACGCTCTAAATAAATAAATAAATATCTGGGACATTTTTGCACACACGGTCATCTGACCCCAAACTAAGCAAAGCTTGTAATATGGCTGCCAGAAACTGATATACGTACATATATATTTTTAAATACATACTTAAATAGATATTAACACCCAGACATAGAACAAACACAAATGTTCATCACACAAATGTTTGTCCTAGATGGGAATCGAACCCACGCCCCCAAGCACAGAAGATAGGTTCCCTACCAACTGAGCCACCGGGGCAGTAAGCATGCTCATTATATTACACACAGTGTGCTACTAATGAGCACTTGCTCAATAAAAGCATGCTTTTGTGCTAGAAATGAGCACGTCTGTCCGTACCTTTAAGCACGAATTGAATATATTAAACATAATTTCATCAAAACCACATTGATTTATTGGATTCCCATAGGTAATATACGGATATTGGGGAGTTATAATTTCACGCTACTGTTAACACAGAAAATCAGCTGTTACGTGGTGTATCGTCATCTCTCTCAAACCTGTTGTAAATTACTTATTCTGCTCTTGTTTATGCACGTGTACGTGTACTGATGACATCATTGCGGGACGCCCACGTGATATTTTTTCTCGGAGTGCTATACCTGGCGGAGTATATTATTATACCTAGCTTCGCTACGCTAGCTTCCTAGCTGACAATACAATATTTCTCCACAGGTCGATTCCTTGAACACGCCGTGTCAAGATGTGTCATATGGGCGCGGGTAGAGCACTCGCGTTGACGACGCTACATTCAATACCAAGGTCTTCCAAGCTTACACTATACTCACTTAAGGCTCCTGTATACCCTCTGCAGCTTTCTCTCTCGCACATTTTCACATTATTGAAGATATAAAATCAATTAGTGTGAATTTCCAAAAAGTAACAAAATCATGTCATGGTGTCTATCGTAACATTACAAACAAAGAAATTGTCAATTTGATATATTTTAATTGGACACAGTAAAATGGTAACAAGTGATTTTTATTTCTCGTGTCATTTTATTCCGTCAAATTACAAGATATCGAAGCAAACATTTCTTTGTTTGTAATGTTACGATAGACACCATGACATGATTTTGTTACTTTTTGGAAATTCACACTCATTGATTTTATATCTTCAATAATGTGAAAATGTGCGAGCGAGAGAGCTGCAGAGGGTATACAGGACCCTTAACAAAAAATACCCTAAAAATCGAAATAAAAAGATGTCACAAGCTAGGTAAGCAATTCTACACATCTATTTTGTATTAGTGTAATATATTTTGGTCTTATCTTTAATTACTATTGTGAATATCATTTAGCATAAATAACGCTGTTGATTACAAAAAATAAATAAAATAAAAATAAAAATACCGATTTCAAGAAGGGATCTATAACCTTGTCAATCTATACTAATATTATAAAGAGGAAAGATTTGTTTGTTTGTTTGTTTGTTTGCATTGAATAGGCTCCGAAACTACTGATCCGATTTGAAAAATTCTTTCACTGTTGGGAACCTACGCTATCCCCGAGTGACATAGGCTATAATCTATACCCATGCGAAGCTGGGGCGGACCGCTAGTTTAAAATAAAACTAAAAAAAACTTCTAGTCGAGAAATGTTATTACAAAGCTAGTGGTTTTATAAATGATACATTTCAGTAAGGACTGCAATAGGACAATTTGTTTATCATACAATTTTTATAGTAATGTCTATCTGTTAACTTTTTTTTATTAATTAAAAATTAATGATTTTATTAAATTTAAACTATTATTAATTAACATAATAATAACAGTATTGTATCAAAGTATTACAGAATTGAAGTTATGATGATTACTGTTTTGCTGTGTATGGGTTAGAAGTACCTGAAATATGTTTTTTTTTTTTTTTTTTTTAAATATGACAGCTATGACAACAGCTATGACGTTCTAACATAAATAGGAAAATGTTAAGGGATGCAAATATGATGTTAATATTTGCATGATGTTTTACGCTGCGTCGTACATTTAAAGGTATCCAACACGCCAACCTTTACGCAAATAAGTCCAGCCCAGCGCGTGTCTTGTACCACAGAGCTATATCCTGTCAAATATTTGTTATTTGTTTTAAATAATGTTACAAGTCTTCAGAACTTCAAACGGGCCGACTTGTGGGAAAATTTAACCATAACTTAAATAATAAATGAGAAAAAAACCTTTGTAATTTGTTAATAAACTTCCGATATTACAAATTTTATTTGAAGTTATTTGTTAGGGTTTTGTTTTAATATGTTATTTTTAAAGATCTGGCTGTGACTTGGAATATGCCAAAGTCCGACAGATTACTGTGGCGCCTGGTGGGTTACTCTCAAAAACACTTGGCTGGTTTATTTAAACACGTGGGCGTCGTTCATTTCATCATCATCATCATCAGCCAGAAGACGCCCACTGCTAACCTCCACACTGAACGACAGCCATCTGCAACCACTGGATGTCCGCGACTCTCACGATGTCGTCGGTCCACCTAGTGGGAGGCCTACCTACGTTGCGTCATCTCTTTCGTGGTCTCCGCTCAAGCATCTTTCTTCCCCATCGGTTATCGGCTCTTCGAGTAAGTGGCTTGCCCATTGCCACTTCAAATTGAAAATTTAAACAGCTATGTCGGTGACTCTGGTTCTTTGGCGAATATCCACGTTCCGGATTCTATCGCGCAAAGAAACTCCGAGCATAGCTCTCTCCATTGCCCGCTGTGTGTACCTATTTTTAGCTAAATAAAACAATGCTAGATAAGTCCTGAATCCTGATAGACATTAAAAACACGTGTTCAAGTCGTGAAAGTTTATAAGCTACTTTTATCTTACATCCATTAATTTGCCAGATTAAATTTGTCAAAGTGAATTAGTATTCAAGTTTTAACATCTTTATTTCTTGGTATAATGTTTTTTACTTGACTAATGTGACAGCTTACTTAATTATTAAGATGCATGCAGATTGGTACAATACTTATTCCATCATCATCATCATCATCATCCACAACCTCTTTTACAAGCTTTTATTCAAATTGCCCTGTTAGTAAGTATGTACCAAGTAAATAGAACGGAAATGAGAAGGAAAATCTGTTACCAGGCATATGAGTGAACCTTGATTGAACATCCTTATTTAGATCAACGCGTCGAACTCAACACCACAGTTGCTAAGCTAACTGATGACAGCCGTTCTAATTTAAACAATTTTTTTTTTCTGTAGTATGTACTTAAGTACTATGTGTGGAACAAATCTTGCCACTGAATTTTAGACCTGTGGGCTTACTCTTGACACTCGATTTCAATCGTAATTTGGGATTGGGATCGAAAACATGCCATTTGGTACTCTTCAATCGCGTCAAGAGTACCGAAAGCGTCGAGTTGAGTCGATTTTATTTAGTTCCATAAAATTCCAATTCCATTATCGGTTCCAATCGTGCGCTAGTTTAGAATTCAAGAGTACCAAATGGCATGTTTTCGATCCCAATCCCAAATTACGATTGAAATCAAGTGTCAAGAGTAAGCCCACAGTTATCCTCAGCCGATTGAGCTGAAATTTGACATACTTATGTTGACAATGCAATGTTATGGTACCAGGTCTGATGATGGAGACAGCCATGGAAACTCCTAAAAGAAACGACGTAACTTCGTCGAGTTTGGGTTGGTCGGATTTGTCTTCCCAAGCACTTTGGTCCTAGATGATACATTCAATTTAAATCCGAAACGTGAACATTCGCCAAAGAACCAGAGTCACCAACATAGCTGTTAAAATTTGCAAGTTGAAGTGGCAATGGGCAGGCCACATCGCTCGAAGAACCGATAACCGATGGGGAAGAAAGGTTCTTGAGTTGAGACCACGAACCGGAAGACGCTGCGTAGGGAGGCCTCCCACTAGATAGACCGACATAGTGAGAGTCGATGGGATCCAGTGGATGCAAAAGGCAGGCTGTCGTTCAGTGTGGAGGTTAAAGGGGGAGGCCTATGTTCAGCAGTGGACATCTTCTGGCTGATGATGATGATAAATGCAATAAAAAACCAATGAGTAAGTCCAATTCAACCTCTGCATAAATGTCTTTTCGTGGAACACAGACTTTGAAAGAGACTTTTCACTCCCAGGGGCATTACGAACAACAGCTAATTGCGGCACCTAATCCGCTCAGTTGGAAAATCACGCGACCGCAAACCCTATCTGGGCGCGATAAGATTCACGTTTGCGTGATTTTCCAACTGAGCTGATTAGGTGCCTCAATAACAGTTGTCCGTAAGGCCCCAGGGCTAGCCGCTAATGATAATTTTAACCCTTGGTCATATTAACATTGCTAGTCACTGTACCTACTACAGCGTAGGGAGGCCTCCCACTAGATGAACCGACGACATAGTGAGAGTCACTGGAATCCAGTGGATGCAAAAGGCAGGCTGTCGTTCAGTGTGGAGGTTAAAGGGGGAGGCCTATGTTCAGCAGTGGACGTCCTCTGGCTGATGATGATGATGAACCTACTTGAGAAGCTAGCAATAAAGCATGTAGACACAGGTTTAGTAACCAGTTTATCTCTGCGGTTAAATTTGCATAGAATAAAATATACCTAGTAATGATAAAGTGGTTGCGGTCCCGAGTCAATGGATGACACATGCGGTGATGTTAGGTCAGACATTACTGGCTGATTCACTGTATGTTTTAATGAATAATAAATGGTGACCATTAGGGGTTTTATCCAAATGCGAAACGGGGGTGTCGCTTCTATTCAGATAGCCCGTTGGTAGAGTTGTGAACCTGCCTTCTGAGCTTGGGGGCGTGGGTTCGATTCCCACCTAGGACAAACATTTGTGTGATGAACATTTGTGTTTGTTCTATATCTGGGTGTTAATATCTATTTAAGTATCTATTTAAACCTATATATGTATAAATGGACCCGGGTATGTCCTAAAACTGCGACCAGAATCACCGGAGGATGGGCAGCAGCGTCCTATTAGCACACGGTGAACGTACTGCGATCCCCAAGCCGCCTGCCAAGCGTGGGGATTACGGCAAAACCCCTCTAACAGGGAGGCCTTTGTCCAACAGTGGAAGTTTAATGGCTGCTGCTGATGCTGATGTATATATATCAGTTTCTGGCAGCCATATCACAAGCTTTGCTTAGTTTGGGGTCAGATGACCGTGTGTGCAAAAATGTCCCGAATATTTATATATATTGGTGGTCATGGGCCGAGAATTATGCATAAAACACTCGGAGGCACTTTATATGTATTTTATTACCGAAACTAAAGAGATTTGTTAACTTATTGATGGTATAATGAAAATTAAAGGCGCGGTGCGCTCAGCACACCCGCTCGGTTTTCTAGCGAACTTGACACACTGGCCGCGCTAAGAGCGCGGTCTACCTTCGGTTAATTTTGATACATTTAAAAACTTAAAATATATCGTCGCAGGAAAGGCAAATTTACTGAAGCTCCAAATGACCATTTCGAGAAAAAGCCGTTTTAAGTTTGTTTTTTTTCGTTTTTAATTCATAACTTTTTTCCCAGCACAAGAATTTCGATGACGTCAAGGTAAACTTTTATTAATTTGTCATTTTCTATGTCCAGAAGTACAAACCATAATAAATGGACTGCTGGTTTGTGATATAGTGGCGCTTAAGTAAAAATGACTTCAATTTACAGTAAAGCAAAATTTCTTAACCGCCATTTGATTCAAATATTTATAGTCAAAATTACTTATAACTCTAAAATATTAGCTGTTAAATTGCCGGAAGCCAAATTTACTTAAAATTTACTTGTAATTTATTGCAGGAAAACAAAATTACTTAGGTGACAGGCACGAATAAAATGCCAAAAAAGTGTCGTTTAAGGACTCTGGTTGATGAAAAAACCCCTTTTTTCCTTTTACTGAAACGCCAAAATAGTGCTCGTATCGCTATGGGACCCAGACTGATCGACGCAGAAATAAACGCTGATTCCGAATATCTATGTAACTCAATATGCCTATTTTGGCGCTTCAGTAATTCTGCCTTTCTTGCGACGATATTATCCTACCTACACTACAGAGCGCGTCGCTAACGGGGGGTTGGTATGTCTGTCTCTATGTTAACTTGTGATCTAGGCCTTCAAGTCACGAGTGAATCGGTTACTTGTAAGCAAGCGTGCTCCATCGTAGACCACACCATCGGTTAATTATCTTCATAATAATCATCCTTTTAACAGTCCACTGCTGGACTTTTAGCCTCGGGGGTAGGCTGGGTGATTGTGCCATATCCACAACGCTGGCCCAGTGCGGGTTGGTGGATACACATACGCCATTGAATTCCTTCTCCGTACGTCGCGGGCATCCAGTGGATGCAAAAGGCAGGCTGTCGTTCAGTGTGGAGGTTAAAGGGGGAGGCCTATGTTCAGCAGTGGACGTCTTCTGGCTGATGATGATGACGTATGCAGGTTTGCTCACGATGTTTTCCTTCACCGAAAAGCCAGTGGTATGAAAATCCGTACATAAACTCCAAAGAGCTCATTGGTACAGGCCCGGGGTTTGAACCCGCGATTTTATGCTTTCAAGTCTAGCGGTCTCCCAAATGGGGTACCTCGGCATATTCATCGGTTAATACTTCAACCAAAATAAAATTAATGGACGGACCATAACCATTGAACTTCCTCAGTAAAAACGAGTCAAAACCGTCGGACATATACTTCAACACCTAATTATAACCATGTACAATACATTTGTTACAAAAAATAGATAGCGGTTTTTTGTTGTGTATTTACACTTTGGGAAAGCACACGAAGGCATAATTTTGTCAGATGTTTCGTTATCATGTAACAATAGACTGGTGTTGCACTTCCTACGGCTAGAGACCGACTGAAACGAAGTGAGCGCCGGCGCTAATTTTGAAATCTTCAAAAATACGCTTCTTCTGGGCCCGTCCATTCATTTTATTTAGGGTTAATATGACAGTCAAACACAAGCCACAAGTGGAAAAAAACTGCGCTATTGTTGAATATAAAGGGTAAAAAAAATAAAAAATATGTCTTTAACTTGAAAAATCACAGAGTGCGCTATTATTGAAAATAAAGAAAGAAAGAAAAAAACATAAAAATCTTCTGTCTTTGGCTTAACAAACCAGAGTGCGCTATTGTCGAATAAAGAAAAAAGTCTTTAAAAAAAATGTCTTGTATGTCGTTAGATTCACCTTTATCTCCGAAGAGTCATGAAAAACACTTTATTGTTCTAATAATTTTATTAATTACTGGAAAAAAACACTTTCGTAAGTAAAACTCTTTCGTAAGCAAATAACTTTTTTAGGCTTCATACAGCTAGCGTAATTAGTCAGCCAGGGTCAAGAATAAAAAATAAACCGTAAAACTACAAAGTCACAATCAATAGATAGAATTTTAAAATTGGAACGTCGGTCGTGATCGCTCATCAACGGTCGAATTCCCACCAATCAGCGGCGCGTGACGTTCGCGCCTAAATATTTTTGAAAATCGAACGTCGCGTCACGACGCCGGAGATTCACACGGGTCAGAAGTCAGGGGTCATTGTGAGACAAAAATAGTCCATGGTCATTGTCAAACTTTTTGTTTGAGTTTTGTTTTTGGAATGTTGTTTCTTTTCTTTTTCTTAAATAAGGTTTTGAGTCGAATCTTTTATTTATTATTTTATTTATTTATCCAAATTACAACTATCATTACATCTTTTATGTATCGTCGCATTAATACAAGATATTTTTTATTTATTTATTGGACAACTGATTTTAAAATTTATTTCCGTATCGTTTACGAGTAGGCATAATATCGTCAAGGTAAAGTCGCATCGTCATTATCAGTCTATCATAAGTACTATTAATAATACAGGGTTACTCACATAGACTATAATAGACCGCTCGACTTGAAAGCGTGACGTTGCGGGTTCAAACCCCGGGCCCGTACCAATGAGCTCTTTGGAGCTTATGTATGGATTTTCATACCACTGGCTTTTCGGTAAAGGAAAACATCGTGAGGAAACCTGCATACGTACGGAGAAGAAATTCAATAGCGTATGTGAATCTACCAACCCGCACTGGGCCAGCGTGGTCCAATAGTAAAACTTGTTTATAATGATGAGCACAATGTCCTTCTTTCGGCTAAGTACAGTTTATATGCGTAACCCTGTATTTTTTTTTGTTAAAATTTTCATGAGCGTGGATTCAATGTCCTTTACCCGTAATATTAAACAGTTTTCGTAGTCTTAATAGGGTCGAACCAGTCATAGTCACAGTCAGAGTCAAGCTAAGTAAGTCACGGTCAAGTCAAACTCATGCCCCTGTAAAGTGGTGGAGACTTTACAAGAGGCTCCTATGGAGTTTTGGAAACAACACGAAAAGACACGTTTCACCTCGTTATATCACTTACCCACACTCAAGCACGTTTACGAGCACTTAATGAATATAAATTCACCATTTAGTACACATTAACACTCGAAAATACACACGTTTAGGAAAATAATCCAACGAGCCGACATGTTTTTTTCCACGTTGGCGCCAAAACTCTTATTAATTTGTCACACAACATTTGAATGTTGCCATCAAAATTATCAAATCATCAAGTTTTTTGCTAAACGAATAAAATACATCCCCTATTTTGAAATAGAGCACAATCAAATTGGATAAAGCATATTTATTTCGGTCGTCAGTGAAGGGTGGCTATCAGGTTTGTATAGATAGATAGGTATCTAGTTCGAACCCCAATCTCTGGTCAAACGATAGGGTTGCTACACATCGCACGGTCACGAAACAAAATATTGCAATGCAATGGGGAAACACAATGCTTATTTATCACGCCAGGTGGCGCATTATCGCTGGTGTTGTTTCACTGTCAAAAGTGTCAAATGAGGAGGTGAAGAACAAAACCTCACTTTTCCACTTATGAAAATGTCGTTTTTTTTTTCTTTGGGCAAAAATTATAAATTGATGAAGCATGCACGTAAAACCTTGTCAAAAACACCTTTCCTATATAAATTTGAAATCGATAGTTTCGAACAAAACCACACTTTTCCGTCGAAAAAGAGTAATTCCGTCGAAATTTTTTTATGTATTCTCTTAAACTTGAAAAACTGGAAATGTGAGGTTTTGTTCTTCACCTTCTGAAATATCAATAGATAATTTTAGTAATTACACAATAAAATATCGTTTGGTATTAAAAAATGCCTCTGTGCAGTGCATTTCAGTGTAAAAATAATGGTACACACCGTTTTCCTTCCGATGAGAAAAAAATAATATTGATAATTTTATTGCATACTTACTTTGCCACAAGATCAACTTTTTTATCAGCTAAGGAAGCATTTCTTTTCTTAAATATTTTTTTTAATTTCGCCACAGTCATTAGAGAATACGTTTTACTGTTTAAAAGCAAAGTTTATTTTTATTGTTTCATTCAAGAGCAATGTTTATAACCTCAATAAACCACAAATGACAGCACCAGCGAAGGTGGCGCCATCTGAGATTAGTTTTGCCTGTGGCTTCTCATTGTTCAAATTCAAATTCAAAATATTTATTTTGCGGAAACATGCATGCAGATGTTAATGTATTTACATAAGTTATAGACCACCATGCTTTAGCATTATAGCACGTAAAATTTTTAAAACACTTTATAAACAGCACAACAATTTATTTTAACAATGTTGCCTTAAAGAGATCTGGGGCCTTACGGACAACAGTTAATTGCGGCACCTAATCCGCTCAGTTTGAAAATCACGCGAACGTGAACCTTATCGCGCCCAGATACGGTGTGGAGTCACGTGATTTTCCAACTGAACGGATTTAACGTTAGTTTGGTGCCGCAATAGCAGTTGTCCGTAAGGCCCCTGGTAATATTTGGCCTTTTACCTCACACCTGCAAATTGTCGAATGACCCTCCTGCGGCATTTTTTAGTAACTATAACATGGGGTTCTTCAAAAAGGTTAAAATAAATAAATATTTGGGACATTTTTGCACACACGGTCATCTGACCCCAACCTAAGTAAAGCTTGTGATATGGCTGCCAGAGACTGATATACATACATAATAGTTTTAAATACATAATACATACTTATTACATACTTAAATAGATACTAACAACCATAGATATAGAACAAACACAAAAGTTCATCATATGAATGTTTGTCCTAGGTGGGAATAGAACCCACGCCCCCAAGCTCAGAAGGCAGGTTCACTACCAACCGGACCAACGGGACATTAATAAAATAATACAATAAAAAAAGACGTTTGTTAATTATACTTTTTTTTTGTTATTTGTTGCCCACCTTAATTAAAACCTGGCTAGGCCCACGATGTGGACTGATTACGAATTACGATGCAGCAGTGGCAACCCTGGTAGAAGAAGCAATCACGGACCCCTCTTCGATAGATAGTGTTCAATTACACAGGTTTTACGGATCGAGTTATTCCCATTGTTTAGTTTTACTCGGATTCAATTAGAATCGTATAATGAAGTAAACATGACGTTATAAACAAGATGAAATTTTAATTTGAAGGTATAATTGCAAAACATGCATAAAATTACATTTTTATCACTAGCGCTCGGTGGGTCATCAATGACTCAAAACGCGGACGGTAAATATCACTTTGCCTCCCTAGTAAGTAATTAAAATAAAGGAAAAACAAATAAATAATAAATAAGAAAGAATAAAGTAGTAAGTAATTTAAAAATTTAAACAGTGCCATGTCAAAAATACCATCGAACTTACTTTTTTCTTTTCTTCGAGCATGTAGGTCCATATCATGTCAGAAACTTTATACTCTGTGCAATGAAGAACTATGTAAAACCTCCGTGGTGTGAACCTGGTGCTTTGCTGTAGGTACGCTGTATAAAGAACCAGAGTCACCGACATAGCTGTTAAAATGTGCAAGTTGAAGTGGCAATGGGCAGGCCACATTGCTCGAAGAACCGACAACCGATGGGGAAGAAAGGTTCTTGAGTGGAGACCACGAACCGGAAGACGCGCGTAGGCAGGCCTCCCCCACTAGATGGACCGACGACATTGTGAGAGTCGCTAGCATCCAGTGGATGCAAAAGGCAGGCTGTCGTTCAGTGTGGAGGTTAAAGGGGGAGGCCTATGTTCAGCAGCGGACATCTTCTGGCTGATGATGATGACGCTGTATAAAACATTGTCAAAACTCAACAATTAATAACAGAAAAATAAAAACCAGCCCAGTTTTGAAGGAAATAGATAAATAAATAAAATAAATAAATACCTGGGACATTTTTGCACACACGGTCATCTGACCCCAAACTAAGCAAAGCTTGTGATATGGCTGCCAGAAACTGATATACGTACATATATATTTTTAAATACATACTTAAATAGATATTAACACCCAGACATAGAACAAACACAAATGTTCATCACACAAATGTTTGTCCTAGATGGGAATCGAACCCACGCCCCCAAGCACAGAAGATAGGTTCACTACCAACTGAGCCACCGGGGCAGTCAAGTCAAGTCAGAGGACATGAAAGGAATAGCGTAACAGCGGGTTTGGAACAAAGTCCCCTACTCGAGTCCCAGCAAGCAAGTTGTCATTTTGATCAGGTATTTATGTCAGATAGTCGCCACAAATGTAGGTCACAGCGTGTGACACATTATTCAGCCTCAAGATCAATATACTGCGATATTATTACGAGTAGGTTACTATAATTATAATTACAAGATCTCCGCAATGTGGTATGTGACTCAGATTGGAAACACACGGGAAGGGATACTGACAAGCTTAGGCACCTATACGCATATAATCAGCTGTTTCATACATTTTGTAGAGAGTCAATGACCGTTTTTTAATGGAACATTTGATATTTTTTCGCGATTTCATAAGTCATAAGTCATAAGTCATAAGTAATTTATTGATAAAATGTCAATTTACACGTCAAATAACAAATGTTCACTTAAAGGGCTGGGTTAAAGGGTTTACTTAAAGGGTTTCAGGGCTGGTCCCATAGTAAAAGTTGTTCATAATGATGAGTACAATGACCTTCTTTCGGCTTAGTATAGGGAATTATGCGTTTTTAAGTTTTATATTTTTTTATAAATAATAGGCTTGCGTTTGACCACCATCTTACCTGATGTTAAGTGACGATGCGGTCTACGTTGGAGCACGATTGCCTAAAAAAAACCAATTCAGTCGTGATTTAAAGATACCTACCCAGATTCCTGAGTCATGTTCACGTTCATGTTGGTTCCTAAGTCATGTTCATTCGTCCCTTTACAACTTGAACTGACTCATGCAGAGTCGTAAAAATGTATGGTTAACGTATGGGTAAAAATGTATGGGTAAAATATATGGGTAAAAAGATATGGGTAAAAATTGATGGGTAAAATGTATGGGTAAAAATGAACGGAAAAAATGTATGTCAAAAACAATTCACTTTTAAATTATGTCAAAATTATTACAATAAATTGATTGTAAAACAACACGTAACAAAAATCAAATCAAACGAAACAAAAATAATTTGTATGGTCTATTTTTGAACATGATACCACTGTGAATGGGTTTCTCCAAGTATTATTTACACAATGCATAATTCCATGTATTTTGAAATATGGTTTATTTCAAGGTTTTAATTATTTTGACCATATTTTATTTTGTGTGCCAATAAACAAAATAAATATGCACAAAGTGCATTAAGGGAACGGGTATAATTGTTTATTTCTTTTACATTTAAATGAAATAATATTTATAATCTTTGCACATTAATTTCTGAAAGTTTCAAATATTTTTTAAACTAACATCATTATTACAAATTATTAAAACTATTTTTTGTTGCAGAATTATTTCCCTTTTGTTTCAGGCTAGGCAATTTATTTATATGTAATTAATTGTTATTTCAGGTTAGGCAAAATTTACATCAAATATATTCACAGAGTAAAATAATTTATCCCAAATTCCTTATTGTACTTAAAATGACGTAGAAGCAGAAACACAAGATTCGTCAGAAAACAGTTTTGAACACGAACTTCCGCAAAGTAACGCCCGATCCAATCAACTAAATATATATGTTTATCATGTATTGCATCATTTTCCTAACGCATAATTATTTCATGTATCCGTCTCTGTTCGTCGTTGGTATGGTGGGCATCAATACGCTAGAACTGAGACGTAAGTGCTCGTTATTGATGCACTACTATCAGCTGCTCAATGGGCATATCGATAACTCTCGAGCACTGGCTCGCTGCTCGCTGGCTGTGCCAGACCGCGTGCGGCACTCGCGCGCGTGCTGCGTGCGGAAACTGTTCCAGACCCCGCGCGTGCGCACCGACACTGCTCTGTATGCTCCTACGACTCGCGCCATCAATCTGCTCAACGATCTGATTGATCAGAATCCAGATGTAGATGTTTTCTGTGCAAAATTTAGGCTAATAATGAATGCTTGTATAAATTTTTTAAGTTAGTTTTTTCTTTTTTGTTATCTGTTTCTTCTGGGCAAGCGTGCTCCATCGTAGACTACATCATCGCTTGGCATCGGGCGAGTTGGTGGTCTAACGCAAGCCTATTACTAAATTAGTTACTAAGTTATTAGTAGTATTATCTTATAATAATTTGTTTGTCCTTAATAGAAATCAATTGTTTGTACCTAATTAATTAACTCTTTGTTTTGATAATGTTGGCTTGCTGTGCGCGTTGGCTTCGCTGTAAGCACAGCAAGCAGTTGAACTTAAATAAAATAAAATAAAATGTGTCATTTTCACCATGTGTTGAAGCCGAGCATATGAGGCTCAGTCCCACACACGCTCAGACGGCTTGACTGACTCCGGTGCGCAGCATTGATGAACATCTGACCAACCTGGCAACACCGGATCTGCTAAAAACGTCAGAGCTGTCATTTGACTGGCACACATCCGTCCTATGCATTAATTATAACCTTACTTTACACTTCACTTTTGCATCCATCCATCTTTATGATCTTTACCTGTATAAAACAAAATCGTATCAAACGCAACTTCACATCATCAGCCATTAAATGTCCAATGCTGAACAAGGCCTCCCTCTTAGAGAGGGGTGTTGCCATAATCCCCACGCTTGGCAGGCGGCTTGGAGATCGCAGTACGTTCACCGTGTACTAACAGGACGCTGCTGCCCATCCTCCGGTGGTTCTGGTCGCAGTTTTAGGACATACCTGGGTCCCTAACTTGCAAACGCAACTTGCCTGGAATAAAAAGAATTAACGAAGAAGAAGATTTTTAATGAAACGCCGCCTGCTTCGTCCTCCGTGTATCCACCATGCATAATTTTCATTTGCTCGCTGGTATACTTACCCGTATGTTCCCGAACATAATGAAATGTCCGATACAAACAATTAACCCGGCCTTGCGTTCTAATCTCGTTCTCCTGAACACGTTATGATGAAATGTATTGTTTTGGATAGTCATTTGGCAATTGGCATTGTTAAATGTTGTAATTATTGTGTGTGCTTAGAATTAAAGTTACAAAACACTTTTTTAATTACCTATATAACTAAGAAATTAATCACCTACATAAAGATAACCATACATATACAGGGTTACGCATATACCCTGTACTAAGCCAAAAGGAGGTCATTGCACTCATCATTATAAACAATTTTTACTATGGGACCAACCCTGAAATCTCGAAAATCAGTTGTTCCATACATTTTGCAGAGAGTCAATGACCGTTTTTTAATGGATGTTTTTTAAAAGTTGTTCATAATGATGAGTACAATGACCTTCTTTCGGCTTAGTATAGGGAATTATACGTTTTAAGTTTTATATTTTTTATAAATAATAGGCTTGCGTTTGACCATCATCTTACCTGATGTTAAGTGTTGATGCGGTCTACGTTGGAGCACGATTGCCTAGAAGAAACCAATTCAGTCGTGATTTAAAGATACCTACCCAGATTGAATACATCGGGGAACACCCATTCAGGCAGCGCATTCCATAGTGACCATGTATGGGCGATGGAGCCGAAAGGTGCTGGAATGGAGACCATGGACCGGTAAGCGCAGCGTAGGACGTCCACCCACAATATGGACAGACGACCTAAAAGACACCGCAGGGAAACGCTGGATGCAGGCCGTTTACAACCGGCCCTTTTGGAGATCGATGGGGAGGGCTATATCCAACAGTGGACGTCCTATGGCTGAATCTTAGAATTAGTTAATCTAAGGGCTGAATTGTTTTTTAGTTTAAATTATATTGACCCGTTGGAACATTTTGTCGAGTGTGAAGCACCGTTTTCTATGGAATAGAAAATAATATTGTTCGAGATTTCATTTTTTTTTTTCAAATTATAGGCTTGTTTTGACCATCATCACGCCTCATGTTAAGCAATGATGCGGTCTACGTTGGAGCACGCTTGCCTAGAAGAAACCGATTCACTCGTGATTTGAAGACATCCAAATCCGCTTCTATAGTAAAAGTTAATCATAATGATGGGTAACCCCTTTCGGCTTAGTACACCCTTTACGCGTAACCTTGTACAATCAAGTGACTACCACATCATCATCATCATTTCAGCCATAGGACGTCCACTGCTGGACATAGGCCTCCCCCATCGATCTCCAAGGGCCGGTTGGAAGCGGCCTGCCTCCAGCGTTTCCCTGCTGTCTCTTTTAGGTCGTCTGTCCATCTTGTATGGACGTCCTACGCTGCGCTTACCAGTCCGTGGTCTCCATTCCAGTACCTTTCGGCCCCATCGGCCATCTGTTCTGCGTGATATGTGCCCTGCCCACTGCCACTTCAACTTGACTACCTCAGCTATGTATTACACAAAAAATAAATACAAACGATATCGTCTCGTAACTCGATTCGTGGTCTATTATAGATAATTAGCTTGTATCATTTCATGTTATCCTTGGGCGATACACATTTCTATATTCGTAGAGTTCCCAAGCTCGTAGAGCGGGCATTACGAATTCCAATGCAGATGCCTTATTATTGTCAGGGTTAACATAACTCAATCGATTTTTGACATTAATAACTATGATTTGAAATAAAAAATAACTAATAATAATAAAAAAAAAATAAGCCATTCACGCCAATGTTGCCCCTCCGGTGCCAAGATGCGGCAGCCTCTATGGGGGGCCCATTTAGTGGGTGGCAAGTCATCACCTGCCTAAATATATTTTGAGATGAGACAGGATAAGGCAGGTGCCGTTTCTCATCCCATAGATCAGTTCAACTACCCACAAATTGTTCACCTCAATAGCCCTGTTTTTTTAATCCTATAATGTACAATAGTTTTATCTTCCATTTTATACACATTCCATAGTAATTGTATTTTGTATTCAACAGGGCCTCTTGGTGTTGGTTTCGACTCCACCAATGCCTAACAAATGACCGGGTCAAACCCGAGTATTTTATGAAATAAAAAAATTAAAAAAAAATGTGTGAAAGCCACGTCAGTTTCAATAATAAAACTATGATTTGATTGATAAATTTTAATTTATGCTGGCAACTTTTAGTATGAGTTGTCTCTATGGGCTTATATTGTGAACCAATCACAGAGCAGGAGTGTTTCCCGCCATTTCTTTGTGGTGGCAGTTGGGCTGCCTTGTGATTGGCGAACGATTTAATGAAGGCAGCTAATCGGGGAGCTCGAACTGATGGTGAAGAGGCAGGAAAAATGTTGGTCGGCGACACATTCTGACGATGGTTGTTGAAGAGCGAACACTATTGTATTAAAGATAGTGAAAGACTGTTAATTTAAAATATAAATGAGAAATAGATACTGTGAGGTTTTCTGTTCTACTATAACCTACTTGATTGACCCTGCAGAAGCGTTCATTTAACATTATAGATGTCTTATCGTGATTCGGATTGTGATCGTGATCGCGTGCCATCTCACTCACGCACGTGGTGCGAGTAAGTAGATGCGAACGGGACGGCATGCAATCTCGATCACAATCAAACTCCTATAATAAGGCCGCAGGTCTATCTATACAGGGCTAAGCATATAGACTGTACTAAGCCGAAAGGAGAAAATATGACGTATTGTAAACAACTTTTACTGTGGAACCTTAAAATATTAGTTTTTCTATAGAAGACGGTCAGTTAGACTCTGGTTCTTTGGCGAATATCCACGTTCCGGATTCTATTGCGCAAAGACACTCCGAGCTTAGCTCTCTCCATTGCCCCGCTGTGTATCTCCAAAAGGCCAACAATTACGGACCACGTGGTCCGTGGTCCTGGGCCCCGATGCTACTACAGAAATTGTTTTTAAATTGTAATTGTTTTTTTTTTTTTTAATAATTGCCTCAAAACTGACAGTAAATTTTTTTTTATACTAGAAAAATACCACCACCTAATATTATAACTAAGTATAAAAAAAAACTGTCAATTTTGAGGCAATTATTTAAAAAATAAAATTGAAACAATTACAATTTAAAAACAATTTCTTTAATAGAATCGGGGCCCTGGGGCCTTACGGACAACAGCTAATTGCGGCACCTAATCCGTTCAGTTGAAAAATCACGCGACCGCAAACCGTATCTGCGGCCTTATCTTAGAAGTTTGATTGTGATCGAGATTGCATGCCGTCCCGTTCGCATCTATTTACTCGGACCACGTGCGTAAGTGAGATGGCACGCGATCGTGATCACGATCCGAATCATCCATAATAAGGCATCTGGGCGCGATAAGGTTCACGTTCGCGTGATTTTCCAAATGAGCGGATTAGGTGCCGCAATTAGCTGCCCCTGGTCAGTGGGTGTTCAACACACCCTGGCCAACTTGTCATGTCTATACTTTTTAATCTCTTCACAAAACTAACCCCAAATTACACACAATTACAATATCACGATTTTATTAATGCGTATGGAAATAAAATGATAAACTCCCTTGAAATAAAAATATAAATAATTATTACGTACTAGCGACCCGCTCGCCCGGCTTCGCTCGGGTGTAATTTACGTGCGAAGCCGGGGCGGGTCGCTAGTTCAAAATCAAAATAATTTATTTGCTAGAATATAGGTACATCATAGGTATTAAGTTAGAACAAAGTTGCTCTATATCCAACCTTTAAGGTGTGCAATAGTTATATATATAAACCTTCCTTGAAAATGTATCTAACTGATGGTGAAAACCGCATCAAAATCCGTTGCGTGGTTTAGGAGTTAGCGGCCATAGAGACATACAGACAGACAGACAGACAGACGTGGAAAGCGACTTTAATTTATACTATGTAGAGATAGAGATAGAGAATTATTACCTACCAGCGACCGGATTCGCACGGATGTAATGTACTTACGAAGCCGGGGCGGGTCGCTAGTTAAGTATATAATTATAATTATATAAACCTTCCGTGAAAATGTATCTAACTGATGGTGAAAACCGCATCTAAATCCGTTGCGTGGTTTAGGAGGAGTTAGCGGCCATACAGACAGACGCGGAAAGCGACTTCAATTTATACTAAGTAGAGATAAAGCACAACAAAAAATAATTAAAAGTTTAAATAATATCCAAACATTTTGTTACTTAAAAGATTCACATTAATTTTTACCACTAAAACATCTGTGTCGTCTTGTTTTTCGTATCTCCACCGACAAATCATAAAAAATAAAATAAAAATCAATAATCGCGACCGGTCACTAAACGTCAGACTAAAGATTTTATTAGCCATTTTCCCGACAGCCCGCGGGCACCGATTTAAAAACATCAAAACCGATTTCAAATTTCGTACGTATCAATTTATGAATTTGGAACTTTAACTTTTTTTCACGGAATGGCATGCAATGTGTTATTTCGAATGTTTAAAAAGAATTTAGCGTCGATTTGAATGAGTTTTCGAATTGATTCGATTGGATATTCGAATCGATTGTTTCGTGAAATCGTTTGTATAAATGATGCATAATTTTATATCTGTTAGATATAATCGCGGACTACTGTTTTACGAGCTTATGTAAATTAGGTGAAATTATACGGTCGTGAATAGTTTTTTTATAATTTAGAGACAACAAAGAGGCGTCTATTGTCCGTTATAAATCTTATATTTAGTAATTGAGATTTACTTTATTCATACAATGAGTAAAATTTTATGCCATACATTAACAGTCGAAAATACACAAGTTATTTTTTTTAACAAGCCTTTTAACAGTCCACTGTTGGACTTTTAGCCTACCCCCGAAAGGTTAGGCCATATCCACCACGCCGGCCTAGTGTGGGTTGGTGGATTCACATATGCCATTGAATTTCTTCTTCGTACGTATGCAGGTGTCCTCACGATGTTTTCCTTCACCGAAAAGCCAGTAGTATGAAAATTCGTACATAAGCTTCAAAGAGCTCATTGGTACGGGCCCGGGGTTTGAACCCGCGACCTCACGCTATCAAGTCTAGCGGTCTCCCAAATGGGCTACCACCGCTCAAATTTTTTTTCAAGTTGGCGCCAAATTTTATCCTTGACAATACAGTTGAATAAATTAAACTGGACTAAACGTTCAATAAATTTTTATGAAAAAGACAGCAATAGTTAAAGAAGAAATAATTTTAGTTTTTAGTTTATTTTAGAATGTGGCAAAGAAGAAGCGACGTCTTTTTCCTCTGTGTTCATTTTATAACTGCTGTCTGATTTTTAAGAAAAAATTGCCATATTGCATGACATCTTCTCGTCCAAAATACCACAATGCCTAAAGACAAGGTTCTTTAACCAGTATGTGTTGCCAGTGATGACATATGGTACTGAGACTTTTGGTCTTATGGAAAAACTTGAGACTCACGCAACGGGCAATGGAGAGAGCTATGGTTGGAGTTTCTTTGCGCGATAGAATCTGGAACGTGGATATTCGCCAAAGAACCAGAGTCACCGACATAGCTGTTAAAATTTGCAAGTTGAAGTGGCAATGGGCAGGCCACATCGATCGATGAACCTATAACCGATGGGGAAGAAAGGTTCTTGAGTGAAGACCACGAACCGGAAGACGCAGCGTAGGTAGGCCTCCCACTAGATGGACCGACGACATAGTGAGAGTCGCTGGCATCCAGTGGATGCAAAAAGCAGGCTGTCGTTCAGTGTGGAGTTTTAAGGGGAAGCCTATGTTCAGCAGTGGACGTCTTCTAGCTGATGATGATGATGAACAAAGAAGTAGTGCATGAGCATCATAAAGGCAAATTTGAAATACTTTTTATAAGAAAAAAAGCAGGAAAACCGGGAGGAGCTAGTTTACATAATGATGTCGTTTAAAGAATCGAACAGGCCAAAGCCAATAATGTGGTGATTTCCAAAACCGGTTACCTATTTATGTTCATGGCTTATCTATATTTTATCAAAACATCATGTCGGCAAGTTATTAAATAAATTTAAAAAGTTAATTAATTTGCTAATGCCTTCGATGGTCCTAAATTAAATACGTAACATTAAAATAAATGATTTTAAATGGCAGTTGGACGATATTAATATGTAAATGTGTAAATATAATTTAATTAGTTTTTAATATGTTTGCGTTATCGTGGACAGTAAATGACACGTTTTAATTTGGATAAAATTATACAGGGTGTAAGGGGAACACTCTCGAAGCCAAAAGAAGGTAATTGTACTCATTATTATGAACAACTTTTACTATGGGACCAACCCTGAAATCACGAAAAAAAATCAGCTGTTCCATACCTTTTGTCAAGTGTCAATGACCGTTTTCTATATAACAGCTGATATTTTTTTCGCGATTTCAGGGCTGGTCCCATAGTAAAAGTGGTTCATAATGATGAGTACAATTACCTTCTTTTGGCTTCAAGAGTGTTCCCCTTACACCCTGTATAGGTACTTACTGGTCCACAGTAGCAAGTTGAAGTGGCAGTCGGCGGGTACATAGCACGCAGAACAGATGACCGATGGGGCCGAAAGGTTCTCAAATGGAGACCACGGACCGATAAGCGCAGTGTAGGACGTCCACCCACAAGATGGACAGACGACCTAAAAAGCGGCAAACAGGCAGGTGGTAACTACCGCCTATGGTTCATCTATAGCGGTGTTTTCGATGCTTTGCCATCGGATCATTCGGAGAAGCGATTGTGAATACAAAGTGAAAAGCGTCCAGACAAGACCTCTTTTAAGAAGCTGAACAGCAACTGACTGACATTACCATCTCTATACATATTAGAAATAGCTACTTTTGTAAAATCAAATCAACATCTCTTTGGTAGTTGGACTGATGCTGGTATTCGAACTCGCACACAGGCCGAGATGAAACTCTGCCCACGTACGGCCAAAACTGCACTCATGCAAAAAAGTGTATTCTGTATGGCTCCTTTAATATATACTAAAATTCCTAAAATTATCAGAGAATTAAATATTGGAATGTTTAAAAATAAACTTAAATTTTTATTAGCACAAAAAAGCTACTATGAAATTTCAGAATTCCTTAATGGTAAAAATGTTTTGATATGTAATGTAGACTAAATAATTGACATAAAATCGAGACTAGGTCTAGTACCTAGTCTCGATAGAAAAGATAAAATGATAATAATAGCTTATATAGGTAGTAATAAACATCTAATTAAGGTATAAAATACAACCAAACCAAAATATGATTCTAACAATATTCTAACTTAGACATAATTACGTTATTTTTTTAACTTTAACAAAAACTAATAATAATATATATAAAAAACTAACATTTGTACGCTGTAACAGGCAAGGACATGAGATACGTCTCCATTATTACGACCATGTATGCTACTTTATATGTATGTGTACCTACCATGTTCTGACAAATAAATAATTTGAATTTGAGCAACTAATCGATGGTAAGAATCGATTGATAAAAATATCGAATAAACAGGATTAAAAAAAAAATGCTGACCATTTTTCTCCCATTCCGCCATGAATCTGCAAAATCCGCCTTTGAAACACAGCATCAATTACTTGCATAGAACCATAAACATTTATAAGTATAGACACTGCAAGAAAAAAAATATGTAAATTTGCGCCATAGTATACTGTAAAACCCTTTGAAAATTATTGTGCGAATGGAGTAAAATTACTACTTAAGACCCTCTTTTCCCCACTTTTAGCAATATTGGTAATTCTAGTTTCAGTGGTTAGCTTAAAATTATGAAAATCATGTCGTATATAAAACTTAAATGTTTTATGTAGGAAAAAGTTATAGACAGACATTTCGCTCGATAGAAAAAAAAAAATATTAAAGCAGTGTGCTGTGCGTTTTTCCCTGTTTTTCTGGATTCATTCAAATACCTATTTACTAAACGATTTCTACGACATCTTAATATACATAATTATGGAGGGAAATGTATAGGTACATTTTACATTACAGCTACACTTTTCGAAAAATATGAGAAACACTGTTTTAAACTATCACGGTTGTTCACTAAAGTTATATCATTATTTACGGGATATTTACCGTGGTAAGGTTGTGGAATGAGCTCCCGATATTTCGGCGCAGTTACATGCACCATGTTCACGGGAAGACAACATGGTGCATGTAACTGCGCCGAAATATCGGGAGCTCATTCCACAACCTTACCACGGTAAATATCCCGTAAATAATCATATAAATATGAGAAAAACCTCAAAAATTTAAGTATCGAAACGCACGACTGTGTGTAAGCGCCATGGTTTTGCTCCGCTAAATGCGACTTTAATACAATATATTAAGTCTTATGGTCATCTGTAGTAACAAGCGTTGTTAAAAGTTGTAAAACCTCACCTTAAATTGATCAATCTGGAAGTCTTCAAGTCTAGAGTGAATCGGTTTCTTCTAGGCAAGCGTGTTCCATCGTAGACCGCACCATTGCTTAACATCAGACGAGATGGTGGCCAAGTAAAAGCTTATTAATAATTTTTTTTAAACTCATGACGTCATAGTAGGTACAAAAAATATGCCATGCAGGGTGTCTTACCTTTCTAAAGATCTGTGCACAAAAACCACTAAATCGCAAAACAACAATAACAATAGAATCGACTAAAACATTTCAATAATCGAACATAAACAGCCTTCGATTTATTAAAAAGAAATTAGTGACCGTTTTCCCGCCGTGAATCTGCAAAATTTTACTTTAGAACTTGACAAACTTACCGCTACAGTCGAAAGAGCGCTACGATCGCATTTTCTGGACTAAACCGCCAGCGTTTTAACCACAAGTTTTAGTTCTAACATTTAGCCAACTGCAAAGATTCGTCGCTCTTTAGAACGCATCCATTTGGCTTTCGCGGTAAATTTAGTGGAAGTAATTCGGTGTCAATAGACAAACGGCGCGATAAGAATTTACCTAATTAACCGGGACATATTCAGAAGAGGGCATGTTGGTTCGATTAGTGCTGTCCCAGTTTGAACGGTGCTTAGTTTTCTGTCCCACTTTTAGCCTTTGACTCGGGAATGCTATGAACAGAAACTAAAAATAAAACGGCGCTTGTTGATAAACTAAATTGGCAGTTGGTATAAAAGCAGCTCTTGAATTACAATAAAAGAGATTTAAAAAAACATTATTCACAAAAAATAAAAAACATTAAAGTTATATGATTATTTACGGGATATTTACCGTGGTAAGGGATTATCACAGGGTTTTTTATTAGGGATGGTTTATCGGGAGCTCATTCCACAACCTTACCACGGTAAATATCCCGTAAATAATCATATAACTTTAGTGAACAACCGTGATAGTTTAAAACAGTGTTTTATAAAAAAACATTGTTTTCCTATATTTACATACATAAACATTCTTATATTTCGGAAGAGTATCTTTTTTTAGGGTTCCGTAGGTACCTAAAGTGTGTACACGGGACCATATTACCATAGACAAAAGTAGGTAAGTATTTTTGTCTATACTATTACTAAGCCTACCCTGTATTTCTCTTTCGAACCGTAAGATAGCCAGTTGAAATTCAAAATTCGGGTCCACCCACAAGATGGACAGACGACCTAAAAGAGACCGCAGGGAAACGCTGGATGCAGGCCGCTTCCAACCGGCCCTTTTGGAGATTCATGGGGGAGGCCTATGTCCAGCAGTGGACGTCCTACGGCTGAAATGATGATGATGATGATGTAATGTTGCGACAAAATTTAAAAAAATATATAAAAATAGGCTTTGCGTTCACCTTACCTAACATCATCTGACCGTGTGTGCAAAAATGTCCCGAATGTGTTTATTTTTATTTATTTACCTCAGGTGTTTTTAAATAGTAGGCTTGGGTTTGACCACCATTTCGCCTGATGTTAAGCGATGATGCGGTCTACGTTGGAGCACGCTTGTCTAGAAGAAACCGATTCACTCACAGAAAAGATTTTATTTCGTTTGTATGAAGACACTTAGATTGTAACCATCGTATTTTTGCATTACCACTAATGTAAAAACGGTAATACGTACAAGCGTCAAACTTGGCATGATTATAGTACACACTCTAAAGTAGAACAACAAATAATAAATACTGGCCAAGTGCGAGTTGGTATCAAATTTGTATTCACCTCCGGTTCTCGTAAGATCACCGAATTGGATAATTGATGGGTGTTTTCGCACAATATTTTTGTACTTTATAATTAGCAAACAAGCCATGTGGTGGTACGGAACCCTCAGTGCCCGAGCCTGACTCGCACTTGGCTGATTTTAATTTATACAATACTGTTACAAAAAAAAAAAAAAACACTACTTATTATGAAAAAGAGAGAGGGAAGAATCTTACCCTCTGTCTCTTTCATTAGACATTTCATGAGAGTGAAAGTGACCGAGATAATCTCGAGTGCGCCAGAATCCTTCCCCTGAACCCATAATTCATTTTGTGTCGACCGAGCCAAAGTTTTTATTACCAGGATCTATTTCTTCAATAACCTTTAATATAACAATGAAAAGACATAAATAATCTACTGCAAAAAATAAGGGCAAGCTACCTGGGTGAGGTAAAATAATGAATGGGCAGCGAGAATGACGAATCCAAACTTAGCTTACTGGAGAGTCAGTTTTTAATGTTATATGATTATTTACGGGATATTTACCGTGGTGAGATTGTGGAATGAGCTCCCGATATTTCGGCGCAGTTACATGCACCATCTTCACGGGATGACTGAAGAATGCGGGTACAGACATAACTTTTTAACTGTTCGACCAACCACCCGCATTCTTCAGTCTTCCCGTGAACATGGTGCATGTAACTGCGCCGAAATATCGGGAGCTCATTCCACAACCTTACCACGGTGAATATCACGTAAATAATCATATAACTTTAGTGAACACCCGTGATAGTTTAAATCAGTTTTTAATATTATTATTAATACGAGAGGATGATTTTGTCTACTTTTCGTAGGTATAATCGATCCGAGCTGCAGTTGTCCCTATTGCGCTCTACTGAGAGAGGCTTGAGGTCAGGAAACAGCAATAGATTTGCTAAATACCTATTCATCAAATACTTGGCCGTGGTATGCCCTCTTAATAACGAAATATTTACAGTTGAGGCGACATGTTTGGTTCACGTAGGCACCAAAACTCGAGACTGTCAAGTAATATATCACATCACATCATCAGCCATTAAATGTCCACTGCTGAACAAGGCCTCCCTCTTAGAGAGGGGTGTTGCCATAATCCCCACGCTTGGCAGGCGGCTTGGAGATCGCAGTACGTTCACCGTGTACTAACAGGACGCTGCTGCCCATCCTCCGGTGATTCTGGTCGCAGTTTTAGGACATACCCGGGTAAGAAATATATAGATAGGGAGAATTCGTGAATAATTCTGTATTCCATACAACACATATTTTTTCTCCTCTAATTCCCACAAAATGCATCCACCCTTGCTATACGCCCCTATGATACCATGAAAATAAATTAGTATAATCCAATAAACAGAAATGGGATATGATATGAATAATATTATTATCTTTGTATAAATATTGGATTTGTATTATGCGGGCACACTTTTGCGCTATAGAATCCGAAACGTGGATATTCGCCAAAGAACCAGAGTCACCGACATAGCTGGTAAAATTTGCAAGTTGAAGTGGCCAGCAGGCCACATCGCTCGAAGAACCGATAACCGATGGGGAAGAAAGTTTCTTGAGTGGAGACCACGAACCGGAAGACGCAGCGTAGGCAGCCCTCCCACTAGATGGACCGACGACATCGTGATAGTCGCGGGCATCCAATGGATGCAAATGACAGGCTGTCGGTCTAAAGGGGAGGTCTATGTTCAGCAGCGGACGTCTTCTGGCTGATGATGGTGACTTTGGGGATGCTCCGTCAATTTAGTAATTCATAAGCAACACAACTCTTTCAGTTGTCGATTGTTGTTTTAGTTCAGAAAAATAACAGAATAGGCATAATTAAACTATACTGCGTTACGCGGAAATGGTGTACTTAGCCGAAATGATAGAGAGATAGTCCCGTTGGTCCAGTTGTTAGTGAACCTGCCTTCTGAGCTTGAGGGCGTGGGTTCAATTCCCACCTAGGACAAACATTCATGTGATGAACATTTTGTGTTTTTTTCTTCTTATAAACAATAGGCTTGCGTTTGACCACCATCTCGCTTGATGTTAAGCGATGATGTTTGTTCTATATCTGGGTGTTATTATCTAATTAAGTATGTATTTAAAAATATATATATTATGTATGTAAATCAGTGTCTGGCAGCCATATCACAAGCTTTGCTTAGTTTGGGGACAGATGACCGTGTGTGCAAAAATATCCCATATATTTATTTAAATATTCTCAACCTTCATATTTTGTACTCTTAATTTTGGCGTTAAGTATCGCAAATTCCTTTTTTAGCGGACCTTTATAATAAAATAAAATAAAAACTTTACATACATGCTTACTTACCTTTTAGTACCCATCATTATGATTTTTTTTACTATGAGGCCAACATTGAAATTGCGAAAAAAATATCAGTTGTTACATAGAAAAAGTCATTGACACTCGACAAAATGTTTATTTTTTATTTTTTTATAGTTAATATGCTTGCGCTTGGCCGCCATCTCGCCTGATGTTAAGCGACGATGCGGTCTACGATGGAGCACGCTTGCCTAGAAGAAACCGATTCACTCTCGACTTGAAGACACCCAAATTGTAACTAACGGGGAAAACCCATTCAGGCAGCGAATTCCACAGACTAGCAGTTCGCACAATAAATGTGGAATCATAGCGCATCGTACGGGTTCTCGGAATATCAACCATAAAACGATGTCGAACAGTACAGAACACACACAGTACAGATTTATGGAACAGTTGATATTTTTTTCGCAATTTCAAGGTTGGTCCCATACTAAAAGTTGCTCATAATGATTGGTACTATATGTCACATTTCGGCTTAGTACACCCTTTCCGCGTAACCCAGTATAATCAAACTATTACATAATTTTGACGACTTTCTTATGAAAATAGTAGTTTTTTTGTGACCAGTGGTTTATACGAGTCAGCGAGCAACTAACTGGCGTGACGCCGTGGGGTGACATAAGTACATTGTTACTGTTGACGACCGGTATGGCTGAGTGGTAGCGCGGCTGCCCCAAAAAGCAGGAGGTCACAGGTTCTATTCCCTGGAAATATTTGAAAGATGAATATGAAAAAAAAAATGCTGTATGTGGGACACAAGCTAACGGGCCGCCTGATGGTAAGCGATCACTGTTGCCGTTACCTGTAACACAACAACAACACAACTGTTACCTGTATGCTCCTGGCATCACAGATACGTTGCCGACCTTCGAAGACTATTAACAGCCCCTTTGAAGAACCCCATGTTATAGTTACTCGGAAATTCTGTAGGAGCTCATTCCGTATTTAATACAGAAATTTAATTTTCTATAGATTTCTTTCTAATTGATAGAGTCAGATTTGATTTCAATGCTATTGCTCAAAAATGCGGTAGTAGCCCATTTGGGAGACCGCTAGTCTTGAAAGCGTGAGGTCGCGGGTTCAAACCCCGGGCCCGTACCAATGAGCTCTTTGGAGTTTATGTACGGATTTTCATACCACTGGCTTTTCGGTGAAGGAAAACATCGTGAGGGAACCTGCATACGTACGGAGAAGGAATTCAATGGCGTATGTGAATCCACCAACCCGCACTGGGCCAGCGTGGTGGATTAGAGCCCATCCTCTCTCTGAGAGAAGGCCTGTATCCCAGCAGTGGAAACATGATAAGATGGTTTTTTTTTTGATGCCCTGGGTATTGTAGCTGTCTATAGGCAGCGGTGACCACTTACCATCACAGGTGGCCCGTAGCTTGTTTGCCACTTATTATATAAAAAAAAAAAAAATGATGGTGGGGATAAAATCAGATCATCAAAAATACAGTTTTCGTTGCTTATTTCGTGATAAAATCTGAGAGGGCCTCTTAAGGCCTCCCCAAAAGCCTCTAGGTGGAATGATCAAGGTGATTGGTACCTTGTTCATCCACCACATCAGTGGGCAGACAGTGAAAGTGACGAAATTACCGATTGTATTGTTTTTGTAGCAACAAGCTATCTGCTTGAAGGAGCAATTTACTTAGAGATAATGGAAGTGGCTTGAAAAGTCACCAGCCGGTCTATTCTGCAGCCGGATAGCCCGTTGGTCCCGTAGGTATTAAATCTAACTTCTGAGCTTGGGGGCGTGGGTTCAATACCCACCTAGGATAAACATTCATGTGATGAACATTTGTGTTAAACATTGGTATCAATTTGTAGAAAAAAAATTGTAGAAAAAAATAGTTTATCTCAAAATCCTTATTGTATTCGAAACGACGTAGAAGCGGAATTACACTAGAAATTCGTCATTTATACAAATTAAAAATGGACTTCCGCAAAGTAACACCTGATTCAATCAACTATAATATCATTTATTAAAAGTGACCCGCCCGCCCGGCTTCGCACGGGTGTAATTTACATGCAAAGCCGGGGCGGGTCGCTAGTTATATATATAAACCTTCCTTAAAAATTTATCTAAAACTGCATCAAAATCCGTTGCGTGGTTTAGGAGGAGTTAGCGGCCATACTGACAGACAGACGCGGAAAGCGACTTCAATTTATACTATGTAGAGATAGAGATTAATATTAAAAGTACGCTCACGAAGTCTCTTCCATTTTCTCTCCATCAGTGGTAACTTTAAACAATGGGCAGTTACCTTTACAGCGCATTGTGTTGAAGTATTGAAAACTTCTTGTTCGGTTCATAACGTGTGTACTACAGGATATACGAGTTTTTTTACAATTTACAACTTGTTTGATTTTAAAGTCGATTTTTAGCTTTGATTTTTGTGGACAGAAATATCTTTCCACCGCTGTTTATAACTGTACATTTACCCGTGATAAAAAGTACTTACCCTAAGCTAATAAACCGGCCAAGTGCGAGTCGGGTTCACGCACTGAGAGTTCCGCACCACCACAAAATATAAAAAGTAGTGCAAAAAGACAACATCACACCTAGCGGTCTATCCAAGTACCGACGTGCCCGCTTGGTGTTGAACAGAAATTTGTCACCGACTTGCACTTGGTCATTATTAATTATTTGTTGTTATACTGTGCTGTGTGTACTATAATCATGCCAAGTTTGACGATTGTACCTAGTACCGTTTTTACATTAGAGCAAATACATAAATAGGTTAAAAAAAACGTTTGTTGTAAGTATAGGGTTTAGTTTAAGTAGTTTTTTTTTTAATATTTTTTATTTTTTGCTTGTATATTTGCCAATGCCATACAGTTATAACCTGGGTGTCTTCAAATCACGAGTGAATCGGTTTCTTCTAGGCAAGCGTGCTCCAACGTAGACCGCATCATCGCTTAACATCACTAGTACTACTGGTAGTACTAGAAGTATAAAGTTGTATCATTTGTACTACCTAATGAAATACTCAATAGTATGATCCAGAGGGAAACAAAACGCTTTAAAAGATCGCCTTTTACTTATAAAAAGTTACTATACTTGTCAATTTTTTTGCCTACCATTTAGCATTCAGAATAAATTCATTGTAACATTATTACTTCACTGGGCACTTGTTAGCTATCCTCGGGGGCGGAGGCCCTGGGAGGTCAGCTTCACACGACAGTCTCTTTCTCAAAGCAAAGCTTTTGTTGCAGTAACAATTATAATAACATATCAAGAAGTTCCCTGTAGCTAGAGATAGAGTTCTGAACTGCTCATCCGTCTCTTCGGGGAAGCACAACGCCCCAGCTGCCAGCAGTCCAATAGCTGTATAAATAATGCGCGGGGAAGTACTACCTTTATATTTTCTGCTCCAGAGAAACCCTGTCAGCCCCCCCAAACCGAGTACCCCCCGTCTTATTTGCAGGTTTTCACAATTTCTCATGTAGCAGATGAATTCGTTCTTCTTAGTTCTCAAGTTGCACATAGCTTGTTTCTTCATGGAATTGACTTCGGAAACGAAGTCTGTGTAGTTTTGCATGAAGCCTTTTCGATAGGATTTTACGCAAGGGAGCACTTGCTCGTGTATGAGTTTTCTTTTTAGTTCTGGGCATTCCTTTTTTGGCTGGTCTTCGAGGTAGTCTTTGTATTCGTAATGCGGGGAGGAGTATAAAGGTAAATCTTTGAACTTCATTTTTGGAGGTCTCTGAGGGGGCGGTGGGGGAGGAGCTGCTTCCACTACTGGTAATAGAGGAGGCACTCTCCATTTCGTTCCCAAAAGGCCGGCTTGGAGTAATTCTATCCATAGTTTTCCAAGCAAATACAAGTCTCCTGAGTTGTTTTTTTCAAGGGATTCCGAGGAGTTTTCATAATCGTCTTCTAGGTATACTTCAACTGTGGTGTTCTGGGCTGGACTTTCGATGGGTGGTATACTGTCTTCTAACATTTTATTTGCAATTATATTTGTTTTTGGCTGTGAACGAAAATTTGGGGCGCGACATTTTAATGTCAAGTGTGATGTTGACAATTTGAGAGTTTATTTAAGGTTGGCGTCAAGCAGTTTGTGTGCTTTTTAATGAGGCTTTATAACAATAACAGAGATATCGTATGTTTTAAGGTTACGCACCTGGACGGTTGTCTTCTGGCTTATTTCTGTCGCTCCGTCCATCCGAGTTTGTCACTTCGACCAAAATAAAATGAATGGACGGGCCATAACCATTGAACTTGCTCAGTATAAACGAGTCAAAACCGTCTGATATATACTTCAACACCTAATTATAACCATGTACAGTACATTTGTTACAAAAATAGATAGCGGTTTTTGTTGTGTATTTACACTTCGGAAAAGCACACGAAGGCATAATTTTGTCAGATGTTTCGTTATCATGTAACAATAGATGTGTGTCGCATTTCCTACGGCTAGAGACAGATTGAAACGAAGTGAGCGCCGGCGCTCATTTTGTAATATTAAAAAATGCGCTTCTTCTGGGCCCGTCCATTTATTTTAGTCGAAGGTTTGTCACAGGTATTTAACTCCTAAACGAAATAAGTTACAGACCTGACCTTTTGGCCCAACACCAAATATTGGAACAAAAATGTGTGCCCTGCCGCGTCCGCTGCCGCGCGATACACAGAGATAAATGCGACAAGAGTTACGTAGGCCTGGCGCACTCAGTACCTTAAGTATGAAACTGCAAGTAGGTTAAAAAATGCAAAAAAAAACACTTCACGTGATTAATGGACGACCCCTTATGCTCATAGAAATTTTCATATACGACAAACCCTGATCTTTACCGTTCAATAATAAAACCAACTTAAAATCTACAACTACCCTAAATTTTGAACCTTATCTTGAGAACTCTAGAGTCTATTAAATTCAAATGGTTTGTGAAATCAAATTTGTAAATTGCAATGGAAATCGTGGTTTGGAATGGACCAGGTTTTTCTACGATTACTATCGAGTTCTAATCGAATCGTCCGAACGATTCGGAATCCATTTTTCAGTCGATTTCATACCAGGGGCCTTAGGGACAACAGGTAATTGCGGCACCTAATCCGCTCAGTTGGAAAATCACGCGAACGTGAACCTTATCGCGCACAGATACGGTTTGCGGTCGCGTGATTTTCCAACTGAGCGGATTAGGTGCCGCAATTAGCTGTTGTCCGTAAGACCCCAGATCTTGTTTGCTATAGGTTTGATCGTATTTGAAAGATTTCATAATGGATATTGGGAATATTTATTTTTAATTGATAGCGGTACACCAACTATAATCAGTCCATGTTTTTGTAGTTCTGATAGCTGCAATAACATTCTAAAAAGACATTATCATCATCAGCCAGAAGACGTCCACTGCTGAACATAGGCCTCCCCCTTTAACCTCCACACTGAACGACAGCCTGCCATCTGCAACCACTGGATGCCAGCGACTCTCACGATGTCGTCGGTCTATCTAGTCGGAGGACTACCTACGCTGCGTCTTCCGGTTCGTGGTGTCCACCGGTTCTCAGTTCTTCGAGCGTTGTGGCCACTTCAACTTGCAAATTTTAACAGCTATGTCGGTGACTCTGTTTCTTTGACGAATATCCACGTTTCGGATTTTATCGCGCAAATTAACTCCAAGCATAGCTCTCTCCATTGCCCGCTGTGTGACTGAGTTTTTCCAAAAGACCAGTTGTTCCAAAAAACAGTTAAGGACCACGTCTCAGTACCATATTATAATGTCATCACTGGCAACACACACTGGTTAAAGACCCTTGTGAGTTTTGGCGCCAACGTGGAAAAAAACATGTCGACTCGTATTATTTTCCTAAACTTGTGTATTTTCGAATGTTAATGTGTAGTAAATGGTGAATTATTATTTATTAAATGCTCGTAAACGTGCTCGAGTGGGTGTAAGTGATATAACGAGGTGAAAAATGTATTTTCGTGTTGTTTCCAAAACTCCATAGGAGCCTCTTGTAAAGTCTCCCCCACTTTACAGGGGCATGAGTTTCACTTGACCGTGACTTACTTTGCTTGACTATGACTGTGACTATGGCTTGTTTGACGCTTATTAATACTATGAAGACTTGTCTGAAGGAATTTGTAACCATGCTCATGAAACAAAATATTAACAAAAAAAAAGACTCTCAATTGTCTTTAGGCCTGTGCTTTAGGCACTGTGGTATTTACAAAAAGTGCAATCCAAAACACGTCAGCGTTCGTATCCAAGCTAACGAGAAAGACGCTGTTATAAAACATACTTAGAACCTATAAATCCAGCTCAAACGATCCAGCGACGGAAGATAAAAGCATAAAGGGCATTGTTACATGAACAATGTTATCTGACACCGGGGGCTAAATATTTGATACAATGTTATATTACATTGTAGAACGCGTGGTTAACTTTTTGAAGGCAAGTGCCTTTATTAACTAAACGAAATACAAGCTAACACTAACAGTATAAATACAGTTAGACTGCCCATAGACCGTTGAAGGTCTAAAGACAATTAAATGCTCGCGTCTACTATCAGTTAGCAGCGTACCCAGCATGCTGGTGGCATTACCACGCTGAATGGCAATGCTTATGCGTTGAGTCAGAAACACGCCAGCATGTTGGTCACGCGTCGCATTAACGGCCTCTTATACCAAATTTTACGGTTTTAAATCAATTTTATTCAGTTAAATTTACAATATTTGAGCTGGAAAAAAATACTGAGTTTATGATTTGGTCCAAAACACGGTAGAATAAACTTTCCTCGATCACAAAAAAATCTGAAACAAAGTCGAGTTAGTTTATTTTATTATTTTTATGCTCTAATGAAAGCTCGTAACAACCTGGAAATTGCATGTACTGAAAGGCAATTTTATAAAAAAAAAATTATTTGGATAGATTTTTGATAGTGAATAGTTTCGTTTTTTAGTGAAATTAAAAGCGTAAAAAGGACGCGAGAATTTGCGCGCGCCGCGTTCAGTACCGCGCCAGGCGTCATCGAGGTCGGACCTATGTTAGATTTTGTCATTGCACTCCCCCCGCGGGCGTCCTGACTCTTGCGTGGCTAAATACATCGTCGCTATAACTTGGCGGGGGCTGAGGGAGTGTTTTGTTGCCTACGCGACTCGGATAATAGGCCGTTAACCAGGTGCTCTGAAAGAGTTTTAAAAACGAGGTGAGCTCCCGGTCCCCAAGGGCTCAATGTCTTAAATATGTAACCACTGCCGAGGTTAGCATATTTTACGTCGCTTGTACTGCTCTGCCGAATTAGCAGCCGCACCAGCCTTACCTATGATTAACTACTTTGAACAACACATTAATAAAAAAAAACCCGGCCAAGTGCGAGTTGGGTTCGCGCACTGAGGGTTCGGTACCACCACAAAATACAATAATTATTAAACTAAAAAACCGACTTCAAAATAAGTAAGATATGGGATTTCGATCCCGTGATATGATAAAATAAAATAAAATAAATAAATGTTCAGGACATTTTTGCACACACGTTCATCTGACCCCAAACTAAGCAAAGCTTGTGATATGGCTGCCAGAGACTGATATACATACATATATAGTTTTAAATACATGCTTGAATAGATAGTAACACCCAGATATAGAACAAACACAAATGTCAAGAGGTCATCCAGGTAAGGAATTACCAGTTATAACTTGGTAGTGAATTAAAATTTAACACCGACTTGCACTTGGCCATTATTTATTATTTGTTATTATTTTTCTACCTCTGACTTGAGTAACCCTGTAGTTGTACTTATGTGATTTAGTTTGCGACAGTTAGTGCCGTGAGCCATAAAAACAGTCCAAAACCATGTTTTAAACGTCGAAACGTCGAGCGAAAGGTACATATTTTTTACCTATATTAAATAATACGTGATAAGTCCCGATAAACATTTAAAACATGTGTTCAAATCGCGAAAGTTTAAAAATTACTAGTCCAAAACCACTTCCATAGATAACTCCAGTCCATTTTCTGTTGTAAGGGAATCGTAAAAATGCCCTTATCTCTAGATTAAGACATATGATAGCCACGTGACGTCACAGGGTAACGTGCAACCAGTAAGGATGCTAACTTATTTTCTTACATACAGGGTGTAAGGGGAACACTCTCGAAGCCAAAAGAAGGTAACTGTACTCATCATTATGAACCACTTTTACGATAGGACCAACCCTGAAATCGCGAAAAAAAATCTGCTGTTCCATACATTTTGTCGAGTGTCAATGACCGTTTTCTATAGAACAGCTGATATTTTTTTCGCGATTTCAGGGCTGGTCCCATAGTAAAAGTTGTTCATAATGATGAGTACAGTTACCTTCTTTTGGCTTCGAGAGTGTTCCCCTTACACCCCGTATAGGGAGGAAGAGACTGCAGGGAAACGCTGGATGCAGGCCGCTTCCAATCGGCCCTTTTGGAGATCGATGAGGGAGGCCTTTGTCCAGCAGTGGACGTCCTATGGCAGAAATGATGAAGGAGGGATACCATGACGATGCATTTGCCAGATTTGACAGGCATTTTAAGGTGTAGGTAGACGAGCGGTCAACGGCAGTTGTTTGAATTTCGCTCAAGTTCCTGAGTAAAAGTAATATGACACAAGAAAACTACAAAGCAAAACTTCAATCTGTCTGGGTGTCTTCAAATCACGAGTGAATCGATTTCTTCTAGGCAAGCGTGCTCCACCGTAGACCGCATCATCGCTTTACATCAGGCGAGTTAGTGGCAAGCAATATCTCTACATAGTATCTCTATCTCTTCTCTACATAGTATAAATTGAAGTCGCTTTCCGCGTCTGCCTGTCTGTATGGCCGCTAACTCCTCCTAAGCCACGCAACGGATTTTGATGCAGTTTTCACCACCACTTATTTACATTTTTACGGAAGGTTTATATATAACTAACGACCCGCCCCGGCTTCGCACGTAAATTACACCCGTGCGAAGCCGGGCGAGCGGTTCGCTAGTATTACATAAGATTTAAACAGTTTTTTTTCACTGCTACTAATACTGGTCAATCTAAAGCATAGACATGAAAAATCAAACATTTTAAGCACCGTACACAGTAGATAGGCTTCCCTAATACATTTTTTTTTTTTTTTTTTTTTTTTATACTCAAAACAGATAACAATCAATTAAATCCTTATTTATTATTTATTATATATATATTATTATTATTATATTATATTTTTGGGTTATTTGAATAGTTATAAGTTTAATTGTAATTTGACTGACATTTTGAATAATAAATTTTTCTTCTTGACAAAAAAAAAAAAAAATATCAATTAAATCCTTAAATAAATACATATAAAAATCTGAACTGGATAGTCATCCAAAACATGTGTATACAAAAAAAATGAGACAAACGTGATGAAAGTACCCATCCACATAGCAATGAGCTTGCTGATGGGCACTTCCAAGATGGCAAAACATTTTACTAAAAACTAAAACAAAAGAACAAAAATAACTAAACATGAGATGGACTCTTCAGACGCAACACAGCTGCTGCGTCTGAACAATCTTTAGGTACTAGGTAACCTAGGTACGCAATACTACTTTATTTTTTTTATTTTTTTTTATGCCATTGGTGGCAAACAAGCAGACGGGCTGCCTGATGGAAAGCAGTCACCGTCGCCTATTGTAACATCAGAGGCATCACAAATACGTTGCCGACCCTTTAGAACTCGATTAATTCGCCTTTTGAAGAACCCCATGTTGTAGCTTCTCGGAAACACCGTAGAAGGTAGCTCATTCCACATTTTGCAGGTATGAGGCAAGAAGGATCGTGTGAAACGCACAGTGTGCGCGGCACTTAATAGGCGGTATTTAATATTAAAAAAACAGAAGGCGGCTATAATATCAAATGAGTATTGAATATCAGGGCAGATCTGAATTCTGTCAGTCAGGTTAGAATATTTTTTTTTTTTTTTTTTTTTATAAATATTCGGGACATTTTTGCACACACGGTCATCTGACCCCAAACTAAGCAAAGCTTGTGATATGGCTGCCAGAGACTGATTTATATACATATATAGGTTTAAATACATACTTAAATAGATATTAACACCCAGATATAGAACAAACACAAATGTTCATCACACAAATGTTTGTCCTAGGTGGGAATCGAACCCACGCCCCCAAGCGCAGAAGGCAGGTTCACTACCAACTCGACCAACGGGCTATCAAATCAAATTATCATATTTTTATTAAAATACATTTTCTATGGCTATTTATGCTATCTATTCTCACGTAACATAATTTAAACTCAAATAATAAGATAAATATTTAAAAACTTCTGATTATATAAGTTTTTTTACCATGGACGACAGAATCCCGCTTTTTTCACTCAAAAAGTTCCAAAATCCCGACTTGGCAACAAAAAAGAACTGGCAACGCTGGTTAGAACTTAGAACCCTTACCGTTGCAGTATGTATTGTAATACTTATACCGGTTCTCTTCCCGCCAAAAAGCAGAAACGTAACGTGATAACTTTTTACGGGAGGCAATAATGTACGACACAGATAATGTACGGCATGATATTGTACGGCATAATAATGCACAGCATGATAATTGGTGTACATGTACATGGAATATCATGTTGTACAATATCGTGCCGTGCAATATCATGCCGTACATTATCAGATCGGTCCAATAATGCACAAGCAATAATGTACAGCATGATATTCCATGTACATGTACACCAATTATCATGCTGTGCATTATTGTGTCGTACAATATCATGCCGTGCATTATTGGCTCTGTTTAATAATGTACACCCCGATTTTGTACAGCATGATAATTGGTGACCATAAAAATTCAAAACTGATGCTTCGTTTAGACGTGGACATTCCAGGTCGAGTGTATTAGGTACAAATGAAATGAGTGACAGATCCGACACAGAGCATCCGGACTTGAGTAGGTTAGGTTCGAAATGGGTCACAGAACCGACACAGATCACCCCAACTCCACCTAGTCTTGTGGTCCCTACCCCTAGAGTGTATATAAAAAGCGCGGGAGCCAGAAGCTCAAGGGAGGTTCTGAGTGAGAGCGAGCCATACGAGACCGAGCGGAGCGAAGGGGGGAGGTGGCGAGCGAAGCGAGCCGGTGACCTCCGTAGCGAAGCGAAGGTCGAGTGTGGCGAAGCGACACTCAGGGGCGACCGCAAGAGCTTCTGGCGGGAGCCCACCTGGAGTCAGACTTGCGTTGGTTAGGTTCGAAATTAGTGACAGATCAAACACAGTTTTACTCCTCTCTCCACCTCACCACCAAAAAGTTTTGATGGTTCTCATATTTTTAATCTGTGACTATCTTACACTATCTTGTTCAAACGAAGCATGGAATCGACAGACGTCATAGACTCAACAGCCAATAAGAGCAGAGTCATTTCAGCAAAATTAGCCAATAAGGAGATGCCACCTTTTATCATGTTGTACATTATCGGTCGTACATTTTCGGCCCGTTTCGACAAAACACGGCCTGTATTGCACGACATGATAATGTACGGCATAATAATGCACAGCCCGATAAAACGTGGACTTTTTTCTCGTACATGGATTATTGGCTGTGCAATCCTGGCTGTGCATTCCTTGCCGTACTTTATAGACACGGGCCGATAATTGACGGCCAGTATTGTACGACATGGATTGTACAACATGATATTCGATGTACATGTACACCAATTATCATGCTGTACATTATCATGCCGTACAATATCGTGTCGGCAAATATCATGTTGTACATTATAGACACCCCTTTTTACGATAGGAGAAAAGAGTTCTTTTATTATCTTTTAAAATAGCACCACTTTTATTAGCGGCCAGCTTTATTGTTAAAAATATCGGGTTGTTGACAAATTCAACGTTCCAAATTCAAGTTCACTCACACTGTTTATGGCGGGCAGTCTCGCGCCTTATTCACTTTTTTTTTATAATTTTGTTCACACGTTCCTTTTTTAATTTGACCATAGAGACACGAGTCGGTGGCATTAATGACATGAGAGAATGTTTATTTTTTTAAATTTTGGGAACAGTGGCAAAGGTCGTCTACGTTTCTGAGTCCAATGCGTTTTGTGACCGGTCCTTGTTGAGTCAACTTCAAGGTACTATGTTTCATTATGACTTAGTGAAGAAGTTAGGTTGGTAAGTTCTCCCAAAATACCTAACACAGATGCAGTATGTAAAGTTAGTGGCAAACATAATGACCGTTTTTACGGTTCCGTACCTCAAAAGGAAAAAAACGGAACCCTTATAGGATCACTTTGTTGTCCGTCTGTCCGTCAGTCAAGACCCTTTTTCTCAAGAACGCGTAAAGATATCAAGTTGAAATTTATATCAAATACTTGAACCTAAGGTTTCTTTCAGTTGTGAAAAAATCAAATTTGTAAGTTTACGCGATCAAAAGATATGACCGTTTATGTCGCATATTTTCGCATATTTTGCGATTTCACAAGGAAATCAAAATCTATAGGGTACTTCCCGTTGACCTTAGAATCATGAAATTTGACAAGAATCAAGGTCTCACAGCACATATAAAGGATGATAAATCCAAAAGTTATACATATGCCGTCTTATTACAAAACACGGTTTAACTTTAGTACTGGGATTAGTACCAGGTTTAAACCATGGAGTAAAATAAACGTTATTATAAAACGAAGTTTTTCTCTAAACCACGGATTGTCTATGGTACTAAAGTTAGACCGCCGAGACCCCTAGTTTAACTATGGACTAACTTCGGTACTAATAGAATTTGGTTATAATTATTTTATTTAGTGTTTTTATTATTTACATATCGTTTAAAATGGATTTAAACACGATTGACATGATGAATTCAGAAGATTTGGACATGCTGGAGGCATCGCGGCGATCTGACAGATCTCGTCATCGTGTGAATCCTTTCGAATTGAGTGACGAAGAATTAAGATATAAATATAGGTTCACAAAACGCTTTGGCCCAAAAATAGTGCATGTTTTACGTGAGGATCTGGTCCACGATCCTAGAGGAAGCCCATTAAGCCCTGAAGTTCAAGTAGCTTGCGCTTTATGCAACTGGGCTCGCCATGAATTAAGTGCTTGTTTATAACCTTGGTAGATTACAATATAGCTATAGGTAGGTACTTACGCAAAAAGTGAAAAATATACACTGATGCATTAAATTATTGTTTTCTTTGTATATTCAAGACATTAGAGCCGATTAGCATAGTGTATCTCAACCAGTCAGTAAAACTTGCAAAAATGTAGCGGGTATTATGGCAAGGGATGTTCCATTTCATAGATAATTATAAAATTGCAGGCTACATTAAATGAACAGGAGGAAGCTATGAGAAAATTTAAGAACATTGCTAATTTTCCCACCGTAATTACAAAGATTTCATTGAACTACTTAATGTCTTTGGATAATTACAAATATTTATCTGAACGCCTCGAATTACGCGGGACAGGCGCATAGCTTTTTTCTACGCTAGGATTCTGGCGTCGCACGTGATCGTATTATGCCATGAATTTGAAAAGTGCTCAAAATAATAAGTTATGCTTGTTTAATAGATTGAAACCTAAACAAACAGCAATTTAAGATAGATAAATATCTTAAATTTGCATTATTAAATAATTATTTAAGCTTTTGAAGTGTGTTTTAAACCTGCAGGAACGAATGAATGATTTCAATTTTTGTTTCTTATCTGTGGCTAATATTGAAACCATGGACTATCTTTGGTATCAGCTGGTCCTCGATTAGTCGAAGATTTGTAATAAGGTCAAGTTTTAATCCCTTAGTACCGTAACAAACTCGGACTTTTTAGTCCTGGTTTAAACCTGGACTGATGGACTTTTTTGTAATAAGGCGGATGAAGTTATATCATTAAAAAATAATTGGATTGATATTACAAACTTACATTTTGTAGTTGGAATGTATGGAAGAACCTTATTGTCCACTACAAAGTTAAGTTTGTCTTTCAATATTTCAACTTTTTTGTTTTTTTTTTTTGTTTGTACTGCTCGAACTTTGAACTTTTTTGTTGTTTTTTTTTTGTTTGTGTTGCTCTCTGAGGGTTCCGTCTAACGGAACCCTCAGAGCGCGAGTCCTACTCGTACATGTCTGGGTTTTTTTATGATAGGCTTACGTTTGACCACCATCACGCCTGATGTTAAGCGATGATGCGGTCTACGTTGGAGCATGCTTGCCTAGAAGAAACCGATTCACTCGTGATTTGAAGACACCCAGATTAACCATCGAGGAACATCCATTCAGGCAGCGCATTCCACTGACTAGCACTTCACACAATAAAAGTGGAATCAAAGCGCTTCGTACGGGTTTTTTTGCATTATGAACCATGAAACAGCACCGCCTTTTCATATCCACTCTAGCAGTCTTAATCTAGCAGGATTAAAATAGGCTGATGATGATGATGGTGATGACAGAATAGTCAGTATATTTTAAACAGACATTACGTCTTCAGTCCACCAAAACTGAGAGATACTTACTCACTTAGTACATAAACAGGGTGTGGCGTTGTCCAAACAAATATTTTAGCCACTCACCGCACCCTGTAGCTGTTGAACGACAATGTTCGCATTGTGGCATTTAGAGATGCACTTACGGTCCGGCATAATAGTTGACAAATTTTGAGAATTGGTCGGATATTGGACAATACATTTTTTGTATTGAAAAGTTATGTGATTTTGGAATAGCGTAGTCATCAAAATCAGCCAGAAGACGTCCACTGCTGAACATACAGATACAGATTCTTTATTCATAAATTTTATAATTTACACTTCAGTAAGTTATGTAATTATTATTTGTCATTAATATACTCTTTGACAGAGTAATATGTTTTATCTATCAATAGTTGTCTTAATCATAGAACTCCCCCTTTAACCCGTCAAATGTATTACGCACCGCATGTCGGCGTAAGCGAAAAGGCGTAACGTGCTCGACGCGCGTTAGGCACCGCAACGGTGCGTAAGGAAATCACCGCTATTCGTCAATTTATTCTCGCTCGAATGAACGTTCCAAAGACTATTTAAGTTCTTTCGTCTCTAGCTTACTTCAATCACTAGAGAATCGATGCATCCTTACCGTGTCAGGGGCTTATAGAGGATTTCCCCGTTTAGCCAGTGTTCGGCAAACCGATATGGCGGAAACATTTCGTAAAAATGGTTCGCGATATAGTTTTAGTTTTTGAAGTGAATATTGCCTATTTGTGTCAAGTAATTAGTGTAAAAGTTGCGGTAATAGAGCTCCCTCGTTGTGAAAGTGATGTGATAGTAATTTAATAAAAAGCATATTATATATTATAATTTATATAATAGCATATTAGCATATTTTATCAACAAGTGCGTGATGGCGCAAGAAAAAAAAAATCATCATGAGATTTTGTACTAATGGTGAGCACTTAAATATTCATATTAAGCTATTGAAAATATCATACAACAATTCAAGACGAAGAATATGATGTATAATATATGAACATACAATGTAAAATACATAGGAAATTTTTTTTTTTTTATTTTACATCCGATCAGTTTTCGAAAATTCGGTTGGACTCTCGCATTACTGGCACCCGAGGCTACTCAGCCCCTTGCGCGGTACGGGTTTAACCTCCACACTGAACGACAGCCTGTCTTTTGCATCCACTGGATGCCAGCGACTCTCACAATGTCGTCGGTCCATCTAGTGGGAGGGCTACCTACGCTGCGTCTTCCGGTTCGTGGTCTACACTCAATAACCTTTCTTCCCCATCGGTTATCGGTTCTTTAATAGCGTAGTATTTCTTTTTAAATGGATTTTTGCGGGGTACGGCCCCAGATCTATGATTACTCAACACCAGCGAATAAGCACAGCATTTTTTGTGGTATTAGCGTGTAAGCTGACCTAAAAACACAATCCGGCAAAACAGAACTCCGGCAAATTTACTTTAACGCACATTTAAATTTCTGTTCCTGTTCAATAGATAACAGTATTATGACATTCTTGAGGTAATTTACAGCGACCAGGGGCCTTACGGACAACAGCTAATTGCGGCACCTAATCCGCTCAGTTAGAAAATCACGCGACCGCAAACCGTATCTGGGCGCGATAAGGTTCACGTTCGCGTGATTTTCCAACTGAGCGGATTATGTGCCGCAATTAGCTGTTGTCCGTAAGGCTCCAGCACTTACAGCGCTTAGAACGTAGCGATTTTATGATTATAGAGGTAAACCAGCGGCAAACGTCACAACAAAGAGACGGGAATTTCAAACATCACACTAATTGTAAATGCGAAAGTTTGTAAATGTGTTAGTATGTATATCAGATAGCCCGTTGGTCCAGTTGGTAGTGAACCTGCCTTCTGAGCTTAGGGGCGTGGGTTCGATTCCCACCTAGGACAAACATTTGTGTGATGAACATTTGTGTTTGTTCTATATCTGGGTGTTAATATCTATTTAAGTATGTATTTAAACCTATATATGTATGTATATCAGTCTCTGGCAGCCATATCACAAGCTTTGCTTAGTTTGGGGACAGATGACCGTGTGTGCAAAAATGTCCCGAATATTTATTTATTTATGTACTTAACAAACATTTTATAAGATAGATGATTTTCTACCTAAAGTAACTACAATAGGTAATATGGGCATTTTCAAGGCCAGAGTGAATAGGTATCTTCTAAGTCTGCGTGCTTCATCTTCGACCATATCGTCGCTTACCTACAGACGAGTTGGTGGACAAATGCGGACTTATTCGAAACAAAATTATTTATTGAAAAATGTTTTCATTTAACACTGTTTTAAACTATCACGGTTGTTCACTAAAATTATATGATTATTTACGGGATATTTACCGTGGTAAGGTTGTGGAATGAGCTCCCGATATTTCGGAGCAATTACATGCACCATGTTCACGGGAAGAAAACTTATTACTTATTTACGGTAAATGTCCCGTAAATAATCATATATAACTTTAGTTTTAATTTAATTATTATAATTGTATTGATTGACTTATTGCAATAATTGAGTCCGGAACGTAGGCATTCGCCAAAGAACCAGAGTCGCCGACATAGCTATAAAAATTTGTAAGTTGAAGTGGCAATGGGCAGGCCACATCGCTCGAAGACCCGATAACCGATGGGGAAGAAAGGTTCTTGAGTGAAGACCACGAACCGGAAGACGCAGCGTAGGTAGGCCTCCCACTAGATGGACCGACGGCATAGTGAGAGTCGCGGGCATCCAGTGGATGCAAAAGGCAGGCTGTCGTTCAGTGTGGAGGTTAAAGGGGGAGGCCTATATTCAGCAGTGGATGTCTTCTGGCTGATTACTCATTTTGCTAAGCCACTGCCCTAAAACCACAGAAGAGATTTTTTTTTCGTTTAAAACTTTTCTGTGCCTAAAACGCAGTTTCAGTGTGAATCCAGCCTAACAGCAGCTAGCCACAACACTGACTTTTTACCGAAAAAAAAACAGCTTTCGAACGAAATGGTGTTACAAGGTGCAGTCTACACGTACTATGGCAGATAGAAACATACGGCAACAGTCACACGGCAGTACGGCGAATAGGAAGCTATGGTATGCGCGGATTTCAAATTCAGAAAAATGCAAAGTATAAAAGGCATAGAGGCACAACACTATAGAAATAATCACTAGAAATAAATAATTTAATTCCCTCCTGTCTATTTTTATATCGGACTGCCAGAGGGGGCACGAAAAATCGACACCGCTTTATGGTTGACTAGCTGCGCCCCGCGGTTTCACCCGCGTAGTGATGAAAAATGGTGAATATGATGATGAAAAGTAGCCTATGTCACTTTCTGGCTCTTGAACTATATATACCCATGCAAAAAATCAGGTCGATCCGTTGTTCCGTTGCAGCGTGAAAGAGGAACAAACATCTGATACATCCATACATACAAACTTTCGCGTTTATAATATTAGTAGGAAGTAGGATATTCCGCAAACCCATACAAAGCTCTTTGACTCCACATTTATTGTGCGAACAGCCAGTCTTTGGAATGCGCTGCCTGAATGGGTGTTCCCAATGGATACAATCTGTGTGTCTTCAAAACATGAGTGAATCGGTTTCTTCTAGGCAAGTGTGCTGCAACGTAGACCGCATCATCGCTTAACATCAGGTGAGATGGAGGTAAAAGCAAGCCTATTAAAAAAATTGTGCGTGGAGTCCCTCCGCGCGGAAGAAGTTATACTTCAACAAGGAACCCTAAAGTTATAACTAGGGCAAAATTATCAACAATTTAAAAACATGCTTTTGTCGAGATTCGAACCTAGCTCCATAGGCTTCTCAATCCATTAGCGACACCATTACACTACCGGATCTGCTAGTGCAGCGCGAAAAAAGGATTCGCATTTCGCAACCATACGAAAGAGAAAAAATCCCCCTCCATGGTAGCGTTTAACGCAACCTTTTTGCAAGTCGAATAAGAAGTATAACTTCAAAAAAAGTTGTCCATCTGCACATTGTAGATCTGCGCTCGCCTGTATGGTGTTTTACCTCTTTGTTCGTTTTATCGCCTGAATCCCGTCAGGGCTGTCTGTACTCCGCTTTATGATCTTTTGTTTGGCGGACAAAGGACGTGTGATTTGTTAGGCGTTATTATGTTGTGAAGGAATTGCATTCGAGAAGTGAGAACAGGGTGAGTGACCAGCCTTATTGGGGTTGCCAGAATACTGGGTTACGCGGAAAGGGTGTACCATTTTTCTATCGGACTGCCAGAGCGGGCACGAAAAATCGACACCGCTTTATGGTTGATATTCCGAGAACCCGTACGAAGCGCTTTGATTCCACATTTATTGTGCGAACTGCTAGTCTGTGGAATTTGCTGCCTGAGTGGGTAATCCCCGATGGTTACAATCTGGGTGTCGTCAAGTTGAGAGTGAATAGGTTTCTTCTACGCAAGCATGCTCCATCGTAGGCCGCATCATCGCTTAACATCAGGCGAGTTGGTGGCGAAGCGTAAGCCTATATATAATAATAAAAAAAAAAAAACTAAACCGAAAGAGGTTTAAAGTACTCATAAACCACTTGACTGTTCATCTTTAACCCCGCATAAGCCAAAAGTCAAAGGTCGCATAAGCAAAAGGTTTTCTACATGTCAACCTAAGCTATTTCAAGCATGGCCAATCCTAGGCGCGAATTGATGAATGACTTTCGAGTCTCTAATCACAAGCGTCGAGTCGCGTCGAGTCTCCAATCACAAGCTGCCCCCGCGAACGACGTGGCATCATTTTGCAAAAGAGAATTTTGACTACATGCGCGATCAAGTTGAGCATGCATTTACTATGAGTCCAACCCTAAAATTGCCAAAAAATATCAGCTGTTGGTCATGTATTGACATATTTATGATGGTCATGTTATGACACATTTTTTATAATGGTCATGTTTTCGCACATTTTATAATGGTCATGTTTTCGCACATTTTTATAATGGTAATGTATTGACATATTTTTATAATGGTCATATTTTGGCACATTTTTATAATGGTCATGTTTTGGCACATTTTTATAATGGTCATGTATTGACATATTTATAATGGTCATGTTTTGACACATTTTTATAATGGTCATGTTTTGGCACATTTTTATAATGGTCATGTTCTGACACATTTTTTATAATGGTCATGTTTTTGCACATTTTATAATGGTCATGTTTTCGCACATTTTTATAATGGTAATGTATTGACATATTTTTATAATGGTCATGTTTTGGCACATTTTTATAATGGTCATGTTTTGGCACTTTTTGTCTCTGATTTTGTTTTACTGACAATTTAATGTTATAAGCTCAGAAAATAACAATATATGTAAGCGTTATACTTATACCTACAGTTTTCCCATTATCACTTACACCCCCCCTTGGTCATCCATTTGATTACATTTTGAGCACATTGTTTGTAGTTGTGTGCCGCTAAATATTGAAGTTTGCGTTTGTAGAACTAGTAAGATTGTTAAATGATTATTAACGGGATATTTACCGTGGTAAGGTTGTGGAATGAGCTCCCGATATTTCGGCGCAGTTACATGCACCATGTTCACGGAATAACTGAGGAATGCGGGTGGTTGGTCGAACAGTTAAAAAGTTAGGTGCAGACAACGATCTACCCTCTTTCTTAGTCTTTTGCTATGGTTATCACTGGAACTCGAACTTGAACCTAAGTCCCGACAAAACCCACTCACTGTATCACTGCGTATAGTATTTTGAACACATTTTGAACGCGGACTTTTATTTTTAAAACAACCTAATACTGGATTACCTTACCACGGTAAATATCCCGTTAATAATCATTTAACTTTAGTGAACAACCGTGATAGTTTAAAACAGTGTTAGTAAGATTGTGTACGCAATACGTGTTTATCTCACTTCCTTCAGTTTTTCAGATCTTTTTCGGTACTAACTCAAGTTTAAGGCAGATACAAACGATAAATATTATCAAAGATTATCAGTAAGTAAACAATATTGTTGTAATCTAAAGAATAAAAAAAATCCGTCTTGTGATTACAACACTGGTTTGTGTATTTACTTTTTTTAATGCCATAGGGCTGCCTGATGGTAAGAAGTCACCGTCGCCTATGGATACTTGTAACACCAGAGGCATCACAAATACGTTGCCGACCCTTAAGAACTCGATTAACTCGCCTTATGAAGAACCCCATGTTGTAGCTTCTCGGAAACACCAAGATCTGGGTGTCTTCAAATCAAGAGTGAATCGGTTTCTTCTAGGCAATCGTGCTCTAACGTATACCGCATCGTCGCTTAGCATCAGGCGTGATGGTGGTCAAACGCAAGCCTATTAATTGAGGAGGCGAAGAACAAAACCTCACTTTTCCACTTATGAAAATTTAGTTTTTTTTCTTTGGGCAAAAAATGATAAATTGATTGAAGCATGTAAGTAAAACCTTGTCAAAAACACCTCTTTTCCCATATAAAATTTCATTTGAAATCGATAGTTTCGAACAAAACCACACTTTTCCGTCGAAAAAGAGAAATTCCGTCGAGTTTTTTTTTATGTATTCTCTTAAAGCATTACGCTGAGTTGGCACCGGCTTGTGACAGAAACTATTTTCTTTTATTGTGTTGAACTCGTAATGTCCTTGTATCTTTGTTTCTGTCATAAATAAATATTTTTCTTACTTTCTTTAAATTTGAAAAACTGGAAATGTGAGGTTTTGTTCTTCACCTCCTCAATTATATTTAAAAAAAAAACACTGACTAAAAGAAATAAATATTCCCATCTAAGTATTTGTTACTTATTTTATAAGAAAGTTTCTCTGGACAGCCCTGCTCGGTTTTCGTTCCACGTCATAAGTTTACCAGTTCGGCACGTTACAGCATAACCAAAATATTGTGCGACTCACGTAGAGCCACAGAATAACACATAGTAGAACCTTCGACCAAAATAAAACTAATGGACGGGCCATAACCATTGAACTTGCTCAGTAAAATCAAATCAAATCAAATCAAAATCATTTTATTAAAGATAACATAGATCCATGTAGAATTACAAATTATGTTTATACATGTAGTTTTTTAAGATTTATATATTAGACTTTAAAGTCTTGGACCAAAATTTTTGTAAATAAAATAGTGGTCGTATATTGTCTTTATAATCGCATTACCCGACATTGAGAGTAGCGTAAAAACGAGTCAAAACCGTCGGACATATACTTCAACACCTAATTATAACCATGTACAGTACATTTGTTACAAATAATAGATAGCGGTTTTTTGATGTGTATTTACATTTCGGGAAAGCACACGAAGGAATAATTTTGTCAGATGTTTCGTTATCATGTAACAATGGACTCGTGTCGCACTTCCTACGGCTAGAGACCGACTGAAACGAAGTGAGCGACGGCGCTCATTTTGTAATCTTCAAAAATGCGCTCCATCTGGGCACGTCCATTCATTTTATTTTGGTCGAAGAGTAGAACCACAAATACAGGGTTATTTTTAATTCATCTAACACCTTTCGTAGACGGCTTCCCTCCCTACATCAGACCTGACAACTTTTGTTCCACGATTTGTATTTTTTTTGTCGCATGTCATGTTGTGACTTAATTAAATTAGGCCTCTAAATGACAATAACATTTTTTATTTATATTACACGGGAATAACTCACGTAAGATTAAGCCGGTTAATCTTACGTGAGTAATTCCCGTGTAATATAAATAAAATGTGTGAAAACCAAGTCAGTTTTCAAAACAGCAAAATCATACAAAGTTTGTTTGGGGAACTTAACGGGCGGTTATCCGAGTCGCGTAGGCAACAGAACGCTCCCTCAGCCCCCGCCAAGTTATAGCGACGATGTTTTTTACCATGCTAGAGTCAGGACGCCCGCGGGGGGAGTGCAACGACAAAAATGAGCATAGGTCCGACATCGATGACGCCTGGCGCGGCACTGAACGCGGCGCGCCGAAATTCTCGTGTCCTTTTTACGCTTTTAATTTGACTAAAAAACGACACTATTCACTATCAAAAATCTATCCAAATAAAAGAATGTTGATAAAATTGCCTTTCAGTACATGCAATTTCCAGGTTGTTACGAGCTTTCAATAGAGCATAAAATTAAAAAAAAAATAACTAAGTTTGACTTTGTTTCAAATTTTTTTTTTGTTTGAGGCAAGTTTATTCTATCGTGTTTTGAATCAATCATAAACTCTAACACAGATAATATATCTGTGACATGTATTTTTTTCCAGCTGAAATATTGTAATTCAACTGAATAAAATTGATTTAAAACCGTCAAATTTGGTATAAGAGGGTCAGGTGAGTTGAAGGTCAAACGCGGACTATTACGCGGTATTTTTTTTAATAGTTGTTAGGTGTGATATACGGACGCTGACTGCGAGAGGTTTTAGATGAATTAATAAATAACCCTGTACCGATAGGTATAAATAGGAGGTAGCAATCTATTAGTCTACTTAAGTTAACTTGTAAAATTTATTACTTAAACATTGATTATGATATGGTACGTACAATTTTTTTTACAGCATTGCCATTCAACGTGGTAATGCCGCCAGCATGCTGGGTACGCTGCCAACTGGTAGTGGGCTTGAGCATTTGGATTGTCTTTAGACCTTCAACGGTCTATGGGCAGTCTAACTGTATTTTTAGTTTTAGTTTTAGCTTGTATTTTGTTTAGTTAATAAAGGCACTTGCACAGAAAAAAAAAAAAAATCATCATAATGACCAATGACTTTCTTTTTCTTCATAATGATGAGCTTTGATTCCACATTTATTGTGCGAACTGTTCTGGAATGTGCTGCCTGAATGGGTGTTCCCTGATGGTTACAATCTGGGTGTCTTCAAATCACGAGTGAATCGGTTTCTTCTAGGCAAGCGTGCTCCACCGTAGACCGCATCATCGCTTAACATCAGGCAAGACGGTGGTCAACTGCAAGCCTATTATTTATTTAAAAAAAATTACCAATACTGATTTACTTACATCAATGATAATGACCATTAATTACGGTATTCATGGCTTTGTGCCTCTTTCGTATACAGAAATATATAAAAAATTCAAATGTGTAGGTTGTAGGTATGTAAAACTCCTTCAATAGTTACCAACAGAAAGAAAAGAATGAATCGTAAATCGTGTAGCCACATAATTAGCTGCCGGGAAATAATTGCGTACAAGTCAAAGGCCGGCAAAAAGCACAAATTAATCTCGGAAATACAAAGCGGATAATCTCTTAAAAACTATAAGTTATGCTTTTTTGCCGGTCGGCATTACCGGCCATTTTGAATTTCTCGAAATGTCATTAGCAATATAAATGAGTTTCACGCCATAACGCAGTGTTGCCACAATGGAAAATCATAAATCAACTGTCACTTTGACAGCTGCTGAAAGGAGGTACGTCAATGCATCGATGCGAACTTTTTAAAGTCTTACGAGAGACCTTTTTTTTCGAGTGATTAATTGTGGAAAAAAGAGGCGTGCTTATGTTTTTTTTTGTTGTGCCCGTCTTCAATGGAGATCTTTAGACGTTATTATGAAGCGTCTGACAGATGTGTAAGTTGAAAAAATGTAAGTTAGCGTAGGTATATATTTTATTCGTATCAAAATTAAGATCCTTTATCTGTGTTTTTACTTCCTGCAAAGAGTTACTTTGTTTTTCATCCACGTGTCTTTTGTGCTCAAAAAAACAATTATCGACTTTACAATAAAAAGACACATTTAGAAAAGTTTTTATTTTGCTTTTGTAACTAAACTCTGTGAACATATCTTTAACCTAGGGTTAAAACTTTACATAATTATGAGAGATGTAATAAAATATCTTAATTAGATTTGATTAGATCTTAATTTAATACCATCGATCTGAACTCAGGGATGATGGCCGAGCGGTAGCATGTGCGCTTTACAATCTGACGGCACCCGGTTCGATCTTCAGGGAGCGATGGTGGCCGAGCGGTAGCATGTGCGCTTTACAATCTGACGGCACCCGGTTCGATCCTCGGGGAGCGATGGTGGCCGAGCGGTAGCATGTGCGCTTTACAATCTGACGGCACCCGGTTTGATCCTCGGCCCTGCACCAATGACTTATTTAGTACTTAAACAAATTATGTGCAGTTACGTTGCCATCGCTCAACAACGCCCCAGGCGTTTAGGATCGAGACATTGGGCCCTTGGGGACCGGGAGCTCATCTCATTTTCAAAAATCTTTCAGAGCGCCTGGTTAATGCGACGCGTGACCAAAATGCTGGCGTGTTTCTGGCTCAACGCATAAGCATTGCCATTCAACGTGGTAATGCCGCTAGCATGCTGGGTACGCTGCCAACTGATAGTGGGCGGCGGGTGGTGGGATAGTGGCATTTGGATTGTCTTTAGACCTTCAACGGTCTATGGGCAGCCTAACTGTATTTGTAGTGTTAGTATTAGCTTGTATTTACTTTAATTAATCATCATCATCATCATCATTTCAGCCATAGGACGTCCACTGCTGGACATAGGCCTCCCCCATCGATTTCCAAAAAGGCCGGTTGGAAGCGGCCTGCATCCCTGCGGTCTCTTTTTGTACTATAATTAATAAAGGCACTTTATTTTTCGCACCCCAGATTTTTTACAAAAAAACCACGGCGAGGGAAAACTTCGTGTGGTAATCAGTATTTCCAAGAACCTCAAGAAGTGATGTGATACACACTACTACCCCTTCCTCATGGAAATTCTAAACATTCGCACACAGCGATTTGTTTATGATACGTAGTGCCCAAGAATAGAACTCCCTGCCGTCCTGTTTCCTGAAAACTACAATCTAGCCATCTTCAAGGCTAGAGTGAATAGATTTCTTCTAGATCAACGTGTTCCATCCTCGGCCACACCGTCGCTTACCATCAGGCGAGTCGGTGGCCACACGTAGATCTAGTCTATATTTACAAAAAAAAACACAAACATGCATTGGGCTAGCATGGTGGATTATGGCCTATCCTCTCTCTCTGTCTCTCTCTCTCTTTCTTCTCTCTCTCTTTCTGAGAGAAAGCTTGTGTCTTCAGCAGTGGGACCGATAGGCTGATAATGATGATCAACAGTACTCAATACTCAATCATTTATTGCATAATTATTATGAAGTTTACATACAGATGTTAGGTCATCATCAGCCAGAAGACGTCCACTGCTGAACATAGGCCTCCCCCTTTAACCTCCACACTGAACGACAGCCTGCCTTTTGCATTCACTGGATGCCCGCGACTCTCACTATGTCGTCGGTCCATCTAGTGGGAGGCCTCCCTACGCTGCGTCTTCCGGTTCGTGGTCTCCACTCAAGAACCTTTCTTCCCCATCGGTTATCAGTTCTTCGAGCGATGTGGCCTGCCCATTGCCACTTCAACTTGCAAATTTTAACAGCTATGTCGGTGACTCTGGTGTTAGGTAGCATGTTTAAATTAGGTAATACATAATAATAACCCTGATTGGGTATGACAATATAGTGCGGAGCGGGTCGATTTATTCCATAATTGATTTGTCTTCTAAATACTCGTTTAAGCTATAATAACATTTTGCTAGCAATATGTTTTTTAGGGTTTTGTCAAATTTATTTTCATTTTCATTCAGTTCAGGTAGGTATGCGCAACATTGTTATGTTAAATCATCATCATCATTCATCATCAGCCAGAAGACGTCCACTGCTGAACATAGGCCTCCCGCTTTAACCTCCACACTGAACGACAGCCTGCCTTTTGCATCCACTGGATGCCCCCGACTCTCACAATGTCGTCGGTCCATCTAGTGGGAGGCCTCCCTACGCTGCGTCTTCCGGTTCGTGGTCTCCACTCCAGAACCTTTCTTCCCCATCGGTTATCGGTTCTTCGAGCGATGTGGCCTGCCCATTGCCACTTCAACTTGCAAATTTTCTCAGCTATGTCGGTGACTCTGGTTCTTTGGCGAATATCCACGTTTCGGATTTTATCGCGCAATAAAACTCCGAGCATAGCTCTCTCCATTGCCCGCTGTGTGACTCTGAGTTTTTCCAAAAGGCCCACAGTTAAGGACCACGTCTCAGTACCATATGTCATCACTGGCAACACACACTGGTCAAAAACCCTCGTCTTGAGGCACTGTGGTATCTTGGATGAGAAGATGTCACGCAATTTCCCGAACGCTGCCCATCCGAGTTGGATTCTTCGGGCGACCTCTTTGCCTAAGTTGGACTTACCTAACTGAACAGTCTTATGTTAAATGCATGCTATAAATTATTTCGCGAACAAAGATATTGCCCAAAACAATAAGTTGCCTGTCAAGATGTTGATAAAACTAAGAGACTTTAAAACGTTTCTGCATTTCGCCATTGTCCAAACGCACATTAAGGTCGGCTTTTATCAGGTATTTCTATACTTTTGGTTTATTTTTAAGAATTTGTTGCTTTACGGTTGGTATTTAGGTACAGGGGCCTTACGGACAACTGCTGTTGCGGCACATAATCCGCTCAGTTGGAAAATCATGCGACCGCAAACCGTACCTGGGCGCGATAAGGTTCACGTTCGCGTGATTTTCAAACTGAGGGATTAGGTGCCGCAATAGCTGTTGTCCGTAAGGCCCCTGGACAATCTAATGGACTTTTTTGGGATCAACGATCTTAAACATATGGATATGCCCTTCTGTAAATTTGCTTCCCTATGTGTAGCATTCGAATCAAGTTAATTTTTATCTATAAATATTTACATATAATTATCAATATTCAAACTCGCACACAGGCTTTCCCCACGTACGGCGAAAACTGCCCTCATCCAAAAAAGTGTATTCTGTATGGCTCTTTTAATAATTATAATACAATAATTTTAAAATTATTTGTCTAAATATTGAAATGTTTAAAAATAAACTTAAGACTTTATTAGCACTAAAAAGCTACTATGAAATTTCAGAATTCCTTAATGATAAATATGATTTGATATACATACATACATACATTATCAGCCATTAAATGTCCACTGCTGAACAAGGCCTCCCTCTTAGAGAGGGGTGTTGCCATAATCCCCACGCTTGGCAGGCGGCTTGGAGATCGCAGTACGTTCACCGTGTACTAACAGGACGCTGCTGCCCATCCTCCGGTGGTTCTGGTCGCAGTTTTAGTACATACCCGGGTCCTTGATTTGATATGTAATGTAGTAAATAATTTACATAAGATCGAGACTAGGTACAATACTATATAGGAAATAAATAAATCATAATAAGTAATATAGGTAGTAATTAACATGTTTCTTTTGTTGATTAAGGTATAAAATACAACTAAACATAAATTAACATAATTCTAACATAAACATAATTTCTTTAATTTTAATAAAAACTAAAAATAAATAAATAAATACCCACTAGATGGACCGACGACATAGTGAGAGTAGCTGGCATCCAGTGGATGCAAAAGGCAGGCTGTCGTCCAGTGTGGAGGTTAAAGGGGGAGCCTATGTTCAGCAGTGGACGTCTTCTGGCTGATGATGATGATGAAAAATAAATTTACATTTAAAAAACTAACATTTGTACGCTGTAACAGGCAAGGACATGAGATACGTCTCCATTCTTACGACCATGTATGCTACTTTATATGTATGTGTACCTACCATGTTCTGACAAATAAATATTTTGAATTTTAATTAGAAAAAAAAAATGAGTTTGAATTTAAATCAATGTAATAAACAAACTTCAAAATTTGTAAAAATACGCAATTTCGGTTACTTTTATGATAATAATAAGTCACCGCTTTATGTTTGATATTACTGATATTACGAAATCCCGCACGAAGCGCTTTGATTCCACATTTATTGTGCGGACAGCTAGTCTGTGGAATGCGCTGCCTGAATGGGTGTTCCCCGATAGTTACAATCTGGGTGTCTTCAAATCACGAGTGAATCGGCTCCTTCTAGGCAGCTTGTTGTAATGTCTATAGATGGTACCACCAGATACTAGGTACATCATCCATTACACAGATCAGATCGGTGGTCAAACACATTTTAAATAAATTTCACGCTCTACAGACAATGGTCCAAATTAACAGGGGTCGTCAACATTTTCATTTGAATGATTGATTTGACTTTAAAAGTTCTTTATTTGACATAAAACAATTACAAAAAAAGCCGTACAAACTAGACACAGTCCAAGAAATTGTATACACCAATATTGTATAAATGACTTTATCAGGCTAGCAACACCTCTGTTAGTCTTTTAAAAACCTAGGTTTGATTATAAAAACATTTAAGGCCATGAAGTAACATACATCACATATAAAATACGTTAAATCACTTACGGGTAATGAACCTATCGCACCAGGCTCATTTTTGAGCAGAAAAGAATTTGATGGTATATTATTTTGAAAGTCACCGACTTAGCCCACCGGATTAGCAAGTTGAAGTGGCAATGGGCAGGGCACATATCACGCAGAACAGATGACCGATGGGGCTGAAGTGCAGGCCGCTTCCAACCGGCCCTTATGGAGATCAATGGGGGAGGCCTATGTCCAGCAGAGGACGTCCTATGGCTGAAATGATATTGATGATAATATTATTTTGAAATTTTTACATAATAAGCATGCGATGGTGGACGAGCGGCACGTGCGCTTTATAATCTGACTGCACCTGGTTCGATCCTCGGCCCTCCGACAACGTTCAATTTAGCATGTAACAAATGTTGACTAAATATACAGATTAAATTCGGTCCAAGTATTTATTTGCTCTGACAGCTGCAATAACAATATAAAGAGCCGAATAAAAACCACTAACTGATAATTTCGATTGGTTTTTGACGGAAATGTGACGCAGAATTTACCCGATATACTTCAGTGAAATATAATAAGAAGAAAAAAAATGTTTTTTTATAATGTTAGATATTGCAGCTATCAGAGCAAATAAACAAATGGAAATAGTGTAAATACATTATTAGTAACTATGATTAATTAGTCTTATAATAATTTATCTTTGATTGGAAGTAGATTATTCGGTTGGCTTTTAACGGTACCTAATATCCTAAACTTTTAAAAAGATCCTTATAACAATGTAAAAATATAGCTCTATTATAGAAACTAGGTTAAAAAGGTCAAGAAACACAGGTGCAAAAAAATCTATGCCAAAGGTTGACCACCTCTGACATAGTTAGGGTCATAACACACTACGCTAATCCGACACAAGACAGGACCATCTAAACTCAAATACATGAAAATTTGAAATGAGAACTTCGAAAGTTTGAAATATTTAATTTTGTTGTTTATTACAGTTTATTTATTAGAGTCCAGTCGAGAAGGCAGGTCGTGGTGTGCTGAAGCACGGAGGTTTGTTCTGGACTTGGGACGCCGACGAGGGAACGCAGCCAGTTTATTGGGGACTTTCGGTCAGGGCTTGGTGCGGGGAGGACTTTTTGAATACCTAATTACGTCCACCCACATGATGGACAGACGACTTAAAAGAGACCGCAGGGAAACGCTGGATGCAGGCCACTTCCAACCGGCCCTTTTGGAGATCGATGGGGGAGGCCTATGTCCAGCAGTGGACGTCCTACGGCTGAGTTGATGATGATCGCTTAACATCAGGCGTGATGGTGGTCAATCGCAAGCCTATTATTTAAAAAACAAAAAAAATATGTTTCTTTTAAAATATGTAATTAAAAAAGTTAATGTTGAGTTAAAAATATTTAAGAAAAAAACTGTTAAGACACACGAGACGAAATTATTTGAAATATCAGATTACATATTTTCTTCGCATTTATAATTTGAATTTAATCTGGTTTAGTTATAAGATTTTGCATGCAAATGTAATGAATGATAAATATAAAAATTTATAATAATCAGAATTGTTTAATTTTTTGATAAAAAAAGATTTTAGACCTGTTAAGACTAACTAACAAAGTTTTCCCTAACCGACCACCCAGGTGGATGGTTTGGGTGGTCGGTTGGTAATAAGGTTGTTTTGACTTAATGAAGAAGCTCTTAAGAGAATTACTGTTTACCAATAACCCTGTCGAGTACATACCGGACGCTGAGGAAATGCGTCCGACAGCTGCAATAATTAAAAATGTGAATGAAATTATTTTCTTTTAATATTTTACTGTAGTACCAATATTTGATCTTGAATAGTTTGATGTTATGGCAACTGTCAGATGCATTCTTTCAGCAGCCGCACTTTGGTTCCAAATAAAAGATCATCATCAGCCAGAATAAGTCCACTGCTGAACATAGGCCTCCCCCTTTGTTCTGTCACCCTTTTTACGACGTCTGCAGCCTTGGTGCAACGTAGTATCTCAGTGTTTCGGATACGGTCCTGCAGTTTGATGGCTCGCTCCATGGCTCTCTGTGCGACGGCTATCTTGTGCACAGTCTTCTCCGTGAGCGTCCATGTCTCAGCACCACAGGTCATGGTGGGCAGGACACATTGGTTATAGAGACGAGTTTCCAGGCACTGTGGTGTCTCTTTCATATCTGCTCGGTCGGACATTCTTCGTCCAAAACAAAACTAAACATTCGCGTCTTGCAAGCTAATAATGCAATGTACCATAGAAGCAAATTTAATCTATACATATAAAATGCTTTGTCCTGAATGACTGACTGATGGATCAACGCACACCCTAAACCGCTGATCGTAGAGACCTGAAACTTGGTGGGTGTGTTCTTTGTATGACGTAGGCATCCGATAAGAAAGGATTTTACGATATTCTACCTCTAAGGGGGTGAAAAAGGAGGGCAAAGTTTGTATGGGACAACGTGATTCCTTGGTCCAATCTACTTAAAATTTTGCATAAACCTTTTTTAACACAATTGATAGAAGATGTGTTTCGTATTTTATTGAAATTCATCCCCTAACGGGGTTAAAAAGGGGTAGAAAGTTATTTTGGCGGTGATTTGCTTGGAAGTTGATATCAATACTCCTTAGTGGTTTTGATTTAAATTACATTTTATTTCATATTTTTTACACATTTGAAAACTCAATCCAATTTTATTTAAAAAAGGTTGAACTCACTTAAAAAACATAAGCAAATACTCTTTAAAATTAGAATGTCTCGAAAGTCACCGTACTATATTAGTACCTCATTTGAAGGTTTCGTATCTTAAAGAGATATTTTAGTCGTATTTTTAGTCGTTTATTTATCGTATTTTAGAACACGGGCTCATAGGGACGTTTGTTGTGTATATACCAAGGACCTTAATTATATAAAAGTCCTTGAATAATACTTAAAGTTTTCTTTTAGTTTGTCCCAAAGGTTTAATATAGTGTATTTTTTTTTTAAATTAGAACCATTTTCGACTTCTACGCGGACGAAGTCGCGGGCAAAAGCTAGTACTGCTATAAAAATATACAATTGTCTACCATTTCAGACTCTTTCAGAATCTTTAGATGGAAATAAATTCAAAAACAATTTAAAGTCATGGCTCACTTAAAAAGTTTTTTATACAATGGACGAATTTTATGTATAAAAACGATTACATAGCAAAATCGTATCTAGAAGAATAAGTTGATCTCATGTTTATAACTTAAGAAGATGTTTAACTATAAAATAATGATGATTTGTTATTACTGGTTTTCTCATGTTGTATATGTTTATTACTTCTAATGATTGTTTACCAAAAAGGATGATACATTTTTTTTTTTTTTCAACTTAGAACTATCATTACAGGTTTAAATGTTTCTTCTCGGCATACTTATTCGATGTCACGGTTTATGTATGTTATAGTACCTAGATACCAAATATTGCACGTCCGCTAGGATAGACTGTTGGATCTAAAACATTATGTAACACCTTTGTACACAGTTTTAAGCAATAAACGTTATTCTTATTCTTATTCTTTTGATCGGAGAATGTATAGAATAATTATCAAATATTAACTACCAACTCTTACTTTTTCCACTTTGTTAACGTACTTCTTTGGTCCGATGTAGTGTTGGTCTAGTGCACTGTGACCACTAAGACTCCGTTATAATTGAGTTACAAGTAATTAACGTCACTAACGATTGTAACCTCAAATCGAATCAACCTTATTCCCTTCCAATAAAGACTAAATTTCGATCATTTACACTGCGACACGGGTCTCAATAAACATAGCCAAAGGAACTTAAACTACCTACTTCTTGCAGTACTGCCGTGTGCAAGCTAGAAAGCAGTAAACCAACACGAAGTCCAATTCAAGTTGACTTTTGCCTATTTTAAATTTAAGTTTTTTTGTTATAATTTTAATTGTATAATATACGAATAAATTATTAATAATCAAAAACAAGATGTTGTCCGTGTGGTAAAGTACTTACCAAGAACGCTGGCTGCATTCCTGCGTTGAATTGCCAAAGAAGTTATCTGGGCGAGGTACGAGCCAGCTCTCTTATCACCAGCGTCGACTAATTCTGCCTAGTTTACTAACTAAGTTATCTACAAGTATAAATAGCAAATTTAAAAACATTCGATAAAAGAGCATCTAATCTTCAAATGGCTGAACTTGATCACGGTACTTTTTTTATCAATACGTTTCAGCCGTTTGTGAGCTACGATGCTACCGACAGACACACAAATACACAGATGCATAGATACAAAGTTACACAGATACACACGTTAAACGTAAAACATCTCTGTTTGTGTCGAGGTTTACACTTAAATTGAACCTCATGTCGATTAAGGGGTATGCCGAAAACCAGCCCTGCGTGACCCTTCGGGACCTCGTAGTACAGCGCTGAGCTTATCCCTATTGCCAAACACTGTTTGTTCTTATGTTTATTATAGTACAATTTCATTGTTTTTGTTTTTTGGCAATAAATATATCTTATTCTTATTATTAACTGTTTTCTAGCCGGCGTATGGTAGTGTAGCATTGATTTACAAACACAAGACAAGATGTTGGACAAATTATATAAAAAACCGATATTTGTATGTATGTGTATGTTCCCTATGGACTCCAAAACGGCTGGCCTGATTTAGGTGGGAATTTCATTGGCAGATAGCAGATTGTATGATATATCCACGCGAATGAAACCGTGGGACTCGGCTAGTATTTTATAATATCAGTGAGTTTCCAGCGTCCATGAATGCTCTTATCCACGTCCAGTGTGTGCTGTGTCACGCTGTACCCGTCATTGATTGATGTGGGTAGAAGGACCACGCCTCCCGTATTGTAACTTGAATTATTATACTTTTCGAATAATTATTAGGTATGTTCGAATATATTTAATGTGTTTACGATTTTTTGGGTTATTATGTTAATTATACGTTTGCACGTTTCTATTTTTAAATATCGTTTAAAATGCATTTAATTACGTTCTAAAAGTTTAACCCTTTGCCGACTGCCTCAGAAAAAAAAAATGTTATATGTATTTTTTTCTACAGGGTTACATATACGGGTGTAAGGGGAACACTCTCGAAGCCAAAAGAAGGTAATTGTACTCATCATTATGAACAACTTTTACTATGGGACCAGCCCTGAAATCGAGAAAAAAATATCAGCTGTTCTATAGAAAACTGTCATTGACACTGACACTCTCATTGACAAAATGTAAGGAACAGCTGATTTTTTTTCGCGATTTCAAGGCTGGTCCCATAGTAAAAGTTGTTCATAATGATGAGTACAATTACCTTCTTTTGGCTCCGAGAGTGTTCCCCTTACACTCTGTATAGACTACAAAACCGAAAAGATCAACCAATCTATGTGTCTTCAAATCACGAGTGAATCGGTTTCTTCTAGGCAAGTGTGCTCCAACGTGGACCGCATCATCGCTTTACATCAGGCATGATGATGGTCAAACGCAAGCCTATTATTTATAAAAAAGGAGGTCATTTTTATAATAGAAACTGACGTGGTTTTCATACATTTTATTTATGTTACATGGGAATTACTCACGTAAGATTAAGCCGGTCACTCCGACTATAGTTTCAACCTTATTAAGCAGCCTTTTCAAGGTGAATGCATGCGCGCGGCTGCGTCTCGCTTGGCACATGCATTCACCTTGAAAAAGACTGCCTAATGTGGTTAAAACTATAGTTGGAGTGACCGGCTTAATCTTACGTGAGTAATTCCCGTGTAATATAAATAAAAAAGAGGTCATTATTCTCATAATTATGTTTTTTTTTACTAAGGGACCAACCCTCGACAAAATATATGGAACAGCGATGATTTTTACGCAATTTCAGGGGTGCTCTTATCCCATAGTAAAAGTTATTCATAACGATCGGTACTATGAACCCCTTTCGGCTTAGAACATCGCCTTTCCGCGTAACCCTGCATAGCTTCTTCACTGCATTCTGAATTTTAATAAAAAAAAAAAAAGAATTTAATTTTCAAAGGAAAATTAAATTCGGTGACTCCAACTCGCCTAGGCAGCGTTCGGTAAAATTCGCAACGTCTTCTCGTCTAACAAGCCTGTATGTAGGCAGTGATGATATACTGCACTGCAACGTGGTCTCTCACTATGGGCCTCATAAGCAAGCTCAAAGTCGTACAACGAGCTATGGAGAGGGCTATGCTCGGGGTTTCTCTACGAGATCGAATCAGAAATGAGGAGATCCGTAGACGAACGAAAGTCACAGACACAGCCCACCGGATTAGCAAGTTGAAGGCAGTAGGCAGGGCACATATCGCGCAGAACAGATGGCCGATAAGGCCGAAAGGTTCTCGAATGGAGACCTCAGACCGCTAAGTGAAGCGTAGGACGTCCACCCACAAGATGGACATACGATATAAAATAAAAGAGTCTGCAGAAAAACGCTCGATGTAGGCCGCTTCCAACCGGCTCTTTTGGAAGTCAATGGGGAGGCCTATGTCCAGCAGTGGATGTCCTACGGCTGAAATGATGATGATGAAGAAAGTTATAGCAACACGTATAATAAAATTTATATAACAACATTTTCACGTTGGCGCTAAAACACAGTTGAGTAAATATTTTTTTGTTAAAATTTTCATGACCTTGGATTCAATGTCCTTTAGTCGTAATATTAAACAGTTTACATAGTCTTAATACAGTCAAACAAGTCATAGTCACAGTCAGAGTCAAGTTAAGTAAGTCACGGTCAAGTCAAACTCAAGCCCCTGTAAAGTGGTGGAGACTTTACAAGAGGCTCGTATGGAGTTTTGGAAACAATACGAAAAGACACGTTTCACTTCGTTATATCACTGGCCCACACTCGAGCACGTTAACGAGCACTTAATGAATAATAATTCACCATTTAGTACACATTAACACTCGAAAATACACAAGTTTATGAAAATAATCCAATGTTTTTTTCCACGTTGACGCCAAAAACTCTTGAGTTAATATTGTGCGTAGGGTTGACCCTTAACGTTTCGCTATTAGTTGCCATACGTCACCAAAATACCCGGTTTTCCGCCAAAAAGCCGGGCATTAGCGGGTATCTCATCAAGATAAGGTCGCAAACACCTCGGGCTCCTGCCTTTCACGCCGCGTTACTTATTCATTCGGCCCGATGGGGCGGTAAGGCCCACTATTCACGGGCGGACTTGTAAGACAACAAGTCGGCCAAAAAGCATACTAATATTATAAATGCGGACTTGTAAGACAACAAGTCGGCCAAAAATCATACTAATATTATAAATGCGGACTTGTAAGACAACAAGTCGGCCAAAAATCATACTAATATTATAAATGCGGACTTGTAAGACAACTAGTCGGCCAAAAATCATACTTATATTATAAATGCGAAAGTGTGTTTGTTTGTTGGTTTGTTTGTTCCTCTTTCACGCTGCAACGGAACAACGGATCGACCTGATTTTTGCATGGGTTATATATTATAATTTAAGAGCCAGAGACAAGTGACATAGTCTACTTTTCATCATCATCATCATCATTACCATTTTTCATTACTAAGCGGGTGAAACCGCGGGGCGCAGCTGGTATATTATATTTATATACAACTAGCGGTCCGCCCCAGCTTCGCACGGGTATAGATTATAGCCTATGTCACCCGGGGGTAGTGTAGCTTCCCAACAGTGAAAGAATTTTTCAAATCGGTTCAGTAGTTTCGAGCCTATTCAATGCAAACAAACAAACAAACAAACAATCAAATTTTTCCTCCTTATAATATTAGTATAGATTGGCGTCGATTCTGTCATACCACTCACTAAACTAAACCAACCTGACAGGACTAAAATTATCTGCCTCTCTTTTCATTCTAATATGTGAGAGAGAGATGGCAACAATTTTAGAGATGTCAAATTTAGTTTAGTTTAGATTAGAGTACATCAGAATCGATGCCATTGACTAATCATATTCATCTGTTTTTCATATTATAAGGTCATCCAAGTAACGAAATTACAAGTTATAACTTGGCAATGAACAGAAATTTTAGTCATCATCATCATCATCAGCAAGAACACGTCCACTGCTGAACATAGGCCTCCCCCTTTAACCTCCACACTGAACGACATCCTGCCTTTTGCATCCACTGGATGCCAGCGACTCTCACTATGTCGTCGGTCCATCTAGTCGGAGGCCTCCCTACGCTGCGTCTTCCGGTTCGTGGTCTCCACTCAAGAACCTTTCTTCCCCATTCCTTCCTTCCTTCGGTTCCTTCGGTTATCGGTTCTGCTAGAAATTTTAGTTATGTAGAGTAATGTAGGACGTCCACCCACGAGATAAAGATAAGATAAAGATACATTTATTCACACAAAAAGGAAACTTACATAGAAAGAGCAACTAATTATTAGACAAATCTCTTACAATTAAGAGTAGTTTAGTAAGACATCTAGTGTTTGGTCGGTGAGCTCCAAACTAAGCACGCGGCTTGTGTCTTGGAGCTCGAGTGCGAAGTTACCTTAGGGGTTTTATTACGTCTGTAGCTTCTGTCTTAGCAGAAGATATTAGGTAGAGATGGACAGATGACTTAAAAGAGACCGCAGGGAAACTCTGCATGCACCTAGAGCCACTCAGCATGCGCAGAGACGTTGGGTCACTCTGTATCTTTTATCGCATTTACAACGGAGAGTGTTCTGAAGAACTGTTTGATCTGATGCCGGCGTCGCGGTTTTACCATCGCACTAGCCGCCACCGCCTGAAGGCTCATCCACACATCATAGATCAATGGAAATCGCACACTGTGCGTTTCACACGATCCTTCTTGCCGCATACCTGCAAAATGTGGAATGAGCTACCTTCTACGGTGTTTCCGAGAAGCTACAACATGGGGTTCTTCAAACGGCGAGTTAATAGAAAGGGTCGGCAACGTATTTGTGATGCCTCTGGTATTACAAGTATTCATAGTCGACGGTGACTTCTTACCATCAGGCAGCCCGTCTGCTTGTTTGCCACCTATGGCATAATTTTTTTTTAAAAAGCTGGCCGCTGCCAACCGGCCCTTTTAGAGATCTATGAGGGAGGCCTATGTCCAGCAGTGGAAATCCTACGGCTGAAATGATGATGATGATGAACTAATAAATATAGTCACCGCGTTACCAACTGAGTCGTTGAACAATAAACGTCATACCATAAGACCTGTAAGTGCGAGCGAGATAGACAGATATGACATGTGGGTGCGAACGAGATAGACAGACAATGATTTATGACTCAGATGGTAATGCGTTTACTATCATCATCATCATCATCAGCCAGAAGACGTCCACTGCTGAACATAGGCCTCCCCCTTTAACCTCCACACTGAACGACAACCTGCCTTTTGCATCCACTGGATGCCAGCGACTCTCACTATGTCGTCGGTCCATCTAGTGGGAGGCCTACCTACGCTGCGTCTTCCGGTTCGTGGTCTCCACTCAAGAACCTTTCTTCCTTCTGAATTTTCTAAAAGGCCAACAGTTAAGGACCACGTCTCAGTACCATATGTCATCACTGGCAACACACAACTGTCAAAAACCCTCGCCTTGAGGCACTGTGGTATCTTGGACGAGAAGATGTCACGCGTTTACTATAGTAGTGAGTAATAGTAAGTTAGTTTAAATAATTACCAGTAGCCCTATACATGTTGCTCGCCCATGAATAGCCGCCTCTACAAAACTAACGAGAAGTAACGCCAGGTAACGGGGAGCGTCTTGTAAGCGTTCCGCTTAATATTATTTACTATCGCACCGCCTGGGTTCCTGCGACTATCTAGCGTACCTAGACTTTGCTAAATGGAGCAGATAGATACGTACCTAACCTAAGTCAGTTCCTACCTATCTATACGGGGTGTAAGGGGAACACACTCGAAGCCAAAAGAAGGTTATTAAATATAAATAAATAAATAAATAAATATTCGGGACATTTTTGCACACACGGTCATCTGACCCCAAACTAAGCAAAGCTTGTGATATGGCTGCCAGAGACTGATATACATACATATATAGTTTTAAATACATACTTAAATAGATATTAACAACCAGATATAGAACAAACACAAATATTCATCACACAAATGTTTGTCCTAGGTGGGAATTGAACCCACGCCCCCAAGCTCAGAAGGCAGGTTCACTACCAACTCGACCAACGGGCTATCTACTCATCATTAAGAACAACTTTTACTATGGGACCAGCCCTGAAATCACGAAAAAAATATCAGCTGTTCTATAGAAAACGGTCATTGACACTCGACAAAATGTATGAAACAGCTGTTTTTTTTTTTCGCGATTTCGGGGTTGGTCCCATAGTAAAAGTGGTTCATAATGATGAGTACAATTACCTTCTTTTGGCTTCGAGAGTGTTCCCCTTACACCGTGTATACCTCATCATCATCATCATTTCAGCCATAGGACGTCCACTGCTGGACATAGGCCTCCCCCATCGATCTCCAATACGGCCGGTTGGAAGCGGCCTGCATGTAGCGTTTCCCTGCGGTCTCTTTTAAGTCGTCTGTCCATCTTGACAGTGTGGTAATGCCACCAGGATTACTAAGCAGAATGGCAATGCTTATGCGTTGAGCCAGAAACACGCCAGCATTTTGGTCACGCGTCGTATTAACCAGGCGCTCTGAAAGAGTTTTGCAAATGAGGTGAGCTCCCGGTCCCCAAGGGCCCAATGTCTCGACCCCAAACGCCTCAAATATTTGTAATTATTTTTTTTATAATTAGAAAAACGTAGAACATCATAATTGAAATTAAAAACAATCTTTAGGAAAATATGGAACGCGTTGATGTCTTTTGTTCCGTCCTGTTTTGTTCCTTGTAGTTTTGTATAACTCTGTCTCGTTTTATCCTACTCTAGTGTTTGATAAGCGCGGCCTTAAGGCCTAGATTATGGTGCGTCAATACCTCACTCGCATATTCGATAAATGTTTGAAATATGAAATTACTGTGTATACTTTTGAAAAATGTGCTACGGTCATTTCTGACTAATTTTCTGATGCCGGCGTCACGGTTTTACCATCGCACTAGCCGCCACCGCCTGAAGGCTCATCCACACATCATAGATCAGTGGAAATCGCACACTGTGCGATTCAAACGATCCTTCTTGCCTCATACCTGCAAAATGTGGAATGAGCTACCTTCTACGGCGTTTCCGAGAAGCTATACAACATGGGGTTCTTCAAAAGGCGAGTTAATCGAGTTCTAAAGGGTCGGCAACGTATTTGTGATGCCTCGGGTGTTACAAGTATCCATAGGCGACGGTGACTGCTTTCCATCAGGCAGCCCGTCTGCTTGTTTGCCACCAATGGCATAAAAAAAAAAAAAAAAAAAACAGTGACCGAATCCAAAATCGCAACTTTTTGGGAATCGACAAAATCAATTTTTAACTGAGTAACAGCGCCCAAGGTGAGGGACGGATAAAGACTCAAGTAGTTATAAACCTTATTGCATATAGAAAACAGGTGTTTTTAATCGGCTAGATTGTAGAGCATGCTTTTTTAGGTCGATATTTTACTAAAACTCAATTTGCCAAAATTTCGAGTTCGGTCATTGTTTTAGAGTGCGATATTTCAAAATGTTTTAAACATTTTTTTTAGAACCCATAAAATGAGATAAAAAGCATCACCCCCCCCCCCCCCAAAAAAGTAACCCCATAAAAAGGATAATAAAGCTTATTTTATCCACTGAAAACAGTGCATAAAAAGCACTTTTAAGTAGTAAGCACTTAACAAATACACCCGAATCGAGACTCTTTTTTTGAAGTCGGTTATTAAAACAAAATAAATGAGATAGCTGCTACCGGTATTCTGGCCCTTGGTAATCTATGAATAAAATTAGTACAATGACCTTCTATTGGTTTAATACCACCGTTACGTGCAACCTTGTAGTTCACATTTTCAATACTACAGAATACTAATTCAATTTAAAAGTTGTCAAACAATAACATATCTTGTTAGCATAGAAATTGGCGTCTCTTATATTTACAGACAGACATAACTAATAAATAATTTGGCAATAATATTATTAATGTTTGCCTACGAAAGAGACGTAGAATTTTGTTTAATAAATTTACTATTATAGCTCATATTTATGGTAATTATATGATGATATAACGTTTTTGAATTTTTTATTTAGTGTTATGGGTGTTGGGATAGTAATCCACTGGAAGCGATGCGAGTGAATAGCGTTGCTTCTATGTTTTTTTTATCATCATCATCATTCTATGATTTGGCTTGTAGATAAATTAATGATAAAATAAATTTATGTAATTATTTTGACATAAATTATTATTTATAACCTTACTAGCTGCGCCCCGCGATTTCACCCACGTAGTGATGCAAAATGGTTATGATGGTGATGATTAAAAGTAGGTTATGTCACTTTCCTGCTCTTGAACTATACATGCAATAAATCAGGTTGAACCATTGCTCTGTTACTACGTTAAAAAGGAACAAACAAACCAACAAACTTTTCGCATTTTTAATATACCTATGTATGATTTAATTTTGCATTCTATTCAATATCATTCCATAAATTCAATTTTTCTATCTAAAATGAGGAGATCCGTAGACGAACGAAAGATACCGACATAGCCCACCGGATTAGCAAGTTGAAATGGCAGTGGGCAGGGCACATAGCACGCAGAACAGATGGTCGATGAGGCTGAGAGGTTCTGGAATGGAGACCACGGGCCGGTAAGCGCAGCGTAGGACGTCTACCCAAGAGTGAATCGGTTTCTTCTAGGCAAGCGTGCTCCGTCGTAGACCGCATCGTCGCTTTCCATCAGGCAAGTTGGAAGTCAAAAGCAAGCCTATTATTAAATGAAAAAAAAATAAAAAATAGATGGACATAATATTGGACATACGACCTAAAAGAGACCGCAGAGAAACGCTGGATGCAGCTACGCAACGCCGATATAATTATATTATGTTTGAAGCTACGATTAGTGAAAATGGTCCCATAGTTTCGTAGCTTAGCTTTACCTCTTTCATAGCTTTGCTGCATATCACATCTCTGGTGGAAAAGCACCCTAACCCTCGCATATGACGGGTTAGGTTAGATCCGATAGCGGTTAGTTTGTCGTCTGCCCACCTGCCGCGCGTCGACTCTATCTAATTATGTAAACGTACGGCCTTTCAACGGATGGCCGGATTCAATAAATACCAAAGCAAATAGTAGCTTCATTCGAATCCATCGAGATACAATTCCTTCTTCTTTTTAGTCGTTTCGCTCTTGGCAAAGCGGTCATGGTCGTCATGAAGTAGTATTGGACGGGGCAGATAGGATGCGCTTCACGATGTCTCGCCATCTCTCTCTGCTGGAGGTCATCCTGCTGTACTCGTTTAAGGGTCCACCCACTGCAGACTTGATCTGGTCGGTCCATCGCATGGGTGACCTCCCGCGCGGTCTAGTGCCTTCCACCTTTCCCTGGACAACGAGGCTTTCTATGGACTGATAATCTCGTCTTGAAACGTGTCCGAAGAAGGCTAGTATCCGAGACTGTACTGTGGAAAATAAGCGCTGCTTGATGCCAAGTTCTTGGAGTATCGAGACGTTCGTGCGAAACTCAGTCCACGATACAATTCCTATACAGCCACAATTTCTCAGTGAAAACAGTCAAAAAGCATCCGAGCGTCGTTTTACATCATCATCATCAGTTTTCCACCCACTGCTGGTCTCCTCTTCAGCGCGCCATCTTTTCTGGTCGTATGCTAGCCTTGTCCTATGCTTTCCTGCTGTCTTAACGATGTCGTCCGACCAGCGGGCTGGTGGTCTGCCCGGTGGTCACTGTCCGTTCCGCAGCCACCATTCTGTGACTGCTTTGGTCCACCGTCCATCTTCCCTTGTGAACAAGTAAGTTTTCGTTGTACATACATTGTATCAATATTAACTAAACAAAATACAAGCTAAAACTAAAACTACAAATACAGTTAGACTGCCCATAGACCGTTGAAGGTCTAAAGACAATCTAAATGCTCAAGCCCACTACCAGTTGGCAGCGTACCCAGCATGCTGGCGGCATTACCACGTTGAATGGCAATGCTTATGCGTTGAGCCAGAAACACGCCAGCATTTTGGTCACGCGTCGCATTAACCAGGCGCTCTGAAAGATTTTTGAAAATGAGGTGAGTTCCCGGTCCCCAAGGGCCCAATGTCTCGACCCCAAACGCCTCAAATATATAACCACTGCCGAGGTTAGCATATTTGCGTCGCTTGTGCTGCTCTGCCGAATTGGCAGCCGCGCCAGCCCTACCCTGTGTCTCAGGAAGATGTGACGGCGCCAAAGTATCGACACAAGTTGCGTCCCATACAAGGGGCCGCCCCAACCTCCAGGGCACAAGTGTCATACCGTCAGGCCTCCTTCCATCGTCGCGCGCAAGACCACTCGGTTCGAGCACAGCTGCGACATTGGCGGTGGAAAGAGCCCTGCGTACGATGTCGTTCAGGCAATTATATAGTTCGCAATGCCATATATACTCTAATTTAGAAGTTACTAGCGACCCGCCCGTCCGGCTTCGCACGGGTGTAATTTACGTGCGAAGCCGGGGCGGGTCGCTAGTTATATATGTACCTGCCATGAAAAAATATCTAACCGATGGTGAAAACAGCATCAAAATCCGTTGCGTGGCTTAGGAGGAGTTAGCGGCCATACAGACATACAGACAGACAGACGCGATAAGCGACTTTAATTTATACTATGTAGGTAGATAGATAGAAGATAGAAGAAATAGAAAAGATGTAGAGATAGAGATAGAGACAGAGAAGAGAAGAGATGTCGCTTGCATAGTGTTCAACGTTAGTTGTCCGCTGTCATCGTAGCTCTGGCATCGCGCGGCGTTGTACTCGGATCGCGGTTACCTTGTAACTAAACAACAAGTCTGCGCAATGTAGACGTTATGTCGCTTGCATAGTGTTCAACGTTAGTTGTCCGCTATGTCATCGTAGCTCTGGCATCGCGCGGCGTTGTACTCGGAGCGCGGTTACCTTGTAACTAAACAACAAGTCTGCGCAATGTAGACGTTATGTCGCTTGCATAGTGTTCAACGTTAGTTGTCCGCTATGTCATCGTAGCTCTGGCATCGCGCGGCGTTGTACTCGGAGCGCGGTTACCTTGTAACTAAACAACAAGTCTGCGCAATGTAGACGTTATGTCGCTTGCATAGTGTTCAACGTTAGTTGTCCGCTATGTCATCGTAGCTCTGGCATCGCGCGGCGTTGTACTCGGAGCGCGGTTACCTTGTAACTAACCCAAAAGTCTGCGCAATTCATAGCGTGCGCCGAGTTTTGGTTCGAACTTTTATTTTATTTTAATATTATAAATAGACTTCCGCGGCATGATGATGCGGCCTGCGATGGAGTACGCTTGCCTAGAAGAAACCTATTCATTCGACTTGAAGACACCCAGATTATAACTATCGGGGAACACCCACTCAGGCAGCGAATTCCATAGACTAGCAGTTCGCACAATAAATGTGGAATCAAAGCGCTTCGTACGGGTTCTCAGAATATCAACCATAAAGCGGTGTCGATTCTTCGTACCCACTCTGGCAGTCCGATAGAAAAATGGGCAGGAGGGAATCAAATCATGCAGATCTGTAGCACACTCTCCGAAATGTATCAGATAAAAAACCGATAGACTAGCAACCTTGCGCCGATGCTCAAGACTAAGAAGCTTAGTCTGAACCAGGGATTCGTTGCTGATGAGCCTCTTGGCACGTTTCTCAATAGACTCCAACGCCCCAAGCTGGTACTTAGCTGATCCATCCTAAAGGTGAGAGCAGCACTCCATGCATTTTTTTGTTGTCACGAATGTAACTCTATATGTATTGTATCTCGATGTTCGAAATATTGGAATAATGCCGATTTCACAAAGATAATAGTCATTGCTATTTAATAATAAACATAGCAACAAATTAGATAGAACACACGCTGAAGTTAATTATAATTATAACATTTAGCTTGTTTATCATTAGTTAGTTGTGCGTCTAGCTCTTTTTAATACGCTGTTAATAGTTTTTAGGGTTCCGTATCCAAAGGGTATAAGCGGGACCTAATATTATTAAGACCCGTACGAAGCGCTTTGATTCCCCATTTATTGTGCGAACTGCTAGTCTGTGGAATGCTCTGCCTGAATGGGTGTTCCCCGATAGTTACAATCTGAGTGTCTTCAAATCACTAGTGAATCGGTTTCTTCTAGGCAAGTGTGATGTAGACCGCATCATCGCTTAACATCAGGCGATATTGTGGTCAAAGGCAAGCCTATAAAAATAAACTAATATTCATAAGTCTACGTTGTCTGTCTGTCTGTCATACCTTTTAACGGCTGTATATTTCGAATCGTAATAGATACCCTGTTGAAACTTTCACGGAACATGTAATGTTACGGCGGATTAGCTAAAATAATAATAAAAAAGTCAAAAAGTAAAAACAAAGGGGGTCCCCATACAACAAACGTATTTTTAGGGTTCTGTACCCAAGGCGTAAAATTTGCAAGTTGAAGTGGCAATGGGCAGGCCACATCGCTCGAAGAACCGATAACCGATGGGGAAGAAAGGTTCTTGAGTGGAGACCACGAACCGGAAGACGCAGCCTAGGTAAGCCTCCCACTAGATGGACCGGACATTGTGAGAGTCACTGGCATCCAGTGGATGCCAAAGGCAGGCTGTCGTTCAGTGTGGATGTTAAAGGGGGAGGCATATGTTCAGCAGTGGACGTCTTCTGGCCGATGATGATGATGTCATAGCTAAAACAACTTGAACCTAGTAGGTTTCTGGCTCAACGCATAAGCATTGCCATTCAACGTGATAATGCCGCCAGCATGCTGGGTACGCTGCCAACTGGTAGTGCGCTTGAGCATTTGGATTGTCTTTAGACCTTCAACGGTCTATGGGCAGTCTAACTGTATTTGTAGTTTTAGTTTTAGCTTGTATTTTGTTTAGTTAATAAAGGCGCTAGCCCAGGAAAAAAAGTAGGTATAAGAGTTTATTAATTCGTTTTTGGTTTGTTGAATCCGATGTTTGGGCTTTCCCTACTAAAGCAGTACAAATATGACAACTGCCAAACATAATCTATATTTACGACTCACTATTGTCCAAATACCTGAGCCACAATGCACGGATAATAATAAAACTCCTACGCCTTTTCCGATAAAGTTTAGGTGAAGAGACTGTTCAATAGATGGAGATACATCAAGGAATTACTAGATATTTGATGTAACTGGTTGTTTTTTACTTTTGTTCGTTTTAAGGCGAGGTTTTCCCACTTTTAAGGCGCGGTCTGATCACGATTTCAATTTCGTTTTTCACCCGCTTACGCCATGATCTATTTGCTATCTAAAACGGCTTTGTTTAAAGTCGAAAATCGTATATCATCGTATTTGATGATTATGATGACTTTGTGCTTGTGTTTATATTATTTTGAGGGTTTTTATTTAATTTATCAAACTATATAAATGAATTTCAACAATTAACTGGTTAAAGTTTTAAAAGACTAGTCTGGCTATATAATTCGTACAAAAAAATATGTTGTTGTCGCTGAAAATTCAGAGTTCTTCAATTCAGAAGCTATTTTTATTGCGCAATTTGTAATATGTTTTTTTAAGAGTCTAGACAATTTTTCAAAATTTTATTCGGTTAAGATTATTACCAAGGGGTTTTTTCTACTTGTAGTATTTTTTTTATCTGATCAGCTAATTTTGTCACGTCACACAAAGCGTTTAAAAACACTTCTTTTGGTTAATTTTGCGATTGTACCGCGTCTTAAGTTACTACAGATGTCCGTACTTTTTTAACTTTAGTTAGTTTTTGTTTAGGGTCTTTAGTTTTTCAGGCGAGATGGCGCCCAAGCGCATGCCTAACTACTATAAAAAAAAGCAAAAGAAACACTACGAAATGGCTTGTAACGTTCCATGATCGTTACCTACTCCCAAATTCATGGCAAATGGCACATACGCTAGAAGCCAAACTTAACGAATAAAAAAGGTCACTACTATGACATAAACATTGTTGACGGAATGAAGGTGATTGACGTAATGTCAGTCAGTTTCATTCCGCTATGCAAAAAACAATTTTGTTCTAAGACAAAGGAATTGTAAAAAACTACAGTTTTAAAGATTCGGGTATATAAATATCGAATTCTTTCTAGAAGGAATAGGCTATATATAGGACTCGAAATAAAAACTGGGTCATACGCGCAGTTGACTCCAGTGAAAAAGTCGCTCAGAACTTAACCTTATATCTTACAATCAACTTGTTAGCCCGTCTTCAATCGGGTAAGTTATTTACGTGAGATGCCTTTTAAATGTGTTAATTGTGAAATCTGTCTCGACAAATAATGCTAATCGTTATTTGTCAATTGAATTATCATCAGCCACCTGTGTTCTAAAACGCAGTGCAAGTGCGTTTCATATCCGTACTATCTGCGGATGTGGACGCGCGCCGTACTTACATTATAATATAATTGTGTTCTAAGCTCTTAAAGCATTCTGTAATCTTGGATCCTTCCGATCAAAAACTGTGTTTTAACGCCGGTACCACGTCATGTGAGACGGGACCTACTCCGATCTGCCGTTATCTTCGGGATCTCACACGACGTGGCCGTGCGGCTCTTGAGTACTGATCCTCATGCGTAGTTTCTTCGACGCATTTCAGGCTCCTACCCTCTACGCCAATTCTCCGACCACGTACGAGTCGCCACGCTGTCGTGACGCTACGTCTACTTCCCTTCTACTACGTCGGTCGTACTCCGGCCACGCACAAACTTCTGGAACTACTACGCGCAGACCGCACTCCGGTCACGCCTGAAAAGCTCACGAAGCCTCTCGTCGCTGCGCTGCCTGCTGACATCCTACGTGCCACGAGCCGCGTCGAGCCACGCGGCGATCGGCGCCCCAGCTCTTCAAGCTAAGTCTCAAAACAAGGGACCAACACGTTTTTTTATCGCCATCACCTTCCGAGTTCACACGACCCTCAGTCTCCTGTAAATTCATTCTTACTTTATTAAATCTTAACTTATACTATCTTAAACTCTTTCTTTTGAAACTCCTACCCACTGCTAGGTAGAACTTCACCAAGCTTCACTTGGTGAACGTTTCAGGCTCCTTAGTTTTTCGGACACTATAAAATCGTCTATACAAATGGCTTCTCAATTTTTCTGACACTATGAAATCGTCCGTATAAACGGCTCCTTAGTTTTACTGACACTATATAAACGTACGTATAAACGACTCCTTAGTTTATCTGACACTATAAAATCGTCTATATGGCTTCTTAATTTTTTGGACACTATGAAACCATCCGTACAAATAGTTTCTTAGTTTTTCTGACACTATGAAAACGTATCTACAAACGCCTCCTTAGTTTTTCTGACGCTATAAAATCGTCCATACAAATAGCTTCTTAGTTTTTCTGAAACTATGAAATCGTCCGTACAAACGGCTCCTTAGTTTTTCTGACACTATGAAACCGTATATACAAATAGCTTCTCAATTTTTCCGACACTATGAAATCGTCCGTACAAACGGTTCCTTAGTTTTCCTGACACTATAAAAACGTACGTATAAACGACTCCGTAGTTTATCTGACACTATAAAATCGTCCATACAAATGGCTCCTTAGATTTTCTGACACAATGAAATCGTCCGTAGAAGTGGTTCCTTAGTTTCCACGCAACAATGTGCCTAAGTGGAACGCTTCCAAGCGAAACTACGAAAGAAAGTTTATTATTCCGCTAATAATATTGACTTTTGTTGTTTCCAGATGTGGTGGAGATTTTAGGTTGGTACAATCGTTCAGAGAAGTGCTAGTGATGTAGCTCAAGTTGTTCCTAATGGATCAATGCAATAGACGGAGCAATGGACGATCGAGTCACTGTTTGGATGGGTGATCGTGAGTGGTAGTTACAACTGAGCGCTACCGTGGGTCAGAGGACACGTTAATTGTGCAGTCCAAGTTGCATAGCCTAGAAAAATTGTCATTTAGCCATAAGTATAACCGTTTTTTTCTCACAACTCTGCTGCTATCTACCCGACTTTATTTTGTTTTTAGGGTTCTGTAACTAAAGGGTGTAAACGGACCCTATTACTAATCCTACGCTGTCTGTCTCTTCGTCTGTCCATCTGTCTGTCCTATTTATTAACGGCTGTATCTTTCAAACCGTAATACATAGCTAGTTGAAATTTTCACATAATATGGTAATGCGAATCAATTAATTAATAATAATAAAATCAAAAAGTAAAAACTAAAGGTCAAGTCACAACACAACAAACGTTTTTTTAAAGTATTATTGTATTTGCTATAATGTTAAAGCGGTAATATTATTATGTATAAGCGTCAAACTTGGTATAATTATAGTACCTACACAATCTAAAATAAAACAACAAATTAATAATAAAAATACTGGCCATTTGTAAGTCGGCGAAAAATTTCTCTTCATTCAAAATTTCTATTCATAATTTATATTATTTTATTTTATATTTATTCTATATATTTTTTTTTATGCCATAGGTGGCAAACAAGTAGACGGGCTGCCTGATGGAAAGCAGTCACCGTCGCCTATGGATACTTGTAACACCCGAGGCATCACAAATACGTTGCCGACCCTAAACTCGAGTTAAGCAACTTATGGCAAGGTCGGTACTTGGATGGGTGGCCGCCTGGGCGTCCCGTTTTTACCCGTTGGGTACGGAACGCTAAAACCAGTGTTAGAGAATATCGTGAGGAAACTGGTATCTTTTTTTAATTCAGAAGAGATCTACGTATATCCAAGAACCTGAAAAAAAGTTCAAACAAAATACAAATACAAAAAAAAAAAAATTTTTTTTTTTACATAAATACAAGACATATGACATTGGCCAATATGCACTGGGCATCCTCTCTGAGAGAAGGCCTGTATCCCAGCAGTGGGCACATGATAGGCTAATGATGTTTCAATTTTTCATCCAATTTATACCTTTTTCCGATTTTCCGTCTTTCGTCTTCCTATCTTCCACGGCCGTACATTGAATTAGACATTTTGTAACTTTTTACGTTTTCACTTTTGTCAGTGAGCGTACAAGCCGTACTGTCGGTAACTTTCATGATTGATTGTGACAGAATGGCCAAGTTGCGCGCGCCTGTACTCTTAGCTAAATGTCTGTATTTCTTATAGTTTAGACTAGCGACCCGCCCTGGCTCAGCCCGTTATAAATCTGCCCTCTTAACTCTTATTCTGTCTCAGACAAACAACAATATTTGTAATGTTTAATGTAGTCCTAATATGTAATAAATAATAATCCACCATTAGTACCCATTAACACTCGAAAATACACAAGTATACGAAAATAAAGCAACGAGCCGAAATGTTTTTTCCACGTTGGCGTCAAAACACATCACGTTTTTTTTTTAATAAATAAAAAAAAAACTTTTTTTGGTCTGGCTACAGAGGCGTTCCTCACAAAATCTATTCACACTGGTATTGCCAGTAAATAATGTTTCCGTTTTTAGTCTTTTTGCCAAACTTTTTTGTGTAATCGAAATAAAATACCCGTAACAAGCCACAAAATGGATAACAAATACATTTTGTGATGTCATCAATCATTGTCACAGCGCCCCTGCAAAAGGGGTAGTTTCCCACCGTATTGGCATATTTTTAGTTTTAGTCCCATCTGTCAAACTGACATAAAACGTCAACTTTTTCTACCATAGGAGTACGTATGAACAAGACAGATGAAATTGCGGCAACACTGCAGTAGCTACAAAGAAAAGTAAAGCGAGTAAGTAGATTCTTAAAAGGTCGGCAACGTAGTTGTGATGCCTTTGGTGTTACAATACTAGATAGGCGACGGTGACTGCTTACCATCAGCCCGTCTACTTTAAACCAGTAAATCAGTTTATTATTCCGACTGAAGGAATCCGTATCCATGGTCCGAAAAATAATAACCATGTAGTTTTTAGGGTTCCGTACCTCAAAAGGAAAAAACGGAACCCTTATAGGATCACTTTGTTGGCCGTCTGTCCGTCTGTCAAGACCCTTTTTCCCAAGAACGCGTAAAGATATCAAGTTGAAATTTATATCAAACTAGCGACCCGCCCGCCCGGCTTCGCACGGGTGTAATTACGTGCGAAGCCGGGGAGAGTCGCTAGTTATATACATAAACCTTCTGTGAAAATGTATCTAACTGATGGTGAAAACCGCATCAAAATCCGTTGCGTGGTTTAGGAGGAGTTAGCGGCCATACAGACATACAGACAGACAGACAGACGCGGGAAGCGACTTCAATTTATACTATGTAGAGATACTCAAATCTACAGTTTCTTTTAGCTGTGACAAATCTAACTTGTAAGTTTACGCGATCAAAAGATAATTATGACCGTTTATGTCGCATATTTTGCGATTTCACAAGGAAATCAAAACCTATAGGGTACTTCCCGTTGACTTAGAATCATGAAATTTAGCAAGAGGCAAGATCACATAGCACATATCTCTACATAGTATAAATTGAAGTCGCTTTCCGCGTCTGTCTGTCTGTCTGTCTGTATGGCCGCTAACTCCTCCTACACCACGCAACGGATCTTGATGCGGTTTTCACCATCAGTTAGATACATTTTCAAGGAAGGTTTATATATATATATAACTAGCGACCCGCCCCGGCTTCGCACGTAAATTACACCCGTGCGAAGCCAGGCGGGCGGGTCGCTAGTAATAAATAAATCCGAAAGTCATAAATTTGAAGTAATATCATTAAAAAATATTGTTTTGTTATTACAAACTTATATGTTGTAGTTGAAATGTATGTAAGACCTTATTGTCCACTACAAAGTTAAGTTTGTCTTTCAATATTTCAACTTTTTTGTTGTTTTTTTTTGTTTGGACTCGCTCTCTGAGGATTCCATCTAATGGAACCCTCGAGTGCGAGTCCTACTCGTACTTTTATTCACAATTTAGTTTACAGTCGCTGAAGCAAAAAAAAAATATTAACCATGTAGTTAATATCCATGTCATTCATATTTCTAATTGCTAGGTACAAAGTCTACGTCATCGTGACGGAAAAATCGTCCCAAAAATCTCTAAGCATTATCAAAGTTTCAAGCGTGCGGCAATTTCGTCACCTCTGGCTCCAAATTGCACGGTGACTCGGCCGAAGTGCGGCGAATAATTAAATATTTTCATAACACGGCAACACTGGGCGCTATGCCTATAAATCACGGAGGTTGGGGAGTTTCCATTGTTTGACACGTTACGTTACGACTTTTCTATAACGCGGTTCTGGTTTCCTAGGATAGTGGCCTTTATACAGGGGATGGGCCCTAGCCTGCTCCATCGTAGGCCGCATAATCGCTTAACATCAGGCGAGTTTCAGGCCAAGCGCAAGGCTATTTATAAAAATAAAAAAAACACCTTTCTGGCCCAGTCAGGCCAAGTGCATGTTGGTGAATGTCAATAGCTTTGAACTGTTGAGGTTCTTGTACATACCGGTTGCCTCACGATGTTTTCCTTCACCGTTATTGAGCAATGGCATCGAAACTGAAAATAATTTATCTAAGTAAATAATTTACGTAATTTAAGTAATTAATTTATAATTGGAGAACACCCATTCAGGCAGCGCATTCCACAGACTAGCAGTTCGCACAATAAAAGTGGAATCAAAGCACTTCGTTCAAGTTTTCGGAATATCAACCATAAAGCGGTGTCGATTTTTTGTGCCCTCTCTGGCAGTCCGATAGAAAAATGGGCAGGAGAATTAGATCATGAAGATCAGATGCACACTCTCCGAAACGTATTCGATAAAAGACCGATAGACTAGCAACTTTAGGCCGATGCTCAAGACTAAGGAGCTTAGTCTGAACCATTAACATAACAGGGATTCGTTGCTGATGAGCCTCTTGGCACGCTTTTCTATAGACTCTAACGCCCCAAGCTGACACTTAGCTGATCCATCCCAAAGGTGAGAGCAGTACTCCATACACGACCGAACTTGTGCTTGATACAGTGATAGCAACTGCTCCGACGTGAAATACTGTCGCACCTTCGATAGGACACCCAGCTTCTTGGCAGCTAATTGAGCCAACTAGCCAAAACGTCGGCGCAATTCGTAGCGTGCGCCGAGTTTTGGTTCGTTTTTTTTTTTTTGGCACAATTGCATCTCTATATGTATTGAAAGAAAGAAAGAAAAATATTTATTGTGTAGGTAGGCCTCCCACTAGATGGACCGACGACATAGTGAGAGTCGCTGGCATCCAGTGCATGCAAAAGGCAGGCTGTCGTTCAGTGTGGAGGTTAAAGGGGGAGGCCTATGTTCAGCAGTGGACGTCTTCTGGCTGATGATGATGATGAATTGTATCTCGATGGTTTTTGTCAAAAAAATCCGTGTGATAATGTACACACACATTCATAAGAGCTGTATTCATATTAAAGGCTCACTTGCGTCGCTGTGTGCGTGTCGACTATTATTAGCTAAACAATACCCTACAGGGGATTACCTTCTAGTTGTTATTAATTAATATATAATTTTACAAGCGTAGGGATTTATTTTTTAATCTATAGGACATCTCGAACACATTTCGGAGAGTGTGCATCGGATCTGCATGATCTAATTCCCTGCTGCCCATTTTTCTATCGGACTGCCAGAGCGGGCACAAAAAGTCGACACCGCTTTATGGTTGATATTCCGAAAGGCCGTTCGAAGCGCTTTGATTCCACTTTTTTTATTTGATTGCAATTTTTTTTAAAACCTAATTTGGTCACAAATAAACTTTTTCTTTCTTTCTTTCTTTTCTTTCTAGTCTGTGGAATGCGCTGCCTGAATGGGTTGGTTAAGTTGGTTTGTTTGTTCCTCTTTCACCCAGCAACAGAGCAACGGATCGACCTGATTTTTTGCATAGCTATAGTTTAAGGGTCGGAGAGCGACATAGGTTAATTTTCATCATCATCATCATTTTTCATCACTTCGCGGGTGAAACGGCGGGGTGCAACTAGTAAAAGATCGGTTTCTTCTAGGCAAGCGTGCTCCATCGTAGACCGCATCCTCGCTTAACATCAGGCGAGATGGCGCCAAGCGCAAGCCTATCTACTAAAAAAAAAAAAAAAAACATTAGGGATGGATGCACAACCTATAGAAACTTTCAGTTGGAGGGAACATATCTCACGCAGCGCCTGCAACCAGCGTTGAGTCGAAAATATGGCAACCCAAGCTCACACTGTGCGATACTGAATACGTACTAGGGCTGCCCAAATGAGGTTAACCTTTTTTTAAATTACTTATTTATTTGACATGAGAAAATTGTGAACACAACTTTGTATTAAATGTAAAAAAAACTGTTGTTACAGTTTTTTTTTTACAATATGGGTTCCATGCCTAAAATAAAGTATTTTTATCATCATAATCATCATAATCAGCCTTTTTAACAGTCCTGTTTAAAGTCTTTTTTAACGGTCAGTTACTGCTGGACTTTTATCCTACCCCCGAAAGGGTGATTGGACCATATCCACCACGCTGGCCCAGTGCGGGTTGGTGGATTCACATACGCCATTTAATTCCTTCTACGTACGTATGCAGGTTTCCTCACGATGTTTTCCTTCACCGAAAAGTTTTATTAAAATTATTTATTTAAAACCGTACTTGCTTACTTAGCCATTTTTAACAGACTTCAAAAAAGGAGGTGGTTTACAATTCGGTTGTTTTTTTAACTATAGTCGGTGTAACCGGCTTATCATACTTGAGTAATTCCCGTGGCATATAAATAAATATAAAACCAGCCAAGTGTGAGTCGGGCTCGCGCACTGTGGGTTCCGTATTAATCTTATCTCATCTTAACGTCATCGCATCTCATAAAAAAATATATCTGCAAACCTTTAAAGTATTCATAAATATTTACATTTTTACTTGATAAAATCTAACCAGAGGGCGCCCCAATTTGTTTAGTATGAGATAGGGCCCCAATTTGTTTTTGCACCAGGTCCTTTGGTAACGTAGCTACGCCACAGGTGTAGAGGCGTTTAAGTTATTTTAAAAAAGGTGTTGTCTGGGACCCGGCTATGTCCTAAAACTGCGACCAGAACCACTAGAGGATGGGCAGCAGCATCCTCCTACTTGAATGGTGAAACCTCCTGCGATCCCTAAACCGCCTGCCAAGCGTGGGGATTATGGCACCCTCCCTTATGGGGAGGCCTATGTTCAGCAGTGGACGTCTTCTGGCTGATGATGATGATGATGATGTTGTCTGTAAAGTCGGTTTACGGACGATAATGTTACGTGATAACGCTTAGTCCGATCGTGCCTCTCTATCGCTTGTTCCGCGCTCTCGCTTGCACGCGCGGCTCAGGCGGAACGTGACCATGTTTCGTGCGTGCAGTCAACGTTCTTCTTCTTCTTTCGAGTGGATGTTCCTCAAAATTCAATTCTATTTTCAAATCAAGTTTCTAGACCAGAACTTTGCCACCCCAATTGTACTCTCGTATTCAGGTCGTCTTGTGTACGTTCATCCATTTATAAGACGTTATCACGTCAACAAAGCTCAATTTAATTGACAACCCTGAAGCATGCAGTGGCTACCTCATGCAGAGTTCATGTTGTGCTGCAAGTTTTTATTTTTAACAAATATTTTTTTAACATTCTTATCTGCAGACCATGTTCTGCATTACAATATAAAAACGTATGTTTTGCACCTTTTTTGATATTAAAGTTCACGCAAAATATGATTTAGGGATCCGTGCGCTTAGATATAATACTTATCGTAAAGTATTTTTGATTCATGATGTACTGGGGAGAATCTAGATTGCAAAGAAACGTCTCGTAGTAAATGACCTTCAAAATGTTACCACACAAAATGGTACCATACAAAATGGTACCACACAAAATGGTACCACACAAAATGTTACCACACAAAATGGTACCACACAAAATGGTACCTCACAAAATGGTACCACACAAATGGTGCCACACAAAATGGTACCACACAAATGGTACCACACAAAAAGGTGCCGCACAAAATGGTACCACATAAAATGATACCACACAAAATGGTACCTCACAAAATGATCTTCTGTCATCGAGCTTAGAGACAAAGTTACACCAAAGATATAACCACTGGATCGCGCATGTAGTCAAAATTCCCTTTTACAAAATTCAGCCACGTCAGTCGCGGGGGGCAGCTTGTGATTGGAGACTGGACGCTTGTCCATCTTGTGGGTGGACGTCCTACGCTGCGCTTACCGGTCCGTGGTCTCCATTCGAGAACCTTTCGGCCCTATCGGTCATCTATTCTGCGTGCTAAGTGCCCTGCCCACTGCCACTTCAACTTGATAATCCTGTGGGCTATGTCGGCAACCTTCGTTCGTCTACGGATCTCCTCATTTCTGATTCGATCTGACCTGACTGATTCGTTTGACCTGAATGTTAATTAATTATTTGTACTTGAATGACCTGCAGTGAAACACTGTCGCATACAAATATGCTTATGTAGAAAATTAACTAGAACTAAGTTCAATTAATTTAATTTATTCGAATATAATATTATTCGTGGTGAGGTCGGGCGGTAAATCGCACCTGACACGAAACGCGCTAACAATACGCATGAATGTCAAATAATAAATAATCTCAAGCTAAATACCTAATTAATTTGTGTGAAAAGTACTAGCTACACTATTCATCATCATCCACAGCCTTCCTTATCCCACTGCTGGGTATAGGCCTCTCTCTTGCTTTGCCATCTGCCTCGGTCCTGTGCTAATCTAGTCCAGGTTCCTACCTTCTACGGTGTTTCCGAGAAGCTACAACATGGGGTTCTTCAAAAGGCGAGTTAATCGAGTTCTTAAGGGTCGGCAACGTATTTGTGATGCCTCGGGTGTTACAAGTATCCATAGGCGACGGTGACTGCTTTCCATCAGGCAGCCCGTCTGCTTGTTTGCCACCTATGGCATAAAAAAAAAAAAAAAAAAAGGTTCGACCCGCGATAGTAATAATATCGTCGACCCATCTTGCAGCTGGACGACCAACGCTCCGCCTACCTTGCCTCGGCCACCACTCTGTTCAGACCTTACTCCACCTGTCATCACTGCGCCTAGCAACGTGTCCTGCCCAGCTCCACTTTAATTTCATTACCGCGATTCCGACGTCTCGAACCTTTGTTCTTCGTCGGATTTCGGTATTACGAACTCGGTCTTGGAGGTTGATGCCTAGCATGGATCTCTCCATGGCTCTCTGTGCTACTCTGATTTTGTGCACGGCCTCATGTGTGAGGGTCCATGTTTCGGCAGTCATGGTTGGCAGAACACATTGGTTGAAGAGGCGAGTTTTCAGACATTGTGGCATATGGTGTGACTTGAGGATGTCGTCCAGTTTTTTGAATGCTGCCCATCCAAGCTGTATGCCCCTGGAGACGTCCTTTTTTTGCTACGCTACACTATTACCATTCCTTTATTTGCTCTGACCTGTGCAATAGCATTGTAAAAAGCTTTCACTGAAGTATATCGGGTTATCTACGACGAAAGTAAAAAAAAAAATACAGCGCAAAATTTTCAAAATGTTTTTGTACTCTTTTGCTTCGTGGTTTGTTGTTTTTAATTCAACGCATATATAACATATAATCTATGTATCGTACCTAAGTTTTAAAATGCTCTAGCGGCGATATAAACAACTTTTCAAACAGAACAAAGAAAAAATATCTCAAGACGGACTTTATATGGGACATTTTGATACGTAGACAATGTTTATCGCGTATAAGTCAATTTGTATATTTATAGGTTTATTTTTATTTTATTTAGTAACTCTAATATGTAATATAGTACGTTTATTTCATGTTCTGTCAAATAAATAATATATTGTATTAAAATAGTAATAAGCAAAAAAAAAATCTTTACATAGGTTCTTAAAAATGCACGGAACCAATCTCACAAGTCAAAATTCACTCTTGACCAACCAAGATGGCCGTCGAACCATCGTCAGCACAAAAGCCGTCTTTTAAATCAATTTATTACAATGTTTATCATTTTATTGACATAATTCTTAGGATGTAATGAGGTTTTTTCTTTATTCGCTAACTGCGGTGGGCTATTGGAAACTAATATTAATTTTAACATGACAGAAGGATGTTTAAAAAAATATGACTTTGTTTTTTTTCTTCTAAAAATCAATTCACGAGTTTTTTGCAATCTACTTCACTAAAATATAAAATTCAATTTAAAAATTGGGTTAGAATATTTCCAATGTTATTCTAAAGATAACTCCCAATCGATATATTTATAAAATCAAACTCAGTGATTTTATATCTTCAAATAAATATCAATAAAAAAAGGAAAAAAACGTTGTTTTTTTATATTAAAACTGATTGCAAAATTAGTAGAATACGCAATATCGGTTACTTAGATGACAATATTGCTATCCAAGTAACAATTTTTTTTCATTTATTTTGATTTTAAAGCCAAACTACAAATCGATTTTGATAAAATTTCTATGGGACCAATCTGAGAGTATATATATCCCTATGTATAAAAATAAAATTTTCTAAATAAGTTCAAAAAAGATGCAGTTCTGAGGTAAACAATTAAAACAAAGACCGAATTGAGAGCTCCTTCCTTTCTTGAAGTTGGTTAAAATGTTTAATTTTTTTTTGGGTAATGCCTTTATTAACTAAACAAAAATACAATGTAATACTAACACTACAAATACAGTTAAACTGCCCATAGACCGTTGAAAATCTAAAGACAATCCAAATGCTCAAGCCCACTATTAGTCGGCAGCGTACCCAGCGTGCTGGCGGCATTACCACGCTGAATGGCAATGCTTTTGAGTTGAGTCAGAAACACGCCAGATTGGTCACGCGTTGCACTGAAAGATTTTTGAAAATGAGGTGAGCTCCGATCCCCAAGGGTCCAATGACAATGACACGAGTGCAATATAAGGAATTATGTTTTCAAAGTCAAATTTGTATTGCAATAAAAGTTAACTATAATTACCTCATTGCCATCATTATTAGTATTTACAAAATTAAAAACTAATACTAAACTAAATTAAATTAAATACGCTAAATAAAAATATATTATATTAAACTAAACTAATCTAATAAACCGCTGCCCGTTGGCATCGTTCCCAAAATGCTGGCCGCATTGCCGCGTTGTATTGCAATACTTACACGTTGCGCAAGATACCGACCAGCATTTTGGTCGCGAGATGCTTCGACCAGACGTTTAGATAAATCTTTGAAAATGTTTTTGGCACCTAACCCCCACGGACCCAAAGTTTCGACCCCAAAAGGCTCAAACATATACCCACTATCTAGGCTACTATATTTGCGCCTTTTGAGGCCCTCTGCGGATTCAGCCGCCGCTCCAGCCTTGTTTTGCGTACCGGGAAGAAGAGACGGCGCAAGGGTATCAACGCAAGTAGCGTCCCATACTAAAGGCCGCCCCATCTTCCAAGGAATCAAAGTCATGTCGTCCGGTCTTTTACCATCGCTACGTACGAGACCGCTCGGCTCGAGTACGGCCGCGCAGTTAGCAGTGGTAAAAGCCCGACGGATGATGTCGTTAAGGTTGGCATGGCGGGGAATCCTACCTGCACTTCTCACGCAGGAAAGCCCGTGGTGGCCGAGCTGGTCGACAACAACACCACACTGGCAGCGGTGTGGAGCACAACACGACGCGCCCAAGCGAAGGGAAGTCGCGATCCTAAAACTAGAAGAGTCTAGCAACGTTCCAGTATTGGGCGATGGAAGGACCAGTATTAGTATTTGTTTTTAGATTGGTTTATTTATTATTTTATTTATATTTTTATTTTGTCGTGGTGTAGGTACTGTATCTGTGCTTGTAAGACATCACCAAACGGCTCCAACGGAAGACCAGCGCTGGTTGACAGCCGGCATTATGGTGAGTTGGGGCCGATTTGTGACCTTATAACCTGTGTCTATAAGCTATTTTTAAAAACCTAATTCGGTTACAAATAAACTTTTTCTTTCCTTATTTCTTTCAATGTCTCGACCCCGAACGCCTCAAATATGTAACCACTGCCGAGGTTAATATAACTGTAAGATACAAAGAGCTGATAAAATTATGTTAATATTTTTTTTTATGACATAATATGGTACTGAGACGTGGTCCTTAACTGTTGGCCTTTTGGAAAAACTCAGAGTCACTCAGCGGGCAATGGAGAGAGCTTTGCTCGGAGTTTATTTGCGCGATAAAATCCGAAACGTGGATATTCGCCAAAGAACCAGAGTCACCGACATAGCTGTTAAAATTTGCAAGTTGAAGTGGCAATGGGCAGGCCACATCGCTCGAAGAACCGATAACCGATGGGGAAGAAAGGTTCTTGAGTGGAGACCACGAACCGGAAGACGCAGCGTAGGTAGGCCTCCCTCCCACTAGATGGACCGACGACATAGTGAGAGTCGCTGGCATCCAGTGGATGCAAAAGGCAGGCTGTCGTTCAGTGTGGAGATTAAAGGGGGAGGCCTATGTTCAGCAGTGGACGTCTTCTGGCTGATGATGATGATGATGATGATTTTTTTTTTACTTTAAATGCAAGATCGTGGTTAGATCAGTCATAAAAGAAACTCTTGACATTTTCCTAATGGTTTTTAAAACTTATTTAGCCTGTTTTACATTAATTTGGTTAAAATGGGCGTCAACACGTCATAATGTCAGTAAATTAAATAAAAATAAACATTAAGACGATCGGAAGACCACCTGATGCGATGTGAATGTTTTTTATTGGTAAGAAAGGTTAATTAGTTAGAGAACTAGGTAGAGATCTTATTGTAGAAACTGACGTGGTTTTCACATATTTTATTTATATTACACGGGAATTACTCACCCAGTGCCAAGCGAGGCGCAGCCGCGCGCGCGCATTCACCTTGAAAAAGACTGCTTAATGCGGTTGAATCTATAGTCGGAGTGACCGGCTTAATCTTACGTGAGTAATTCCCGTGTAATATAAATTAAATAGGTAGAGATCTTTCATTCCAAATATGCACGCCCCTCCACCACACTGTTATCATCATCATCATCAGCCAGAAGACTGCTGAACATAGGCCTCCCCCTTTAACGTCCACACTGAACGACAGCCTGACTTTTGCATCCACTGGATGCCAGCGACTCTCACAATGTCGTCGGTCCATGTAGTGGGAGGCCTACCTACGCTGCGTCTTCCGGTTCGTGGTCTCCACTCCAGAACCTTTCTTCCCCATCGGTTATCGGTTCTTCGGGCGATGTGGCCTGCCCATTGCCACTTCAACTTGCAAATTTTAACAGCTATGTCGGTGACTCTGGTTCTTTGGCGAATATCCACGTTTCGGATTTTATCGCGCAAAGAAACTCCGAGCATAGCTCTCCATTGCCCGCTGTGTGGCTCTGAGTTTTTCCGAAAGGCCAACAGTTAAGGACCACGTCTCAGTACCATATGTCATCAATAGCAACACACACTGGTCAAAGACCCTCGTCTTGAGGCACTGTGGTATCTTGGACGAGAAGATGTCACGCAGTTTCCCGAACGCTGCCCATCCGAGTTAGATTCTTCGGGCGACCTCTATGCCTAAGTTGGACTTACCTAACTGAACAATCTGTCCAAGATAGGTGTAATGGTCAACAACTTCGAGATTGTGCATGTGCATACAAAATACTACACAAATACGGTGGAGGGTGTGCACACGTGGAATGAAAGATCTCTACCTTGCTATAGACTGTGGTCAGCCTTGTTTTTAGGCCGCCTTTAATTTTATTATCGACATCATCATCATTTCAGCTATAGGACGCGCACTGCTGGACATAGGCCATCGATCTGCAAAATTCTGATCTTTTTTCCCATTTTTCTACCGGACTGCCAGATTGGGCACGAAAAATCGACACTGCTTTATGGTTATATTCCGAAAACCCGTATTAAGCGCTTTGATTCCATTTTTATTGCGCGAACTGCTAGTCTGTGGAATGCGCTGCCAGAATGGGTTTCTTCTAAGCAAGCGTGCTCCACCGTAGACTGCATCAGGCGAGTTGGTGGCCAAACGCAAGCCTATTACAGTAGAACCTCGTTAAGTCGAACCTCGATAAGTTGAAAACCTCCAAATCTCGAAAAAATGTTTTGTTTCCTTCCCTTCAAACACCAAAACCTCCATTACTCGAAATCTCAACCCTCTATTAGTCGAAATAATCAGTGAGTCTCTCCAAGCAATTTTGGTACATATTTTCCCTCCATAACACGAAAAATTTAATTTGACTTCTGTATCTCTAACATAGCAATGTTTTATTTTACAACATTTACAACTCGATTATTTGAGACATAATTACCTTCGAAGAAAAATAAGTTACCGACTTTTACGAATTCGCCGACATTGTAAGCACACCATTGTTTCTTAGAAAGCCATTTAGGAGTATATTAGTATCTAAATCCGTAAAGTATTAAATACGTAACGGATTTTTATAGAGCAAGCCAGCAACTCTGAAGAACAAGAAATTTATGCTCTTTATACCTTAGACAATGCTATACAGAACAACCGAATTATCTAAAGCAAATAATAATACTGACTTTTTTTAATGCCATTTTTTTAAAGGATGTTTTTAAATAATTTTTGTTTAGAATAAATAACAATATGTGTGTCACCTCTGCAACTTGAATTTGTATTTATTTTACCTCTCTAACTCAAAATTTATAAGAATGAATCTCGAATCAAAATCCGCCTAAATCGAAATTCTCTATAAGTCGAAAACTCTATAACTCGAATTTTTTGGCGTCTCCCTTGAAGTTCGACTTATAGAGGTTCTACTGTATTTTATTTAAAAAACTGTCCCCCATATCACTAGGATAACAAAGTTAAAACCGTCGTTCGTGAGGTCAAAGTTTTCAACTCTGGCCATTATTATCTTCACGCAGAGGCGAGTTTAAACTAGGTTTGTCATAACCGTGTTATAGTATAGTTAGCTATTATAGGACTCGACCAAAATAAAATGAATGGACCTATAAGAAGCGCATTTTTGAAGAGTACAAAGTGAGCGCCGGCGCTCACTTCGTTTGAGTCGGTCTCTAGCCGTAGGAAGTGCGACAGAAGACTTGTTACCATGATAACGAAACATCTGACAAAAATATGTCTTCGTGTGCTTTCCCGAAGTGTAATAACACAACAAAAAAACCGCCATCTATTTTTTGTAACAAATGTACTGTCATCATCATCATCATCATCAGCCAGAAGACGTCCACTGCTGAACATGGCCTCCCCCTTTAACCTCCACACTGAACGACAGCCTGCCTTTTGCATCCACTGGATGCCCGCGACTCTCACTATGTCGTCGGTTCATCTAGTGGGAGGCCTCCCTACGCTGCGTCTTCCGGTTTGTGGTCTCCACTCCAGAACCTTTCTTCCCCATCGGTTATCGGTTCTTCGAGCGATGTGGCCTGCCAATTGCCACTTCAACTTGTAAATTTTAACAGCTATGTCGGTGACTCTGGTTCTTTGGCGAAATGTATTGTACATGGTTATAATTAGGTGTTGAAGTATATGTCCGATGGTTTTGACTCGTTTTTACTGATTAAGTTCAATGGTTATGACCCGTCCATTCATTTTATTTTGGTGTCGAAGACTATAGGTACCATATATCATTTTTATCTCATATTTTTGTCTTACCACTTTTAATTGTGAACGTTGTAAACACCTAAAGATAAATGATTATTTACGGGTTTTTTTTTTTTTTTTTTTTTGTTTTTTTTTTTTAAATCATATAACTTTATTGAACAACCGTGATAGTTTAAAACAGTGTTGTAAACACCTGTTAAATGTTCACATATCAGAACTCTATCAATTATAAATGAGTGTTATTTGTATTATTTAATATGTGTACTGTTGGTGTTTTTGTATGAATTAAATAAATATTATGTACATATTTGGGATAGCAATGCTGTGGTCACAGCCATAAAAATAATAATTATGGTACAAAGCTTAGGATTGCAAGCCGAGAAAGGACATTACTTTAATAGTATTCCGGACGAGGCTAGGTTCCTTATTTGCATAGGTCAACTTACGGAATGGGTCATAGAGTAAAGGTTAATATTCTTACAGAAGGGACAGTGATTTGCAGGGGCAGGTCATCCAAGTCAGGAACTTGCCCTTGGGACTACTTTCACGTTTTAAAATGGTCATAAATGCGAATAGTCAAATGGGCACACGTTGGTTTAGATATGGGCAATTCGTACTACTGAATAATTATAACGGGTAAAAAATATATTATATATGAAAAGTCACAGAATGTACTAGTTTACATTTACATAAAATTTTATTATGCACATATATTTATTTTCATTCTACAATTTAAGTTTTTTTTACAATAAAATATAAAAACAAAATATTATTAAAAAAAAACTAAACCTAGAGTGCCGCCGGCAGCGGGGCAGGGCCCAAGCTACCGGCCAAGCAAATTTTATTTATTATTAGAGACCCGCCCGCCCTGCTTCGCACGGGTTTAATTTAAGTGCGAAGCCGGGGCGGGTCGCTAGTTATACATATAAACCTTCATCTTGAATCACTCTATCTATTAAAAAAAAACGCTTCAAAATCCGTTGCGTAGTTTTAAAGATTTAAGCATACATAGGGACGGACAGACAGCGACAGCGACTTTGTTTTATACTATGTAGTGATAGTGAGTAGTGATAGTGATAGTGATAGTGATAGTGATAGTGATAGTGATGTTACAAAATAAAAAAGAAACGCTTGTTTCAATTACAATTTATAACAACGTTTGACCACCATCAGGCGTTATGGTGGTCAAACGCAAGGATATTATTTATTTAAAAAAAAAAAAAACTATTTTTTTTGTATAATTATCTGAAATGTACCTTCTGAGTTAAAGCTGTGAGTATTAAAAAAACTGATTGGGCATAATCTTTAGAATAATATTATAAACAGTAGAAAGCAATTTTTGTGCATATAAGATTACGGAGGAGGTATAAAAAAAACTCGAAAAAAGTATCTATCGACCAGAGACTATCTATTTTACACATTTACAAAAAAATTGAAGCGAAATTTCATGCAATTAATTAGGCATTATTTTTTGGAAAAGTTTTAGATTCTAAAAATAAATGTAAATGTGCGAAAGAGATAGCTGAAAGGCTCTAGCCGAAAGATACGTTTTTAGAGTTTTTTATACCTCCTCCGTAATCTTATACAAAAAATTATTTCTACTGTTTACAATGCTATTCTAAAAATATTGCCATTGCAAATGGTGTAAAGCCAATAACGTGTTGTTATATTAGAGGGAAAAGATTGAAAAAAAAAAAAAAAAAAATCGGGACATTTTTTCACACACGGTGATCTGACCCCAAACTAAGCAAAGCTTGTGATATGGCTGCCAGAGACTGATATACATACATATATAGTTTTAAATACATACTTAAATAGATAATATATTAACAACCATATATAGAACAAACACAAATGTTCATCACATAAATGTTTGTCCTAGATGGGAATCGAACCCACGCCCCCAAGCGCAGAAGGCAGGTTCACTACCAACTGGACCAACGGGCTATCAAAGAAATAGTTATTATTTTAGACTGTTTCTGCCAAATTAATACTAATCAACATAAAATTGCTTTAAAATATTTGCTGTTTTTATAAAAATAATGTCCAATTTTATTATAGAAACTGACGTGGTTTTAACAAATATAAAAAAAAATATGTCCAATTGTAAATTTTTATTGAAAAAGTGCGTATATAAAGAATAGAGATATTTATAGGCGGTGAGCGCGATCTTTTAAGCTGTTTTTAACCGACTTCCAAAAAGAGGCGGTTATCAATTCGACTGTATGTTTTTTTTAAATGTATGTTTGTTACGCGATTACTCCGCCAATTTAGAATTGTTTTTGATGATTCTTTTTTTGGTTGGTAGGTCTTATCTCATAGGTGGTCTCATAATTTTTTTATCAACATTGATTCAGCGCTTTTTGAAAAATCTACAAAAACTACAAAAAAATGACGATAAGCAACGAATTCAATGTACATTGCACAGTGCTACCAACTTAGCTGTTAAGGTGGGCAAAATTGGAACTACAGTTATTTCTTGGTGAATTTCATACATTGTTCTCCACTAGCGACGCTGTCAACTGAACAGCAAACATAGAGGAACTGTTCCTATAACAGAACTTCAAAAAAACAAAGTGTCTCCATGGCGACCGGGCCCTGTTGTTTTTCGTTAAATTTTTCAAGACCATGGATACAAAGTATTTCAGTCGTAATATTCAGTTTGTAAATGTAGGTATGTATAGTCATGAAGTCGGTTCTTTTTTTAATAAAAATTATAATTATTTTATTTATTAAAGTAATTTTATTATTTAGTTTCTTCTGTAGACATTGAAGTTTTAATCTATGACGAAAACCCGTAATGTTCGGTTCGTCTCAGACAATGAACATATATCTAAGTAAGTACTAACTACATTAATTACAACTACTTAATTTAAATACCATAGCGACCATCATGATGAGAAAATTATTACGTTAACGATTCGGTTAAGCGTTGTGACACGGCCTGTGCAAAAATATCTACAAGCTACATTAATAAAATAAAAATAAATAAAGATACATGTATGATTAAATTACTCACGAACTTTTTGTGTCGAAATCGAATAGCTAATCGATATTTCTGTTTTTTTTTTTAATTTTTTTATTCCTTTCTCTGTGAGGAGTTTGGCGTCGCACTCCTGTGCATTTGCCAGTGTCAGGTTTTTTTTTATAAATAACTAGCTGCGCCCCGCGGTTTGACCCGCGCAGTGATTAAAAATGGTGGTGATGATGATGATAAAAGTAGCCTATGTCACTTTCCATCCCTTACGGCTGGAAAGTGACATACCCATGAAAAAAGGTAAAGTCTCTACCACTTTACTGGGGCATGTCTTTGACTTGACTGTGACTTCCTTTGCTTGACTCTGACTGACTAGTTTGACTATATTTCATCAAACTTGATAATCATTTAATACTTGACACTGGCAAACGCACAGGAGTGCGACGCCAAACTCCTTACAAAAAAAAAAACTTACAGTCGAATTCATAGTCTGAACCTGAAGTCGGTTAAAAAGGATACACCGCTTTTTTGTGTACCGGACTATCTGTATGACCCACAGAAAGACAATTTTTTATTTCTTTTCTGTGGTCAGTGCCCTTAGTCCTAGATTTTTTTCGTTTTCGTCTTGTTCCATACATTGCTGGGCTAAGAGGTATTCGAATTTATTTTCGTATTAGAGTGAAGCAATCTATACCGCCGATAACTGCCAAATTTAGTTCCTCCACGTTTCCAATAGAGGCTGTTTAGTCCTAAGTATTGTTTAGGTATAAATAAGGCTAGTGGACTGTATCGACTGGTATATTGGTTTGAATATAAACATAGAGTAAATGCGCGACTGATTGGCGCGGAGGTAGCGGAGGAATGAAGCGATGAAGCCGCGGTCGAGCCCCGCGCGCCCGCTGGCACCCCTGCGGCACCTGCCGAGCGTTGGTGCTCCAACAGAGGCGCTTTACTAAAATGTATGGAACAGTAAGTAAACGAAAAAGTTTTCGTAAACTATCAAATCTGGGACTAAGGGCACTGACCCGGCAGATGATTCATAATTGAGAATTTCTGTATTTCTGTATAAACTACGTAGGTAGGTTACTCAGAGCATACCACATTACCATTCCACACAAAAGGTCGAAAACTCTTTTTATGCCACACATCTTTTAAATGCGTTCTTTTCTGTTCACTGCATCAAAACGCACTGGCCACTGCGCATTCTGGCCATCGCACACCGCATCGACTCGATACTGATTCAATTATGACCAAATATGAAAAATTTACCAATATTGACCAAAAAAATCCAATATTTATTTTATATTTGACCAATTTTTTTTTTCAATTACGTTTTTTTTTTATATTACCCTTTTTATTGTTTTTACGGTCCATAATAAAAGTAGTTAAGTTTATTTAACATTATTGTATCAAAATTTTATATTATTGTATCTCAATTCGTTTGTAATACTTTACCAATTACTGCATTTAAAAAAACATGTTGTGAATATTTATTTAGGAATATGGTTTAGTTTAAAATTTTATAGTCTACTCTAAGTTTAAATTGTTTTGACCATATTTTGTTTCGTGTGCCAATAAACTAAATAAATAAATAACTTTTAAAGTGAAATGTGTATCTTCTTTATCTAGTGATATTTTTTTTGGACACTATTTTAATAACAAACTTGATGTGGATTAACCTTTTGTGATTGCGTCGTTAATGTAATAGTTTACAGTTTAAAATTTTACTATGTGTCGTGTTATTTGTATATCACGTGTAGCAAAATATTTAGATTACGTTTAATGATTTGCTGTTGGTCGTATTAGCTTGATTGTTTGCCATAATACCGGGGCAAATCTGGACCCAGACTTCTACAATAATAAAATGAATGGACGGAATGAGCGCCGGCGCTCACTTCGTTTCATTCGGTCTCTAGTCATAGGAAGCGAAACACGAGTCTATTGTTACGTGATAACGAAACATCTGACTAAATTATGCATTGGTATACTTTCCCGAAGTGTAAATATTACAACACAAATATTTTGTAACAAATATACTGTACATTTTTATAATTATGTGTTGAAGTATATGTCCGACGGTTTCGACTCGTTTTTTCTAAGCAAGTTCAACGGTTAGGGCCCATCCATTCATTTTATTTTGGTCGAAGGACCCAGATAAATAATTAAATGCAGATACTAAACTATACTTAAATAGTCACGCTCGCCTTTACCCGATTGCCTCAAAAGAGAGGCAAATATTATAAATATACGTTTCTTTTTAGGGGGCCCTAGATATAAGTCTCTGTGTGTGGTTTATTAGCCAAAAAATCTAACGAGTGACGTCACTGTGTATATCACAATTGCTAAAACTCCAAAACCAACGATATAAATGTTGAGTTTTGAATTGTTGAGTTGAATCGGTGAGCGAAGGACATTATCATTTTAAAAACACCTGCATTCTCAATTCAAACCATTCAGCTATCCTTCTCATTTCAAACTGAGGAATGGCCGCGCTTTTTGTGTTTTGTTTTTAATTTTTTTTTAATGGCTCAGCAACGGCTCTGTCATTCAGTCTCTGATTTCTTTGGGGTGAGTGTTAGCTGATTTTATGTCTGTTGTGTGAAGTGTACAGCTTTATTCTCATTTGCCCTCTTGAATTCATAACTATGACGGGTAACTGGAGTACACTATTGAATAAAATACATGTTTTATCGTAAATTGACGATAAAAAAAATATGGTCTTCGTTGTCTATGGTCAGATTGCGTTAAAAGTATTACAAACTAGCGGTCCGCCCCAACTTCGCACGGGTATAGATTATACCCTATGTCACCCGGGGATAGTGTAGCTTCCCGTCAGTGAAATAATTTTTCAAATCGGTTCAGTAGTTTCGGAGCCTATTCAATGCAAACAAACAATCAAATCTTTCCTCTTAATAATAATATTAGTATAGAGTATAGATAAATGAGTCTTTGATGAGTTTTGGGGCCTACATGAAAAATACATTTCGCAATATTTACCAAAATATGTGAATTTTTAAGTTTTTATGCGTAATAATGGTGGATTATTATTAAATTAGTGTTCGTGCTCGAGTGTGGGTTAGTTATATAATACAATGGGGTGAAATGCGTATTTTCATGCCTATTCCTAAACTACATAATAGTCTCTACCACTTTACTGGGCATATTCTTATGACAGTAAAATATGGAAGTCGAGACGGTATGGCCTAATGACTTTAGCTTGCTCAATAATGAGCAAAAAATATCGATGACGTTTGGCCAACTTGAAAAAAATCATGTCGCCAATAATATTATTTTCCTAAACATGTTTATTTTTGAGTGTTCATGTGTAATAATGGTAGATTATTATTTATTAAGTGCTCGTGAACATGCTCGAGTGAGTGTGGGTAAATGACCAATCCACAAAAAATATTTAAGGTTTGTTTTTTTTTATAAGGCCGCCAGTTGTTACGTAAATTTTTTTTTTGTTTTTTTGTTCTCTGTATCAAATTTAATGGTGTGAACAATAAAGAGTTAATTAATCAATCAATCAATCTATCGAGAAATTTTTTACTAAACGTGTTTCGGTCAAATCCAAAACCAAGATAATTTACAAAGAAGTTAATGTACCTACATTTAGATCGATGATAATTCATGTTCAATTTTGATATGACACCAAAGTCATAGTTCTGATTTCTATATAATTCTAAACTGACTTTCAAAACAGCAGAAAGTCAGGCCATATCGTTTTAAGTCACGTTTATATGTAAGGCATTTAAGTAGGTAAGGCGTTAAGTAAGGTGTTAAGGGTCCTGTATACCTTCTGCAGCTCTCTCGCTCACACATTTTCACATTATTGAAGATATAAAATCAATGAGTGTGAATTTCCAAAAAGTAACAAAATCATGTCATGGTGTCTATCGTAACATTACAAACAAAGAAATTGTCAATTTGATATATTTTAATTTGACACAGTAAAATGGTAACAAGTGATTTCTATTTCTCGTGTCATTTTATTCCGTCAAATTAAAAGATATCGAAGCAAACATTTCTTTGTTTGTAATGTTACGATAGACACCAAGACATGATTTTGTTACTTTTTGGAAATTCACACTCATTGATTTTATATCTTCAATAAAGTGAAAATGTGCGAGTGAGAGAGCTGCAGAGGGTATACAGGACCCTTAAGGTAATTACGTAGCATTGACTTTTTTTTTCGTTTTTATAAAATTATTTATTGATGTGGACGTATGTTTTTTTTAGCTCTGTCTTAGAATCGTGTGTGACTTATAATTGTAATTGATAAGGCAAAATGGTAATACTTTCTTACACTAATAACACTAGAAATAATCACTCGTGTAAACTGACTTGCTTCATATGACAAACATGTTATATTGGTTAATAAACTGCTAATAACTGCAATAATAAACAAAACTGCACTCATGCAAAAAAGTGTATTCTGTATGGCTCCTTTAATATATACCAAAATCCCTAAAATTATCAGAGAATTAAATATTGGAATGTTTAAAAATAAACTTAAAATTTTATTAGCACAAAAAAGCTACTATGAAATTTCAGAATTCCTTAATGATAAAAATGTTTTGATATGTAATGTAGACTAAATAATTGACATAAAATCGAGACTAGGTACTAGGAAAAGATAAAATGATAATAATAGCTTATATAGGTAGTAATAAACATCTAATTAAGGTATAAAATACAACCAAACCAAAATATGATTCTAACAATATTCTAACTTAGACATAATTTCGTATTTTTTTTAACTTTAACAAAAACTAATAATAATATATATAAAAAACTAACATTTGTACGCTGTAACAGGCAAGGACTTGAGATACGTCTCCATTATTACGACCATGTATGCTACTTTATATGTATGTGTACCTACCATGTTCTGACAAATAAATATTTTGAATTTGAATTTTGAATTTAAACAATCTGAATCTGAATCTAAGACCATAGATATTAGACGAGTACATAAGCTTGTTTATTAGGTTTTCAAATTATATTAGGTACCTAATAAAAGTGTTATATTGTTTTCAATAATTTTGTTATTTTTCCTTTTGCTATTAAGTTCCAATACGAGAATGTTTCAAGCCAGACCTCACCGTAAGTGCGAGTTTTTTTACATCTTTTGTGTCGTCGGCTATGGGTTTATTTTCCTTCGCCAGAGGATGTTATTATTCGTTGTCGGTTGCCGCGGAACCCGTTCCGAGGCGTTTGGGCCGTGACCTTTAGGGATGCGACTAGAGTTTGCATAAATCGAAGTATCGGTATCGACGTTTGTAATTACGTTTTTAGTCAAAAATCTGATTGAGTGGCGGGCGTAGCTTGGGAGAGGCCTATGTCCAGCAGTGGACTAGAATAGGCTGATTATGATGATGATGAAGAGTTAATTTATATTGAGGACTAGTAGGCCGCCTCTGCTTTGAATTTTTCAAATCGGTTTAGTTGTTTCGGAGTCTATTCAATGCAAACAAACAAACAATCAAATCTTTCCTCTTTATAATATTAGTATAGATAACCTAATGGTGTGTAATGCTAAAAAAACATATTTTTTTTTCTCAAATTTTGTAGGTTTTTTGTTTTACAAGTTGTTCACTTTAATGGGTAAACCAACTTCCTTAAGTATGTAACTAACACATCTTTATGTTATGCTTTGATCTAAGTTATTTTTCCTTTTTCTCTTTTTTATAAACTTGCACGTGCCTTTATTATCTAAAAAATGGTTATATTAATATACAAACACCATTGAAGGTCTACATAATGACAATAGAAATGCTCAAACCCAGCAGCAGTGGCAGCGGATATATTTATCCCAAAAAAAATACAATTACAGACGAAATAAAAAAATTACACCCAAGTTAAACAGTAGGGCCCAACTAGTACTGAAAAAAATAAGCTAGATAGGTATATTTATAATGAATAAGTTATATAAACGGACTTACAGTAAAATATATGGATATATGGATATCCATATAATCCATATAAAATATATGGATTACAGTAAAATATTATAAAGTAGAAAATAACATCGATAAAAAATATTTCGCCACCGCGCATCACTAAAACACGCGTCACTTTCGTGTTTCATCTCTACACCTTCCAGCCACGATGCACCTCACTATCCGTCCCATTTTAACACACACACATTTTTTCTCCATCTCTTTTTCTCTTTTGCTTTGAATTTTATTGGCAATAGACGTCTGGATTTGGATATAATAAAGTATAAAGGGACTGGTATTATGCAAAATCCATGTATTACCTGAAAAGAAAAAATGACTACAGTCAAGTTTTTTTTTGTTTAAATTTTCATGACCATGTTCATGTAGATTCAATGTCCTTTAGTCGTAGGTAATATTAAACAGTTTACATAGTATTAAAAGCGTCAAACAAGTCATGATCACAGTCAGAGTCAAGCAAAGTAAGTCACGGTCAAGTCAAACTCATGCCCCTGTAAAGTGGTGGAGACTTTACAAGAGGCTCCTATGGAGTTTTGGAAACTACACGAAAATACATGTTTCACCTCGTTATGTCACTTGCCCACACTCGAGCACGTTTACGAGCACTTAATAAATAATAATTCACCATTTACTACTCGAAAATACACAAGTTTAGGAAAATAATCCAACGAGCCGACATGTTTTTTTTCTACGTTGGCGCCAAAACTGGGTAACAAAACCAGGTACTGTAGGTACCTATAGCCTATAGCACTGAGGGTTCCGTACCACCACATAAATCGTTAGTTACCTAAAGTTAAAAACTTGTGCAAAAAGAAAACATCACGCCCAGGCGGTCACCCATCCAAGTACCGACCGCGCCTGACGTTGCTTAACTTCGGTTAACAAAAATTGGTCACCGACTCGCACTTAGCCAATATTTATAATGATTTTTTTGTTTTACTTTACAGTGTGTACTATAATCATGCCATGTTCCACGCTTATATGTATTACCATTTTTTACTTTAAAGCTAATACAAAAATATGTTTTTAAAAAGGGGGTTTAGTTTTTAATTTTGGACTCTATTTTATTTCTTAGTTAATTCACCGTAACATTACCATGTTCTGCGAACATTTCAATTGAAGGTAGGCCACACATATGGATGGACAGACAGAGTAGGCATACACTACACACACACACACACACACACACACATACACCACACACGCTACACTACACTACTATAGTATGTTATATAGGTCCCGTTTTCATTCTTTGGGTACGGAACCCTAAAACATGAAAACGTCATCACCAAAATATTCCAAAAAATATCAATGACATTCAAAATTAAATTTGACATAAAATTTAACGGTAACATTTCAAAAGAACGGAGACCCTGGTGCGTTAACGCGTTAAGACTCGTTGCAATTTAAACTGACAAGTGTGAAAGTTTGTATTAAGTTTAAGTATGATGAGCGATGACCTTTTCATGATTATTAAAGTTGAGGTTTTATGCAAAATAAGGTCGTACCCATGGTACAATAACATACACTGCCAGGTATAGCGCTCCGAGAAAAAATGTCACGTGGGCGTCCCACAATGATGTCAGCAATACACGTACACGTGCATAAGCAACAGCAGAATAAGTAATTTACAACAGGTTCGACAGCGATGACGATACACCACGTAACAGCTGATTTTCTGTGTTAACAGTAGCGTGAAATTATAGCTCCCCAATATCCGTATATTACCTATGGGAACCCAATAAATCAATGTGGTTTTAATGAAATTATGTTTAATATATTCCATTCGTGCTTAACTTGAATTGCTTTGCTTGAGCGGACAAACCAAATGACAATTGAAATACTTCTTGTATTTTATTTAATAGATTATTAAATAAATTGTTTCCCAGTATCTGTGTTTGATAGAATAAAGTGGCAACTGGACAGTGACGTCATTGCGGGACCACTCCCAGAGCGCTATACCTTGTTTTTTTGGATCATGGTCGTACCTTTGCTTACCTTTAGATTTTATACATTTTTTTGTGCAAGAGCTCACAGGCAACAAATTAAATTAGACTTAGCTTTTTAGTCTTGAGCATCGGCGCAAAGTTGCTAGTTTTTTATCGGTCATTTTGTAGTCTGCATCGGATCTGCACGATCTACTTCCCTCCTGCTCATTTTTCTATCCAGAGCAGACACGAAAAATCGACACCTTTTTATCTATCTATACAATATTATAAAGAGGAAAGATTTGTATGTATGTTTGTAACGAATAGGCTCAAAAAATACTGGACCGATTCTAAACATTTTTTCACTATTTGAATGCTACATTCATCATGATCTGCTGGACTTTTAGCATACCCCGAAAGGGTGATTGGGCCATATCCACCACGCTGGCCCAGTGCGGGTTGGTGGATTCACATACGCCATTGAATTCCTTCTCCGTACGTATGCAGGTTTCCTCACGATGTTTTCCTTCACCGAAAAGCCAGTGGTATGAAAATCCGTACATAAGCTCCAAAGAGCTCCTTGGTACAGGCCCGGGGTTTGAACCCGCGACCGCTTTCAAAAATGCTACATTATCACTGATTAATATAAGCTATTTTAAAAGGCTATATAACTATACCCGTGTGGAGCCGGGGCGGACCGCTAGTAGTTGATATTCCGAAAACCTGTACGAAATGCCTTGATTTCAATTTTATTGTGCAAACTGTTAGTCTGAAACTCTGTAGAATACGCTGCCTGAATGGGTGTTCCCTGATATCCTGGTTCCTTGAAATTTTTACAGAATATGTAATAATAATAAATAATTTATTTCAAGTGACAAGACTCATAGGTACACAAAAATTATTACAATAGTCACATTACATTTAAATTCTTACATAAATTAAAATACTCCCTCCTAATACAGTGTTGTCAGTTGCATGTTAGACACATAGGTGTTGAACATGCAATCGACAACACTGGTTAATATAGGGACAGTCCAGTCTGTCCGCGAGCGCAGCCAGCATGCTGTTGGAGCTCCCCCTCACCCGCCGCAGTAGAGAAGTGCCTCTCTTCCGCATCGTCGCATAAAAACAGTCTACGCGGGCTTCAGCAAACATTGTCGACGCACTGCAGTACCGAGGGAGACCCAACATCATTCTGAATGCGTTGTTGAACTGGACGCGAATGGTAATGTTAAAAATCAAGAAGTAAAAATTAAAGGGGGTACGTACAACAAACGCATTTTTGTAATTGATCTTTTGTAACAACGGTTATACATACAAGCTTAAAACTTGACACGATTATATTACACACTCTAAAGTATAACAACAAATAATAGATAATGGCCAAATGCAATTTCTTTGCGCGATACAATCCGGAACGTAGATATTCGCCAAAGAACCAGAGCCACCGACATAGCTGTTAAAATTTGCAAGTTGAAGTGGCAATGGGCAGGCCACATTGCTCGAAGAACCGATAACCGATGGGCAAGAAAAGTTCTGGAGTGGAGACCATGAACCGGAAGACGCAGCGTAGGGAGGCCTCGCACTAGATGGGCCGACGACATGGTGAGAGTCGCGGGCATCCAGTGGATGCAAAAGGCTGTCGTTCAGTGTGGAGGTTAAAGGGGGAGGCCTATGTTCAGCAGTGGACGTCTTCTGGCTGATTATGATGAATAGATCTACGTTTGCCTAACAATTCGCCTGATGGTAAGCAAAGTCGCAGCCTAGGATGGAACACGTTGTTCTAAAAGAAATCTATTCACTCTATCCTTGAAGATGTCTAGATTGTAGTTCTCAGGAAACAAGGAGGACGGCAGGGAGTTCCATTCTTTGGCAGTACGTATCATAAATGAAGACCCAAATCATTGAATTCGAATCTTTGTAATTTCCACGAGGAAGGGGTGGTATTGTGCAAGTCTTTCTACTTGTCCTGTAGTAAAAGGGGGAGGATGGAATAAGTTCGTAAAGCTCTCGCTGTGCTCAGCACTCGCTTGCTCAGCTTTTTAAAATAAGTTGTGCAAGCCATGTTAAGGCGAAACCATACCTGTAATTTTATTTTTAAGCCCGGCACTACCGCCGTCTGTAGGGGCGATTATACACGCGTGTACACGTGAAGGGTTCTTAATAACCAGTGTGAAATATCTTTAAAAGCCGCGTTTATTTGCTGACGAGGTTTAAGGCAAGAAAAGTTAGCGAGATTTTATGTTTTTAGCAACTGAACGAAACGAGCAAGTCACTTGCCTGAATTTAGTGTCATACTTATTTTTTTTGTCATCCTTTTTTTTAAAATCCATTTTGACGGATTTTATACCGTGTATTATACTAGGTTAGGGAAATAATACAGTGAGACATGTTTTTTCATGTTGGTGCAAAAGTCTCTTAGCTGCTGGACTTAGGTATGGTGACAGCAAAGATTTCATAATAAGTACTACGTATCTTGGCTACCTAAGTATTTAATTGATTCTCTTTGCAAATGTACCTACCTACGTGTAGTGTACGAGGTACTTAGTGTAAGTGAGATTATTTTAGCATTAATATTAAAAGTTAGTAAGGTGACAGTGTAAACTGACATTTATGATTTTTTTATTCTTTCTTCTTGGGAAGATTTTGGCGTCTCACCTCTTGTGCATTTGCCAGTGCAAAGTTTTTTTTAAAAGTTTTATTGGATATCATCATCCAACAAGTCATAGTCAGAGCCAAGTAAAGTGAGTCACGGTCAAATCAAAATCATGCCCTAGTAAAGTCGTGGAGACTTCAAGAGGCTTCTATGGAGTTTTGTAAACAACACGAAAATACATGTTTGACCTCTTTTTATCACTTTACTACACTCGAGCAGGTTCATTAGCACTAAATCTATCTATATATCTATTTACCTTAGTCACGCCATAACTTGAGTACAACTTTACCGATTTCATTCATCTTTTTTGTTAAGGTTATCTAATTCTTTGTAGAAGGTTCTTATGGGCATGAACAGTTAAGAAATTTGCGTAAATATTGGAAAATTTCAGAAAACTTAAGGTCTTTAACTTCGCGCGTTTGACAGTTCTAAGACAGGACAACGTCTGTTGGGTCAGTTAGTAAATAATAATCCACCATTATTACACATTGGTGTCGATTCTGTCATACCACTCACAAAATTTTGATGTGTATGTTGAAATTAAATATAATGAATAAGTATGTCATGATTTCTAACTTGACCCGGGTATGTCCTAAAACTGCGATCAGAACCACCGGAGCAGCAGCGTCCTGTTAGTACACGGTGAACGTACTGCGATCCCCAAGCCGCCTGCCAAGCGTGGGGATTATGGCAACACCTCTCTCTAAGAGGGAGGCCTTGTTCAGCAGTGGACATTTAATGGCTGATGATGTGATGTGATGTGTGTGTGATTTCTAACTTATTTCAATTGTTTCTTTGTGATTTCTTGGTTTTATACCTTTTGGTATCTAATTTGACTAACAGTATTTTTATATAAAATGGCGGTTGGAAACGTGTTGACTCGGGGGTCTCGGCAATAGTGCAGATAGTGGGGGTAGGAAGAAGATAATGCGGTAGGATGTTGGAAAGAGGGACTTTAGTCTGGCTTGAGCGTTCATAGCGAAAGCATATTGGTCTGAAAACTGTAATAAGTAGGAATAAATAATAAGAATTAAGTTATATAAAAGTGAGAATTGGATTATGATTTACCACAAGTATGTAAATTAGAATTTAAAATGTAGTCTTTAAAATAATAACAATGACGAAGTGTACTAAACAATCAATTGATTTATAAACGGAAGGGCTAATTCCCAAGATACAGGTGTTTCGACACCTAGTTTGGGCATAAGTGCGATTTACAAATAGATATGTTCTGATTACCCCAAGCCGCCTGCCAAGCCTCAAGCCACCTGCCAAGCGTGGGGATTATGGCAACACCCTTATCAATAAGGGAGGCTTTTGTTCAGCAGTGGACGTTTACTGGCTGATGATGATGTACTGATTCCGGATACGGAATACATACGGACCCGGGTATGTCCTAAAACTGCGACCAGAACCACCGGAGGATGGGCAGCAGCGTCCTGTTAGTACACGGTGAACGTACTGCGATCCCTAAGCCGCCTGCCAAGCGTGGGGATTATGGCAACACCCCTCTAAGAGGGAGGCCTTGTTCAGCAGTGGACATTCAATGGCTGCTGATGTATGTACTGATTACTGAATAAATAATTTTGAATTTTGAATTTGAATTTTGAATTAAACCAATCTGACAGGACTAAAATTATCTTCGTCCATTTAAAAACAAAAGCAAGCAAGTGTTTGGGTGCAAGTTTAGGGCTGTCAAATTTATTTTAGTTTAGATAATGGTACAACAGAATAAACACTATTAACACTCGAAAATGTAAACTCAAGGGTTCGCCTGAAAACCGGCGCTGATAGTCCTTGACTTTCAGCATTTATACCGAGACGGACCCATTCGACACTGATTGTATCCTCTAGATATAAGTTTTTTGTAAAGGTGTCGAATAAAATTTATTTTCTTTCTTCTTTCTTTCTTTCAAAATACATAAGTTTAGGAAAATACAATTACAACGAGCCGACATTTAGTTTTTTTTTAGCAGCCGACTTTTGTTTGTATACTTAATCGCTTAAAGTGTTTGACTTGTACCACAGGACCGCGGCTCAAGAAAAAAATAACGCTACCGCAATCATCTCGGCGAGAATCGGCGACTCGAACCGACGACTTATATGACGACGTCCGCGCCGAGCGATTAGTGCGCAACTTATTTCATCATCGAAGCGCTTTGATTCCACTTTTATTGTGCGAACTGCTAGGTCTGTGGAATGCGCTGCCTGAATGGGTGTTCCCCGATAGTTACAATCTGGGTGTCTTCAAATCACGAGTGAATCGGTTTCTTCTAGGCTAGCGTGCTCCACCGTAGACCGCATCATCGCGGCGAGTTGGCGGTCAAGCGCAAGCCTATCTATACTTAATATTATAAAGAGGAAAGATTTGATTGTTTGTTTGTTTGTTTGCATTGAATAGGCTCCGAAACTACTGAACCGATTTGAAAAATTCTTTCACTGACGGGAAGCTACACTATCCCCGGGTGACATAGGCTATAATCTATACCCATGCGAAGCTGGGGCGGACCACTAGTTATTAATTTTAAAAAAAACATCATCAGCCAGAAGAAGTCCACTGCTGAACATAGGCCTCCCCCTATAACACACTTATTTATTTGTTAGTAACTTGAGTATTTTACGTCATGAGAAAATATGCATTAATATTGAAGCATTACCACCAGGAAGCTAGTCTGCTTGTTAAAAATACTTCATCATTTCAGCCGTAGGACGTCCACTGCTGGATATAGGCTTCCCCCATCGATCTCCAAAAGAGCCGGTTCGAAGCGGCCTGAATCCAGCGTTTCCCTGCGGTCTGGTTGTCTGTCCATCTTGTGGGTGGACATCCTGCGTTGCGCTTACCGGTCCGTGGTCTCCATTCAAGAACCTTTCTTCCCCATCGGTTATCGGTTCTTCGAGCGATGTGGCCTGCCCATTGCCACTTCAACTTGCAAATTTTAACAGCTATGTCGGTCCCCATTGGCTCAACGCAATGATCTTATATATGAATACCGGCCGCATTTAACCGCATCAAAATCCGTTGCGTGGTTTAGGGGTTTAGGAGGAGTTAGCGGCCATACAGACAGACAGACAGACAGACAGACAGACAGACGCGGAAAGTGACTATACTTATGTCAAAAAAATCTTTGTTTCAATGTCTCGTTCCCAAACGGATTAGTTACATAGGTAGTTCATTAGTCGCAACTTTACAATTAAAGCAAATAAAATAGGGTTTCGATTTAGATAACCTGCGTTTATGGAAAGGCTTTGTTATCCAGTATAATATATAGTTGATAGCTGACTCGGTAGGTAGGTAATATCCTTCCCAAGAATCGGAACTTTGAATTCCCACTAACTTCACAGTAAAAAATCTCGCAAGAACTCGTAAAAACAAAAGTTTTTCTAGCCCAGCCGGCTCATAAAACAGAAGAACATTAACACATGCAAATGACATTTCGGTTTGTATGTCAATGTCAAACAGTCAGGCGCCGCACTGGCACGCAAGGAAAAAAGAAAAACACGTAAAAAGTACCGTCAAAGAAGTTTGTATAGGACGAAATTTTGTGGGATATTTTGAAAGAAAACAAATGGTGGTAAATATAGAAGTATTGGTCCCGCTGGGTGATTTTAGAGAAGTTTTTTTGTTGTGATATTTTATTAAAAGAGGTCTTCTTGAATAGGCTAAGTTATTGTTAGAGCGAAATATGGCTAACCAAAGATGCAAAAATTTGGTTGGCATTTCTAAGAAAAACTTCACAATACCTTCTTAACCTTTTTATGTTTGAACTTCTAATTTAGCCAATGGTATCGATTCTTGTGTATTCTAAACTAAACGAAACTTGACAGCTCTAAAATTGTTGCCATCCTTCTCTCACATATTAAAATGAAAAGAAACGAAGATAATTTTGGGTCTGTCAGTTTGGTTTAGTTTAGGGAGTGCTATGACAGAAGCCAATGACTGTATTACAGAATTTTTAGTTTTTAAAATTTTTAATAGATCATACAATTCAAAATCATTGTCAAGCAAAGCAAGCAGGTCAAGTCCAAGTCTGGCTTCAGAATAGTGGAGACTTAAATACTTTTATTGAATTTTAGTAACAATAATGAAATATACTTTTTACCACATTATATTATGTTTTAAATGTTTATCGGGACTTATCACGTATTATTTAATATAGGTAAAAAATATGTACCTTTCGCCCCTTTACCTTTAAGTCCCGATAAACATTTAAAACATGTGTTCAAATCGCGAAAGTTTAAAAATTACCACATTATATTACTCGAGATATAAAAGCATCAAGCATGCGTTCACACCCGGCACGCCACGCTACCATATCCCCCATGTTTGTCTGTTGTGTGAAGTAGTTACGACAAAAAAACATTAAACCGATATGATATTTCCTGTAGATATGACTTCATAGTCATTATAGAGTCATGTCGTGTCTGATAGATTGTCGATACTACTTAGATGCCACCCAAATGTTTAACTCATAAACACAAAATCAACTCTACTTGTCTGTATGTCTATTTGTTCTTCAACGGGCACAGCTATGTCTTTCGCATGTATTAAAAATTGTAAAAAAAAAAAAAATTGGTTGAGGAAATTTTTAAACCGTTTGGGAATTATCTTTAGAATAACATATCAAATGAGGAGGTGAAGAACAAAACCTCACTTTTCCACTTATGAAAATTTCTTTTTTTTTTTCTCTGAGCAAAAAATTATAAATTGATTGAAGCATGTAAGTAAAACCTTGTCAAAAACACCTCTATTCCTATACAAAATTTCATTTGAAATCGAGAGTTTCGAACAAAACCACACTTTTCCGTCGAAAAAGAGAAATTCCGTCGAGAATATTTTATGTATTCTCTTAAATTTGAAAAACTGGAAATGTGAGGTTTTGTTCTTCACCTCCTCAAATAGTATAAAGTAATATTCGTGTTGATATATCATAAGATGGCGGTGGAAAGAGTGCATCAGAATCGATGCCATTGTCATCCAAACTAAACGTCTATTTTCAACTCAATCGATTGGGGATAATTGGACTTAAATCAATAAAAATTACAAGTGTGTATTACAAGTGTGTATTTTATTTTTCGTGAAATGGGGTAGTTTATAGGTTGGTAACTTATTATGCTTATCACAGATTTATATAAATAATGTTACCCGGATGAACAGGTGCTTGCTTGTGAAATTGTAATACAGGTAACTAAGTACTTATTTGTAAACGTAGGGTGTATTTTGTATTTTTTTAATATTCAATATTTAAATTTATTTAAGGTTGCGCTATTATATATAGTTGCGTATAGTGAATCTTAGTATCGATAAAAACAGCTTAGTTTTTCGATACTAACTTAGATTAATTATGTGTATATATATGAAATAAATAAATTAAAAAAAAAAAAAAAAAAAAAAGTAAAATAAAAACTATCTTAAATTTAAATTTATAACTAAAACTAATCTAAAACTAAAATTAATCTAAAACTAAAACTAATCTAACAATCCGCTACCGGTGGGCAGCGTGCCCAAAATGCTGGCAACATTGCCACGTTGTATGGCAATGCTTATTCTTTGGGCAAAATAAAGGCCAGCATTTTGGTCACGAGTAGCTTCGACCTGTCGCCCTGATAGGTCTTTAAATTCAGTTGCAAGATTTGACCCTTACTGACTATTGACCCTTGCGAGCCATAGTAAAATAAAAGCTGAAAATTCAAATGTAAATAAGAATGAGAGATAATCATCATCATCATCATCAGCCAGAAGACGTCCACTGCTGAACATAGGCCTCCCCTTTTAACCTCCACACTGAACGACAGCCTGCCTTTTGCATCCACTGGATGCCCGCGACTCTCACAATGTCGTCGGTCCATCTAGTGACCCGGGTATATCCTAAAACTACGACCAGAGCCACCAGAGGATGGGCAGCGCAGCATCCTCCTACTTGAATGGTGGACCCTCCTGCGATCCCCAAGCCGCCTGCCAAGCGTGGGGATTATTGGCACCCCCCCCCCCCCATGACAGACATGAGAGATAATAATTATGATGATATTATTATTTACGTGATATTCACCGTGGTAAGGTTGTGGAATGAGCTCCCGATATTTCGGCGCAGTTACATGCACCATGTTCACGGGAAGACTGAAGAATGCGGGTGGTTGGTCGAACAGTTAAAAAGTTAGGTGCAGACATAACGATCTACCCTCTTTCTTAGTCTTTTGCTACGGTTATCACTGGACCTTGAACCTAACTCATTCCACAACCTCACAACGGCAAATATCCCGTAAATAATCATATAACTTTAGTGAACAACCGTGATAGTTTAAAACATAGAGACTTATTATCCAGAAAAGTCAACAGCGAGTAAAGCCGTGGGAAGTAGACAGTATGGATTAAAGGAACTGTCAATTTAACTTTTACAAGCTTATCTTTGATTGGTTTTGAATACCAATTAGTGATTATGGAAAAGTTTTAATTGTTATCAGTTTTCAAAGAATTGTGGGTAGTTCTAAATTAAACCGGATAATGGTAATGACGTCAAAAGTTATACCATTTTCTACAGTGGGGTGTAATAATAGAGAAGTTATAGGCAAATAACACGGCTTTAAAGTGGTTCGATTCACCTATGGGGGGAAATTTAAATTTTAAACAGTTTTTTGGTCCTAGTAGCCAGGCCAGGTAGTTATTTTTAAATAACACAGTGTTTGCGCAAAATGTTGGCTGTTCTTTACATTATAATGTACAATTATTTAACAGTAACGCACCATATTACTTACATTTGTGAATAAACCGTTTGAAACAGCAAAAATTTGTTTATTCACAAATGTAAGTAATAATGGGCATTAGAGATAAATTGCTTTACATGATTTTGTAAAGAATAATAATCAATTGTCGCAAACATCATGGTTGTTTACAATAATTACCCGGCCTAGCTACAACGACAAGAAAACTGTTTGAAATTTGAATTTACCGCCATTTGTGCAACGAGCCACCTTAAAAACTAAACGCAGCATATATCTACTTACCTACTAAAACTCATGGTATAATAATATACTCCGCCAGGTATAGCAATCCGAGAAAAAATGTCCACGTGGGCGTCCCGCAATGATGTCATGATGTCAATTTACAACAGGTTCGAGAGAGATGACGATACACCACGTAACAGCTGATTAGTTAAAGTGGCAACTGGACAGTGACGTAATTCTGGGACAACTGCCAGAGTAGAAGACCTTGTTTTCTTTGATCATGCTAAAACTAAAACTACAAATACAGTTAGACTGCCCATAGACCGTTGAAGGTCTAAAGACAATCCAAATGCTCAAGCCCACTATCAGTTGGCAGCGTACCCAGCATGCTGGCGGCATTACCACGTTGAATGGCAATGCTTATGCGTTGAGCCAGAAACACGCCAGCATTTTGGTCACGCGTCGCATTAACCAGGCGCTCTGAAAGATTTTTGAAAATGAGGTGAGCTCCCGGTCCCCAAGGGCCCAATGTATCTTACCTACGCATCTATATGTGCAATTTATGAAACAAGGGAAAGGATTTGAAAGACTTTTTACGCTATATCTGTTGTTAGAAAGAGACAACAATACAATTTGTTGTGGACGCTCGGAGTGAGTGTGCCAGCTTTACTTTCATCTAGTCAATGTGGTGGCGGGCACAAGCTATCTACAGGTGGTGGTCTACCTATCAATCTGGGTGTCTTCAAATCACGAGTGAATCGGTTTCTTCTAGGCAAGCGTGCTCCAACTTAGACTGCATCATCGCTTAACATCAGGCGAGATGGTGGTCGAACACAAGCCTACTTAAAAAAAAAAACTTAAATTTTCTAAACTAAACAAAATTTGGAAGCTTTAAAATTGTTGTCATTCTTCTCTCACATATTAAAATGAAAAGATGCGCAGATAGTTTTAGTCCTGTCAGATTAGTTTAGTCTCGTGAGTGCTACAAGAAAATCGATGCCTAACTCAGTTTATAAATATATACGATATAACATCATTGAGTTAAAATCGATGCCTAACTCAGTTTATAAATATATACGATATAACATCATTGAGTTAAAATCGATGCCTAACTCAGTTTATAAATATATACGATATAACATCATTGAGTTAAAATCGACTTCCAAGATTTGAAGAACCACACATCACTATACGTGTACGACGCAGCGTAGGTAGAGGCCTCCCACTAGATGGACCGACGACATAGTGAGAGTCGCTGGCATCCAGTGGGTGCAAAAGGCAGGCTGTCGTTCAGTGTGGAGGTTAAAGGGGGAGGCCTATGTTCAGCAGTGGACGTCTTCTGGCTGATGATGATGATGATGATGATGACACTATAACAAGAGAAGCGTGCCAAGAGGCTCATCAACGAACCCCTGGTTCAGACTAAGCTCCTTAGTCTTGAGCATCGGCGCAAAGTTGCTAGTTTATAGTTTTTTTTATTTATTTATTTGTTTATTTATTTAGACACACCAACGAACAATTCACAACACATTAAAAGTTTGCTTAAGTTAAATATTCAGCTATGTGAACCAGTCATTTACAGGTGCGTACAACACTAAAAATATAAATAACAATGACTTTATTACATGACTTTTTTTATCGGATACATTTCGGAGACTGTGCGTCGGATCTGCATGATCAATTCCCTCCTGGCTATTTTTCTATCGGACTGCCAGAGCTGGCATAAAAAATCGGCATTGCTTTATGGTTTATATTCTGAAAAGCCGTACGAAGCGCTTTGATTCCACTTTAATTGTGCGAACTGCTAGTCTGTGGAATGCTCTGCAAGAATAGGTGTTCCTAATCTGGGTGTCTTCAAAACACGAGTGAATCAGTTTCTTCTAGGTAAGCGTGCTCCATACCATCCATCCATCTTAGACCATTTGAGTTGGCGTTCAAACGCAAGCCTATTATATGAAAAAACACAATAAAAATATTTAAAAAGCAATAAGTATTTTTTCTGCATACTCTAAGTAAGAGTAGCGAGACAGGATGGACATTAAATTCGTCATTAGTATGCAATGTTTTTACAGGTGGCGTCAATAGAGTTGTCATAAAGGGTGAGTCACAAAACGACTAGAAAAAACTGTTTGTGCAACCAAGCCTCGGTTATGGCAAGCCTAAAAGCTATATTAAAGTAAAAACTTTTACGTGTGTCGTTACATTGTGAAACCGGAATCACGTGTGCAGACACAGAGAGGTGAGAAGATACGGGAGAGGCACTTTTCCACGGAGAGTGTGCAACGGAACTTTACGAACTTGTTCCTCCATCACCTTTCCATTACCGGACGTCCAGACGAACGGCAAGGCGTCACCCTTACTTGGTCAAAATGCCATTTATTCGCACCAAGCGTTTTGACTCCTCTTTCTTAATTGGAACAGCAAAACAATGGAACGCCTTGCCCCTGTCTGTGTTTCCGCAGCATTACAATCTTGGAGTGTTCAAGTCTAGGGTTAATAGGTTATTACTGGGCAAACGTGCTCCATCTTCGACCGTATCATCGCTTTCCATCAGGCGAAATAGCGGTCAAACATTAGCCTAGTCTGAAGTAAAAAAAAAAAAAAAACGCGTGCATACACAGACAGGCGGGAGAGGCACTTGACTCATGTAGAATGATAGTTGGAGTCATTCCCAACAGACGGCTTTTTTAAATCCAGCGTTCCCCGGCCCAGTGGGCAGGGTGGTTATATAGGACTCACTGCCAGAAAGCCTCCCCACTAAAAACCCTGGAGAGTTCAACCTCAGTGCCACCGTCGGCTGTGATCTCGACAGCGCTAGTTCTTCCTCACTCGATGACGATGTGTCGGAACACCAGACACATCTTGACCTCTGGGACCAGGCTAGCCAGTGGACGCCAGACAGCCCCGTGTCCGGACACCCTTGGCCCCCGTACAACGGGTCAAATAAGTGGCCCGCACCTGCTAGTCGGAGAGGATAGGGCGAGCGGCGTAATGCCATAGCGGCACTCGTCTTACTGTTGAAACCGCAGAAGGCAGGGAAAGTGGCAACGAAACACCAGCGATCCTCTCCCGCCGCGGCTTAACACCTTCGGCTGTAAATCCCATACAACACCACAGACCACCTCAGTTGCAGTACCTCCCATAACGGTACTCCACTGTTATACCAACAGCTATAATTATAATAGAGGCACAGAATCTGCTGTCTCCACACAGAAAAAGAACAGTAAAATATTTGGAATAAAACAAAAGACTTCCTACCAATCGATAGATAAGAGTGTCTAGCAAACTAATCAAGTTAATTAGGTCGGACCTTCGTCTGATGATAAATACTATCAAAGGTCACTGTGACCTAAACTATCGCTTATAAAAAATCAAACCACAGACAGTCCTCTGTACCGAGGCTGTCTACAGGAGAATGAGACCGTGGAGCATGTACTACTGCACTCCAAGGCCATAGCAGATATACGATTAAGGTTGAGACTCCTTGAAGAAACTCAACTACAAGTCTCCAATACCACAACGCCTGGCAAAATAGGGGTAGAGCAGTTTAATCAGCGACCGAAAGCCGTGCTTCGTTATTTTAGGGAGCTCGGCTGGTTTGTGTAGTCTGGCGGGTAAATGCACAATACACCCTGGTCAGAGTTTGAGAATTCCTTGGTCTGAATGAAACACAACAGTGTATGGGTAGGAATCTTATTTATTGAATAACATGAAAAGCTATGCGAATATTAGCGACCAAACGTTTGCGCGTTTTAAGCCTGGTCAGCGCCATCTAGTTCATTACATGTAGAACTTATTTGTATTAAATCTAAACATATCGCCCACCAAGGACATCTGTTCATGTCCTTAATAAATGAACAAGTGACAAAAATTTAAAGGTGAGACAACTAAACAATGTACATCTGATATTAGAAATTACAGCTAAATTATGAACTATAACTAGTTCGTTACAGGTAGAATACATAACTTTGACAATGGGCGCTTGATTACTGAGCCGTTGCATTTGAGAGTAACGACTCGTGTGATTTTGTCGGTTCCTGGGTGTTTCAAAATTACTTTTCCTAAGAGCCATCTCGCGGGAGGTAAACCGTCCTCTTTCACTAAAACAACATCCCCTATGCTAGGTTCTGGGAGTTGCTTGGTCCATTTATGACGTTGCAGAAGGTGTGTTAAATACTCGTTAGACCATCTCCGCCAAAACTCCTGTACCATTCGCTGCGTGAGCTGCCACCGTTTAAGGCAACTGACGTTGGTTTCTTCGTAATTTCGATCCGGCACCGTTATCAGAGGCTCTCCAATCAAAAATGACCCGGAGTCAATGGAGTAGGTTCGTCTGGACCTCCAGGCATCATTGATAACGGCCTTGAATTTAGGCATGCTTCGATTTGTAACAAGACAGTCGTTATCTCTTCATAGGTGAGAGTTGAATCACCGATCACACGACGCAAATGGAACTTGGTAGACTTAACGCCAGCCTCCCATAAGCCTCCAAAATTCGGGGAGTGAGGAGGGATGGGGTGCCAGGAGGTACCCTTGTTGCCTAACCATTCGCGTATCTCAAGAGCGACAGAAGATTGCTCTACCGCAACTAAATGACGAAGTTCCTTTGATGCACCTACAAAATTGGTGCCGTTATCACTCCACATGTCACTTACGTGACCCCGTCGGGACACAAATCTTTTAAACCCTGCTATAAAGCCCTGTGAAGTCAAATCGCTTATTGCCTCCAGATGTAAGGATTTAGAAACCATACATACAAAAATACATATATATCCCTTGTATGACTGATGCCCGCGACCCTTTGATACTCTAAGATTTATGGGGCCTGCAAAATCAACACCACTATGCCGAAATGCTCTTGCTGGTTTCAACCTGCAAGATGGAAGTTGACCCATCAACTGTATTTGTGCAGCCGCAGAATACCGCTTGCACGTGACACATTTGCGTACGTAAGCCCTAACTAAAGTTTTCGCTGATATAATCCAATACTTCGTACGCAAATGACTTAACATTAAAGATAGACCTCCATGTAAGGTCTTCTTGTGCGCTTCATCGATCACTAAGTTGGTGAAGTGATTGCTGTGTGGCAGGATAATGGGGTGTTTGGAGTCCTCCTCCAAATCGGCTCTTTCTATACGACCACTTACGCGTAGAATCCCATCATCATCTGTCATGGGGCAAAGAGATTTCAACTTGCTTTTCGACTTCACTTGCCCTGTTCTTTTTATTTCTTTAATATCTCCACCAAACTCTTGTTTTTGCACATGTTTTAAGCACACTTTCATAGCTTCTTCTAACTCTTCTTTCTCTAGATATGTTTGAAATCTTCTCTCTCTACTTGCTTGTTTCTTCCACTTCAGAACTCTTCGACAGTAAGCTATCACTCTCACTAACTTCTGCAATGTTGAATACTTTGTCCAAATAGGATCTTCTTGCGCGTTCTCAGTGATAACATGGGATTTGATTGTTCGTTGTTCCATGCTCGTGGCTATTGACTTAGGTCTGGAGTAAATTATAGTATCATTATTTAGCCACGATGGGCCCTGAGTCCACAAAACATTGCCAGTTAGATCTCGAGCTCCTAATCCTCGTGATGCAATATCTCCAGGATTTTCAGAGGACTGGACATGAGCCCAGTGATTGTTTTCAAAGCAAGATAGGATGGTCGACACCCTATTTCCGACGAAGGTGGTCCAGCGGCTTGGATGGCTGCTAAGCCACGCCAAGACCACTGTGGAATCTGTCCATAGATGAATGCTACTCTTCGGGATCTTCATGACTTCAGCTACCTCTGCTGTCAACTCAGCCAACAACACTGCTCCCATCAACTCTAAACGAGGTACGGATTGCTGCTTAACTGGTGCTACTCTTGTTCGAGATGTGATCAAACTTACTTTAATTTCTCCGCTCTTAATTTTTGTTCGCAGATACACCACCGCCGCGTATGCTGATATCGACGCGTCGGAGAAGCCGTGCAGTTCTACAGAATCGTTGCCACCGTAAGTATTGATCCATCTAGGAATGCTGAAACTACACGTCTCCGTTAAGTTATTCCGGTAAGTTTGCCATTCAGTCATTAATTCCGGTGTAAGTTCTACGTCCCAATCAAGACCTGAAAGCCAAAGCTTCTGGATGAATATTTTTGATGTTACAACACAGGGTGCTGCCCATCCCAGTGGATCAAAAAACCGCGAAATATCTGATATGACCTTTCTCTTGGTAACTGGAGTTTGTTGTGGCGGAAGTTTGACTGAATATTGGAACTCGTCCCGTTCGCGATTCCAACAAATTCCCAGAATTTTCATAATTCCATCTTCCTTTATATCCTTACTTCCTTCATCTTGATTACCACTCGATAACTTCTTGTCCTTTCCTTCCTCTGAAATTTCCTCATTTAACTCTTTACAGCTACTCACCCACTTCTGCAGATGAAATCCACCCTTGGTAAGTAACTCTGTCATTTCTTTATGTATAATTTTTCCCTCTTCAACTGTCTGACACCCTGTCATGAGATCATCTACGAAAAAATCATTTTTTGCCTTTTCAGCTACTTCGGGACAACGTGCACCTTCATCGACTACAACCTGCTGCAGAGTCTTCACTGCGAGGTAAGGTGCTGATGCTGTACCAAATGTAACTCGTACTAATTTGTATTCTTCCATTTCAGATCCTGGATTGTCTCGCCAAACTACTCTCTGAAAATCAGCGTCTTCAGGAGCCACTTTCACCTGCCTATACATCTTGACGATGTCAGCACAGATGCTTATGGGGTGCATGCGCCACCTCATAATGATATGACGTAACGACTGTTGCAACGCGGGACCAACCATTAAGTCGTCGTTAAGTGACGGTGAATTAGAGCTCTTCATTGAAGCGTCGAACACAATTCGGACTTTGCTTGTTGTCTTGTCGTCGCGTACGACAGCGTGATGGGGTAAATAAACCGCTGTTGATACTTTAAGATCGTTTTCTGGTACGCGTTCTACATGGCCAAGGTCAATGTATTCGTGAAACACCTCGGAATAACGCATCGCTAGATCTCTGTTTCTCTTGAATTTATTTTCAAGTAACAGGAATCTCTTGATTGCAAGCTCTCTACTATTCCCGTATTGGCATTGCGGATCTTCATCTCGAAAAGGAAGCTTGACAACGTAACTACCGTCTTTGTCACGGTAAGTAGTTTGTGTATAAATCTCTTCACACCGCAGTTCATCTTCAGAAAGAGTCTTCTTCTGAACTCCGGGATTGACAGTCTCTATTTCCCAAAACTTCTTTAGGAGTTCATTGTCATCAGCTTGATTTGGTAAACTGATGGAAACATGATGACAATTGATGGTGTCACTAGTTGAGGAAACATTTCCTGATAAAATCCAGCCAAAAACTGTATTCTGAGCTACTGGTAGCCCTGGCGGACCTTGAATTAAACCTTCCCGTAACACTTGACCGTAAGCTTCAGCGCCGAGCAAAACGTTGATTTTGTTTGGCGTGTGATATTCCGGGTCAGCTAGGCTGACTTCTTCTAGCTCAGGCCAGTCACAAGGAACAACCTTTGCCGATGGCAAAAGTGACGTAATATTGCTAAGTACATACGCTTGTACTTGCACACTAAAGTTGGGATCTAGGCGTGAGTGAATCGTTACCTTGACTACGTACTCGGAAGCTAAAGAGCTTTTCTCACCACCTATTCCTGATATTATTGATTTGATTGGCTTCTTCTTGAGCCCAAGGAGTTGCACTGCTGATTCTGTTATGAATGATGCCTGGGAACCTTGGTCCATTAACACTCTCAGCAGTTGAGTTGAGCCATGCGTTGTCTGTGCTTTGACAACTGCCGTGGCTAACAAAACTTGCGTCCCTACTGATGACTCCTTTGAAAAATGTGACGTTACGTTTAACGTTGATTGTTGACCTTCTGATAACGTTGCTTGATTATTAGACACTGGTGACTTTACGTTGGCAGGTTCAATGACAGTGTCTACTACTGCTGATGCAGACTTCGGGTGCAGCAACGAATGATGACGTCTCTTGCAAATATGACAGGATGTGCTCTGGCGGCAATATCTGACGGAGTGGTTTGATCCTAAACAATTGAAACATAAACCCTTTTTTTGAACAAAACTCTGGCGCGAATCGTGACTCTCCTTTGCAAAAAGCTTACAATATGCAATCTTATGATACTCATTACAAAATGGACATGAATTGGTTACATTAGCATTGTTGCCACTTTTGACAACATGATGTACATGATGCCGACAAGACGATGGTTTGCTAATGAAAGCCTTGGGTTTGGTGGATTTGGACTCATTCAAAAACTCGAGTGCTCTGAACCGTGCCTCCAAAAAATCTTCGAATTGCACAAGTGTGGGTATTTCATCACTAGTACTTGTTTGCATTTCCCACAGTTTACGTGATTCTTGATCTAATTTAGCGCTCACTATGTAAATGATGATGACATCCCAGGAACTCACGTCAATTCCTAGATTTTTGAGACCATTGAGACACTCCATAGTAGTGTCCAGCAAACCCTTTATTCCATTTGAGCTCTCTAACACATTAGTTTGACTTAAAAACCGTTTCAACAAAGAATTTGATAAAAACCTTTTATTATTGTATCTAGCAACCATTAATTCCCAACATTCTTTATAATTGGTTGATGTGACAGGGATGTGGCGAACAAGTTGTTCGGCTTCACCGGTCAACAATCCTTTCAAGTAGTGCATTCTCTGCACATCATCCAATGTGTTGTTGTTGTGGATTAATGAAGTAAACAATTCTTTAAAAGTGGGCCATTCTGAGTATATACCAGAAAATTTTGGTATCTGAATTTTTGGCAATTTGACACTACTGTCACGCTTAACTGACTGATCAATAACAAGCTGCACAGACTTCAACCTATCCAAAACATCGATTAAATCAGTCTTATGATTTAAATACAAGTCCTCAGTGATTTCATAAACATTGCCCGTGAAATATGGGTCTGTTTCCTGCAAAGCCGCTTGAATGATAGAACAGTGTGTGGACATGAAACCATTCCAAATAGTTTCCAGTTGATCTAATCTAGTTTGGACGTATGAACGAGTGATGCGTTCTTTGGGTGACTTTTTATAATTTATTATGGCCTTTTCTATAATAGATTTTTTATTCAATTGCAATCTATACAACTGATCCATATTGACTAATAAATTACAAAATCTTTACAAATAATTTTTTCAACGAAATTTTCTAAGTTCTTAATAGAGGCAGAAATTTTACAAGTCTATGGAACCTTGTCGCAATTATATTTTTACGATGAAAATTTGCTAAGTCTCGGATAGATACAGAAATTTTTACAAGTGTATGGAACCTTGTCGCAATAAGAAAATTTTAAATTGGCCGTAGGTTCCCCGTTTCTACCACTTATTTCTAAATATTCTAAGTCCTAAACTAGCATGCAAATATTCTAAGTCCCTAAGTTCTGTCACTGTCAAATTCACTTAACACTTCACTCTTGAATTGAACGAACACTTTAACTGAATGAATAAATTGTACTCACGATTTTTATGCACTTTACTTTGGTTCCGATTGCAGCGCCCTCAAGCGCCAAGTTCTTGCACTTCTGTTTGATTCCGATCGTAGCGCCCCCTGGCGCCAACCACAGCTCCGCTCCAACTTTAGTAGATTTCCGGTTGATTTCTTGCTCCGCCGTTGAGTTGCTCCCCACTGCCACCAGTAGTGGTGGACCAGTAGTGGAACTACTTTTTCTGTAAATTTCCAACTATTGCCTCCGGTGTAAGAGGCTGGAAATTTCCCGGCGTGCACTTCACTAGCGCCTGCTATAAGTGCCGGTTATCTCCTTAAAAAGACTGCCACAAGTACCATAGATCCTGCTGGATCCGGCTCGAATATGGTCAGAGTTTGAGAATTCCTTGGTCTGAATGAAACACAACAGTGTATGGGTAGGAATCTTATTTATTGAATAACATGAAAAGCTATGCGAATATTAGCGACCAAACGTTTGCGCGTTTTAAGCCTGGTCAGCGCCATCTAGTTCATTACATGTAAAACTTATTTGTATTAAATCTAAACACACCCCAAGCGGGATGTCAGTGCAGGTCTTATCACATGCTTTAAAGGTCTTATCATCCTCACTTTGAATAAGAATTAGAACGGCACTCCAACCTACTTTGGCCGCCTCCACACGGGCTTGGGAGGAAAGCCTGGAAAAGCAGCCCCACTTCGGGTTCCGCTTAATTTCACCGCGGTGAATGTAGCTCACCTACGGTTAATCAGCCCCTAACCATGGCAAGGCTAACCCACGGGGTTCCTACTAGATGGCTCTATCAGTGTGATTCAACATTGAAAGAAAGAAAAAATGATTATTTGTGACCAAATTTTGTTTTTTAAAATGGCTAAAAGACACAGGTCATAAGGTCACAAATCAGCCCCAACTCAGCATAATGCCGGCTGTTAACCAGCGCTGGTCTTCCGTTGGAGCCGTGTGGTGATGTATCGGTACAGGCACACATACAGTACACCACTACATTAAATATAATCTTTCCTGGCTTCATCATATTAACATCTACCTTGTATTCAAAACTTATTTTAGGTAGATATGGTATACAGCCGTGGTAGCCCATTTGGGAGACCGCTAGACTTGAAAGCGTGAGGTCGCGGGTTCAAACCCCGGGCCCGTACCTATGAGCTCTTTGGAGCTTATATACGGATTTTTATACCAGTGGCTTTTCGGTGAAGGAAAACATCGTGAGGAAACCTGTATACGTACGGAGAAGGAATTCAATGGCGTATGTGAATCCACTAACCCGCACTGGGCCAGCGTGGTGGATATGGCCCAATCACCCTTTCGGGGGTAGGCTAAAAGTCCAGCAGTGGACTGGCTGAAAAGGCTGATTATGATGATGGTAATTCTGTATAGAATGATAGGAAATAAAGAAACTGTGAGAAATTCTAAGTACGAAATTCAATTAAAATACCTACGTAGAATAATCTTCACACCTCCACAAAAAATACCGCACCACATCGATAACTCATTCAATCAGTTCACCGGCCCTTAGTGAGCTTTTCCACGGTCAACATAATAATAAAATTATCTGCGTAGATTTTTGTACCACTTTTTGGAACTAAATAGCTCTATGTTTATGCTATCCTTGTCTCACAATCTAAAGTTATAAGAGACGCAAAAAAATTAGTGCTGTGAATTATCTATGTGGATGCAACAAAACAATGTAATCGATTTCAACAAAGGAATCGATTACATTTTTAGGGTTGAATTTATTTGTTTTGTCAATTCAATCCGCATTTTTAATACTATATGAGGTGTATAATTATTGATAATAAAGTGTCACTTTGACCCACTTTTTTTAACCATTATTATCTTTTATCGTTACTTATTTGTCCAATGCAGTAACGCTAACTAACTTCATCTATAATAAAAAGTGTGAACAGAAACCTCTATAAATTATACTAGCAACGCAACCCAGCTTTGCACGGGTGTAAATCTTATTGATTTTACACCTTAGGTTACATTATTGGAGTTTAAGTAAGGATCCCCCTATTAAAAAAAATATATAGCCTATGTCACATGGGGATAGTGTAGCTTCCCAACAGTGAAAGAATTTTCAAATCAGTTCAGTAGTTTCGGAGCCTATTCAATGCAAACAAACAATCAATCAAATCTTTCTTCTTTATAATTTTAGTATAGAGTATGGATATCTATGGTCATAATGGACTATTGAACAGAGTCACACCCTGTATGATTAGCACGTAATAAAATTTGGCGCCATAGAGCTGCCTGTATATAGCTTTAAAGAATGCTTTTGAATTGAAATAATGATAAATGTTGAAGCTTATCGTTTTTCCCTAGTGTCAGAGGTTTTAGACTGTATACAGTTTTATACAGGGTCACGCGGAAAAGCTCTACTAAGCTGAAAGTGATAGTACTCATCATTACGAACAACTTTTACTATAGGACCAAACCTGACATCGTGAAAATAAATAAGAAAACGGTTATTGACACGCGACAAATTGTATGGAACAGCTGAAGTTCCTTCATTTATTATATCGGACTAGGCTAACGTTTGACCGCGATCTCGCCTGATGGAAAGCGATGATGCGGCCGAAGTTAGAGCACGTTTGCTTTTTTTTTGACAGGGGTGAGGGGGGATATTAAAAAGACACCCAGCTGCATTGGGGTGAAAATACATACATACATAACATACATACCGAAATCCGTCGAAGGACACAAGTCACGGATGTTGGAAACCGTATCATGCGACTCAAGTGGCGCTGGGCAGAGCACGTGGCTACGCGTGGTGATGGCAGGTGGAGTAGAGCCCTGACAGAGTGGTTACCAATAGCGGATAAGCGTTCCGTAGGCAGACAACCAGCCCGATGGGTCGATGACATCAGGCCCATCGCAGGTCATACGTGGATGAGATTAGCCCGAGACAGGGATCAATGGCGCAAGGGAGAGGAGGCCTATACCCAGCAGTGGGTTGATACAGGCTGACAATGATGATGATGATTGGGGTGAATTCGGGTGCGGCGTGCCATTGTTTTCCCTGGGCTTGTTGAATGGGAGGTCAGATTCCCAAATCTGACCACCTTCAAGCCTAAAGGCCCCCATTTAGCCCCCTTTTACGATAGGCAGGGGATACCGAAGCAGTATTCTAAGACCAGTATTCCAGGGATGCCTAGTAGAAATCATCAGAGATAACAATAAAATGTTTTCACATGAATAGACGATGACTGTTTGTCCGGCTGCGACAATCAAGCCGATGTTATGATCGCAAATATTTGGACGCAAATATTAAAAGTTTGCAACGAAATGGGAATCAGTTTTTCTGATAGCGTATGAATTATTGAAAACAGAATTGATTTTTGAGGGAATGGCGGAAACGATACCTCTGGATGTTTTAGGAGTCTCTCGACAGTTTAAAATACAAAAAAAAATTAAGGGTCCTGTATACCCTCTGCAGCTTTCTCTCTCGCACATTTTCACATTATTGAAGATATAAAATCAATGAGTGTGAATTTCCAAAAAGTAACAAAATCATGTTATGGTCTCTATTGTTACATTACAAACAAAGAAATTGTCAATTTGATATATTTTAATTTGACACAGTAAAATGGTAACAAGTGATTTTTATTTCTCGTGTCATTTTATTCCGTCAAATTACAAGATAGCGAAGCAAACATTTCTTTGTTTGTAATGTTACGATAGACACCATGACATGATTTTGTTACTTTTTGGAAATTCACACTCATTGATTTTATATCTTCAATAATGTGAAAATGTGCGAGCGAGAGAGCTGCAGAGGGTATACAGGACCCTTAATGCTTCAATGCTGTCCGCTTTATAGTTGATATTCCGAGAACCCGTATGAAGCTTCCACACTTATTGTGCGAACTGCTAGTCTGTGGAATTCGCTGCCTGAGTGGTTGTTCCCCGATAGTTACAATCTGGGTGTCTTCAAGTCGAGAGTGAATAGGTTTCTTCTAGGCAAGCGTGCTCCATCGTAGGCCGCATCATCGCTTAACATCAGGCGAGTTGACGGCCAAACGCAAGCCTAGTTATAATTTAAAAAAAAACATTCCTCGCAAATTATGGTGAAGCCCTGCCTGGTGATTTAGCGCAAGCTAAGTTACAGCACGAAATCTTCTCCCAATAATGGGCTCATCCATCATTATCATCAGAAGAAGACGTCCACTGCTGAATATAGGCATCCTTAGACCTGAACACTGAACGACAGCCTGGCATCTGCATCCACTGGATGCCCGCAACTCTCACGATGTCGTCGGTCCATCTAGTGGAAGGCCTACCTACGCTGCGTCTTCCGTTTCGTGGTCTCCACTTTAGAACCTTTCTTCCCCATAGATTATCGGTCCTTCGAAAAAAAAAACGATTTCTTCCGCTAAAATAATACATATCAATAAAAATGTTATTATAGGAACCACCGATTTATCAACCCCCGAAGCAAAAAAAGGGATGTTTATGGTGTGGAGCTATCTTTAAGCTATAAACTCGCTTAACATCAGGTGTGATGGGTGTGAAACGCAAGCCCATTAATTATTAAAATAAAATAAAAAATTGCCCTTTTAAACGATCCCTTTCGCAAATTTTCAATACTTTGAAATATAAAAATTTGCTAAGTAGGAACAAGAATACATTGTTTTTTTTTTTTAATAAAAGATCTGACAATATTCAAAAGGCTGAACAAATTTTCTTGAATCATAGATCTAAAAAACTCTCGTTCAAGTCATCTTTAAAAAAATTACTATCTATTATTTGCAATATTAATATTATAAGTACTAACCTCGGCAGTGGTTACATATTTGAGGCGTTTGGGAACGAGACATTGGGCCCTTGGGGACCGGGAGCTCAACTCATTTTCAAAAATCTTTCAGAGCGGCTGGTTAATGCGACGCGTGAACAAAATGCTGGCGTGTTTCTGGCTCAACGCATAAGCATTGCCATTCAACGTGGTAATGCCGCCAGCTGGGTACGCTGCCAACTGGTAGTGGGCTTGAGCATTTGGATTGTCTTTACACCTTCAACGGTCTATGGGCAGTCTAACTGTATTTGTAGTTTTAGTTTTAGCTTGTATTTTGTTTAGTTAATAAAGGCGCTAGCCCAGGAAAAAATAAGTACTTACGTAATTTATATTACTATTGAATAATTTTTTTTGTTTTATTTTTAATGACCCCCTATTTTAAGAGAACCACTTTTAAAATTACTAAACTTTATAATATCTAGTGCTTAATGATTAAGTGTACAGATACTTTATTTCATCCACATCGCTACAAAATAAATCTTCAATCCGTATCACTGAAATCAGCGGAGCATTTTAACCCAAGAAGTAACATCAAATGAAATTAACGAAATAAATAAACAAACGCTACTCGTTAGCAAATTACGATATACATTTCAACTGAACAAAGATGAAAGATAAAAGTACATGTTAAGGTGTGGCGACATGTAAATGCAGTAGGACAAGTTGGTACATTTGGAGACTCCACTGTAAAGGTAGCATTCCGTTTATGGCGACCACGACCGGCGACCACACGTTGCGCGACGCGGTCGCTTGCATCGAGCACTCCATATAAATTCATACTGAGCAGTGGGTCGCGAGACGTGTGGGTCGCTTGCATTGTTTAGCACTCCATATAAATTCATACTGAGCAGTGGGTCGCGAGACGTGTGGGTCGCTTGCATTGTTTAGCACTCCATATAAATTCATACTGAGCAGTGGGTCGCGAGACGTGTGGGTCGCTTGCATTGTTTAGCACTCCATATAAATTCATACTGAGCAGTGGGTCGCGAGACGTGTGGGTCGCTTGCATTGTTTAGCACTCCATATAAATTCATACTGAGCAGTGGGTCGCTAGACGTGTGGGTCGCTTGCATTGTTTAGCACTCCATACAAATTCATACTGAGCAGTGGGTCGCGAGACGTGGCCACTGCCGCCGGTCGCGGACGCCAAGATTGGAATGCTACCTATATATTTTCACAGCAAGGGCAGCATGGTGACCATGGGCTCAACCTCCCATGAAAAGTTCTAAGAATAAGCCTCCAGTTCCCAGCTGCCTGGTATTCCTGGACGAAGCGGAGGTGTTGGCAACGGCAGGGCAAAGGGTGCTAAGAATAGGTATGTGTCCTAATGTTCCATTTATTACAAACTAGCGATCCGCCCGCCTGGCTTCGCACGGGTGTTATTTACTTGTAAAGCCGGGGTGGGTCGCTAGTTATATATAAAAACCTTCCGTGAAAATGTATCTAACTGATGGTGAAAACCGTATCAAAATCCATTGCGTGGTTTAGGAGGAGTTAGCGCCCATAAAGACAGACAGACACTTTGATTTATACTATGTAGAGCAGAGAAGAGATAACCATCTTAGCGAAAAATATTACTAAATACATTACACATACTGATAAAATAATTTAAATTGGCTGATAAATCTCTGAGATATGAGCGTTTAAAGTTTTTTTGTCTCTATATCGCAAAATGTGTATTAGTATAACATTTGTGTGGCGCGCGCACGGCTTGACGTCATAACGTGCTAGTGCACTCTCTGTCTAGCATGAAATTAAAATATATTTTTTTGTAACTTATTTATTTTTTAACAAATTAAAATTTTGTTTTCTTTGATGGGCTTTTGATGGGTTGGATATGTTTTGATGGATTTGTTAGGACACATGTCAATTCCCGGGCTACCTCCGGCCGTCAAACCCCACTGACTCTGACTACGTAGGTAGGCCCATGCTACAAGCAGCGGACAAAAGTATTTTAATCAAGTTGACCTACTGCCACCATAAATTTACTGCAACCCTTAGTTTGTTTTCGAGTCAAACGCTAACCAGGCTTAAAGTATGCAATTTCGAACCCTATGTCAACGTAATAAAAAGTGTGTTTTGTTAATTTAAAATGGGTGGACCAATCTAAATTTTGGGCGGCTCCAGGTTCTGAAATATAAGGTAACATTACGAATTTACGCAAAGAGCTGGGGTATAGGAAGCACACTCTCCGAAATGTAAAAAAAACAATGATTATTTACATAAGTATGTTTTTAATATAGGGTTACGCATTTACCTAGTATTCTATTAATTCCATCCATGCCAATACTAAGCCGATAGGAAGTCATTATGAACAAATTTTAGGGACCAACCCTGAAATCGCGAAAAATAAATCAGCTAAAAAATACTAAAACTATACTAAAAGTTGTTCATAATGATGAGTACAATGACCTCCTTTCGGCTTAGTATATAACACCGTATATTGTATTTTTTTTTTGTGAGGGAGACGGTTCATTACAGCTGTTCCATAGAAAACGGTCATTGCCACTCGACACTGGAACAGCTGATTTTTTTCGCGATTTCGGGGTTGGTCCCATACTAAAAGTTGTTCATAATGATGAGTACAATGATATCTTTTCAGCTTAGTACATAACGCCGTATATAGTAAAAAAAATATTTTTTCGGAGGGAGACGATTCATTACAGATTTTCCATAGAAAACGGTCATTGCCACTCGACACTGGAACAGCTGATTTTTTTCGCGATTTCGGGGTTGGTCCCATACTAAAAGACCTTCTTTTGGCTTAGTACATTACGTCGTATGTTGTAAAAAAAATAATATAATTATTTTTTTGGAGACGATGGGTCCGTGGAGCTGCTTTGGGGCTGTGTCGGCGCTTGACCAGGTGATTGGTGGAGGCGTCGGGTCTCCAGAATGCTGGCTTTTGTTATGCTCAGAAATTGAGTATTGCCATTCAACGTAGCAATGCCGCCAGCATTCTGGAGACCTTTCCTTCCACTAATGGTCTTCTGTGTTAAGTTTTTGTTTTTAGTTTATATTTAAGCTTTCATAAGTTTTCTGTTTTTTTCTGTTGTTATTATAGTAATGAACTATATAATAATAATATATATATATATATATATATATAATATTATAAAGAGGAAATATTTGTTTGTTTGCATTGTAATCTATACTAATATTATAAAGAGGAAACATTTAATTGTTTGTTTGTTTGCATTGAATAGGCTCCAAAACTACTGAACCGATTTGAAAAATTCTTTCGCTGTTGGGAAGCTACACTATCCTCGGGTAACATAGGCTATATTATATTTTCAAAAAAAGTAGGGATCCTTACTAAAACTCCAATAATGTAACGCAAGGTGTAAAAAAATAAGATTTACAATTTTAACTTTGCGTGTTTGACAGTTCTAAGACAGGACAACGTCTGTCAGGTCAGCTAGTCTTTTATACTTGCAAAGCCTAAAACCTAAATGACTATAAAAAGTAGATTAAAATCGACTTCCAAGATTTGATTAAATACATAGTTATCTATAATCAATTTGTCATTGAGCTAAGCTAATAAAAGCGTGTTTAAATACTGTACATATTTTTGCCACCAGCTCTTAACCTACAAAACGCCAGTTAATAGTAATTCCAATTCATTTCGATTGATGTTGGGAGCAGTGGCGACTGCACTTAATTGGTTTTTGCATCGTGTATTTATGAAACGCCATTTTTCTTTTCGAAAAAAAGGTGAAATATTTTTATTTTGATGATAAAACGAGCCTGGGGTTGCAAATTTATTTTTATCTCCGTTTTTTGGGTTTTGGGACGTTGTACCTAACAGTTATTCTTGTTATGATAATTAAAACGCATTCGTTTTATTTTCAATAACAGAAAAAAGTCAAGGAATATCATCATCATCATCATTTCAGCTATAGGACGTCCACTGCTGGACATGGGTCTCCCCCATCGATCTCCAAAAGGGCCGGTTGGAAGCGGCCTGCATCCAGCGTTTCCCTGCGGTCTCTTTTAGGTCGTCTGTCTATCTTGTGGGTGGACGTCCTACACTGCGCTTACCAATCCGTGGTCTCCATTCCAGAACCTTTCGGCCCCATCGGCCATCTGATCTGCTTGATATGTACCCTGCCCACTGCCACTTCAACTTGCTAATCCGATGGGCTATGTCGGTGACTTTCGTTCGTCTACGGATCTCCTCATTTCGGATTCGATCTCGTAGAGAAACCCCGAGCATAGCCCTCTCCATAGCTCGTTGTGCTACTTTGAGCTTGCTTATGAGGCCCATAGTGAGAGACCACGTTTCAGTGCCGTATGTTATCACGGTCGAAGACTTTCGTCTTAAGGCACTGAGGTATTTTGGATGAGAAGACGTTGCGAAGTTTACCGAACGCTGCCCAGCCGAGTTGGATTCGCCGATTGACCTCTTTCTTGAAGTTGGACCTACCTAGTTCTGTTTGTCCTAGGTAGACGTACGCGTCAACAGCTTCAAGAACTGATTTCCCAACTGATACTGGGAAGGAATATCATACTAATATTATAAATGCGAAAGTGTGTTTGTTTGTTCCTCTTTCACGCTGCAACGGAACAACGGATCGACCTGATTTTTTGCATGGGTATAGTCCGAGAGCCAGAGAGTGACATAAAATAATTTTCATCATCATCATCACCATCACCATTTTTCATCACTACGCGGGGCGCAGCTTGTATAAAATATATAAAGGAAAAAGGTCGATCGAACAATGCAATGCGATCATTTGTTCGTGCAAAGGATAGTTAGTTAACAAGGTCGCTGCTTCTTCACTAACAAACTAAGAAGCATAGAGTTAGGAATTGGGTGGAGCGGCCGTCGGAAGTCTCTATTGTAACTAACAGACACGCATGCATTATACTTTACTTGATGTTTGATGGACAGAGTTGTGTGGACATTGGACCCGGGTACGTCCTAAAACTGCGACCAGAACCACTAGAGGATGGGAAGCAGCATCCTCCTACTTGAATGGTGGAACCTCCTGCGATCCCCAAGCTGCCTGCCAAGCGTGGGGATTATGGCAAACCCCCCCTTAGGGGGAGGCCTATGTTCAGCAGTGGACGTCTTCTGGCTGATGATGATGATGATGTGTGGACATTCCACCTACAAACAAAACGATACCTCCATGGTTGATATTCTGAAAACCCGTACGAAGTGCTTTTTTCCACTTTTATTGTGCAAAGTGCTAGTCTGTGGAATGCGCTGCCTGAATGGGTATTTCAATGGTTACAATCTGGGTGTCTTCAAATCACGAATGAATCGGTTTCTTCTAGGCAAGCGTGCTCCACCGTAGACCGCATCATCGCTTAACATTAGGCGAGGTGGCAGTCGAACGCGAGCCTATTACAAAAAATAAGATACAGTGTTATTTATAATTAGCTATCAATCTCTAGAGTTACATAACAGATTAAATTTTATCTAATAACTAGCGCTCCGCCCCGGCTCCGCACGGGTATAGTTATATAGCCTATTAAAATAGCCTATATTGATAAGTGATAATGTAGCATTCAAATGGTGAAAGAAATTTTAAAATCGGTCCAGTACTTTTTGAGCCAATTCGTTACAAACATACTTACATACAAATCTTTCCTCTTTATAATATTAGTATAGATTAATTAGTTCAAATTAAATTTAAAATTTTCGGCGTAAAAATACATTTCTTATATTTGCTTATAATAACGATTTTGGTGCCATTTCTTGACAACCAAGCTTTGTACTTTAATAAATTGTTTTTATCTTTTCGTTTTTTAAATGTTGACACTAGCCGGCAATAATTTTAAGGGATCAAAACTACTTAAATGAAAAAGAGAGGAATTGAAATTTTGAACCTTTTGAACGGTAACCTGGAACCTAAGTAAACAGCGTTCAACAAAGAAAATTACGATAATCGCTCCATTGACACTCCACTTTTGTTTACGGTCGCTGCCACCAGTCGCAAGTGGCGCCAGCGTCTAAGCCTGCATTTTGCGACATAAACAGGCTTATCCACACTACCCGAGCGCTACGAGCAGGCTGTTTACATAATCGTAAACGGCACAATGCTCTGGTATTGTAATGAGTGGCACCCACGCGAGCGGCCGAGTGCCCAACATTGGGGTGTGGTACGAGTGTAGGCGGACGCGAGCGAACGGGTTTTTTTTTTTTTTTTTTTTTTTTTTTGTTTTATATAAGCTTGCGCTTGGCCGCCTTCTCGCCTTATGTCAAGTGACGATGCGGTCTACGATGTAGCACGCTTGCCTAGAAGAAACCGATTCACTCTCGACTTGAAGACATCCAGATTGATTCTGACATTGTTGATTCAGATGATTTTTACTATGATACTTATTCCCACCCTACATGGTAATATATATTTACTATACAGTTGTTAAGAGCAAGAGAACGAGCATAAAAATAAGCAGGAAGTTAAAATTTCAATGAACAAGTATAATTTTTTTTCACCCCCGATAAAAAAAGCTAAAAATCTTCAATTCAGTTGTATTTTTTAACCTCTCGGTCATTCATAAACCGGTCCGAATTTTTTTATTTTTTATTTGGAAGGTTTTTTTTTTCGTTTTTTTTTTTAAGTTAATTTTTTGTTTCCAGATTAATCCCATATAAATTCCATCAAACTTGGTTCAGTAGTTTAGTTTTTAATCAAAATAACTGGGAAAAAATATTTCATCCAAGTAAACGAAATTGCGTATTATGACAAATTTTGAAGACGTTTTTTTTTGTAAATAGATAATTATTTTTCATAAAAGTACAATTGAAAATTGAGTAGCAAAAGAATGCGATGGCTGTAATTGAAAATTTGTTTAAGCGCCATCTACTGACACAATTACGTAATCATCTACCCCACTGCCTCTTGTGCCTTGTTCCGCCATATCTATACGTCTATAACAGTAAGTTACAATCTCTTAAGTTCATAAATGCGCCGTATTCGGACCATTTGGTAGTTATTTGTTTCCCGGTTCGACTAAACTTTACGAAATATAGGTAAATAATTATTATAGTTTGGTTAAAATAATTGTAAAATTTGGCAATTAAATACTTATCAAAACTTAAGACGAAAGTAGCGCCTCACTTTTTTATAGAATAGCCGTTTGCCCACTAACTCACCAGCAGGCCTAGCACGGGCCGTGGACAAATTATCTTTCCACCGTTTTTATCCCGCCAGAAAAAGACAAACGTGACGTATTGGTGGTGAAACGCGGAAGTATACGCGATAAAAAAAAATATGGCTGAATCATACAGACGGACAAACAAGTGAAACTAAGTACATGCGACTCGTTTTGCTATGGAACCCTAATAAAACAAAATACAAAAAGTAGTGCGGTTGTATGGGGACCCCCGTTGCGTTTTTTCTTATTGTCTTTTTTATTATTTCTTATTTAATCCGCCGTAACATAAAATATTCTGTGAAAATTTCAACTGGCTATCTATTTCGGTTCCATAGATACCGTTTAAAAATAGGACGGACAGACAGACAGATAGCCATCGTAAACTTAGGTTAGGTTAGGTTTTTTAATTGTAATTCTTTATGGAACTTGTGTCTGATAATAAAAAATATATATTTGATTTGATTTAGTAACAGGGTCCCGTTTTTACCCTTTGGGTGCACACACACACACACACATCATCAGCCATTAAATGTCCACTGCTGAACAAGGCCTCCTTGAGAGGGGTGTTGCCATAATCCCCACGCTTGGCAGGCGGCTTGGGGATCGCAGTACGTTCACCGTATACTAACATGATGCTGCTGCCCATCCTCCGGTGGTGCCTTTGGGTGCGGAACCCTAAAAATTATGATTGACATAATTTTTGTGGATAAATGTTTTTTGTTTAATCCATTGTAAAAACTTTATTGAAAAACGTTATTTGTCAGCCAAAGAAACATTCTGCATTATGAAGTAAATGTTCGTTTTTTTGTGGGTTGATTCAACATTATTACGTATCGGCATCTATACGGGGTGTAAAGGGAACACGCTCGAAGCCAAAAGAAGGTAATTGTACTCATCATTATGAACAACTTTTACTACGGGACCAGCCCTAAAATCGCGAAAAAAATATCAGCTGTTCTATAGAAAACGGTCATTGACACTCGACAAAATGTATGGAACAGCTGTTTTTTTTTCGCGATATCAGGGCTCGTCCCATAGTAAAAGTGGTTCATAATGATGAGTAAAATTACCTTCTTTTTGCTTCGAGAGTGTTCCCCTTACACCCTGTATATCTCACAGAAAAGAAAAAAAAACTTTTTTCTGTGATATTAAATTTCTAAACGAATCCACGGGTAGAAGCTAGCGCAATGAGTCATGACACAAAATTATCCACACAAATTCAATCGGTAACATTTCAACCACGACTAGAGATAGACGAGTTCGGATTTTATTTTATTCAAAGATAAATATTCCAATTTGACAATAATATTATATTTACAACTAAAAAAAATACTTTGCGAGAAGTTAAAAAACAGGTTTCTTTTTCTTCGAATTAAAATGGAAACCATTTGAGTAGCCATATCTCGAATTCTATTTTATCCTATTTAAAAAAAAAAGTAAACAGTCCTTGAAAATATCGCATTACACACAAAAATAACAGTCTAATTGAAAACATTAAAATGTTTATTCTGCAGTACTTTAGTTTTAGCTGCAGCGTCTGTTTTAGCTTCAACTAATCTAACTTTAACTTTTTATCTTGTCAGTAATTGCCAATCATGCTGTGTACCTATGCATATTTTGGGATACTCTCCAGTTCGAAACTGTAATATTTGCAATAACTTTAGCTTAAGTTGAGATTGTCCTGTTTTGTGTACCTTCAAAAAAAAAAAAAAAACCTCCTTTTTGAAGTCGGTTGAAAAGTGAGTAGAAAAATCATAAATAACAACATCACCGAAATAAAAACTATCTTTCCCATAAATAAATACTAAATATTTAATTCGGTACCAAATTTTGCTGACTATTTAAGGCTTACTTACGTATAAAAATTATAATAAACTAGCGACCCGCCCGCCTGGCTTCGCACGGGTGTAATTTACGTGCGAAGCCGGGGCGGGTCGCTAGTTATATATGTATAAACCTTCCTTGAAAATGTATCCAACTGATGGTGAAAACCGCATCAAAATCCGTTGCGTGGTTTAGGAGGAGTTAGCGGCCATACAGACAGATGCGGAAAGCGACTTCAATTTATACTATGTAGAGATTAATAAATTATTGATGTGTTGTATAATTATAACTAATTGTCCTATTATTTTTCGCGTATATGTCTGCGTTTGACCACCAATCAAAGATGTGTCGTTTAAAAAAAAACAGTGTTATAGTAGCTCATAGCGTACCCAGCATCATCATCATCATCATCAGCCAGAAGACGTCCACTGCTGAACATAGGCCTCCCCCTTTAACCTCCACACTGAACGACAGTCTGCCTTTTGCATCCACTGGATGCCAGCGACTCTCACTATGTTGTCGGTCCATCTAGTGGGAGGCCTACCTACGTACCCAGCATAACTGGTGGCGTGAACACGCTGAATGGCAATGCATACGTTTAGCCAGAAAAAAGCAGCATTTTGGTAATAATAGCAATGCTTGAAACGTCAGTATTTTGGGATGGCAATGCTTAAAACATTTGCATTTTTGGAATGGCAATGCAAACATCAGCATTTTAGGAATGGAAATGGACTGAAATATTAATGGATTCGTCCATAAATATTTCAGGCAGCTGCGTTAATAAATAATTATTAATGAATTAATTTGACATATGAAATACTGACATAATATATTGTAATACATTTTTGCTCATAATATTTTTAATTGAATAAGATTATTTAATTTGAATTATGTACACATAATAATATTATTAACATATACTGTTTATATAAGTTTATATACATCGATGTAGAAAGTGTACTGGAGAAGTTTGACTTGTAACTATGGAGTTATTAATAAAGAATTGTATTGTATTGTATTGTATGGCAATGCTTAACATGTCAACATTTTGGTACATCTGTCAACATGCTACTTACATTCGCTACTGTAATTAAAGACGAATGCGAAGGAATTATTCGATTAATTCGAATGTAAATTTCTATTTCCCCTCTCTAATCACGAGTACCTACAGGCCACTATGCGTGCGTGCTAAAATCAATTCCCGACCAGTGGAAAGCATTAAACGTAGCAAATTACGTTACAATGTTACGTGGTAACCTACAGTTACGTGAATTAACGAACTTTATGTGATTTACCTTAAGTTCGTATGGACTGAGTTTTTTTTAAATTTAATAATACCCTTGCGTTTGACCGCCAACTCGGCGAGTCGGCGGCCCTAGTATTTTTAAACCGACGAAAAATCAAAACCAAAATAACAACACAAAAACGCGATTTTCAAGATCAAGTGAGGGTAGGAGAACAAAACACCCGCTCTTCTCGCCGGACTCACCCGCAGTGTTCAGTCAGCTCGTGACCACAGCCAGTGTAACATGGTCGAAACGTCGAGCGAAAGGTACATATTTTTACCTAAATAACATAATACATGTAAGTCCCGATAAACATTTAAAACAAATACAAAAACGGTTGAAAATAAGGAGGAGGTTCCTAGTTAACATGTTTTTTTTCCTTTTTATATTGTAAACTAGCTGGCAGATTTTTTTTAAACAATAGGCTTGCACTTAGCCGCCGTCTTGCCTGATGTTAAGCGATGGTGCGGTCTACGATGGAGCACGCTTGCCTAGAAGAAACCGATCAGAATTCGTGGTTTTCATTGCAGCTGTCAGAGCAAATAAATGCTTGGGCAGATCTAGATCATCTTAACAAATCAGCAAAGTTACATAACAACGAAACAAACAAACACTTTCAAAATAAAATTTATTTAAAACAGAAAAAAAACTGTCATCATCATCATTTCAGCCACAGGACGTCCACTGCTGGACATAGGCCTCCTCCATCGATCTCCAAAAGGGCCGGTTGGAAGCGGCCTACATCCGGCGTTTCCCTGCGGTCTCTTTTACGTCGTCTGTCCATCTTGTGGGTGGACGTCCTACGCTGCGCTTACCGGTCCGTTGTCTCCATTCGAGAACCTTTCAGCCATCGGCCAAAAAGAATCATCGGGGAAAAAAATCTGTATCATAAATAAAAACTTTCCACTCCCATATTTCGTAAAATTAAAGGATGCAGTTGCAACGGCATAAGTCAGAATGCGTAAAAAGTGAAATAAAAAAAAAATAGCCCCAATCCGGGCGAAGTCGACCCCTACAATTATATTTTCAAGATATTTTATATCTTACGTCGTAAATTATGAGGAGCAAGGGGTACTACTGTTGGTGTGATATCTTTTTAGCGATAGTTCAGTGGTTGGCGCGTTCGAGTTTCAAACCGAAGGAATGTTAAAATTTTGAACTCACACGACTTCAAATTCCAACAATTAGTTTGGAGCTGTCGGTAAATATAAACATTATGAGGAAACCATATCTGGTGGTGACACTTTCTAATGCTCGGCTGGCTAGCTACCACCCCCAAGTTGAAAATCTATCGACAAACACATAACGGTGTGTTCCAGCAGCATCACTTGAGAGTCATTTCACATGCCAGGCAAACCACGTTTACCATCTCCTAGGCCTAAAATAGCCTAATGAGGCCTTTTTTTCGAGAGGGAAATCTTCCAAAGAGGCCTAGGTTATATATCTCTTGCATTGAAATTTTCCAATGCAATGGAAAAAAAAACAGATTTCAACTAATTAGAAACTTTGATTCCATATCCAGATATTTAATAAAACATGAAAACCTTTCAATACTGGACCATCGCCTATGAAGGGCGATGATTCAGGCCCAGCCCTGCTGATATTTTAGTTCTGCTCAATTCTACTCAAGTAAACATGATCCCTGTCGCCTGACAAATTGAATACAAAACGCTTAACACGTCATCAGTTTCTTGTTTTAAACAATTTCAGCCCCAATCTTCATCATTCGTCATATTTCTTACACTTATTCACTTAATTACGCATTCCCACTCTCATTCTCACATTCAAACACACATTCAAACACACATTCAAATACACATTCCGCTCCTCTCCTCACACACGTTTAGACATCACTGCAAGCCCAACACTTCTGAGGCTGGTGCTATGCAGTGAAGTTTAACTTACACACGCAGAAAACACATTACACAACACTCTACACAATACCTAAGTGTTCCAATGCCAGGAATTTAGCATGGCTATCTTTAAAATACTTAAATACTTATACAGTTAAATTAATTTTGTTTTCCATATTTTCTTTGTTACAAATTCTTTAGTAAACACGAAAGAGACTAGATCCTGCAACACAGGCTTCGCCTAGTGTAGGGTCTAGGGCGCAACAGGTAGTTTTTATAAACTAGACTAAGTTAAAAATATATATTATTTAAGTAAAAAACTTTGTAATAAACTAAACTTACTGAATAAACTAAACTAAATACTTGAAACTGACAAATGCACAAGAAGTGCTACGACAAAAAACTTAAATTATTTCGACTTACGTATCCATGTGAGTTCAGATCGAGTCCCTAGTGAGTTCCGTCGACTTCCCCACCCACAGTACCTCCCCGGAACCATAAATAACCATTTTGTCAGTCAGTACGAACTCAACTTGGGATATAAACGTAGAAACGTTAAAATCACATGAGTTACGATCAACATAAATATATTGTGTTATTAAACTGAACGACGCAATTATATGGGAATAATTAACTTATCGAGGTAATTATCCTCCATATTCGTCTATTCTAGAAATTAGTTCTCAAAATGCTCGGGAATTCGTTCATTACTCAAAAATTCCACAACAATAAACAGAACAGAACAGTTTTACAATGTTCTGGAAGGTCTATTCGAGTTGTCTAAGTCCCATTATAGAAGACTGTTAGGTATAGTGTTCTAGAGCTTTGAGTGTTTAGTTTAGTTTATAGTGAAACTCTAGATCATTATTTTAGTGTTCTAGTGTTTAGCCGAGTAGTGTTGAGTGTTTAATCTCCACTAAACTTAACTCTGTTATAGTAAGTATTCCTCTGTTATTCTTATAGTAGTTTTTAGTTGTTCTTGTTTAACTCTGTTATAGTAAGTATTCCTCTTATGTTCTTATAGTAGTTTTTAGTTGTTCTTGATTAACTCTGTTATAGTATTCTAGAAGATCTAGTCGAAAACACTATTTAGTGTCTAGAACACTCCACTCTAGAACATTGTTATTGTGTTTCCAACTCAACAAAAAGAATAAAACAGAACAGTGTTATTCTACAGAACACTATTTTAGGATTCTAGAGCATTTAGTCGAGTAGTGTTGAGTATTTAATCTCCACTCTATAACTCCGTTATAGTGTTCTAATAGTACTAGTGTTCTAAGCAACAGACTCAAGTGTCTAGCTTCCACTCTAGAACACTGTTTAGTATCTAGAACACTAAACAGTGTCTAGTCGGGTAGAGTGTGGAGACTATAGTCTCCGCTCTAGAATCAAGCTCACAGTTATAGTGTTTAACGTTCTAGTTACATTTCTAGTCTCTAATCCAGAACACTGTTAGTGATCTAGAGTGTGTATTTGATTACTGTAGTGTCAATTCTCCACTCTAGAACACTGTTATAGTATTGTCATTCCCAAAAATCATTGTGGTCTACGTTAGCGACTTTTGACAAGATTAAAAAGTCTGACTCTAGGACTAGCAACTCAGCCTATGTGAACTTCCTTACTCTTACATAGGTCCATGTTGTTTATTTCACTAGGTTCCATTTTAAGGACAACAGAACTCAAAAGATTTTTTTTTTACTCAACTCCAGGTTTTGCCTGTCACCTAACTAAAGCAAGCAATCACTGAAAGGCCCTACGCTTTTTGTGCCCTAGTTCATGCCCTAAGGGCACAAACCACTTAAACAGTGGCTGAGTCATAAATATGCGCGTGTCGTATGCTTAATGATACCAGTATGCAAATCAGGGCCCTTGGGTAACGGACACTGGCATGAGCGGTAGCGATTTATTAAGTTAGAAGTAACTTTTACGATTTGAACACGTCTTTTAAATATTAAGAAACCCTAAAGAAACAAAAACCCGGATCAAAACCGGAAAAAGGTACCCGGGAGGAAAGGTACCTATTTTTACCTAAATAAAATAATTCGTGATTAGTCCAGATAAACATTAACAATTTCTGTGTATTTAGCACCTACTTAAAGAGAGGTTTCTAGAGGCCATGAAAATAGCTATGTCTCATATTAACTGAGACGACTTGTTTCCTTCGAGCTGATGTGGGTCAGACAAGGTATAACTTAAAACAATAAAATAAATAAATAAATAGAGCCTTTATTCCCGAACAAATTACATAAAATTTCAGTGTGTAGTAGTTAATTGTATTTTTTAGGCACCCAAATTTGGGTATAGGCTCCTCCATGCAACGCCATTCTTGTCACTCTTGCGCCAGTCTCGTCCAGGTGATTCCGGCAGCTTCGACTATGTCGTCGCGCCATCTTCTTCTGGGCCGCCCCTTTGACCTGGTTTCTTCTCTGGGGTACCAGTGCAGGATTCGTTCGCTCCAGCGCCCATCTGTAGCTCTCGCAACGTGACCAGCTTACTTAAAACAATACATGGTTTAAATTTTAACCATGTATTGTATTAATTAATAAAATAAAATGGTCAGAAAAATGGGCAGGAGGGAATTAGATCGTGCAGATCCGATGCACACTCTCCGATATGATGTATCCGATAAAAAACCGATAGACTAGCAATTCATCATCGGAGTGTGTGCTTCGGATCTGCATAATCTAATTCTCTCCATTTTTCTATCGGACTGCCAGAGCGGGCACAAAAAATCGACAGCGCTTTATGGTTGATATTCCGAAAACTCGTACAAGGCGCTTTGATTCCACATTTATTGTGCGAATTGCTAGTCTGTGGAATGCACTGCCTGAATGGCTGTTCCCTGATAGTTACAATCTGGGTGTCTTCAAATCACGAGTGAATCGATTTCGTCTAAGCAAATGTGCTCCATCGTACACTGCATCGTCGGTTATCGGCCAAACGCAAGCCCATTATTAAAATAATATCCGCTCGTCGCTTCTTTCGTCTACAAATCGCTACCTTACATCCATATTGTAATTATGACAAAACAATTGGTAATTAAGAGTTACGATTATGTCCTGATAGCGACTTAATGACCTGGGACCATGTCTTTATGGGGTAATATGGAATTAATATAAAACGGTCGGCTAATATGTTACTTATTTTGGTAAAACGGTCCGAGGTGTGAAGTGGGTGTCACCTAATTACGGCGCTTGTTTTATGATTTCAGAAATAATATATATTTTATAGACAACTAGCGGTCCGCCCAGCTTCGCACGGGTGTAATTTACGTGCAAAGCCGGGGTGGGTCAGTAGGTATATTTATATCAACTTTCAGTGAAAATTTATCTAACTGATGGTGAAAACCACATCAAAATCAGAGACGTGGTTTAGGAGGAGTTAGCGGCCATACAGACAGACAGACGCGGAAAGCAACTTTAATTTACACTATGTAAAGATTAGCGGTCCGCCCCGGCTTCGCACGGGTATATTTATATAGCCTATGCCACTCGGGGATAGTGTAGCTTCCCAACAATGAAAAAAAAATTCAAATCGGTTTAGTAGTTTCGGAGCCTATTCAATGCAAACAAACAAACAAATCCTTCCTCTTTATAATATTACTATAGACTAGCTGTTGCCCGCGACTACGCATAGACTTTCATATAAACTTTCAACCCTCTTTTGCCACCCTTAATTCAGCTTTTTCGCAAAACCCTTTCTTAGCGCACTTTTACTGCTCAAAAGAAATCTACCTGCCAAACTTCAGCTTCGTAAGTCAAGTAGTTTTCGAGATTTCGTGATGAATGAGTGAGTGAGTAGATAAATTTTGCTTTTATATTTATATTATATACTAGCGGTCTGCCCCTGCTTCGCACGGGTATAGATTATAGCCTATGTCACCCGGGGATAGTGTAGCTTCCCGTCGGTGAAAGAATTTTTCAAATCCGTTTAGTAGTTTCGGAGCCTATTCAATGGAAACAAACAAACAATCAAATATTTCCTCTTTATAATATTAGTATAGATATCTATATACAGTAGAATCTGGATATAACGACCTTCAAGGGACCGGCGATACTATGTCGTACTAACCGGATGACGCACAAAACGGCAGGATTATTTCTTGAGTACATTTATTATGAAACCTAATTTGAGTAAACAATATCGTCGCTAAAATAGGTTAGTCGTTATAAGCGAAGTCGTTATATATGAATTCTACTGTATATAGATATCTATATATATAGATTAGTAAGCAGTATGAGAAACATCTTTCTTGTCATAAAATTAACAATATTAGAATTAAATAAATACAACAAAAAGTATTATTCGCCCACTAATTCAATGCTATAAAACTTTCCACTAGGAGTGTACTATTGTCAAAAAGGCTAAACCATTTACGACCAATAACATCGCATATTTCCAATATTCGAAAACCTCTAAAAATACCATCAAAATGGTTATAAAATTTGATGGCATTTCTTTAATTCCGATATAATCGGGTACCATAATGTATATTATTGGGCGAATGGGAATTATAAAGTATATAATCGGGCGTATGGCCATAATATTGGACATAACATTATAGGCGGTTATTATGGATTAAACTTTTGATGCGACAGTTAAATATGTTATTGGTTTTTTTAAATGGGGTTGACAGCATTGTTAGAGGTTAAATATTTTGGGGGAATTAACGTTAACAATGTGTGTGTTGCACAACAGCGGGCAATGGAGAGAGCTATGCTCGGAGTTTCTTTGCGCGATAAAATCCGAAACGTGGATATTCGCCAAAGAACCAGAGTCACCGACATAGCTGTTAAAATTTGCAAGTTGAAGTGGCAATGGGCAGGCCACATCGCTCGAAGAACCGATAACCGATGGGGAAGAAAGGTTCTGGAGTGGAGACCACGAACCGGAAGACGCAGCGTAGGGAGGCCTCCCACTAGATGGACCGACGACATTGTGAGAGTCGCGGGCATCCAGTGGATGCAAAAGGCAGGCTGTCGTTCAGTGTGGAGGTTAAAGGGGGAGGCCTATGTTCAGCAGTGGACGTCTTTTGGCTGATGATGATGATGATGATGAATGTGTGTGTTAGAGTCTGGCTAGTGAAAGTTGAGAAAGAAAACGCCCGCCAAATTTAAAAAAAACCGCGTTGCAACCCCAAAATTAATATGAAATGCAAACATTACTGTGTTCTGACTGTATAACAATAAAAATTAATAACTTACAAGTATCAAGTGAGATTATTCCAGGCATTTCATACAAATTTTTGGGGTTTCAATGCTGATATTTTTAAATTTGCCGCGCTTTTTAAGTCTCTACTTTCATCAGCCAGACTCTACCAGTAGGTAATGACATACGGCACTGAAACGTGGTCTTTCACTATGGGCCTCATAAGCAAGCTCAAAGTCGCACAACGAGCTATGGAGAGGACTATGCTCGGGGTTTCTCTACGAGACCGGATCCAAAATTAAGAGATCCGTAGACGAATGAAAGTCACCGACAAAACCCACCGGATTTGCAAGTTGAAGTGGCAGTGGGCAGGGCACATAGCACGCAGAACAGATGGCCGATGGGGCCGAAAGGTTCTGGAATGGAGACCACGGACTGGTAAGCGCAGCGTAGGACGTCCACCCACAAGATGGACAGACGACCTAAAAGAGACCGCAGGGAAACGCTGGATGCAGGCCGCTTCCAACCGGCCCTTTTGGAGATCGATGGGGGAGGCCTATGTCCAGCAGTGGACGTACTATGTACGTTCACTGCTCCAGCGTTTCCCTGCGGTCTCTTTTAGGTCGTCTGTCCATCTTGTGGGTGGACGACGGACGTCCTACGCTGCGCTTACCGGTCCGTGGTCTCCATTCAAGAACCTTTCGGCCCCATCGGCTATATATATATTTTTTTAACAGGCTTGCCCTTGACGTTTAGAGAAGGAACATAAAAGTCATTTATAAAAAAATATAAATAAAACTAGCAATTTTTTTTTTTTAAATAAAAACGCATGTTCCTCATTTCTCGTCAAGTTAGATAAGCGGATTATTTTAAATACTTACATAATAACTACAAGTAGGTACAGGCACATAAAAAAACTCATCTCTATAAAGCCTTAAACACAAACGCCCGCAATTTTAAAAATTAACTCCACCACAATGGCGCGTAATTCAAAAATCGAACGCCGAATTGATGTCCAACATGAAAAAACCAATTCCGGGAACAATATAAAGCAATCCGGCGTTCCAGTGATGCCAACCTATAGAAGTAAAGTTGAGTGAAAATAACTCGAATTATCATTCGATCAACATTATCATTCGAATCCCAGATAGAAAATATTCGAATGATATTTTTTACAATCATCATACTAATGTATCTATATAGTAACTTAAAATCGATATATGTATATGTATGTGGGTATGTATGTATATAATTATGTGTGTATGTTCCTTATGGACTTTAAAACGGCTGGACCAATTTTGACGGGACTTTCACTGGCATATATCTGATGTTATAAAGAGTAATCCGTGCGGGTGAAATCGCGAGGCACAGCTTGTATTATATAAACGCAAAAGTGTGTTTGATTGTTTGTTAGTTTGATCCTCGTTCATGTTGAAACAGAATAACAGAGCGACGTAAATTTTTACGAAGTGTAAATTTTGTGTAGTGACAGGATAGGTACTTTTACCGCGGAAGATATACGCTGAGAAAATGTTCACGCAGGTGAAACCGCGGGGCGTAATAAATTATGAATTCGTTTTTTTAGACTGAAAAAAATTAATAAATTTACAAATACACAAATAGAAGTAACATAAAACTTTAACCTGACTCAAATAAGTGATTAATTAGAAGTTAATTTAAGTTTGTCAAATATCAAATATTAAGTTAATCAAAGATTCATTATATTTATTACTAGCGGTCCGCCCCTGCTTCGCACGGGTAAAGATTATAGCCTATGTCACCCGGGGATAGTGTAGCTTCCCGTCAGTGAAAGAATTTTTCAAATCGGTTCAGTAGTTTCGAAGCCTATTCAATGCAAACAAACAAACAAACAAATCTTTCCTCTTTATAATATTAGTGTAGATTTATCTGTTAACACTATTGGTGCAATTTGACTTTAACTGTTTGACTTTTTACTTAAAAAAAGTGATTAAACGTCATTTCATTATGTATATAAGCAGGCATTACATATTATTCATTATATAAAATTATGCAATATTTTATTTTTGAAAAAAAAGGTTAACCTTTTGAAATGGCAAAATTAAAGGAAAAAGTTTAAGAATTCTGACATAATTACCAGTCCCGATGAATATGTATCTAGTAACTAAATAAAATTATTCGATTCCAAATCATTCGAATGTTTTGTTTATCACTTGTGACAGTTTGTGCATCTCTAGAGAACCGTAAAATCCCTCTGACGTGGCGCTACGTAAAATTCATTGTCAGTTTTATGTTTGCCTCTTTACTTTACGAGTTATTTCCGAAATCGAACCACTTAAAAATGCAACTGGGCTACTGAAGCCATTGTTTTAGAGACCTTTTTCTCTGTGTGTTTCTCTGCTTCTCTCCTTTTGTTAGCCGACTTGATTTTGTAGGAAAACTGCAGACTGTTCCAGGCGAGTTTTTTGCTGAAACAGAAAAACAATTTTGATTTACACAGAGCAAAAGTTCCACAGGAGTAGCTACTTCATCATCAGCCAGAAGACGTCCACCGCTGAACATAAGCCTCCCCCTTTAACCTCCACACTGAACGACTGCCTGCCTTTTGCATCCATTGGATGCCCGCGACTCTCACGATGTCGTCGGTCCATCTAGTGGGAGGTCTACCTACGCTGCGTCTTCCGGTTCGTGGTCTCCACTCCAGAACCTTTCTTCCCCATCTGTTATCGGTTCTTCGAGCGACGTGGCCTGCCCATTGCTACTTCAACTTGCAAATTTTAACACCTACTTATATCGGTGACGCCGGTTCTTTGGCGAATAAGCTTACTTTGGAGGAGTAGCTACTTAGCAGAATTAAAAAAAAAAACCTCTAATTTACATGTTTGTAAGGAGTATAATATTAATATAAAGATTATTTTATTATACATAATATCTAGATTTATTATTTTGGCTGTAGCATATCATACTAATACTATAAATGCGAAAGTGTGTTTGTTTGTTGGTTTGTTCCTCTTTCCACAGCAACAGATCAACGGATCGATATGTTTTTTTGCATGGTCTAGTTCAAGGGTCGAAGAGTGACATAGGCTACTTTTAATCATCATCATCATCACCATTTTTCATCACTATGCGGGTAGATCTCCCCGGAGCGCATTTAGTATAAAATAAAGGCTGCAGGTAGCATCGTAAAAAGGGTGAAGGAACTTAAGTGGAACTGGGCACATAGCCAGACGTCATGATGGCAGGTGGTGTACAGCAGTAACCGCGTGGTGGCCAAGACTAGGTCGGCGGAACCCAGGCCGACCGAGGATGAAGTGGACTGACGTCATCAACAGAACAGTCAGAAACGAGTGGATGCGACTAGCGAGAGACCGGGGAAAGGTAAACAAAAGGAGGCCTATACCCTATACCCAGCAGTGGGTCACTCAGGGTTGATGATGATGATGATATACAGAGTTATATAGACTGTAATAATCCGAAAGGAGGTCATTATACTCATCATTATGAACAACTTTTACAATGGTATCAACCCTGAAATCTCAAAAAAATAAACAGCTGTTCTATTGAAAACGGTTGTCACTCGACAAAATGTAGGGAATAGCTGATTATTACCGCAATTTCAGGGTTGGACCCATAGTAAAAGTTGTTCATAATGATGAGTACAATGACCTCCTTTCGGCTTAGTACAGTCTATATACGTAACCCTGAATAAATTTACTTTATGGTCATTTTTAAATCGCCATTGGAATGTTATGCAAATATAATTTTTTTGAGAACAAAAGTTAGCTAAGTTAAAGTCATCATCATCATCATAATCAGCCTTTTTAACAGTCCACTGCTGGACTTTTAGCCTACCCCCGAAAGGGTGATTGGGCCATATCCACCACGCTGGCCCAGGGCGGGTTGGTGGATTCACATACGCCATTGAATTCCTTCTCCGTACGTATGCAGGTTTCCTCACGATGTTTTCCTTCACCGAAAAGCCAGTGGTATGAAAATCCGTACATAAGCTCCAAGTTAAAGTAGGATGTTTTAATTCTAACATTAAAAACCCTCGGTGCAAACGGGTCACCCTGTGTAAGGGATAATACAGTCATGATTTTGAACATCGATGTAGAGAGAAGTTACGGAGTCGGAAGCCAGTCGGTTAATATGCAAAACTTATTGTACCACTCGAATGGAAATTGGGTTGGCGAGAATTGGCCGCTGTCGAATATAATAGTGCTATCAGACGCTCAAACGCGGCTGACCTCAACCGCCGTCTGACCAATGGGAGAGAAAGAGAGGGAAATATGATATACTCACTCTTTCTCTCCCGTTTGTTGGCCGGCGATCCGTCAGCCGCGTTCGTGCGTCTGTTAGCACTAAAAAAGAAGCAAAAATACAAATAAAAACAAAAAATATTATCATTGGTGCGGAAGAAAAGCCACTGACCTGTGAGGATCCGATGGTGGCACTCGGGGTGTGCAGACACGTTTATTTTTAGGTTATAATACTCAGAAACTAATGTTTCTCTATGCGTGGTCACGTGACAGTAGATGTGCTTTGAACGCGAAAATCTCAAAATTGGAAAGAAAAAATTAGGAAAATATAGGAAACATGATTCTGTCCGAACAAATCATGTAATTAGGCAAGCGTGCTTCATTTTAGACCGCATCGTCGCTTTACATCAGGCGAGTTGGCGGTCAAAAGCAAGGCTTAAAAAAAGTTATTAATTACATGCTAATCTTACGCTAAGAACAATGGCTGTTGAAGCCACACGATAGTGTGCTTTACATGGTAGGTTATATACAATAGGTTATTATTTTAAAGTGTACTTATCATGAAAAATCGCGAGAAAGTTTTTTTTCCTAAAACTGTTTACTGACTCTCTAGGCAATTTACTACACCTTAACTAATAAGTTGATGTTTCTTTGTAGAATATACTATAATTATTTTATTTAATTTATTTTTATTTTATGTTTATTTAAGACCAACAGCACAAAAATATATACATAGTTTTAAATAATTATTTTAAATTACAGCCATTAATAGGTCTATACTAGTGATATAAGTAACATTGTCATGGAAAATCACTACTAAAAATCATATATGTATTGCAAACAAGCGCTATATTATATTATATATATATACTTATATTATATATATACTTATATTATATTATAGCATTATATTACAGCACGCCTAGCCAAGACTGGGGATAGGTATACTCTCTAGCAAAGCTGCCGGAACACAGTTACGCGTATGCGACAGATTTTCGACTTAGACTCGCTATTGTTTCTTGCGCGTGTGCTAATATTTTACTGTTTTTATCACTATGGCGTTCTTTAGGAGAGGCCTACGTCCAGCAGTGGACGAATATCAAATAGGCTGATGATGATGATGATCACTATGGTTTTCTTTTTCCACAGCCTCCGCAAAATAAAAATTTTCAACATGACCTTTGACAAAAAGATAATGACCCAGCTGACCCAACGACCAATTCTCCTCAACCCGCGTATCTAATAACACATTCATGGTATGCTCTGCCGAAATTTGGCCGGAGCCCGCGAGTAGTTTATGGCTTCCTGTGACGTCACACAGACCTCATACGATTGGCCATTAGAGCCTGTTAAAGGTTTTAGATAGGTCATCATGGTTGTCTAGATTTTGTTGGCATGATGCATTGTATGTAGGTCAAACGCAAAGTAGATCTATACGCAGAAAGATTGGGCCTCTCTGTATCTTTTATTATTGGACCCGGGTATGTCCTAAAACTGCGACCAGAACCACCGGAGGACCGGGACTTATTTTGTGTCCTACTTTTTTTTTTTTCTGTTTCCTATGTCTTATTTGTTTAAATTGTAGATAATTAAAAATATATATGTAAATTTGTGTTAAGTGTATTGTAAGTGTAAACTCAAGGGTTCGTCTGTTGTCCGTCGCTGGTAGTCCTTGACTTTCAGCATTAATGCCGAGACGGACCCATTCGACACTGATTGTATCCTCTAGATATAAGTTTTTTGTAAAGGTGTCGAATAAAATTTATTTTCTTTCTTTCTTTCTTTCTTTCCTGTTAGTACACGGTGAACGTACTGCGATCTCCAAGCCGCCTGCCAAGCGTGGGGATTATGGCACTCTAAGAGGGAGGCCTTGTTCAGCAGTGGACATTTAATGGCTGATGGTGTGGTGTGTATCTTTTATCGCATTTTCAACGGGGAGAGTTCTGAAGAACTGTTTGATCTGATTCCGGCTTCACAGTTTAACTATCGCACCAGCCGCCACCGCCTGAAAGCTCATCCACATATCATAGATCAGTGGAAATCGTTCTTGCCTCATCATCATCAGCCAGAAGACGTCCACTGCTGAACATAGGCCTCCCCCTTTAATCTCCACACTGAACGACAGCCCGTCTTTTGCATCCACTGGATGCCCGCGACTCTCACCATGTCGTCGGTCCATCTATTGGGAGGCCATCTAGTTCTTGCCTCACATCTGCAAAATGTGGAATGAGCTACCTTCCAGGGTGTTTCCGAGAAGCTACAAAATGGGGTTCTTCAAAAGCAAGTTAATAGAGTCCTTCAGAGTCAGCAACGAGTAAATGTCTAAATTTCTTCTTTTAATTAGTATCATATTTTTATTTTTATTTTTTTTATTGAGATAGTGCGAATTACCTTATTAGTATTATGTATTTATGTTATGGTTTGTTTATATAAAATGTTAGTTTGTTATGTATTATGTGTTGTTGTTCCTATATTATTATTCAATTTGTCGTGTACTGTTGGGTGTAATGTTGGCCATGGGTGATGTCACCGACGGCTCCATCGGAAGACCAGCGCTGGTTGTTCGCAACCAGCAGTATGCTGAGTTGGAACCGGTTTGTGGAGGAAAACAATTTGTAACGTGTGTATTTATTTCTATTAATTCTTAAAAATGTTTTATTTTCTTCCATAAATAAAAAATTGTCTATTGTCAACGTATGTCTGATGTCTCTGGTGTTACAAGTATCCATAGGCTACGGTGACTGCTTACCACCAGGTGGCCCATCTGCATGTTTGCCACCTATGGCATAAAAAAGCGATAAAAGCGCCTTAACTTGACTTGTTTGACGATATTTAATTAAATTTAAAAATCCTACTTTCAAAACACTGTTTTTAACTATCACGGTTGTTCACTAAAGTTATATGATTATTTACGGGATATTCACCGTGGTAAGGTTGTGGAGTGAGCTCCCGATATTTCGGCGCAGTTACATGCACCGTGTTCACGGGAAGACTGAACACTCGTTGTCACGCTGTTCACGGGATGTCATTCCACAACCTTACCACGGTAAATATCCCGGAAATAATCATATCGTCGCAAGAAAGTCAGAATTACTGAAGCGCCAAAATAGGCATATTGAGTTATATAGATATTCGGAATCAGCGTTTTTTTCTGCGTCGATCAGTCTGGGTCCCATAGCGATACGAGCACTATTTTGGCGTTTCAGTAAAAGGGAAAAAAGGGGTTTTTTCATCAACCAGAGTCCTTAAACGACACTTTTTTGGCATTTTATTCGTGCCTGTCACCTAAGTAATTTTGTTTTCCTGCAATAAATTACAAGTAAATTTTAAGTAAATTTGGCTTCCGGCAATTTAAAAGCTAATATTTTAGAGTTATAAGTAATTTTGATTGCTATAAATATTTGAATCAAATGGCGGTTAAGAAATTTTGCTTTACTGTAAATTGAAGTCATTTTTACTTAAGCGCCACTATATCACAAACCAGCAGTCCATTTATTATGGTTTGTACTTCTGGACATAGAAAATGACAAATTAATAAAAGTTTACCTTGACGTCATCGAAATTCTTGTGCTGGGAAAAAAGTTATGAATTAAATACGAAAAAAAAAAAACGTAAAACGGCTTTTTCTCGAAATGGTCATTTGGAGCTTCAGTAAATTTGCCTTTCCTGCGACGATATAACTTTATCCGCTTTAATACACTTCTAAGCAAGCTTGCTCCATCGTAGACCGCATCATCGCTTGGCATCGGTCGAGTTGGTGGTCTAACGCAAGCCTATTACTAAAGTAGTTACTAAGTTATTAGTAGTATTATCTTAGAATAATTTGTTTGTACTTAATAGAAATTAATATATCGATTGGTTTGCTGTGCGCGTTGGCTTCGCTGTAAGCACAGCAAGCATTTGAACTTTAAAAAAAAAAATATATTATATGTATATAAAAAAAAAAAAACTTGACACTGGCAAACGCACAAGAAGCGCGACGCCAAAATCGTCTTATGAGGAAAGATAAAAAAACATAGATAACCCTTGTTCCATTACCTCCCATACCTGTCGTCCCACACGGCGCGGCTCGCATCCATCACTCTATTATCACATATCACACACTGCATTATAATTATATTCGATTAGCATTGTTGGAGAACGAACGAGTTTGATACTTGCTCGACTATTCACAATCATAATACTTAAAAATAATATATTATATAATAAATATTTTAAATAATATTATGAATCTTTCAGAGCGCCTGGTTAATGCGACGCGTGACCAAAATGCTGGCGTGTTTCTGGCTCAACGCATAAGCATTGCCATTCAACGTGGTAATGCCGCCAGCATGCTGGGTACGCTGCCAACTGGTAGTGGGCTTGAGCATTTGGATTGTCTTTAGACCTTCAACGGTCTATGGGCAGTCTAACTGTATTTGTAGTTTTAGTTTTAGCTTGTATTTTGTTTAGTTAATAAAGGCGCTAGCCCAGGAAAAAAAAAATGTAATATATTAATAAATATAAATAATATTAATTATATAAGTATTAGATAGATAGATAGATAGAAACTCTTTATTGTGTACACCAGAAATAAAAATAATAGTATTTAATAATTTTAAATATTTATATGGCAAGAGTGCTCCATCTTCGACCGCATCATCGCTTTCCATCAGGCGAGATCGCGGTCAAACGTTAGCCTAGTCTGATGTAAAAAAAAAAATATCCTGGACATTACTAAATTGTGTTGACCGCATCATCGCTTAAGGTGAAGAGAGCGCAAGAGTGGCACCCTCATATAAAAAAACCGGACAAGTACGAGTAGGACTCACACTCTCAGGGTTCCGTTAGATTAGATGTAACCTTCAGACAGCAAGTCCAAACAAAAAAAAAACATAGAAATATTGAAAAACAAACTTAACTTTGTAGTGGACAATAAGGTTCTTCCATACATTCCAACTGCAAAATGTAAGTTTGTAATAGCAAACCAATTTATTTAATGATTTTATTTAAAATTTATGGTTTTCGGATTTATTTCTTTATATGTGCTGTAAGACCTTGCCTCTTGCTAAATTTCATGATTCTAGGTCAACGGGAAGTACCCTATAGGTTTTGATTTCCCTGTGAAATCGCAAAATATGCGACATAAACGGTCATATCTTTTGATCGCGTAAACTTACAAGTTTGATTTTTTCACAGCTGAAAGAAACTGTAAATTCAAGTATTTTGTATAAATTTCAATTTGATATCTTGACGGATTCTTGAGAAAAAGGGGTCTTGATAGACGGACAGACAGACAGACGGACAACAAAGTGATCCTATAAGGGATCCGTTTTTTCCTTTTGAGGTACGAAACCCTAAAAAACAACAGGTATACTAAAAGATAAGTAAATAAACATTCGACTATAGTCAGAAGCTATTATGGGGTTCTTCAAAAGGCGAGGTAATAGAGTTAAGGCGGTCTTACAGTGAAAAAGGCTTCACAGAACAATTTTTTAAGATAATGTATTCATTTTAAAGCAGTAAAAAAAAAATTTGGTAATTTTGATCATATTTCTGAGTGGACCATTGGATCCAAAACACGATTCCGATAAATTTTCTCGATAGAAAAAAATCATGAAATAACCTCTAACCTTGAAATTTACCTAAACGCATACAATTTTATCTCGACTATTTATGAACAAATCTTTACTAAATTTACAAGAATGATGTGAAATATTGTTACAAATAGCATCATAGTTTTTATTTATCGGTTAAAATTCAATTTTTCTAACTATTAATTAATTTAATCATAAACTGGCTCGAACGTGTCGAACGAAACGTCGTGCCGCCGCGGCGTCTTTTCACTTCTCTTTTATTTTTACGCGATGTGACAGAGACCGCTGAGGCGCGCTGCTAGACGGACGTGTGTCGCTTTGTTCCGCTAACCTCTCCAAAATATAATCTCAACTTTATGACACAAAAACACCTTGACGGAAGTTGTAAAGTAAGTACCTACCTTATCCGCAATGTTTTCTTGGATTATAAGTACTAAAAAGGCAGGCGAATGAAAATTACATTTTGTAACGATTTGTTTGTATATATTATTTTATAAAGCATAATTTCACCACAATTTTCATAGTCCAGTTGGCCGAACGGTTCGACGTATTGGATAAGTTCTCTGCGACTGTGAGTAAGGTTCAGGGTTCAAATCTCATATTTACCAATTTTCTTTTTGTATTTTTTTTTATGTTTTTAAAATAATATGCATGCGTGCGTGCATGCGTGTGTGTGTGTGTGTGTGTGTGTGTGTGTGTGTGTTTGTGTTTGTATGCTTGTGTGTAAGTTCTTTACATGAAAACGGTAGGAGCGATTTTGATGGGACTTCCACTGTCAGATGGCTGATGTTATGAGGAGAAAAAAAATTGGCAACTTTTCATCATCATCATCATATTTTCATTACTTCGCAGGTGAACCTGCAGAGCACAGTTAGTCTACTTTTTTTTATGTGCCACAGGTGGCAAACAAGCAGACGGGCTACCTGATGCTACCTTACATTTTATGACGATTTGTTTGTACATTTATATTATTTTATATATTAGAAGCATAATTTCACCACTAGCATCATATTTCAATTGGACGAGTGGTTGACGAAATGGATAAGTTCCTGCGACTGTGAGTAGGCTTCGGGTTCAATTCTCACATTTTCCATTTTCTTTTTGTTATTTTTCTAATGTTTTTGAAATAATTCGTCGTGTGCGTATGTGTGTGTCTGTAACGTTCTTTATAGACTCGAAAACTGCAGGACCGATTTTGATGGTATTTTCACTATCAGATAGCTGATGTTATGACGAGAAAAAAATTTGCAACTTTTCATCATCATCATCACAAGTTCTAAACAACTTAGGATGGACAGACAGACAGACAGACGGATGGGCAGAACGAACTTATATGGGTTCCTTGTAATTCTACGGAACCCTAAAAAGGTATTACAGTATTTTTGGAGTTTATATTTCTTCTATATACATATAAAAAGCGATGTATGTTTGTATGTTTCCTATGAAGGCTGATGATGATGATATTCCGTATAGACTCCATAATGGCTGAACTGATTTTGACGGGATTTTCACTCTCAGGTAGCTGATGTTATAACAAGAGGAAAAAATGCTGCTTTTCATCTTCATTGTCATCATCATCACCAATTTTCATCACTACGCGGGTGAAACCACGGGGCGCAGCTAGTCTACTATAAAAGTTAAAAAGTTCTAAACAACTTGGAATGGACATACAGACAGACAGACGGATGGACAGAACGAACACAAGTAGTACGGGTTCTTTGTAGTTCTACGGAACTCTAAAAAGGTGTTACAGTCTTCTTTGAACATAATAATTATCTATCTTCTCTACACATGTAAAAAGCGATGTGTGTATGTATGTATATGTATGTATGTTTCCTATGAAGGCTGATGATGATGATGTTCCATATAGACTCCAAAATGGCTGAACCGATTTTGACGGGATTTTCCCTGTCAGATAGCTTATGTTGAAAGAGAAAAAAAAAATACTGTTTTCATCATCATGATCACCAATTTTCATCACTACGCAGGTAAAACCGCGGGGCGCAGCTAGTCTTCAATAAAACTAAAAAAGTTCTAAATAACTTGGGACGGACAGACAGGCATACATCGTACGCTTAGTAATAGGGTCCCGTTTTATCCTTTGGGTACGGAACCCTAATATTCGAGATTGTAAACATTTTTGCATTTGATAAACTGATCGCAACCTAGGTCGATGTATGGAGACAACAGTTTTTAAATAACAAAGTTAAGTTTGTTTTGCGCTAAAACGTTTTTTTTTTCATCGGGAACGTACACACACCTTATAACGGCTGTATCTTTCACATGGCATTTTCCATGATAATAGTACACACTAAAAAAACAACAACTACAAATACAAATAATAAATAATGGCCAAGTTCTAGTCGGTGTCAACTTCTGTTCACCACCAGTTCTCGTACGATCACCGAAGTGAAGCAACGTCGGGTGCGGCTGGTACTTGGATGGGTGACCGCCTGGGCTTTATTCACTTTTTTTTACTTTAGTACCTAACAAGTTACGTTGTGGTACGGAACCCTCAGTGCGCGAGCCCGTCTCGCACTTGGCTGTTTTTTTTTTAAATGGAACTAACCATTTCTGGCCTTTGCATTTTTCCCTTTACTTGTGATAAGAGATTGTTTCTTGCTAAATTTCATGATTTTAGATCAATGGGAGTGCTTTTTTTATGTTTTGATGCCCATCAAAACATAAAAAGAGCACTCCTACGAGTCTCAAAATATGTGGCAGAAACGGCCGTATCCTTTGATTTAGTGTTATGATAAAAAATTGAGTCCAAAAATATCTACATACTACAGATTTGAACCGGGCATTCGTGGTTTACCAGCGCGGGGCCAGACCACTGCGCCAACGGAGCTATACTGTGGAGCGACGAAATTACATGTCTATAGCTGTCTATAGGTGAAGGACGTCGCGTTTCGGCGAGATTCACGCGTTGCGCCCCGCTGTAGGTGGGACTAGTCGGCCGCCACTTCCTCTGCTTCACCCCCTCAAAAACATAAAAGTCAGCTAGTCACGGCGCCTTAAAGGGTCGGCAACGTATTTGTGATGCCTCTGGTGTTACAAGTATCCATAGGCGACGGTGACTGCTTCACACCATCCCACCATCAAGCGGCCCGCCTGCTTGTTTGCCACCTATGGCATAAAAATATATTTCATAACGAGTAATAAATTAGTGCAATAGAAAGTATCAAGGTGGCCCAGGCAAGGTAAGCGGAGCGTTGGTCGTCCAGCTGCAAGATGGGTCGACGATATTATTACTATCGCGGGTCGAACCCGGACTCGATTAGCACAGGACCGAGGCAGATGGCATAGCAAGAGAGAGGCCTATACCCAGCAGTGGGATAAGGAAGGCTGTGGATGATGATGATGATGAGAAAGTATCAAAATCGTTTATACGATTATTTAGTTCCATCAAATCAATAATTTGAAAGTTGCCCCGGGCCCCAATAAACATCAGACGCTAACCACGTATTTGTACGTCCACAAATATTGTTCACTTCATATCTGATCAATATGATGTGGGCAATGTTAACTATGAAAAATACCTATATATACCTATGAAAATCACCGACATAGCCCACCAGATTAACAAGTTGCAGTGGCAGTGGGCAGGGCACATATCACGTAGAACAGATGGCCGACGAGACAAAAGGTCCTGGAATGGACCACGGAGCGGTAAGCGCAGCGTAGGATATAGGACGTTTTTTTCGCCTTGTTTCAAATTATAAAATTTTAGATTATCATCATCATCATCAGCCAGAAGACGTCCACTGCTGAACATAGGCCTCCCCCTTTAACCTCCACACTGAACGACAGCCTGCCTTTTGCATCCACTGGATGCCCACGACTCTCACAATGTCGTCGGTCCATCTAGTGGGAGGCTTCCCTACGCTGCGTCTTCCGGTTCGTGGTCTCCACTCCAGAACCTTTCTCCCCCATCGGTTATCGGTTCTTCGAGCGATGTGGCCTGCCCATTGCCACTTCAACTTGCAAATTTTAACGGCTATGTCGGTGACTCTGGTTCTTTGGCGAATATCCACGTTTCGGATTTTATCGCGCAAAGAAACTCCGAGCATAGCTCTCTCCATTGCCCGCTGTGTGATTCTGAGTTTTTCCAAAAGGCTAACAGTTAAGGACCACGTCTCAGTACCATATGTCATCACTGGCAACACACACTGGTCAGAGACCTTCGTCTTGAGGCACTGTTTAGATTACAGATTATATTATTAATTATAAATTATAGTAGATTAGATTATGGAATGAACAACTTTACTTTTACTATGGAATCCATCCCGAAATCGCGAAAAAATCAGCTGTTCCATACATTTTGTCGCGTATCAATAACTGTTTTCTATGTCATCATCATCATAGTCAGCCTTTTAACAGTCCACTGCTGGACTTTTAGCCTACCCCGAAAGGGTGACTGGGCCATATCCACCACGCTGGCCCAGTGCGGATTGGTGGATTCACATACGACATTGAATTCCTTTTCCGTACGTATGCAGGTTTCCTCACGATGTTTTCCTTCACCGAAAAGCCAGTGGTATGAAAATCCGTACATAAGCTCCAAAGAGCTCATTGGTACGGGCCCGGGGTTTGAACCCACGACCTCACGCTTTCCAGTCTAGCGGTCTCCCAAATGAGCTACCACGGCTTCTATGTAACAGATGATGTTTTCTATGTAACAGAAGATATTTTTTTCGCGATTTCAGAATTGGTCCCATAGTAAAAGTTGTTCATAATTATGAGCACAATGACCTTGGTTCGGCTTAGTACAGTCTATATGCGTAACCCTGTATAACAAAGAATCCCTTGTTTTTGTAATATCAGTGACGTCCTTAATCTTCCGGTTTCCTCAGCGTTTGTTTACCAAAATATTTGATGGATTACTTCTTTTAAACGGGGTTCTGTATACCTACGTATGTCTTATATCTACGTATCAATAAATCATATATGTCTATGCTATACAGGGTTATCGGAAATTAAAACTCTTTTGACGAATAGACCTGCCAATCGCATATAACTTTTTTTCGTAACTGCGATAGTAAAAAAGGCAAGAAGCACATGGGATGCACACTCTGAAATGTATTCGATAACAAGTATAAATTGTTATTCTTATTCTTATTCGAGATGGGGGCGATAAGTCCTGCACTGACGCCCCGCTTAGGGTCTATTGTGCATTTCCCTCTACCAGCACCTACCCGAGCCAACCAAACTCCTTGAAATACCGGAGCGAGGCTCTGGGGCGCTGGCACAGTTGCTCCAGTGGCGTATATGTTAGTGTAAATAATGATGATGAAAAGCAATCCAGCTGTTGTGGTGACGTGGATGAAGAAGGTAATGCTGCCTCATGCAACCCGGTAGCGATTTTAATTTCTTCTGTGGCTTCACAATGCCACAGCACATGCTCTACAGTTTCATTCTCCTTCATGCAGCCACGACACAGTGGACTTTCCGTGGCTCCCATAAAATAACTTATGGGTACATCTTAGATCGCAACGTGGACATTCGCCAAAGAACCAGAGTCAGCGACATAGCTGTTAAAATTTGCAAGTTGAAGCGGCAATGGGCAGGCCACATCGCTTGAAGAACCGATAACCGATGGGGAAGAAAGGTTCTTGAGTGAAGACCACGAACCGGAAGACGCAGCATAGGTAGGCCTCCCACTAGATGGACCGATGACATAGTGAGAGTCGCTGGCATCCAGTGGATGCAAAAGGCAGGATGTCGTTCAGTGTGGAGGTTAAAGGGGGAGGCCTATGTTCAGCAGTGGACGTCATCTGGCTGATGATGATGATGATGACATCTTAGATAGCAAGCATTCATCCTAGGTATCCCGGATTAGTAAGGTGAAGTAGCAGTGGACAATACATAGCACGCAGAACAGATGGCCAACGGGGCCGTAAGGTTCGTGAAACCACAGACTGGTAAGCGCAGCGTAGGACGTCCATACAAGATGTATAAACGACTTTAAAGAGACCGCGGGAAAACGCTAGATGCAGGCCGCTTCCAACCCCTTTTGGAGATCGATGGGGGAGGCCAGTAGTAGACGTCTTCTGGCTGAAATAATGATGATGATAACATTCTAGGTATATCTCGTTAAAGGTAAAGAACCAGTTGACGGCGTCAACTGCGTCAAAGATCGGTAAACATATAGGACGTTAAAAGCCCAGTTTTACACTTGAGCTCGCGTGGTTCCAAATTAATAAGGTGACGGGGAAAAGTCAACAGACCACCGCGGTTGGATAAATACATTTACGTGTGTATTCGGGCAGACCGTGCGTGTGGGGGAAACGCGGCAAAGGTTGTGGATAATTTTATGTATATTTCAGTATTTTTTTATTTAAACGTACGTTACATTTCGAGTTAGTTAGTTGTCTTAAAACCTATGTTAGATTTATCCAGATGACTGGTTCTCGGTACAGTATTATTTTTAAATATTTTTTTGTCTAATTATTTACATTGCATGAAAGACAGAAGTGACATGATCAGAATAAAAAGTATTTTAATTCTTCATCTTTATAATTCACGGTATATATGTCTCAACTTGCCAGTATATAGATTCGTTTAGTCACTTACCATACTTAGAAACGTAATTTTAGAATAAATGCTTAATTACTTTGTTGCCAGAGAAATTAAGCATTGATTGTAGATATTGATTTCTCGTTGGCGGTTTAAGAGCCCGTTTTATCCTGATGCTGGACAAAGGCCCAAATTTTTTTCTTTGAGCGATATAATCCGTAGCGTGGATATTTGCCTAATAGCCAGAGTCACCGACATAGCTGTTAAAATTTGCAAGTTGAAGTGGCAATGGGCAGGCCACATCGCTCGAAGAACCGATAACCGATGGGGAAGAAAGGTTCTGGAGTGGAGACTACAAGCCGGAAGACGTAGCGTAGGTAGACCTTCCACTAGATGGAGTATGGACCAACATCGTGAGAGTCGCGGCAATCCAGTGGATGCAGATGGCAGGCTGTCGTCTTGGCTGAATGATGATAATTCCATTTCTAAGGGTTAAAAATAAGGAGATGAATTCACATAACTATTTTCGTAAAGTCAGTTGTAATTTTTTTGTTTTATTAAGGGTTTTTATAAATAGAACGGTTAATAGAGACGTCTTCAAAGCTCAATTAACACAATAATGTAGGGTATGTCTGTCTACTCCACATTTTTATAAGGGCTTTTAACACCTCTACAAGATGTTGACTCGGTAGAGTGTGTTGACACTGTTCACTCCATCGCCTTTCTCTGTCCGTGGAAGTTGTATTACCTTCTATAAATATGCTCGTGATACGCGACTTGAACACACCCAGATTGTAACTTTTGGGGAAGACCTATTCAAGCAGCGGCTTCTACAGACCATCAGTTCGCACGATAAGTGTGGAATCAAAGCGCTTCGTACGGGGTATCTAAATATGGACCATAAAGCGGTGTCGAATAAGTTGAATATTAAATAATGTTTTTGCACAAAGTATAAATCTGAATATAGTATAGACAATCAATTCTGATTGTCTATACTATATCTATACTAATATTATAAAGAGGAAAGATTAAATTGTTTGTTTGTTTGTTTGTATTGAATAGGCTCCGAAACTACTGAACCGATTTGAAAAATTCTTTCACTGTTGGGATGCTGCACTATCCCCGGTTGACATAGGCTATATACATAGGTATCCCGGCTTCGCCCGTGCGAAGCAGGGGCGGTCTACTAGTAATATTATGAAGAGAAAAGATTTGATTGTTTGTTTGTTTGTTTGCATTGAATAGGCTCCGAAACTACTGAACCGATTTGAAAAATTCTTTCACTGACGGGAAGCTACACTATCCCCGGGTGACATAGGCTATAATTTATACCCGTGCGAAGCTGGGGCGGACCGCTAGTTTTTAATAAATAAAACTCAACTAAAAATTTAAGGTGAGTACCCGAGTTGCTTAACAAAACACCTAAATATTTAGGTATGGCCTTAAAGACTTAAGTAGGTCTCTACTTAAGAAACTTTGAAATTAACTTGAAGGACTAGCTTAAATTTTCATCAAAATAACTCAAGAAAATCTAGGTGTAATGTTTGATATGGTTTAGTTCAATTAGGCTTAGTAGCCAGTAAGTCGGACAAGTTCCTTTCTTTGAAAAAACTAACAACAGTATATATTTTAACCAATGACTGTTTTAAAAAGGGGGAAGACGCGTGACATCCAAACATTGTACCCAATAAATATGGCTCTGTTTCGGCTCTGTAGCGGCGACGTTGACGTCTACACTGTAAACGTCAACTTCACTGCTCCATTAGACACTACACTAGACCATAGAAGTGACATTTAAATAAAATTAAGTTAATTGTTTTTAACACAGATATAGATCTGTGGTTTTTAAGTATTTACGAGTGAAAAGTAATGCCGTGAAACTTGTTTTTTGTGCACATTGTGAAAACGCAGGAAGTAATTTTTGCTGCTTTATTTCACACAATTTTGACAAGTAATTCACGTGCTATCAAAACGCCAGTTCGATTGTGACTGAAGTGGATTGTGCCCCGGAGCCTATTTTGTGCGGTCCACGTCAAAAAGTTCGTCCCGTATCTTCCCCCTATTTACTTACATCAATGATTTTAACTGTGTATATCACACTACTGCCTTTTTATTTTACTACTATAGCGATGGTGGCCGAGCGGTAGCATGTGCGCTTTACAATCTGACGGCACCCGGTTCGATCCTCGGGGAGCGATGGTGGCCGAGCGGTAGCATGTGCGCTTTACAATCTGACGGCACCCGGTTCGATCCTCGGGGAGCGATAGTGGCCGAGCGGTAGCATGTGCGCTTTACAATCTGACGGCACCCGGTTCGATCCTCGGGGAGCGATGGTGGCCGAGCGGTAGCATGTGCGCTTTACAATCTGACGGCACCCGGTTCGATCCTCGGGGAGAGATGGTGGCCGAGCGGTAGCATGTGCGCTTTACAATCTGACGGCACCCGGTCAGAAGACGTCCACTTCTGAACATGGCCTTCCTCTTAGAGAGGGGTGTTGCCATAATCCCCACGCTTGGCAGGCGGCTTGGGGATAGCAGTATGTTCACCGTGTACTAAGAAGACGCTGCTGCCCATCCTCCGGTGGTTCTGGTCGAAGTTTTAGGACCTACCCGGGTCCATAACCTCCTTAATTATTTAATTAATTTAACCTCCACACTGAATGACATCACCAATTTTTATTTCTGTTCATTACCAAATTACCTATAACTGGTAATTTCGTTATTGAATTTAGTGGTGGTACGGAAACCTAAGTGCACGAGCCCGACTTGCACTTGGCCGGTTTATTAATCAATAACGCAGGGCTCTTTCCACCGCCAATGTCACAGCTGTGCTCGAACCGAGTGGTCTTGCACGTGACGATGGAAGGAGGCCTGACGGTATGACACTTGTGCCCTGGAGGTTGGGGCGGCCCCTTGTATGGGACGCAACTTGTGTCGATACTTTGGCGCGTTTGAGGCGTTTGGGGTCGAGACATTGGGCCCTTGGGGACCAGGTGCTCACCTCATTTTCAAAAATCTTTCAGAGCGCCTGGTTAATGCGACGCGTGACCAAAATGCTGGCGTGTTTCTGGCTCAACGCATAAGCATTGCCATTCAGCGTTGTAATGCCGCCAGCATGCTGGGTACGCTACCAACTGGTAGTGGGCTTGAGCATTTGGATTGCCTTAAGACCTTCAACGGTCTATGGGCACTGGGCAGTCTAACTGTGTTTGTAGTTTTAGTTTTAACTCGTATTTTGTTTAGTTAATTAATTCACTTGCCCAGTCAAAATCAAGTTACTGCCTCTTTCTAAACTAGCACCGAACTGAAGCCTTAAAGCATACATATAAAAATGATGATAAACAGACATACCTACATAGTGAGGGTTCTGTATAACAACGCTAAGTGGGAACGAGCATAACGCAGCCGTGATACGGTAAAAGCAGTCATTTCGTTGCGTTACGTATATTTTCTGGAAGAGACAAGGATACAAATAGTTTTAATAGGGAGTTAATATTTTCATCCCATCTATTATATATATTTTTATAGTAGATAGGCTTGCGCTTGGCCGCCATCTCGCCTGATGCGGTCTACGATGGAGCACGCTTGCCTAGAAGAAACCGATTCACTCTCGACTTGAAGACACCCAGAGTGTAACTGACGGCGAAAACCCATTCAGGCAGCGAATTTCAGACTAGCAGTTCGCACAATAAATGTGGAATCAAAGCGCTTCGTACGGGTTTTTTAAATTTACGTTTTGTTCGCCAATAAGTGCGAGCAAAGTAGATCTTATCTGATAGGTCTTTATCAGGTTTATAACTTTATAACATCGTCCTCAAACAAAGAAATTTGTATAGATTATTATAGAATTTCACTGCCGTATGTCATCACTGATCGAAGATTTACGTCTTAAGGCGGTCTTACAGTGAAAAAGGCTTCACAGAACATTTTTTTAAGATAATGTATTCATTTTAAAGCAGTAAAAAAAAATATTTGGTAATTTTGATCATATTTCTGAGTGGACCATTGGATCCAAAACACGATTCCGATAAATTTTCTCGATAGAAAAAAATCATGAAATAACCTCTAACCTTGAAATTTGCCTAAACGCATACAATTTTATCTCGACTATTTATGAACAAATCTTTACAAAATTTACAAGAATGATGTAAAATATTGTTACAAATAGCATCATAATTTTTATTTATCGGTTAAAATTCAATTTTTCTAACTATTAATTAATTTAATCATAAACTGGCTCGAACGTGTCGAACGAAACGTCGTGCCGCCGCGGCGTCTTTTCACTTGGCACTGAGGTATTTTGGACGAGAAGACGTTGCGAAGTTTACCGAACGCTGCCCAGCCGAGTTGAATTCGCCGATTGACCTCTTTTCCGAAGTTGGACCTGCCTAGTTGGACTGTTTGTCCTAGGTAGACGTACGCGTCAACAACTTCCAGAACTACATGATTATTTACGGGATATTTACCGTGGTAAGGTTGTGGTTGTGGTTGGTATCATATAACTTTAGTGAACAACCGTTATAGTTTAAAACAGTGTTCCAGAACTGAGTTCCCAACTGATAATAGGGTGAGCACAACATGGTTATTTGACTTGACTTTTGTCTTTGTCTTGTCCATGTTCATCTTAAGGCCCACCTGTTAGGAGATCCCACTCGATTTAGGCTTTCGAGCTTCATGCTGAGATCTTCCATCGATTCTGCCATGACCACAATATCGTCGGCAAACCGAAGAGTGATGTACTCGCCGTTGATGTTGATGCCAAGTCCTTGCCATTCCAGGAACTTAAAGGCGTTTTCCAGTGCGGCAGTGAACAGTTTCGGAGAGATAACGTCTCCCTGTCTCACGCCTCTTCGCAATGGAATTGCCTTCGAGCTCTGCTCCTGTTCTCGGACCGACATCTTGGTGTTATTGTACAAACACTTCAACACTTGGACATACCGATAATCAATACGGCATCGCTGGAGACTCGAGCACCGCCCATGTCTCGCTCGAATCAAAGGCTTTCTCATAGTCCACAAAGGCTACACATCATGGTTTTAGCCATAGTACGTCCACTGCTGGACATAGACCTCCCCCATCGATCTCCAAAAGGACCGGTTGGAAACGGCCTGCATCCAGCGTTTTCCTGCGGTCTCTTTTAATTTAACGCTAAACGTAGTGGTAAGTTATACTCTTCGGTCTTCTGTATAACTTGCCGTAGCGTATGGATGTGGTCTATTGCACAGTAATTGTACTAAAGTCTTTTCAGAAACCGGCTTGTCCGGTAGGCTGGAAGTCATCGTAGGTGATCGAGAGGATTTGTGATGACCCTCGAAAACAGCTCTTAAACATGGCTCAGAAGCGAGATGAGTCTGTAAATCTTCAGCAAGGTTTTGTCAACTTTCTTGAAGAACAGCACCACCACGCCTCTGTTCCACGCTTCTGGCGTTATACTTTTGAGTAAGACAGAATTAAAGGACTTTGAGTACCGGTATGATTTGTTTGACGTTACAAAACTTGAAAATAATTCAATACTGGCAAATGCACAAGAAATGCGACGCCAAAAAAAAAAAAAAACTTGAGGACGGGCTGAGAGGGCACAGGAAGGAGGAAGACACCTGGGTCTCTTCAAGACAAGAGTGAAGGCACCTCATGGGCTAGCGTGCTCCATCTTAGACTGCATCGTCACTTACCATCAGGTGAGTTGTAGTCAAATGCTTACCCATTTAATTATAAAAAAAATAAAAATAAGGATACTAGCAGGTGTGTTAAAGTTTTGTTGACAACTAACCAATAGGCCGCATCATCGCTTAACATCAGGCGAGTTGGCGGCCAAGCGCAAGCCTATCTATAATAAAAAATAAAATAAAAAAAAGGTTCAAATAAAAAACTGCCACATCCAGGACTGTAACTCACGCGTGTAGGTACGTTCAAACTCACGTCTCGTTATACGCAATGAGAGTACACTTTCCTCGCGCAATTACGGACCATGTACACAGACTATATAATAACAGTATAGACACCACCATCACTTGTATAGAACATGCTGCATTATTTGCTGTACCCACAGAAAAGAGAAGTAAATAGAACGGAAATGAAAAGGAAAATCTGTTACCAGGCTTATGAGTGAACCTTGATTGAACATTCTTATTTAGATCAACGCGTCGAACTCCGCATCACAGTTGCTAACTGATTTCGAATGACTGACGTTTCGTTTATGTGAGTGCAACTGGCTACAACAAATTTCTTACAAAAATGCCTTGACAGCCGATTATTTTTTTCTGTGGTTGTACCTACTATGACGTCACGATAGCAACTTCTGGTAGTTTAACTCCATTCGCACGGCCAACTGAATTCGAAGAGGTTTTCTCTAAATGACATGTCAACACCATGTCATTTTGCGCGAAGAAAAATATTCATAATAACAAAAAAAAAAAAGGTTTTTGTGACGTTTGAATATATTGATTCGCATACACGAGATTCTATGTGACTTTTGAGCCTCATAGTCCCTATATTTTTCCTGTTTGAGGAGTTTGGCGTCACACTACTATGCATATGGCAGTGCTAAATATCAAATTACTATCAAGTTTGATAAAATGTAATCAAAAATAAGTCCCGGTCAAGTCAAAATCATGCCCTAGTAAAGTTGTGGAGACTTTACAAGAGGCTGGCTTTTCTATGAAGCTATGGAAACATCACAAATCTCGTTATAGTTATTACCACAGTCAAGCACGTTCACGAGCACTTAATAAATAATAATCCACCAATATTACGCATTAACACTCGAAAATACACAAGTTTAGGAAGATAATACAAGGAGATGATATGTTTTTCATGTTGGCAACAAAACTGACAAAGATTTATTCGTAAAAATCTTCTTTTGACATTATCTTTCATCCCGAGATTTGATCCTTTTTTTATTTTATTTGACAGGACTAGTTGACGTCTAATGTGCTAGACGAAAGCGATCGAACTGAATCATGCAGTAAGATAGTCGGAGAATTGATCCAAGATAAGATACTGTTACACAAATGCAAAGTTGGTGAACTCACAGGTTCTTCTATAATAAAGATCTGTGGACATGAAACTGCGGTATAAACATGTCGCAAACCAACTGTTAGGATTTATAAAATGATCTTCGAATAAGCATTACCATTCAGCGTGGTACGCTGGGTACGCTGCCAACTGGTTATCTTTAGTCTTTAGACCTTCAACGGTGTATGGGTTTACTGGTTACTGGTTATCTTTAGTCTGTTTTTAATAGTCTTATATGTATATTTATATAAATACATAATAATATAACCGACATGGCCCACCGGATTAGCAAGTTGAAGTGGCAGTGGGCAGGGCACATATCACGCAGAACATATGGCCGATGGGGCGGGAAGGTTCTGGAGACCACGGATCGGTAAGCGCAGCGTAGTACGTCCACCCACAAGATGGACATACGACCTAAAAGAGACCGCAGGGAAACGCTGGATGCAGGCCGCTTGCAACCGGCCCTTTTGTAGATCGATGGGGGAGGCCTATGTCCAGCAGTGGACGTCCTATGGCTTAAATGATGATGACTATGATGATTAAAATATAATATTAACTTATAATTATGTAAACACAATCTTGGAAGTTGTCTAATTAGGAGTTTTGGCGCCAACGTGGAAAAAACATGTCGGCTCGTTGGATTATTTTCCTAAACGTGTGTATTTTCGAGTGTTAATGTGTACTAAATGGTGAATTATTATTCATTAAGTGCTCGTAAACGTGCTCGAGTGTGGGTAAGGATATAACGAGGTTAAACATGTCTTTTCGTGTTGTTTCCAAAACTCCATAGGAGCCTCTTGTAAATCTCCACCACTTTACAGGGGCATGAGTTTGACTTGACTGTGACTTACTTTGCTTGAATCTGACTGCGACTATGACTTGTTTGACGCTATTAATACTATGTAAACACGTTTAATATTACGACTAAAGGACATTGAATCCACGGTCATGAAAATTTTAACAAACAAAAAAAGTTGTCTGATTAGTAAGGAAGTTCCACTTCCGCTAAGCAAAACGTTGCAGACGATGCGTAGTAGCTACTAGCAACATTTACTTGCTATTTGTTCACTGAATGCACAGTAACTAATATGTATTCTGCACAGTGACGTCATTAGCCTCTTAACGCACGGTTACCGTGGAAATGGCGACGTTGGAAAAATGTGGGTAACGGCGACTAATGAGGGGAAAAGATAATGCTATCCGGGCAACATTTTGGTAGGTTAAAAGGTTTTAGTAGGTGTTCGGCGGTGTAAGGTGATCTTCAGTGGTCTCTTATCACTGAGTTGAGAAACGATTCAGTCAGTCTTCTGATGGGTGGCCGCAAGTGGCATTTCCGACTGAACTTTATTTGTATGTGGCCTTCGCGCGGCACTTTCTAAAGATATCCAATCGATTCGAATTGAAGATTTTTTTTCTAAAACTTGATAATGACTTTTAATTTTTAACTTTGCGCGATAGAATCCGAAACGTGGATATTCGCCAAAGAACCAGAGTCACCGACATAGCTGTTAAAATTTGCAAGTTGAAGTGGCAATGGGCAGGACACAACGCTCGAAGAACCGATAACCGATAGGGAAGAAAGGTTCTTGAGTGGAGACCACGAACCGGAAGACGCAGCGTAGGTAGGCCTCCCACTGGATGGACCGACGGCATAGTGAGAGTCGCTGGCATCCAGTGGATGCAAAAGGCAGGCTGTCGTTCAGTGTGGAGGTTAAAGGTGGAGGCCTATGTTCAGCAGTGGACGTCTTCTGGCTGATGATGATGATGAAGATGAATTTTTAACTCAATTTTTTTTTATTTGAGAAAGAAATAACCCTGCTTGGTAATATTTGTTAAACTTAAATTAAAACGTCACCTTAAAAATTCAAACAATTTACAGTCAGGTAGGGGACCACTGTGGTTTCTACCAAACTTTATTGTTTAATTACTTTTTAATGAGAGTGAATCGGTTTCTTCTAGGCAAACGTGCTCCATCGTAGACCGCATCATCGCTTACCATCAGGCACAGCTTTTTTTTAAATTAGAACAGCTGTCAAGGCATTTTTTTAAGAAATTTGTTGTAGCCAGTTGCACCCATATAAACGAAACATCAGTCATTCGAAATCAGTTAGCAACTGTAATGCGGAGTTCGACGCGTTGATCTAAATAAGAATGTTCAATCAAGGTTCACTCATAATAATAATAAATAAATAAATAAATATTCGGGACACTATATTTGAACACACGGTCATCTGACCCCAAACTAAGCAAAGCTTGTGATATGGCTGCCAGAGACTGATATACGTACATATATATTTTTAAATACATGCTTGAATAAATATTAACAACCAGATATAGAACAAACACAAATGTTCATCACATAAATGTTTGTCCTAGGTGGGAATCGAACCCACGGCCCCAAGCTTAGGAGGCAGGTTCACTACCAACTAGCTATCTTTTCAACAGATTTTCCTTCTCATTTCCTTTCTGTTTACTTCTCTTTTTCTCTTTTCTGTGGTAATACGTGACAATGGAAACTTGGCATGATACACACATACGTACACATACACACTCTAAAATAAAACAACAAATAATAAATAATGGTTAAGTGCGAGTCGGTGTACTCGAATGGTTGACCGCCAGGGCGTGTTGTTTTTGCACTACTTTTTTGTACGTTAGTAACAATTTATGTGTTGGTACGAAACCCTCAGTGCGCAAGCTCGACTCGCACTTTGCCACTTTGCCTGTAGAATGCTGACGTCATAAGTGGCTGCAGTTCTGGCCAGGGTTCCCTGCTATTGGTCGGTAAACGACTATCAAAACACCAACACGTAACATGATAGTTTCTATACATGATGTGCTTTTTTAGAAAAATACACGTGTCATCATCATCATCTTCATCATCATCAGCCAGACGACGACCACTGCTGAACATAACTCTTCTCTTTAGAACTCCACTAGACAGCCTGCCATCTGCATCCACTGGATGCCAGCGACTCTCACAATGTCGTCGGTCCATCTAGTGGAAGGCCTACCTACGCTGCGTCTTCCGGTTCGTGATCTCCACTCAAATACATTTCTTCTAATAAAATATAAGTGTATTTTTCTAAACTAGCACACTTTAAAAGCGTAATAATTCAAGTCACACTGACAGATTGAATCATTACGAAATCTTGAAACTACTTGACCTACGAAATTGAAAACCAGGTAGACTCTATGGGGTTTATAGAGCCGCTAAGAAAGGATTTCCGGAAAGAGGGGGCGAAACGGAGGTTACAAGTTTATTTGAAAGTCAAAGCGAACAAAGTCGTAGGCAGCACCTAGTCTAGATATAAAAAGTAGTCTAGTCTAGTTTCTAGATTATAATATAAAATATCATTTATAGATAATATTTCATCGCTAATAAAATTTGCAACTGAATTTTAAAACAGTTGTCCCCAACCGATTGAACTGAAATTGTGCACACACGTTAAATTTGGATAACAATGCATGGTAAGCTGAATGACGTCATTCTAAATTCAATATGGCGGACTGCCAAAGATCATCATCATCATCATCAGCCTTGAGTGACCCACTGCTGGGTATAGGCCTCCCTTTGTTTATGCCACTCTCCCCGGTCTCTCGCTATTCGCATCCACTCGTTCCCGACAGTATTTCTAATGTCGTCAGTCCACCTCATCCTCGGTCGGCCTGGGTTCCGCCAACCTAGTCTCGGCCACCACGCAGTTACTGCTGTACACCACCTGCCATCATTACGTCTGGCCATGTGTCCTGCCCAGTTCCACTTAAGTTCCTTCACCCTTTTTACGACGTCTGCAGCTTTGGTGCGACGTCGTATCTCAGTGTTTCTGATACGGTCCTGCAGTTTGATGGCTCGCTCCATGGCTCTCTGTGCGACGTCGTATCTCAGTGTTGTTGATACGGTCCTGCAGTTTGATGGCTCGCTCCATGGCTCTCTGTGCGACGTCGTATCTCAGTGTTTCTGATACGGTCCTGCAGTTTGATGGCTCGCTCCATGGCTCTCTGTGCGACGTCGTATCTCAGTGTTGTTGATACGGTCCTGCAGTTTGATGGCTCGCTCCATGGCTCTCTGTGCGACGTCGTATCTCAGTGTTGTTGATACGGTCCTGCAGTTTGATGGCTCGCTCCATGGCTCTCTGTGCGACGTCGTATCTCAGTGTTTCTGATACGGTCCTGCAGTTTGATGGCTCGCTCCATGGCTCTCTGTGCGACGTCGTATCTCAGTGTTGTTGATACGGTCCTGCAGTTTGATGGCTCGCTCCATGGCTCTCTGTGCGACGTCGTATCTCAGTGTTTCTGATACGGTCCTGCAGTTTGATGGCTCGCTCCATGGCTCTCTGTGCGACGTCGTATCTCAGTGTTTCTGATACGGTCCTGCAGTTTGATGGCTCGCTCCATGGCTCTCTGTGCGACGTCGTATCTCAGTGTTTCTGATACGGTCCTGCAGTTTGATGGCTCGCTCCATGGCTCTTTGTGCGACGTCGTATCTCAGTGTTTCTGATACGGTCCTGCAGTTTGATGGCTCGCTCCATGGCTCTCTGTGCGACGTCGTATCTCAGTGTTTCTGATACGGTCCTGCAGTTTGATGGCTCGCTCCATGGCTCTCTGTGCGACGTCGTATCTCAGTGTTTCTAATACGGTCCTGCAGTTTGATGGCTCGCTCCATGGCTCTTTGTGCGACGTCGTATCTCAGTGTTGTTGATACGGTCCTGCAGTTTGATGGCTCGCTCCATGGCTCTCTGTGCGACGGCTATCTTGTGCACAGTGTTCTCCGTGAGCGTCCATGTCTCAGCACCACAGTCATGGTGGGCAGGACACATTGGTTATAGAGACGAGTCTTCAGGCACTGTGGTATCTCTTTTGATCGGAGAATGTCTTCCAGCTTCCCGAACAAAGATGGCGGATCATAATTACATATTGTTTTATCAAATGACAGGGTTACGGAGAAATACGAAAATGTATATCATCATCATCATCATCAGCCAGAAGACGTCCACTGCTGAACATAGGCCTTCCCCTTTAACCTCCACACTGAACGACAGCCTGCCTTTTGCATCCACTGGATGCCAGCGACTCTCACTATGCCGCCTGCCAAGCGTGGGGATTATGGCAACCCCCCCCCCCCATGACAGACAAAATGTATATGATCACACTAAATTCAATATGGCAGATGACTCAAGATGGCGGACAATATTTTCGTATAAAACCATCATGATATTATATGTATCAAATGAAAGTGTTTTCTGAGAAAAATACGAAAAAAAATAAAAAACTTGATTTAGATATTTTTTTTATTTTTATTTTATTTGTAAGGATGTATAATATAAAATTTGTAGAACATCCTGTAGACGCACTTGTGTTGTATAGATATACTCAACTTGTATCACATATCCTGTGGGCTCTACAGGAGCTAGGTTAGTGTGGAAGACAACATAAACATTAAGTTGGATTCAACCGCAGTAGACCGCATCGTCGCTTAACATCAGGCGAGATGGCGGCCAAGCGCAAGCCTATCTACTATAAAAAAAAAAAAATGCCCGTTGGTCTAGTTGGTAGTGAACCTGCCTTCTGCGCTTGGGGGCGTGGGTTTATTCCCACCTAGGACAACCATTCATGTGATGAACATTTGTGTTTGTTCTACATCTTAATATCTATTTAAGAATGTATTTAAAAATATATATACTATGTATGTATATCAGTCTCTGGCAGCCATATCACAAGCTTTGCTTAATTTGGGGTCAGATGACCGTGTGTGCAAAAATGTCCCGAATATTTATTTATTTAACTTTACACATAGAGGGACTAAACAAGGAAAAACACACACACACACACATACACATACACACATGAAAATAATTCCTTACAATGCATTCCACAATCCTGAATTGGCGTTCGGACAGATATTTGATTTCTCAAAAATGGCAGTGAGTGAAAAATATATTTAAAGAAACATAATCACAGATCTGTGGCAATCGCACACATATGTATATATTTATATATACACGACATCTCCTGCGGCATTTCCGAGTAACTATAACATGGGATTCTACAAAAAGGCTGTTGTATCTGTGATGCCCCTGGTGTTACAGGTATCCATAGGACGGTGATCACTTACCATCAGGCGGCCCGTCAGCTTGTTTTCCACCTATGGCATAAAATCCTTACTAATATTATAAAAGTGAAAGTAACTCTTTCTCTCTGTCTGGATGTTTGTTCGCTTTTCACGACTAAACCGCTAAGCCGATCTTAACGAATTTTGGCAGGAAGATAGTGTAGATTATATGGACGTACATAGGGTACTTATTCTCCCAGAAAATGCGGGAAAATTGGAAAATCGCGGGTAGCACCGCGAAATTCAGCTAGTACCGAATAAATTACATACCGGTAAGTCGACTCCACACTAGCCCAGCCCGTGGCGTTGCGTGTCAAAGTTATGGCTTCTTCTCTTAACTAGGATCTTGCTAAAGTGACGATACGTGACGGAATAAGGACAAGCATTATAGTTTTTTTTTAAATCTAATAATAGGCTTGCGTTTGCCCGCCAACTCGCCTGATGTAAAGCGATGATGCGGTCTACGATGGAGCACGCTTGCCTAGAAGAAACCGATTCACTCGTGATTTGAAGACACCCAGATTGTAACTATCGGGGAACACCCATTCAGGCAGCGCATTCCACAGACTAGCAGTACGCATAATAAAAGTGGAATCAAAGCGTGGTAGCAAAGTGTTTAGTTGTATTCAAGCATCACCAACAACATCATGTGTGTTACCACTGATGACATACGGCACAGGAACGTGGTCTCTCACTATACTTAGGTGTTTTCTGTGCTGTGGGTCTCATAAGCAAGCTCAAAGTCGCACAACGAGCTATGGAGAGGGCTATGCTCGGGGTTTCTCTACGAGATCGAATCAGAAATGAGGAGATCCGTAGACGAACGAAAGTCACCGACATAGCCCACCGGATTAGCAAGTTGAAGTGGCAGTGGGCAGGGCACATATCACGGAGAACAGATGGCCAATGGGGCTGAAAGGTTCTGGAATGGAGACCATGGACCGGTAAGTGCAGCGTAGGACCTCCATCTACAAGATGGACAGACGACCTAAAAGTGACCGCAGGGAAACGCTGGATGCAGGCCGCTTCCAACTGGCCCTTTTGGAGATCGATGGGGGAGGCCTATGTCAAGCAGTGGACGTCTTATGGCTGCAATGATGATGATGATAAAACATCACAATTTCAACCTTAGTGTGTTCATAATACGAACTATTTTAAACTTACAGCAATCTTTTTAAAACTTTCCCATCGTGCTTTTGCGTCACGTCGCACCTCAACTTTTCTCATCAACATTAGGGTTACGCGGAAAGAGTGTTAGTTCACCCTACAAAAGTTGTCCATAATGATGGGGACTATGTATCCCTTTCGCCTTAGTAGCCAAAAATTGCGAAAATATAGCTTTTATCATACATTTTGTCCAATGAATTACCGTTTTATAGGACCACCCTCGAGATTATGTCCTATTCAATAAAAAATATCAATAAATCACTTCCCATTCGGCGAAGATGTGGCGTAACCTTTAATAATAATTATATAGTTTGGATCTGCCCCAAACTCGAGTTAGTACCGAAAAAATCTGCCAAAAGCTGAAGGGGTGAGGTATACACGTATTATTATACGTATATACGCACCTGTAAGTTGTGGAATGGCTTACCACCTTCGGTTTTTCCTCCGAAGTATAATTTGGACTGCTTCAAACGAAGAGTGAATAGAGTCCTCAAAGGTAGGCAACGCACTGATAATGCCCCGGGTTTTGTAGGTGTCTAAAGGTAACGGTGACCACTTACCATCAGGTGGCCCGTAGCTTGTTTGCCACTTATTCTATATCTCTATCTCTACATAGTATAAATTAAAGTCGCTTTCCGCGTCTGTCTGTATGTCTGTATGGCCTATAACTCCTCCTAAACCACGCAACGGATTTTGATGCGGTTTTCACCATCAGTTAGATACATTTTCACGGAAGGTTTATGTATATAACTAGCGATCCGCCCCGGCTTCGCACGTAAATTACACCCGTGCGAAGCCGGGCGGGCGGGTCGCTAGTAAAAAATAAAAAATAAATTACACACACTGACATATTCTTACTAGTTCTACAAACGCACACTTCAATATTGAGTGGCACACAACTGCAAACGAGACCAAAATATCATCAAATGGACGTTTAACAATAATGGACGTGGGTGTATGGTATGGTGGAAAATAGTAAGCGCTGTAGGTATAACGCTTCCATTTATTTATTTTATCCGAGTGGTAACATAATAAAAAAATACGAGTTACGAACATTTATGTAAGTAAATAGGGGGAAGATACGGGACGAACTTCTTGACGTGGACCGCACAAATTAGGCTCACGGGCCTAATCAACTTCAGTCACAATCGAACTGTCGTTTTAATAGCACGTGAATTACTTGTCAAAATTGTGTTTAAATAAAGCAGCAAAAATTACTTCCTGCGTTTTCACAATGTGCGTTAACAGCTCGAAGACAAAAAACAAGTTTCACGGTATTACTTTTCACTCGTAAATACTTAAAAACAATTAACTTCCTGCCTTCTACCTCCTGTATAAATCCTCTCCATCCTATCATCTTCCAGGTTGTCTGGAAGAGATCGCTCTTAGCGATAAGGCTGCCGATTGTTGCACTAGTTTTTAAGCTGTTTTATCATGTGTACGAAATGTGTGGTGTGAACAATAAAGAGTTTATCTATCTATCTAACTTAATTTTCTTTAAATGTCACTTCTATGGTCTAGTGTAGTGTCTAATGGAGCGGTGAAGTTGACGTTTACAGTGTAGACGTCAACGTCGCCGCTGACTCGAGCAGAAACAGAGCCATATTTATTGGGTACAATGTTTGGATGTCACTCGTTTTTAACCTTGTTAAAACAGTCATTGGTACCGAACCTCTTTTTTTGAACGATAATAAAAGAAATAAGATTTGTAACGTGTTTTTCGCACAAACTTGCATTAAGAAAATGTTCCAACAAAAAGTGCAGCAACAAAACGGAGATAAATCACTCAAAAAACATTTAAAATAATTAACTTCGGCGTTAAAAAGCAATAAAAACAAACTCTTGGACGTGCTAAGGACCAATTACTGATAAAAAATAAATAAAATAATCCAATTTAACAACATAAAAACAAAAATTACTCCATTATTAACTTTATTCCTTTAGACAGAGATGTTAGGCGAAGTTTTTGGAGTTCACCAAATAAATTTGTATTTTTGTATCACAAAAACACGCATGCAACAATTTCGCACAATTAAACTGAAGAATAAAAACTTGTAACAAAACAAAATACTTTTAGACCGCAGACTTTAATAAAAATAGACACCGCGGGTTCACCTACTTTTTTGTCTGTGGTCTGTCTCAAGTTCAAAGTTGGATCAATGCGCCAACAAGCACACCGCCTTATTCAGTTCGATGTACATCTGCATTGTAAGTAGGACGATTTGACGGAGCAGCGAAGTACCAGCTGGAAGCTTTAGATTCGGTAGACCAGCGTGCTATGAGTAATAAGGGACAGCAACTTAGTCGCCAAAAAATTGCAAAGCCTCGAGTATCGGCACCGCCGTAAAGTAGCTTATCGGTCTATTTTCTACAGGATACATTTCGGCGAGTGAGCGCAAGAGCTCCACGAACTTTATTCCATGCACCTTCCATCTTTTACTACAAGACAAGTAGAAGAACTGCACACTACCACCCCTTCCTTGTGGACATTATAAAGATTCCTCAACGATTTGAGTCGTCATTTATGATACGTACTGCCCAAGAATGGAACTCCCTGCCGTCCTCCTTGTTTCCTGAGAACTACAATCTAGGCAACTTCAAGGTTAGGGTTAGGGTTAGGGTAGGTTGAATAGATTTCTTCTAGATCAACGTGTTCCATCTTCGGCCGCACCGTCGCTTATCGGGTGAGTTGGTGGCCAAATGTAGATCTATTCTATGTTTAAAAAAAAACCGGACAAGTACGAGTAGGACTCGTGCTCTGAGGGTTCCGTTGGACAGAACCCTCAGAGCGCTAGTCCAAAAAAAAACCTAAAGTTGAATTATTGAAAGACAAACTTACCTTTGTAGTTGATTATAAGGTTCTTCAATACATTCCAACTACAAAATATAAGTTTGTAATAGCAAAATAATTATATTTAAATGATATAACTTCAAATTTGTAACTTTCAGATTTATTCCTATATATGTGCTATAAGACCTTGCCTTTTGCCAAATTTCATGATTCTAGATCAACGGGAAGTACCCTATAGGTTTTGGTTTTCCTGGGAAATCGCAAAATATGCGACATAAACGTTCATATCTTTTGATTGCATTGATTTACAACTTTTATTTTTTTACAGCCGAAAGAAACCGTAGACTCAAGTATTTAGTATAAATTTCAACTTGATACCTTTACGCGTTCTTGAGAAAAAGGGTCTTGACCGATGGACAGACGGACAGACGGACATAAGGGTTCCGTTTTTTCCTTTTGAGGTACGGAACCCTAAAAAGGTAGCGCGTCATTGCGTCATCACTAACAAACACAAATTAGTCAGCTTTTCATGTTCCCACTGCTGGGACACGCAGGCTTTCTCACAGAATGACATCACCATGCTGGTCTAGTGCGTGTTAGTGAATAAGAATAATTAGTTATTGTTTTTTTAAGCCTTTCATGTTCCCACTGTATTATATTGTGTATCTGTAATGGTGTTATAAGTGTTTTTGATAATAAATAAATAAATAATAAATAAATATTGTTTTTCTAATTTTCTAATGTTTTTCAAATTTTCTAATTTTTTGTGTAAATATGGTTAAATAGATGAATGTAGGTTAAATTATATTACCTACTGCTAATGTATGTATCAATATACAAAAATAATTGCACGTCCGCTAGGACAGACTGTTGAAACTAAACATTTGTTCCATCATCATTGTACACAGTTTATGCAATAAAATTTACTTTTACTTTTACTTTACTGCTGGGACACGCAGGCTTTCTCACAGAATGACATCACCATGCTGGTCTAGTGCATGTTAGTGAATAATAATAATTAGTCGTTGTTTTTTTAAAGCTTATGGATATACCGTTTTTTCTCACCACATTTTCATTCACAATTTTTGAGCGATAGCATCTATAATGCACATAACTCAGTTATTTAGGTAAGTCATCGGTGAAGGCCCGAGTTTCGAACCGGGTGATCTCTGATTAAAAAACGCAAATGCTACCGCTCTGCCATCATCATCATCATCATCATCATAGTCAGCCTTTTAACAGTCCACTGCTGGACTTTTAGCCTACCCCGAAAGGGTGATTGGGCCATATCCACCACGCTGGCCCAGTGCGGATTGGTGGATTCACATACGCCATTGAATTCCTTCTCCGTACGTATGCAGGTTTCCTCACGATGTTTTCCTTCACCGAAAAGCCAGTGGTATGAAAATCCGTACATAAACTCCAAAGAGCTCATTGGTACGGGCCCGGGGTTTGAACCCACGACCATCATTGCACGAGCTCTGCCATCATTGCTCAATAATTGCAACATAGTGAACTGTAAAAAGAAAAAACAGTTGTACGTGCGAATGGAGTTAAACTATTACTAAATTGCTCTTGTGACGTCGTAGTTGATACCAAAAATTCGGCACGTTTTTATAAAACTTGATGTGCTCGCGGGGTCTTTTCCCATAAAGACCTGTGACTTAGACAGTTACAGCAGATTTTGCTCCAAAATCCAAGCAACACTAAGCCTTATCTTCTAAAGCATAAGAGTACAAATATCAAGTATTTACTTATTAGTATGCAATTCATCATTCGGGTATTCCGTTCAGAAAAGCCAAAGAAATTTGTCCTCAGCCTTTGTTTTTTATTTTCGTTGGCGTTCGTTTTTCGAATTTTTGTTTTGTGAATGTTGCCAGCTTAACGCGAAAAGTTTTGACATTGTTCGCGACGCTCACTCGTATTTGGCGCCAATTACTTGAACGATATATAGAGTAGACCGTCTACGGAGAAATCATCAATGATTACTCTTGTTATCACAGAAAAGAGAAGTAAATAGAACGGAAATGAGTAGGAAAATCTGTCGCCAGGCATTATGACAGAGTTTTGCTTGAACATTCTCATGTATGTCAACGCATCGAACTCCGCATCCAAAGAACTTGGACCTTACCTTTTTGGGTTACGTCTCAAAGTTCTTTGTCCGCATCACAGCGGCTAACTGATTTCAAATAACTGACGTTTCGTTAATATGGGTGCAACTGGCTATAAAAAAAATCTTACAAAAATGCCTTGACAGCCGTTCTAATTTAAACAATATTTTTTTTCTTTTCTGTGCTTGTTATGCCATACTTATGAGTCAAACAAGCAGACGTGCTGCCACATGGTAAGCAATCACCGTCATCATAATCAGCCTTTTAACAGTTCATCATCAACACAATCATCATAATCAGCCTTTTAACAGTTCACTGCTGGACTTTTAGCTTACCCCTGAAAGGGTGATTGGGCCTATCCACAACGCTGCACAAGTTGCGGGTTGGTGGATTCACATATACCCCATTGAATTTCTTCACTGAAAAGCCGGTGGTATGAAAATCCGTACATAAGCTCCAAAGAGCTCATTGGTACGGGCCCGGGGTTTGAACCCGCGACCTCACGCTTTCATGTCTTGAGGTCTCACAAATGGTCTACCACGGCTTAAAGCTTTATATTTATCAAAAACTTCTCTCAATCTACACTACTCTACAATATTTGTCGTTGCGGGCATTTAAAAAATTCCCGCACTCGGTTAGGAAAGATCACAATCTAAGTGATAAATTATGGAAAAAATCTCATTGATTATTTAACTTGTGATAATTATCGTTTAATTAATAATTATTTAGTCAACTCGGTGGTAGATGGATATCGCGAGAGGGTCTGTGTTGCCAGGATTGCTTTGAGGCCCCAGCAAAGATAATTATAGCGAGTTTTGGCGCCAACGTGGAAAAACATGTCTCATTGTAATTTTTCTAAACTTGTTTATTTTGAGTGAATGTTTTTTAAATGCGTTTTTTTATAGGGCAAGTGCTGACTCTTACATTCAATATGGGAAGTGATAAGGAAGCATTGCAATAAAATATATTAGGGTAAGTCATCGAGATATAACATTACATATAAAATCACAATCATGCCCAAAAAAATTCCGAACCAAAACTCGGCGACCGCTACAAAATTGCGCGGACTTTTTGGTTAGTTACAAGGTAACCGCGCTCCGAGTACAACGCCGCGCGATGCCAGAGCTACGATGACATAGCGGACAACTAACGTTGAACACTATGCAAGCGACATAACGTCTACATTGCGCAGACTTGTTGTTTAGTTACAAGGTAACCGCGCTCCGAGTACAACGCTGCGCGATGCCAGAGCTACGATGACATAGCGGACAACTAACGTTGAACACTATGCAAGCGACATAACGTCTACATTGCGCAGACTTGTTGTTTAGTTACAAGGTAACCGCGCTCCGAGTACAACGCCGCGCGATGCCAGAGCTACGATGACATAGCGGACAACTAACGTTGAACACTATGCAAGCGACATAACGTCTACATTGCGCAGACTTGTTGTTTAGTTACAAGGTAACCGCGCTCCGAGTACAACGCCGCGCGATGCCAGAGCTACGATGACATAGCGGACAACTAACGTTGAACACTATGCAAGCGACATAACGTCTACATTGCGCAGACTTGTTGTTTAGTTACAAGGTAACCGCGCTCCGAGTACAACGCCGCGCGATGCCAGAGCTACGATGACATAGCGGACAACTAACGTTGAACACTATGCAAGCGACATAACGTCTACATTGCGCAGACTTGTTGTTTAGTTACAAGGTAACCGCGCTCCGAGTACAACGCCGCGCGATGCCAGAGCTACGATGACATAGCGGACAACTAACGTTGAACACTATGCAAGCGACATAACGTCTACATTGCGCAGACTTGTTGTTTAGTTACAAGGTAACCGCGCTCCGAGTACAACGCCGCGCGATGCCAGAGCTACGATGACATAGCGGACAACTAACGTTGAACACTATGCAAGCGACATAACGTCTACATTGCGCAGTTTTGTTGTTTAGTTACAAGGTAACCGCGCTCCGAGTACAACGCCGCGCGATGCCAGAGCTACGATGACATAGCGGACAACTAACGTTGAACACTATGCAAGCGACATAACGTCTACATTGCGCAGACTTGTTGTTTAGTTACAAGGTAACCGCGCTCCGAGTACAACGCCGCGCGATGCCAGAGCTACGATGACATAGCGGACAACTAACGTTGAACACTATGCAAGCGACATAACGTCTACGTTGGAGTAAATGTTGCATTGTGAAGTATATAATTGATGCAATTTATGTACCTACAATGACGCTTGGACGTTTTTTGATTGTTTTCGCTGAGAGATTGTGACTTTATAGGAATTGTATCTTAATGGGGCATTACAAATACGTTGCCGACCCTTAAGGACTCTATTTACTCGCCTTTTGAAGAACCCACGTTGTAGCTTCTCGAAAACACCACGTTACGTCATTGAGGTGTAAATAGGTACCTTTCCATAAAATAATACGTGATAAGTCCCAATAAACATTTAAAACGTGTGTTCAAATCGCGACTGTTTTAAAATTACTATTATTACTAATTGTTATTTATTTTTTACAAAATTTTCGTTAAAATGGCACGTCTTTCTCCGAATAAATTCCAGTGACACTTTATTTAAATTTAATTTAATCTAGATTGTAAGTGCGTGTTCACACAAGCGCACATCCGTAGCGTTTCATACAAAATTAACGCACATGCGTTCAACGCGTGTTATAATTTTCATACAGAAGGTCGGTAAAATTACGGACCTGCGTTAAGAGCCTCTTATACCAAATTTGTCGGTTTTAAATCATATTTTTTTTTCAGTTAAATTACAATATTTGAGCTGGAAAAAAATACATGTCACAGATACATCTGTGTTAGAGTCTGTGATTTGGTTCAAAACACGATAGAATAAACTTTCCTCGATCAAAAAAAAATCTGAAACAAAGTCGATTCAGTTTATTTTTTTCGTTTTATGCTCTAATAAAAGCTCGTAACAACCTGGAAATTGCATGTACTGAAAGGCAATTTTATTCAACATTTTTTTATTTGGATAGAATTTTGATGGTGAATAGTTTAGTTTTTTAGTGAAATTAAAACCGTAAAAAGGTCCCGAGAATTTGCGCGCCCCGCGTTCAGTGCCGCGCCAGGCGTCATCGAGGTCGGACTTATGCTCCTCCTGAATCTCGTCCTGAATCTAGCGCGGCAATATACATCGTCGCTATAACTCGGCGGGGGCTGAGGGAGCGTTTTGTTGCCTACGTGACTCGGATAGCCGGCCGTTAAGAAAGAAAAGGGATATAACTTAGAATAACTATATTATATAGAAACCAAGTACATTCGCAAAATTTAAGCCGTTCAAACGGTGCCATATGTGGCACCGTACAACGCTCGCGCGGTCAGTGCTCTTAGTCATGTGAAAGTGTAAAGAGCTCCCAAAAAATATATAAAATGTCAATTTGCGCGGTGAAATCGTGCCACAACAAATCAGAAAAGCAGAATAAGAGTTATGGTGTGACATTCCACAGGTAATTTATATTTCCCTCTAACTCGATTTCCTGATAGCTGTTTTTTTTTTTTTCTTGATGCAGGTCAGTAATTTTTACGGACTTGCGTTGAAAATTTGTATGGAAATTTTCACGCAGGTGCGTTAACTTTGTATGAAACGCAACGGACGTGCACTATTTCTATTTCTCTTTTGCTTGCTCTCCTGCCCCTAAGTGTTTTTATATCCCTTTTCTCCGTACTTTTTACGGACAGTAAATTTGTATTTGATTGTTTGTTTGTTTGCATTGAATAGGCTCCGAAAATACTGAACGGTTTGAAAAATTCTTTCACTGTTGGGAAGCTACACTATCCCCGGGTGACATAGGCTATAATCTATACCCGTGCAAAGCTGGGGTGGACCGCTAGTTTTGTATAAAACGCAACGGACGTGCCTAGTGTGAACGTGCACGAAGGTGTTAAAATGTTTGGGATAATTAAAGAATCGCCACTTTTACATTTTTGTAGCTTGAGAAGGGTTTTTTAAACATTAATAACGATCTTTATCTACATACAATGTTGACTACACGGTCGTGACAGATCAGCTAAATGAATTGGAAACTAAGGCTGGCTTAAAACTTGGCTCAATATATTTAAAAAACTCTTAGATTATAACAATATTCTTATTTTGATGACTATGTTAAACTGCCTGAAATATTAATGGATTCATTTTATTTATATTACACGGGAATTACTATCCGACTATAGTCGGAGTGACCAGCTTAATTTTACGTGAGTAATTCCCGTGTAATATCTGGTTGTTAATATCTATTTAAGTATAACGGGGAGAAAAATAACGACCCTCGCTCCGGCTCGTACCTTGTGCAAAGGTTAGCCATAGCCATTCAGCGTGGCAATGCTGCTAGTATTATGGGCACCTTTGCGCCGGGTACAGTTAGGGGCGGGATATTTGATTGAAAATATTAATTTTTATATATTTAGTTTGTAATTAAAATTTTATTAGTAGCTATTTTGTTTAGGTTTAAGTATGTATTTAAAATATATATGTATGTATATCAGTCTCTTGCAGCCATATTGCAAGCTTTGCTTAGTTTGGGTTCAGATGACCGTGTGTGCAAAAATGTCCCGTTTTTTTCTCTTTCCTTTCCTTTGGTAGGTCGGCGGCCTTCCGCCAAATCCACATATCTGTTAGTACTAAGTACCATAAGGGGGAATTAATCCTATTTTCAGCAGTGAATGTCTTCTCATCATCATCATCATAATCAGCCTTTTAACAGTCCACTGCTGGACTTTTAGCCAACCCCCGAAAGGGTGATTAGGCCATATCCACTACGCTGGCCCAGTGCGAGTTGGTGGATTCACACACGCCATTGAATTCCTTTTTCGTACGTATGCATGTTTCCTCACGATGTTTTCCTTCACCGAAAGCCAGTGGTATGAAAATCCGTACATAAGCTCCAAAGAGCTCATTGGTACGGGCCCGGGCGAACCCGCGACCTCAATGGATGTCTTCTAGCTGATGATAATGCCTATGACTCCATGACCAAATCAGTAAATAGGTTGTGATGGACGGGTCGCAAGTCACAGTTCGGGGCTAACTAATAGTATAAGTTAGCAGGTTTATTACGTTTAATGTCATTCACACATCGCGAGTGGAATCTAAAATAGTATCGATGGAATGGAGCAATCTGAGGCGGTGCTGTCGTTCCACGAATCTGGCGCGTCGCTTCACATCAGTCCAGTATATGCTCCAGTAACTGTAACGTACGGATGTTAAGGCGAGGTTTTCCTACTTTTAAGCAACGCTTATTACTACAGGTGACCATAATCCTTGATTAATTGTATTAAAGTCGCATTTAGCGGAGCAAAATCATGGCGCTTATACACAGTCGTGCGTTTCGCTACTTCTATTTTTGGGGTTTTTCTTATATTTTTCGATAAGTATAGCTGTAATTTAAAAAGTACCTCTCCGGTTTCCTTCATAATTATAAAATCTATGTATCAAGATATCGCAGACATAATTTAATAAATAGGTAATTGAATGAATAAAAAAAAAAACAGGGATAGAAGCGCAAATCAGTGCTACTTTGATATAATTTTTCTATCGAGCGAAATGTGCTTAATCGTGTTTCGGTCTCATTGGTTTCCTATATAAAACATTAGATTTTGTTATGACACCATTTTTTTACAATTTTAAGCTAACCATGGAGGTATGTACACTTAAACTAGAATGACCATAATTGCTAAAAGTTGGAAAAGAGCGTCTTAAGGAGGTACGTTTCACCTATGACGGGAAATTCAAATTTGAAACAGTTTTTTGTCCTTGTAACTAGGCCGGGTATTTTAAAATGACAGTGTTTGCGCAAATCGTTAGTTGTTTTTTTAAATTATCATGTACAGCTATTTATCAGTAACACACCATACTACTTACATTTGTCAATAAACCGTTTGAAATAGCAAAAATTAGTTTACTAACACATCATCAGCCATTAAATGTCCACTGCTGAACAAGGCCCCCCTCTTAGAGAGGGGTGTTGCCATAATCCCCACGCTTGGCAGGCGGCTTGGAGATCGCAGTACGTTCACCGTGTACTAACAGGACGCTGCTGCCCATCCTCCGGTGGTTCTGGTCGCAGTTTTAGGACATACCCGGGTCCTACTTACCCGGGGAGTTTACTAACAGTTGTAAGTAATAATGTGCATTTGAGATAAATAGCTTTACATATTTTTTTAAGACTAATAATCGATTTGTGCAAACATCATGATCGTTTACAATAATTACCCGGCCTAGCTACAAGGACAAGAAAACTGTTAGAAGTTAGAATTTCCCGCCATAGGTAAAACGTACCACCTTAAGTAGTTTCGAATACGATTCCGAAAAGTTTGATCTTAATTTACTTCATAATTCCCAGAGAATTATTGGACAGACGACTAAAAGAGACCGCAGAGAAACGCTGGATACAGGCCGCTTCCAACCGGCCGTTATGGAGATCGATGGGTGAGGCCTATGTCCAGCAGTGGACGTCCTACGGCTGAAATGATGATGATAATTTTATTATAAACATTTTAAATTAGTGGCCAGTACCAATGAGACTGGTAACCCTGTTACATAATATATACTCACGGACCCCCAGAGGTCCGCGGACCACAGGTTGAAACACAACTTTAGAATTAGCCAAGTTCTACACAATCTAGCAACTGGATCAATGTAATCATCATATCATAGTCAGCCTTTTTAACAGGCCACTGCTGGACTTTAAGCCTACCCCCGAAAGAGTGATTGGGCCATATCCACCACGCTGGCCCAGTGCGGATTGATGGATTCACATACGTCATCGAATCTCTTCTCCGTACGTATGCAGGTTTCCTCACGATGTTTTCCTTCACCGAAAAGCCAGTGGTATGAAAATCCGTACATAAGCTCCAAAGAGCTTATAGGTACGGGCCCGGGGTTTGAACCTGCGACCTCACGCTTTCGAGTCTAGCGTTCTCCCAAATGGGCTACCACGGCTTATGGTACTGACTGAACTGGATCAATGTAAACGGGGTAAAAATAAAGCATCCCGCCCGTCCGTCTGCCGCTCACTTCCGTTCGCTATTTGCGGCAGCTGACCGTGTGTGTATATTGAGTCATTAATTGAAAATTTTGGGTTACGTCCATTGAAACATCTGAGGAATCTTCCAGGGAAACATTGCGGAAATCATGGAACTGACGTGGTTGAACACATTTTGTTTGTATTATACTTGCCGTTAGCTGCGACTTCGTACGCGTAGACTTTCGCCTAAACTTTCAACCGCTTTTTGGACCCTTTAACTCGGACGTTTCGCAAAAAAAATTATGTAAGTAGACGTATAAAAACTAGTGCAACAATCGGCGGCCTTATCGCTTAGAGCGATCTCTTCCAGACAACCTTAGAATGGAGTGGATTCATACAGGAGGTAGAAGGCAGGGCGTGCAATATTGAATAATGTGATTAAATCATTGTTACAAATTACAGGTTCGTAGTTGCATATTTTTTTTTTTTTTTATATTGACTTGTAATGTTGGCCTTTTGGCCTCTACAGATGGACCGGACTAGTTAGCGAACGCAGAGTGCGTTCGGCATAACTTGATGGTTTAAGTTTTTGGGCGACTAGCACAAGGGCACCTTGAAGGTACGAACCTCGGCTTGGGCCGTCGCCGGGAGTGGGAATCAGACTTGCCCAGGCACCCCAGAAGGGGTGTGCCCTGGAGCCCTAGCGGTTTGTTGAACTGAATGATTCGTAGTTGCATAACTTTCGGCACAAGATATATACTCCAATTCCACCTCCTTAATCCTTCCTTTATGTAAAAATATTATAACAGTATTTATTTATTTTATACTAATAGCCTGAATACCAAATTTTATCTCCCTAATATCAAAAACATAGGGCATTAAAATAAATTTTGATCCTCCATTTGAATATCAACCTGGATACCAAATTGCACGTCCCTAATATAAAAAAATTGCCATTCAACGTGGTAATGCCGCCAGCATGCTGGGTACGCTGCCAACTGGTAGTGGGCTTGAGCATTTGGATTGTCTTTAGACCTTCAACAGTCTATGGGCAGTCTTACTGTATTTGTAGTTTTAGTTTTAGCTTGTATTTTGTTTAGTTAATAAAGGCGCTAGCCCAGGAAAAAAAAAAGACTTTTATGTAAACTTTCAATCCCCTTTTGCCTTCCTTAATTCGGCCCTTTCACAAATATAATTTCTCTGCGGGCGACACCTTAGTAAAAACCTTCTAGTCAAATTAGAGTTTCGTAGATGCGTAACATTCAACACAATGTTCAACCTCCAATTTCACCCCTTAATTCGTCCCTTTTGCAAAATCGTTTCTTAGTGGACCTCTACTTCCGATAAGTAATCTAGTTTCCACATTGCAGCTTCGTAATTACAAAACTTTCAACTCAAAATTCAAACCCCTATTTTACCTCTGTAATCCGTCTTTTACGGATATTTTTTGCCTGACCATTGCCACTTCAACTTGCAATTCTTGATATACCTGACCCAGCAAACGTTGACCTGCCCAAATTTTCTAGCATAAAAACCCTGAGTTTTCCGGGCAAATTTTTCATTTTTTTTTTAAACCACCACTGTATTGAACAAAACAAAATAAAAATCGGTCTAGCCGTTTTGAGTTTTGCGAGACTAATAAACAGCATTTTTTTTTAAATCTAATTTATGTAGATTAGAGTTCCAAACTCTAATCTACATAAGAATATCTTTAGAAAATACCAATTTATTTTTAAAATTACTTTGAATTATGGATTCCCCTAGTGTCCAACCCTTTGGTTCTAGGAAGTAATTTATTTATTTATTTAGTTTATTGGCACACAAAACAAAATATGGTCAAAACAATCTAAACTTAGAGTAGACTACACAATTTTAAACTAAACTATATTCCTAAATATGTATACACAACATGTTTCTTTTTAATGCAGTAATTGGTAAAGTATTACAAACTAATTTAGATACAAAAATATTAAATAAACTACTACTTTTACACTTTACTACTTTTACTACTTTTAATACACTTAACTACTTTTAATTGTAATACAATTCAATATGAGAAATATTTCATTGTTTTATGTATATTTAGTGGGCATTAAAATATTAAAATTAGAATTAAATGAGTGACTAGTTACCTAATTTATTATCATTATAACAAAACAAAACACACAATTGTTAGTTACTACATAATTATTAATACAATGTTGATATTCATGCATTTACCTACTCTTTGATTACAAAAATATAATAACAGGGACTAAACTACAGTGACTGATAACAGAATCGCTAACAAACCAATATTTAATCTATACTAATATTATAAAGAGGAAAGATTTGATTGTTTGTTTGTTTGCATTGAATAGGCTCCGAAACTACTGAACCGATTTGAAAAATTCTTTCACTGTTGGGATGTTGCACTATCCCCGGTAGACATAAAAAAAAAAAAAAAAACGATACATTTTTGCACACACGGTCATCTGACCCCAAACTAAGTAAAGCTTGTGATATGGCTGCCAGAGACTGATATACATACATATATAGTTTTAAATACATACTTAAATAGATATTAACAACCAGATATAGAACAAACACAAATGTTCATCACATAAATGTTTGTCCTAGATGGGAATCGAACCCACACCCTCATGCTCAGAAGGTAGATTCACTACCAACTGGACCAACGGGATATATAGGCTATATATCCCGGCTTCGCCCGTGCGAAGCAGGGGTGGCCTACTAGTTATAATATAAATCACATATATCCTGCTTCTACGATCGAGTTCGGTCAAAACGTGTTCAGATCGATTTAGTCGAAAAAATTTACCCCAGTCTTTATTTTCAAGTGGATCTTATCTCTTCAACTCATCATGTTTATAAGAAAAATTCATATTTTTCTTCACTTTAAAGGTCATCGCTGTGGCATCCAAACATTCAGTACCGTCTTTGTTAAATATCGAAGATAATGTTTTAGCTATATCGATACTAGGAACTTCTTTCCATTTCCGTTCTCTGCTGTAAATGTAGAGCCATCCTTTGCGTTCTTTCGCATTACCCTTATCACTCACAGCTATAACTACGGGTCTACCGTTTTTATCAAAAAACATTTGTCCACCCAGCGTGTTAGCATTCCAACCTGGGTTGTGTGTCCAACTGTCGTTTCCTAAACGTATATCTGCGCCCGCGACTCCAACAACAAATGATTTGTCTACAAAAACGTAACCATATTTATCATTCACCATAGATTCTCCGTATGTAGATATTCCATCTGCCCAGAACAATAAAAAAAATCTGTCATTCCATGGAGATGCTTCTAACCAATCTCTCCAAGATCTGTAATTCACTTTATTTTTAAATCCATTCCCGTTATTTGTCCGTTCTATAACATTGGCTGCGATTATTAAATTGTCTTCTTTAAGTGCTATTTCATACGTTACAATGGGAAGGTAGCATAGAGGATCTTTGTTGACAGCAGCACTTGTCGCAGTTTCGCGTTTCTTTAAATGTTTCTTAACTGTCTCAGGGTCGTCGGTCGGAAGGTCAATCCTCGTCGTATCAAGTGTCGTTACACTTGGGTCAGTATTTATTTCGTAAAAATGCAAGCCAAACTCATTCATGTACCTTGCACGCCATTGGTTTATTTGAAACGGATAAGGTTCACGTATCCCCATGAATATGTGGTCTTGTAACAATTCTATAGCCTGGTTAAAGTCAGCTACATGTCTGTGTTGTATATACGAGTTCATTATATTGTTTATCATCCTTAGAAGTCCAAATATAATTGGGTTTTCCACTATGATATTGGCATTATTCTCAAAGTTGTCGCCGGGATCATCTGCCCTATTTCGAGGGCCCATGAAAATATTTGCAGGCATCCAGTAAAATATGGCTCTCGCTAAATTATTCGAGTCAAACAACGCGTTCATAGGCACTTCATCTCCCGTTTCATAATGCAATTGAGTTAAACGGATTGCATTCAACTGGCGTCGTACGTGTCCACTTATTCCATCGATTCCGTCGTAGTAATCCATAAAAGTATTAGCTAGAGCACCTAAAATTTGAAGCAGTCCTCCAAGTTGATTGTTGTTATTGCCATTTTCTTGGAGGGCGGTATTAAAAAAACGTAGCAGAGTGCTGCCAGGGATGATGTGGTTTCTTGCTAGAGGTATTCCGGTGATTTCATCGATCGTGGCTTCGGGGATCACGTTTTGAGGGGGTCTTCGTCTGAACAGCAAGCAATCCGCTTCAGCAATCCTTGTAGTCCTGTGTCTGAGGTTATGCCACCAGTTTTCGTCACTGAAGTAGTCCCACCAGTCAGATCCTGCTCGAGCAAGAGTGACAGTTGATACGGCAACTATCACTAGCAGCAGCATACGCATGTTTTATAATCTTGTCACTCCCGTAGTTTTTCACGTTGATCCTACAACGAATACTATCCAAGTAATGGTACATGCGTTCCCTTTTTATATTGCCCAGTGATGTGTCACTGGAGAATTGAAAAATCTGCGCGGTTATAAGCACAGTTAGCTACAAAATGGTTGGTAAAAAGAATGTTGCTGAATCCCGCGGAAAACCTGTAATTTTGCAGTTTTTTTTTTTTCACTTTTTGTCGAGGAAAAAGTACTCTAAGTACCGCCCTTATGATGTACACTAGCATCTTGCCAAATTTCGTTAAGATTGGTTTAGCCGCTTAGCGAACAAACATCCAAACAGAGAGACAGAGTTACTTTCGCTTTTATAATATTACTAGTAGGCCGCCCCTGCTTCGCACGGGCGAAGCCGGGATATATAGCCTATGTCAACCGGGGATAGTGTAGCTTCCCGTCAGTGAAAGAATTTTTCAATTCGGTTCAGTAGTTTCGGAGCCTATTCAATGCAAACAAACAAACAATCAAATCTTTCCTCTTTATAATATTAGTATAGATTAGTACGGATAAATTAAAGTTAATTTTTGATTCTGACTATTAGATTAAAGGCACTCTATACGTTTTAGGTACGCAACGAGCAAATTATAAAATTTATATTTATCCCAGTTCTGAGTCTGACTGTACCTAGTTAAAAGGTCAGATCCTTGACTCCTGGGTTTTCTCCGAACACCTTGAAGACTACTTATCTGTTCTGGACTAACTGGGGAAAAACCTGTAGTTAATCAATAAAAATTTGTTAGGTTCCTTTAGGTCATCATCATCATCAGCCAGAAGACGTCCACTGCTGAACATAGGCCTCCCCCTGAACGACAGCCTGCCTTTTGCATCCACTGGATGCCAGCAACTCCACGACTCCTTCAGGTCGCATCTGCGCAATCTGACTTTAGCTACGTTTTCCGACAATACCGTGAAACTTTGTTAAATGTTAAAGTAATAAACCAGCCAAGTGCGAGTCGGGCTCGCGCACTGAGGGTTCCGTACCACCACAAAATTCAATAGCGAAATTACCAGTTATAACTTGGTAATGAACATAAACTTGTCACTGACTCGCACTTGGCCATTATTTATTATTTTTTGTTATACTTTAGAATGTTTACTATAATCATGCCAACTTTGATGCTTGTACGTATTACCATTTTTACATTAGAGCTAATACAAAGATACGTAAAAAAAATACGTTTGTTGTATGAGCCCCTTTCGTTTTTACTTTTTGACTTTTTTATTATTTCTCAAATAATCCACCGTAACATTACATGTTCTGTGAAAATTTCAACTGGCTATCTATTACGGCAAGCGGCAGGTAGGACAAATAGACAGAATTTTAAGTAATATTGTGTATTACTATTAGAATGTATGTGTATGGTATAAGTAAAAAAAAAAATTATAGTCGCACTCTATTGCACACCCAGTCTTCTACGTCTACTATAAATCCTTTCCATCCTAAGGTTGCCTGGAAGAGATCGCTTTTAGCGATAAGGCCACCAATTGTTACATTAGTTTTTTAAGAGTTTTTTGTCCTCTGTATCAAATTTAATGGTGTGAACAATAAAAAGTTAATCAATCAATCAGATGGACAGACCGACAGACAACATAGGCTTCGTAATAGGGTCCCGTTTTTACCCTTTGGGCACGGAACCCTAAAAACAAACTAATGAAAAAATGTAGTAGTCCTAAAAACCCTAAAAATTACGGCAACTTTTTTTTTTTTATTTTTTATTTTTTTATTTCATATATATACACATAATTAGTCTAAGTTAGTATCGAAAAACTAAGCTATTTGTATCAATACTAAGATTCACTATACGCAACTATATATAATAGCGCAACCTTAACCCTTTACGGCGCAAGAGCATTAAAATTGTTGTTTTTTTGGTATGTTATGCTAAATAGTGTATAGATAACAGGAAAAATAATAAAAAAAATCTTTTTTGAAATAAATGATATATTTAAACTAATTTTGTACATGTTGCAGAAATGCAACATTGTGCTTATTCTTCATAATTGTTCCAACAAATTTCATATACTAGTTAGGAGTTAAAAAAATGTCTTAAAAAGTTGTTTTGTACATTATAACATAAAACAGCTCTAAATTTTTCGCAGTCTGTTTGCGTGTAGCCGCTGCAGCCGGGAAATTGACATCTCACTAATTTTTTGACCCATCCTGGCCAGGTCTCTACCTGGTCCAGTTTCATCTCTTTGGGTGGAAGGTGCGAAGCTGGATCTTTCTTCTTTTTATTTGAATCAGGCTTTCGATATCGCTTGTACTCTTTATTCGTCTAGTTTTATATTTGCATAAGGTCTCAGCTATATTTAATCTAAATTCAGCGGAGTTGAGAATCTTACTTAGGACCTCCATTTTCTCCAACACATTTGTTCATCTACAGACAAAATAATGTGCTTTAAAAGGGATTCAATAAAACATATTGTTCTATCAATGGTTGGACTTTATATAGTCTGTCAGAATCTTGATGTTCATATGGCGCTGTTATCATTGAAATGCAATAGTTGCCCGAGTTTGTTGTGGCTTCAATGGCGTATAGTCTCTTGTATTTTGGGAGAAGTCAATTTTTTCTGTCCAATTCATTTATACATTGGGCACGCGAACTATTGAAAAAAAGCCTATGTCTATAAATTTTTTGATCTCCTAACTGGTGACACTTGCGGGCTTATCAGCATTTTTTGTACGCTATACAAGTTGGTCTGATTCCGTATGAGGACAATAATGTTATTAGTCAACAGGTAAGAAAATTTATTGTAGGGTGTTTTCTTTTGTTCTATTTCTGGAAGTAGTTCTGCCGATCCGCGGAACATCAGCTAGTCCTGATCCAGTTCTAAATTGTTTGTTTTCCATGTAACATTTGCCCGAGGGTCATGTGTATTACCTGGAACCAAGGCGCTGGTACCGCCGAAGGCGTTGTCGATGAGATACGTAGTTTTTGGGATACTACTGATGTGCTTGTTTTTGGCTCTTCACTAGCAGTAATCTAGGGCAAGTAAGTGGCAGCCTGAGTTCTGTTTTCGAATTCATTTTGTTCATCATCTGAAATTTCTTTTCATGAAGTGCAAAGCGTACGTTGGATCAGCTATGTCATTGTCACTCGAGAAAGCTAAGCCATCTTCACTGTCCTTCCACGCTTCCAATATGACTTGCAAGTCTTTTTCAGTCAAATTGCGTAATTCACAACTCATTTTGACCCTACAAAAGAATTATCAATTTCAAATAGAACAGTACTACCAACTTGAACACTAAAGCTCAATGTTGCAGATGTACAACAAAACAAAAATCAATCCTAAGTCTGGAATTAAAACATTATTCAATGAAATTATACTGGAACAGTACTAATAAAGCACTTACCTTTACACCATATCTATTTCAAAAAGCAATTGTAATTTTTTTCAATAAAAAACACATTTTGAAATAACATTCAAACGCCGCGAATTTTTAATACCTACTTGCCGCTTTGAACGACCAAAACATACAACTGACGCCATCTAGTGATCCATTCAGTTATTACATCTCCAAAGCGGTCTGTAGCAGTATGACAACACGGTGTTAAACTCGTCTTGTCGCTTAGGGTATATTTTTATGTGGAAAAAATCGGTCTGTTGCAGAAGTGCAACCCAGCGCCGTAAAGGGTTAAATAAATTTAAATATTGAATATTAAAAAAAAAAAAAAAAAAAAAAAAAAACACCTAACATGTAACCTTGAATTGGTTTCTTCTAGGCAAGCGTGCTCCACCGTAGACCGCATCATGCCAAGTTAGCAGACAAACGCAAGCCTATTAAAAAATATCTTTGACCGCAGCAAAAGTGGTAATAAACTAAACTAAATACTCCAAAACCATGCGGCATCATTATCAACCTGTTATATCGGGTAACCTGTTGTAACACGGCACCACAAAAAACACTTCAAAGGGTTCAATTCCTGAACCAAAAATCGTCAAACATTTATCAAATCATCATCTATTGTGTTACATCGCTATGTTAAAAATGTAATGTACAATCGCGAACGAAAGTTGGTCGTCATCGGCTAAAGGGAAATATTTAATATCACTAAAGTTATATGATTATTTACGTGATATTCACCGTGGTAAGGTTGTGGAATGAGCTCCCGATATTTCGGCGCAGTTACATGCACCATGTTCACGGGAAGACTGAAGAATGCAGGTGGTTGGTCGAACAGTTAAAAAGTTTTTTTTTTTTTTTTTTTTTTTATTTGTTTATTTATTCTCCACGGACTCCTGGGTCCGTGCCCTTTGTCAACTTTTAACATATATTTTTAAACTATATTTGATATAACATATAACTAATGACTATACAAAAGGAATATACAAATTATAAAATCTTATGACTATGTTGCGTGTATACACCGAGCAGTCCAGCTCCCGCAAGCAGCACCCGTTCACGAGTTGACGCGTGTGCCAGCCATCGCTCTCCTCGCCATGTTTGAGGGAAGAGGGCGACCCGCCACACGACGCCGCCGCAAGAAGGAGCCTTTAAGTGAGCGTGAGTGCTCTGGGTATACACACAATACTTAAAACTACAATTACATACTTAATATTACTACAATACTTAAACTACAATATTACAATTGCCTGACCTGTAAACATAATGTTTATTAATAAATTACTTTGACTTTGACTTTACATTTACATAAAATTATAGCAATTCTGGTCTTCGCTTCAGGGCCTCCACCACCGCTTCGTTCCGGTCTTTAACAGCCATTTGTATGTTATATTCTGCAATGGTCCTCGGTGACACTGCCGTAGCTCGCCGCACGAAACGGCTGATGGCATCCCCTTCATCGTCGGCGTAATAAGTGAAGGTCCCGGTGTGCCGCGAAACAGCTACGACTGCGTGCGAAACGCTTTCATGCAGCTTCAGCCCGCTCCTGGTCTTAATCGCGATAACTGATTCGTATGTCAGTCCCTGTGCCTCATGGATCGTTAAGATTCGTGACCCCGTGCCTCTCCCATAGCCCTGGCTAGTCATGGTCTCCTTTTCTTCCTGGGTGTGTACCAAGAAAAGGGTGTTGGGGAGGGTGTTGGGTATATGCGAACCCGTGAACTTTCTCTGCTCAAGGGACTTAATACGAGCAGCTGAAGAGTATATGCCCGAGTATATTGCTCTCAGCGCGTACGCAACATCCATTGGGTTCCGATGCGTACACAACAACTCTTGGTTGATGTTACTTACCAGATTTGGGCGTTGGTATCTCATCTCGAAGAGATTTTCTCTGTCGATATAAGGTAACTGGTTGACATCACCGATGAGGACAAGTTCACTAGCACCGGACAGACGAGAAGCCATTACTATGGCTCCAAAATGGTTCATGAGTGCCTCGTCCACCATAAGGCGACCGTGGCTCTCGCGCTTGAAACCATTTACGAGAACAGAGGCCATAGTGCGCACTTTGGTTTTCACCAAGTTCCCTATTCGGTGCGCTAGCTTCTCTCTCAGGTCTTTCGCTGCCTCTGTTGTTGTGGTGATGATGACGTCCTTTCCTGCATCGAATTGTCTAACTACCCAGGTTGTTTTGCCGCATCCTGGAACTCCGTTGACCCATTGTATTTTAGGTACCTCCCAATTTTCCCAACCTGCATGGACTTCAGTATTCCCTTTAACGGCGTCCGCCATTTTGAGGATTTTGTCATCTAGCATTATTTTGGTATACCGAGTGGTGACTACAATGGGGTCGTTTGGTGGTGTCGCGTATTTGGGCTTTCCAGCTCGCTTCGTCTCTCCCTCGTCCAATGCCACAAAGCCACTTGTTGCATTGTATGCAGCCATATACTGACCTGACATTGTTCCCATTAATATCTGGGATGTGTCGTTGTTGTATATGGCTGCTTCTGCTTCTTCGAGGCTCACCTTCAGTAGTTCTTTGCCCATAGGGCTGCTTAGCCTAAAGTGGTGCATGATGTTCTCGCAAATTTTTAGATTGACTTTTATTGTCGCTCTCGTGATGGCTAAGAATTCGATGAAGGCGTTCCTGGCGTGGTTCGTTGGCCCCATGGCTGGGATATAGTGAGGCGGGCTGACTTGGCCCATGTCTGCTCTCGTCCGGGCAGTCTGTGGTGGTCTTGGTGCTACTATACGACAGGCTTGTGGTGCTTTTGGTGGTTTAGGTGTTTGTCGGAACAAATTCTGCGCTGCTGCACTGAATGCTGTTAGAAAGGCCGAGACATGGCCTTCACTTTCCGAACGGCTCCCGCTTGGTTGTGGTGCTGCTCCTTCATCGGCCGCTTTTTGCTGTGCCCTTTCAGATCCACTGACGTTGGTTGAATTTGGGATAGGGTGTCCCCAGCTGTCTGTTGCTGATATGCCGTCGTGTCTCGGGGGATTGAGATAGTTTAGATTTTCGCCCCTATCCTCGTACACAACAACCTCATGCTTTTCCGAGGCTTTTATGCAACCTAGCCGGTCTACGGCTTCTCCTTTCTCAATTTCAACCACCATCGCGTCCACGCTTATCACCCGGGGGGTGGTGTCTGCTATTTCACCCAACGCTGTGAGGAACGAGCCCACCTGCGTGAAAGGCGATTGAGCCGTCCATTCGAACAGTGCGATTGTTTTATTTTTTGATCGCACTAGTCGACATCGGCGGCCCAAAACCTCAGACACTGGCATAGCATCATACGTCTTTCGTTTCATTGTGGTTTTTGTGGTACTCCCATTGAGCAGACATGCTAGTCCCGGCGATAAGCGCACGCGTTTCCTGTTTCGGACTAAGCAAAAGCCTATACCAAGTCTTTCTTTCGCACTATCCATAAAGAGGGCTACACCACGGATACGGATCCCCGGTATTCCGATCTCTGCTTGACCTAACAGATGGTAAATTGCCACATTTTTTAAAGCAACTTCTTGCTGGGGTCTGGGTGTTGTATTGGGGGTAGCTTCGGTGTGTGGAAGGGATGATTGTGTTTCGCTGGTAGTATGGAGGGTAGAGTTCCTTTTGGCCGCTATTCGGAAGGACTTCTCAGTGAAAGACAGGAAGTATGGCCTGGTGTGCGGGTCTGCCAGTATTTCGTGTAGATTTGATTCCGCTAGCTTCCTGTCAATCTGAGTTTCAAGATCCTGTCGTGCGGCCATAAAGCGGGGACAATCGAGGAGCACGTGTATTACCGACTCGGAGATGGATGGATCGCAATCACATCCGGGGCTGTCTTTTAGCTTAAGCCTGTGTAGATATTCAGCTATACCTCCGTGTCCCGTCAATGCCTGCACTTGAAAGTACGTCAGATTTGTCGTTCGCGTCAACTGATATGCTTTGACTATATCAGGGAGAAACTTTTTCGTGACCGCACCTGTGCTGGAGGTATCGTACCGGTCCTGCCACTTCCGGACTGATTCCTCGCGGATTTTCTTTTTGGAATATGACAAGGGGATAAGTTCGTAGTCTTGGGATGTACAGGCTAGTGCTGCTGATTTCGCAAGCTCATCGGCTCTCTCGTTACCAGCAGTTCCTACGTGTGCCCTCAACCAATACAGACGAACAGACCTACCGTCTGCGTTGACCTTCTCAATGTTTTCCTTTATTACCTTTACCAGAGGATGACTCGTTTTGGGATTTCGTAGCAAATCAAGTGAGGATCTTGAGTCACTCAGAATACTGACTACATGGTCATTGCTAGATTTCACCATTTGAGTCGCTCGGCTGAGGGCATAAAGTTCCGATTGGAAAACCGTGCATTCGGAGTGGAGCTTGTAAGTGGAGAAGTTTATCTCTCTACCATTTTCCCACCAGGTGACGGCAGCACCGACTTGACCCTTTAATTTGCTGCCGTCGGTGTAAATTTGAGGTCCGTCAATCTGGTCAGGAATGTTTTCAAGGAGCTCAAATTCCAAGAATGTTTGTGTGGACGGATGGGACTGGTCCAGGAATCTGACGTTTTGTTCGAGCTCCATATCTGGTGGTAGATAGTCGTTGGAGAGATTCTTCTTCACTCTGTACAGGTTTGCGGCTTCCTGAATCCTGAGGTCCAGAGGAAGCAGGCCCGAGAGAACGAGTGCTGAAGTTAGGGAAACAGTACGGTATGCTTTGCAGATTTTTTGAGCAAACCCTCTTTGAAGCGCTTTAAGTTGGGAATTGTTTACTTCGAGGTCTGTCGCTTGTGCCCATACACTTGAAGCATACGTCATAATGGGTTCTACCACTGCGATGTAAATTGTTCTAGTGATCTCGCCGTTTAGTCCCCAGGTCACTCTCGCTGCTCGCGCCACTTGTTTGTATATATCCGCAGCTTTTTTACACTGTGCGGACACGTGTGCTTTGAAAGTGAGCTTACGATCGATCACCAGGCCAAGGAGCTTGATTTCGTCTACGAGATTTAGCCGAACACCGGACATGTTAAGGTTCGGGGCATCATATTTCAACTTCTTTGTTAGGAGCATCGCATTGGTCTTATGCGCTGCAAAGTTGAGTTTGTTACGTTTACCCCATTCCACTACCATTTCTAGTGTTTTATTCGCTGTCTGCTCCAGTGAGTTTGACTGACCTGTGAACACGAGGACGACATCATCCGCAAAGGCTTGACAATATACTCCCTCAGCTTCTAGCTTTTGTAATAGCGAGTCTAGGATTACATTCCAGAATGTCGGTCCACCAATGGATCCTTGGACGCATCCTTTCGTGGTTTCCTTCTCGTGTGCTGCTCTGGCATAGTTAACCTTGATTTTTCGGTCGCTGAGGTATGAACATACCATCTTGTATAGGTTTGACGGACATTTCTTTTTCGCTAGCTGATGTTTAAGGGCAGGCCACCATGCGTTATCAAAGGCACCCTCTATGTCCAGGGAGATTAAGAGCACGATGTTTTTACTATTTATTCCTTCTTTAACGTGTTCTAGCAAGTCATAGAGGGCGTCTTCGGTTCCTCTTTGGGGCATAAAACCGTACTGTCTTTGACTAAGTGTAGGGAGGAGATGCCATTGAAGTCGGCCTACTAAAAGCTTTTCAACAATTTTTCCAAGAACAGACAAGAGTCCTATTGGTCGATAAGACTTTGGGTGTGTGTAGTCTGTTTTGCCAGGTTTTCTTAAGATTACCACGTTTGCTGTTTTCCATTGCTTCGGGAAGCATCTAAGGGATAGACATTTGTTAGCTATCTCCATGAATACTTCCCTATCGCTTTGGATTGCTGTGCTGCAAATGTCAGCGGTAAGCCCGTCTGACCCTGGGGCTTTTTTCGGATTTAGTGCTCGGAGAACTAGCTCTAGTTCCGCTGACGTGAAGGGTGGATCATCTTCTGAAAGGCTTGATGGTATATCTCTTGTCTGTTCTCGCAATTCCGAGTGACACGGCTGATCTGTGCTTTCGGAGTCATCTGGATAGAAAGTTTTTGCTAGAAGTTCTGCGGACTGCTGTGAAGATAGAGTGTTTCCTTCGGCGTTTTTGAGTAGCATATCATCATGCCTGGCTGAAGTTTTTCTGATCACTCTATAGATCTTATCCCACATGCTTTCTTTGTCCTGTGTCGTGCAGAATTCTTTCCAACTCTCTGTTCTGGCTTTTTCGACTTTCTCAATGTACTCCTTCCTGGCGATCTGATATTCTTCAATTACTTTTATTAGTCTATCAGGAGCAGCATTTCTTATTCTTCTCTTTTTCCTGAGAACCTGCTTTTTCTGATCTGCAAGCATTTTAGTATACCATGTGGGAGTTGGGTTTCCTTTATGTTGGCTTGTCTTTGGGATGGTGTTTATGCATGCCTCATGGATACAATTTGTGTAGCTTGTAATTTTGTGTTCAAGATCCTCAGGGCTCTTTGTTTCTCTCACGGCATTTTGCGTAATGTTACACTTCTCAAGGGAGGACCTAAAGTGAGTTTTGAAGTCTGACCACTTAGCCTTCCTGGTGTTATACATGCGTGTGGTAATTGGCTTCAGTGCTTTGAGTGCCTTTCCCAAGCGCAGTGTGAAGGTAATTGCGTTATGGTCTGATGTTGTGAGACTTTCGTTCACTTGCCAATCTTGGATCTTTCCTAGAAGAGGCATGCTACAAGTGGTTACATCTACTCTACTTGTGCAGCGTCTGCCTCGTCTGTAGACCTCGAATGTTGGTGTGTCTCCGACGTTGAGAATTTGAAGATTTATTTCGCCTAGAAAGGAGTTAAAGGCTTCGCCTCTTTCATTTTCAGATACGCTTCCCCACCAGGGACTCCAGGCATTCACGTCTCCACCGACTATTAGATCTTTAGTCGGGAGTTTTTCGCTGAATGCCTTGATTCTGTTGAGGTAAGGCTGTATGTCATTGTCCTTGTCAAGGTAAACGGATATCACTCCCAGCTTCAAGCCTTCATTGACCAGTAGGACTGCCGCTTCTGTCTCTGTGACGAGCTGGGGGTCATGGATTACCTCCAGTTCGTCACCGAAGATTACAACAGCTGCCTTGACTGGCGTCTTCCTATTCAAGCTGCACTGTATGACGCGTGTGCCAGGGTACTGTTTCAGAATGCCCGTGTTCCCTACGTAGGGTTCCTGAACTAGGGCGACTGAGATTCCCTTTTCAGTAGCAGCGTCTATGAATTCAGTGGTTGCTGCCTGGGAGCGATGTAGATTCACCTGGATGAAATGCAAACCTGTTCCGCCTTTCTTTTGAAGGACTGAGCTTTGTGCCTCTGGGGTGCCTTCAGCAATAGGAAATCCTAGATCGTGCTATGCCATCCCATTTTACTCTCTCTGGACATTCTCTGCTAAAAGCATTGTGTGCCAGGTTCGAACTTGAGTTGTTGGCGTACGCGGTCGAGCAGTTTTTGCATGATGGTGGAAGTCCCTCCTTTCTCACTATACAGTGTTGCCAGGAGTGCGATTTCCCGCAGTGACTGCAGAGCTCGTCGCGTTCCCTGCACACGGCTTTTGTGTGACCAAAACCGAGGCATTTAGTGCACTGCACAAGGGGAGAGTGGTCAGACACTGGCCTCCTCTGAAGGCCTATGTACACCATCCCTGCCTCTGTAAAGTTCTTGTGAATACCAGGAGAGACCTCAATTACCGGGTGGCACTCATGTGGGTTACGGGCCTTCTTTCTGTATCTAACTCTGATTGTGCTTTCCTTAAGGTCATTGTTGTGTAGCAGTTGCCGGTTTTGTGCCAATAAATTTTCAATAATTTCGGAGTCAGTGTGATATGACAAGACGTCCCTTATGATGACAAGTGGGTTTCCCGCTTTCGCGATCTCCACTTTCATGGCTTTATCTTGTTGAACACGACTTCGTACTAGGCTCAGGTCTTCTTTCGTGCCGCAACTCAGGATCACTTTCCTGTTTCTGCCTTTGCGAACTCGATCGACCTTTGCCCCAGTCTGTTTCGTGTCCAACGCGACTCTTATCATGTCGATAAGGTTGTCTGCTGTCGTGTCTGCATTTGGTGCTGATACTATCAGGGTGTGATTTGGTTTTAGCTGCCGAGGCTTGGATGCTACCTTGGCATACGTTAGTTTTGGACATTTGGCCTCTTCCGTCATGGCGATCTCAGTTCCTATACTCATGGCTGGAGGGAGCTGATTAAGTTTTTCAGCCCGCATCGTCCGGAGCTCTGAAGATACGGCTTCCAGTTTCTCAGTAATGGGCTGCACATGCTGTTCTATATTAATAGGTATTGAGGCGGGGATGGGGGTAGCGGTGGTATTTTTTGAGCTGATGTCTTGCAGCATGCTCTCCAGTGTTTTTATTGAATTCGTGTGATCGGGGGGGTGGGGTAAAGACTTAAGGTGTGCCAAGGTCTCACAGTTAACATGGAGAATCTCCGCACTCGTACGAGCAATCTCTCCTGTTGTTTCGTGCTCTCTCTGCAGGTCCCTTCTGAGCCCATCAAGCTGGTTTTGGAGAGCGTCGACTCCCGTTTTTAGACCAATGTAGTTTTTTCTAATAGGCTCAAGATCTACATCTTTCTGTTCGCTGCGAGAGAGTTCAGAGAGAGCGCCCACTGAGCTGCGGAGATCCTCCATCGCTTGCACAAGATTTTTAATGCGCTGGTGTGGCTCCCTAGTCTCAAAACTCTGCCAGTCACGCACGGCTTTCGTTTCCGCGAGGGATGCCGCTATGTCAATTCTTGCGAGTCCCACTTCCTCTGCCAGATTTTTAGTAATCACCTGGATCTCTTTTCTGTGTGCCCTTTCAACCATCAACAACTCTCGAGCATGCCGTGCTCGCTCCCTCTCCAGGTTTGCGATGTGTCGCTGACGTGAGTCGGAAAGAGAAAGGACAATCTCATAAAGGGTCTGCATAGATTCTATTGAGACCTTTTTTAAATCATTTCTCAGATTTCCAGAAGATTCTATTGCTTCCTTTCCCTTTTGAAACATGTCATTTGCCACTTTTGTGGCCATGTCCATTTCAACCCCCGTTCGCTTGCCGCCTGTTAGCAACAAGCTCTTGCGTTTTGCTTGGGGGGTTGGGATGGACACAATAGACATGTTTGAGTCCGAAAAGTCAGTTTCAGCGGTCAAATCCTTCGGAGGGGAGATGCCACACTGCTTCCAGTTGTTAATCTTGTCCACGGCCGCTGCAAACGCTGGAGTCAGCTCGGGAACCGACGATAACTCCAGTTCCGTATTGTTTGGACTAAGGGTAGAGTGGGCTGGCGTCTGCTTGTCTGGAACTGGGAGGGCAGAGCACATCTCCTCCTGAACCTGGAGGGGCTCGCGATGATCCTTGTCACTTATCGCGGTTTTCGGGATATTTTTCGTGGGTTGCGTCGGCTTTACCACCTCGGACTTGCATGTTTTGGCGGCCGTTATTTTTTTCAATATCCTCTTACGAAGACCGGTCGCGGAGGTCGAGGCGGAAGCGTTTGATTTTGCTGACATTTTTTTTTATTTATTTTTTTATGTAAAGTTATGTATGGAAATTTAAACCTATATAAATCAAAATTTAAAAATAAGACTAATCTATATTATGTAAACACAAAACTAAGAATAAAACTTATATTACCTTACATTAATTCGCTGATGGGCTGCGATGTTTGTATATTCCTCTTGTACAGCCGCAACGAACGCGCCAGAGACCTGATGGATGGCTCTGCGTGGTTTCTTCACTCCCAGAGGTCAGCAGTTAGCACATCTGCAGGGGCCAAGTTGTTTGTCTTGTCCTCCCGATTCCGATGACACCAAACACGGTATATCTGCCTCTACTGGATCTTGAGAGAGACTTCGGGGGGAGGATAGTTGAAATCCTGAGGGGGGGGGGGGGTGTACTAGGCACTTGGTGATGAGGTTGCTTGGACGGCACGCAGCTCTGTCTGGTTCGTGCCGGGGCGAAGTCTTCGGTCTTGGTGAGAGGCGCCGCGCAGCCGCGTACGTGCCGATGTTGTAAACACGACTGTATGCACGTCACGGTGTTGTAGAGCTCTAACCTCCTTTGATGGTGATTTTTTCTAGGTTTTTGACTTCTTTCTCCGAAATCCTTTGGTCCAGGCGGCTGCAAACGTGAATCTGGGTCCTCGTACCGGCTATTAACCACTGGTGTAAGGTTATTTGCGCGTAGCTCAGAAAAATCCAGTTATTTTGAATTTTCTCCGCGGAGCCGATGTTAACAGTGTCAGGCGTACGTGATCTTTAAAAAGTTAGGTGCAGACATAACGATCTACCCTCTTTCTTAGTCTTACCACGGTAAATATCCCGTAAATAATCCTATAACTTTAGTCAACAACCGTGATAGTTTAAAACAGTGATGTAATATCACATTTTAAAATACTGAACGCGCGTCAAATTGTGTCCATCAATTAATTAATATCAAAAGATTCATTGCGATAGATCTATTTGCCACTTATGATGTTTTTAAAAGCTTTAATTTAAGGCCATTTTTTCTACTATTAGCAACTTTGGTAATTCTAGTTTAAGTGTATCTACTTCCATGGTTAACTTAAAAATGGTGTCATATCAAAATTGAATGTTTTATCTAAGAACCCAAAGACCGAAACACGATTAAAGACACTTCCCAAAAAAAGCTAAATAAAATTATTGGGGTGCAGACATTGGGCAATAGGGGACCGCTCACCTCATTTTCAAAAATCTTTTATAACGCCTGGGACCAAAATGCTGGCGTGTTTCTGAGTCAACGCATAAGCATTGCTAACAACGCTTCAACGTGGTAATGCCACCAGCATGCTGGATACGCTGCCAATTGATAGGGGGCTTGAGCATTTGGATTGTTTTTAGACCTTCAACGGTCTAATGGCAGTTTAAATGTTTTTGTAGTGTTGGTGTTAGCTTGTATTTTGCTTAGTTAATAAAGGCACTAAGTAGCTTTAGCAATTTTTAAAATTATTTCGGACTTTTCTGCGAAATTGTACTAAGCTTTAAAGTTTCTGAGTGACTTCCAACCTCACCAGTACAGTCAACAAAACAAGGACAACCTGCAGCAATGCTTTTACACAATAATAAGTGGTGTGATGCTATCGGTACGAGAAATAAAATCATACTCAATGCGGGCAAGAAAATGGGACGAGAACGCAGTTGACCGTCGCACCTTTCTAAGTCAAATAAAAAAAATAACACTGTTTTAAACTATCACGGTTCTTCACTAAAGTTATTATGATTATTTACGGGATATTTACCGTGGTAAGGTTGTGGAATGAGCTCCCGATATTTCGGCGCAGTCTTCCCGTGAACATGGTGCATGTAACTGCGCCGAAATATCGGGAGCGCATTCCACAACCTTACCACGGTAAATATCCCGCAATTAAAGTTATATGATTATTTACGTGATATTTACCGTGGTAAGGTTGTGGAATGAGCTCTCGATATTTTGGCGCAGTCTTCCCGTGAACATGGTGCATGTAACTGCGTCGAAATATCGGGAGCGCATTCCACAACCTTACCACGGTGAATATCCCGCAATTAAAGTTATATGATTATTTACGGGATATTTACCGTGGTAAGGTTGTGGAATGAGCTCCCGATATTTCGGCGCAGTTACATGCACCATGTTCCCGGGAAGACTGAAGAATGCAGTGCATGCGGTGAGACCTCAGTTCGAGGCAAATTATTATAAATGTTGAATAAATATGGTCCGGCGTTGATTCCCGAGTTAACACCGGTACGTTTTCATTTTAACGTGTTCTTGGAACGTCATTTTTGCCACCAACAAATTGCTGGCGTCAATTAGTTGCCTTTAAAATTCCGTGTCGCGTCTACCACCTTACCTTTTATCCAATTTAGGACTTTGAGACAATTCCTTAACCAATGTTTTGTAAGACCTATAATATTGTTAAATTTTATTTAATTTAGTAATAGGCTTGCGTTTGGCCGCCAACATCGTCTTATGTTAAGCGATGATGCTTAGATATATTTTACGTTACGGTCACGCAAATTTTGAGAAAAACTATACAAGTCTATTAGTTTATTGTATAAGCCTCAGTTTTCGATTGATCAGTTATGGCCACACGTATGCTGGCCTTGGCTACGCCACAGCCCACAATTTTACGTTCATCCATAATTGTGCCAGTTGCTATTTCAGTAATGCCCTATTTTTAAACAATCTGATTTCTTATTTTTAATAATTAAAGCGTTAAATATAAGTCGCTTGTATTTAACTGATGTTTCGAAAGCTTTTTTTCTTTTTTCCAACAATTTATTTTATCGCGTGTATTTACTTTATTTTGATTCCTGAACTTTCGAACTGTATTGTTTTTCTTGTTAACCGACTTCAAAAAGGAGGAGGTTGTTTGTTTACTCGACTGTTTGTTTTTTCTTCTTCTTTTTTTTCTTCTTCTGTGTAATTAATAATTAATGGCGCATCAGAATAATACTTCTTGCGCATCAAAATGTCTCCATCAATGGTCCAACTCAGTCTTTTGGATAGGGTTAGTATGTTATTTACTATGTCGTTTATTAACTTTTTAGCTCAAACTACCTATTTATAAAGAAGTTTACTATTCCTGGTAAATGAGAGAAAACGCAAAACATAGCTAGTAATTCTTTAAACGTAGATACAAACAAACATACAGAGTGGCCGAACTGTCGGTCAAATTGACGTGGGTACGGACATTGATAGTAGATAAGGGGATCCTAGGACGAGCAGGCGGGCAACTAAAGTGGCAGAGGATCGTCTTAAAATTGCCAAAAATAAAAGACTTTTCAAAAGTTTTGCAATTAACTGATTTATTAGCATTGTTTCTTTCCTGTATCTTTTGGCATAAAAAACATACAATCGAATTGATAACCTCCTACATTTTGAATTTTTTTTTACTTATTCTTGGACATACCGGTTTCCTCATGATGTTTTCCTTCACCGTTTTTGAGCGATGGCATTGGCATATACAATCATATTTTAGTTTAATTGTAGCTTTTAAGTTTTAGTATTTCGTTTAAATTTTAAGTTTTCATTAATTTTCTGTTTTTTAAGTTACATTAAATAAAATTATCATTGAAAATTGCACAATAAGTGATTTAAGGCTGAGAATCGAACCGGGTGCCGTCAGATTGTAAATCGGCCACCGTCGCTTTTGTTATAACTACATAATAATAATGTTTATTAATAATTAGGATGATTTCAGTCTACTTAAAATAATTTGTAAATTAAAAAACTACTTAACTTTTTAATATAATAAGTCCCTTAATTTTTACTCTGAGAGGTAAAAACTTTTAGGAGAGATTTTTTTTTATAATAATATTAAATCTATACTAATATTATAAAGAGGAAAGATTTGATTGTTTGTTTGTTTGTTTGCATTAAATAGGCTCCGAAACTACTAAACCGATTTGAAAAATTATTTCACTGTTGGGAAGCTATACTATCCCCGGGTGACATAGGCTCTAATATATACCCGTGTGAAGCAGGGGCGGACCGCTAGTAGTAAATAAAAACACAGTACTTAACTAAGAACGACTCTCAACCGGCGGAGATAAAAAACAGTCCAATTGAGAACCAAATTTTTTGAAGTTCTCAATTGTTTTCATTTAACGCTTTGAATGGTTTGAATCGTTGACAGTTGCCCGTCTGCAAAGTCCTTCTAAAATAGGTCACATATCTATCCATTAATTCGGAGGCAGTGGTCGGGCTACTTATTAGTGTCGTTATTTTGTTTCTTATAATTTATCTGCTGTCGTTTTTGAACGCGCCCTTAACTGGCATTTAATGGCTTGTCTATTTGTTTAATCTATGTCTGTACCCTTAGTACAAGTTTTGATAGTATTCGAAAACTTTTTTCGTTTTCGTATTGTTCCATACATTGCTGGGCTAATAGGTGTTCGAAAACTTTTTTCGTATTAGAGTGGAGCAATCTATACCGCCGATTACTACCGATTTTAGTTCCTCCACGTTTCCGATAGAGGCGCTTTACTAAAACGTATGGAACAATACGTAAACGAAAAAAGTTTCTAGCTTTAGTCTTTAATCTGTGGCATTGACTGTGTATGTAGGTATTTATTGCACACAGACCTATGTCCAAGTAGACGCCACAAGTCGACCTACCTTGCATGTCATATTTCCAATACAATTATGATTAATCGTAATTGAGTCCGGCTTAAATTAGTCTGCTCAATCGGTGCTGTGACAACTCGTGTCAGTTTTAAACGAAAATGGGTAATAGTGTTGTAACAATACCGCAAATAGAGTTGACCGACAGAATGAAATTAATTTAATTTTGACTATTATTATACTATTGTTTTTCTATTTTGTATGAAAATGTAATTTCTATTATAATTATTGTAATAGTTTTAAATTATTTTATTATCAATTATTTTCTGTGACGTGTACCTGTAATTTGTTACCAATAAAGTACTATGACTATGAATAAAAATATTTCTTTTCACTTTTCATCATCAGTTCAGACATAGGACGTCCACTGCTGGACATAGGCCTCCCCCATCTCCAAAAGGGCCGGTTGGAAGCGGCTTGCATCCGGCGTTTCCCTGCGGTCTCTTTTAGATGTTCTGTCCATCTTGTGGGTGGATGTCCTACGCTGCACTTATCGGTCCGTGGTCTCCATTTTAGAACCTTTCGGCCCCATCGGCCATCTGTTCTGTGATATGTGCCCTGCCCACTGCCACTTCAACTTTTCACTATTAGGTATGAAAAGCCGGAAGAGTTTCAGGTTGCCGCGTTGCCGGACTAATGTACGACAGCACTCACCTCTATACAGAATGCTATCGAGTTGTAATGCAATTCGTTCATCCTGGGACATCTTCGATGGTTCTTTAGCTTCAACAAAGCTCAAACTTAAAAAAAACTCATAAATTGACAAATCAGTCACTGTTAATTGTTTCATATTTACTATATATATATTTTTATTTATTTATGACATAATATTACAATATATATTATTACATGTTTACTAACACCAAAAAACCTCGCAGAGGTTTATCTGGGTGATAGGTTCTCAGCTTAAATATATATATATATATATCATTTATTTTTAAATAGTATGTAGATGCCGCTACATGGTTGATATTCGGAGAACCCGTACGAAGCGCTTTGATTCCACATTTATTATGCGAACTGCTAGTCTGTGGAATTCGCTGCCTGAGTGGGTGTTCCCCGATAGTTACAATCTGGGTGTCTTCAAGTCGAGAGTGAATAGGTTTCTTCTATAGGCAAGCATGCTCCATCGTAGGCCGCATCATCGCTTAACATCAGGCGAGTTGGCGGCCAAGAGCAAGCCTATTTATATAAAAAAAAAAGAAAAAAAGATATACTGTTTCGCTTTGTAAATGTACCTACCTAAAAGTTTAACAGTCTTGTTACTGTTAATAAGACTGTTATTATAGGTAGGTACATTTACAAAGCGAAACAGTATATCTTTTTTTTATTATTATAAATATAACATATTTTGTAGTGTTAACATTCAATTAGTGAACCGAATAAAATAAAATAAAAAATAGACACGCTTAGTTTTCATACAGTTTGGACCGCTTGTGAAGTCTACTTAGAAGTAGGTCTGTGTCACGTCTGGTCTGCGTTATTACATATAATTCGTTTGAAATAATTTCATTTGATACAGTTTCAGTTCAGCTACCTTAGTTGTGAAGCGTCCTTTGCATTCTTCGCTTCTCGTTCCCGATACAAAATAATCATCTGCCATTACTAAAATGTCCAGTACTACAAAGAAGCACAAAAACTTTGTATCGGAGCCCATGGGGGACAAGCCTGTCACTGAATTAGCAGGAATTGGTGATGTATATGGGAAGAAATTAGAAACAGCGGGATTTGATAAGGTTAGTTAATAGTTTGGCAGTAAAAACTACGTTTTTTTTTTTTTGAAGTTATACTTCTTATGCGACTTGCAACAAGGTTACGTTAAACGTGTAACGCTACCATGGAGGGGGAATTTTTATCTCTCGTATGGTTGCGAAATGCGTATCCTTTTTTCGCGCGGCGAGCAGCAGACCCGGTAGTGTAATGGTGTCGCTAATGGATTGAGAAGCCTAAGGAGCTAGGTTCGAATCTCGAGAAAAGCATGTTTTTAAATTGTTCATATTTTTGCCCTAGTTATAATTTTAGGGTTCCTTGTTGAAGTATAACTTCTTCCGCGCAGAGGGACTCCACACACATTTTTTTTTTATTTAGTTTTTAATAGGCTTGCGTTTCGTAAGGCGTTAAGCCTGAACAATAAAGTCTGGTAATTCAGTAACTTGGACGACCTTTTGTAATTCGTGGTGGCACGGAACCCTCACTGCGCGAGCCGGACTCGCACTTGGCCGGTTGTTTGAAAATGTTACTTTTTAGCTACAAGCACGAATCCGAATCCCTGGTTTAGACTAAGCTCCTTAGTCTTGAGCATCGGCGTAAAGTTGCTAGTCTATCGGTCTTTTATCGAATACATTTCGGAGAGTGTGCATCTGATCTTCATGATCTAATTCCCTCCTGCCCTTTTTTCTATCGGACTGCCAGAGCGGGCACAAAAAATCGACACCGCTTTATGATTCCGAAAACCCGAACGAAGCGCTTCGATTCCACTTTTATTGTGCGAACTGCTAGTCTGTGGAATACGCTGCCTGAATGGGTGTTCCCCGATAGTTACAATCTGGGTGTTTTCAAATCACGAGTGAACCTGTTTCTTCTAGGCAAGCGTGCTCCACCGTAGACCGCATCATCGCTTAACATCAGGCGAGTTGGCGGTCAAGCGCAAACCTATTATTTTATAAAAAAATACAAATAAAAACATGTATTTTTAATATTCCAGGCACATATTGTTCTTGGGCAGTTTCTGGTACTAAAAAAAGATAAAGAGTTATTTCAAAAATGGATGAAGGAAGCTTGCGGCGCTACCGCCAAGTACTCTTCGGACTGCTACCACTGTCTGGACGATTGGTGTAAATCATTTTTGTACTAACTGATGTAAAGATTTACACTTTATAATATTTTTTTATTACACCATCATGCAATGGCCATAAAACTATTTAGTTAATTACCTGAAGACTTAAATACTGACGAAAATTAACAAAATTTTGCCAAAAAGTATTAACGGGCGGTTATCCGAGTCGCGTAGGCAACAAAACGCTCCCTCAGCCCCCGCCAAGTTATAGCGACGATGTATATTGCCATGCTTAGAGTCAGGACGCCCGCGGGGGGAGTGCAACGACAAAAACGAGCATAAGTCCGACCTCGATGACGCCTGGCGCGGCACTGAACGCGGCGCGCCGAAATTCTCGCGTCCTTTTTACGCTTTTAATTTCACTAAAAAACGACACTATCCACTATCAAAAATCTATCCAAATAAATATTTTTTGAATAAAATTGCCTTTTAGTACATGCAATTTCCAGGTTGTTACGAGCTTTCATTAGAGCATAAAATGAAGAAAAAAAAAACTAAGTCGACTTTGTTTCAGATTTTTTTTGATCGAGGAAAGTTTATTCTATCATGTTTTGAACCAAATCATAAACTCAAACACAGATGTATCTATGACATGTATTTTTTTCCACCTAAAATATTGTAATTTAACTGAATAAAATTGATTTAAAACCGACAAATTTGGTATAAGAGGCTATTAATTAGAAAGTGCTATTATTCAGTTAAAAAACATTATAGAACAGATCGGGCCGCTCCATGTTTCGGCACCATATACATAATAATCATCATCATAATCATCTTTATTTCATAGTTAAAAAGCCGATAAGTATCACAAAGAATAGAAATATCTTAAAATATAAGTAATATATATAATAGTAGCAAATAATATGTATATAAAGGCTTAAAAATAAGGCTTTGATAAATGCAAGATATTCGGTACAAATAAATCAGCTTCTGGTAACAAATTGTTTGGTTCACAGAACCAATTATTATACCATTATTTCAGTAAAGTTTGCTATTAAAATTTTCGCCTTGTTTAATTTTATCCATACATAATAAGCTAGTTAATGATGTCATGAAGTCTGGACTTCACAGATAAGAGCAGGAAATTTGACAATTTCCTGTTCATTTTGTCGGAATGCTGCCAATATTATGATAAATTGTTTATTATTAGTTAAGTAGTAGCTAATTTAGAGACAGAGTCACACAGCGGGCAATGGAGGAGCTATGCTCGGAGTTTCTTTGCGCGATAGAATCCGGAACGTAGATATTCGACAAAGAACCAGAGTCACCGACATAGCTGTTAAAATTTGCGAGTTGAAGTGGCAATGGGCAGGCCACATCGCTCGAAGAACCGATAACCGATGGAGAAGAAACGAAGTACTTCCACGAACCGGAAGACGCAGCGTAGGGAGGCCTTCTACTAGATGGACTTCTACCGACGACATTGTGAGAGTCGCGGGCATCCAGTGGATGCAAAACGCAGGATGTCGTTCAGTGTGGAGGTTAAAAGGGGAGGCCTATGTTCAGCAGTGGACGTCTTCTGGCTGATGATGATGATGAGTAGCTAATTTGTTGTATGTATTATTTTCTGAATCATCATCATCATCATCAACCATTCTCCACCCACTGCTGGGTATAGGTCTCCTCTTCAGCGCGCCATCTTTTCCGGTCCTGTGCTAGCCTTGTCCACTGCTTTCCTGCTGTCCTAATTTACTGCATAATCTAATGAAACTAAACTATCTGTCTCTATATATGTACATAATGGAAAGAAGCCTGACGGTATATTGTTCCTTACAAGTTACAAGTTGCAAAACACAAAACAAAACAAAAAACAATTACAAAAGTTGGGGCGGCCCCTTGTATGGACGCAACTTGTGTCGATACTTTAGCGCCGTCACATCTTCCTGAGACACAGGGTAGGGCTGGCGCGGCTGCCAATTCGACAGAGCAGCACAAGCGACGCAAATATGCTAACCTCGACAGTTGTTACATATTAGAGACGTTTGGGGTCGAGACATTGGGCCCTTGGGGGCCGGGAGCTCACCTCATTTTCAAAAATCTTTCAGAGCGCCTGGTTAATGCGACGCGTGACCATAATGCTGGCGTGTTTCTGGCTCAACGCATAAACATTGCCACTCAGCGTGGTAATGCCGCCAGCATGCTGGGTACGCTGCCAACTGGTAGTGGGCTTGAGCATTTGGATTGCCTTTAGACCTTCAGCGGTCTATGGGCAGTCTAACTGTATTTGTAGTGTTAGTATTAGCTTGTATTTTGTTTAGTTAATAAAGGCACTTGCCCACAAAAAAATAAGAAAATTATTTTAATATTAGAAAGGTACACTATTCCTGAGTGCCATATGCTTTAGTATGGATCCTAAGTTGTAGGTATTAAACCTCTATGCTTATGGGGCTTAAAAATTCTAGCTTCAGCGTCACGACGTTATCTGGATTTGAGTAGGGGAGCCACCATCATATTTTCCACATTTTCTGAACAAAACTGACACCCTTTGACAAAATTTCATTCTTTCATTTGGCCACAGATACAGACCGAACAACTTATCTGTTTATTTGTTTAAACTATAAAACTAAAATGTTACTTCGGATAGCTGTCAGATTTGGTAAGAAAATTCGATGGTGGCTCCCTTATTCTACTGCACAAATAATTTGGTCGCTGGTAACTTTTTATTTCAATGTCAAAATTCGACGGTAGAAGCAAAAAACACTTATAACATCTCAAAGGAATCCGTTAACAAATTTTGCAGCTTTTCACAAAAAGTGTTACCATTGTCATACCTCGTGGATGTGAAGCAAAATAGTCTAAAGTTTTGCAACAAAATTATTTGAGCGTGTTTGGGAAGGTATTACAGAATCTCAGACCAAACAAACAAGGGAGATATGCCTAAGTGCAATATCGTTCGTGTTTAAAATGTCTGCGAATAACTGAAATGGGTGAGGTAAAGACGTAATGCACACACTGACATATTCTTACTATGCTTTACATGTTATATCACGTTATAGGACTTATCACGTATTATTAAATTTAGGTAAAAATATGTACCTTTCGCTCGACGTTTCGACCATGTTACAATGGCCGTGGTCACGAGCTGACTGAACACTGCGGGTGAGTCCGGCGAGAAGAGCGGGTGTTTTGTTCTCCTACCCTCACTTGATCTTGAAATATCGCAAAATTGTATACGACACACAACACTGACTGTATCGGTAAATGTCCTAGTACCTACACCGCGGTTTGTACACTTGCTCACTACGGGATTCCACGACGCCGCTAACTTAAATCCATCTTCCCGGTTGAAATTGCGATGTTTTCTAATTTCAACCGCTTCACGAACCATTCTTGAAAAATAATGTCGTTCAGTGGAGAGGACCTTCGGATCGTGGAGCTCGATCCAGTGACCGGATCCCGCCTCAAGCAAATGTTCTGCAATAGCCGACTTCTGTGCCCTTAGTCCCAGATTTGATAGTTTACGAAAACATTTTTCTTTTTCGTCTTGTTCCATACATTGCTGGGCTAAAACCTATTCGAAAACTTTTTTCGTATTAGAGTGAAGCAATCTATACCGCCGATAACTGCCAAATTTAGTTCCTCCACGTTTCCGATAGAGGCGCTTTACTAAAATGTATAGAACAATACGTAAACGAAAAAAGTTTTCGTAAACTATTAAATCTGGGACTAAGCGTACTGTGTCTGTGTTCAAATCGCGAAAGTTTAAATACATATTACTATATTCTTACTAGTTCTACAAACGCACACTTCAATATTTAGTGGCACACAACTACAAACGAGAAGATCGAACGTCATCAAATAGACGACCAAGGTTTGTAAGTGCTTCAGTGGAAACTGTAGGTATAACACTTCCATTAATTTTTTCTGAGAGCGATACGGACATGCAAAAAAGGTTGCCAAGGTCGTCTGCAGGATGAGCTCGACAAAAAGTGAAGCGCTTTGATTCTACATTTATTGTGCGAACTGCTTGTCTATTTTTTTCTGGGCAAGTGCCTGTATTAACTAAACAAAATACAAGCTAATACTAACATTAAAAATACAGTTAGACTGCCCATAGACCGTTGAAGGTCTAAAGACAATCCAAATGCTCAAGCCCACTACCAGTTGGCAGGGTACCCGGCATGCTGGCGGCATTACCACGTTGAATGGCAATGCTTATGTGTTGAGCCAGAAACACGCCAGCATTTTGGTCACGCGTCGCATTAACCAGGCGCTCTGAAAGATTTTTGAAAATGAGGTGAGCTCCCGGTCACCAAGGGCCCAATGTCTCGATCACAGACGCCTCAAATATGAGGTTAGCATATTTGCGTCGCTTGTGCTGCTCTGCCGAATTGGCAGCCGCACCAGCCCTACCCTGTGTCTCAGGAAGATGTGACAAATGTCTATGGAATGCGCTGCTTGAATGTGTGTTCCCCGATAGTTACAATCTGGGTGTCTTCAAATCACGAGTGAATCGGTTTCTTCTAGGCAAGCGTGCTCCACCGTAGACCGCATCATTGCTTAACATCAAAAAAAGGCGGTCAAACGCAAGCCTATTATTAAATTTAAAAAAGCATCAAGCCTGATTTAGGCCAGATGTGTTCGCATCAGCCACGCCACCTCACCATATAAATATCTCCTTGGTTTGTCTGATCTAACGACAAAATCCACGCCAGTGAGTAAAATAATCTCGAATAGGGTCCATTCTCGCTCCCATGTCCAACTTCGCACGGTGCTGCCATGCCAAGGTCATATTTCTACTTTTATTTTCTAAACACCCGACGACAGAGAATTTGATGTAGATCGGAAAACAAATAGACAATAGGTTGTGGATTTTGTTGGGTTCAGTCTAATAAAAATTAGCTTAACAATTTTTTTTTTATAAAAGTATACAGAAGAAAGCTGAGCATCTGCTGGACCAACCCTGAAATCGCGAAAAAAATATCAGCTGTTCTATAGAAAACGGTCATTGACACTCGACAAAATGTATGGAACAGCTGATTTTTTTTTCTCGCGATTTCAGGGTTGGTCCCATAGTAAAAGTTGTTCATAATGATGAGTACAATTACCTTCTTTTGGCTTCGAGAGTGTTCCCCTTACACCCCGTATTAATTTATAATATGTTTATAGGTTTTTAAATCCGCCTGGTGAACTAAGGACCCCTGAAAACAAAAAGTGAACCAGGTTTTTGGGGTTCCAGACACCTCGCAACAAGAGAAGCTGTGTCGCCGACGCTTGATTTTTACTGATTCTTTTTGGAATCTTGTATTATGACCGTTTCTTATTTTAGAATTTATCTACCTGATATTTTGCTAGTAGAACGTAAATAGATACAAGTTTTTTTTTTGTTTAAATTAGAACGGCTGTCAAGGCATTTTTGTAATAATTTGTTGCAGCCAGTTGCACCCATTTAAACGAAACGTCAGTCATTCGAAATCAGTTAGCAACTGTGATGCGGACAAAGAACTTTGAGACGTAACCCAAAAAGGTAAGTTCCATGTTCTTTGGATGCGGAGTTCGACGCGTTGATCTAAATAAGAATGTTCAATCAAGGTTCTGTCATAATACCTGGCGACAGATTTTCCTTCTCATTTCCGTTCTATTTACTTCTCTTTTCTGTGGTATGACTTATATAAACGGAAAATGAATTTACGTTACAAGGTTAGACGGAGTAGATGGACTAAGCCGAAAGGAGCTCTTTGTACTTGTCATTGAACAGCTTTTACAATGGAACCAACTAGCGTGTTCTATTGTAAATAGGGTTACCATGCGTCCGGATTTGACCGGACATATCCGGACTTTAAACCATTATTTTGTCCTTCATTACGGTCAGCCAATAGGCTTTTAGCGATAAGGCCGCCACTTGTGGCACTAGCTCGTAAGTGTTTTCTATCGTGTTGTAATTTTTATTTCTGGTTCACACAATAAAGGGTTTCTATCTATCTATCTATAACATACTAGTAGGCCGCCCCTGCTTCGCACGGGCGAAGCCGGAATATATAGCCTATGTCAACCCGGGAGAGTGCAGCATCCCAACAGTGAAAGAATTTTTCAAATCGGTTCAGTAGTTTCGGAGCCTATTCAATGCAAACAAACAAACAATCAAATCTTTCCTCTTTATAATATTAGTATAGATACCACTTGACTGCTAATTTTTTACCCCGATAGCTATAGATAGTGATAGCTAGATAGGTATATTTAAAACGAAATTCGTTATAGAGTTAGCTTATAATAATTATTAACATAGCGCTGCTTTTAACGCAGAAAAAAACATTGTTCCTGTAAGATAACGAGTGGAACCACGGGACACCGCTAGTAGAAACATAAGTAGGAAGAAACGTCCACAAGAGTCGAAATTCACAAGTATCAAACCCCTTGCATATAAAGCGAGCTTATCTGTAGAGTTGACAAAACGAGCAAACTGAAATGTTCCACAGAAAACTGACACATTTGTTCAGAAATACTACAGTGGCTCCCTCATTCAACTGCAGGTAAAGTTGGTAGCTGTAATTGTAGTGTTTCTCAACGGCTATTGTCTTGTACTTAGCAATAATTTTATTCGCGACATTTTCGGGGGTTCTTCAGGAAATGTTGGGAAGCATTTTCTTCGCGTTTGGTTCATTTTACTATTTGATTTAAGGGTTGATAATTAGAGAAGTGTGGAAATTGCGTGACATCTTCTCGTCCAAGATACCACAGTGCCTCAAGACGAGGGTCTTTGACCAGTGTGTAAAGATAAAGATAAAGATAAAGATCATTTATTTGCATACAACATGTGAATTTTTGTGCATTTTCATGCACAAAAGATGTTAAAATTAACAAAAATAGTCCTAAATCACGTTGTGCCGGTCAGCCGTACAAATGTCAGAGTGGTGGCGCTATGCTCGTAATACTAATGTTTTTATATTAATCATATCTAAATTAACAATTTCATACAGATAAAAAGTTGTAAAGAAAAAAAAAATATAATACCTATGTTAGGTCAAAAATAATAATAAATTATATCAATTATTTAATTATTAGTTGGGAACTCAGTTCTTGAAGTTGTTGACGCGTACGTCTACCTAGGTCAAACAGTCGAACTAGGTAGGTCCAACTTCAAGAAAGAGGTCAATCGGCGAATCCAACTCGGCTGGGCAGCGTTCGGTAAACTTCGCAACGTCTTCTCATCTAAAATACTACCTCAGGCGAAGGTCTTCAATCAGTGTGTGTTGCCAGTGATGACATACAGCAGTGAAACGTGGTCTCTCACTACGGGTCTCATGAGCAAACTCAAAGTCGCACAACGAGCTATGGAGAGGGCTATGCTCGGGGTTTCTCTACGAGATCGAATCCGAAATGAGGAGATCCGTAGACGAACGAAAGTCACCGACATAGCCCACCGGATTAGCAAGTTGAAGTGGCAGTGGGCAGGGCACATATCACGCAAAACAGATGGACGATGGGGCCGAAAGGTTCTGGAATGGAGACCACGGACTGGTAAGCGCAGCGTAGGACGTCCACCCACAAGATGGACAGACGACCTAAAAGAGACCGCAGGGAAACGCTGGATGCAGGCCGCTTCCAACCGACCCTTTTGGAGATTGATGGGGGAGGCCTATGTCCAGCAGTGGACGTCTTATGGCTGAAATGATGATGATGATATCAATTATAATTTAATTTTGTCATTTAAAAAATCATCAATTTTATAATAGCATTTCTGTTGCAACAGTGCTTTTAATTTATTCTTAAATAAGTGAGTATTGAGATTTCTTATTGACTTTGGTATCTTATTGTAGATAAGAGGTCCCATGCACATTACACTGTTTTGCATCAGGGTTGTCTTTCCTTCATGTACGCGCCGTCTGTCTTGATCGCGTCGATTTCTAATTACAGTGTCAGCTAGTGTGGGGAATCGATCTCCAGTGTGTTGCCAGTGATGATACATGGTACTGAGACGTGGTCCTTAACAGTTGGCCTTTTGGAAAAACTCAGAGTCACACAGCGGGCAATGGAGAGAGCTATGCTCGGAGTTTCTTTGCGCGATAGAATCCGGAACGTGGATATTCGCCAAAGAATCACCGACATAGCTGTTAAAATTTGCAAGTTGAAGTGGCAATGGGCAGGCCACATCGCTCGAAGAACTGATAACTGATGGGGAAGAAAGGTTCTGGAGTGGAGACCACGAACCGGAAGACGCAGCGTAGGTAGGCCTCCCACTAGATAAACCGACGACATAGTGAGAGTCGCTGGCATCCAGTGGATGCAGATGGCAGGCTATCGTTCAGTGTGGAGGTTAAAGGGGGAGGCCTATGTTCAGCAGTGGACGTTAAAGGGGGAGGCCTATGTTCAGCAGTGGACGTCTTCTGGCTAATGATGATGATGATGATGATGAACTACACTGAAACAAAAATGCCTGACTTTCTTGGTGGGTCTTGGAAGAAGGAAGCAGTGCAAGTATCGTTCTATCCTCAAAAAAATCAAATAAAAAGAAATCAAATTCGATAAAATGGCACAGAAGCGATCATAGCGAGTACTGATCAAATGAAATTTTATCGAATTTCTAGATCTCAACTGTCAAATTTTACGATCGATAAAGAACGGTACTTGCACGGGTTAACAAGACAGTTAATACCCTGGAAGCCATTCCAAATTTTAATGTTAAATTTAATTTTAATGATAATTTCGACAAAATGTACATAGATCGTTCCGTTCCGACTATTGCCATACCCAAATAGGGTCATATGTATTACTTTATATTTAAACATGTTAATTTAAGAACTCCATGTACCTACATATGTCTGCAATAAAATATTGAGTATTGAGTATTGAGTATTGAATTTCATCCAAATCCGTTCAACTGTTTCAGCGTGAAAAGCAAGCATCTTTAAGTCACAGTTGCCTCAGTTTCTTCTAGGCAAGCGTGCTCCGTCGTAGACCGCATCATCGCTTAACATCAGACGAGTTACAAAGCAGTTTTGAAAGTCTAGATGATTTTTTCCTTCCTAAATTTATTTCCTCTCTAATTTTAGGAATTAAATGAGATTTAAATTTACGTCATGATTATTTACGGGTCAGTACAACGTACGTAGGTGGAGTGATCGGACTAACGCGCTGTAAAAACGTGGTCAGCGTGGGTCAGCGTCAGTCTAACGTTCGTTAGTGAAGTGACTGGACTGACGCGCTGATATAAATGTCGAGCAAAGCCGCGCGGGTCGCTAGTATACTAAAATGGTTCTCTCGCTTAACAAACAGATAGGTAGAAAGACCTGCGGGTAGACAAACGATGCCATTACTTCTGGGATTGCAGCTTTGGACTTTATCTACACTAGGTCCAATTTTTATTGCAACCTCTATCGTAATAAAGGAGGAATCTATCGACATCTTGTTAAATATATTGAAATCTGTATTCTATACTAATATTATAAAGAGGAAAGATTTGATTGTTTGTTTGTTTTTGTTTGCATTGAATAGGCTCCGAAACTACTGAACCGATTTGAAAAATTCTTTCACTGTTGGGAAGCTACACTATCCCCGGGTGACATAGGCTATAATCTATACCCGAGCGAAGCTGGGGCGGACCGCTAGTATTTTTATATTTACGATAGGTTTGCGTTAGTCCACATCATGCTGATGTTAAACAAGAATTTTGGCACCAACGTAAAATAAACCGGCCAAGTGCGAGTCGAGCTCGTGCACTGGGGGTTCCGTATCACCACAAAATTCAATAACAAAATTACCAGTTATAACTTGGTAATGAAAAGAAACTTACCAACTCGTACTTGGCCATTATTTATTATTAGTTGTTATATTTTAGAGTGTGTACTATAGTCATGCCAAATTTGACTCTTGTACGTATTACCATTTTTACATTAAAGCTAATACAAAAATAAGCCGTGGTAGCCCATTTGGGAGACCGCTAGACTTGAAAGCGTGAGGTCGCGGGTTCAAACCCCAGGCCCGTACCAATGAGCTCTTTGGAGCTTATGTACGGATTTTCATACCACTGGCTTTTCGGTGAAGGAAAACATCGTGAGGAAACCTGCAAACGTACGGAGAAGGAATTCAATGGCGTATGTGAATCCACCAACCCGCACTGGGCCAGCGTGGTGGATATGGCACAATCACCCTTTCGGAGGTAGGCTAAAAGTCCAGCAGTGGACTGTTAAAAGGGTGATTATGATGAATACAAAAATACGTTTGTTGTATGGGGATCTCCCTTTCCTTTTTACTTTTTGACGTTTTTACCCTTTGGGTAAGGAACCCTAAAACTAACAAGTATTCTTATAAAATAACAGGTAAATCAGTGCATGCAATGGATGTTTACTTTTCTTTCAATCGACAGATAGAAATACATCAAAAACTCTTTCACCAAATCAAAGAGGGTCGCTCTCCCATAACAGGAGAAAAAAAAACTGAACAAGAGCAAAAAACAAGGTAAATAAAAAAACCGGTACCGTGTCATGTTAAACCTTAAGTTATGGATGTGGTTACAGATAACAGCATAACAGATTGACTTTTTGTGTACTGTACAGTCACGTACACAAGTGCATTTCATAAAGCATAAATAAATATTCGGGACATTTTTGTACACACGGTCATCTGACCCCAAACTAAGCAAAGCTTGTGATATGGCTGCCAGAGACTGATATACATACATATATAGTTTTAAACACATACTTAAATAGATATTAACAACTAGATATAGAACAAACACAAATGTTCATCACATAAATGTTTGTTCTAGGTGGGAATCGAACCCACGCCCCCAAGCGTAGAAGGCAGGTTCACTACCAACTAGACCAACGGGCTACCAAACACCACCAGCACCGAGAGAACGATATTTGATCCGTGATCCAATAAAACAAGGTCTGGCATTCCGGGAGTGACACGGGCCTACGTCACTGTCCAGTTGCCACTTCATTGCAGCAAACAGAAATTAGGAATTAAATTTTTAAATAATCTTTTAAATAAAATACATATAGCATTAATCAGCGGGGCAATGCTACCAGCCTTCCGGGGACCCTTCCAAACGGTGGCTATTTGTTTACTTGTTTGTAAAAAAACTTTGTTATTTACTTACTTTCTCTGTATATATAATTTTTTGAGTAACAATACATTTTTCGATACGTTGTATATAATATTATAAATGTTTTTAATAAGTTTATGTTGGATGTTAGAGTCTTTTGTTGAACATAAAGCATTTCAATTGTCATTTTGTTTGTCCGCTCTACCTTGAAGCGACGTTGAAGCGGTCTAACGCGGTCAAACGCGGTCTTATCCGCGATAATGAAATGAAATAAAATGTTTTTATTCCAGATTTACATCCATATTATAAACTAATTTAGAATAATAAAAAATATTATTGTAAGTAAATGAAAGGCCGAGGTACGTTCGCCATTACTTTTATTCACTTTCTCTCTTACTCTAATTATATAACTATTCTGTCTCGCTTACTCCTTATGCTACATGGATGTCAACGTCATTACTTTCATATATTAATAGATTTGTAGCATTACAAAGTTAATGCTTACATTATGGTAAAATATAATGATTATACTTTTAGTATTTTGTTCGCGACTGTCCCATACAAAAAGCGTCCCATGAATGTGCCAACATCTGTCTCAACGTCTGCGCCATTCACGCTCCAGCCCCGGGACAGTTTGATCCGGGACTCGACGCCACTTGACGTGAACCGCGGAGTCGTACGACTCTTCAGACTATGCTATTATAGTATACCGGGTTATTCAGCTAGCTTAGGTCGTTCATAAACTTTGCATTTCGGGTATGCCATGCTTTAAGGTCGTAAACGTTGGGTTTCGGGTATGCCATGCTTTAAGGTCGTAAACGTTGCGTTTCGGGTATGCCATGCTTTAAGGTCGTAAACGTTGGGTTTCGGGTATGCCATGCTTTAAGGTCGTAAACGTTGCGTTTCGGGTATGCCATGTCATAAGGTCGCGATCGTTGCGTTTTGGGTATGCCATGCCATAAGACTGTAAACGTTGCGATTCGGGTATGCCATGCCATAAAGCTGTAAACATTGCGTTTCGGGTATGCCATGTCATAAGGTCGTGATCGTTGCGTTTTGGGTATGCCATGCCATAAGACTGTAAACATTGCGTTTCGGGTATGCCATGCCATAAAGCTGTAAACATTACGTTTCGGGTGTGCCATGTCATAAGACTGTAAACGTTGCGATTCGGGTATGCCATGCCATAAAGCTGTAAACATTGCGTTTCGGGTATGCCATGTCATAAGGTCGTAAACGTTGCATTTTGGGTATGCCATACCATAAGGTCGTAAGCGTTGCGTTTCGGGTATGCCATGCCATAAGGTCGTAAACGTTGCGTTTCAGTTATGCCATCCCATAGTGTCGTAAGCATTGCGTTTCGTTCATATTTTGTTTTAAAATTAGTATTGTCTGTACAAATGTTGACATTTCATCCATTGATCTGTTATTTTCAAAGCAGGAATTTTATTCACAACTAGCTGCGTCCCGCGATTTCACCCGCGTGGATTACTCCTGATAACATCAGATATTTTTTTTTGTGAAAGATTAAATTTCTATGGGACCAATCTGAGAGTATAATAATCTATTCAAATAACATGAAAATTCAAAAACGGTTCATATAATATAAATAATAAATAAATATTCGGGACATTTTTGCACACACGGTCATCTGACCCCAAACTAAGCAAAGCTTGTGATATGGCTGCCAGAGACTGATATACATACATATATAGGTTTAAATACATACATAAATAGATATTAACACCCAGATATAGAACAAACACAAATGTTCATCACACAAATGTTTGTCCTAGGTGGGAATCGAACCCACGCCCCCAAGCTCAGAAGGCAGGTTCACTACCAACTCGACCAACGGGCTATCCGGACGGAATACTGAGGTAACAACCAAAAAAAAAACAAATTGCGATAATATGAAAAAACATTTTACAGCAGATAAAAATGCAAGGCGCAGGAAGTAAAACCAGTCGGCCAGTGAATCACTTTCTTCTAGGCAAGCGTGCTTCAACGTAGACCGCACCAAGCGCAAGCCTATCTACTATAAAAAATACCGGACAAGTACGAGTAGGACTCGTGCTCTGAGGGTTCCGTTGGACCTCAGAGCGCGAGTCCGAAAAAATACCTAAAGTTGAAATATTCAAAGACAAACTTAACTTTGTTATTGACTATAAGGTTCTTCTATACATTCCAACTACAAAATGTAAGTTTGTAATAGCAAAATAATTAATAATAAAATTTTAAATGATATAACTTCAAATTTGTAACTTTCAGATTTTTTCCTTTATATGTGCTATGAGACCTTACCTTTTGCCAAATTGCAGGATTCTAGGTCAACGGGAAGTACCCTATAGGTTTTGATTTCCCTGTGAAATCGCAAAATATGCGACATAAACGTTCATATCTTTTGATTGACAACTTTTATTTTTTTACAGCCGAAAGAAACCGTATACCCAAGTATATATTATAAATTTCAACTTGATACCTTTACGCGTTCTTGAGAAAAAGGGTCTTGACAGACGGACAGACGGACAGACAGACGGACAGACAGACGGACAGACAGACGGACAACGAAGTGATCCTATAAGGGTCCCGTTTTTTCCTTTTGAGGTACGGAACCCTAAAAAGTAAAAACAAATCATCATCATCATTTCAACCATAGGATGTCCATTACCTACTGAGGACATAGGCCTCCCCCATCGATCTCCAAAAGGGCCGGTTGGAAGCGGCCTGCATTTAGCGTTTCCCTGCGGTCTCTTTTAGGTCTCTCTTAGGTCTTGCGGTCTCTAAAAACTGATCGACTTGAAATCGAATAAGTACTAATTATTAATTATGTTTGCTTTGGTGACGTTTTATTGCATGCAGTAGGTAAACGACGTCATGCAAATGTGTACAAACATAAGCGCATTAACAGAAGCTGTTAACTGGCTATAGGGCGCCCAAGATACAGGCTTTGCCTAGTTTGGGGCCCATTGGCACAACTATTTTTGCTGCTAGTAAATTGTTATATCACTAACACTTCACTATCACTATCACTATCACTACTCACTATCACTATCACTACATAGTATAAAACAAAGTCGCTGTCGCTGTCTGTCCGTCCCTATGTATGCATAAATCTTTAAAACTACGCAACGGATTTTGAAGCGGTTTTTATAAATAGATAGATTGATTCAAGAGGAAGGTTTATATGTATAACTAGCGACCCGCCCCGGCTTCGAACGTAAATTACACCCGTGTGAAGCCGGGCGGGCGGGTCGCTAGTAGTAGATATTCTATTGATTGTAAATTTTAAATAAATGGATTTTGGTATTAAATAAATGAAAATGAAATGAAATAATTTTTTTTTTTTTTTTTTTTAACCTATACTGTCCCACAGCGGGGCAAAGGTCTCCCCCATCTCCTTCCATAAATCTCGGTCCTTAGCCACCTCTTGCCAACCTCTCCGGAATGAGTCAAGATCGTCACGCCAGCGTTTCTTGGGCCTTCCTTGACTGCGCCGTCCATCTGGCACCCACTGTGTGACGTGAAATCAAGTTATTATTTCGAAAATCAAACTGGCCTTTATAGAACCTCAGCTTTGATTTAAAAAAGTTCTAATTGCAAGGTTCAAATTCCCAGTTGTGATAATGCCTTATCTAGATCAACGCTAGAGTCTAAGTTTCGCTTCAGTGCTGTCAATCTGACGTCAGCTGCAGCCCTACTGTCCATCCATCACTCCGTCACCACTCACCTCTCACCACGTGTCTGGAGATACTGCTATTATCATCAGACAAACAAGGGAGATATGGAGAGGCTTTTGGATGGGGAAGAAAGGCTCTTGAGTGGGAACCGGAAAACGCAGCGTAGGTAGGCCTCCCACTATATGGACCGACGACACCGAGAGTCTCGTGGGCATCTAGTGGATGCAGATGGCAGGCTGTTGTTCAGTGTGGAATTTTAAGGGGAGGCCTATGTTCTGCAGTAGACGTCTCAGAAGACGTCCACATCAGCCATAGCTGATGATGATGATAGGTAAGGTGTCGAGGCGGGTGCAAACGCATCTGGTCTAAATCAGGCTGGATGCTTTTAGTCGAACATGGGGACTATAAATTCGTTTATTGGAGTCACTTCAAGTTTTTAGTGTGCTTTTTTTTATATATTGACTTGTAAAATTGGCCTTTTGGCCTCTACAGATGGACCGGACTAGTTAGCGAACGCAGAGTGCGTTCGGCATAACTTGATGGTTTAAGTTTTTGGGCGACTAGCACAAGGGCACCTCGAAGGTACGAACCTTGGCTTGGGCCGTCGCCGGGAGTGGGAATCAGACTTGCCCAGGCACCCCAGAAGGGGTGTGCCCTGGAGCCCTAGCGGTTCGATGAACTGAATGATTATTTGGAGAGAATCTAACCGAGTTTTTAGTGTGCTTAAATGAACCGTACTTTTATAGTATTTGGGTATAGTGAAAAATTTTGTGAAATGTAGAGACATTTAAACACGACATATAATTGTACTAAGGCATATCTCCATTGTTTGTCTGATCGGAGGTGTGAACGGACTCTGAAAATATTTTTGAAGTTATACTTTTTATGCGACTGCAACAAGGTTGCGTTAAACGTTTAACGCTACCATTGAGGGGGAATTTTTATCTCTCGTATGGTTGCGATATGCGTTTTTTTTTTGCGTTGCGACTAGCAGAACCAGTAGTGTAATGGTGTCGCTAATGGATTGAGAAGCCTAAGGAGCTAGGTTCGAATCTCGAGAAAAGCATGTTTTTAAATTGTTGATATTTTTGCCCTAGTTATAATTTTAGGGTTCCTTGTTGAAGTATAACTTCATATTGTTTTTACGGCCCATAATAAAAGTAGTTAAGTTTATTTAGTATTTTTGTATCTAAATTTCATATTTTGTATCTAAATTAGTTTGTAATACTTTACCAATTACTGCATTAAAAAGAAACATGTTGTGTATACATATTTAGGAATATGGTTTAGTTTAAAATTGTATAGTTTACTCTAAGTTTAGATTGTTTTGACCATATTTTGTTTTGTGTGCCAATAAACGAAATAAATAAATAAATTCCGCGCGGAGGGAAACCACGCACTATTTTTTTTATTGCGGACACATCATTCTAGCAAACATCTTCGGCAGATTCGTTGTCTTTTTTTAGTTATAGCAAGGATTCATTTCTCATATTAGCTATAGTAGAGCGATGGTGGCCGGCCGGTAGCATGTGCGCTTTACAATCTGACGGCACCCGGTTCGAGCCTCACCACTGCACCAATCACTTATATAGTATTAAAATTTAAATAAATTACGTGCAGTTTGTATACCATCGCTCAACAGCGGTGAAGGAAAGCATCGTGAAGAAACCGGTAAGTCCAAGAATCTCAAAAGTTTACAGACAACCTTTCGCCAACCTGCACTAGGTCAGCTTGGTAGATTAGGGCCAATCCTCTCTCTTCTCTCTCTCTCTCTCTGAGAAGGTATGTGCTCCAGGAGTGGGAACAATAGGCTGATAATGATGATTATGAAGCCGGTGGCCCATTTGGGAGACCGCTAGACTTAAAAGCGTGAGGTCGCGGTTTCAAACCCTGGGCCCGTGCCAATGAGCTCTTTGGAGCTTATGTACGGATTTTCATACCACTGGCTTCTCGGTGAAGGAAAACATCGTGTGGAAACCTGCATACGTACGGAGAAGGAATACAATGGCGTATGTGAATCCACCAACCGCACTGGGCCAGCGTGGTGGATATGGCCCAATCACCCTTTCGGGGGTGCAGCAGTGGACTGTTAAAAGGCTGACTATGATGATTATTATGAACTTTTTTAGCTGCATTAGGCCAACCTACGACCTCTAAAACTCAACAATGAAAGCAATCCTAATAGACAGGAGCTCCCAGGCATGCTTTCTACCTGGTGGCCTGCACTGCCAGCTTGCCACTTCATCACAAAGATGTTATTAAAACGTAGCTTAAATTCCCTGAGCAGGTTTCACCATCCCTCGAATACCAACTATCTGGGAGCGGTCTGTTTCCATAGGGAGCAGCTTTATTAGTATTTTTTGTTTCTTTGCGCGGTAGCATCCGGAACGTGGATATTCCCCAAAGAACCAGAGTCACCGACATAGCTGTTAAAGTTTGCAAGTTGAAGTGGCAAGCAGGCCACATCGCTCGAAGAACCGATAACCGATGGGGAAGAAAACTTGTAGAGTGGAGATTACGAACCGGAAGACGCAGCGTAGGCCACCCTCTAGATGAACTGACGACATCGTGAGAGTCGCGGGCATCAGTGGATGCAAATGGCAGGCTGTCGTTCAGGCCAATAGGTGAAGCCTATGATCAGGACGTCTTCTGACTGAAACAATAATCATGTTCTAACATAATTATGTGTAATATGTGTGTCATTATATTGAAATAATATACATGTTCAAATATATGTGTCATTATTTTGAAATAATAATCATGTTCAAATATATGTTTACGTCATTATGTTGAAATAATAATCATGGCCAAATATATTTGTATGTCATTATATTGAAATAATACTTATCTTCAAATATAATATGTGTCATTATTTTGAAATAATAATCATGTCCAAATATATTTGTATGTCATTATGTTGAAATAATAATCATGTCCAAATATATTTGTATGTCATTATGTTGAAATAATAATCATGTTCGAATATATGTGTATGTCAATTTTTTTTTACTGGGCAAGTGCCTTTTTTAACTAAACAAAATACAAGCTAAAAATAAAACTACAAATACAGTTAGACTGCCCATAAACCGTTGAAGGTCTAAAGACAATCCAAATGCTCAAGCCTACTACCAGTTGGCAGCGTACCCAGCATGCTGGCGGCATTACCACGTATGTCTTTATGTTGAAATAATAATCATGTTCAAATATATGTATGTGTTATTATGTTGAAATAATAATCATGTTCAAATATATGTATATGTCATTATGTTGAAATAATAATCATGTTCAAATATATGTATATGTCATTATGTTGATATAATAATCATGTTCAAATATATGTATATGTCATTATATTGAAATAATATTCATATTCAAATATATGTGTATGTCATTATGTTGAAATAATATTCATGTTTAAATATATGTGTATGTCATTATGTTGAAATAATAATCATGTTTAAATATATGTGTACGTCATTATGTTGAAATAATAATCATGTTCAAATATATGTGTACGTCATTATGTTGAAATAATAATCATGTTCTAATATATGTGTACGTCATTATGTTGAAATAATAATCAAAGGTAGTGAAACCTAGTACCAAAATAACATCTGGTAACACGATGCGACAGCTATGCGGCAACCGTTTTGTTTTTCGATGCATACATGCTCGCTCCAGTGACTTCGTTCACACCACACTGGCTCGGGAACCTGCTTGATGCATGCCATCGGAAGTTTGATATGGACTATAGCTTGAAATGATGACTTTATTTAGCCATCATCATCTTCAGCCGGTTTGTCCGCTGTTAATCTGTACGTACCTTTTTGAATTAAGTTTTCCTTATACTTTATTATTTTTCTCAAAGTGATGTCGATAGTGAATTTTTTTATGGGAATGACTTCAACCTGCACCTATCTAATAAAAAAAATATCATCTAAATTGGACTGCTCTGTAAAAAGTTTGCATAAAAATTATCCGCATTGACTTGAGAAGTTCCTCCTTTTTACAATCTTTTAAGGGTGTAAACGGGACCGTATTACTATGCCTACGCTGTCTGTCTTTCTCTCTGTCTGTCTGTCCTACCTTTTAACGGCTGTATCTTTCGATTTAGATAGTAATAGAATATGTTACGGCGGATTTACGTATTAAAAAATAATAATGTCAAAAAGTAAAAACTAAAAGGGATAAAATAAACGTTTTTTTTTAAACGTATTTTTGTAAAAACTGTAATACGTAATTACGTAAAAGCGATATACTACCGTTATACTCTAAAGTTTAACAATAAAAAAATGGCCAAGTTCGGGTCAGTGATAAATTTCTGTGCAACGTTCGGGTGTCTATTATGTCTTCTGTGGTTCGGGCCCAGTCGGTACTTTGATGGGTGACCGCCTGGGTGTGATGTCTTTTTGCACAATTATCCGTATTTTGTGGTGGTATGGAACCCCTTAGTGCGCGAGACCGACTTGCACTTGGCCGGTTTACTTTTTTAAACAAATACTTTATTATCTTATTTGGTACACTTAAAATTTCCCATGTAATATAAAAACTCAGATGTAATTGAGATGTTGTAATTGCAACTCGAAAATAAATTGCGTTTTTATGAATCGCAGCCATGTTGTAAACTTTTATGTTTATTGCCCATTCAGAGGGTTTCGCGTTTGAGATTAAGGTAGGTAAGTAAATTCGGTGTTTTCGTATCAAATAATTCAGATTTTGGGATGACCATGTTTTTGTTATTTCAAGGCTACTTTTTCAACATGTTTTCATCAGCATCAACAGGCTTTATCATCATCATAATCAGCCTTTCAGTCTACTGCTGGACTTTTAGCCTACCCCCGAAAGGGTGATTGGGTCATATTATTATTATTATTTTTTATTGGGTCTCTGGCAGCCATATCACAAGCTTTGCTTAGTTTGGGGTCAGATGACCGTGTGTGAAAAAATGTCCCGAATATATTTATTTATTTTTATTTTATATCCACCACGCTGGCCCAGTGCGGATTGGTGGATTCACATACGCCATTGAATTGAAACATTTTTTATCTTCAAACATGTTGAAATACGCGACCGAGATGAACGAAGCATATATTCTTGAGTTATTTTCATCAGCTTTTTATCCGCAAGCTTCATCGAGATACAATACTTATAGAGTCACAAACGTGCCACAAAAATGTCCGCACCAAAACTGCGCATGCTACGCATAGCGCCGACTTTTTGGTTATTTGTAAGGCAACCGCAATCCAACTACAACGCTACCCAATACCAGTGCTGTATAGCAGACTAGGGACGTTGAACACTATGCAAATGATATAACGTCTAAATTGGAGTAAATGTGGCATTGTGAATTGTATAATTGACTAGTTGAATCCCGCGATTTTCCAATTTTCACGCATTTTTTTGGGGGGGGGAGAGAGTATCCTATGTCTGTCTTCATGATGCATACTATCTTCCTGCCAAATTTCGTTAAGATCGGCTTAGCCGTTTAGTCGTGAAAAGCGAACAAACATCCAGACAGAGAGACAGAGTTACATTCGCTTTTATAATATTACTAGCTGAAACCCGCTACTTCGTACGCGTAGAGCTCGGCCTTCGGCCTCGCTACTACAACCCCCTTTTGTCATAGTTAATTCGGCCCTTTCGCAAAATCCTTTCTTAACGGACCTCTACACCCCATAAGGAATCTACCTGTCAAATTTCAGCTTCGTAGGTCAAGTAGTTTTCGAGATTTCATGTTTAATGAGTGAGTGAGTAGATAAATTTAGCTTTTATATATATACAAATACAAATACAAATACAAATACAAATTAATTTATTGGGCATTATAAAAATTTACAAAATAATATATGAACCCATTGGCTCCGAACTAGTAATAAATACTGTGTTTCGGGAGCCAATATAGATTATTAGAAAGGATGTCTCGACGCTCGGAATTTTTTGACTGTTTTCATACTTAGAGATTGTGACTCTATAGGTATAAATAAGGTAAGGTGTGACTCTATAGGTATAATTGTATTTCGATGGTAAATTTCCACATCCCAAAACCATAGTCACCCTACTGAATTCAGAGATCACAGATACGACGTGGTACAAAATGCGAAAATTCCTTTAAAAATAAACCCCATAATTACGTCGATGGTATCTAACTTTGTTTATTTAGGTTTAATCCTGTGAAATTACCGGTTAATACGCTAACTTGCATGATATATTGGGGAAAGATGCCTGTCAAAATATGGCTAAAATTTGACGGAAAAAGTCTTGCATATTATCCAGGCCCTAGTTGGTGTTGCAACGGGGCATTTACACTATTTCTAGTTTGTATTAGTGAAAACATGTTTTTGGCTTTTGTGTAACTGTATATCTCATATCTACTGTATTAATTAGCAGCTGTATGTTTTCCTTGTAAAATAAAATAAAATAAAATATTTTTTGACCGCGGATAAGCCCTTTGTTGGCCTTTTGGAAAAACTCAGAGTCACACAGCGGGCAATGGAGAGGGCTATGCTCGGAGTTTCTTTGCGCGACAGAATCCGGAACGTAGATATTCGCCAAAGAACCAGAGTCACCGACATAGCTGTTAAAATTTACAAGATGAATTGGTAATGGGCAGGCCACATCGCTCGAAGAACCGGTAACCGATGGGGAAGAAAACTTCCAGAGTGGAGATTACGACCCGGAAGACGCAGCGTAGGGAGGCCTCCCACTAGATGGACCGACGACATTGTGAGAGTCGCGGGCATCCAGTGGATGCAAAATGTGCATCAGCCAGAAGACGTCCACTGCTGAATATGGCCTCTCCCATTAACCTCCACACTGAACGACAGCCTGCCATCTGCATCTACTGAATGCCCGTGACTCTCTCGATGCCGTCGGTCCACCTACGCTGCGTCTTCCGGTTCGTGGTCTCCACTCCAGAACCTTTCTTCCCCATCGGTTATCGGTTCTTCGAGCGATGTGGCCTGCCCATTGTCACTTCAACTTGCAAATTTTAACAGCTATGTACGCCATCAAAGAATAAAGACTTTTTTCTGAAACTTTGCTTTTATTTATCAGACACATTTAACGTACCTTTTGTGAAATGAATGCGTTCAAAACCACGACAAAAGAGCTTTATAAACGAATAAACAATTTTATTGAAAACAAATGAACCGAAAACTTGGCAACGACATCCTGCGAATGATTCATATTTTATTATTTTGTACAGTCAGCGTGCGATTTAACTTTTTTTGTCATAACTTTTTCTTATTATTTTAGTCTGTGTTTAGGCATTTAGTTAGTAACATCTAATGGGAGAGGCCATTGGCTCCCGAAACACAGTATTTATTACTAGTTCGGAGCCAATGGGTTCATATATTATTTTGTAAATTTTTATAATGCCCAATAAATAAATTTGTATTGTATTTGTAAAAACTAAATAAATATTCAGGACACTTTTGCACACACGGTCATCTGACCCCGAACTAAGCAAAGCTTGTGATATGGCTGCCAGAGACTGATATATATACGTCACGTCACGTCAGCAGCCATCAAACGTCCACTGCTGGACAAAGGCCTCCCTCTTAAAGAGGGGTGTTGCCATAATCCCCACGCTTGGCAGGCGGCTTGGGGATCGCAGGAAGTTCACCGTGTACTAATAGGATGCTACTGCCCATCCTCCGGTGGTTCTGGTCGCATATATATATATATATAGGTTTAAATACATACTTAAATAGATATTAACACCCAGATATAGAACAAACATAAATGTTCATCACACAAATGTTTGTCCTAGGTGGGAATCGAACTCACGCCCCCAAGCTCAGAAGGCAGGTTCACTACCAACTCGACCAACGGGCTATCTGAACTTGAAACTTGCTCATTATTAAGGCCCCCTTTTTCACTTTTAGCAATTTTGGTCATTCTAGTTTTAGTTTGTCTACTTCCATGGTTAGCTTTAAATTATAATAATAAACCAGCCAAGTGCGAGTCGGGCTCGCACACTGAGGGTTCCGTACCACCACAAAACTCAATAAGGAAATTATCAGTTATAACTTGGTAATGAACAGAAACTCGTCACGGACTCGCATGGGGGATGGGGGACGCCTATGAACGATGGGGGAGGCCTATGTTCAGCTATGGACATTCAATGGCTGAAATGATGATGATGTTGACTGCTTGTTTTACTGCTTTGCGGTTGAGTTACTGGCAAAAGTGTGGGATTTTCCTAGCACTCTGCAAAAGAGTCTTATAACTACTGAAAAAAGTACTGCTGAGTGTACAATAGTAAAGTTTTTTCGGCCCGGCGCCTATTTTATGCCTTTGATATAAAATCGCAGCAGTTGTCTGTCGCCGAAACTTGCTAAAACTATACATAAATCTATAAATTACAAAGATTTCTAGGACGATTAATGGACTTTCTTTTATTACTAATGCAGTGGAATTTCACTTGCTTAGTTTGAAACCAGTTGTTCGCCCCTAAACTATGACCTTGCGACCCCTGGACCGTACCTATTTGTTCATATTTAAATTTTACTGCTGAACATAGGTCTCCCCTTTTGACCTCCACACTAAATACTGCCTGCCATCTGCATCCACTGGATGCCAGTGACTCTCACAATGTCGTCGGTCCATCTAGTGGGAGGCCTAACTACGCTGTCCCTGTAAGAACGATTGATTCGAACGATATATTCGCCAAAGAACCAGAGTCACCGACATAGCTATTAAAAGTGGCAATGGGTAGGCCACATCGCTTGAAGAACCGATAACCGATGGGGAAGAAAGGTTCTTGAGTGGAGACCACGGACCGGTAAGCGCAGCGTAGGACGTCCACCCACAAGATGGACAGACGACCTAAAAGAGACCGCAGGGAAACGCTGGATGCAGGCCGCTTCCAACCGGCCCTTTTGGAGATCGATGGGGGAGGCCTATGTTCAGCAGTCGACGTGGTATGGCTGAATTGATGATGATGATGATGACGTTGCACCTGCATTTTTTTTTACCGTCCGTCGTCGTGGTCTTAACAATAGACTCCGCTCCATGTAAGAATTAACGATTGACACTTTGTAATGTCGCACCCTTGCATGGTTGTCACAAGTTAGTGATCTGACTTCTGGGGTGGTTCCGCACAAAATTATAAAATAACTAACACGAAAAAGTCTGTCACTTCAATATAATTTTATGATTTTATTTATATTACAAGGAAATTACTCACGTAAGCGAACAAAATGAAATGTGGAAATGTAAATGTGTGTAAACCATGTCAGTTTCCATAAGGAAATTTTATGATTGTTTTGACAATTTTATGATATCAGTTTTTTTTATAATTAGCTAACGGTTAGCGGCCTTTTTTTATATTCCGATGCAAACTAAGGGGTGTTATGAGTATAACGTGTATATTTGTGTGTCTGTATGTGTCATCGTAGCTCCCAAACGGCTGAACCAATTTAGATTTTTTTGTTTGGTGACTTATTCGAGAGTATTTTTAGCATGTTATTCTTATGATTCAAGGAAATTATTGAAAATTATCAGCTCGTTTATCGGAGTTCCTGAAAAAAAATTACTTCATGCATTATTGCACATACAAAAAAATACATGTGATGAATTCTTTTTGAAGTATTTTTATCAAATTAAAAAATATTATACACAAAACAATATTTAATTAACTTGCCTACAGAATTTTTTCATCGAACAAAATAATTAATTTTTTAATTTTTTATTAATGAACACCAACATGATGTACGACCTTACTTTACATGACGGAGACAAGGCACGCCACCACAATTATAGGTGCAGACTACATGGTTTTAAAAAGCGAGAGTTTTTGGAATATAAGTTAGTACATTATACATTAAGAATTCAATAAGTTTTTGACTATGTTAGTACATTATACATAAAAAATTCAATAAATTTTTGACTGAATTAAAGAATCAAAACACATCCACATCAACATAATGTAAATCACATCCTAGTGTGCATGAACCATTTATTTTAGGAACGCATATTTCTTTTTATTGACTTTGAGAACTCGAATTGCTTATTCAATTAGTAATCGTACGTAGGTACATAGTAATAAAGTATTTCAACATTTTAACCACGTGTTTAAGGGGCCTGTATACTCTCTGCAGCTCTCTCGCTCGCACATTTTCACATTATTGAAGGTGTAAAATCAATGAGTGTGAATTTCCAAAAGGTAACAAAATCATGTCATGGTGTCTATCGTAACATTACAAACAAAGAAATGTTTGCTTCGATATCTTGTAATTTGACGGAATAAAATGACACGAGAAATAAAAATCACTTGTTACCATTTTACTGTGTCAAATTAAAATATATCAAATTGACAATTTCTTTGTTTGTAATGTTACGATAGACACCATGACATGATTTTGTTACTTCTTGGAAATTCACACTCATTGATTTTATATCTTCAATAATGTGAAAATGTGCGAGAAAGAAAGCGGCAGAGGGTATACAGGTCCCTTAAACACGTTTTCTCTCATTCAAACCTTCCACGGGACCCTAACAAAGTTAACCAAAGTTCCCAAAAACGGGACACTTCATTAAATCTCAATTATTACCTCTCGACTTCGCCTTCCACGACAATTGTTGTTTACGTACATCTGCTCTTTTTTCTACACTGTACCTACTCAAAAAAATCCGTCCCTTTAGTTTCAGAGTAGAACATCTTACAGAGAAACAGCTTCTAGATCTTTCATGATTGCATGTCCATTTAGAGACAAGTTTGTTTTCGGAGCTCTTAAGCACAGACTATATTCTGTATTACATCTAGGTTTACCAACAAACTGCAATAAATATATTTTAATTTTGATTTGATTTGATTTAAAATCTTGTCGCCAGTCGCCTGTACATTTATCAATCGACTTAAAAATATGAGTTTCGAAATTCAATTTTTTTTTTGTTACATTATATTTTTGCAGATTGTAAACCAATTTCAATGCTTTTTCTGACCGACTGAAGAAAGGTCTGAGGTCCAAATTTTTTTTTATAAGTAGGCTTGCGCTTGGCCGAAAATATCTATTGGGACAAATCACGTTTTTATGAATGTTTGTATATTTTTGTTCTACGATAACTTGCGTATTTCGTAGGCATATAGTTTATCATACTAATATTATATTATAAATGTGAAAAGTTTGTTGGTTTGTTAGTTTTTTTTTATTATTAATAGGCTTGCGCTTGGCCGCCAACTCGCCTGATGTTAAGCGACGATGCGGTCTACGATGGAGCACGCTTGCCTAGAAGAAACCGATTCACTCTCGACTTGAAGGCACCCAGGTTGGTTGTTTGTTCCTCTTTCACGCAGCAACAGAGCAACGGATCGACTTGATTTTTTGCATGGGCATAGTTCAACGGCCTACTTACCTCAGAGTGACATACTTTTCATCATCTTCATCATCACCATTTTTCATCACTATGCGGATGTAACAACGGGGCGCAGCTAGTCCTTACTAATTATATAAGCGAAAGTAGCTCTGTCTCTCTGTCTGGATGTTTGTTCGCTTTTCACGACTAAACCGCTAAGCCGATCTTAACGAATTTTGGCAGGAAGATAGTGTACATCATATGGACGGACATAGGGTACTTATTCTCCCAGAAAATGCGGGAAAATTGGAAAATCGCGGGTAGCACCGCGGAATTCAGCTAGTCTATACTATAATAATATTATAAAGAGGAAAGATTTGTTTGTTTGTTTGCATTGAATAGGCTCCGAAACTACTGAACCGATTTGAAAAATTCTTTCACTGTCGGGATATTGCACTATCCCCGGTTGACATAGGCTATATATATCCCGGCTTCGCCCGTGCAAAGCAGGGGCGGCCTACTAGTAATATTATAAGAGGAAAGATTTGATTGTTTGTTTGTTTGCATTGAATAGGCTCCGAAACAAATGCACCGATTTGAAAAATTCTTTCACTGTTGGGAACCTACACTATTCCCGGGTGACATGGGCTATAATCTATACCCGTGCGAAGCTGGGGCGGACCGCTAGTTTATCAATAAAAAATCTATAGATCAAGTTCTATTAAATTTCGGTCTTCGTTTGAATTTTAAGAAATCAAAACAAAATAGGTTGCCCATAACTTTGATAAACTGATTTTCTGAACATTTCTTACTCTAAGCTTTTCTTACTTGCAACAAAAGAAATTCGGGTGCTCCTTGAGGCGTAAAATTTTGATCTTGGCGACCTTCAATACAATACATGTCTTTCTATTGTTAAAACATGTTTTTTTGTAATCTTTATTTCGTAACTCGTAAGGGCGAATTCGGTGAGCAAAAAACTTTCTGTGACAAAACTTGACAGAAGTGTAATGAATGGTATAGAAAAGTTAGCAGCGTATCAAAGTTTGGAACTTTATTTTGCGTCAACTGATATAATTAATAAATTTATATTAAAGGTTCTATTATCTATTAAGTCTTTATTAAATAAACAAAATGCGGACTGTGCAGCGTGTCCTACAACTTGCACAGAAGATGAACTTAATGAAGCCACGGAGAGTGCCATTGGGGTGGCAAAGTTCTGGTCTAGAAACTTGATTTGAAAATGTAATTGTATTTTGCGGAACATCGACTCGAAAGAAGAAGAAGAAGATAAACAAAATACAAGCTAAAACTAAAACTACAAATACAGTCAGACTGCCCACAGACCGTTAAAGGTCTAAAGACAATCCAAATGCTCAAGCCCACTACCAGTTGGCAGCGTACCCAGCATGCTGGCGGCATTACCACGTTGAATGGCAATGCTTATGCGTTGAGCCAGAAACACGCCAGCATTTTGGTCACGCGTCGCATTAACCAGGCGCTCTGAAAGATTTTTGAAAATGAGGTGAGCTCCCCGTCCCCAAGGGCCCAATGTCTCGACCCCAAACGCCTCAAATATGTAACCACAGCCGAGGTTAGCATATTTGCGTCGCTTATGCTGCTCTGCCGAATTGGCAGCCGCGCCAGCCCTATCCCGTGTCCCAGGAAGATGTGACGGCGCCAAAGTGTCGACAAAAGTTGCGTCCCATATAAGGGGCCACCCCAACCTCCAGGGCACAAGTGTCACACCGTCAGGCCTCCTTCCATCGTCACGTGCAAGACCACTCGGTTCGAGCACAGCTGCGACATTGGCGGTGGAAAGAGCCCTGCGTATGATGTCGTTCAGGCTCGCGTGTCGGCCAATACAACCAGCGCTTCTCGAGCAAGAGAGACCATGGTGACCGAGCTGGTCAACAGCAGTACCACACTGACAGCGATGGACCTCACAGCACCTTGCACCCAAGCGTAAGCTGACAGCTAGACGAAATGCGATTGGATCTAAAAGGCCACATGGCTTGCAACCAAAGTCCCGATTCCCAAACAGAGACCCAATTAGTTCTCAATTAGTTTGTCTTTTTATGTTTGTTACCTCAGAACTACGTCTTTTTAGAGTTCCGTACACAAAGGGTAAAAACGGGATCCTGTTACTAAGCCTTCATTGTCTGTCTGTCCGTCTGTCTGTCTGTATGTCCGTCCTAACTTTAAAAGGCGTTATCTTTCGAACCGCAATAGATAGCCAGTTGACATTTTCACCATCAGCCATTAAATGTCCACTGCTGAACAAGGCCTCCCTCTTAGAGAGGGGTGTTGCCATAATCCCCACGCTTGGCAGGCGGCTTGGAGATCGCAGTACGTTCACCGTGTACAAACAGGACGCTGCCGCCCATCCTCCGGTGGTTCTGGTCGCAGTTTTAGGATAAAAAACTGTTAAACAGACAGACAGACAAACAGACATCGTAGGCTTAGTAATTGAGTTCCGTTAGTACCTTTTGAGTACAGAACCATGAAGTTTAAAATAATAATTGACAAAAATCCTGCCGAAATTACATTCAAAAACATGAATCTGACAAGTTATTTCAAGAGTCAAAATTACCTGTGAAAAATTGCCTGTAAAATGCGCAAAATCAATATCTGAATATTAAATATCGCCTTATGCCAATAACAACTTATAATAACACGTAATTGTTTACGTCTCCAGTCGCCAGTTATGAAAAATATTAAGTTTCGATCATTAAAATTCCAAAAACATCGTTATTACGACAATGTAGGTAAAACCACGGAATATTTGAGAAGTGGAAAGGACATCAATAAATTGCCGACATGGTTATTACAATTTGCAAGTTGAAGTAGCAATGGGCAGGCCACATCGTTCGAGGAACTGATAACCGATGGTACCGAGGCACATAGTGAGAGACTACGTTTCACTGCCGTAATCACTGGCAACACACATTGGTCGAAGACTTTCGTCTTAAGGCACTGAGGTATTTTGGACGAGAAGACGTTGCGAAGTTTACCGAATGCTGCCCAGCCGAGTTGGATTCGCCGATTGACCTCTTTTCCGAAGTTGGGCCTGCCTAATTGGACTGTTTGTCTTAGACGTACGCGTCAACAACTTCCAGAACTGAGTTCCCAACTGATACCGGAACCGGAAGACGCAGCGTAGGACGTCTACCCACGAGATGGACAGACGACCTAAAAGAGACCGCAGGGAAACGCTGGATGCAGGCCGCTTCCAACCGGCCCTTTTGGAGATCGATTGGGGAGGCCTGTGTCCAGCAGTAGACGTCCTATGACTGAAATGACGATGATGATGATTGTTGAGGATTAAATGAAATTCCTTGTTTTCTTGGCACAGAAGAAGAGGAGCGGCGCGACTTTTATCATGGATAATGCACAAATATATTTAATTTTACAGTTTTGTTCTGGGAGATATTGCTACGCCTGTGACACGGCTTCGTAATCCAAAAGACTACTTTGTTTGACAGAAAATGTTAGGCACACCCTCCAATTCTTGATTTTATTCGTTTAAATGAGTACCCACAATATTTGGTACAAAAGTATTATAAGAGATGGCGCTACACGTATCGAAATACAGAAATAACATTACATTATGCGTGCGTCGATAACAATGATGATGATGATGATGATAACAACGCTGTCATGACCATTCCATCCGACTGATATTCCGTGGAAGTACGAAATCAGATACTTTGCAAGATTCCTCTACTCTCGCCTATTCAAACTAAATAATTGATGTATCACGTTACCGGCTTCAAAGATTTTACTAGTTTTTTGGTAAATTCACTTAAATTTAGCGAAATTCGTTTACTTATATTGTAAAATTAATTTTGAGCAGAAACATTTGTACCAAAGATTTTATACTATACTACGTAATCTTTGATTTGTACGTTATATCGTTTCGTCGCTTTTATAAGGTGCCGTAATAAGAATAAGGTATAATAAGAAAGAATATCTTTGGGTCTTAGGAGTGTCTTAGCTTAGTTGGTAGAAAGTCCTTCCTGAGGTTTGAGGTGTGGTGGCCGGGAAGATGTCATCATCATCATCAGCCAGAAGACGTCCACTGCTGAACATAGGCCTCCCCCTTTAACCTCCACACTGAACGACAGCCTGCCTTTTGCATCCACTGGATGCCCGCGACTCTCACGATGTCGTCGGTCCATCTAGTCGGAGGCCTACCTACGCTGCGTCTTCCGGCTCGTGGTCTCCACTCTTTCCAATCGGTTAAGATGTATATGGGGATACAACAAACTTATTCAGCGTGGTAATGCCACCAGCATGCTGGGTACGCTGCCAACTGGTAGTGGGCTTGAGCATTTGGATTGTCTTTAGACCTTCAACGGTCTATGGGCAGTCTAACTGTATTTGTAGTTTTAGTTTTAACTTGTATTTTGTTTAGTTACAAACTCATTTATTTTTGAATAAATTTTAAATTTGTTTTCGTCGATGGGCTCCATTTATGATCAGCTTTTATAAGAGGTCATAAAAAAATAGGACACATAATGGTGTCGATTCTGTCATACTACTCACTAAACTAAACCAATCTGACAGGACTAAAATTATCCGCCTCTCTTTTAGTTTTAATATGTGAGACAAGGATGGCAACAGTTTTAGAGCTTTCAAATTTAGTTTAGTTTAGTTTAGTGAACACCGGTATAGATGCCATGCCTCTAATCGCAGAAGCCTCAAACCCAAGAAGGAATAAAAACCGACATCGTTTTATGGTTGATATTCCGAGAACCCGTACGAAGAGCTATCATAATTATGATTCCACATTTATTGTGCGAACTGCTAGTCTGTGGAATTCGCTGTCTGAATTGTTCCCCGTTAGTTACAATCTGGGTGTCTTCAAGTCGAGAGTGAATCGGTTTCTTCTAGGCAAGCGTGCTCCATCGTAGACCGCATCGTCGCTTAACACCAGGCCAGATGGCGGCCAAGCGCAAGCCTATTTACTATAAAAAATAAATTAGTAAAAAAAGTTAATATACAACTAAAAAAAAAAAAATTGTTTTCGTCGATGGGCTCATTTATGATCAGCTTTTATAAGAGGTAATAAAAAATAGGACACATGCCTTTGTCGCAGAAGCCCCAAATCCAAGAAGTCAACCGATGCCTTATTATGGATGATTCGGATCGTGATCGCTATCGCGTGCCATCTCACTTACGCACGTGGTGCGAGTAAATAGATACGAACGGGACGGCATGCAATCTCGATCACGATCAAACTTCTATAATAAGGCCGCTGATTTACTTACAACTAAAACAAAACTAAAAACTTTCACCAATTTTTTTAAATGTGTTCAAACAAACATTTATATTCATTAGCGTACATCAATAACTAAGTCTCGGCCACACAGAATAGCTATAAATTACTATAGAGGTGACAAAAATTACTCCAAAGTGAGATAAACTAAGTTAGATTTAAGACTAGTGATGGGACAGTCTTGGAGGCAAGTCTTGATTTTTGTGAATTAAATTTCAAAAAAATCAAGACTTTTAATAATAGAACACTGTTTTAAACTATCACGGTCAAAGTTAAGGTTGGTATGGTTGTGGAATGAGCTCCCGATATTTCGGCGCAGTTACATGCACCACGTTCACGGAAAGACTATCGGGAGCTCATTCCACAACCTTACCACGGTAAATGTCCCGTAAATAATTTTATAACTTTAGTGAACAACCGTGATAGTTTAAAACAGTGTATCACGGTTATTCACTTAAGTTATATGATTATTTACGGGGATTATTTATTTATTTGGGAGCTCATTCCACAACCTTAACACGGTAAATATCCCGTAACTGATCATATAACTTTTAATAATAGATTTTATACAGCAATAACTGTCCTAGTCTTTTTGGAATACTTCCTGGAATGTCTCACGACACGACTTATTCTCTAACGTCCAATTCTCCGAACGTTCATAAATTATGTTTTATTTACAAGTAATCAATCAATGCTTCAAGCGAAGAGTGAATAGAGTCCTCAAAGGTAGGCAACGCACCGCCAATGCCCCGGGTATTGTAGGTGTCCATAGGCGACGGTGACTACTTACCATCAGGTGGCCCGTCGCTTGTTTGTCTACTTATATATAAGAAGAAAAAAAAAGTTATTTTTTTTTTTGTTCAGTGTGGAGGTTAAAGTGGGAGGCCTATTCAGCAGTGGATGTCTTCTGGCTGATGATGATGATGATGTAATATAAGTACTACAGTAATTTATCTATCAATTGATATAAATATCTTTGAACTACTTGTTTTATTTAACCCTGGAAAATATTGAAACATGTGGTCAAATCACGAAAGTTTAAGAGGTATTTTTTACTTTTATTAATAGTATAGAAAATATTATACAATTGTAGATACTTAGACTCTTTATAGTTTGCACTAGAAATGACATACGTGGTACAACGAAACTTTTTTTCATAAGACTTGTAGTTTTGCCGGAAGTCGAGATAAACCGTTTTTTACCCTTAAACCCCTCTCCCCTCCACTTCCCGACCTCAGATCGCCCGTAAATTATTTTTCCTTTCATTTTTGTTATATTCTCTTCCTTTTCCAATGGGTTTCAACCTATAATAAAAAAAAAAAAAAAAACAAAAAAAAAAAAAACTACCTACCCTGGTCTATACGATCTAATGATAATAATATTTTTATTCATAATAATAATTACACGTCAAACATTTCAAAAATAAACCAAAAACTAATCATATTATTAAAATTATATTAATATTAATACAATGTCAATAAATTTAATAATCATAATTAGACATTATTTATTCTAGTTTTGGGATGAATTCCTCTACGCTATATGCGTTTCTTCTTGAATAAATAAACCGACTTGGCGTCCCTTATAGATTTCGGCAAAGCATTAAATACTTTTATGCCAACTATTCGGGTACATTTGTGGGACTTTGTTAGCCTTTGTAAGGGCGTAATCAAGGTATCCTTATTCCTAGTTAATTTTTCGTGAACATCACCGAGCCTCACAAAGGACGCCAAGTTTTTGTAAACATATATACCAGTATGGTATAAGTATAATATATAATATAACAAGTAGGCCGCCCCGGAATCGCACGGGCGAAGCCGGGATATATAGCCTAGGTCAACCGGGGATAGTGCAGCATCCCAACAGTGAAAGAATTTTTCAAATCGGTTTATATTTTCGGAGCTTATTCAATGCAAACAAACAAACAATCGAATCTTTTCTCTTTATAATATTAGTAAAGATAATCAGTCGTTTAGCATATTGTTTCAGTTACAATTTTGAACTTGTAAGCGCAGCGTAGGACGTCCACCCACAAGATGGACAGACGACCAAAAAGAGACCGCAGGGAAACGCTGGATGCAGGCCGCTTCCAACCGGCCCTTTTGGAGATCGATGGGGGAGGCCTATGTCCAGCAGTGGACGTCCTATGGCTCATGATGATGATGATGATGATGATGATGATGAATCCTTGTTAACTTTGTTTCAACAGCAGTCTTGTTTCACATGTTTCTTCTTTTACCCCATCACTAGGGTTAATAAGTCTTTATCAATAAATTTAAGTGTGCGCCGTTTGATTGTCACGTTAATGTGGAGGAATTTCTTTGTTTTTATACGTTCACTCGTAGTTTACCTAGGAGTTAAGAGTGTTTTAAGAGTGAGTTAAGAGTGTTTTTTTTTTTTTTTTTTTTTTAATAGGCTTGCGCTTGGCCGCCAACTCGCCTTATGTTAAGCGATGATGCCTTCACGCTTACCTAAAAGAAACCTATTCACTCTCGACTTGAAGACATAGATTGTAACTATCGGGGAACACCCACTCAGGCAGCGAATTCCACAGACTAGCAGTTCGCACAATAAATGTGCAATCAAAGCGCTTCGTACGGGTTTTCGGAATATCAATCATAAAGCGGTGTCGATTCATCGTGCCCACTCTTCTTTTCTTCTCTGTCAAACTTCAAGCGATACATCCGCAGAGGACTTAGAAGTATTTAGAAGGTGGCAGTGGTTGACATATGAGTAGGACGTTGCTGACAGTTAAGGCGCGGTCTGATCACGTTTTCAATTTCGTTTTTCACCCGCTTACGCCATGATCTATTTGCTATCTAAAACGGCTTTGTTTAAAGTCGAAAATCGTATATCATCGTATTTGATGATTATGATGACTTTGTGATTGTGTTTATATTATTTTGGGGGTTTTTATTCAATTTATCAAAATTTATAAATGAATTTCAACAATTAACTGGTTGAAGTTTTAAAAGACTAGTCTGGCTAAATAATTCGTACAAAAAAATATGTTGTTGTCGCTGAAAATTCAGAGTTCTTCAATTCAGAAGCTATTTTTATTGCGCAATTTGTAATATGTTTTTTTAAGAGTCTAGACAATTTTTCAAAATTTTATTCGGTTAAGATTATTACCAAGGGGTTTTTTCTACTTGTGGTATTTTTTTTATCTGATCAGCTAATTTTGTCACGTCACACAAAGCGTTTAAAAACACTTCTTTCGGTTAATTTTGCGATTGTACCGCGTCTTAAGGTTCCTATCACTTTTTGGACGAAACAAGCATCGCCTACTACCATTGCTGTCCAGGTAACTCACGAGACCTTCCACCGACAACGTACCCTTCGAAAGTTACCAGTCCAACTGGTATACATTTCCGACGCACGCCATACGTCATTTAGAAACAAGCGCAAACAAACTTTTTGAATTAAAACTTCGATATCTCGATGCGATGGAATTGCTTTTGATTAATCGACACACAAAACTTTAATCGATTATTATTAGAATCGAATGGAATATGGAAATGTGGGTCGGTACGTTTTGGAAATTGATAGTTAGATTGGAAAGAACGTTAATATATGGATGTACCAAATAGGTGTCAGAGCGATAGTGGCTGAGCGGTAGCATGTGCGCTTTACAATCTGACGGCACCCGGTTCGATCCTCGGGAAGCGATGGTGGCCGAGCGGTAGCATGTGCGCTTTACAATCTGACGGCACCCGGTTCGATCCTCGGGAAGCGATGGTGGCCGAGCGGTAGCATGTGCGCTTTACAATCTGACGGCACCCGGTTCGATCCTCGGGGAGCGATGGTGGCCGAGCGGTAGCATGTGCGCTTTACAATCTGACGGCACCCGGCTCGATCCTCGGGGAGCGATGGTGGCCGAGCGGTAGCATGTGCGCTTTACAATCTGACGGCACCCGGTTCGATCCTCGGGGAGTGATGGTGGCCGAGCGGTAGCATGTGCGCTTTACAATCTGACGGCACCCGGTTCGATCCTCGGGGAGCGATGGTGGCCGAGCGGTAGCATGTGCGCTTTACAATCTGACGGCACCCGGTTCGATCCTCGGGGAGCGATGGTGGCCGAGCGGTAGCATGTGCGCTTTACAATCTGACGGCACCCGGTTCGATTCTCGGGGAGCGATGGTGGCCGAGCGGTAGCATGTGCGCTTTACAATCTGACGGCACCCGGTTCGATCCTCGGGGAGCGATGGTGGCCGAGCGGTAGCATGTGCGCTTTACAATCTGACGGCACCCGGTTCGATCCTCGGGGAGCGATGGTGGCCGAGCGGTAGCATGTGCGCTTTACAATCTGACGGTCCCCGGTTTGATCCTCGGGCAGCGAAAAAGTAGAATTTATTGTTTAATATTACGACTGAAATACTTTGTAATCATGGTCATGAAAATTTTTAACGAAAAACAACAGGGCCCGGTCGCCATGGAGACACTTCTTTGTTTTTTTGAAGTTCTAGGAACAGTTCCTCTATGTTTGCTGTTCAGTTGACAGCGTCGCTAGTGGAGAACAAAGTATGAAATTCACCAAGAAATAACTGTAGTTCCAATTTTGCCCACTTTAACAGCTAAGTTGGTGGCACTGTGCAATGTACATTGAATTCGTTGTTTATCGTCATGTTTTTGTAGATTTTTCAAAAAGCGCTGAATCAATGTCGATAAAAAAATTACGGGACCACCTATGAGATAAGACCTACCAACCAAAAAAAGAATCATCAAAAACAATTCTAAATTGGCGGAGTAATCGCGTAACAAACATACATAAAAAAAAAAAACATACAGTCGAATTGATAACCGCCTCTTTTTGGAAGTCGGTAAAAAAAAAGCTATGTGGTCTGAACCCTTAGTGTGTCTGACTTGCACTTGGCCGGTTTTTTTAATGAGTTTAAAGTCTCTATTGGTAACACCTAACTGGCAATGTCACAGTTTCCGTTCAGTTTACCCAAGCGGAGCTTTGTGGTTAATCTGTTATCTTTAAATTTGGGTTAAGCCAGGATAGTGAGGTTAGTCAGGTTGGCTCAGATTGGCTTCTAGAAGCCGACCGCACACATCACACATCATCAGCCATTAAATGTCCACTGCTGAACAAGGCCTCCCTCTTAGAGAGGGGTGCTGCCATAATCCCCACGCTTGGCAGGCGGCTTGGAGATCGCAGTACGTTCACCGTGTACTAACAGGACGCTGCTGCCCATCTTCCGGTGGTTCTGGTCGCAGTTTTAGGACATACCCGGGTCCACATAGCCGACCGCACATGTAAAGATAATAACCATGTACTTTTTGAACCAAAAATATCACAGACCTACTTAATTATAGTTCTGTGATTTTTTTCTTCATATTTTCATTGATTTATTATCACATAGATGTTGGTTTTATTAGAAATATTACATGATTATGTACAAAGACCTCTTTCCAGTTTAGTGCAGTCTATATGTGTAACCCTTTGACTGGATAGTTTTAGTAATTTTTTGGTCTTTTGGAAATTTGTCATCGACAACCGATCATACAATATTTCATTAAAAATATTATATAATAGAATATAATATTCAATTTCTTTAAAATTAAATCTTTTTATGTTAATTATTTGAAGAGTTATAATTGTTTTTTTATCAATATACGTTCCCAAGGAACAAGATGGACAGCAGGAAAGCAGTGGACAAGGCTAGCACAGGACCGGAAAAGATGGCGCGCTGAAGAAGAGACCTATACCCAGCAGTGGGTGGGAAATGGTTGATGATGATGATGATGATGATGATACGTTCCCAAGGAGTCCTATAGGCCCGTTGTCTCAACCCTAAACGGCTCAAGAATTAAGTAAAACTCTAAAACAAGAAAAATATCAACTTTCAGACAAAGTAATGAGATACGTAAGTATTTTTATATTTACTTTCACAAAAAAATCTTATAAGAAAAACCTTTCCTTATTCACATGGAGGTAAATTTTACGTAATTTACTTCTTATGAGAAAATTCGCGCTACCCAAAATTACTCAAGTTGAAAGGCAAAAATTACTAACAGACCTAGCTGTGTTCCGCGGTTCTGGCCGTTATTTAATAGAAACCGTGTATTTTATATGTGAATCGGTTTCTTCTAGGCAAGCGTGCTCCATCGTAGACCGCATCATCGCTTAACATCAGGCGTGATGGTGGTCAAACGCAAGCCTATCTATTATAAAAAAGTATCATATGTATGATAAGACATTGTATAAGGTATCTAGACACCGAATTTTATCTCATCATCATCATCAGCCAGAAGACGTCCACTGCTGAACATTGACCTTCCCAATAGATCTCCACACTGAACGACAGCCTGCCATCTGCATCCACTAGATGCCCGCGACTCTCACAATGTTGTCGGTCCATCTAGTGGGAGGCCTCCCTACGCTGCGTCTTCCGATTCGTGGTCTCTAACTCAAGAACCTTTCTTCACCATCGATTATCGGTTCTTCGAGCGATGTGGCCTGCCCATTGCTTCTTCAAATTGCAAATTTTAACAGCTATGTCGGTGACTCTGGTTCTTTGGCGAATATCCACGTTCCGGATTCTATCGTACAAAGAAACTCCGAGCATAGCTCTCTCCATTGCCCGCTGTGTGACTCTGAGTTTTTCCAAAAGGCCAACAGTTAAGGACCACGTCTCAGTACCATATGTCATCACTGGCAACACACACTGGTTAAAGACCCTTGTCTTTAGACACTGTGATATATTAGACGAGAAAATTTAAGCTATCTATAGACACCAAGGGAGGCCTCCCACTAGATGGACCGACGACATTATAAGAGTCCCGGGCATACAGTGGATGCAAAAGGCAGGCTGTCGTTCAGTGTGGAGGTTAAAGGGGGAGGCCCATGTTCAGCAGTGGACGTCTTCTGGCTGATGATGATGATAGACACCAAATTTTATCGAACATTTTCTTAGCTATCTATGCACCAAATTTTATCTAAATTAGTTTAATATTATTAGCAAAATAAGAATCTAAGTAAAACCAAATATATTATATACAATACATACTTTTGCATTTCTAATAATAGTGTAATTCATTTTACAAAATACACTTTCATAAATTGAAGGCTTCACAATATGAACAGAAAAATATTTTTCTTTCAGTGAAAAAGTTTATAAAATATTTGTGATTATGTACCTATAGATTAGTCCTCTCTTTAGAATTTTTGATGTCAAGAATATTTATTATTAAATTCATTTTTACTTTACTTCAAATCTCCTTAGATCAAACGCTCGTAAATTGAAAAGAGTGGATACATAAAGTAAACGAGTTACCCAAAATTAATTTCTGAAGTATATTGATTAAGTCATTTCTACCACGAGCGTCGGGTCTTCGTTTTTTTTTTGTAAAAATGTTCATGACCATGGATTCAATGTCCTTTAGTCGTAATATTAAACAGTTTACATATTCTTAATAACGCCAAACAAGTCAGTCACAGTCAGAGTCAAGCAAAGTAAGTCACGGTCAAGTCAAACCCATCCCCATGTAAATTGGTGGAGACTTTACAAGAGGCTCCTATGGAGTTTTGGAACCAACACGACAAAACACATTTCACCTCGTTATATCACTTCCCACACTCGAGCACGTTTACGAACACATAATGAATAATAATTCACCAGTACACATTAACACTCGAAAATACACAAGTTTAGGAAAAAATTAAACGAGCCGACATATTTTTTTCCACGTTGGCGCCAAAACTCGTTGAGGTCTTTTTAACCAGCGTGTGTTGCCAGTGATGGGCATACGGTAGTGAAACGTGGTCTCTCACTATGGGCCTCATAAGCCAGCTCAAAGTCGCACAACGAACTATGGAGAGGGCTATGCTTGGGGTTTCTCTACGAGATCGAATCAGAAATGAGATCCGTAGACGAACGAAAGTCACTGACATAGCCCACCGAATTAGCAAGTTGAAGTGGCAGTGGGCAGGGCACATAGCACGCAGAACAGATGGCCGATGGGGCCGAAAGATTCTCGAATGGAGACCACGGACCGGTAAGCGCAGCGTAGGATGTAGGATGTCTATACAAGATGGACGGATGATCTAAAGAGACCGCAGGAAAACGCTGGATGCAGGCCGCTTCCAACCGGCCCTTTTGGAGATCGATGGGGGAGTCCTATGTCTAGCAGTGAATGTCCTACGGCTGAAATGATGATGATGATAGGTGACAGTGACAGCTTACCATCAGCGGCCCGTCTGCTTATTTGCTACCTATGCCATAAAAAAAGTATTTTTCACTACTAATTAATTTATTGTTTAGTCTTTTTGCCCTCTGCATGTAATTTTTGGTATGAAGCATACAACGTAAAAGCTATCGTCTACAATGTTATATCAGCTACCAGAGCAAAAATATTTAGATTGAGTTTAGTCACCATCATCATCATCCACAACCCTCCTTATCCCACTGCTGGGTATAGGTCTCTCTCTTGCTGCCATCTGCCTCGGTCCTGTGCTAATCTAGTCCAGGTTCGACCCGCGATAGTAATAATATCGTCGACCCATCTTGCAGCTGGACGACCAACGCTCCGCCTACCTTGCCTGGGCCACCACTCTGTTAAGACCTTACTCCACCTGTCATCACTGCGCCCAGCAACGTGTCCTGCCCAGCTCCTCCTTAATTTCATTACCGCGATTCCGACGTCTCAGACCTTTGTTCTTCGTTCTTTGAGTTTAGTCATCATCATCATAGTCAGCCTTTTAACAGTCCACTGCTGGACCTTTAGCCTACCCCCGAAAGGGTGATTGGGCCATATCTACCACGCTGGCCCAGTTGCGGGTTGGTGGAGTCACATACGCCATTGAATTTCTTCTCCGTACGTATGCTGGTTTCTTCACGATGTTTTCCTTCACCGAAAAGACGGTGGTATGAAAATCCGTCCATAAACTCAGAGCTTATTGGTACGGATCCTGGGTTTGAACCCGTGACCTCACGCTTTCAACTCTAGCGTACTCCCAAATAGGCTAACACGGCTTATTAATTACATTGTATTGTTTATTGACATTATAATTTGCAAAATGGCTGATTTTGTTGGTGATTGAGTTTAGTCATTACTGACTAATTATGTAATTGTTTACTACACTAATAACGCGCGTGTAAACGGCGACTAAAAAGTGCTTTGGGTAATTTCCCCACTATCTAGCTAGAGCAACCTAATATTAAACTACTAAATCTTTAGTTTACAGTCTACGTCAGTGGTTCTTAACCTTTTTGACATGGACCATTTATCTATTTTAGAAGCTTTAATTCAACTTGCCCTGTTAGCATGTATGTTCCTATGTGTGGGACAAATATTCGGGACATTTCGGGACATATTTGAACACACGGTCATCTGACCCCAAACTAAGCAAAGCTTGTGATATGGCTGCCAGAGACTGATATACATACATATATAGTTCTAAGTACATACTTAAATAGATAGTAACACCCAGATATAGAACAAACACAAATGTTCATCACATAAATGTTTGTCCTGGGTGGGAATCGAACCCACGCCCTCAGGCTCAGAAGGTAGGTTCACTACTAACTGGACGGGCTAGCAAATCTTGAATTTTAGTTCAGTTATCCTCAACCGCTAGAGCTGAAAGGCAGACTTATGTATGAAAGTTCGGTGACAATGCATTGCTATGACACCATCGAGCTGGGCCCCGAGTCTACTAAACCAATTGTTCATAAATTGAAATTGTTTCAATTTTATATATCTACTAGCGACCCGCCCGCCCGGCTTCGCACGGGTGTAATTTACGTGCGAAGCCGGGGCGGGTCGCTAGTTATATATATAAACCTTCCTTGAAAATGTATCTAACTAATGGTGAAAACCGCATCAAAATCCTTTGCGTGGTTTAGGAGGAGTTAGCGGCCATACAGACATACAGACAGACAGACAGACACGGAAACTGACTTCAATTTATACTATGTAGAGATAGAGATACTAATATTATAAAGAGGAAAGATTTGTTTGTTTGTTTGTTTGCATTGAATAGGCTCCGAAACTACTGAACCGATTTGAAAAATTCTTTCACTGACGGGAAGCTACACTATCCCCCGGTGACATAGGCTGTAATCTATACCCGTGCGAAGCTGGGGCGCACCGCTAGTATTAAATAATTGCCTCATAATTGACAGTAAACTTTTTTTTATACTACGTTATAATATTAGGCGGTGGTATTTTTTTTGTATAAAAAAAAATAGTTTTGATGTAATAATTAAAAAAATAAAATTTAAACAATTGCAATTTCAAAACAATTGGTTTAGTAGAATCGGGGCCCAGGTCTGCTGATGGAGACAAAATATGGCCACAGGAACTCATAAAATAAACGACGTAACTCCGTAGAGTTTTGGATCGTTGGATTTGTCTTCTCAAGCACTTTGGTCCTAAATGATATAATTTTATTTAAATTTATATAATTACCCAAACCCCGGCGAAACTGCATTTACTGGTGGTTATAGGTAGGTAGGTAGGAGGTCGGTGGACCACAGGTTGAGAATCCGTGGTCTAGATAGTACTTACATTAATTCATTAGGTATGCGTGGCGTACCTTGAAAACCATTTAGACGTCTGGGCATTTCGGGTATTTACCACGTGTAGTTAGTCATTCCGCGAAATGACTGTTTTAAATGATATTCAAGTAGCAGTCGCGATATATGTTGTACGAGGTGTTGCCCCAGGTTTTTTGTGTGTTTTTTTTTAAATTAATGATAATTTAAAGCCGTGGTAGCCTATTTGGGAGACCGCTAGACTTGAAAGTGTGTCGTGGGTTCAAACCCCGGGCCCGTACCAATGAGCTCTTTGAAGCTTATGTATGGATTTTCATACCACTGGCTTTTCTGTGACGGAAAACATCGTGAGGAAACCTGCATACGTACGGAGAAGGAATTCAATGGCGTATGTGAATCCACCAACCCGCACTGGGCCAGCGTGGTGGATATGGCCCAATCACCTTTTCGGGGGTAGGCTAAAAGTCCAGCAGTGGACTGTTAAAAAGGCTGGTTATGATGATGATGATGAATTAATGATAGGCTTGCATTTGACCGTTAACTCGCCTGATGTTAAGCGATGATGCGGTCTACGTTGGAGCACGCTTGCCTAGAAGAAAACGATTCTTCTTCTTTCGAGTCGATGTTCCGCAAAATACAATTCTATTTTCAAATAAAGTTTCTAGACCAGAACTTTGCCACCCCAATGGCACTCTCCGTGGCTTCATTCAGGTCGTCTTGTGTGCAAGTTGTAGGACACGCTGCACACTCCATCAAGTGTGTCATTGTCTGAGGGTTCACACCACAAAGACATTCGGTGTCAGAGTCCTTTATATAACCCCACTTTGCCATATTATCCCGACTTCGGCCCACTTGAGACCGAAGAAGAAAACGATTTACTCGTGATTTGAAGACACCCAGATTGTAACTATCTTACTTACTTACTTGTTACTTGTGTAGCGGGCATTTTCCGCAACTAGGCCATTCATTGGCCCATTTTGCGTCACCCGGCTGCAGCTAGTTCAGCCACCCGGTCTCCTCCAGGAAAGCCAGCAGCTCGCTGATGCCGGCGCAGGCTTCCCAGAGCGTCCTCGGTGATCCGAGGATAGTGTTTCGTTGTTCTGCCACGCTGCTGCACTCCAGCAGCAAGTGCGCTGCCGTTTCTTCAGTCTCCAGACACCCTCTACATAGAGGACTGTCATCATCATCATCAGCCAGAAGACGTCCACTGCTGAACATAGGCCTCCCCTTTAACCTCCACACTGAACGACAGCCTGCCTTTTGCATCCACTGGATGCCAGCGACTCTCACAAGGTCGTCGGAAGACTATTGGGACTAGTAGGAGACTGTCAGTAACCCCAATTTTAAAAAGGTGTTTGTTTAAAAGGCAATGGCCTGTGACAACCCCAACAATTTGCCGGAGTTTGTCACGTTTTAGATTCAACAATCTACGGGAGTATCTCGGATTGAGTTCCGGGTAAGCTTCCCTTGATTGTCTACAGTTATTAGTACTTGCCCAGTATTCTTTGTGAAGTCTTGTAGTAGGTTGTTGAATCCAGGATCAGGAATACAGTTGTCCCTATTACGATCTACGGGGAGAGGCTTGAGGTCAGGGGACAGCAATAGATTTGCTAAATACCTATTCATCAAATTTCTTGGCCGTGGTATGCCCTCTTAAGGGTCCTGTATACCTTCTGCAGCTTTCTCTCTCGCACATTTTCACATTATTGAAGATATAAAATCAATGAGTGTGAATTTCCAAAAAGTAACAAAATCGTGTCATGGTGTATATCGTAAAATTACAAACAAAGAAAATGTCAATTTGATATATGTATTTTAATTTGACACAGTAAAATGGTAACAAGTGATTTTTATTTCTCGTGTCATTTTATTCCGTCAAATTACAAGATATCGAAGTAAACATTTCTTTGTTTGTAATGTTACGATAGACACCATGACATGATTTTGTTACTTTTTGGAAATTCACACTCATTGATTTTATATCTTCAATAATGTGAAAATGTGCGAGCGAGAGAGCTGCAGAGGGTATACAGGACCCTTAAGAAATGCAGGTAAAACCGCGGAGCTTCGCTAGTAATTTCTCCGCTTATCAAATTCTATTATCGAGTGTACTTACCCCCCATTAACTTATTTCCCTTAATAAAAATAAAACTAATGGACTCCTCAATTGCTTTCAAGCAAAAGGACTTATTATATTTTTTTATTAGCTTAACAGATAACCCAAGCTACGATGGAATAGGAACCTAAAACAGTTGCGATAAAGCTCATAATTTGAACCTTGACGGTGGATAGAATGTTGTTGGAAAGGGACGTGATATAAAAAGGATATAAACACTTGAATTTGATGGAATCTTCAATTGTATCTGTTGGCAGATAAAACACTAGCTTCGCCCTGCGGTTTCACCCGCGTTATATCAGGGATAAAAGTAGCTTAAGGGGCCTGTATACCCTCAGCAGCTCTCTCGCTCGCACATTTTCACATTATTGAAGATATAAAATCAATGAGTGTGAATTTCCTAAAAGTTACAAAATCATGTCTTGTGTCTATCGTGAAAGTACAAACAAAGAAATTGTCAATTTGATATATTTTAATTTGACACAGTAAAATGGTAACAAGTGATTTTTATTTCTCGTGTCATATTATTCCGTCAAATTACAAGATATCGAAACAAACATTTCTATGTTTGTAATGTTACGATAGACACCAAGACATGATTTTGTTACTTTTTGGAAATTCACACTCATTGATTTTATATCTTCAATAATGTGAAAATGTGCGAGCGAGAGAGCTGCAGATGGTATTGAGCATCAGCTATATGCCAGTGAAAGATGATAAAAATTCTAATTCCTTGACCTCCTAGCCTGTTTTTTTTATTTATTCAAATACCTATTTGAATCCGAATAAACCGGCTAAGTGCTAGTCGGGCTCGCGCACTAAGGGTTCCGTACCACCACAAAATTCAATAACGAAATTACCAGTTATAACTTGGTAATGAACAGAAATTTATCACCGACTCGCACTTGGCAATTTTTATTATTGGTTGTTATATTTTAGAGTGTGTACTATAATCATGTTAAGTTTGACGCTTGTAAGTGTTACCGCTTTTACATTACAGCTAAAACAAAAATACGAAAAAAAATACGTTTTTACTGTTAGACAAAAAAATACGTTAGGAGACAAAAGTGGTACATCCACAACACAGAAAAGAAAAGTAAATAGAAGCAAAATCTGTTACAAGGCATTATGACAGAACGTTTGATGACTGTTTGTATTTAGACTGACGTTTCGTTTATATGGGTGCAACTGGCTACAACTCTTACAAAAATGCCTTGGCAGCCATTTAAATTCAAACAAAAAAAAACTTTACTGTGGTAGGAACATTTTGTGGTTTCACTCGAGTTTTCCCGTGGTCTTTAGGGTCTCGTACCCAATGGGTAAAAACGGGACCCTATTACTGACCCTACGCTGTCTGTCCATCCGGTATCTTAAAACTGTAATCTTCGACCAAAATAAAATCAATGGACGGGTCATTGAACTTGCTCAGTAAAAACGAGGCAAAACCGTTGGACATATACTTCAACACCTAATAAAATTATAACCTTACAGTACATTTGTTACAAAAATAGATAGCGGTTTTTTGATGTGTATATAGGCCTATTTACACTTCAGGAAAGCACACGAAGGCATAATTTTGTCAGATGTTTCGTTATCATGTAACAATAGTCTCGTGTTGCACTTCCTACGGCTAGAGACAGACTGAAACGAAGTGAGCACCGGCGCTCATTTTGTAATCTTCAAAATGCGCTTCTTCTGTGCCCGTCCATTCATTTTATTGTTGAAGACTTTAATATAATTATATCTGGGACATTTTTACACGCACGGTCATCTGACCCCAAACTAAGCAAAGCTTGTGATATGGCTGCCAGAAACTGATATACGTACATATATATTTTTAAATACATACTTAAATAGATATTAACACCCAGACATAGAACAAACACAAATGTTCATCACACAAATGTTTGTCCTAGATGGGAATCGAACCCACGCCCCTAAGCACAGAAATATCATAATATCATCAATCAATAAATATCATAAAATTATTATATATGTATAATAAGATATAGCCATATATATATATAGCCAGTTGAAATCCAAACTGCAAGATTCCTACCATTACACAGTCTAATGTAAACCGCCGCTTTTTTTTTTTTTTTTGATATTGACTTGTAATGTTGGCCTTTTGGCCTCTACAGATGGACCGGACTAGTTAGCGAACACAGAGTGCGTTCGGCATAACTTGATGGTTTAAGTTTTTGGGCGACTAGCACAAGGGCACCTCGAAGGTACGAACCTCGGCTTGGGCCGTCGCCGGGAGTGGGAATCAGACTTACCCAGGCACCCCAGAAGGGGTGTGCCCTGGAGCCCTAGCGGTTTGTTGAACTGAATGATTATTTGGAGAGAATCTAACCGATCTTCTAACAGATCCCGAGGGTCTACGATCCCGCCGGCGGGATCGCTGTGTGTGTGTGTGCCTCTGGTAACCGACGCCTGTACCAAAAACTGAATATTTCCTATTGCTAGGAGCAGTCGGATCGGGCGACCCCAGCGCCGCCGCTGTGACGACGGCGATGGGGTCGTCCGGGTCGCCCAAGATGTCTCTAGGGCGTCTACGGAGAGGAGGAGGGTCTGTCACGTCTGTTGAGTAGTTGGAAGCTTTAACTACAAGAGGATTTGGGTGATGAGGCGCCGCGTCAAAGTAGCGGCGGGAGCTATACTTAATGTATTGAATCATATATGGAAACCGCAGCACATTCACCACCGCATTTATAAGGTCCTACGCACACTCACAGCTGCTGTCGTCATATAAGGCCGCACGCACACTCGTTCATCTCGCAGTCATAAATAAATCCCTTACAAAATCAATACGGCGCGGCGACCCGGCCGGGGGTGGTTCACTTGGCACTCCCATTACACTGACATTACAAAATAAAACAGGCCAAGTGCGAGTCGGGCTCGCGCACTGACGGTTCCTTACCACCACGTGACCATCAGGGCCCCAAATCGATTCTAATATACAAATTGTTTTTAAATTGTATTTTTTTTTGTACTTTAAGTGTCATAAGTGTAATTTTTGAATAATTGCCACAAAATTTACACATGACACTTAAAGTACAAAAAAAACAATCACAATTTAAAAACAATTTGTTTAGTAGACTTAAAATTAAATGGATTTTTTTTTGCTATATTTCATTTAAAAATTATGACGTAATTGTTTCAATTAATTTTTTTAAATAATTGCCTCAAAATTGACAGTCTTAAATATTTTTTTGTACTAAGTTATAATTATTATTAGGCGGTGGTGTTTCTAGTATAAAAAAATTATCGCTTTCAATTTTAAGGTAATTATTTAAAAATTAAAATTAAAATAATTACAATTTTAAAATCAATTGGTTTAGTAGAATCGGGGGCGGGGTGGAGAAGAGTTGAACTAAAAAAAAATTGAGTTGGGGTTATAAATTAATGAGAGCCTGGAAAGGCCCAAGTAGAACGCACATCGCTGGGTAGATGGCGCTGCCTGTATGTCATTTACCTGCCTTCATTAAGCCTACTTAGAGACATTGTACATTATTATAATTTTAATAGGAACGCGCCGAGATCGCGTTTGCCTTTCTCAGTAAAAAATTGGGGAGGCAATAATGTACGACACAGATAATGTCATCATCATCATCATCAGCAGCCATCAAACGTCCACTACTGGACAAAGGCCTCCCTCTTAAAGAGGGGTGTTGCCATAATCCCCACGCTTGGCAGGCGGCTTGGGGATCGCAGTACGTTCACCGTGTACTAACAGGATGCTGCTGCCCATCCTCCGGTGGTTTCTGGTCACAGTTTTAGGACATACCCGGGTCCCAGATAATGTACGGCATGATAATTGTAGGGCATAATAATGCCTTAGCATAATGCCTAAGCATGATATTCGATGTACATGTACACCAATTATTATGCTGTACAATTGTACATTATCATGCCGTACAATGTCGTGTAAAATCCGAAACGTGGATATTCGCCAAAGAACCAGAGTCACCGACATAGCTGTAAATTTTTTTTAAGTTGAAGTGGCAATGGGCAGGCCACATCGCTCGAAGAACCGATAACCGATGGGGAAGAAAGGTTCTTGAGTGGAGACCACGAGCCGGAAGACGCAGCGTAGGTAGGCCTCCCACTAGATGGACCGACGACATAGTGAGAGTCGCTGCATCATAACGCGTGACCAAAATGCTTGCGTGTTTCTGGCTCAGCGCATAAGCATTGCCATTCAACGTGGTAATACCGCCAGCATGCTGGGTACGCTGCCAACTGGTAGTGGGCTTGAGCATTTGGATTGTCTTTAGACCTTCAACGGTCTATGGGCAGTCTAACTGTATTTGTAGTTTTAGTTTTAGCTTCTATTTTGTTTAGTTAATAAAGGCGCTTGCCCGTTGAAAAAAAGCATCATAATAAAGTTGTTCATAATGATGGGTAACTATACCTTTCGGCTTAGTTCACCTTCTCCGAGTAACCTTGTATATTTGTATAACCTAACGACTTACAGGTACATATTAAATCGCTTAAGTACTTGACAGCGTCCTTCGAAAGCCATCTCCCGTTGGACATCGTACCTTTTATATCCTTATCAGGGGCTCTTATCGGGAATTAATCTGCTTAGTTCGCGGAAGACCGCGGGGGACGACACCCGATACAGGCTTTTAAACTGACGGCTTTTAGCTTTTTGGGAAATATGATGTACGGTAAGAACCACGGAAAAGAAAAGTAAATAGAACGGAAATGAAACGGACAATCTGTTACCAGGCATTATGAGTGATCCTTCAACACCCATTCAAAACTCATTGAACTCCGCATCACAGTTGCTAACTAATTTGGAATGACTGACGTTTCGTTTCATCGTCATCATCATCATCAGCCAGAAGACGTCCACTGCTGAACATAGGCTACCCCTTTAACCTCCACACTGAACGACAGCCTGCCTTTTGCATCCACTGGATGCCCGCGACTCTCACGATGTCGTCGGTCCATCTAGTGGGAGTCCTACCTACGCTGCGTCTTCCGGTTCGTGGTCTCCACTCCAGAACCTTTCTTCCCCATCGGTTATCGGTTCTTCGAGCGATGTGGCCTGCCCATTGCCACTTCAACTTGCTTAACAGGTATGGCGTTGTTTGCTGTGTAAAAGTTTTATTGTCATCAATTAAATTTAATATTGTCAACTTTTAGCGTAGGTATACAAACTGTGAGGGCAATTTTAAAGGCACCATTTAATATGATAAATTATTATAATGTACAAATACTAACTTCATACTTATTTTTAAAGGTAGCCAAATGACGGAACTAAACAATATTCATGGCGTTTTGTTTGGAAACTGCGATAGCGGCGCCCTACATAGCTCTACGGGTATGTTGGTAAATTGAAGGGAGAAATTAAAACATTAAGGATTTAACATGCGCCAATGACCTTGACCAAACGATGCACACTTATTATAAGCGCCATCTAGCGTCCAACGTCCGTACTTCTTGCGTGCAAAGCTAACTTAAGTATAGACTATTTATACAGAACAGAATTCTGACGAAGATAATAACTTTACCTACTATGTTGCTCCCTCCTTGAGTAAAAGTGGTTGCTCCTCGTAACTTTATGATAACTGATCCTATGTGCAAGATTTTTGGTAGAAAGATAGATTAACACATATTTTTACGTGGCTTTGTCTCGGATGAATTAAGTACAATTAATATAGTAAAGCGGGGTCGCTTTAGCTAATTATCAATAGTTAAAAGAAGTCGCCTTCAGGACGTCTAGGTACATTCCGTAGGAATTCATACTCATATCCCCATCTTATATAGGGACGATTCACACCTAACGGCGCGCGTTGGGGCCATCGGTGTAAATCATTCCTTATCGAAAGCATTATTACAGTAACCGGCACACAACTTGAGCCATGACCTCGAGTGCGCAATAGACGATTTTAAGGTATCGTTGGTGGAAAGAGAGGTGCGCGGGGGCATTCCGACGGCACGCGTCCACGCGATTGGCCGATGCGTGAACGACATGCGTGAACTTACCCCCACTACGTCAACTTTGGCTCAAGTTGTTTGCCGGCCACTGTATTAGCCGTACAACAATCATTCATATTCCCTTTTTCCCCTGTTAAACATAGATACAAGTTCTTTTTGGAAAACAAGCAATATATTATATGCTAGCTGCGTCTCATGATTTCATCCGATATCAGGGGCCTTACGTACAACTGCTAATAGCGGCAGCTAATCCGCTCAGTTGGAAAATCACGCGACCGCAAACCGTATCTGGGCGCGATAAGGTTCACGTTCGCGTGATTTACAAAGTGAGCGGATTAGGTGCCGCAATTAGCTGTTGTCCGTAAGGCCCCAGGAACCTGTATTTTCGTGACAAAAAGTAAGTTGTTTTAAACCAGACTTCCAGAGTAACAGCTATTTCCATACAAAGTTTCATCAAATCCATTCAGCTGCTACGAAGTTAAGTAACGTGGAACAAACATACACACAAAATTTCGCATTTATAATATTAGTGTGTTGATAGTGTGATAGAAGCAGGGTTGGTCAAGCCACGGCCTGCTAGACGGAGAAACGTATTTGAGGTACCAATTAAAACTAGGGTTGCCATACGTCCGGAATTTTTCGGGCTTGTCCGGGAATTTAAGCTTTTGTCCGGAATGCGGTGATAATTCATATCATTCATATATATATTATATTCATATGGCATAATATTACAAGCCTTGCTTAATTTAGGGTCAGATGACCGTGTGTGCAAAACGTCCCTAATATTTATTTATTAATAAAAATGCGAGTACATGGAATGGCGTTATACAAAAAAAACTAAGCAAAAAAGCGCTACATGTTTTAATCTGAATGCTTTGGTCTATCGTCAAGCCAGAAAAAGAGGATAGTTAATTCAGTGATTACGATACAAGGTATAGATAAAAAAAGCAAGAAACAGTTCGTAAGTATTGAAACAGTTTAATGTCTATAAAGTAAAAACACAAAACAGATTACAAAATAAAATAACTAGGGAGCTACTCGATACTTCTACCAGAAAATAGAAATAGACTAAACACTTTATGAAATAAACTGCTGAGCTTCAGCCATTGTTATAACAACAACATGATACAATATAATTATACAAAATAGTTTAATGTCTATCATGTAAAAATACAAAACTTATTACTAAAACGAAATAAGTATTTAGTTTAGACCGTAAAGTTTGGACATTATTATAGGAAAGACAATATTATAGGAATGTATATTGCATCCTAATGTTAGATGTTGGTGAAAAGTAAATGTATTGTGTTGGTACTTGGTAGAAATAGTTTGGTGAGTTTACTAAAATCAAGGTAGAATAATAATTTGTTTGGCTAAACTGGCTAGTAAAAAACTTGGCAGGCGGTACTTCACACAGAGGCAGTTGCTCACGTGTATCAAGAACAAGTCCGATCTTGTTAGTCTAGTCCGTTAAATACTGCTGCCACCTATTCGACAAAGCTGCTAGGTACCGGCTGGAAGCTTAAGATTTGGTAGACCTTTTTGGTGACGTCAAAATAATGCTCATGCTCACCATCACAATTTACAAAAAACTTTGTATTGCACATAAGTATGTAAATTTTGAAGAAAACCCTATTTGTTTTTCTCCGAATAAATTTAAACATTGTATGTATATCGCATCCAAATCCGCTGTGTCTTGATATTTCTTTATTTTTTTCAAAGAAGTAACAAATATCCACTATGCTTCTGCCAATAACCTTCCGTTCCAGTTCTTCTGGTTCTTTTTGTACTTCAACTGTAAAATCCGGCATATTTAATAGACGTCGCTGCTCCTAGAACGAAATAACAAATAATTACTTTACTAACATATTACCCATAAATACATTTAGGCATATAAAAATAAAATATAATTGTGCACTTAGTTACATAACACCTTATTTGAAATAATAATTATATTCTGAAACAAAAAAAGGTACTGAAAAATTGTTAATGATCACCTGTTCATTCGAAGGCAACATTGTTTCTATTTCTGTTGTTTCCAGATGTTCGTCCAGGGAGTCTAGGTATCTGTAGAAAAAAATATAGAAATAAATAAGTTTTCCATATAAGAAATTATGATGCATTACAATTCTAACTCGCATTTCTCCTTCTCAATGCGTTATCTTCTTCTCTACATAGTGTAAATTAAAGTGGCTTTCCGCGTCTGTCTGTCTGTCTGTATGTCAGTATGGCTGCTAACTCCTCCTAAACCACGCAACGGATTTTGATGCGGTTTTCACCATCAGTTAGATACATTTTCACGGAAGGTTTATATATATAACTAGCGACCCGCCCCGACTGCGCACGTAAATTACACCCGTGCGAAGCCAGGCGGGCGGGTCGCTAGCTCGCTAGTATATAATATACGCAAAATTTTGAATTACAAATGAATTATTTAAAACCAATGTGTGTAACTTAAAAATACAGGATTTTTATCGCTTCACCTCTTTAATACGTCCTATTAGGAAATAAAACCGGCCAAGTGTGAGTTGGGCACTGAGAGTTCCGTACCACCACATAACTTGTTAGCTACTAAAGTACAAAAAAAAAATAGTGCAAAAAGACAACATCCCATCAACGCCCAGGCGGTCACCCATCCAAATACCGGCCGCGCCCAACATTGCTTCACTTTGGTGAAAGTACGAAAACTGGTGGTGAACAGAAATTTGGCACCGACCCGCACTTGGACATTATTTTTGGTATACTTTAGAGTGAGTACTATAATTATGTCAAGTTTGAAGCTTGTACGTATTACCGTTTTTACATTAGAGCTAATACAAAAATACGTTTGTTGTATGGGGTGGGGACCCCCATTTCATTTTTACTTTTTGACTTTTTTATTATTTGTAAGTAAATCCGCCGTAACATTACATATTCTTTGAAAATTTCAACAGGCTATCTATTACGGTTCGAAAGATACAACCGTTAATAGGTAGGACAGACAGACAGACATCGTAGGCTTAGTAATAGGGCCCCGGTTTTACCATGTGGTTACGGAACCCTAAAAAGCATAATTTGACATATAGAATTCAAAAGAACTTGGTGGGTCGTATAATGTAAGACGCGGGCCGTGGATTGGACAGCTCTGGTATTCTATAATAATTTTAGTCTATTCACACTTTAGGTACGTACAACGTTGTACGAATGTTTGTATGTAATTATGTGTGTTGTTGTTTACTCGAATTCGCTATTTGGATAAAATTTGGTAAAGAAAGTAACAAAATACCTACCGTACCATACCGTACACAGTAGGTACATATGACTTACAGTAGGTACTACGTACGTAGTACGTAGGTAGGTATATACCTACTTACCTAGTTGATATTAGTATTACGTAGGTAAATTCCCAGTTGTGCCTGCCATACAAGTGCCTAGTGCGAGTCCTACTCAAACATGTCCGATTTTTATTTTTTTACTTTATACCTAACTATCGGTCCGCCCCAGCTTCGCACGGGTATAGAATATAGCCTATGTCACCCGGGGATAGTGTAGCTTCCCGTCAGTGAAAGAATTTTTCAAATCGGTTCAGTAGTTTCGGAGCCTATTCAATGCAAACAAACAAACAAACAATCAAATCTTTCCTCTTTATAATATTAGTATAGATATAGATAGTAAAGATTTTTTTTAATATTAAAATTTTTATTACTAAAAAAAACAGAAAATTAATTAAAACTTAAAATATAAACTAAAACTTAAAATAACTAAATAAAAGTATAGATAGTATAGATTATATTTCTTAGTACCATTATTTAGGTAGGTAGGTACATTATTCTTTGGAAATTTCAACTGGCTATCTACCTATCACGATTCGAAAGCTAAAAGGTAGGACAGACAGACAGACATACATACAGACAGACAGACAGCGTAGAATAAGTCCGGGTCCCGTTTACACACTTTGGTTACGGAACCCTAAAAACGAGTAAGTAAGTACGGTTATTTAATTATTATGTATTGTGTTTTAATATAATATTATGATAGGTATGTACTCACCACGCCGCCAGTTGAGTTTCAATTTTTTCTGAGTTTGCCGTTTTTGTTGTTTCACCATTTCAAAAGTATTTTCTACACAGAGACAGTCTATGATGATAAACACAAAAACACTAACACATAAATTACACTTATTTCACTGAAGAGGTCCAGCTTCCTTTCAAATTTCAGCTTAAATATAAGCTAATAACTAAATACAAACAGTTTCATTCAAAACACTAGAAAAAGAATAAAAAATTTCAAAAAATATTTTTTGTAACGGCGCGCGTGGTCTGCACGTCGCAAAGCGCAGAAACAGACTGGCGAACCCCCGTCTCGTGCGGCCGCGGGTGTTTTTTGGTCACGTGGGTTAGGTATCTCCTGCGCGTCTATTTTTAATATTACTAAACATACGTACCAGGAGCCTAAAAAAATAATTTAAAAATTAAATATTCATGTTTTCGAATTTCCTATGTTCAGGTGAAAGAATCAACTGGAACGCATTTGTGGTTATCGCGATAACTCGGGCTATGGTGATGAAATAGACTTTAGAATAATATTTTTTATACAAAGTGTAGCAAGTAAAAAAACCTTCTGTGCTAACATAATTAATCAAGTTGAATTTCCCTCATGAGCGATATTTTTTTCAAGTCGCTAGGATATGTAGTTTGTCCTATATCATTGGTTAAAAATACCGATTTGGCAAATGTTAACCTCTTAAGCTGGTACCTTCACAGAATTTCAGTCAAAATTCCCTATAATAAGGCCCTACCTGCGGTGGTCCTAATTGACAACTGCGAGCACAGATTATAAAATAGTACAAATTAACAACTCCGACTAAAGAGCTTAGAAAGCGGCACCAAAGAATTTTGGTGCCAACGTGCAAAAAAAAATCGTCTTGTAATATTTTCCTAAACTTGTGTATTTTTACTCTTTGTGTATAACTTGTGTATTTTTGTGTATTTAGGACCCGGGTATGTCCTGGACCCGGGCATGTCCTAAAACTGCGACCAGAACCACCGGAGGATGGGCAGCAGCGTCCTATTAGTACACGGTGAACTTACTGCGATCCCCAAGCCGCCTGCCAAGCGTGGGGATTATGGCAACAACCCTCTTTAAGAGGGAGGCCTTTGTCCAGTAGTGGACGTTTGATGGCTGCTGATGTGTATTTTTAGTAATATAATTATTTAATCATGTAAAATAAATGTATAAACAATCATCATCATCATCATCATCAGCCAGAAGACGTCCACTGCTGAACATAGGCCTCCCCCTTTAACCCCCACACTGAACTACAGCCTGCCTTTTGCATCCACTGGATGCCAGTGACTCTCACTATGTCGTCGGTCCATCTAGTGGTAGGCCTACCTACGCTGCGTCTTCCGGTTCGTGGTCTCCACTCTAGAACCTTTCTTCCCCATCGGTTATCGGTTCTTCGAGCGATGTGGCATGCCCATTGCCACTTCAACTTGCAAATTTTAACAGCTATGTCGGTGACTCTGGTTCTTTGGCGAATATCCACGTTTCGGATTTTATCGCGCAAAGAAACTCCGAGCATAGCTCTCTCCATTGCCCGCTGTGTGACTCTGAGTTTTTCCAAAAGGCCAACAGTTAAGGACCACGTCTCAGTACCATATGTCATCACTAATAAACAATAAAGGTGGATTATTATTTATTAAGTGTTCGTGGACGTGCTGGAGTGTGGTTAAGTAATATAGCGCGGTGAAACATGTATTTTATCTTGTTTCCAAAGCTCTATATCCTCTTCTAAAGTCTCCACCACTTTACCAGGGTATGACTTTGACTTGACCGTAACTTACTTTGCTTGACTCTGACTGTGAATGACTTGTTTGACTACATTTCATCCAACTTGATATTAATTTAATACTTGACTTGTCACTGGAAAATGAACAAGAGTGCGTTGCCAAAATACTCACAGGGGAAAGAATAAAAGAGAAGAACTTAATTATTTTATCAAATACCATGTTGCAGAAAAAACATGATGGATTTTATCTCTCGTTTTGTGTTAACCATTGATACGGAAAACCGGTGATGGATGTGTGAAATCCGTCTCAATTTTCATAGTAAAGTTGTACTTCTGTTGCGTTTCCTTATCTGTGGTTCGAGTGCTAGGTAGGGGCAGGTGTAATCTCTCGGTTGCCAGGCGACGGTATCAGACTTTTCTTCTTCACTGCTTGCTGACTATTACCTTACTAAACGTTCTCGAAATTACATTTGAAAACACTGTTTTAAACTGTCACGGTTGTTCACTAAAGTTATATGATTATTTACGGGATATTTACCGTGGTAAGGTTGTGGAATGAAAAAAAAATCCCGTAAATAATCATATAACTGTATATTTGAAAAATTCACTTTTAATAGTCGATTTTACACTTGTTATTTTTCACACTAATGCGGGTCATGCGAGACATCATCAGCCATTAAATGTCCACTGCTGAACAAGGCCTCCCTCATAGAGAGGGGTGTTGCCATAATCCCCACGCTTGGCAGGCGGCTTGGAGATCGCAGTACGTTCACCGTGTACTAACAGGACGCTGCTGCCCATCCTCCGGTGGTTCTGGTCGCAGTTTTAGGACATACCCGGGACGCACATGCGAGACGCACGGGTGAAATGTTTTTTTTTTTTTTTTTTGTTATTGACTTGGCCTTTTGGCCTCATCAGTTTGACCAGACTAGTCGGGGGAAATCAGAAATTTTCTTAGCTCTATACGCACTCTTAACCGTAGACGCAAACAGCGGTGTTGTGTCTATCGCTCGAAGAACCGATAACCGATGAGGAAGAAAGGGAGTTGAATGGAGACCACGAACCGTAAGACGCAAGTAGTTTAGGTATATAGGTATTTAGTGTTAGCTTGTATTTTGTTTAGTATATAAAGTAACTAGCCCCAAAAAATGTTAATAACCACAATCTAGGTGTCTTCAAGTCGCGACAGGCTTGGCGCACTTCGCACTTTAGGTATGAAGATACAAGTAGCCGACTTGTCGAACCAGCCGCACCATACAACTCCGTGTCCATTGCCGTAGAGACCATGGGTTGTTGGGGGACTGAGGCCAAAAAGGTCATTTCAGAGGACACAGGCTTAAAAAACAGTGGTGTTGACTCCCGCTCTGGCTCGTTCCTGGTGCAAAGGAATTTCCATTGCTATCCAACGCGGTAAGGGAGCGTTCAAGTATTATGTAACGCAATTTTTGAAGATTTTTGACCCATCCTCCCCACCTTGTAACGCACCGTAACGTTTTTCAGCAGCGAGTGTTTTGGGCAATTTGCGCCGGGAACAGTTAAGGGTAGGTTATTTGATTAGGTAGTTGATCACCATCATCATTTCAGCCATAGGCTTCCCCCATAGATCTCCAAAAGGGCCGGTTGGAAGCGGCCTGCATCCAGTGTTTCCCTGCGGTCTCTTTAGGTCGTCTGTCCATCTTGTTGGTGGACATCCTACGCTGGGCTAACTGGTCCCTGGTCACCATTCAAGAACCTTTTAGCCCTATCGGTCAGGTAGTAAATTTATTGATGACTAATTTATCTGTTAATTAAATCCTACTAATATTATAAATGCGAAAGTTTGTATGTATGGATGTTTGTTCCTCTTTCACGCTGCAACGGAACAAGGGATCGACTTGATTTTTTGCATGGGTATAGTTATAGAGCCAGAGAGTGACATAAGCTACTTTTCATCATCATCATCATCATTTTTCATCACTACGCGGGTGAAACCGCGGGGCGCAGCTAGTAAGGCGCATATAAACGTTTGCTTAAATAATGTTGAAAACGTGCAAAAGAGTGATTCTGATCAGTAAATGTGGCTTAATGATCGAGCACTGGTAGTAGGGGATATCGTATATTTAACGTGATTATACATGAGTCCCGATTCACCCACCTCACCGGTTGACGTGGAGCTAATTACGAGGGACGGAGGCTGGCCGGCTCTGGCAGGGGCTCCGACCTTCAGGACTGCTCGGGGGTTGAGGCTCCACTCACCCAACTAAGAGTGATCTCACACAAATGGACTTCAAATCCATCTTTTCCTTTTATTGTGCGAACTGCTATTCTGTGGAATCCGCACGCAGCGTTTCCAAAATTCCTTCCTAATACGAACTGCACAGGAATGGAATGCGCTTCCTGCCTCGGTGTTCCCTACAAGGTACAACATGGGTCTCTTCAAGACAAGAGAAGGCACCTCATGGGCAAGCGTGCTCCATCTTAGACTGCATCGTCACTTACCATCAGGTGAGTTGTGGTCAAACGCTAGCCCATTTCATCATAAAAAAATGCGCTGCCTGAATGGGGTGTTCCCCGATAGTTACAATCTGGGTGTCTTCAAATCACGAGTGAATCGGTTTCTTAGGCTTGCGTTTGACCGCCAACTCGCTTGATGTTAAGCGATGATGTGGTCTACGATGGAGCACGCTTGCGAAGAAACCGATTTAGTCCCTTTCTTGAAGTCGTTTGAAAATCCATCGTGCGCGCTAGCCATTACAGGAAAGGCGCTTGAAGACGATGAGAAGTAGCTTGAAAATGCAGGTAACATGTACTAGTTGGCATTTAAACGTAAAGTAGCCACTTGCACGGTGACGCGCACAACTCGCGTGCGAGTACGTACTCGCACGAGTGTTTGAACGATGCGCAGTGGGCGTCGCGTTAGCAGGGCCATAAAACGAAGCTTCACTTGGCGCAAGGACCAGTGCGAAGTGTCACTAAGCACTTCACTAATCACACCGTTGCAGACGATGCGTAGTAGTATGCAATGTTCCCAGCAGTTATTCACGCAGCGGCACCGCACTGTTAATTTCACTGGCAGTTTCCGTTACATCATCATCATCATCATCAGCCAGAAGACGTCCACTGCTGAACACAGGTCTCCCCCTTTGACCTCCACACTGAACGACAGCCTGCCTTTTGCATCCACTGGATGCCAGCGACTCTCACTATGTCGTCGGTCCGTGGTTGGAGTTTCCGTTACGCAGCGACCAAATGCTGGAATAACATACCTCCACCCATCAAACACTTGAAATCGCTGACTACTTTTCTGTCACACCTTAAAAAAAATCTTATTGAACAACAGCGTCAGCATGGTGTGGTAAATCCTGATTTGTCTTACATGCCGGCGTCGCGGTTTTACCGTCGCACTAGCCGCCACCGCCTGAAGGCTCATCCACACATAATAGATCAGTGGAAATCGCACACTGTGCGTTTTACACGATCCTTCTTGCCTCATACCTGCAAAATGTGGAATTAGCTACCTTCTTCGGTGTTTCCGAGAAACTACAACATGGGGTTCTTCAAAAGGCGAGTTAATCGAGTTCTAAAGGGTCGGCAACGTATTTTTGATGCCTCGGGTGTTACAAGTATCCATAGGCGACGGTGACTGCTTTCCATCAGGCAGCCCGTCTGCTTGTTTGCCATCTATGGCATAAAAAAAAAAAAAAAAAATTAAATAACACCTACCGGTGTTACATGTGATGTGGGAAGGTAGGTGTATGTAAAAAAAATATCTTTTCTTTCTTTTTCTTTTCTTTTCCAGTAGGAACTTGCTACTTGTACTACGCATCGTCTGCAAGCGCCTTTACATATTCTCGGGTCCGCACTGTGAATAGCGGCCAACATTTACAGATGAAAAGTGGATTTGCAGAATCGCGTTACAGGATATTTGTTTAGGGATGAGTGACAGATTCCGAGTAAATATGCTTCTCCGGGAAGGCAGGGTTTGTCAAAACATGGGTATTATTAAATTTGAAAAAGCTTGGAGGGTTGACGGGTTTAATCTTGATGGCATGTTTGGACTTTTCTCTCTTTTCCTAAACACGCGAATCAGCCATGTTAGCAATGCTAAGACACAGGCCTTTTTTAATGCCCTAAGTGGCAAACAAGCGGACGGGCTGCCTGATGGTTGGGCCCATTATACTGCCGTACATTTGTTTTATATGTTAGTTTTGTATTTTCGGTGTGTAATAAAGTAATATTGTATTGTATTGTATTGTATGGTAAGCAGTTATCATTGCCTAAATTAAACAATAGCTTTTTTTTCAATATAAAAGCGGTTCCACTTAATACAACAAATGAAAATTTATAATAAACCGGACAAGTGCAAGTCAGGCTCTCGCACTGAGGGTTCCGTACCACCACAAAATTCAATAACGAAATTACCAGTTACTTGGTAATGAACAGAAATTTAGTGTTCACCGTGTACCTCTTAGTACACGGTGAACGTACTGCGATCTCCAAGCCGCCTGCCAAGCGTGGGGATTATGGCAACACCCCTCTCCAAGAGGAAGGCCTTGTTCAGCAGTGGACATTTAATGGCTGATGATGTGAACAGAAATTTGTCACAGACTCGCACTTGGCTATTATTTATTACTTGTTGTTATATTTTAAAGTGAGTTCTATAATCGTGCCAGACGCTTGTACGTATTACTGATTTCATTAAAGCTAATACCAAAATACGTTTAAAATTACGTTTGTTTTATAGGGTACCAAAAGTAAAAACGAAAGGGGTCCCTTTCGTTTTTACTTTTTGACTTTTACATTATTTTTTTGTTAATTCACCGTAAAATTAGCATATTCTGTGAACTGGCTACCTATTGCGATTCGAAAGATAAAGCCGTTTAAAGGTAGGATGGACAGACAGACAGATGGAAAGGCAGACAATGTAGGCTTAGTAATAGGGTCCCGTTTTTACCCTTTGGGTACGGAACCCTAAAAAATAATGAATTTGTGGACTTATCCCGCGGGTCCAGTTTAGGGTGAGTCCAGTTGACGTAAAAGCCAGGATACCTGAAACAAAAGAAGAAGTTCCATACATAAAGTTAATTGACCTTGCAGTAAAATTCTTGGTAAAAAAGCTGATATATTTTTGTGGATTTTCAAGTCGTATAGAAACAAAAACTGAGAGTCACACAGCGAGCAATGGAGAGAGCTATGCTCGGAGTTTCTTTGCGCGATAAAATCCGAAACGTGGATATTCGCCAAAGAACCAGAGTCACCGACATAGCTGTTAAAATTTGCAAGTTGAAGTGGCAATGGGCAGGCCACATCGCTCGAAGAACCGATAACCGATGGGGAAGAAAGGTTCTGGAGTGGAGACCACGAACCGGAAGACGCAGCGTAGGGAGGCCTCCCACTAGATGGACCGACGACATTGTGAGAGTCGCGGGCATCCAGTGGATGCAAAAGGTAGGCTATCGTTCAGTGTGGAGGTTAAAGGGGGAGGCCTATGTTCAGCAGTGTACGTTTTCTGGCTGATGATGATAGAAACAAAACTACCTACGAGGGTACAAAGTTATGATATACGTACAGAGCGGCCCTAATAAGGTGGCTGATAGCGCAGTCTTAAAGCCTTGCATCGTCGGGTAAACTTTTGTACAAAACAGTGCTTTTACGAAGCTTTTAACTGTAAGCGATAAATAATACATCACTCGAGTAAGCCTACACAGAATATGTAGGAATAAAAGGACAACTTCACTATCATCATCAACCAGAAGATGTCCACTGCTGAACATAGACCTCCCCCTTTAACCTCCACACTGAACCACAGCCTGCCATCTGCATCCACTGGATATCCGCAACTCACGATGTCGTCGGTCCATTTAGTCTTACCATCATTTGCCAAGTTTTTTTTTTTTTTTTTTTACTAAGATTTTCTTCGTTTTAAGGGTTCCTTACCTCAAAAGGTAAAAACGGAACCCTTTTAGGATCACTTTATTGTCTGTCTGTCAAGACCCTTTTTCTCTATAATGCGTAAAAATATCAAGTTGAAATTTATATCAAATACTGAAATCTACGGTTTCTTTCAGCTGTGAAAAAATCAAACTTGTAAGTTTACGCGATCAAAAAATATGACCGATTATGTCGCATATTTTGTGATTTCACAAGGTAATCAAAACCTATAGGGTACTTTCCGTTGACCTGTAATCATGAAATTTGGCAAGAGGCAATGTCTCACAGCACATGTAAAGGAATGAATACGAAAATCATAAATTTCAAGTTATATAATTAAAAAATAATTGTTTTGCTATTACAAACTTACATTTTGCAGTTGGAATGTATGGAAGAACCTTATTGTCCACTACAAAGTTAAGTTTGTGTTTTCAATATTTCAACTTTTTTGTTGTGTTTTTTTTTGGGCTCGCTCTCTGGGTTCCAACTTCCATATACAGCGAGGGGCTTGAGACGCCACTCGGTCATCTTACTGGGTCGGGTATTCACCCCCTCCAATTTCCCTGGGGCCAGTGTGACCCAGAGCCCAGCTCTGGCAAAGAGAATATAACTCGACGCCGGTATTCCTACCTCCTCAACACAGAGGAGGAAGAAGACCTACGATGATGATCCATATAAAGATCTAAAGGAACCCACAGAGCGCGAGTTCTACTTGTACCTGTCCGGTTTTTCTTAAGTAAGATAGGGAAGAGGTGCGTCTTTTGGTATCAGAGGCCATACATCTTGGGTGACTGCGTCAGCAAAAGTAGTAGTATTTTTACTAACCACTTGAGTAGTTCTGCTGACTACAGTAACCACGCATAGATGGCTCTGGACAGCGCTGGACACTACAGCGACAAAATCGCCTTATCCTGTTTTTTCTTGAACAACTACGCATATGAAACTATTTCTATCCTATTCTACTTGAACTAAGGTACAAATTTTGATAGAGCAATCCTGCCGGAATTCAAGGTCTATGGTTTAAAAAAAAATCGGCCGTACGAAAGTGACAGTTCTCCGACTGCTCGGTGTCAGAGCGCCGTGAGGGGCCGCTAACGCAAGTGGATAATCCCCAACGTAAAAAGAAAAGAAAGTCAGTGTTATACCTAAGTTTAAAGTGTGTATTTGAGTCGTGGGCACCATTAGATGCAGATGGCAGGCTGTCTTTCAGAGTGACGCTCTAGAGAGGCATATCATTATGTTCAGCAATAGACGTTTTATGGCTGTCTAGCGACCCGCCCGCCCGGCTTCGCACGGGTGTAATTTACGTGCGAAGCCGGGGTGAGTCGCTAGTTATATATATAAACCTTCTGTGAAAATGTATCTAACTGATGGTGATAACTGCATCAAAATCCGTTGCGTGGTTTAGGAGGAGTTAGCGGCCATACAGACATACAGACAGACAGACAGACAGACGCGGAAAGCGACTACAATTTATACTATGTAGAGATGATGACTATTAATAAACAAGCATGGCGCTTTCCATCAATCGAGCGACTTGCTCATCTATTCTTTCACCTATTAGAATAAAACTACCTTCAGTATTTGTTACTGATTGACGCCACGAGCTTAAAAATACGTTTTTGTTTGTTAGTTCTCTGCCCTTTTCTGTTCTTTGGCAGATTGAAATATGTTTTGGGGTTAAAATAGATAACTTTTTTATTCAATAAAAAGTTGTGTGGGAAATGGGATGTTTTTAAAAATACATTATTTTTAAAGCAGGAACGCTTAAACGTTTTTTTAAACGTGTTTTTGTATCTGCTCTATAGTGTAAAAACTGAGCTGCGTACGGATAGCGCGTCCCTGTGTTACGCGTAGTTGGGAAACACTGTCCACGCGTACGTTGGATACGCGTACAGCTCCTGTACGGACCGCCGCGAACCTGTACGCGAGGTCAATCGATCCAGAGCGCTCCGCGAGCCCCAGTCATTCGCCATGACTCCGATAAACTTAGCGGTTGCGTGCACCACCACTGCTGCGGCGTTAGCTACTTTTTTTGATTTTGCTCCTTTCTTTTCTATTAGTTGCTAATAAAGTAGTCATATTTTTTATAATTCACCTATTGGAATTTTCAGTTCATTTGACATTGCCTTCCATGCATCTTGGCGTAAATCGTTATTTCGATAATCAGTTAGTGTGCTATCCCACAAGACCCGGTGAAATTCATAAAGTTGAATCAATCTGACAATATTTTCATTATTGAAACTCGAAGAACACGCGTGTTTATTCATTTTGCCGTCCAAATATAGCGTAGCCGGCCGCGTGCGTTCTCTTTGACGCGCGACCAAAAACCGACTGACGGTGGCTCGCGCTGCGAGTTGGCTCGCGCGGTACGCGTACTACAAGAGTGAACGCGTAGCTGCAGGTATGGACTAGGCGTTCCGGATACGCGTAAACTGAGTACGCGTACCAGGGTACGCGCAATCCGTACGCACCTTAATACTTACATATGTAAAAATTTTGCTTAATTATAGTACCTACACTCTAAAGTAAAACATTCAATAATGAACAAGTGCGAATCAGTGACAAATTCCTGTTCACCACCAAGTTAAGCAACGTCGAGCGCGGTCGTTACTTGGATGGGTGACCGCCTGGGTGTGATTTTGTCTTTTTGCACTACTTTTTGTATTTTTTTTGGTGGTACACATCACACATCATCAGCCATTAAATGTCCACTGCTGAACAAGGCCTCCCTCTTAGAGAGGGGTGTTGCCATAATCCCCACGCTTGGCAGGCGGCTTGGAGATCGCAGTACGTTCACCGTGTACTAACAGGACGCTGCTGCCCATCCTCCGGTGGTTCTGGTCGCAGTTTTAGGACATACCCGGGTCTGGTACGGAACCCCTTAATGTGCGAGCCCAACTCGCATTTAGTCAGTTATTTTATTATCTCAGTAAAATATGTAGTTTCTCTAGGATATTCATCCACAAATTATAGATCAGTAGAAATCGCACACTGTGCGATTCACACGATCCTTCTTGCCTCATACCTGCAAAATGTGGAATGAGCTACCTTCTACGGTGTTTCCGAGAAGCTACAACATGGAGTCTTCAAAAAACGAGTTAATGGCCTATTATCCGAGTCGCGTAGGCAACAAAACGCTCCCTCAGCCCCCGCCAAGTTATAGCGACAATGTATTTTGCCACACAAGGGTCAGGACACCTGCGAGGGAAGTGCAACGACAAAAACGAACATAAGTCCGACCTCGATGACGCCTGGCGCGGTACTGAACGCGGCGCGCGCAAATTCTCGCGACCTTTTTACGCTTTTAATTTCATTAAAAAACGACACTATCCACTATCAAAAATCTATCCAAATCAAAAAATGTTGAATAAAATTGCCTTCCAGTACATGCAATTTCCAGATTGTTACGAGCTTTCATTAGAGCATAAAACGAAAAAAATATACTAAATCGACTTTGTTTCAGATTTTTTTTTTTTGATCAAAGAAAGTTTATTCCATCGTGATTTGAACCAAATCATAAATTCAAACACAGATGTATCTGTGACATGTATTTTTTTCCAGCTCAAATATTGTAATTTAACTGAATGAAATTGATTTAAAACCGTCAAATTTGGTATAACAGGCCGTTAATAGAGTCCTAAAGGGTCGGCAACGTATTTGTGACACCTCTGGTGTTACAAGTATCCATAAGCGACGGTGACTGCTTACCATCAGACAGCCCGTCTGCTTGATTGCCACCAATGGCATAAAAAACGTAGCAAGTGGAACCGGGAGCAGTAGTAGCTAAATAATATAGACTAAAAGCTTCTGAAAAGGTTATTAAATTTCCGAGTATCTCGTTCGAGCGTTTCAAAGGAGTGCATGATCAAAGACTAATCAAAATTAAGTACAGTAGAATCTGGATATAACGACCTTCAAGGGACCGGCGATACTATGTCGTACTAACCGGATGACGCACAAAATGGCAGGATTATTTCTTGAATACATTTATTATGAAACCTAATTTGAGTAAACAATATCGTCGCTAAAATAGGTTAGTCGTTATAAGCGAAGTCGTTATATAAGAATTCTACTGTAGATGTCATTATTTCAATATATCCAATGGCAGCACTTTTCTGTTAGTTAATGTTCTTAAGAGGGGTCATGGTCAGTGTTTTGTCCATACAAACGTATTCTCGTGTTTCCTCCCTGGATAATACCACTGGAACTGTAATTTTTTTTAATCAAAGAAGACAATTTTTTCTAGGCCCACCGAATTTACCGTATATTGATGGGTACACTATAAAATTCATCGTTCTTTTTTGTACCATTCGGACGAAAGATAAGGTAAAAATGAAACCGGAATAATAATATAAAGAATAATATGTGTTGTTTTGATTTTTGCCACAATTCATTCATTTCCCTTATAAAGTCACTTGACCGGAACGTTTTTAATACGAAAAAGGATGCATGCTTAGGATTTTGTATACAAAAATAAATAGACCATATTTTAGAACAGTGGCCATAGTAATCGGCTTTTGTCAATATTCCGGTTTGATCAGATATAGCTAATATTACCACTAAATCTAGAGATTATGAGGAACAAATCGACATGAGTTTCATTACTATACGGTATTCGTTTGAGGTGGGCCTATTTTTCAAACAAAAGAAATTGTCTCATTTATCTCCTCTATTGCTCATGCTTATATCATTTATTTTTTCTTCTAAGTTAACTATTATAAGAAATATGAGCCTTTAAATATCCCAAAAATTTTTTTTTTAACTGCAATGTTCAGACGTCTACAAAACAAATTTGACGAGTTTATAAAACATAATTAAATGATAGAAGCATAGATCAATCTTTTTCACAACTATTATTTAAAAAAATAATGAAATCGGCCCAGTTTTGAATGAGGAAACAGAAAAATACGAGACGATGATTTTGTCTACATTTCGTAGGTATAATCGATCCGAGCTGCAGTTGTCCCTATTGCGCTCTACTGGGAGAGGCTTGAGGTCAGGGGACAGCAATAGATTTGCTAAATACATATTCATCAAATTTCTTGGCCGTGGCATGCCCTCTTAAACTTTGTCTTATTAAAGTTATAAATGATTATTTACGTGATATTTACCGTGGTAAGTTTGTGGAATGAGCTCCCGATATTTCGGCGCAGTTACATGCACCTAATTATAACCATGTACAGTAACATTTGTTACAAAAAATATATAGCGTTTTTTTGTTGTGTATTTACACTAAGGAAAAGCACACGAAGGCATAATTTTGTTAAATGTTTCGTTATCATGTAACAGTAGACTCGTGTTGCACTTCCTACGGCTGGCTATGGCTAGAGACCGACTGAAATGAAGTGAGAGCCGGCGCTCATTTTGTAATCTTCAAAAATGCGCTTCATCTGGGCAATTCTGGGTCCATCCATTAATTTTATTTTGATCGAAGGTTGTAGCATGTAATAAATGAATTTAAAGAATTTGAATTTCAATAATTGATTTATGAAGACAGAGAACTTTTATGTAAGCACAACTATACTAATATTATAAAGAGGAAAGATTTGTTTGTTTGTTTGTTTGTATTGAATAGGCTCCGAAACTACCGAACCGATTTGAAAAATTCTTTCACTGACGGGAAGCTACACTATCCCCGGGTGACATAGGCTATAATCTATACCCGTGCGAAGCTGGGGCGGACCGCTAGTTGGATATAAAAGAAGTGTATGTATGTTACGATTTTTTATTCCGGAAAAACTAATCAGTTCCTGTAGGATAGCGTATGAAACTGCGGGGCGAGCTTGTCTCTGAAATACCTACTAATGGCGTCGATTCTGACATGTCATTAAACTAAACTGAATGTTAGTCGGTTCGTTACTTGAGTAGTGATGGATGTATCCAAACGAGCCTAAATATGTGACGACTGACACTTCGTTACTGAGGTGAGAAAATTGAACAAGCATCGAATCAGGTTAATTATAGCTCTCGTGGTGTAGCTAGGGTTGCCAGATCCTGGCTTATCAATACCCGGATATTTCTGGGGTTAAGAACGGCGTTAGTACATGGACCGGTGTGGTTACCATACTATTTATTATTCAGAGAGCACATCCCATGTTAATTTTAATGCATCTGATTTAAGAGCCTCTTATACCAAATTTGACGGTTTTAAACCAATTTTATTCAGTTGAATTACAATATTTCAGCTGTAAAAAAATACATGTCACAGAAACATCTGTGCTAGAGTTTATGATTTAGTTAAAAACACGATAGAATTAACTTGCCTCGATCAAAAAAAAAATGAAACAAAGTCGCCTTAGTTTATTTTTTTCATTTTATGCTCTAATAAAAGTTCGTTATAACCTAGTAATTGCATGTACTAGAAGGCAATTTTATTAAAAAAAAATTATTTGGATAGATTTTTGATAGTGAAGTGTCGTTTTTTAGTGAAATTAAAAGCGTAAAAAGGACGCGAGAATTTTGGTGCGCCGCGTTCAGTACCGCGCCAGGCGTCATCGAGGTCGGACCTATGCTCGTTTTTGTCGTTGCACTCCCCCCGCGAGCGTCGTCGCTATAACTTGGCGGGGGCTGAGGGAGCGTTTTGTTGCCTACGCGACTCGGATAACTGCCCGTTAAGGGACTAAAGTTAAAAACTTATTATAAATTTCATCAGGGCCAAAATCTTACCTGTCTGCCAAATAGTTGATTGCTCTTTCCAGGAAAATGTGTGCCTGTGATGTGAACTTATTCGTTTGCTATGAGGTTCGGCACTCCGTGCGCAGTTTGGAGTCCGACAGTTAGTAAAAAACTATAGTACCTACTCGCGGTTTCCGGGACAGTAAAGTGAAATTACTGGACACTGGACAAGACACCTCATTCCGGGACTATCCCAGATTTCCCGGGTGTCTGGCAACCCTAGGTGTAGCTTAGCTCAGTTGTCCAAATAGATCAGCTAAGTTAAAACACTTTCATGTTTAGAGATGTTAATGTCACATCTTACAGCCTTTTATCAGACAAAAAATAGCGTCTGTACCCTTAGTCTCAGATATGATAGATTACGAAAAAAAAATCGTTTACGTTTTGTTCCATACATTATAGTAAAGCGCCTCTATGGAGGAACTAAAATCGGTAGTAATCGGCGGTATAGATTGCTTCACTCTAATACGAAAAAAGTTTTCGAATACTTTTTAGCCCAGCAATGTATGGTACAAGACGAAAACGAAAAAAGTTTTCGAATACTATCAAAACTTGTACTGGTGAATGCGACGCATGACCAAAATGCTGGCATGTTTCTGGCTCAACGTGGCATATATTGAGTCAGAAGTGGCTCAGTTTAATAATTATAATTATTAATGCCGCCAACCTGCTGGGTACGCTGCTAACTGAAAGCGAGCTTGAGCATTTAGATTGTATTTAGACCTTCAACGGTCTATGGGCAGCCTAACTGTATTTGTAGTGTTGGTGTTAGCTTGTATTTGTCTATACTAATATTATAAAGAGGAAAGATTTGATTGTTTGTTTGTTTGTTTTTTTGTTTGTTTGTTTGCATTGAATAGGCTCCGAAACTGCTGAACCGATTTTTTTTAGTAACATAATATTTTAAGAAATTAAAAACATGACCTACCATTGAGGACAGTCGGGTAAATATGTAAGAAGTTTTTAATTTTTTTTATAATTCATTTATTTAATACCAGAATCCAGTTATTTAAAATTTTACAATCAATAGAATATCTACTATATAATAATTTACTAACAGCAAAAATAGTTGTGCCAACGGGCCCCAAACTAGGCAAAGCCTGTATCTTGGGCGCCCTATAGCCAGTTAACAGCTTCTGTTAATTTATAGCAGTGTTTTTGCTAACTCCACTCTGATAATCCTGACCTGGAGCTCACCTCATTTTCAAAAATCTTTCAGAGCGCCTGGTTAATGCGACGCGTGACCAAAATGCTGGCGTGTTTCTGGCTCAACGCATAAGCATTGCCATTCAACGTGGTAATGCCGCCAGCATGCTGGATACGCTGCCAACTGGTAGTGGGCTTGAGCATTTGGATTGTCTTTAGACCTTCAACGGTCTGTGGCCAGTCTAACTGTATTTGTAGTTTTAGTTTTAGCTTGTATTTTGTTTAGTTGATAATCCTTGGAACTTGTTGGGAATCAATTTAAATACATACCTGCTTACATTTTAAAAAATCTATTTTGGACCTGGTGCTTGGTAAGCAAAATTTTGAACCCGTTTGGGAATAATCCATCTGTTATTGTCCGCTAAGCAAGTCACTTGCCAAAGTCAGCTCTAAGATTTGAACCTGAGATAAAGGATCTAGCAATGAGACTTAATGCGACATGATTCTTATAGATTTGAGCTCAGAGATATGTTATTAATATGGAACAGGAATCTGGACGGGTAGGGTGAATATAATATCAGACAATTACAATTCACACGGCTTTTTTTCATCATCATCATCATCATCAGCCAGAAGACGTCCACTGCTGAACATAGGCCTCCCCCTTTAACCTCCACACTGAACGACAGCCTGCCTTTTGCATCCACTGGATGCCAGCGACTCTCACTATGTCTTCGGTCCATCTAGTGGGAGGCTTACCTACGCTGCGTCTTCCGGTTCGTGGTCTCCACTCAAGAACCTTTCTTCCCCATCGGTTATCGGTTCTTCGAGCGATGTGGCCTGCCCATTGCCACTTCAACTTGCAAATTTTAACAGCTATGTCGGTGACTCAGGTTCTTTGGCGAATATCCACGTTTCGGATTTTATCGCGCAAAGAAACTCCGAGCATAGCTCTCTCCATTGCCCGCTGAGTGACTCTGAGCGGCTTTTTTTACCACTGTTAATTACGCGGCCGAACTCGAGCCGAAGGGTTCTGGAATGGAGACCACGGACCGGTAAGCGCAGCGTAGGACGTCCACCCACAAGAGGGACAGACGACCTAAAAGAGACCGCAGGGAAACGCTGGATGCAAGCCGCTTCCAACCGGCCCTTATGGAGATCGATGGGGAGGCCTATGTCCAGCAGTGGACGTCTTACGGCTGAAATTATGATGATGATGATGACTCAAGGCAAGTGGTCTCGTACGTAACGATGGTAAAAGATGGGACGGTATGACCTTGGTTCCTTGGAAGTTGAGGTGGCCTTTAGTAAGGGACGCTACTTGTGTTGAAACACTTGCGCTGTCTCATCTTCCCGGTATGCAAAACAAGGCTGGTGCGGTGGCTAAATCTGCATGAAGGCCTCATAGCCCAGTCGAATTAGTATTTTAGATTTACAAAAATTGGAAGCAGCAATTTTCCTTCGGAATTCGTTGGGGGGAGGGGGGGGGGGGGGGGGGTCACTGGTAGTCTAAATTCAAAAAGTAGGGATACCAAAGTTGTTGTTGCATCCACCATCTTGATTAAAAGGGTTATTTTTTGTATCTTGAATAACTCATTTATTTTAAATTTTACACGGAAAATAGTTGCCGCATAAGTTGTTTAAAATTAAATTTCCTACAATCTTGATTCCCATCAACTTTTTCGTAGGATCGATATTTTTCGATTTATACCTGAGAAGAGTTGGGGGTGAACATCTTGGTTTATTAAAATTTTTCGCGTAAAATAAAAAATTAACGAGTTGTTCGATGAACAAAAATTCACCCCCTCTCTTCGGGTATAAATCGAAAAAAAAAACGATCCTATGAAAAAAATTATGACAAAATAATTTTCGGTGCCACAGACACAAAAGATACACAGTTTGTGTATTTTTTCTTTTTCAAATACATAATTATAATTGTTTGTAAAACTTTAAAGTCCACATGGCCACCCTAAATATTCACCATTCAATGCGCGAGCGCATTTCGAAATACAAAATTCAAATCAGTCGTCCGTCCGTCCGTCAAAATTTACATACTCTGTTTGTATGTAAAATCGCTCAGATTTGTTTATTTTCGAACGTAAACGGTACGTTTTCTCGCTAACGATCTTGTTTTACCATTTTAGTTGACGATGGTAGCTGGAGGGTATTGACCTCTGGCACTGGAGGCAATTCTGGGGATGGAACAAACTAAGTATATTGCTCATTGGGTTACGAAAAAACGTTTTTGAAAGTTCGTGTGTACATATTTCTTGTTCATACAGCCGTGGTAGCCCATTTGGGAGACTTGAAAGCTTTTACTTGGTCGTAGGTTCAAACCCCGGGCCCGTACCAATGAGTTCTTTGGAGCTTATGTACGGATTTTCATACCACTGGCTTTTCAGTGAAGGAAAACATCGTGAGGAAACCTGCATACGTACGGAGAAGGAATTCAATGGCGTATGTGAATCCACCAACCGCACTGGGCCAGCGTGGTGGATATGGCCCAATCACCCTTACGGGGGTAGGCTAAAAGTCCAGCAGTGGACTGAAAGGGCTGATTATGATGATTACGCAGAAAGGGTGTACTAAGCCAAAAGGGGTCCTTAGTGCCCATCATTATAAACAACTACGGGAGTAACTATAAATGGTTGAGGATGGCATCCACTTTGTGTATCGCGCGGCAGGTCCGACAAGTCGGGTACTTGTAGCTTCATACCTACAGTGCGGAGTGCGCCAGGCCTGTATACAGGGTGTAAGGGGAACACTCTCGAAGCCAAAAGAAGGTAATTGTACTGATCATTATATGAACCACTTTTACTATGGGTTGGTCCCAGCTGTTCCATACATTTTATCGAGTGTCAATCACCGTTTTCTATAGAACAGCAGATATTTTTTTCGCGATTTCAGGGCTGTTCCCATAGTAAAAGTTGTACATAATGATGAGTACAATTACCTTCTTTTGGCTTCGACAGTGTTCCCCTTACACCCCGTATACGACAAAGTAGGTTAATACAATACAATACAATGACTCTCTATTAAAATACCACAAAACAAGAATAAGATAAACATTACAATAAAAATATTATCTAGGCTTTTAACAGGCGGCCTTATCGCTTAAAGCGATCTCTTCCAGGCAACCGTGCACGGAAAGGAATTATACAAAAAAAATTGTGGCCTTAACTAAAAAAAAAAAAAAGTAAATATGCAAATAACAACAAACAATCAATAGACTGGGTACGCTGCCAACTGGTAGTAGGCTTGAGCATTTGGATTGTCTTTAGACCTTCACCGGTCTATGGGCAGTCTAACTGTATTTGTAGTTTTAGTTTTAGCTTGTATTTTGTTTAGTTAATAAAGGCACTAGCCCAGTAAAAAAAAAAAAAAAAAAAAAACAATAGACTACAAATAAATATAACATAAATCGACTTTAAAGATTTGTTGACAAAGTTGCCAGTCATCATCGTCAGCTACAAGACGTCCACTGCTGAACATAGGCCTCCCTATAACCTCCACACTGAACGCCTGACGTTCAATGTCGTTCATAAAAATTTCGTCAACACAAGAATTTCTTTAAACTGCATGCCATCGAGTGCATATTTTTCTTTCCTTATGATTACCATTTCTCGTGAGTGACCGCGCTGGTGAATGCATAATGTATCAGCTCCGTACAAGGGAGGGAGTCCGTGGGATCCTGATGTCTGTATTGGAGACGTTTGAAAAATGACTTGACGGAAATGTTGCTTATTCAACACCTCGCTTGACCCATGATCTAAGAAAACAAGGTCTACAATTTTATAATTTTGATCACTATGTTAAACTGCCAGAAATATTAATGGATTCGTCCATAAATATTTCAGGCAGCTGCGTTAATAAATAATTATTAATGAATTAATTTGACATATGAAATACTGACATAATATATTGCAATACATTTTTGTTCATAATATTTTTAATTGAATAAGATTATTTAATTTGAATTATGTACACATAATAATATTATTAACATATACTGTTTATATAAGTTTATATACATCGATGTAGAAAGTGTACTGGAGAAATTTGACTTGTAACTATGGAGTTATTAATAAAGAATTGTATTGTATTGTATTGTAGCAATCTGGGAGTGATCCCGTCAAAGACTTTTTATAATTATACTACGTAAAGATTGAGTGTTCAATGAAAGCACAGAGTTCATTTGTGATGCCAATCTTTCTTCGATTGACATCATCGATACGTTTCTGCGCATGCGCGCCGGAATACCAGTAATACCAGTGCATAGATATTACCGCATAAAATGGATGAAAAAATAAACGGAGTAAATGAACTTACAAATCACAGATCTAAAATATTAATACTGGAATTGGGCGTCACTTTGCTAAAATTCATGATAATAACTTGTTTTTCTTAAGAAGTATTTGGTCAAGAAAAGCAGATGGCTATAAATAAGAGAATTTTAATGAACGCAAAAGTTGTGTCATACTAAAAAGTGGAATGTTGTATCTGTATGTAGTTCCGTATAAATAGTTTTAACATAAGGTTTGATGAAACCTCTTTTGTTATTTGATCTGTGGCTAAGGTTTGCCATTTTCAGTTGGTATTTAATGGACATACAAAATTTAAAAAAATTATAATATGTTTGATTAAAAAGACGAATAATAGTTGATAGTGATGAAACATAAGTGTTAAAAACATGGGTATATAAATTTCATGCCCTTGGCAACACCAAACAGTTTTGAAATGGCGTTGTTATATTTTCGTTTTCTTATAATTTTGCGAAGAAATACAGCAAGTAAATTGAATACTGACTTTTGTGATGTGATGTTCGTAGACTTATCTTTTTTGTGGGTGTAATTCTTACATGAATTCAAGACATAACTAGTGTTTTTTAAATTAAATTTCACACGTTTTGACATCGAAGGCTACTTGACGTGTGGCGGGGCGATCGAAATAAGATGCTAGTACTGGCACCTTATGATTGGTATCATTTTATGATACGCTACTGGGAATCTTGTACATATTTAATCAATGGGTCCCGCAATGACGTCACTGTCTAGTTGCCACTTTATCCAATCAGCTGATTTTGATTTTTAAAAGTTCTTTATTTATCATTCTTATACATAAATTCTTACAAAACAGACACGGTCCAATAATTGTAGATAACATAAATATATATGACTTCTCAAGCTACATTCGCCTCTAACAGTCATTTAATAACCAAAAGTTAATTAATAAGGATACTTTGTAAAACATGCTATTTAAATAAGTATAGGTATATAATAATATAACATACAACTAATGATATGGTGCATAAATATGAATCATTTGTGCTAGACTCATTTTTAATTATTATCCAATCAACTGTTACGTGGTGTACCGTCATCTCTCTCGAACCTGTTGTAAATTGACATCATGACATCATTGCGGGACGCCCACATGGACATTTTTTCTCGGATTGCTATACCTGGCGGAGTATATTATTATACCATGGCTTGACCATAGTTTCCTCTCCCTGACCGACTGTCTTGAAATTCTAAACCAGAAACACCAAATTCAAGCTTCGACCAAAATAAAATGAACAGACAGGCCCAGAAGGAGCGCATTTCGAAGCGCCGGCGCTCACTTTGTTCTAGCCGTAGGAAGTGCGACAGGAGTCTGTTAAAAAAATATTAAATTTGTCTGGAAAATTTTGCCTTCGTGTGCTTTCCCGAAGTGTAAAAACACAACAAAAAACCGCTATCTATTTTTGTAACAAATGTATTGTACATGGTTATAATTAGGTGTTGAAGTATGTGTCCGACGGTTTTGACTCGTTTTTACTGAGCAAGTTCGATAGTTATGGTCTGTCCATTCATTTTATTTTGGTATAAGGCTATATTGACAAAATAAGTTAGATTAGAATAATCAAATTTGTCTTATATGTTGACAAATAATTCTGGGTTATGTTAGTATTCAATTATTTGCTTTGCCAGACAATTTTTTTTTAATTTAGTTGGTATACTTGTGTCTATCATGGGCGGGATTCTTTTTCTTATTAAAGTGCAGCAGGTATTTAATTTTAGTTCGAGCAAAACATATTTTTAGTGCAACATTAATAATATAACGTTCAAAAATAAACAGCCATTATTAATATCGTTAACGTTGTTTGCCCTAAACTCCTCGGAGTTGCACGTAAGCGCAATTCTCCCTAACTCTTGGGTAAATGAAACGTCTACAGAAACTTATTCGATGACTTCGCAAATGTATTTAATTATGAAACTAAGCATTAGGTTCTTGTGTGTTTTTGATGTGTATTTATATAAAATTAAGTAACTTCATATAGGTTGCTTAATAATTTTATTTATATTACACGGGAATTACTCACGCTTAATAATGTTAAAATTTTAGTTCTTCAGGCTAATAATCTTCGACTAGACTAAATCTAGACTTTATTTATTTATTTTAATTTTACTTAAGAAACTAAGTTAAGACGAAAAAACAGGACAAGTACGAGTAGGACTCGTGCTTTGAGGGTTCCGTTCGACGGAAACCTTTAGAGCGCGAGTCCAAAAAATAAATAAAAACCAACTGAAGTTGAAATATTGAAAGACAATATGATATTACTTCAAATTAACAACTTTCAGATTTATTCCTTTATACCTTGCCTCTTGGCAAAAATAATGATTCTAGGTAAACGGGAAGTACCCTATAGGTTTTGATTCCCATGTAAAATCGCAAAATATGCGACATAAACGTTCATATCTTTTGATTGCGTTAACTTACAACTTTTATTTTTTTACAGCCGAAAGAAACCGTAGACCCAAGTATTTAGTATAAATTTCAACTTGATACCTTTACACGTTCTTAAGAAAAAGGGTCTTGACAGACGGACAGACGGACAGACATACGGACAGACGGACAACGAAGTGATCCTATAAGGGTTCCGTTTTTTCCTTTTGAGGTACGGAACCCTAAAAAGGTAACCAACTGAACCATTGCAAACTAAAACGAATAACAAAACCTTTTCAAAAATTACTAACACAATTTCCCTGCATAGTCTGCAAATTGGCAAACAGTCCTTTCCACCTTTACCTCAAAGTTAATTGCTGAAAAAAATTGAAAAAGTCCCAGGATGTGCTTTAGAAAAGATGCGAAATAGTTTTTTTATACAGTTGGCAACCCTGTGGGAAAAAAAAACTGGAACAGAGGCGGAGTAAGGATTAGGTTTTAAGGGGAATTCTTTTTGATATTAAATAATAGGCTTGCTTGCTTGCTTGGGGAAGAAAGGTTCTGGAGTGGAGACCACGAACCGGAAGACGCAGCGTAGAGGCCTCCCACTAGATGGACCGACGACATTGTGAGAGTCGCGGGCACCCAGTGGATGCAAAAGGCAGGCTGTCGTTCAGTGTGGAGGTTAAAGGGGGAGGCCTATGTTCAGCAGTGGACGTCTTCTGGCTGATGATGATGATGATGATGATGAATAGGCTTGCGTTTCACCGCCACTGGAGCACGTAACACCGCCCTCAAAATGATTGCGGCCAGGTTGGACTGTACTTTCCTCCGGCATTGTTGTGAGAGGCATGTACCGGTACCAATGCCGGAGAGAAAGTACTAGTGATTGTACCTGACATTATTAATATTAGACTAGAAAATGTATTTGTATATATATATTTGAATTATCTAGCTGGTATATATTGACACGCTTTTATTAGACTACTAGTTGAGCCGACAGACGTCCTGTCTTAGAACTGTCAAACGCGCGCGCGAAGTTAAAATCATCGTTAATTTTTTCTGAATTTTTCCAATTTTCTGCGCATTTTTCTAAATTTTTCTTTCCGTAAGAACCTTCTACAAAGTATTATATAAAAAAATAAAAAAAATCGGTAAAGTCATTCTCAAGTTATGGCGTGACCAAGGTAAATAAGGATTCATTTAATTTTTAAATACATGATATGGTTTTTTTTTATTCAAATACAAGAATCTAAGGGACCGTCCATGAATCACGTGAGGCTTGAAAGGAGGAAAGAATCACGAAATATCACAAGGGGGGGGGGGGGGTGTAGTAAGATATCACGTGTATTAATTTTTTCGTCAAACTCGCGATTTCTAAACCGAAAAATGGTGTGTAGCGTGACTTTGCCAATCAAAAACAACCTGCAACCTCTCTGTCTAGACATTTTTGTCATGGTCCTTAATTTCAGAGTAAAATTAAATTATACTTTATACCTGTATTAACAGATTTAATAAAATTAAAAAAGATTATTTGTAGGTACTCAAAACTACACGAGATCTTGGGTGGGGGCGGGGGGGTTAGTCTTAAACCTCACCACGAATCACCAAGGGGGAGGGGGGGCTTAAAAAATGCAAAAAGAACATCACGTGATTAATGGACGGTCCCTGAAAGAACATAAATTTTATAATTATGGTGCTTTTTCGTTTCATTATTTTATAAGTAAAAATTAAGACACCACGTCTAACTTTAGTTTTGACTATTTCCACCCCCCTCCCCCCGTCAGTCTTTAGTACGTCCCTACTTTTAGACGGCGAAATGCAGCGAGGGTAAACAGACAGGGGTGAAAGAGGGTGTACTGTTACACTTTAGGCGTAATATTCGTAGGGTTAAGGCACGGTTTCGTTGCTGGAAACTTTCGTGACTTTTCTCATCTATCATCACGTCAGTCACCGTCGTAACAAAAAATATCCTACTTTCTACTAATATTATAAACGCGAAAGTTTGTATGTATGGATGTATGGATGTTTGTACATCTTTGACGCTGCAACGGAACAACGGATCGACCTGATTTTTTGCATGTGTATAGTTCAAGAGCCAGAGAGTGACATAGGCTACTTTTCATCATAATCGCCACTACGTGGTACGTACATTTTTCGTCACTACGTGGGTGAAACCGCGGGGCGCAGCTAGTGTCATATTTTTTTTCAGATTAATTCATTTGAAGAGTACAACGGTCTTAAATTAAATGTTATGCAAATAAGACTTTGTTCCTTTTCTCAATGTATATGGCAAATTTCATAAATTGCGAGAGAGCTTAAAATACAAAAATAAATAAAGATAAAGATTATTTATTTGCACAAAACACGAGTAAATCATACACACATTTAAAAACGCATGCACAATAGGTGGGTTAAAATATTTGTCACTTTGTATCATGTTTTGCCTAGTTTGTAGGCTTAGAAATCTAGAGAGATGGTATAAAAACACCGTAAATATTATTTATAGATAAAAAGTTTTTTTTTTATTAATTTAAATAGTTAAGGGATAGACATTACTATAATTGTATGATAAACAAATATGAAAATTAAAATTAAAAACATTAGATCAATAGATGTGTTGTTTGCAATACATTTCTAGTGATCAAATTACATGGAAATACAACGAACAGTTGACCTTTTGATGCTCAATGTTTTAACAAAAATCCATGGAGCCGTTGCGGAAAAACATTTTGACGTCAAAAGATAGTGTGTAATTATTGTGTGTGCGTGTGTGTGTGTGTGTTTATGTTTGTTTTTGTGTGTTTCTAAACTCAATTTTTTTTCTTATTGTTTATGTTTTAAATAAATAAAAGACCGCTTTCGAATGGATTTAGTCCACCAGGGAAACACCCGACATTTTCCCGCGTGAGACAAACCGACAAGCAACGTTATCTCCCAGTGTCATTAGAAATTCAAGCTTGCTTGTTACTGCGACCGCGTGCTGAAAGCTCTGTCGTGTTGAAACTCCACCTTAAACTTTAAGAATAGCTACTCCCAGTTCTGAGAAGTAAATTGAAGAAGAGCTTTGCTGGTGTCAAATTATGTTCCTAATTGCTTCAAATCTTTTATTCAGCGCTACTTAGGTGGATCAATACGGCGCGGGTAAAAGTTCAAATGTCGGGAGGTACCCGTAATGACATACAGACACATAATGATTATTTGAAATAACCACAACGTGAAGACATCATCATCATCATCAGCCAGAAGACGTCTATTAATAATAATAATAATCATTTATTTTCAAGTAACATAGACTCATACAAATTTAAAAAAAACAATATCAATGGAAAATAATAATAATAGTAGCTAGTCATATTACATTAATAATAATTATTACGAATTGAAATTTAAAATAAACAAACTAAAAATGTCAACATTATACAATAAATTAATTATGTCAAAGTATATTGCTGAATATAACCTCCACAGTGAACGATAGCCTGCCTTTTGCATCCACTGGATGCCCGCGAATCTCACAATGTCGTCGGTCCATCTAGTGGGAGGCCTCCCTACGCTGCGTCTTCCGGTTCGTGGTCTCCACTCAAGAACCTTTTTTCCCCATCGGTTATCGGTTCTTCGAGCGATATGCTGCCGTCCGATTACTAAAAGACCATTAAGTGACATTGCCACAATGTCATTTAACGGTCTTTTAGTAATCGGACGGCAATATGGCCTGCCCATTGCCACTTCAACTTGCAAAGAACAGCTATGTCGGTGACTCTGGTTCTTTGGCGAATATACAAGTTTCGGATTTTATCGCGCAAAGAAACTCCGAGCATAGCTCTCCCCACTGCCCGCTGAGTGACTCGGAGTTTTTCCAAAAGGCCAACAGTTAAGGACCACGTCTCAGTACCATATGTCATCACTGGCAACAATACAATACAATACAATGACTCTTTATTAAAATACCACAAAACAAGAATAACATAAACATTACAATAAAAATATTATCTAGGCTTTTAACAGGCGGCCTTGTCGCTTAAAGAGATCTCTTCCAGGCAACCGTCCACGGAAAGGAACACACACTGGTCTTTAGGCACGTGAAGACATATCTGAGTATTATTTCTTTGTCTTTGGAGCGATGATGGACGAGCGGTACCACGTGTGCTTTACAATCTGACGGCACCCGGTTCGAACCTTGACCCTGCACCAATAACTTATTTAAATAAATTATGTGCAGTTTCGATCGTCATCATCATCATCATTTCAACCATAGGACGTCCACTGCTGGACATAGGCCTCCCCCATCGATCTCCAAAAGGGCCGGTTGGAAGCGGCCTGCATCCAGCGTTTCCCTGCGGTCTCTTTTAGGTCGTCTGTCCATCTATTGGGTGGACGTCCTACGCTGCGCTTACCGGTCCGTGGTCTCCATTCTAGAACCTTTCGGCCCCATCGGCCATATTTCCTGCGATCAGTTTTGATGCCATCGCTCAGTTCTGCACAGAAGTGGGTCTTGTCTCACCCCCTAGGGCCTTACGGCTAGCAGTTTAAAGCAATCCATCGGACTGCCAGAGTGGGCACGAAGAATCGACACCGCTTTATGGTTAATATTCCAAATAACCGTACGAAGAGCTTTGATTCCACATTTATTGTGCGAACTGCTAGTCTCTGGAATTCGCTGCCTGAGTGGGTGTTCCCCGATAGTTACAATATGGGTGTCTTCAAGTCGAGAGTGAATAGGTTTCTTCTAGGCAAACGTGAGGGCATCATCGCGACGAGTTGGCGGCCAAGCGCAAGCCTATTTATAATTTAAAAAAAAAAGTTTAGGTTATGAAAAAATGTTGCGCGACCGCAAACCGTATCTGGAAGCGTTAAGGTTCACATTCGTGTGATTTTCACAACTGCGCGGTTTTAAAAATGCGCCTATTACAGAAAAAAAAACAGATTTAACCCGCGCGTCTTGCATCACCCGCTGTAGTACAGAAAGCAACCACGGCGTAAGTTTGGGACCCCGTAACGAGTTGGGCGTAAAGCCCCCGTACCTGTGTCTAGGTTTTCGATATTTTCTCAGATTGTAAAACGATAATATCTACTAGAATGTTTTTTATTCAACTGGCTATAATCTCAAGAAAAATAAACCGGACAAGCACGAGTATGACTCGAGTTCTGAGGGTTCCGTTAGATGGAACCCTCAGAGAGCGAGTCCAAACAAGAAAAACACAACAAAAAAGTTGAAATATTGAAAGACAAACTTAACTTTGGGGACAATAAGGTTCTTCCATACATTCCAACTACAAAATGTAAGTTTGTAATAGCAAAACAATAATTTTTTAATGATATAACTTTCAGATTTATTCCTTTACTAGCGGTCCGCCCCAGCTTCGCACGGGTATAGAATATAGCCTATGTCACCCGGGGATAGTGTAGCTTCCCGTCAGTGAAAGAATTTTTTAAATCGGTTCAGTAGTTTCGGAGCCTATTCAATGCAAACAAACAAACAATCAAATTTTTCCTCTTTATAATATTAGTATAGATAATACGTGCTGTGAGACCTTGCCTCTTACCAAATTTCATGATTCTAGGTCAACGGGAAGTACCCTATATGTTTTGATTCCTCTGAAAAATCGCAAAATATGCGACATAAACGTTCATATCTTTTAATTGCGTTGACTTACAACTTTTATTTTTTTACAGCCGCAAGAAACTGTAGAGCCAAGTATTTAGTGTAAATTTCAACTTGATACCTTTACGCGTTCTTGAGAAAAAGGGTCTTGACAGACGGACAGACAGACAGACAGACAGACAGACAGACGGACGGACAACGAAGTGATCCTATAAGGGTTCCGTTTTTTCCTTCTGAGGTACGGAACCCTAAAAATGAATCCTTTTTATTATCATCATCATCATCAGCCAGAAGACGTCCACTGCTGAACATAGGCCTCCCCCTTTAACCTCCACACTGAATGACAGCCTGCCTTTTGTATCCACTGGATGCCCGTGACTCTCACAATCCTTTTCATTAATCCTGTTTATTAAATTGCACTATATTTTCTTTAAAAAAAAAAAAACTAAATGACTTTTCGAAATGGGGGTAAGATAGCTATAGGTATACCAGACGTCCAGTCTAACCGATGGCCGCCGGGTCTGCATCTGGGAACAGAACAATGGCGAATTTCACCAAAGTGATTAAAAGATAAAACCCGAACTTAGGGTTTCTGGATGTGGCCAATTTTATCTCAATGAATATCATCATCATTTCAGCCATAGGACGTCCACTGCGGGACATAGGCCTCCCCCATCGATTTCCAAAAGGGCCGGTTTGAAGCGGCCTGCATCCAGTGTTTCCCCTGCGGTCTCTTTGACGTCGTCTGTCCATCTCGTGGGGGGACGTCCTACGCTGCGCTTACCGGCCCGTGGTCTCCATTCCAGAACCTTTCGGTCCCATCGGCCATCTGTTCTGCGTGATATGTGCCCTGCCCACTGCCACTTCAACTTGCTAATCCGGTGGGCTATGTCGGTGACTTTCGTTCCAACTTAGCAAATAAATGAATAGTTAAATTTATTCAATAAAAATTACAAGTATAATAAAAACTATCTTAAATTTAAAATAGCTTATATTAATCAGTGATAATGTAGCATTCAAATGGTGAAAGAATTTTTAAAATCGGTCCAGTACTTTTTGAGCCAATTCGTTACAAACATACATACAAATCTTTCCTCTTCATAATATTATAGTACAGTATATAGATTCCAGCCACATCTAGGTGTAAGAGTTCCATGGACCTCGGCAGCTATATAAGTATATCTAGCTAGACCGTCTAGTCCAACGTGGAGGCAGGTGTATGCATTATTGAATGCATGTCTATACTTAGGTTTGCCATTTGTGCCTGCTTTGAGAGACAACGCTAAATTTGGGCTAATATCTACGTTAATAATCTCTACATAGTATAAATTGAAGTCACTTTCCGCGTCTGTCTGTCTGTCTGTATGTCTGTATGGCCGCTAACTCCTCCTAAACCACGCAACGGATTTTGATGCGGTTTTCACCGTCAGTTAGATACATTTTCAAGGAAGGTTTATATATATAACTAGCGACCCGCCCCGGCTTCGCACGTAAATTACACCCATGCGAATCCGGGCGGGCGGACCGCTAGTATAAATATAATAATTCTCTCTAGAGGTCTCTATTCACTCTTCGCTTGAAGCAATTGAGGTTATATGTTGGAGGAAAAACTGAAGGTGGTAAGCCATTCCACAACTTACAGGTGCGTGGCAGAAACAATCGATCAAATCGAACAGTGCGAGACTTCCACGCATCTATAATATGAGGATGGCTTTTTTGATGTAAAATAAATAAATATTCGGGACATTTTTTGCAACACGGTCATCTGACCCCAAACTAAGCAAAGCTTGTGATATGGCTGCCAGAGACTGGTATACATACATATAAAGTTTTAAATACATACTTAAAAAGATATTAACAACCAGATATAGAACAAACACAAATGTTCATCACATAAATGTTTGTCCTAGGTGGGAATCGAACCGACGCCCACAAGCACAGAAGGCAGGTTCTCTACCAACTGGACCAACGGGCTATCAAATATCGGCTATCAGGTAATAACCTCAATCGCTTCAAGCGAAGAGTGAATAGAGTCCTCAAAGGTAGGCAACGCACCGCCAATGCCCCGGGTATTGTAGGTGTCCATAGGCGACGGTGACTACTTACCATCAGGTGGCCCGTCGCTTGTTTGCATAATATTATATTAAAAAAAAAAAAAAAAAACCATCTGTTATGATCGGTTAAACTTTTTGTGATATCTGATTTTTATGAAATCACATTGTAGCCACTTAACTACAAGATTACGTTTTGGTTACATCAGTTCCGAAATAAAACCGCAAAATCTAGTTATGGAAATTCAAAAGTTTTTTTTTTTTCTAAAATAAAAAAATACAGAGATACCCACTTACAAAGCCTTTGTCGACAAGTCGATAAACGTTTCTGATCTTAATATCGATTGTAAATCCGATTGCAAATACCTTCTAAAAACGCGTGGTCATTGCTGTATCTATAGTAGACATAAGAACAGATAGATATGACTACGAACTACGAAATATTACAATACTTTAACATCTACATAGACCGAAAGTAGGAAGTAGATAATTCTTTTAGTATGCAATTAAAAGCTAAAAAATACTGTCAAAAAGCATTTGACAGTATTTAGGTATGCAGATGCACCTAAGGTTGGCTGTAAGCATCAAAAAAAAATTATGGAAAAAAAAAAACAATTATAGGTTTTCAATGAAAACTGAAGCAACTTTGAAGTAATCTGTGGTGTCATCATAATATCAGTTACCATGTTTTCCATTTAATTTTATTACACACTAGCAGCTGCGCTGCGCGGTTTCGCCCACATGGTCATTTCCTCAGGAACCGTACTTTTTAACAGGGTAAAAAGTAACCTTTGCCACTCTCCGGCCCTCCAATTATCTATACTCAAAAAATCACGTTAAGTTGCTGCATGAAAGAGAAATAAACAAACTCACTGTAGCATTCATATTCATAACTAATATAAATAAATAAATAAATTTTCGCGACATTTTTGCACACACAGTCATCTGACTGGATTGTGATTAACTAGATTGTGATATTGCTGCCAGAGAATGATATACCTACATACACATTTTTTTTTAAATATATTTAATTAATTTTTATTTTTATATAGTTTTAAAGTTGTTTCTTTCTTACAGACCAAACTTTATGCTTGTTTCTTAGACCTGAGCCGCGCTTTTGACAGGGTCGACTATCGAATTCTGTGGGAGAAACTTCGATGTGAAGGCGTCCCCAGCGACATCATCCTGCTTCTCCAGTCTTGGTACAGGTCTCAATGGAACGTGGTTCGCTGGCGTGATACGTTCTCCGACGAGTTCGTGCTGCCGAGTGGCGTGAGACAAGGTGGACTAACATCGCCTTTGCTTTTTAACTTGTACATCAATGCGCTGATCGAGGAGCTCAACGGAACCAGTGTTGGAAGTTCGATCGCTCAAAAATTTACAAATAACCTGAGTTACGCTGATGATATGGTTCTGTTGAGCCCGTCGATCGGCGCCTTGAGAGTGCTACTTGGCAAGTGCGAAATATATGCTGCAGCTCATAACACTGATAAATCAGTGGCGATGGTGTTCGGAGCTGCAAAAAAGGATACAGCTGGACTTCCTCTGTACTTGAATGGGGAGACGCTGAAATATGTTACTAAGTTTAGGTACTTAGGACATGTTGTTACCAACGACCTTGTGGACGACCTAGACCTAGACAGAGAGAGACGGTCTCTAGCTGTTAGAGCCAATATGCTAGGTAGAAAGTTTGCTGGCTGCTCGCGGGAGGCGAATATTTTGCTATTTAAAACTTATTGTACTGCACTTTATACTCCGCAGTTATGGTCTCACTACAAGGTAGAGAGTTATCGCACGTTTAAAGTGCAGTACAATAACTCGTTTCGTATAATGTTCCGGCTCCCGCGGTGGTGCAGCGCCTCCTCGATGTTCGCGGAGGCCCGCGTGCCGGCTCTCGATGCACTGATTAGACATCGCATTGCCCGATTTAGAGCTACACTCTCAATGTCGGGTAATGCGATTATAAAGACAATATACGACCACTGTTTTTATTTACAAAAATTTTGGTCCAAGGCTTTAAAGTCTAATATATAAATCTTAAATAACTACATTTATAAACATTGTAATTCTACATGGATCTATGTTATCTTTAATAAAATGATTTTGATTTGATTTGATTTGATTTAAATATATACTTAAATTATTAATATTAACAACCAGATATACAACAAACATAGATGTTTGTCCTAGGTGCAATCGAACCCACACCCCCAGGCTCAGAAGATAGATTCACTACCAACTGGACCAACGGGCTATCTATTATAGTATGATGTGGTTAATTTTACTCCTTCCAGAAGTTCTAGTCCTTTAACTAGTAGCCCTTTAACATCAACTGAAATGCCATTAAATAAAATGCCGCCTCTACATTTATTATGTTCCCAACTCTACTCTACCGGTCTCTATTACAATAGGATTACAATAGCAATTATTAGAGATGAGATCAACGATTTAGATCGACATATCGATAGTGGTGACCTACTACAGCTACACCACTATTGTTGACTGGGTACCTACCGCTCGTGGCGTAGCTCTACTGGCCGGTCTCGACAGATAGGTGAAGTTAAGTAACTTTTTATATGCATTTGACGAGACGAGCAAGTTGCTCATCTAATAGTAAGCGTCACGCTTTAGTACCACCCAGAATTTAGAAATTCAACAGTTCAGAACCCTGCTGCACTCTTTAACCTGAGATATTATTACAATAATTTTGCTAAATCTCTTTTGTAACTATAATAGTAATATTACATGTTAAATCTCTTTCGTGAATATAATAGTAATATTATAATATATGTTAAATCTCTTTCGTAACCATAATAGTAATATTACATGTTAAATCTCTTTCGTAACCATAATAGTAATATTACATGTTAAATCTCTTTCGTAACCATAATAGTAATATTACATGTTAAATCTATTTCGTGACCATAATAGTTATATTACACGTTAAATCTATTTCGTTACTATAATAGTTATATCACATGTTAAATCTATTTCGTAACCTCTATAGTTATATTACATGTTAAATCTCTTTCGTAACCATAATAGTTATATTACATGTTAATTTAATTTCTTTGTGTTCAAATGATGTTCAGAGTTGGCCCCATAGTAAAAGTTGTTCATAATTATGAGTACAATTACCTTCTTTTGGATTCGAGAGTGTTCCCCTTACACCCCGTATAGAGTAAGGGTAATCAACACAAAAAGAAATGCTAATAAATATTAAAATACTTGAAAAAATTTATTCCTATTAACGATTTTTTTGTAATCTCTACATAGTATAAATTGAAATCGCTTTTCGCGTCTGTCTGTCTGTCTGTCTGTATGGCCGCTAACTCCTCCTAAATGACGCAACGGATTTTGATGCGGTTTTCACCATCAGTTAGATACATTTTCAAGGAAGGTTTATAAATATAACTACAACCCGCCCCGGCTTCGCACGTAAACTACACCCGTGCGAAGCCGGGCGGGCGGGTCGCTAGACAGCCATAAAACGTCTATTGCTGAACATAATGATATGCCTCTCTAGAGCGTCACTCTGAAAGACAGCCTGCCATCTGCATCTAATGGTGCCCACGACTCAAATACACACTTTAAACTTAGGTATAACACTGACTTTCTTTTCTTTTTTAAATAATTGAATAAATGTAACCACTGCCGCGGTTAGCATAAATGACTCAAACATCACAAAATACTTGTCATACTTCCTCGAACTATGAGCACCATTCAAAAATAAAAACACAGAACTAATGAGTTCAAATAATAAATAATAGTTATTTAGCCGCTCCCCGCTGTGCAAACATCGTAGGCGGAATCTGGGGACTAACTCACCGACTTCATACCCAATAGACGTCACAAACGTATCAAAATTCGCATTGGCTACCACTGGCAAAGGGTCCATACAAACCGATTCTCATAGGCTCCCCTCACCGGATCTTTTGATATCAATATTGATTAAATAAAAACTCTTTTATTATATTTTTAGGCGAGTTTCATAGCTACTATTATTTATTATTTCGTTATTAATTGTTTATAATAATTATTGCAGGGACTTGATAAAAAAAATAAGCTGAAATACGTACACTAGAAATGCGTCTAAGAAACAAATAAGTACTAAGTCCTAAAAATATTCGTTGCACTTAGTTAGTTTTAGCTATTGACATAAGCATTGTAAATGACACAGATATTTAAAACCTAAAACTATTACTACCAAACATTAAAATTAAAAATAAAAAAAAACAACAAATTAAAACCTAACTATCACTCTATAAAACCGCTACCAGTGGGAACTGTTCCCAAAATGCTGGCCCCATTACCACGTTGTACGGCGATGATCACCCTTTAAGCAAAGTAGTGAAGACACATCTTTGTTTTTTTTTTAATATACATTTTTTATAATCACGTAGTTCATTCACTTTCAAAACAATAAAATTGAACTTTGTACTATAAGAACACCTTTTCGATATGGAAATCACTTTGCGACAACAAACAAGAGAGATTATTATGGTAAGGTAGCGTGGTGGGCGCGAACACATCTGGCCTAAATTAGGCTTGATGCCTTAACAGTAAAATGTACTTTTTAATGTTAATTCAAGTTATTTATTAATAAGTATAAATCATAATAATTATAGAGGTCAATAAATATAAACGCTTTTTTTGTTTTTATAGTAGATAGGCTTGCGCTTGGCCGCCATCTCGCCTGATGCTAAGTGACGATGCGGTCTACGATGGACCATGCTTGCCTAGAAGAAACCGATTCACTCTCGACTTGAAGACACCCAGATTGTAACTAACGGGGAAAACCCATTCAGGCAGCGAATTCCACAGACTAGCAGTTCGCACAATACATGTGGAATCATAGCGCTTCGTACGGGTTCTCGGAATATCAACCATAAAACGAGCACATATTTGTGCTGTTAAAATTTGCAAGTCGAAGTGGCAATGGGCACACACATCCCTCGAAGAACAGATAATCGATGGGGAAGAAAGGTTCTTGAGTGGAGACCACGAACCAGAAGACGCAGCGTAGGGAGGCCTCCCACTAGATGGATCGACGACATTGTGAGAGTCGCGGGCATCCAGTGGATACAAAAGGCAGGCTGTCGTTCAGTGTGAAGCTCAAAGGGGGAAGTCTATGTTCAAACAAGACCAAATTACGTACTTTAAAATACCTAATATGCACAGATTATAAAGTCACAAATCGGCCCCAACTGAGCATAATATTTAATTATATTCGTTTTGTGTTAGTCCGCTCAAGGTCGCGACATTGGTACTTGCTTGGAGAATTTTCATATGCACTCTTTGCGCTAATGTGTTGGCTGAAATTGATTGCTCATACCAGTACGCGTCTATTGGGTTACATCGCAGACGGCGGGTAATGGATATCATAAGCGATAGCTGTAGTCTAGATAGCATCATAGTACACATTGACGATGATTTGGACAGTTACATTCACAATGAGCCATCTGTAGGTACTTTTGCCAGAATAATGTTACAAAAATCAATCTGTTTCACTCCAACATGTAGATAATTGGGTCTTTCTCTTTCGTACATATTATTTACAGTGCCCTTATTGTTTGTATAGATAGGAACATGATCCAAGCAGTAGTTGCCACTTTATTGCAACAAACACAGATATTGGGAAACAAATTCGTTAATCATCTATTAAATGAAATACAAAAAGCATTTCAATTGTCATTTGGTTTGTCCGCTCAAGCAAGTTAAGCACGAATTGAATATCGACGGTGAACTGCGAATATCTCCTATCCAGCAACAAACAAAATTTACAGGAGGTGAAAAAAACGTTTCATTATTTTTATAATAAATTTAATTAAATGTTTACTAATGTAATAAACATGAAAGTATAGAACAATTTCGACGCAATTAATCATATTGGGCTACGATAAGCAATTTTCGGATTATTGTCAGTTAGGAGTTAATTATTCTAGAATCATGATCAAAACAGGTAATGAATTGTATTTAGAAGGAATTTACAAATTAAAAGACACATAAAACAAAAGAAATTTTAATTATTATTATTTTAATTAGCCATAACTTTGGTTATTTCTCTAGCCCTTTCAAATACAGTTACAAAACAAAAAAAAAAAAAAAACACTTAAACACAATTTTTAAAATCACATTAAATTTACGAAACTATTATACTTGTACTTTAAGTTTACGTGCTCATTGAGTGTTTTTTGGCAAATTATCATAAAATGAGTGGCAATCTTTAGGTATGACTGGTTTAAGTTCTTGCAGATGCTTGTATTTAGTAGACGTTATTGGCAGTCGGTCAGAATGGAGCTGTTGGTATTCCTCATCACATTTAATAACTTTTTGCCTTTGTGGCAAATCAATCCAATCTTTGTCAAAGTCCAATTTAACTTGTATAGTAGAATCTGGGGTGTACTTAATTGCTCGAATATCTACTACTTGTGGGTCACCCACTTTTCGTCCAGGCCTAATACTTGTATAAATCCAATGTTTGGGATCAGCATAGTTTTTTATAAATTTGTAATCAATTTCTACCACTTCGTATGGATTTTGTTTGCATGCCTCTTTTGTCGCAGTACTGTAATCGCTTGGTAAATGTATTTCTCTGTTTTTCAGTTTCTTTTCTACTGCGCTATGAACAGAGTCACATTCCATCTGTGTGTGGCCGGGCACTAAGAACTTTTGGGTTATGGTGATTCCATGCATCTTACTCAAATTTAGGAGAGCATTTGCCAATGTTACATTTCGATTTTGATATGTGCAACCATCTGAAAATATTATAATGGGCAGTTTGAGAGGCAAACAATGTCTTTCCAAATAATCAATCAGAAATGACGCAAATGTACTGGCTGTCATATCAGCTGTTGTTTCATTGTACCAGTAACAAGTACAGTGGTGAGTAGTGACATTATAAACGGTAAAATTATGACATGTCAGTTTTGTTCTGTAATAAAGTGAACTTGCTGTAAGGTAGGGACACATTTTCACAGCTTCTAAATCCATTGTAAGAAGAATTAATTCGTCATTGGCGGCTTTATTTTTATCGTCAGTTTTTTCTTGTCGTGCTCTGTTTTTCTTTATAATGTGCACTTGGTAGTCGGCTTCATCCATATTTCCAGCTGTGTAGGTCGAACAAACTTCACACATGTCTTTTTTTAAAGCCAACAAAGACAGGTTCTTCTCATGGAATTCTTTTTCAAAAGTACGTCTGCTTACAGAAGGATTTTTTTCTAAAGCACATTGTTGCTGGTAGACTTTGAACAGACAGCTAAGATTCTTGTAGATTGGTTCAAGAAACAACTTACTTGTTTCTTTTCGAGCATAGTGGGACGGCATTTTCGGAAGTTTATTAAAGAAGTCATTTAATCCCTGCATTTTTGTCTTAACTTCTTCATTGATTGTTAAAGTTCGTGAAGAATTTAACAGCTCTTGGTGGGCATTCATGCAAAATTCTGCCTTTTTAACCCAATTCTGGACTGTAAATGATCCAAGTGATAAGGTATTTAAAAACATTTCTCTGCAAACTTGCACCTTTTCGTCTCCTCTGATAGTAAGTGGCAGAGAGTATTGTAAAGTTCCAGTTCGCCTTGATTCATTCTTTACAGTTTTACGATTGGTAGTAGAACGAGTAACTAAGTTAGTGACAAAAATTTTTCGTTGGTCCCAGTTTAACATTTTCCAAAAATTATTATGAATTTTTCTGCGAGTATCCTCAGTGAATTGAGAACAACCCCTCAATTTACTTTTCCCACAGAATTCAGATCTACACGTATCTCCAAGCTCTCGCGCAGGTCTTATAGTATCGTGTTTAATTGATTCTCCTTGAGGTCTTCTGTATCCTAAATATTCTTCTCCTTTCATTCTCTTTGCTTTTGTTTTATTTTTGGCCCATTCACTAGGAGTAGCTTTATGGCGTCGTTTTCTGCCTTCGTTTAGATCTCCATAGAATACTTCTTGGTTATCAGTATCAGTGGCATAGTCATCGAATTTGTCATTTTGCGGGAAACATTCAAAGTCGGAATCTCCACTCAACAACAGATCTTTAAATGAATCGTGTGATTGCTGTTCTGTAGAGTCAGTCAATGATTTGCATCGTCGGATACAGCCTGGAGTTTGAATGTCATTTGTCAAATCAGAAAGTGAGAGGGATTTGGGACGATCAATATTTGACAAAGTGATGTCTGGCTCAGCTGTAAAAGTTGCTGTTTTAGAAACATTTTCTGCAAAATATTGTTTGGTTTCATTGTTAATTCCATCAGCGTCAAACATAATCAGAGTATTAGTAAAATCATTGTGAAAATCTGAAATAGCTAGAGAGTTAATGAATGAATCAGACTTGCATCTTTGCATTTCAGATTGGATTTCAAAGTCTTGTGTCAAGTCAGAGACAGATAGAGACTTTACTTTGGACAACATGGCAATCAAATTTGAAGTTTCCGACTCCGCCTGACCATCGTCACCGGAAAATTCTTCTCGTTTATCTTTGAAGTCTGAGATTTCGTGATGAGGGTTTACATCGCAGAAATCAGGGTATTCATTCAATACCGGGTTGGATTGGGCTGTTTCTGTTTTTTTATATTTAGAAATCTCGTAGTGTCCAAAGCCTTCATCCTTTTCTTCAGGCTTCGTGGAAGTTGAAAAATATTGTCTGTTTTCTTTGTCATTATCAGCGCATGAAGCTTTTCGTTTTGTGCCAGGATCATTTTCATTCAAAATGTTCAACATTTGACGCGCCCTTAATCCTTGACAACGTGTTGTCCAACGCGACATATTTCTGAAATAAAATAAATAAATGATAATACTAAACAGTTTAAGTACTTACCAAAATAGGAAATAAGTACCTACCTATTCTACGAAAACTATTCTAATAACTTCTATCTTACAATAATTCTACGTCCCTTTATTACGAAGTTTCTTTTATTCCTGGTTATGAATAAAAAATACCTCCTAACAAACAAACAAAATAAGATAGGCGAAATTGGTTGAATATAAATAATCTGAATGGGCAGAAATAACTTCTATCTTCACAAACTAATAATTATGAAAATTCCTAAAATCTAAATACAGGCAGAAATAACTTCTATCTTCACGAACTAATATGAAAAATCCAATAGGTACTTAAATTGTATTTAATGTTCATACGTGCTAAATCCATATTTCATTTTATAAAAAAAAATATATAAAAAAGCTTTGGTACCTATTATTATTTAGAAAATTTTACATTTGAGATTAGGTATTACCTACTATCTAAGTCTTAGGTACAAGATTATGAAGTAGTTTACTTACGCGTTTTTCCAAAATCCTTGACAATTCGATCATCAGGTAACTTCCGTACTTAATTTACCTACCGTACTATCAAATTAAACAGTGAATTAATTTAAATGACAGCGAAACTTGGTCTTAATCCGAAAAAAAATTATAAAACAGAGATTTTACGTCGCAGTCCTCGCCACGTCGCTACTTGTCGCTCACGAGACTGCACTGCGTGCAGCGTGATGCCACTACCACAAACTATTGATTATCTATCCCTTTTACACCTTCACGTAAAATAGAGACACCCCCTCTCACTCAGTTCTCGGAATTCAACGAGTTCGAACCTGTTTCAACGAAGATAGGAGATATTGGCCTACAAAATTAACGAAAATTTTACTTAGGAGATTTTTCTCTAGTAAGTTAGAGTTTATTAGAAGCTATTATTTGCAAATGTATTTTCACGTTAATTTAGGTGGTATTTCCATAATCTTTTTGACCCGTTATTTTTATTCCTATCACTTAGAAGTTTTGTTAGCGCATGCAAAACTGAATTTTAATGCCCATGCAATACTAAACTAATGTTCGCAAAAAATGTTAGTTAGGAGATATTCGCAGTTCGCCGTCGATATATTAAACACAATTTTATTAAAACCACATTGATTTATTGGATTCCCACAGGTAATATACGAATATTGGGGAGTTATAATTTCACGCTACTGTTAACACAGAAAATCATAGAGAGTCTGCCATTGTTTCGTGTATCGTCATCTCTCTCGAACTTGTTGTAAATTACTTATTCTGTTCTTGCTTATGCACGTGTACGTGTATCCATGACATTGATGACATCATTGTGGGACGCCCACGTCACATTATTTCTAAGAGTGCTATACCTGGCGAAATATATTATTATACCATGGTTGCCTTGTTACCTTACCATATCTCTTTTTGTCTGATCTCAGGTCAATATCCTTGAGTTTTTGCCATATGCCAATTGAATCGAAATGAATCATATTCCGATGATTCCACTTTATTTATTGAACATTAAATATCTAAAGACTTCTCAGTATTCATTATAATTATTTGTTTATTGAAATAAATTTGTGATTGAGCACCGTGAAGATGGAAAAAGAATTTGTAAAATTGCTATATCTGTCTATAAATAACTGGCCAAGAGCGAAACACGCATATGTTAGAGTTCCGTATCCAAAAGCCGTCTATAATTTTATTGTGGTCACATTCTTAGTCCAGTTTTTTTTTCTTTTTTTAATCATAATCATAATCATTTTATTGGTAACTAATAATTACACGTCAAATTTGTTACTAGTATCAAGGTACTAAAGTAAATAATTATACATATCTATTATAACTTAAGCTAATATAGCTATATATAGCTTTTTATCCATACTAATATTAAAAAGAGGAAAGATTTGATTTTTTTCTGGGCAAGTGCCTTTATTAACTATACAGTTAGACTGCCCATAGACCGTTGAAGGTCTAAAGACAATCCAAATGCTCAAGCCCACTACCAGTTGGCAGCGTACCCAGCATGCTGGCGGCATTACCACGTTTTCATTATCGATTTGATTGATTGTTTGTTTGTTTGTTTGAATTAAATAGGCTCCGAAACTGCTGAACCGATTTGAAAAATTCTTTCACTGTTTGGAAGCTACACTATCCCCGGGTAAACAATAGGGATCCTTACTAAAGCTCCAATAATGTAACCCAAGGTGTCAAAAAAAGATTTGCACCCGTGCGAAGTCAGGGTGCGTTGCTAGTTTAATAATAATTATGCTTGCGTTTGACCACCAACTCGCCTGATGTAAAACGACGATGCGGTCTACGTTGGAGCACGCTTGCCTAGAAGAAACCAATTCACTCGTGATTTGAAGACACCCAGATTGTAACTATCGGGAACACCCATTCAGGCAGCGCATTCCACAGAATAACAGTACGCATAAAAAAAGTGGAATCAAAGTGCTTCATACGGGTTTTCGGAATATATACCATAAAATCAATTGGTGGTTAGGTACCTGTTATAATAAATTATGTATTACGTATTCTGGCTGATGATGATGATGATTTTTATTTATAGCCTCCGAAATTTTATGCTAATTTGCCATGATATTCTAACTAAACCAAATATCCTATCAACGTAATAATTGATATATGTGATTTTTCAATTCATTTTCTTTCCGGCACTAAGACAGAAACATAATAGCGAGATATTTACTCGATACTTTATTGTTTTCAAAAAGGTGCCTTTTTGCTGATTTTTTTGATTTTTTCTTGGATAGAACTTCAGTCACATATCTAAAATAAATACTCATCGAAGGAAAATATAGTTTGTTTTCCAGTGCTAAGACAAAATTTACCTAGATTAATTAGTACTCTCATAATAAATTATATTCGATTTGAGACTTACGTCCTTTAGTTCTAAGCAACTATTCGGTCAAACGGCAAGTCCGATATTCAACCTTATTCTGTTGCGCTTTGCATCTAAATGGCGAAACATGCTCCGTTCAACCTCAGTACCGCACTATGCTCCAACGGGGAAGGACGCACGCGCTTGCTATTCGCCTAGATTTATCTTCCGAGTGCGATTATATCAACACCTACTGTATTTTCAAACAATGGATAACATAAAAAATCTATGGCTTGAACGCGACCATTTGATGCGGCAACCAAGTGTTGCCAATGACCTAGAGCACAGACTAGGTAAAGCTACTATGAAAAAATTACAGGTATTAATAATTATGGATACGACTAGGCCATCTATCATTAGGGCATCTATTATTATGTACGCTCGGTAATATAGTTACAAGAGTCTAAGTGTTTCGTGTGGAGAGAGAAAGAGAGAGAGTGACAGTCAGAAAGACTACTAAAAATCAAAATTATTAAGTAAAATATAATTTTCGTTGAATAAAAAATAATAATAATAATTAACATTTTTTTTTAAAATTAATAATTTCATAAATTAAATGAAATTTAATTAAATAATTCATATATACTTAAATAGATTATAGTTATTAACAACCAGGTATAGAACAAACACAAACGTTCATCACATAACTGTTTGTCCTAGGTGGGAATCGAACCCACGCCTCCAAGCTCAGAAGGTAGGTTCACTACCAACTGGACCAACGGGCTTTCGCGTGTTTCGTTTATTTTAGTATAGTATAGTATAGTATAGTATAGTATAGCATAGCATAGCATAGCATAGCATAGCATAGCATAGCTTAGTATAGCAAAGTATAGTATAGTATAGTATAGCAAAGTATAGTAAAGGATAGTATTGTATAGTATAGTATAGTATAGTATAGTATAGTATAGTATAGTATAGTATAGTATAGTATAGCATAGTATAGTATAGCATAGTATAGTATAGCATAGTATAGTATAGTATAGCAAAGTATAGTATAGTATAGTATAGCATAGTATAGTATAGTATAGTATAGCATAGTATAGTATAGTATAGCATAGCATAGTATAGTATAGTATAGTATAGTATAGTATAGTATAGTATAGTATAGTATAGTATAGTATAGTATAGTATAGTATAGTATAGTATAGTATAGTATAGTATAGTATAGTATAGTATAGTATAGTATAGTATAGTATAGTATAGTATAGTATAGTATAGTATAGTATAGTATAGTATAGTATAGTATAGTATAGTATAGCATAGTATAGTATAGTATAGTATAGTATAGCATAGTATAGTATAGTATAGTATAGCATAGTATAGTATAGCATAGTATAGTATAGCATAGTATAGTATAGTATAGCAAAGTATAGTATAGTATAGTATAGCATAGTATAGTATAGTATAGTATAGCATAGTATAGTATAGTATAGCATAGCATAGTATAGTATAGTATAGTATAGTATAGTATAGTATAGTATAGTATAGTATAGTATAGTATAGTATAGTATAGTATAGTATAGTATAGTATAGTATAGTATAGTATAGTATAGGATAGCATAGTATAGCATAGTATAGTATAGTATAGCATAGTATAGTATAGTATAGTATAGCATAGTATAGTATAGCATAGTATAGTATAGCATAGTATAGTATAGTATAGCAAAGTATAGTATAGTATAGTATAGCATAGTATAGTATAGTATAGCATAGCATAGTATAGTATAGTATAGCATAGCATAGTATAGTATAGTATAGTATAGTATAGTATAGTATAGTATAGTATAGTATAGTATAGTATAGTATAGTATAGTATAGTATAGTATAGTATAGTATAGTATAGTATAGTATAGTATAGTATAGTACAGTACAGTACAGTACAGTACAGTACAGTACAGTACAGCACAGCACAGCACAGCACAGCACAGCACAGCACAGCACAGCACAGCACAGCACAGCACAGCACAGCACAGCACAGCATAGCATAGCATAGCATAGCATAGCATAGCATAGCATAGCATAGCATAGCATAGCATAGCATAGCATAGCATAGCATAGCATAGCATAGCATAGCATAGCATAGCATAGTATAGTATAGTATAGTATAGCAAAGTATAGTATAGCAAAGTATAGTATAGTATAGTATAGCATAGCATAGCATAGCATAGCATAGCATAGCATAGCATAGCATAGCATAGCATAGCATAGCATAGCATAGCATAGCATAGCATAGCATAGCATAGCATAGCATAGCATAGCATAGCATAGCATAGCATAGCATAGCATAGCATAGCATAGCATAGCATAGCATAGTATAGTATAGCAAAGTATAGTATAGCAAAGTATAGTATAGTATAGTATAGCAAAGTATAGTATAGTATAGCATAGTATAGCATAGCATAGCATAGCATAGCATAGCATAGCATAGCATAGCATAGCATAGCATAGCATAGCATAGCATAGATATATTATATAGATACATAGCATTTTTACAAAAATGACCTCATACGTACTGTTTCTGAGATAATCGATGGTTTTTGAAAAAAATTACGAAAATTTTCCGGATTTTTGCGCTTTAATATTTTGAAAGGCATTCTTTGCACAAAAATAGCCGAATTTGGGCTTATCAGACGCGTCTTTTTATTTTCTACACACGTGTGTTTACTGTGTTTCTATTTTATTATTATTTATGCCTACCAACTAAATAAACACATTTTTTTTTTTAATATTATTTATTTCCTGAAATTGTGAGAGTAGAAAGCCAAAAAAATAAATATAGTCTATTTATTACACCACTGAATTTTTTGTGTTGAATTTTTTTGTTATATTTAACATGAAATTCCGGTTACGTAATTTCAAACCCAATTTGGGGTTTTTAGGGTTAGGTCCTAAAGCCGAGTTTTTGAGTTTAACGTCTTCGTCTGCCAGAAAAAATGATGCCTATGACGTCAGATTTTTGATTGGACCTTTGTGTCCAAAGTTATGGACCTTCAAAAAATCGGGTATTTGGGGTCCGCCTCGCTACTTAGTAACTCAAGTTACTATGTACCTACGAGTCTTAAAATACTAAATGACCTATCGTTGGATAGCCAGTGAAGCTAACTATTCTTGCCTGGATTGACCTGGGACAAAATGTTTGAGGAGCCGGGTATTTCAGGTCGTCAAAATCTTAAGACCTAACTTAGACTATAATATAAACTAAAAACTAGAACTAGTTATATTTCCTAAACCACAGCCTTAAAAAATCTGAAAAAAAATTACTAAAATTTAAAATGAGCTTTACTACCTCGAGCCAAAATTTGGGCGTGGTAGGGGGTGGTTTTCACCCTTCTTTATTTCTATTTAAATGTATTTCTCACTGATTTCAAAAGTAAAAATCTAAATATTTTTTTGTATTTTTTTTTGGGTTAAAGGTCTGGTTTAGGAGATATGACCCGGGATCGGGTACCCCGTGCCACGAGGTTTTTGGGTTTTTTGGTCTTATCCCGGCAAGTTCAACCTAGCAAAGCATAGCATAGCATAGTTCAGTTTAGTTTTATTTAGGTTATTTCAATTTAATTTATATACTTTATTATTTTTATATTGTAGAAAACCTAAAAATAAATTACAAATACAATTTTGAAAAGTGAAATAAACAATTTACGGTTCTGCGCGCCGCGACCGAACTCAGCTAATCGCCAAAACACCAAGTACACCAACACTATGCTTATCCTGTGTGTTATTGCTCCTTGCCGCTTTACAAGGTCGAGTGCGCGAGTTGTGTACACTTAAGCTGCGCGCGACTGCCGCGCTGCCGTGGTTGTGTTTCACACTAATGCGGGTGATGCGAGACGCGCGGGTGAAATCAGAAATTTTTCTGGCCTTATACCCAGCCTTAAGCCGGTTACTCCGACTATAGTTTCAACCGCATTAGACGGTCTTTTTCAAGGTGAATGTGCGCGCGCGGCTGCGTCTCGATTTGCACTACGGGCCGCCGCGCGGCACGCACGTGATGACACCGGCTGCTTGTCGGGTGCGGGGGTGGATGATGATGATATTTTTATCACCGTCGCCTATGGACACCTACAATACCCGGGGCATTGGCGGTGCGTTGGCTACCTTTGAGGACTCCTTTCCTCCTTTCCTTTTTTTTTTCCTTTCTTTCCTTTTTTCCCTTTTTTTTTCTTTCTTTCATTCCTTTGATTCCTTCAAAGTAACACAGTGTTGCTATCTTCTGATCGGACATTCTTCAAAGCAAGGCCGGTTGGAATGCCCTGACTAACGCTGCGGATTAAATACCGGTGACAGAGAGAAAAATTGGATAGACTTGCAATAGTGTGCGGTTGGTTTACATTGACACACGTCTTATAAGCGCACGGTTTCAACCACAAAAAAGAGAAACAAATAGAACGTAAATAGCCAGAAATGCCATCCGCACATTATAGATGCGTGGAAGTCTCACACTGTTCGATTTGATCGATTGTTTCTGCCACGCACCTGTAAGTTGTGGAATGGCTTACCACCTTCGGTTTTTCCTCCGAAGTATAATTTGGACTGCTTCAAACGAAGGCTGAATAGAGTCCTCAAAGGTAGGCAACGCACTGACAATGCCCCGGGTATTGTAGGTGTCTAAAGGCAGCGGTGACCACTTACCATCAGGTGGCCCGTAGCTTGTTTGCCACTTATTCTATTTAAAAAAAAAAAAACTGTCGCCTGGCATTATGACAGAACCTTGATTGAACATTCTTATTTATGTCAACGCGTCGAACTCCGCATCCAAAGAACTTGGACCTGAACTTTTGGGTTAGGTCTCAAAGTTCTTTGTCCGCATCACAGTTGCTAACTGATTTCGAATGACTGATATTTCGTTTATATGGGTGCAACTGACTACAACAAATTTCTTACAAAAATGCCTTGACAGCCGTTCTAATTTAAACAAAAATAATAATAAAAAAAAAAAAAAAAACTTTTCTTTGGTTTCAACCGCTGCTATCAAAAAGTATTGTTTTTTTAGGATTCCTTACCCAAAGGGTGAATCAAAGTCCCTATTACTTCCTTTCCTTTTGTCTATGCTTTTACTAAGTGTCCTACCTTTTAACGGCTGTATCTTTCGAGACAGAATAGATAGGTAGTTGAAATTTTCACAGAATATGTAATAATTATTACAACGGAGAGGTTAACATTTGCCAAATCGGTATTTTTAACCAATGATATAGGACAAACTACATATCCTAGCGACTTGAAAAAAATATCGCTCATGAGGGAAATTCAACTTGATTAATTATGTTAGCACAGAAGGTTTTTTTACTTGCTACATTTTGTATAAAAAATATTATTCTAAAGTCTATTTCATCACCATAGCCCGAGTTATCGCGATAACCACAAATGCGTTCCAGTTGATTCTTTCACCTGAACATAGGAAATTCGAAAACATGAATATTTAATTTTTAAATTATTTTTTTAGGCCCCTGGTACGTATGTTTAGTAATATTAAAAATAGACGCGCAGGAGATACCTAACCCACGTGACCAAAAAACACCCGCGGCCGCACGAGACGGGGGTTCGCCAGTCTGTTTCTGCGCTTTGCGACGTGCAGACCACGCGCGCCGTTACAAAAAATATTTTTTGAAATTTTTTATTCTTTTTCTAGTGTTTTGAATGAAACTGTTTGTATTTAGTTATTAGCTTATATTTAAGCTGAAATTTGAAAGGAAGCTGGACCTCTTCAGTGAAATAAGTGTAATTTATGTGTTAGTGTTTTTGTGTTTATCATCATAGACTGTCTCTGTGTAGAAAATACTTTTGAAATGGTGAAACAACAAAAACGGCAAACTCAGAAAAAATTGAAACTCAACTGGCGGCGTGGTGAGTACATACCTATCATAATATTATATTAAAACACAATACATAATAATTAAATAACCGTACTTACTTACTCGTTTTTAGGGTTCCGTAACCAAAGTGTGTAAACGGGACCCGGACTTATTCTACGCTGTCTGTCTGTCTGTATGTATGTCTGTCTGTCTGTCCTACCTTTTAGCTTTCGAATCGTGATAGGTAGATAGCCAGTTGAAATTTCCAAAGAATAATATACCTACCTACCTAAATAATGGTACTAAGAAATATAATCTATACTATCTATACTTTTATTTAGTTATTTTAAGTTTTAGTTTATATTTTAAGTTTTAATTAATTTTCTGTTTTTTTAAGTAATAAAAATTTTAATATTAAAAAAAATCTTTACTATCTATATCTATACTAATATTATAAAGAGGAAAGATTTGATTGTTTGTTTGTTTGTTTGTTTGCATTGAATAGGCTCCGAAACTACTGAACCGATTTGAAAAATTCTTTCACTGACGGGAAGCTACACTATCCCCGGGTGACATAGGCTATAGTCTATACCCGTGCGAAGCTGGGGCGGACCGATAGTTAGGTATAAAGTCAAACAGTACAGTATTACAGTAGGTACTACCTACTGTAAGTCATATGTAGCTACTGTGTACGGTATGGTACGGTAGGTATTTTGTTACTTTCTTTACCAAATTTTATCCAAATAGCGAATTCGAGTAAACAACAACACACATAATTACATACAAACATTCGTACAACGTTGTACGTACCTAAAGTGTGAATAGACTAAAATTATTATAGAATACCAGAGCTGTCCAATCCACGGCCCGCGTCTTACATTATACGACCCACCAAGTTCTTTTGAATTCTATATGTCAAATTATGCTTTTTAGGGTTCCGTAACCACATGGTAAAACCGGGGCCCTATTACTAAGCCTACGATGTCTGTCTGTCTGTCCTACCTATTAACGGTTGTATCTTTCGAACCGTAATAGATAGCCTGTTGAAATTTTCAAAGAATATGTAATGTTACGGCGGATTTACTTACAAATAATAAAAAAGTCAAAAAGTAAAAATGAAATGGGGGTCCCCACCCCATACAACAAACGTATTTTTGTATTAGCTCTAATGTAAAAACGGTAATACGTACAAGCTTCAAACTTGACATAATTATAGTACTCACTCTAAAGTATACCAAAAATAATGTCCAAGTGCGGGTCGGTGCCAAATTTCTGTTCACCACCAGTTTTCGTACTTTCACCAAAGTGAAGCAATGTTGGGCGCGGCCGGTATTTGGATGGGTGACCGCCTGGGCGTTGATGGGATGTTGTCTTTTTGCACTATTTTTTTTTTGTACTTTAGTAGCTAACAAGTTATGTGGTGGTACGGAACTCTCAGTGCCCAACTCACACTTGGCCGGTTTTATTTCCTAATAGGACGTATTAAAGAGGTGAAGCGATTAAAATCCTGTATTTTTAAGTTACACACATTGGTTTTAAATAATTCATTTGTAATTCAAAATTTTGCGTATATTATATACTAGCGAGCTAGCGACCCGCCCGCCTGGCTTCGCACGGGTGTAATTTACGTGCGCAGTCGGGGCGAGTCGCTAGTTATATATATAAACCTTCCGTGAAAATGTATCTAACTGATGGTGAAAACCGCATCAAAATCCGTTGCGTGGTTTAGGAGGAGTTAGCAGCCATACTGACATACAGACAGACAGACAGACAGACGCGGAAAGCCACTTTAATTTACACTATGTAAAGAAGAAGATAACGCATTGAGAAGGAGAAATGCGAGTTAGAATTGTAATGCATCATAATTTCTTATATGGAAAACTTATTTATTTCTATATTTTTTTCTACAGATACCTAGACTCCCTGGACGAACATCTGGAAACAACAGAAATAGAAACAATGTTGCCTTCGAATGAACAGGTGATCATTAACAATTTTTCAGTACCTTTTTTTGTTTCAGAATATAATTATTATTTCAAATAAGATGTTATGTAACTAAGTGCACAATTATATTTTATTTTTATATGCCTAAATGTATTTATGGGTAATATGTTAGTAAAGTAATTATTTGTTATTTCGTTCTAGGAGCAGCGACGTCTATTAAATATGCCGGATTTTACAGTTGAAGTACAAAAAGAACCAGAAGAACTGGAACGGAAGGTTATTGGCAGAAGCATAGTGGATATTTGTTACTTCTTTGAAAAAAATAAAGAAATATCAAGACACAGCGGATTTGGATGCGATATACATACAATGTTTAAATTTATTCGGAGAAAAACAAATAGGGTTTTCTTCAAAATTTACATACTTATGTGCAATACAAATTTTTTTGTAAATTGTGATGGTGAGTATTGAGTCTAAACTAAATACTTATTTCGTTTTAGTAATAAGTTTTGTATTTTTACATGATAGACATTAAACTATTTTGTATAATTATATTGTATCATGTTGTTGTTATAACAATGGCTGAAGCTCAGCAGTTTATTTCATAAAGTGTTTAGTCTATTTCTATTTTGTAGTAAAAGTATCGAGTAGCTCCCTAGTTATTTTATTTTGTAATCTGTTTTGTGTTTTTACTTTATAGACATTAAACTGTTTCAATACTTACGAACTGTTTCTTGCTTTTTATCTATACCTTGTATCGTAATCACTGAATTAACTATCCTCTTTTTCTGGCTTGACGATAGACCAAAGCATTCAGATTAAAACCTGTAGCGCTTTTTTGCTTAGTTTTTTTTGTATAACGCCATTCCATGTACTCGCATTTTTATTAATAAATAAATATTAGGGACGTTTTGCACACACGGTCATCTGACCCTAAATTAAGCAAGGCTTGTAATATTATGCCATATGAATATAATATATATATGAATGATATGAATTATCACCGCATTCCGGACAAAAGCTTAAATTCCCGGACAAGCCCGAAAAATTCCGGACGTATGGCAACCCTAGTTTTAATTGGTACCTCAAATACGTTTCTCCGTCTAGCAGGCCGTGGCTTGACCAGCCCTGCTTCTATCACACTATCAACACACTAATATTATAAATGCGAAATTTTGTGTGTATGTTTGTTCCACGTTACTTAACTTCGTAGCAGCTGAATGGATTTGATGAAACTTTGTATGGAAATAGCTGTTACTCTGGAAGTCTGGTTTAAAACAACTTACTTTTTGTCCCGAAAATACAGGTTCCTGGGGCCTTACGGACAACAGCTAATTGCGGCACCTAATCCGCTCACTTTGTAAATCACGCGAACGTGAACCTTATCGCGCCCAGATACGGTTTGCGGTCGCGTGATTTTCCAACTGAGCGGATTAGCTGCCGCTATTAGCAGTTGTACGTAAGGCCCCTGATATCGGATGAAATCATGAGACGCAGCTAGCATATAATATATTGCTTGTTTTCCAAAAAGAACTTGTATCTATGTTTAACAGGGGAAAAAGGGAATATGAATGATTGTTGTACGGCTAATACAGTGGCCGGCAAACAACTTGAGCCAAAGTTGACGTAGTGGGGGTAAGTTCGCGCATGTCGTTCACGCATCGGCCAATCGCGTGGATGCGTGCCGTCGGAATGCCCCCGCGCACCTCTCTTTCCACCAACGATACCTTAAAATCGTCTATTGCGCACTCGAGGTCATGGCTCAAGTTGTGTGCCGGTTACTGTAATAATGCTTTCGATAAGGAATGATTTACACCGATGGCCCCAACGCGCGCCGTTAGGTGTGAATCGTCCCTATATAAGATGGGGATATGGGTGAGTATGAATTCCTACGGAATGTACCTAGACGTCCTGAAGGCGACTTCTTTTAACTATTGATAATTAGCTAAAGCGACCCCGCTTTACTATATTAATTGTACTTAATTCATCCGAGACAAAGCCACGTAAAAATATGTGTTAATCTATCTTTCTACCAAAAATCTTGCACATAGGATCAGTTATCATAAAGTTACGAGGAGCAACCACTTTTACTCAAGGAGGGAGCAACATAGTAGGTAAAGTTATTATCTTCGTCAGAATTCTGTTCTGTATAAATAGTCTATACTTAAGTTAGCTTTGCACGCAAGAAGTACGGACGTTGGACGCTAGATGGCGCTTATAATAAGTGTGCATCGTTTGGTCAAGGTCATTGGCGCATGTTAAATCCATAACTAGGAAATCCTACTAATATTATAAACGCGAAATTTTGTATGTATGGATGTATCGATGTTTGTTCCTCTTTTACGCTGCAACGGAACAACGGATCCATCTGATTTTTTGCATGGGTATAGTTCAAGAGCCAGAGAGTGACATAGGCTACTTTTCATCATCATCATCATCATTTTTCGTCACTACGCGGGTGAAACCGCGGGGAGCAGTTAGTCGGTTATTTATGCCGTATCATCATCATCATCATCAGCCATAAGACGTCCACTGCTGAACATAGGCCTCCCCCTTTAACATCCACACTGAACGACAGCCTGCCTTTTGCATCCACTGGATGCCAGCGACTCTCACTATGTCGTCGGTCCATCTAGTGGGAGGCCTACCTACGCTGCGTCTTCCGGGTCGTGGTCTCCACTCAAGAACCTTTCTTCCCCATCGGTTATCGGTTCTTCGAGCGATGTGGCCTGCCCATTGCCACTTCAACTTGCAAATTTTAACAGCTATGTCGGTGACTCTGGTTCTTTGGCGAATATCCACGTTTCGGATTCTATCGTACAAAGAAACTCCGAGCATAGCTCTCTCCATTGCCCGCTGAGTGACTCTGAGTTTTTCCAAAAGGCCAACAGTTAAGGACCACGTCTCAGTACCATATGTATGCCGTATAGCTTACAACAATGGAAACGGCGCCGGAACCGGTCTACCTCATACCACAAGTCTATTAGCGTGAAATATTCCCCTAATTATCATTATTTATGTGACTCTATACACATCTAAATGACAACTTAATCGTAATCACGTTGTTTTTAGTTTAAAAAGTGTATTAAAGTAATGCTGCGGGTGTGGGTGGGAGAACCGGTACTTGTTTACCTTTCTTCACACATGTTATAGGAATTACAAGTAAAATAAAAATTATCTTAAATTTAAATTTATAACTAAAAGTAATCTAAAACTAAAATTAATCTAAAACTAAAACGAATCTAACAATCCGCTACCGGTGGGCAGCGTTCCCAAAATGCTGGCAGCATTGCCACGTTGTATGGCAATGCTTATTTTTTGCCCAGTGTAACGAATGTTATAAGGCCAATAAATGATTCTATTCTATTCTATTCAAAATAAAGGCCAGCATTTTGGTCACGAGTAGCTTCGACCAGTCGCCCTGAAAGGTCTTTAAATATTCGATGGGCCTTGGATTGGTCCCCACGGTCCAAGCGTCTCAACCCCAAATCATCTGTATGACAAGTTGTCATGGAAATCGAGCCGTAAGCCGAGTCGCCAATGTTCGACGCAGCTTATGACGGAACGGCATAGCTCAACCTCTTTCAGGAGCAGTTTCCGTTATGCTGCGTCTAAGTGTTGGAATAACATTCCGCCGCCAATTAGGAACCTGCAAAGTATTCATGGTTTTAGAGTAAAGCTAAAGCTATTTATTTTCACTCATCAAAAGGGCGAACAAATGCTAAGAAATGACACCAGTGCTCTCTGATCACCTAAATTAATAACAAAATATTATGTTGTAATTATTTTTTTGGAATTGTTTTTTATATATTTGAGCATCGGTTATTATGATTTAATATTATTATTTTAGCATCGATTATTATTATTTTTATTATTTTTTAACTTTTTACAATTAGTTTTATATAAATTAGTGATTCTTACACAAGCTTTTGTATAAGTGGCTAGTGTACGTGGTGTGGGGGTAGGTACTCTGCCCGAGTTCCGAGCTCTGTATGTGCATACGGTGGCGTTTGTGCTTTTATATGTACCTGTAGGTACGTATAAGAGCAAAAATGTTGTTGTACCCAACCCAGCCCAACCTTGTAAGGTTTGGCTGGGTTGACAAAATACTTATGTTGATTAGTTTTTGTTTATAAGTACTTATTTTTGTAAATTGTTTTTATAAATTTTACTTATGTATGTAGTTAAAGTTTGTTGTTATTATCTTTTATGTATCTAGTATGTGTATTATTATAGGTTTAATAGTCTACGGATGGAGTAGCTTGTGCGCGTGCCGTGTGGTACGATTGTACGTGACGTCACCAGCCGGTGCCAACGGAAGACCAGCGCTGGTTGTGTACGACCGGCATCTTGCTGAGTTGGAGCCGGTTTGTGACAAAAAAATATAATAAGCTTTAGTTAAGATTAGTTTCAATTTAAATGTCTCTTTACCATTACTATTGTATTTTTTTGCCACAAATAAATGATGTCTATGTCTATGTCTATGTCAAAAGGCTCAAATATATATCCGCTATCTAGGGTACTATATTTGCGCCTTTTGAGGCTCTCCGCTGATTCAGCCGCCACACCAGCCCTTTTCTGAGTTCCCGGAAGATGAGACGGTGCAAGGGTGTCCACGCAAGTAGCATCCCACACCAAAGGTCGTCCCATCTTCCAAGGAATGTTATAGGATGGGTATACTATCGAAGGTGCGTCGGTACTTCACGTCGGAACAGTTGCTATCACTGTATCAAGCACAAGTTCGGTCGTGTATGGAGTACTGCTCTCACCTTTGGGATGGATCAGCTACCAGCTTGGGGCGTTGGAGTCTGTTGAGAAACGTGCCAAGAGGCTCATCAGCAATGAATCCCTTGTTCAGACTAAGCTCTTTAGTCTTGAGCATCGACGCAAAGTTGCTAGTCTATCGGTTTTTTATCGGATACATTTCGGAGAGTGTGCATCGGATCTGTAATCTGCATCATCTAATTCTCTTATGCTAATTTTTCTATCGTACTGCTAGAGTGGGCACGACAATACGACACCGCTTTATGGTTGATAATCTAAAAACCCGTACGAAGCGCTTTGATTCCAATTTTATTGTTCGAACTGCTAGTCTGTGGAATTCGCTGCCTGAATGTTCCCTGATAGTTGCAATATAGGTGTCTTCAAATCACGAGTGAATCGGTTTCTTCTAGGCAAGCGTGCTCCATCGTAGACCACAATCATCGCTTTACATCAGGCGAGTTGGCGGTCAAACGCAAGCCTATTACTAAACATAAAAAAGTCCATCCCGCAACTGTGCCTAGATCGTGCGGATAAGGCTCAATCTCCCTTTCGAAGGCATATCACGCGGCAGGTCCGACAAGTCGGACATTGTGGCTTCATACCTTAAGTGCGGAGTGCGCCAGGCTTTGCTGCTACATTTAAAAAATCCTAGGATGAAGATAATAATGGATTTGGCGACCGAATGGCAATACCAATTGTGTCAAGAAGGACCGAAATAAAAAGCAACTGATTTGAACTTTAAACTAAAAATCTATACAAGCTAAATTCAAATTCAAAATATTTATTTGTCAGAACATGGTAGGTACACATACATATAAAGTAGCATACATGGTCGTAACAATGGAGACGTATCTCATGTCCTTGCCTGTTACAGCGTACAAATGTTAGTTTTTTATGTATATTATTATTAGTTTTTGTTAAAGTTAAAAAAATAACGAAATTATGTCTAAGTTAGAATATTGTTAGAATCATATTTTGGTTTGGTTGTATTTTATACCTTAATTAGATGTTTATTACTACCTATATAAGCTATTATTATCATTTTATCTTTTCCTAGTACCTAGTCTCGATTTTATGTCAATTATTTAGTCTACATTACATATCAACACATTTTTATCATTAAGGAATTCTGAAATTTCATAGTAGCTTTTTTGCGCTAATAAAATTTTAAGTTTATTTTTAAACATTCCAATATTTAATTCTCTGATAATTTTAGGAATTTTAGTATATATTAAAGGAGCCATACAGAATACACTTTTTTGCATGAGTGCAGTTTTGGCCGTACGTGGGCAGAGTTTCATCTCGGCCTGTGTGCGAGTTCGAATACCAGCATCAGTCCAGTCCTAAGTCTGGATAGTCTATAATCTCTCAAAAATGCATTACCGCCATTACCTAATGAAAGCCAGACGTAGAATCTAGGAATAGAGGCGAGTTCAAAAACGAGCAAACCTGACAATTTTGTGAAAGCGATGCCACGCCCGCTTCCGATGGACTGCGCTAGGTGTGGACAGGGGTTCAGAATTAGTAGATATGATTTAGGGCTGAGAAAATAAAAAAAATATGTTTAAATTAGAACGGCTGTCAAAGCATTTTCGTAAGTAATTTGCAATTTGAAAGAAATTTTAACCGCATTATAGCTAAATAATTCACGACTCACGAGTACAGCTGTTTTTATAAGAAAGATATTGCCATTCTCTAAATCACAGAAAAGATAAATAAATAGAACGGAAATGAGAAGGAAAATCTGTCGCCAGGCATTGTGACAGAACCTTGATTGAACATTCTTATGTCAACGCGTCGAACTCCGCATCCAAAGAACTTGGACCTTACCTTTTTGGGTTAGGTCTCAAAGTTCTTTGTCCGCATCACAGTTGCTAACTGATTTCGAATGACTGACGTTTCGTTTATATGGGTGCAACTGACTACAACACATTTCTTACAAAAACGCCTTGACAACTGGGTGTCTTCAAGTCGAGAGTGAATCAGTTTCTTCTAGGCAAGCGTGCTCCATCGTAGACCGCAACGTCGCTTAACATCAGGCGAGATGGCGGCCAAGCGCAAACATATCTACTGAAAAAAAAAAAAAAAAAAAAACAGCCGTTCATTTTAAACAAGATAAAAAACTTTTTTGTGAGCACAACTACATAATTATCAATTACTAGCAGTCCACCCGGCTCCGCACGGGTATAGTTATATAGCCTATTAAAATAGCCTATATTAAACAGTGATAATGTAACATTCAAATGGTGAAAGAATTTTTAAAATCGGTCCAGTACTACAATACAATACAATGACTCTTTATTAAAATACCACAAAATAAGAATAACATAAACATCTACTATTTGAGCCAATTCGTTACAAACATACATACAAACATTTCCTCTTTATAATATTGTATAGAAAGGGCTACCAATTAATTTAAAAATAATATGGCCGTAGGAATAATCCTAAACCGCATAGCACAGCTTGTGGTCTTATAATTCCGTCTTCCATGTCTATGATTGTCGTAGCTCTTCAATCAATCGGTGCCGCCTCAAAATGGCTTCTTCCGGCGGCGCGAAGATGGCCGGCAGGTACTTCCGGTTAGGATACGATTGCACTAGCAGACAAACGTCATTGTTTTCCACCTTCTGTCAGTTGATGGAAAGCATTCTGCAGGCCTAGCACGGGCCGTGGACAAATTGTCTTTCCACCGTTTTAATCCCGAGATAAAGAGACAAACGTATCCATATTCTAGCTTTGTAGCGTCTACGCGCGGATAAAAACGGTGGAAAGACAATTTGTCCAGGGCCCGTGCCTGCAACTAATTATTTTATCCTCAATGTCAGGTTTAACAAAATTTGTAGGTTAAATGATTTACATTGTTTTTTTTTTTTGATAGTCTGTGAAAAATTTGAGGCGTCGTAGTATTTGTAGCTGATTTACTGGGTAAAACACCCCTCTTTTTACTTTGGGGGTTAAAAAGAGCAACGGGTGCTCTCTATTTGACTAAATTAAATAAATAAATATTCAGGACATTTTTGCACACAGTCATCTGACCCCAAACTAAGAAAAATTTATAATAAGGCTGCCAGAGACCGATATACATACATAATAATATAATTTTAATTACATACATAAATAGATATTACCATCCAGATGTAGAACAAACACAAATGTTCATCACATGAATGTTTGTCCTAGGTGGGAATCGAACTCACGCCCCCAAGCGCACAAGGCAGGTTCAATACCAACTATAGTCCTTTGCAAATAGCATGTCACTTGACAACCACCACTAACAGACCAGTTTTCACCTCTAGTTTTTAAAATAGCGTTTAGCTATATGTATTCGCCGCAAAATGTAAATTTTTAATTTCGATCTGTGGCGTCACATTTCATATTTACGAATCAATTTACATTCTATCGTACTTTCGAACCACCTGTCAAGTGCCAAGCTATTTGAAAAGGAGTATAGACCAACTAACAAAAAAAAAAAAAAATTGGTAGAGTCTGTGCAAAAAGAGCATCGTAGGTTAGAGGTAAACTGACGCGTCCCATTTTTGTCGCGTCTCGCGTTGTCCTAGTGCGGTTTTACCTTTATTCTGACGAACTGAGGGAAGGTATGACAACGCTGTTTAGATGTTTACCCGCTTTGTTTACAAACTATGCTTCCGGTTCACAGTATGGCAACTTTAAATTATGTTTTTGTAAGTTGTCAGTAAAATTTTGACGTTGGCTTGACATATTAAGTTAAAACTTATTTGGAGGTACATCAAGGATTTTATAATATAAAATCCTTGGTATAGGTACCCTAGTAGAAAATCCTTGAGGTACATTTATAAAAAACAAGTATAGAGTATCCAATTTATCTTTAGAGTTGCCTAAATCATCACCAGTTTCACCCTCTGGGCATGTTTTGGGCTTGCGTTTGGCCACCGCATCGTCTGATGACAAGTGATGATGCGGTCTACGATGGAGCACACTTGCCTAGAAGAAACCGATTCACTCGCGATTTGAAGACAAATTGTAACTATTGGGAAACACCCATTCAGGCAGCGCATTCCACAGACTAGCATCTCGCACAATAAAAGTGGAATCAAAACGCTTCGTACGAGTTTCCGGAATGCCAACCAACATTTTTTTTTTCTTTTCTTTGTGGTTGACTATATATATCTCTCACTCTTTTGTCGACTCAAGCCGACTTAACCCGAATGAGTACCTGAGCGTAACGGTCACGCGAGTTTAGTGCTTTGCCCCATCCCAAAAAGTTTGTTGCCCAACGTCTCGAAAGGCCTGTTCAGACCTAAGCCTGAAGGCTCACCCACACATCATAGATCAGTGGAAATCGCACACTGTGCGATTCACACGATCCTTCTTGCCTCATACCTGCAAATGTGGAATGAGCTACCTTCTACGGTGTTTCCGAGAAGCTACAACATGGGGTTCTTCAAAAGGCGAGTTAATCGAGTTCTAAAGGGTCGGTAACGTATTTGTGATGCCCCTGGTGTTACAAGTATCCATAGGCGACGGTGACTGCTTACCATCAGGCAGCCCGTCTGCTTGTATACCACCTATGGCATAAAAAAAAAAAAAAAAAAAAAAAAAAAGGAAATTCACTACCGCTGTAGGTATGTAGCGAAAAATACCGCACGCTATTCCGCCTATACCGGATGGCTGAATAGCGTGCGGTATTTTTCGCTACATACAGCGGTAGTGAATTTCGCTTAGGTCCAAACGGGCCTCTTTTAAAAAAAGTCTCGCACTGTCCGTACAAGTCGGTTTACATTCCGAACAGACATGCAAATGAATGTAAGTGTAAGACTGTGGCTTCAAAAGTGCTCGTTACATCATTACACCTTGTTGTGTTGACTGTACTTTCGAGGTTGGATGGAGTTATGCAAGCACTAAGCAGTTGCTGAAATAAATAATTATAGTTTAAAAACAGGTGTTTGTGAATAGATAAAACAAATAAATACCAGTAAATAAGTTTAAAAAGTTGTAATGTTTTTTTTATATTGATACTAGCTGCACCCCACGGTTTAACCCGCGTAGTGATGAAAAATAGTGATGATGATGATGATGATGAAAAGATGGCCCATGTCACTCTCCAGCCCTTGATGTGTTATACCCATGCTAAAAATCAGGTCGATCCGTTGCTCTGTAGCTGCGTGAAACAGGAACAAACAAACCAACAAACAAACACACTTTCGCATTTATAATAATAATATGATTGCCAAACCAACAGGCGCTCGAAAAAAATGACTCGTATTATCAGAGCGGATTTAAAAATGTAAATAAAAAATTTGAAAACGTAATATATGTAATTGGTGGCCATACATCTGAAACAAATGTATTTTTTAAACAGGACTTTTGAGGCCTTTGCCGTGTCCAAATATATAACATAATATATGTCAATAATTTATATTCATCATCATCATCATCATTTTCAATCAATTCTAGTCCACTGCTGAACATGGACGCCTGAATGGGTGTTCCCCGATGGTTACAATCTGGGTGTCTTCAAATCACGAGTGAATCGGTTTCTTCTAGGCAAGCGTGCTCCAACGTAGACCGGATCAACGCTGGCGTTCAAACGCAAGACTATTATAAAAAAGACCACTCCCAAGGTATGCCATTCAACCTGATCTTCGGCTTTTCACTTCCAGCCACTGCTAGCGTTTATCCACTCTACCGAGCCTCAGGGCGTCCTATGCTGCGTTTACCGATTCGAAGTCTTCACTCTAGAACGTCCTTACTGTTATTTATTTATTTTTATTTATTTAATTTAATTTAATTAAAACGGTTACACCAATTACATCAATTAAATCACTGGTAGTGGGCTTGAGCATTTGGATTGTCATTAGACCTTCAACAGTCTATGGGCAGTCTAACTGTATTTGTAGTTTTAGTTTTAGCTTGTATTTTGTTTAGTTAATAAAGGCGCTAGCCCAGGAAAAAAAAAAAACATGATAATTACATTGCATTACTTAAATAATAATAATTTCAATGAAATATTAATAATTACAATAAAATTATCTAGTCAGCCATAAATTTACAATAATAATAATTAATTAAGAACTAAAATTAAATTAAATAATACAATATTCTTAAAGTAGGTACATTACATATTAAATATTATACATTCATTCACACATGCACACTCTCACAATACCTCAAGCACACTGATAATATTTCTGTTCATCCGTCCACAAAAAAGTCACAGTTAAAGTACTGACAGACGTGGTCAAAAAAAGCATGCTAATAAGCTTGCTTAAAATTAGCATGCTCTGCAAACTGTTCACATTTGCCAGAAATAAAAAATTCAAAAAAATTCAAAATTCAAAATTATTTTATTCAATAATAGGTACATTTCTAGTTGAAGTCGCACTAATGCCCAAACTAGGTGTAGAAACACCTGTATCTTGGGAACTAGCCCTTCCGTTCAAAAATCAATTAATTGTTTAGTACCTACACTTCGTCATAGTTATTATTTTAAAGACTACATTTTAAATTTTAGTTTACATACATATTCAATTATAATTATTTCAATTTCAACATACATACACATTAAAATCAGTTATATAATATATTAATTAATAAGCATGCTTGTTTTAAAGCATACTCCTAAATAGGCATGCTCAAAGCAAGAGCAAACATGTTCAGACGTGCTCGGATCACGCCCCCCCCCCCCCCCCCCCTACCCGCGCCTCAGGTAGCATGCTCGAAAATCAAACTTCGTTTGATTTTTGAGCACGCTCTAAATAAGCATGCTCATTACATTACACACGTGCTACTAATGAGCACTTGCTCAATAAAAGCAAGCTTTTGTGCTAGTAATGAGCACGTCTGTACGTACCTTTAGGGTTTGAATCCAGGAGTGCATTGAGCTTGTATACAATGCGTGGGAGAGGTGAGTTTGAGCGTGCAACAGTGCGGCACCGAGGCATTTCAAATAATTTGTGCTTCCTGCATAGTGATCTGGCACATTAAACCGACACAGCTCATCACTAAGGCCGCAAGGCCGTTCTTTATTGAGCTGAAGATATTGACATTGCCCAGTCTCCTATGCTAGCAGCTACATACACACGGGACAATCTGCACTTGTACCCTAAACGAGGAGAAGGGCTACCACGTCGTAGCAGATACGAAACAAAGTTAGTTACCGTAAAACGGTCGTTGGTGAAATCTTCTAAAATGCTCCACGTAATGGGACCTGATATTTACAACAGACTTCCACAGACGGTCATTGATGTTCCGAACTTTGCATCTTTCAAAAATAAATTAAATAAGTGGCTTATTCATCATCATCATCATCATCATCCACAGCCTTCCTTATCCCACTGCTGGGTATAGGCCTCTCTCTTGCTATGCCATCTGCCTCGGTCCTGTGCTAATCTAGTCCAGGTTCGACCCGCGATAGTAATACTAGTAAATTATTACTAGTGGCTTATTACGCAAGCTTTTTATGAAGATACTGACTTTTTCGATTAAGATAGTGCATAATACTATTGTATAGCAAATTTTTATCATAATATTATTTTGTATACTGCCTGACTTGTAATTCCTATAATTATTAATAAAGATATCTCTATGTCTAAGCTCTGGTGCGTCTACTTTACCCCGAAAAATCTTACAGGCGGTTACAGGTGTTATCGGTTGTGCGACAGAAATGAATACAGATTTATGTTATTATCGTTATTCGAATTTCAAAGTCAAAGTCAAAGTCAAAGTTTTTTATTTGCTTGCCAATGGGTATAAAAGGTCTTATTATTTATTTCATATATATACACATAATTAGTCTAAGGTAGTATCGAAAAACTAAGCTGTTTGTATCGATACTAAGATTCACTATACGCAACTATATATAATAGCGCAAACTTAAATAAATTTAAATATTGAATATTTAAAAAAAAATACAAAATACACCTAACATATTACATGGTCATCCATTAACAGCCCAAAGGGTAAGGGCGTGCAAAATTATATTAATTTACAAATATGTCAAAAGTTAATAATTAATTAAAAACTACATATAAATTTATCAACAAGCATCATACAATTTCAATAACGCATTTCAATTTCATTATAGCGATCGTCGCCGACCGCAGTCCCACAATATATGGATTTGTGGCCGATCACAATCACTTTCAGCGGTTTTTATGTCGTCGGTTAACTATAATGATTGTTTACTCTTGTACACGTCACTATCTGAGCTCTGCGGTTTTATTTGTGATTAGTTTTATCACGTGGATTTGCCCATTGTGAACAAAGCAAAGCTGGTATATTTATTTTATTTATTTTATTTTTATTTTATTTTCATTCATTACAACTATTTTTACAGGATAAACCTAATACAATAGTGTAGTTTATAAGTTAACATTTTAAGAAATTAAATACAATTATAAAATAAGTCAAGTAGTTAAATAATAATACATGCATTAGATTAGATTAAATTAGATTATATTTGTCATTATATGTCATTATTATTATGTTATTAATTAGATTATATATGTGATTATATGTCATTATTATTATGTTATTAATTAGATTATATATGTGATTATATGTCATTATTATTATGTTATTAATTAGATTATATATGTGATTATATTGTAGCTTACTGTCTGTCCGGAAACTTTCAGCAAACTAAACTTTTTCCGTAATATACTATTATATTTGAGGCGTTTGGGGTCGAGACATTGGGCCCTTGGGGACCGGGAGCTCACCTCATTTTCAAAACTCTTTCAGAGCGCCTGGTTAATGCGACGCGTGACCAAAATGCTGGCGTGTTTCTGGCTCAACGCATAAGCATTGCCATTCAACGTGGTAATGCCGCCAGCATGCTGGGTACGCTGCCAACTGGTAGTGGGCTTGAGCATTTGGATTGTCTTTAGACCTTCAACGGTCTATGGGCAGTCTAACTGTATTTGTAGTTTTAGTTTTATTTTGTATTTTGTTTAATATACTTAATTACCGTATATGTATATTGATTTCGGGTATAAGCTTCCTCTTATTAAAATTTCTTCAAATGCTGTGGAATCCGCACACTGTGCGTTTTACGCAATCTGTTTTGCCGCACACCTGCAATTTGCGAATTTGTGGAATGAGCTTCCTGTGGCGTTTCCGAGTAACTAACATGGGGTTCATCAAAAGGGCTGTTAATAAAGTCTTTAAGGATCAGCAACGTATCTGTGAAGCCCCTGGTGTACCAGGTATCCATAGGCAGTGTAACGTTCCAAGATCGTTACCTACTTCTAAATACATGGCAAATGGCACATACGCTAGAAGCCAAACTTAATGAATAAAAAAGGTCACTACTATGACATAAACATTGTTGACAGAATGAAGGTGATTGACGTAATGTCAGTCAGTTCATTTCGTTGATCGTTTACCATCAGCTTACCCGTTAGCTTGTTTAGCAACTATGACATAATTGTTTAGAAAACCTTTCGCATACAAATTATTAGTTTTATTATAGTGCTTGCTTATCATGTAAACTGACTAGCCAGCCCTAGTGTCAGTTCTTAAATCGATGGTTACATCTTGCACAACATCGTTTCAGCCATCAAAACACGCAATCAGTCGGCTCATTCACGCATAATGCGGTCCATCTTTTAACACTTCCCGCTTTGTGGGCCTCCTTTGTGATCGTTTATTGATAGGTTATAAAGCAAGCTGTTCACGGTATCAAGTATCTACACATAATGATCCGAGCGCGTCAAGTTTTTTCTGACGTGAAAACTTCTATAGGCACAATTACCAGATGCAGCCGCGTGCTTGCATTCACCTTGAAAAAGCCTGCCTAATGCGGTTGAAACTATAGTCGGAGTGACCGGCTTAATCTTACGTGAGTAATTCCCGTGTAATATAAATAAAATGTGTGAAAACCACGTCAGTTTCTATAGTAAAATTCGTTGGGCATTTTTGGGGTGTGGAAAAGCACTAAACTCCCGTGACCGTCACGCTTAGATACTCGCTCGGGTAAAGTCGGCTCGAGTCGACTAAGGGAGCGAGAGAGATATAGCCAACTTTGATGAAGTTTTCACTTCTGTCGTGTCCTCTTAGCACGGAAAAGAAAAATAATTTTTAAATTAGAGCGGCTGTCAAACCATTTTTGTAAGAAATTGGTTGTAGCCAGTTGCACCCATATAAATGAAACGTCAGTCGTTTGAAATCAATCAACAACGAATTTCTTACAAAAATGCTTTGACAGCCATTTTAATATATATATTTTGTGAAGTGAAACTTCATATGCGACTTCCAACACGGTTGCGTTAAACGTTTAACGCTACCATGGAGGGGGAATAGAAAGAGACAGAGCGAGAGTTTTAGATGCCATCTATGGGGAAATTTTGAAACTTGTACATCCTTCTCATAGTTTATTAGTTCACTAATATTAGCATAGATGGCAGAACATGCGACTTCCAACAAGGTTGCGTTAAACGTTTAACGCTATCATGGAGGGCGTATGAAAGCACTGTTGCGTTAAACGTTCAACGCTCCTGGGGAGGGGGAATAGAAAGAGACAGAGCGAGAGTTTCACTTCTTCCGCGCGGAGGGAATCCACGCACAATTTTTTTTTCTTTTCTGTGGTCTGAACATAGTGTAGATCTCACCGTGAATGCCCGTCTTATATCCCGGCACATTCACACGCCTCGTCCAATCAATCACCGCGCATTGTACCTGTAATTGTGAATTTGTCTGTATTTAATGCGCCATTAATTCCGAGACTGAACAACAGATGGCATTAATACGTGTTAATACCATTTGGCACGGGCGTCGGTGAAGAGATAGGCTTAGATAAAGCGCGACTAATCTAAATGGTTTAGCTTTGTTCGTTAAACCCTCAAATACGATGACAATAATTCTGTTCGCACATTCCAACGTTATATATATTTTATTTATTTATTTAATACTCTTACAAATCATGATAGCCCGTTGGTCTAGTTGGTAGTGAACCTGCCTTCTGAGCTTGGGGGCGTGGGTTCGATTCCCACCTAGGACAAACATTTGTGTGATGAACATTTGTGTTTGTTCTATATCTGGTTGTTTAATATATATTTAAGTATGTATTTAAAAATATATATGTATGTATATCAGTCTCTGGCAGCCATATCACAAGCTTTGCTTAGTTTGGGGTCAGATGACCGTGTGTGCAAAAATGTCCCGAATATTTATTTATTTATTATTTATGTAGACATTTACAAATGGAGGACTTAATGCTAAACATTTTCTACGAGTCATCCACCAGGTTGGAACAAATGGTACGTAGGCGAGCATCAAAAACAGCTTATAAAAGACAAAAAGAAAATAAACAACAGGGCTAAAGTTTTACTAGATATATATAACCTGCCGTGCCGGTAGTCGTTGGGAACGATACTCTCGAAGCTGTTGACCATTACACCTATCTTGGACAGATTGTTCAGTTAGGTAAGTCCAACTTAGACAAAGAGGTCGCCCGAAGAATCCAACTCGGATGGGCAGCGTTGGGGAAATTGCGTGACATCTTCTCGTCCAAGATACCACAGTGCCTAAAGACAAGGGTCTTTGACCAATGTGTGTTGCCAGTTGTGACATATAGTACTGAGACGTGGTCCTTAACCGTTGGCCTTTTGGAAAAACTCAGAGTCACACAGCGGGCAATGGAGAGAGCTATGGTCGGAGTTTTTTTGCGCGATAGAATCCGAAACGTGGATATTCGCCAAAGAACCAGAGACACCGACATACGTTTTAAAATTTGCAAGTTGAAGTGGCAATGGGCTGGCCACATCGCTCGAAGAACCGATAACCGATGGGGAAGAAAGGTTCTTGAGTGGAGACCACGAACCGGAAGACGCAGCGTAGGTAGGACTCCCACTAGATGAACCGACGACTTAGTGAGAGTCGCTGGCATCCAGTGGAAGCAAAAGGCAGGATGTCGTTCAGTGTGGAGGTTAAAGGGAGGGGGGGCTATGTTCAGCAGTGGACGTCTTCTGGCTGATGACTGGGTACGTTGTCAAATGGTATTGGACGCGAGCATTTGGATCACAGAAAAGTATTATTTTTTTGTTTAAATTATGACGGCTGTCAAGGCATTTTTGTTAGAAATCTGTTGTAGCCAGTTGCACTCATATAAACGAAACGTCAGTCATTCAAAATCAGTTAGCAACTGTGATGCGGAGTTCGACGCGTTGACATAAATAAGAATATTCAATGATGGTTCTATCATAATGCCTGGTAACAGATTTTCCTTCTCATTTCCGTTCTATTTAAGTACTTCTCTTTTCTGTGATTTGGATTGTGTCTAAAGCTGACACTAGGGCTGGCACATCAGCCTGCAAGCAAGCGTTTGCACGCGCAGGGTCATGCTAGATTTATGATGGATCGCCGAGAACCATTATTGATGTACTTCCACCTGTTATACAGGGTGATGCTGATTTAAACGATAGCCCGTTGGTTCAGTTGGTAGTTAACCTACGTTCTGAGCTTGGGGTGTGGGTTCGATTCCCACCTAGGACAAACATTTATGTGATGAACATTTGTGTTTGTTCTATATCTGGTTGTTAATATCTATTTAAGTATGTATTTAAAACTATATATATTGTAACCTTTGTTTTTTGACAGGTATACGATTTTACTTAGGGAACATGCTGTGACAATTAAAAGCCATTTTTGGTGTTAAAAAACTAAGAAACATGGTTAAAACACCAATGGCATAACCCATCCGTGAAAACGGTAAATCTGCCGTGTATATACCTATAATTATGTATATCAATCTCTGGCAGCCAAATCACAAGCTTTGCTTAGTTTGGGGTCAAAATTTGGCACGGTCATTAAATGCTACCACGGCTATATGAACAAGAAATATGTACACACAAAGTTTTACAAACGTCTTTGGCATAAACAAGCTTTTTAACAAAACTAATGAGGCCAAAGCTTCTTAGGCTAAGATAAAAGGAACAGATTATACCGGACAAAGGAAAGGATCACCCTGTACACCCGAGTCTCCAAATGATCTATAATGATGTATAACTCGGTCCCATATTTCTTAGTGAAATATAAATCAGTGTTGACCTCTGAGACAGAGATTTAGTCATAGTTACTACGGCAAAGCAAATAAGATAGCTCTTTCGGTGCAGAGAGTCACGGAAAATTGACTTGATTCCACTTTTATTGTCATCATCATCATCAGCCAGAAGACGCCCACTGCTGAATAGGCCTCCCCCTTTAACCTCCACACTGAACGACAGCCTGCCTTTTGCATCCACTGGATACCCGCGACTCTCACAATGTCGTCGGTCCATCTAGTGGGAGGCCTCCCTACGCTGCGTCTTCCGGTTCGTGGTCTCCACTCAAGAAACTTTCTTCCCCATCGGTTATCGGTTCTTCGAGCGATGTGGCCTGCCCATTGCCACTTCAACTTGCAGATTTTAACAGCTTTGTCGGTGACTCTGGTTCTTTGGCGAATCCACGTTTCGGACTTTTATTGTGCGAATGCACAATTAAAGCGTTTTTCTTTATTTGAGAAACTATCCTCAACTTTGGCAGCTATATTAAGGCCAAGTCTCAATATGCTGCCAAAAAGCTGGGTATCCTATCGAAGATGCGTCGGTACTTCACGTCGGAGCAGTTGCTATCACTGTATCAAGCACAAGTTCGGTCGTGCATGGAGTACTGCTCTCACCTTTGGGATAGATCAGCTACCTGCTTGGGGCGTTGGAATCTGTTGAGAAACGTTCCAAGAGGCTCATTGGCAACAAAGCCTTAGTCAGACTAAGCTTCTTAGTCTTGAGGATCGGTGCAAAGTTGCTAGTCTATCGGTTTTTTATCGGATACATTTCGGAGAGTGTGCATCGGATCTGCACCATCTAATTCCCTCCTGGCCATTTTTCTATCGGATTTCCAGAGCGGGCACGAAAAATCGACACCGCCTCATGGTTGATATTCCGAAAACCCGTACGAAACGCTTTGATTTCACTTTTATTGTGTGAACTGCTAGTCTGTGGAATACGCTGCCTGAATGGTTCTCCGATAGTTACCAAATCTACGTCTTCAAATCACGAGTGAATCAGTTTCTTCTAGGCAAGCGTACTCTATTGTAGACCGCATCATCGCTTAACATCAGGCGAGTTGGCGGTCAAACACAACCATATTTTATTATTGAAAGTAACATTGTTTTTCACACATTTTATTTGAAAAAGACCGTCTAATGCAGTTGAAACCATAGTCGGAGTAACTGACTTAATTTAACAACCATCTTATTAAAAAAGGGGCTTGTCTGTAAAGTTGGCTTACGGACGATAATGTTACGTGATAACGCTTAGTCGGATCGTGCCTCTCTATCGCTTGTTCCGCGCTCTCGCTTGCACGCGCGGCTCAGGCGGAACGTGACAATGTTTCGTGCGTGCAGCCGGCGTTCATCCATTTATAACACGTTATCACGTCAATTAAATACACGCTCTACTAAACGCTTCGTGCTTGCCAATGGCCAGCCTTACAGCTTTTGCCCGTAAATCTAAATCACTAGAACATTGGTCAGGTCTTCATCTAAGATTGTAGGCACGTGAGGATTTATGCAAAGAAATAATATAATTATGTGGATCCAGCACTTCATTGACTTTTTAGAGTTTTTAGGTTTCCGTACCCAAAGGGTAAAAACGGGACCCTATTACTAAGCCTACGATGTCCGTCCATCTGTCCGTCTGTCCATCTGTCCGCCTGTCCGTCTGTCCGCCTGTCTATCTGTCCGTCTGTCCGTCTGTCCGTCTGTCCATCTGTCCGTCGGTCCATCTGTCCGCCTGTCTGTCTGTCCGTCTGTCTGTCTGTCTGTCTGTCCGTCTGTTCGTCTGTCCGTCTGTCCGTCTGTCCGTCTGTCCGTCTGTCCGTCTGTCCGTCTGTCCGTCTGTCCGTCTGTCCGTCTGTCCGTCTGTCCGTCTGTCCGTCTGTCCGTCTGTCCGTCTGTCCGTCTGTCCGTCTGTCCGTCTGTCCGTCTGTCCGTCTGTCCGTCTGTCCGTCTTACCTATCAACGGCTGTATATCTTTCGAAGCGTAATAGTTAGGCAACTGCGTAACATTTAACATTTCAACTGAAATGTTCACAGAATATGTAATGTTACGGCGGATTAACTAACAAATAATAAAAAAGTCAAAAAGTAAAAACGAAATGGGGTTCCCATACAACAAACTTATTTTAACGTATTTTTGTATTAGCTCTAATGTAAAAAGGCAATACGTACAAGCGTCAAATTTAGCATGATTATACTACACACTCTAAAGAATAACAACAAATAATACATAATGGCCAAGTGCGAGTCGGTGTCAAATTTCTGTTCACCACCAATTCTCGTACGAAATCACCGAAGTGAAGCAAGGTCCGGCGCGGCCGGTACTCAGATGGGTGACCGCCTGGGCGTTGATGGGATGTTGTCTTTTTGAACTACTTTCTTGTACTTTAGTAGCTTAAAAATTACGTGGTGGTACGGAACCCTCAGTGCGTGAACCCGAGTCGCACTTGTTTTATTCCATTGACAACCTCGAAAGTAACAGTCAAAGCTTAAAAATGCTCTGTCTTGTTTTCACCTGTGTCAATTTTCGGTAAAAAAAAAGGTGTTAGCAATTTTAAGCATTGCTTAACTTTTAAGCAACGTTTATAAATAAGGTCGTTAGACACTAGTCCGTCAATTTTATAAATATTCGGGACATTTTTGCACACACGGTCATCTGACCCCAAACTAAGCAAAGCTTGTGATATGGCTGCCAGAGACTGATATACATACATATATAGTTTTAAATACATACTTAAATAGATATTAACACCCAGATATAGAACAAACACAAATGTTCATCACACAAATGTGTGTCCTAGGTGGGAATCGAACCCACACACTTAAGCTCAGAAGGCAGGTTCACTACCAACTGGACCAACGGGCTATCAAATCAATTTATCAATTTATAATTGTGCTACAAAAATCGATTTTATTTACCAACCATATATCAATCTATGGACAAATTAAAAACTATTGGAAACCCATTGTACCTTAACGAGACCGCCATTAAACTTTAGTTCCGTGAAACTATTATTTTCTAACGATTTCAACGATAAATGATGTGGAAAATTTTTATTATATTGTACTTTAGACTTTGGAACGGATATACGAAAAGTTAGTTCCAACGTACACGGATATTCGTCCATTACTGGGGCCTTACGGACAACTGCTATTGCGGCACCTAATCCGCTCAGTTGGAAAATCACGCGACGCGAACCGTATCTGGGCGCGATAAGGTTCACGTTCGCGTGATTTTCCAACTGAGCGGATTAGGTGCCGCAATAGCAGTTGTCCGTAAGGCCCCTGTTGTGGTATTAATCATTACAGCCGGTAAAAACCATTAAAAAGGCCGGTTGGAAGCGGCCAGCGTTTCCTTTCAGTCGTCTGTCGTCTGTCCATCTTGTGGGTGGACGTCCTACGCTGCGGTTACCAGGCCGTGGTCTTCATTCGAGAACCTTTCGGCTCCATCGGCCATCTGTTCTGCGTGATATGTGCTCTTCCCACTGTCACTTCAGCTTCCTAATCCGGTGGGCTATGTCGGTGACTTTTGTTTGTCTACGGATCTCCTCATTTCTGATTCGATCTCGCAGAGAAACCCCGAGCATAGCCCTCTCCAAGGCTCGTTATGCGACTTTGAGCTTGCTTTTAAGGCCTATAGTGAGAGACCACGTTTCAGTGCCGTATGGCAACACACACTAGGTGGTTCTAGTCTAACCAGAACTGAACCAGAATGTCAGAATTATCAACGATGCAAAGTATATTATACGGGGTTAGTGGTATAATCAGTTTGCATCCTCTTAATTCGGGTTCAATACGTCAAAAAAATATATTTTTGTTTTCCGACTTTTCGAAATTCGCGAAAAAAATATAAGATAAGATAATTTTTATTTCTAAGAGTCAGTTACATGAACATTTATACAGTTATAAAAACACTAGCGGTCCGCCCCTGCTTCGCACGCGTATAGATTATAGCCTATGTCACCCGGGGATAGTGTAGCTTCCCAACAGTGAAAGAATTTTTCAAATCGGTTCAGTAGTTTCGGTGCCTATTCAATGCAAACAAACAAACAAACAATCAAATCTTTCCTCTTTATAATATTACTAGTAGGCCGCCCCTGCTTCGCACGGGCGAAGCCGGGATATATAGCCTATGTCAACCGGGGATAGTGCAGCTTCCCAACAGTGAAAGAATTTTTCAAATCGGTTCAGTAGTTTCGGAGCCTATTCAATGCAAACAAACAAACAAACAATCAAATCTTTCCTCTTTATAATATTACTAGTAGGCCGCCCCTGCTTCGCACGGGCGAAGCCGGGACATATAGCCTATGTCAATCGGGGATAGTGCAGCATCCCAACAGTGAAAGAATTTTTCAAATCGGTTCAGTAGTTCCGAGCTTATTCAATGCAAACAAACAAACAAACAAACAATCAAATCTTTCCTCTTTATAATATTAGTATAGATATAGATGAGTAGACGATTACATAAAGTTACAAAGAAAGGAATTTTTAAAAATTATAGCGAATTCTTAATATTTATTTATTTCTTAAATATCAGTCATTCTTTTTTTTTACATCGGACTAGTCTAACGTTTGACCGCGATCTCGCCTGATGGAAAGCGATGATGCGGTCGAAGATGGAGCACGTTTGCCCAGTAGTAACCCTAGACTTGAACACTCCAAGATTGTAATGCTGCGGAAACACAGACAGGGGCAAGGCGTTCCATTGTTTTGCTGTTCTAATTAAGAAGGAGTCAAAACGCTTGGTGCGAATAAATGGCATTTCAACCAAGTAAGGGTGACGCCTTGCCGTTCGTCTGGACGTCCGGTAATGAAAAGGTGATGGGGGAACAAGTTCGTGAAGTTCCGTTGCACACATTCCATACAAAAAAATATTCACTCGGGTCAAAATGTAAATGTAGTCTTCAATGTCTTAAAGGATATTAGCGATATAGCAGCCTTTTTCTAATAGGTCAAGTGCCTTTATTAACTAAACAAAATACAAGCTAATACTAACACTACAAATACAGTTTCACTGTCCATAGACCGCTTCTAAAGACAATACAAATGCTCAAGCACACTATCAGTTGGCAGCGTACCCAGCATGCTGGCGGCATTATCACGCTGAATGGCAATGCTTATGCGTTGAGCCAGAAACACGCCAGCATTTCGGTCGCAGGCGCTCTGAAAGTTTTTGAAAATGAGGTGAGCTCCCGGTCCAATGTCTCGACCCCAAACGCCTCAAATATGCAACCACTGCCGAGGTAGCATATTTGCGTCGCTTGTGCTGCTCTGCCGAATTGGCAGCCGCGCCAGCCCTACCCTGTGTCTCAGGAAGATGTGACGGCACCAAAATATCGACACAAGTATTTTTTTTTTGTGAGCAAGTGCCTTTTATTAACTAAACGAAATACAAGCTAACACCAACACTACAAATACAGTTAGACTGCCCATAGACCGTTGAAGGTTTAAAGACAATCCAAATGCTCGTGCCCACTACCAGTTGGCAGCGTACCCAACAACTTATTTCTAACGATAAATTCTAACTATCTTTTATATAATGTTCTTTTTCTAAGGTCAATAACGTGTTATTGGCGTCAATTTTGCCATCTTTTGCATTACTTCCTTGTCAAATTTCATCAAATCGGTTCAGCCGATTTCGCGATCGGTCGCCTACATCGGAACGGCATCTACGAAAGCGTTAATCATCAAACTAATGAGAGATCGATCATCAACAATCATCGAGTCGACTCGATTAATTTATCGATTGCTCCAATCAACAGGCGATTCGATTCCGATGGTCGCACGCACGTGGTAAGGTGTTTTGTACAATCGCGGACAAAGTTGATTTGATTCCTTGTAGGAGGTACAATTTAAATAATTCGAATTATTACGTTTATTTATACGAAACCCAAAAACTTAATCATCTTAGAAGATTTAACATTACTACGATTTTATATAAAATATGATTTAAATTTCGTGTATACGTAACGTACTTATCTATTTTTGGTCAACACACGCTTTTCTCGAGATAAAATGCCTAAAATTATACCGAAATTGAAAAAAAAAAACGACCCAAGTGAGTAATCTTGGAAGACTTAGCAGAAAATGCATCGCAAGGTGTCGATCCAAGTGAGTATCTAGGTGTCTTTATATCGCAAGGTATCGATCCAAGTGAGTATCTAGGTGTCTTTAAATCGCAAGGTATCGATCCAAGTGAGTATGTAGGTGTCTTTAAATCGCAAGGTATCGATCCAAGTGAGTATGTAGGTGTCTTTAAATCGCAAGGTATCGATCCAAGTGAGTATGTAGGTGTCTTTAAATCGCAAGGTATCGATCCAAGTGAGTATCTAGGTGTCTTTAAATCGCAAGGTATCGATCCAAGTGAGTATGTAGGTGTCTTTAAATCGCAAGGTATCGATCCAAGTGAGTATCTAGGTGTCTTTAAATCGCAAGGTATCGATCCAAGTGAGTATGTAGGTGTCTTTAAATCGCAAGGTATCGATCCAAGTGAGTATCTAGGTGTCTTTAAATCGCAAGGTATCGATCCAAATTAGTATCTAGGTGTCTTTAAATCGCAAGGTATCGATCCAAGTGAGTATGTAGGTGTCTTTAAATCGCAAGGTATCGATCCAAGTGAGTATCTAGGTGTCTTTAAATCGCAAGGTATCGATCCAAGTGAGTATCTAGGTGTCTTTAAATCACAAGGTATCGATCCAAGTATGTATAGGTACTTATAAGCCCGATGATCCTTCCAATCAAGCCAGCGTCCTTCTCCCATGTAACCTCCTTGTGTAAAGTAACAAAAAGCTATAATTAACCGTATGTGCCAGCTCCAATCGATTAGATACGCGGTTAATTTGCGACACACACTGGGGATAGAGTCAGTGACCCAAGTCAATACAGATTTTTTTATTAATGTGACTATATTTTTTTTCTTAAAGCTATATGATTATTTACGGGATAATTACCGTGGTAAGGTTGTGGAATGAGCTATATATTTAGGCGCAGTTACATGCACCATGTTTACAGGAAGACTGACATGCGGGTGGTTGGTCGAACAGTTAAAAAGGTGCAGACATAACGATCTACCCTCTTTCTTAGTCCTTTGCTACGGTTATTACTGGAACTCAAACCTAAGTCCCGACAAAAGACACTAACCGTATCACTGCATATAGTATTTTAAACACAATTTGAACGCGAGCTTTTATTTTTAAGGCAATTGTTTTTCTTTTTGACATTATTTTTATTTTTGAATTGTATTCTTTTTTATCTTTATTTAATATAAATACATATTATATGTAATTAGCAACAATCTTTTACTTATACTACGTATATCTATGGTATAATTAGTGTAAACCCGTGCTAATTTAATAAACAATACCGCCAGATTACCGGTGTAGCAATCTCGCTCGCGCATTTAATGTTTTTTAGAGATATAAAAAGACTGTCTACTTTGAAAAATGTGCTCGGTCGTTTTACGATTTTAATGTTTTTTGTTTTCATCATCATCATCATCATCATCATTTCAGCCATAGGACGTCCACTGCTGGACATAGGCCTCCCCCATCGATCTCCAAAAGGCCGGTTGGAAGCGGCCTGCATCCAGCGTTTCCCTGCGGTCTCTTTTAGGTCGTCTGTCCATCTTGTGGGTCTGGGACGTCCTACGCTGCGCTTACCAGTCCGTGGTCTCCATTCCAGAACCTTTCGGCCCCATCGGCCATCTGTTCTGCGTGATATGTGCCCTGCCCACTGCCACTTCAACTTGCTAATCCGGTGGGCTATGTCGGTGAATTTCGTTCGTCTATGGATCTCCTCATTTCGGATTCGATCTCGTAGAGAAACCCCGAGCATAGCCCTCTCCATAGCTCGTTGTGCTACTTTGAGCTTGCTTATGAGGCCCATAGTGAGAGACCACGTTTCAGTGCCGTATGTCATCACTGGTAACACACACTGGTCGAAGACTTTCGTCTTAAGGCACTGAGGTATTTAGTTTTTGTTTTACAATGACCGTAATAATAGGAAAACTGTTTATTCCATTTTTTGCATGGTAAAATTGAATTGAATAAACTCTTGTAAAAGAGAAAGAAATACTATTCTTTCTCTCTTTTTCTATCGTTAGTCGGTAGTCCAGCCGCACCAAATCCAGTTCTGTTAATGCCTTTAAAGTTGACAGCCCATCACTGATTAGTCTGAAACCACGTCACTGCTTTCCACGTAGACACATCATGAATTAGGGTACCGTCCGCAATAAATAGAACCCTTATTTATGGTGCTGTAAAAGATATTGTTTCCATTAATAGGTTTCGGGGTGAGAAAGGATATAAAACGGTAATCTTGGACGCGGGCCGAATGGAACCGCGGCGACAAACTAATTGATAAAAAAATGTAGGTACCTTTCAAGCTAACTGTGTTCCTCTTTGTGGAATGGAGAGTTATTTCGTTGATGCTAAAGAATGGTGACAAGTTTTTTTTTTTTTTTTTTATTTTTTTTTTTTTTTTTTTATTATTTACAATGCAACTCCACGGACTCCAGGGTCCGTGACTTTTATTACACTTGACTACAATTTTGTTAACTTAAACGAATTTACTTAGTTTCACAATACAGGGAGAGAAGTTTTAGTTTGGAATATCTATTAGGTAGTTGACTGAACGGAGTGGTCTTACAGTTTACAGGAACAAATCAGGGTTTCTAGGTTTTTTATTTTTATTTTATGTATAGAAGTTAGCTTATTGTATGTATAGTCCAACTTAGAACAATATCATACTTATTTATTGATATAATTTGACTAATACAATTAATAACTAGTGAAATGTAGTAATTTTAATAAATTAACCAATCTAAATGTAACTAACATTAATATAAATTAATAATCTAGGAAAAACAAAAATAAAAAAAAATATTGGATGCCTCCACTTTAAAAAAATTATTTGAGTACATCGTCACTTGGCCGCCACAATACGGGCCATGAGCCTAGTGTGGGGCCCTTGTTAAAGTCGACATCTTAAATATTTTTAATTTTTTTTGGAAATTTCTTACTTTTTATTATTATGTCTTAGTACTTTGTATTAAAATTAATTTAAGATTACACAGCTTTTTTTTAGGCAAAGAGGTCGCCCGAAGAATCCAATTCGGATGGGTAGCGTTCGGGAAATTACGTGACATCTTCTCGTCCAAGATACCACGGTGCGTCAAGACGAGGGTCTTTGACCATTGTGTGTTGCCAGTGATGACATATGGTACTGAGACGTGGTCCTTGACTGTTGACCTTTTGGAAAAACTCAGAGTCACACAGCGGGCAATGGAGAGAGCTATGCTCGGAGTTTCTTTGTGCGATAGAATCCGAAACGTGGATATTCGCCAAAGAACCAGAGTCACTGACATAGCTGTTAAAATTTGCAAGTTGAAGTGGCAATGGGCAGGCCACATCGCTCGAAGGACCGGTAACCAATGGGGAAGAAAGGTTCTTGGAGACCATCGAAGACGCAGCGTAGGTAGGCCAATAGATGGACTGACGACATTGTGAGAGTTGCGGGCATCCAGTGGATGCAGGCTGTCGTTCAGTGTGGAGGTTAAAAGGGGAGGCCTATGTTCAGCAGTGGACGTCTTCTGGCTGATGATGATGATGATGGTGATGAGTTGAGTGAATGCAGTGGTCTTACAGTATACAGGAACATATCAAGGTTTTTCGGGTTCCCTACGCAAAGGGAGTACACCTTTTTTTAGGGGACCTTTTTTTATTGTTTACTAAATTCATGTTACAATATTTGTTAAACTAATTTCGTACAATAAAACCACAGCTGGTTTGTCCTGGTACCAACTCAACATTCACTCTGCGCGTCTGATAAAAACAATAATACGCACGCTGACAAAACAAAAGAAGTGAAAGAAAGCACGCCACGCCACGCTTGGCAGGCGGCTTGGATCGCAGTACGTTCACCATGTACTAATAGGACGTTGCTGCCCAAAACCGCAAAACAAACCATTTGTTGCAGCTCTTAGTTTTCATAACATTCCTCTCAAGGTTTCGGAGAGTACCGGAATTCTGGGCATCGACATTTTCTGCAAATGAACAGTTCCGTGGTCTCATCACAAGCAAGGCCAAGCTTGCTTCCAAGAAACTTGGTGTGCTCAACAAGACCGGTGGTTCTGCTCGCAGTTATAGGACATATTCGGGTCCAAGTACAAGTCATACACGTAATTTTATTCCTCTTTGTCACCCTAAGAAACGCAAAATGGACCAGTAAATGGTCTAGTTGCGGAAAATGCCCGATACACAACACCCTAATAAAACAGGGGGACAGACCGGAAAAAAGAGTTCGATCTGTCCCCTTGCCGGTAACAGGAGGACAAACCGAACTTTTTATTCCTTTCTGTCGCCCTAAGAAATAAGCAAGGAGTCAGACAGAAAATAATTAATTCTAGATCTGTCCCCTTGCCGGAAGCAAATCTCGCCCAGGGCGCTGGTTAGGGCCAATATCTATGTGTTTGTATATCTATTTAGCAGTCGCAGTAAAAATGTTATGAATATCCGCTTTTGTATATAAATGTTATGTAAATAAAAATATAACAAAAATTTAAAAAAATGTTTTCGTTTATACGGGACCCTAAACTAATAAAGTGTTAAAAAAATTCTCCCAGCGGCGAGTATAAAGTATAAGTATAAAGGAGAGACGGCTTGTCTCTCCACACTCTCCCGTCCACTACAATGTTTCAACTTCATACAATACCATCGTATGCACAATGAAAACTAAATGCATTGCGTTTGTAACTATTTTACTTTTACACCGAAGTGAACGAAGAACCTTGGTAAGAGCATTGCATCGTCACTTACCATCAGGGGAGTTGTAGTCAAACGCTAGCCTATTTCATCATAAAAAAAACTAGCTTCGGCCAAAATAAAATTAATGGACGGGCCTCGAAGAAGCGCATTATTGAAGATTACAAAATGAGCGCCGGCGCTCACTTCGTTTCAGTCGGTCTCTAGCCGTAGGAAGTGCAACACGAGACTATTGTTAAATGATAACGAAACATCTGACAAAATTATGCCTTCGTGTGTTTTCCTGAAGTGTAAATACACAACAAAAATCCGCTATCAATTTTTTGTAACAAATGTACTGTACTGTATAATTATATATTTTTTGGTACGTAGGTACAAGCTTCAAACTTGGCATGATTATAGTACACACTGTAAAATATAACAACAAATAATAATAAATGGCCAAGTGCAAGTCAGTGACAAATTTCTGTCGGCGGACGGTACTTGGATGGGTGACCGCCTGGGTGTGGTGTTGTCGACTCGCACGTGGCCGGTTTACTTGGAAATGGTACACTTCGGTGTAACACACACCCCTTCCAAGAGAGACGTAAAGATACCGACAAAGTGTCGACACCGCGCTTTTGTATTTATGTGTTGAATCATCCCAAATGGTTTAGTTATCTTTTGTATTAGAAACCTTTATAATGGCGGTGAAAGGGCTTAATGATTTTGAGTGAGGTTAAAGGTTATATGTTTTTTATTGGTTACAGGTTGGGCGTTTGACCACAGCTGTCTGAGATGTGTGATCGAAGATGGTAGCACGCAGTTTTTTCTTACCTTTTTTGTAGTTGAAAGGAAAAACCGATGTGTACAAAGTGTGGTGGAAATCAATATCAATTTCACAAAGACCTTGTTCATAATACAACTTGTTCCAAACAAGGGGTCTACAAATGTTGGATTTTTGCTTGAAATACTGTTCAGATTAAACAGATCTCTAGACTCTGAGTACTTGGTTCATAGCAGAGGTCAAGATGTTCTGGTACTTTTTTCGATCGAAACTTGCATCTCTCTGTTAAGAGATAATTATTTTGGGATCGTTTAAGGTTATTTTGAGATAATTTAAGATAGTTTTTAGTGTATTTCGGTAGCAATTAAACTTTGAAACGTGATATGATAGGGTTCTGAGTCTTAGAGCAAATAAAAATACAGAGGGACTACCGCGAACACGAAGAGTGAAGCCACTTTTTGAAACATGTGTGCGTAGTCGAAGTTCGTGTCGTGTAATTCATCAAAATAAGTGATAATATAAATACTTAAGTGTGGAAATATTCCATCCTTCTTCTTATTTAGGTACTTTTGTGTTGTTTTTACAGTTCTTAACACTGCAAGAAGTCATTGTTTCTTTTTAAAACGGATGTTTTCAGTACGGCGTTCGGACAAGAAATTCACGTTGTTTTGAATGCGTATGTGATTTTTTTTTTTATATTGACTTGTAATGTTGGTCTTTTGGCCTCTACATATGGACCGGACTAGTTAGCGAACGCAGAGTGCGTTCGGCATAACTTGATGGTGCGACTAGCACAAGGGCACCTCGAAGGTACGAACCTCGGCTTGGGCCGTCGCCGGGAGTGGGAATCAGACTTGCCCAGGACCCCCGAGGGGGTGTGCCCTGGAGCCAAAGCGGTTTGTTGAACTGAATGATTATTTGGAGAGAATCTAACCGATCTTCTAACAGATCCTGAGGGGAATGCGTATGTGTGCGTGAGTCGTGTATTTATAGGGAATTCACGTAGTTTTGAAGGCGTCTCTTTGGCAGTGCGCCGTAGGGAGTCTGTACTTTTATTTGCTCTGAGTTCTGAGTGTAATACCTATATTAAGTGAGGGTTCAAGTTGTTTTGGTTAAGAAAATGTTGTAAGAAGATTTGTCAGTGAGATGTAATGGATTTGTAATTAAATTTTAGGGTTACGTACCCAAAGGGTTTAAACGGTACCCTATTACTAAGCCTACGCTGTCTGTCCGTCCGTCTAGCCGTCCTTATTAGCTGTCGACCTACCTGACCTTCCCGCGAATAGTTTGAAAATCGGCGTTTGTGGTACCTACTGGTAGTGCCAGGGGCGGATCCAGGGGGGGGGGGGTCATGGGCGTTATGATCCCCCCCCTGGCACCAAAGCTGGATCCGCCCTTGGGTAGTGCTATGTCTAGTGTGGATAGATTAAACAGCCTTATTCTAAACTAGCGGTCCGCCCCAGCTTCGCACGGGTATAGATTATAGCCTATGTCACCCGGGGATAGTGTAGCTTCCCGTCAGTGAAAGAATTTTTCAAATCGGTTCAGTAGTTTCGGAGCCTATTCAATGCAAACAAACAAACAAACAATCAAATCTTTCCTCTTTATAATATTAGTATAGACTAGCGGTCCGCCCCAGCTTCGCATGGGTATAGATTATAGCCTATGTCACCCGGGGATAGTGTAGCTTCCCGTCAGTGAAATAATTTTTCAAATCGGTTCAGTCGTTTCCGAGCCTATTCAATGCAAACAAACAATCAAATATTTCCTCTTTATAATATTAGTATAGAAGTACCTATAGATAAATAAAAAGACTCAGACTAATACCTTAATTTATTATGATGGTAGGTACCTGTAATTCATAATGGTATACTTTTTATTTTTATTTTGTTTTTTTATTTATTTAAAGGACTTTTTCGCTTAGCGACCACATCGCCCAGTTATTCAACACAACGTAATTCTTGTAAACAAACTAAATAATAACAAAGGTATATCTACCTATTTACGGTTTTGGAACATAGGTAATATGTATTACTTTTGGTTTCTTTATTTTTAAGCGCAAAAATATCTTAGAACCATATTTTTAAACATCAAATAATTTTCACGTTCCATTTTAACAGATGGCGGGAAAACGCTTGAAATAAACCACAGACTAAATAGATACTCTTTGATGTCACCGAATCAAATTACAATACTGAGCGACCAACTTATATTAAACATGTGGTCAAATGAAAGAACTAATTATTTATATGCGGAGCTTTCGGAATTGTTTAGAAAATGCGATGGTGGCGCCATTCAACTTTACTCATAAATTGGTACCTTTGCAGTACAATTTCCTCTAAATGGCTCCTCACTTGCTTCAGATGTTTGTGAATAGATAACTGCACAGAGAGGAAAAAAAAATACGTTCAACCGTATCGGATTTTATTTTTAAATAGTTATATAGTTGTTGTATACCTAATGTAGGTACCTAGGCGTCTTGGAGCGCATATAAATTGCGCAAGTAAAGAACGATGTAGGTGTACCTGTACCTATAGTACAAGTTTTGATAGTATTCGAAAACTTTTTTCGTTTTCGTATTGTTCCCTCAGAGCAAATAAAAATACAGAGTCACTACGGAGAACACGGTGAAGCCACTTTTTGAACCATGTGTGCTTTCAAAGTGTTGCCAGTGCAATTTTCTGACGAGAAATTCACGTAGTGTTAAATGCGTATGTGTGCGTGAGTCGTGTATTTTTTGGGAATTCACGTAGTGCAATTTTGGCGTCACTTAGGCAGTGCGCCGTAGTGCCTCTGTATTTTTATTTGCTCTGAGATTGTTCCATACATTGCTGGGCTAAAAGGTATTCGAAAACTTTTTTCGTATTAGAGTGGAGCAATCTATACCGCCAATTACTACCGATTTTAGTTCCTCCACGTTTCCGATAGAGGCGCTTTACTAAAATGTATGGAACAATACGTATTTAAACCAAAAAAGTTTTCGCCGAGAATTAAAAATCTCAATAGATCCATCGTGGAACTACTAACAGATCTAGTGAGCAAACAGTTCTTGATAGATCCATAATTTTAAACTGGGATATAAAGAGAGAAAAAATTTCTATAGATCCATCATGGATCTTAGCAATGGATCTATCGAGAATGATCCTACCCGAGGTCGTATGGACTACTTACACGGTCTCAAATTACCTCTAAAACAGCGCAGAGGCCTTACGGACAACTGCTATTGCGGCACCTAATCCGCTCAGTTGGAAAATCACGCGACCGCAAACCGTATCTATATAGGCGCGATAAGGTTCACGTTCGCGTGATTTTCCAACTGAGCGGATTAGGTGCCGCAATAGCTGTTGTCTGTAAGGCCCCCTGTTCGGAAAATCACGTGAAAGCGCCGAGATACGGTTTGCGGCGCGAAACTTTTTTCATCACCTTTATAGCTAGCCGTAGGCTTTTTTTAAGACCCCCTGCCGCACTGCGCACTTTAGGTATGAAGCTACAAGTAGCCGACTTGTCGAACCTGCCGCACCATACACAAAGATAACGCGACAATAGTTACGCAAAACAGAGGCAACTCCTAGGTTATAGCTGTAGGTAGTTAGCGCTTGCGCGTCCTGAATTGCACTTTATTGTATAGTAGCTTTTTTTTTAATATTGACTTGTAATGTTGGCCTTTTGGCCTCTACAGATGGACCGGACTAGTTAGCGAACGCAGAGTGCGTTCGGCATAACTTGATGGTTTAAGTTTTTGGGCGACTAGCACAAGGGCACCTCGAAGGTACGAACCTCGGCTTGGGCCGTCGCCGGGAGTGGGAATCAGACTTGCCCAGGCACCCCAGAAGGGGTGTGCCCTGGAGCCATAGCGGTTTGTTGAACTGAATGAATTGTTGTGTAGTAGCAAGAGTTGCTACTAATTTAAAAGATTTTGCGGTATGAATCTTCTGTAGGTAGGTACTTGTATTAGTTAGTACTAATTATGTATTCTGTGACAATACATACATGTAAGATCTTATAATTATTCTAATTTGCGCAATTTACTAGGACCGTATAAAAAATGCATGATTATAACATGTACAAAACTTAGCAATGCAATCGCAATGAAAAACGAGGTTTTTAGTTGTCTACTGGAAGACATGGTAGCGACATCTATTGCAGCCGTAAAACAACATCACAACGGACGTTGAACTATAATATTAGGCCTCAGTTTGGAACAAACGTCATGTTTACAAGCTTAGTATAGTAAAACTGGACTAGATGGCGTGATTATAAATTTTAACGTTGGTGAGCATGGCCTCAGTTTGGAACAAGCGTTATGTTTACAAGGTTAGTATAGTAAAACTGGACTAGATGGCGTGATTATAAATTTTAACGTTGGTGAGCACAAGGAATAGAGGATAGACCAAGAGGAAAGAAAATAGCGGATGGCACCGTAATTTGACACCGTTTTTTGCTAAAGGTTGTCTCAAACTTTCGTAAGCGCTGCAGACAGCTTAGAGTACGAAAGGATTATCTCCGGATTAGTGGCCACAGATACTTGGACGGTTGGAAGAGGTAATTCAAGAGCAGTGGGCGCTGGAAACTCGGAAGGAGTGGAGGACTGAGCGACTGCGAGAGAGACGAATGGTGCAGGGTATGGCACGACTGAGGGGTGGTGCGGGCGTGGTAATGCCACCGCCAGCTTGTTCCAAAACCAGGGGTCTCCCCAGCGCAGGTAGGTGTGGGAGGTGATGTAGCGCTGCAGCTGGTCATCCAGCGCCAGTGCAGCCGGCTCCTCCAGCAGCACCACTATGAGCCGCGGCCTGGCGTCCAGCATCGCCGCTGCGTGTGCTTCACGGAACTCGGCGCGCGTCCACGTGCTCGCGAGGAAGTGTCGCGACACGAGCGCCACCGTGCGCCGCGACTTCTGCACTGACTCCACTATCTGCTCCTGGATCAGCAGGCCCGGGATCCAGTCGCGGTAGTGCAAGCACAGTCGGTAGGGCGGCTCGAGCCGCGCGACTAACTCACGCACCACCGCCTCGTCCTTGTGAGAGAAAGAAACGAACGCATCGTAGGGGAGGTCATCTGCGTCCATCTCAGCACGCCACAGGCCCCACCGATGCATCACCGCCTTCACAAAAAACCGCCGCTCGCGCGATGCCAGGTATATAATTATGGTGACCGCAAATATGAAAAGTCCCACAAGGGCACCCACCAGCCACATCAGCCACGAAACAGATGGTGGACAATCAACGATAGGTGCGTCGTTGAGCGCTGTTCCATCGCTGCAGGTGGCATTGCCTAAGTCAGTATATCCCAGAGCGCGACTGTGCAGTGCTTGCAGCAGTAGCGCGGCGCTGCAGTCACATTCCAGCGGGTTGCCAGCTAGCCGCAGCATGCCGCTGATGGAACCGAGTTTTGTCGCCGTTTTCTCGTCCACTCTTCTGATGGAATTATTGCGTAAGTCGAGTTCCTGAAATGAATTAATAAACCTCAGTCTAGTCTATCAGCTCAGCACCCGATGTATAAGCATTCACCCGATGACTATATGTATAATTATCAACAAACAATCTTTACGGACAAGATCCCAAGAACGCATCACTTTTTATGCATGTCACCAACAAGTTACCGTCGGAGCCGAGGAGTCAGAGTCTACCGGAACAAATTGGCATTTGTACAATCATAACTTGATCCAATCATAAAATTTTGGATGGCGTAGCAAATCAGCCATTTTGCAGATTATTTTTATTTTTTTATTTTTATTTATATTTGGATAGCCAACAGCCTTCTTACACAAAAATATAGAAAAAACAAAAACACGTAGGCCAACATAGGTTATCACTTATAGCAACACATGCCATGGTGCTAGTACACAAAAGTATAAAACTAAATATTACAAATTAAACAACTGGAAATATATAAATACGAGACTAAGAACCAACATTAAACAGAGAAATTGAGAAGAAAACATAGTATTAATAGTATTAAAGATAGTACTAATAGAAAGATGACAGAGCCGTACGAATTACTCTTATATTAAGAGTTTGTTGAAAAAAACTGGTTATTAATTAACATTTTAAAAATATTGTGCCTCGATGTAAATAAGTCAACAAGCTGAGAAAAGTTAGAGTTAAAGTTATTAAATGTACGCAAAAAGAAAGAGTTTCCACGATAATTCGTACTATGGCGGGGGATATATAGACGAAGGTAGTTTTTGCGAGACGAGATAGATGGTGAGACAAGCTTGACCTCAGCCAGCAGGGATGAGCAGTCAACTCTATTCAACACAATACTGTGCAGAAAGGAGAGGTCCGCAGCCTCCCTTCTCCTTCGAAGAGGCAACAGATGATGGTGCCTGCAACTCCCTTCGTAATCAAAATTAGAGTTGGAAATTTTCGCCTTAAAATTAATGAAACGCAGGAATTTCCTTTGTGGTTTTTCGAGAAGGGTTATGTATTTATCATAGCAGGGATTCCAGACCTGGGAGGCATACTCAAGTTGACTTCGGACCAAGGAACAATACAAAATTTTTAGTGTTTTAATAATCTTGAAATCTTTGGTAACCCTAAGAATGAAACCCAGTGTTTTCATAGCTTTGGCTGATATACTTTCAACGTGCTTGTCAAAGAGAAGCTTAGAGTCGAGAGTGACACCAAGGTCAACAACAGAGTCAGTTCTATTAAGAGCCTGACCATTAATTCTGTAGTCATAGGTATGAGTCTTGGTGGATCTACTGAAGGTGATGCAACAGCATTTGAGTACATTTAGGTCAAGCTTATTCAACATGCAGTAATTATGGAGGCTATCAAGATCCCTTTGAAGTAACTTCGAGTCTTGCTCATCTCTGACTATTCTATAAATTTTCATGTCGTCAGCAAATAATTGAAAATGCGAATGTTTAAAGCATTGACCAATATCGTTAATAAAGATGATAAACAGCAGAGGACCGAGGATTGATCCCTGGGGCACACCGGAATGGATGGGTGACGGAGCAGACACGAACCCATTCAAGACTACAGTCTGGCAGCGTTCATTAACATAAGAGGTGAACCACCTCAGCAGATCACCTCTTATTCCAGCCGCATTAAGCTTCGCAAGAAGAATGGAATGATCGATGCGATCGAAAGCCTTGCTATAGTCCGTGTAAACTGCGTCCACCTGTCCCCCACCCTCCATGCCGGCAGTCACCGTATCAGTGAATGAGATCAGGTTGGATGCCGTGGACCTCCCCTTAATGAAACCGTGTTGCTGCGGCGTGAAGTAGTGCTTCAGAGCAGAGTACATCTGATCGTGGACTAACTTTTCAAAAATCTTAGCCAATACACAAAGTTTGGAGATCGGCCTATAGTTAGTGATATCCCGCTTAGAACCTTTTTTGTGAATAGGCGTTACCGTTGCAGTTTTCCAGATTTTAGGTACTATGCCAGTGTTAATTGACTTACTGAACAGGAGACTAACGGGATGAACCAAACTCTCAGCACAGTTCTTAAGAATGTAAGGATGCAAACCATCGGGCCCAGCTGATTTGTTGCAGTCAAGGGTCTTTAGCAATTTCAGGATGGCAGGAGAAGTCACTGTGATTGAGCATATGTCAGCCATAGAACTACTAATAGCGGGATCGGAAATAGCTGAACCTGGAGCACGTGACGAAGATGGCAAATAGTTCGAATTGAAAAAGTCGGCGAAAGCGTTACAAATATCAGCGCCCGATTCCACAGATTGATCCTTAAATGACATAGATGATGGGTAAGCGTTATGTTGTTTATTGGATTGAATGTATGACCAAAAAGCTTTAGGGTTGTCTCTAATTGAGCCTTCAATTTTTTGTATATAGCTTATATAACATTCACGCTCAACTCTCTTCACTCGCTCACGCAAGACCCTAAAAGAATTTTGATCAGAAACGTTCATATATATTTTGAATTTACGGTGATATTTATTTTTTTCTTTTAGGATCTTGATTAAAGCGGGCGAAAACCATACCGGATATTGAGCTGGGCGCACCCATTTACACGGGATATATTTATCCCGTAGCTCAGAAAGTATCTTAATAAATAAATAAATCGACTGACTCATCTATAGTACCGCACGCAAGCAAAGACAGCCAGTCATGATTATCTAAGTCGCCGCATATTGCCAAATAATCACCTCTGCTATAGAAAAACTTAGGTTTAGAAGAAGGAGCAAGGGTACTCAATTGAATAAACTGTGGTCTGCAGACAAGTGCAGTTACCAAGACCAACATTCACTTTTCATTCTGTCACGGCAACTACAGTAATAAAAGTTTTTAAATCACTTAAAATGAAAAAGACGGAAGATCTCTGGGGATTATCGGTTAAAGTTATAGGCGGTATAATTTTATCTATAGCAAACCATTTGGCGGATATTTTTAATAGTTGCATAGAAAATGGTGTTTTTCCCGATTTGATGAAGTTAAGCAAAGTAATTCCCCTATTTAAAACTGGAAGTAAAAGTGACCCTTGCAACTACAGGCCAGTATCTATTTTACCATGCCTCAGTAAAATTTTTGAAAAGATTATGCTTAATCAACTGCTATTTCACTTTAATGTCAATAAGTTGCTTCATACTCGACAGTATGGTTTTACGAAAGGAAGGTCAACAATAGACGCGGGAACAACTCTAATATCATGTGTCTTGGATGCATGGGAAGAGAAAAAAGACGCCATTGGCATCTTTTGTGATCTGTCCAAGGCGTTCGACTGCGTTGACCATAAAATTCTGATAGAAAAGATGAAATACTATGGAATCACACACAAAGCTATAGATTTAATCACGTCCTACTTAACAGGAAGAGAGCAGAGCGTCGCCATCGACGGTAAAATATCACCTGGAACACCAATTCATATGGGAGTCCCACAAGGCTCAATAGGTGGTCCATTTTTGTTTGTCGTTTACGTGAATGATTTACCATTTATGATAGAAAAACAGAATCAAGCTGAAATGGTTTTATTTGCAGATGACACATCACTTATATTTAAAACTAAGAGACGTAGCACAGATACAAGTGTCGTGAATAATGTACTGGATTCAGTGTGTAAATGGTTTGCAGCTAATAATCTTTTATTGAATCCAACAAAAACAAAATGTGTAAAATTCTCATTACCTCAAGTTAAACGAGTAGCTGCTGAAGTTGAAGTGATGGGTAGCAAGCTAGAGACAGTAACGTCAACCGTTTTCTTAGGGATACAATTAGATGATAGGTTACAGTGGGGTCCACATGTTGAAGCTCTGGGAAGTAAGCTAAGTTCTGCTGCATACGCAGTAAGAGAGATTAGGAAAATTACGGATACTGCGACTGCTCGACTTGTGTATTTTTCGTATTTCCACAGCATTATGAGTTACGGAATACTGATATGGGGGGCGGCTGCTGACATCGATGTTATATTCATATTGCAAAAGCGCGCTATACGAGCGATATACATGATGGGCGCGAGAACATCCCTACGTGAACATTTTAAAACCATCGGTATTATGACTGTGCCATCTTTATACGTATATGAAGTTATAATGTACACGCGGAAAAATATAGGTAGATTCAAGAAAAGAAGTGAAATAACGGACTGTGACTTACGCGATAAACATAAACTCGTCCATCCAAAACTTCGGCTACAAACAAGTAGCAAAACTTTTTTAGGAAACTCAGTACTGTTTTACAACAAGATTCCCAAAGAAATTTTAGCATTAAATGAAAAAAAGTTCAAAAATGTAGTCAAAACAAATTTAATTGGTAAAGCTTATTATAAGATTAAAGATTACGTTGAAGATAAATCTGCATGGACCGGTGTAGTTCTGCACAATAGTAATTAGATTGACAAGGCCTTTTTACAGCCGCACACAAATGTTGTAATCATTGAAGTTTTTTTTATTATTAATTTATTATTATTTTTAAGGTGACAAGGCCCATCTACAGCCGCATTTAAATTTTGAACTTAAATTGTTATGTTAATAAGAAAATTGATGTACTTGACATAGCTAAGTGTTCCTTGTGTTCCTATGGTGAAAATAAATTGAATTGAATTGAATTGGAACTTGTCTTCCTTCAAAAGAGGATCCAAACAGCGAAACACCGATACTTCATCGTTCGAAAGCACTAAGTCTAGAATGTTCCCATCATACATGTTGGGAACATGGTTGAATTGCTCAAAATTATTTAAATTCATGAGATCTAGAATTTCTAAATGATCGCAGTCCGTAATCTTGACCACGGGTAGCAAGTGAGTATGATCCGGGGAAATTGACCAAGTTATGCCCCTTTGGTTAAAGTCACCCATAATTAAAAATTTGTCATTGGGATTATCAGTGGCAATCGAAAGAACCTTATCACTGAAATTTACTAACTGAGCCGAAAGTGACAAGCCCAAATTCTGTTCAATAAGATAAATACAGCAAATATGCAAGTTAATAGGCGGACTCTTATCCGTCGCGAGACCCATATATCCTCCGCCGTTGAATGCCAGTGGGGGCGCGCGCGCACAGCCAGCTCCCGGCGCGCGGCGATAAACACCCCTCCACCACGAGACTGCCCGCGCGCCATACAGTCTCGATCGCGTCGTAGTACGGTGAAAGCGCCAGTAAACAGTTCCTCATTCCGTATACCATCCCAGAGCCACGTCTCGGTCAACACGATCACATCATAATTACACAACAGTAAACTGTGCTTAAAATCCTGCACCTTTGTTCGCAAACCCCTAACATTTTGATAATAAACGTTAAACACCATAAACACAATCCAGCCGAGTTGCAAATCGGCCGGAATGTGCACTGATAAACAATTTAAAGGTGTAGCGTTTATTAGTCATGTTAGTTGTTTGCGAACAAAGTATCATATTATAAAGAGTGTTGTGATAAAGATCATAGTATTCATAGTGCAGTAATGTAAACAAAATGTTAAGTGAACGTGCAAACCGACCGCAATGCTCTGTGATTCGAAAATGGGTGAAACAGTTGAGTTTGTTGATAGTATGTAAATTAGAGTAAAAAAGTAAGACAAATAGTTCACCCATTTCACGTAACAAGTCGGAACCGAGTAAATGTTTAGTTTCAGCACACCGGCGGCGACGCCGTGACAGCACGAGGTAATGATTAGCGAAATATGATGTGAAAACAATTAGGTTATTATGTATAGTACATATAGATCGATGGTTATTTGGATTTGAGTGTAAGTATACGTTCAACATATCAACATGTAGTTTACGACGAGGCAGGGTTGTAAGTCTAGCATAGAACAATATAATACTGAGGAGCAGTGAGATTGATAAAAATATTAAATAGTTGAATAGGTAATTAATTGATTCATAAGGCTTTAAGACAGTATTTATTTGTGTAAAATACACATAAAATACGACAGTGACAAATAAAAATGTAGTATAATTGGTTACGAGATCAAAAATAAAGGAAAAAATTAGGTAGGTACTTAGTCATTTTAACTTATTAAGTTGCTCATCACTATGAGTGTGGATTATCGGCGAGGTGTCATTCCTTCTTACGAGAATCCTGCAATTCTGGACCCAGACGTACTTGTAATGTATTTCTTGAGCTAGTTTCTTCATCTTGGTTAAAAGCTGCTTATTCTCACGCGTTAAATGGTCATTAACAAAGACCTTGGTGGCGACTCCGGCGAAGCCCAGGGTTTCCGCCGTCAGGTGCTTGAGTGAACGAGCTGCCGCTGTGAAGTTCTCCTTCGTGTATCTCCCGACGAACCCGACGATGATAGGCTTGAGGTCCGCGGTGGAGCGCGCCCTCATCACGAAATTGATGTCGGAGGGTAGGATGGATTGCCCAAGTGTCTCGCCAAGTTTACACACCATAGCAACAAGATTCTCATTCTTTTTACACGGTACTCCCTTAATTTCGATGTTATTGATACGCTCACGTTGCTCCTGGAAGGCGAGATCGGCTGCCAGTTGAGTTATTTTATTCTGCAGTTGAGGGTAGTTATCATCGACGCTGTTACCGAGAGCCTCCAAGGCGGTGACGCGGGACTCCAACGCCGTCGTTTTAGAATTCATAGCATCCTCGAAGTGGTGGAACTTTTCCTTCATATCTTTCACCTCTTGCACCAGAGCAGGCAGTTGCTCAAGGCGAACATTGATGCCGCTTATGCCATCACGAAGCTCACGGAGCACCTGGTCCAGGGTGGCGGGCGTGGCAGCCACCGGCGCCTGTTGCGGCAGGGGAGATCCCACCGGAGATGAAATGGCAGCCCCGGGCAGGCACTTGCAGGCAGGGCACAGAAGGGTGGCCTTCCTGCTCTTGCCGAGCTTACGGTAGCTACTTTCCGATATGTTCGCACAGGAAAAACAATAATTAACTGCACAATTTGCGCAGCTAACGCCATCCGAATGATCAAGGCTACAGGCGGGGCAGTTAAACATGATTTCGAATTTGAATCCGCAAACTATTTGCACAGCTAACAACACAACCTTCACTTAAAAACGCAGGGAGGGTACTGACATGTGTAACATAATGTCAATAAACAATACAATGTAATTAATAAGCCGTGTTAGCCTATTCGGGAGAACGCTAGAGTTGAAAGCGTGAGGTCACGGGTTCAAACCCAGGGTCCGTACCAATGAGCTCTGAGTTTATGGACGGATTTTCATACCACCGTCTTTTCGGTGAAGGAAAACATCGTGAGGAAACCTGCATACGTACGGAAAAGAAATTCAATGGCGTATGTGACTCCACCAACCCGCAACTGGGCCAGCGTTGTAGATATGGCCCAATCACCCTCTCGGGGGTAGGCTAAAAGTCCAGCAGTGGACTGTTAAAAGGCTGATTATGATGATGACGATGAATGTTAATAATTTGTAAAGAATTCTTGTGATAGTTTCGACTCGTCATTTTCAAAGGTCTGCTGCGCACACACAATACATTGTAGGAAAGTCGTCCAAAACAACCATGATAACATAACTTACGAGCAAAATTTTACGAAGAATATCTATATCTGATTGTAAGTTTGGGGAAACTAATAGTTTCATAATTAGTAAAAGTATTAATCTTAAAATGTTGTGGAAATACTGACTTTGATGTGGTGCAGCTCGTTGGCGTGCAGTTCTGTAATGTTGTTGTGAGCCAGCAGCAGCTCGTAGTGGTGCTCCTTGGAGGCAGGCTGGCGCGGCACGCGGTGCAGTGCGGCGTGCTCGCAGCGCACTCGGAACAGCTGCCGGCTCTGGTCCGGATCCTCGTCAGGCCGCTCAGTGCATGCGCACGTGGATGGCAAGCCAGCCGCCGCACACTATTCGTGCCGCGCGCACACCATGTCTTCTGATGTTAGCTCTTTTAGCCATTTGCTATTGGTGCAAATAAGCCCGTAGACGTGGGTCAGCAAGTGCGAGAACCTTTTTAGCACCCGCCACGTCCAGTACATGCGGCAGTCGCACTGCAGCTTTATGTCGAGGACTACGTAAACTGGAATCGTCGGCGTGCTCTTTGCTTTCATGAAGTCAAAGCGCGTCATCTCCAACAAAGTAACCGGCGCTCCCAGCAACAGAACTTGCCCCAGCACGGTCCGATTGAACAGCACGTCCTCAAACTGCGAAGGAAGGAAACGCAATAGACAATGATAATCGCCAAAAGACAATGTTTTTTTGGACTCCGACTCACCGACAGCTTGGAAACACTCGTGTTGCTCAGGTTTAGCACCTTAAGTTGCGTCATGTTTTGCCGCCAGTCACGGCAGATTCGTGTCACATTGGTCTTCATTAGGGACAGTGACCTAATCCTCGTCACGTTGCGAAGCGGCGAGATACCTGCGAGTGTATAACCATTGAAACTGACCATAACTTCAAACTGATTGCTCGGCATTGGTTGAAGTCGACTATGAATTGATAACTTACCTTTCTCGTCACAGACGTCACTGATCCGCGGGTTGTTATCTAATTTGAGATCGGTGAGCTTGTCATCCGCTATCTTGCCCACCACGTCTAGTACGCCACTGTCCAGATCATTGGAGGACAGGTCCAGTTCCACAGGTGACAACGGCAATGCATCACTGAAAATACGACTTTGATACACCGTCGATATTTGCAGATGAATGTATGTTCGTCTCTTTTTAATGCAACCGAGTAAAAGTTGTACTAAAAATTATTCAGCGTTCAGTATAAAGTGACAAGACGATCCAAAATCGTTCAAGAATCTGGTGATGGACATATTATATAATAATTTTTTTTACATTAACGACAATCTTCCTAATTTCTAGGTAGGTAATATCGATGGGGGATTATTAGGGATAAGTTGTTATAGGGTTATTGTAGGGTTCTTCAAGATGTTCCAATTTTTTGAAGGTTCTTACGTAAAGGAAAATTAAGAAAATAACGCAGATAATTGGAAAATTTCAGAAAATTTAACGACGATTTAAATTCGCCCGTTTGACAGTTCTAAGACAGGACAACATCTGTCGACACCTGTCTTATGAAATAATGCCAGTCACCGAAGAATTAATTAAAATAAATGTATAAGCATTTTCATGTGTTGCTAGACACAGCTAATGACGGTAATTGTAAGTTAGCCATACAAACTACTTACTGACATTCACTCTGTAGAAAGGGGACTGAGTATCTCGTCCTAAATCAACCAAAAACTTTATACGCTGTTGTATAATTTCCTACAATAAATAGATACTGTACGCATAAGCGACAGTATGCTATTAGGTTTTAGGCAGGCGTTTTTACGTCCTGCATTAACATAATTTATATGTTTTCCTAAGAGAAAAGCTCCTTAATTAAGAATATGTATTGTAAATGATAGAAATAAGTATTAATTTAACTAGCCCATGATATAAGATTAGTTTAGTTATAGATATAAACTTTTGTAAAAGAGCAATTAGTTATAAGATGCAATAATATCGAAACGTACGAGACAGAGCGAGAGCGCATGACTGCACATGCAGCTTTCTCGCTCAGATCAAGGACAAGACAGACCGCTTGGAACGCGAGGAGGTGAGACGGAAGGAAGGGAGAGGGTCGCGGTGTGAAGCCTACAGACAGGGCGTTCGCACGGGACTCCTCGTCGGACCACAAGCAGGGATGGTGACTTAACAGCAGAAGTCAAACAATTTAAATGGAGAGTCACATTTGAGGTCGGCGTTCGCCTCCAACCCAACAGACGCCAGGCATGTGAAGCCGGCGCCCACTCAGTAAGTTGCTGAACATATTTATTTTAACACCTACAAGATGATGCAGGTCATCTAACCGCCGTATCGAGCTCGATCGGCCATTTTGAACAGATCGCTCAGTGCAGCGAGTCTTTTTGTGATCTTGGAAATCAGATCACCATGGCATACCCTTGCTTGAGACAAGGTATGTCCACTACTCAAGCACGCAGTTCTAGTTACTTCAGTGTTTTCTTCGAGAAAGACTTTTAACGTACCTAATCTCCAGTTGACGCTCTTTAATTTTAAGCTAAGTCATTACTTAGCTAAGTTTCTCTCTAGAGGTATCTACATCCTAGACCATTGCATGTAAACTATTATGAGTGTACGGTAAATATTCTATTTGTACCCATACACGTTCAACTTTTAATTCCACCGAATCTCTCTAGTTTAGGATGCTTTCTCCAGTTGAGATTCCAAGAGGACCTTTGCACATAAAAGTCCGACGGCTTATCCGCGTAGCTATCCACACCTTTTTATCTCCCTCTCTTTCACACCCCATAGTCATCGTAACTTCATCAAATCCAATCCACATACGACAACGCTTATAACATCAGAACTTTCTAAGTTGATTAAAATATTTTCTTCAGAAAAAAAAAAAAAAAAAAAAATTTAAATAATTTTTTTTTATAGTACGAATAACATTAAATAATGTTTCATTAGCTGTTTATTTTGACAAATTCAACACCTTGTTTTAGCTAACTAAGTTAATTTGAATTTTTTCATAATTGAGATTTATGCCTTTAATAATCGCGGTCCTACCAAACTAAATGCACTTTCATTCGAATAATGATCCTGCAATAGACTGCGATTGATTGAACCGAAACTTTAAAGGAGTCTTTGTTGTATTACATTACCATAACACAATTATCACTGACCTTGAAATCGTTCGTAAACGGTTGCCATTTAACATAATCTTGCAAAGGGAACCTGCGCGTTGAAACTGTCCCTCAGACAGTGTCTCAAGCGCTCCCTCCTTGAGAGCAATAAGTGAGAGGTTTGGGTGAGATGCCCCAAAAATTTTATCCAGTGAGGTCAAGTTTCGTGCTTTATGAATCACAAACTCCTCCAGGCTCGAGCAGTTGGCCAGCCAGCCGTATGGCAGCGTGTGTACCGCGGGTGCTGTCAGGTGCAGCTTGCGGAGACTGTCGCAGCGCGTCAGTGGCGGCTGCGGCTCCGTCCAGTGTGTGAGGACAAGCTTCTCGAGCGCCGGCACCGCGTCTAGTCGCAGCGTCATCGCGGGTGACTGCAGGTCCAGTGAGCGCAGTTTCGGTGGGAACACCATCGCGTCAAACGCGTTTTCGCTCTCGATCTTCAGAGTGAGAAGAGACGTTGACGAGTAGACCGCCTCTAGCAGCTGCTCAACGCTGGTGTGGATCAGGGTAAGCTCGCGGAGTGAAGCCAGACGTGCGTCTAACTCGCCAGGATGTAACGTCACGTACTGCATCTTTAACTGTTGTAAGCTCTGTAGCGGGGCGAAAAAGCCGCGCTCTAAACTCACTCGAGCAGTCGCGTCTGCATATATCTGTATAGACTGACGAGGCTCTCAAGGCCAGCGAAGTGTTTAATGGTTATCAGCGACATTGGTGGAAGGTTTTGTATGGTCAGTTTACTGCGGGGCTCGATCGCGTCGGTCTCGTTGATCTGCATCGTGATGTTAAGATCAGCGAGTTTGGTCACCAGCGAGCCAGCGGCTGGCAGCTGACAGTCCACCAAGTTCACACTCCAGACGCTCAGTGCTGGGTCGGCGCGCGGCATCGCTGAAGACTCCAGTACACTACTGGCCCCGCATCGTATCCTTAGATTTCCACTGGGGTCATACACGATGCTTAATTCTTTATCTGTAATGAAATACAGACTGTAAATAATAATTTTTAGAAAAAAAGAACCGACTTCATGACTTTATCTACATTTACAAACTGAAACTATAAAGTAGAAAATATTGAACACTGTATAAAATTGTTATTATTACGACTGAAATACTGTGTTACCAAGGTCATGAAAAAATTAACGACAAACAACAGGGCCTGGTCGCCATAATGAAATGAAAAATCATTTATTGTAGCAAACGTGGTACATTGTGATGTTACAAACTGAAGTCCCTCACGTTCGGACGTTCCAAGTACGTCATACAATATTAAATCTATATACATGTTATACATGGTGTCAGTTATTATTAGCACTACAAAGAACAAGGAAACTCTCACGTGATTACAAACCATAAAAGCCTTCTGTCAAATAGTACGTAGCCTTTGGAATCTTTTACAGGTCTCTAGTATAAAAAAAAAAATACAACCACAAGCAATAAAGAGCAATAAAGCTCAAGAGCATAGAGACACTTCTTTGTTTATTGAAGTACTGTTCTAGGAACAGTTCCTCTTTGTTTGCTGTTCAGTTGACAGCGTCGCTAGTGGAGAACATAGTATGAAATTCACCAAGAAATAACTGTAATTCCAATTTACCTACACTAACAGCTAAGTTGGTGGCACTGTACAATGTACAGTGCTTAATTGTTACTTATTGTCATGTTTTTGTAGATTTTTCTAAAAGCACTGAATCAATGTCGATAAAATTAATATGGAATCACCTATGAGATATGAAGGTATGACCTACCAACCAAAAAAGAATCATCAAAAACAATTCTAAATTGGCGGAGTAATCATACATACATACACAAAAAAAACATACATTCGAATTGATAACCTCCTCCTTTTTGAAGCCGGTTAAAAAAGATGCATAACACTGCTTCTTACGAGGTTTCTCTTATTTTTCTGCGCAAATTCGGGACCCTCAAAAGGAAAAAAATACAATTCTTGACAACAATGCATCTGCAGATACCTTCGTGTAGTGAACAGACAAAAATATCAAGACAATATGGAATGATGCGTACTGTCCACTTGGTACAGGTGTTCGTTGAACTGGTACCGGATGTACCGGCAGCGCACGTCAGAGCAGCGCAGTGGACTCCGCTCGTCTGCAGCCGTGGACGCCACCACCAGCGCCAGGAGTATCACCCACATACTGCCTGCAAAAGTTTACAACAATCAAAAACAACTGTTTAGTCCACAAAAGTAGCTGATATGGAATGTTGTCTTTTTGCACAATTTTTTAATACTTTAGTACAAGTAATGTGGTTGGACGGTTCCCTCAATGCGCGAGCTCGATTCGCACTTGGCCGGTTTTATTACTTTTTTACTTTATTGTTATTTTTTAGTTAGTCCGCTGTAACATTACTCACATTTTATGTGAGAATTTCAAGTGGCTATCTATTACTATTCGAAAGATACAGCCGTTAAAAAGTAAGACTTACAGACAGACAGACAGTGTAGGCTTAGTAATAAGGTTCCATTGGGCACAGACTACTAAAAATGAATGGAAAAGTTTCTGCGTATATACTCAAAAACTACGCATACCTAATATTTTTTTTAAACCTAATATAAAAAGTTTTGGATAACGTAACTTACCCGTGAAATGTTATCACTATGTATTGTATAATCACTGTTTAATTTAATTAACACAATAAATCAACACAAATCTGGTCCACCGCTAATTGCATTTAAAACTGAAATATTTGTAAACTTAACCATATTTCTAATGCCCGTTCCAATAGATTTGTCGCCGAGGTCAATTCTGTGTTATCAGACACAGAAATAAAAATAAAATACGCCATATCATTAATCCAATGACCTTTATACCTACAAGGAAACCAAACTTTTACACAGCAATTTTATGAGTCATCATCATCAGCCAGAAAACGTCCACTGCTGAACATAGGCCTTCTTACTGAACAACAGCCTGCTATCTGCATCCGCTGGCCACAACTCTCACGATGTCGCCGGGAGGCCTACCAACACTGCGTCTTACGGTTCGTGTTCGTTTGTTCTTGTTCTTCCTTTTATTTATTCACCCGTTTTACCGATTTCTACGATTCAGTTTTTGGTACAGGCGTCGGTTACCAGAGGCACACACACACACACACACAATAATCCCGCCGGCGGGATCGTAAACCCCCAGGATCTGTTAGAAGATCGGTTAGACTCTTTCCAAATAATCAATCAGTTCAACAAACCACTAGGGCTCCAGGGCACACCCCCTCGGGGGTCCTGGGCAAGTCTGATTCCCACTCCCGGCGACGGCCCAAGCCGAGGTTTGTATCTTCGAGGTGCCCTTGTGCTAGTCGCCCAAAACTTAGATTACCAAGTTATTCCGAACGCAATCTGCGTTCGCTAACTAGTCCGGTCAAGTTGTAGAGGCCAAAAGTACGAAAGTACAAGTCAATATAAAAAAAAAGATGTCTACGCGGCAACACAAACACAGTCTAACTAGCTTGAGTGGACTCAGTCCACCCTGTGTCTGGCAACGACGCAAACGAACGATGCGTGATTTTGGACCATGATTAAAATATAAAAATGCCGTGTCGTGTGTTTAGAAAGTGAGCACCTGTAAGGATGTAAAGTTCTATGGGTCCTATTTTTTTTTTTTTTTTTTTTTTTTTTTTTTATTCGGTTCACTAATTGAATGTGACACCGTTAACACTACAAAATATATTATGTAAGGAACATTCAGTGTCCATTCTAAAAGCTGTGAACACAGCATGCAACAATGAATAAGACTGTTAAACTTATAGTTAGGTACATTTACAAAGTGAAACAGTATACATCTACATACTAATTAAAAATAAATGAAATAATATACATAATTATATATATATATATATATACACATAGAAAACATGAAACAATTAACAGTGATCGATTTGTCAATTTATGAGTTTAAGTAGTTTCTATTTAAGTAGCTATAGTAAAATATCGCCATGTTTTTAGTGGTTTTTAATTAAAAAAAATTATTACTGTATAAACATTTACAGATATTTTTATAGATAAATTATACAAAACAAACATAACAAAAAAAAACAGACAACAACAACAAACATGCAAAAAAAAAATTGCATGTAAATTGAACATGCTTATACAGGGATTTTGTGCCCTCGATATGAATGAATCGTGTATTTTGAATGAATATGGCCTCTATATTGGTAAAACCTACATACCTGCATACCTACCTAACCTGCATACGTACGGAGAAGAAATTCAATGGCGTATGAGAATCCACCAATCCGCAACTGGGCCAGCGTGCTTGTTATGGCCCAATCACCCTTTGGGGGAATACTAAAATCCAGCAGTAGACTGTTAAAAGGCTGACTAAGATGATGATGCTGATGATGATGATTGGTAAAACCAAGTTGGTACAAACAAGCGTGCCCGTTCCAATAAAGTTATCGCTAGGTAAATTCTCTGATAACAGAAATAAAATTGAAAAACCCATTACTAATACGATGGAATAGGTACTTACCAAGACTGCCAGGGGCCGTACGGACAACTGCTATTGCGGCACCTAATCCGCTCAGTTGGAAAATCACGCGAACGTGAACAATATCGCGCCCAGAATGTTTGCGGTCGCGTGATTTTCAAACTGAGCGGATTAGGTGCCGCAATAGCAGTTGTCCGTAAGGCCCCAGACCTGACAAGCATTGATATTGGTGCCCCCCCCCCCTCTCAATTCCCATGTCTTAGCCAACCTAATGTTTTATGCATAGGTACATACTAAACTAACTAGTGGCCCGCACTGGGCCAACGTGGTGGATATGGCCCAATCACCCTTTCGGGGGTAGGCTAAAAGTCCAGGAGTGGACTGTTAAAAGGCTGATTATGATGATGATGAATACATGCTGAAATATTGAACACCTCGGGGGTTAGACAAGACCCACTGTCTGTTAGCGTTAACGCCTGCGGAAAGATGAAATTGTATGAAAATACTATGTATGAAAATACTAAATATACTAAATACTATTAAGCTGAAATTACTCACCTACTATACTATTTACGGAGTAAACTGACTTAATCTAAACCCTGTAAATCCATACCGATTTACAGAACCCTAAAAACAAGGGAAAATCTGGCTCCGTTGTTTTTCCAATATTTTTTTCCAGATAAATAATAAATTTTATTTGATAACATTGTTTTATTAATGGAACTTCTAGTTATATGTTTATCTGTGGTGGAACTTACATTTCACATGAGTGTTTTAGTTCTTATTTAATCACGTATTACATAATGATCGATACTTAATTTACTGAGGTAACTTCAGGTAACTCAGCTAATATTTTCTTGAATTTTACTGAACACATGATTCTATAGTGTGATTTTTTAATGACTTTCATCTTACTTAAAATGCAAAAAAAAAACAGTCTTCTGCTCGCGTATTTTTGCGTCTAAGAGGAGTGAGGTGTGATGTCACACCTCACTCCTCTTAAACCGCTGCCGCCGCTAGCACCCACTAAACTAAACCACCGGCGTAGCACGTGGCATTAGCTCCATCGCCGACTCAGAATTGGTGAATACAGCAGACGATGATCCTGGAACCACCAAGGTCATCCGAACGTCCGAAGACGAGCGTTTCTCTTCAAGCTTGGTCAAGGGTCAAAGGTCAAGGTATCACGGGAGCAGTGACCGCTAATACCGTGTGAGGATTAGAGGGGGCGAGTTCTATTACTGGCTCAGGATTGGTGAACACAGGATACGGTGATCCTGAAGACGTCAAGACTGACGATTCGACGGTCGGAGGAGGCAACGCAAGAACAGTGGGCGCTGGAAACTCACAAGGAGTGGATTGAGCGAGTGCGAGAGAGACGAATGGCGCTGCGTCAGGGTCAACTGGGGACTGTCTCGGGCGTGGCAGCGCCACCGCCAGCTTATTCCAAAACCAGGGGTCTCCCCAGCGCAGGTAGGTGTGGGAGGTGATGTAGCGCTGCAGCTGGTCATCCAGCGCCAGTGCAGCTGGCTCCTCCAGCAGCACCACTATGAGCCGCGGCCTGGCGTCCAGCATCGCCGCTGCGTGTGCTTCACGGAACTCGGCGCGCGTCCACGTGCTCGCGAGGAAGTGCCGCGACACGAGCGCCACCGTACGCCGCGACTCCTGCACTGACTCCACTATCTGCTCCGGGATCAGCAGGCCTGGGATCCAGTCGCGGTAGTGCAGGCACAGCCGGTAGGGAGGCTCGAGCCGGGTGACTAACTCACGCACCACCGCCTCGTCCTTATGAGAGAAGGAAACGAACGCATCGTAGGGGCGGTCGTCTGCGTCCATTTCAGCACGCCACAAGCCCCACCGATGCATCACCGCCTTCACAAAGAACCGCCGCTCGCGCGATGCCAGGTATATAATTATGGTGACCGCAAATATGAAAAGTACCACAAGGGCACCCACCAGCCACATTAGCCACGAAACAGATGGTGGACAATCAACGATAGGTGTGACGTTGAGGGCTGTTCCATCGCTGCAGGTGGCATTGCCTAAGTCAGTATATCCCAGAGCGCGACTGTGCAGTGCTTGCAGCAGTGGTGCGGCCCTGCAGTCACATTCCAGCGGGTTGCCAGCTAGCCGCAGCATGCCGCCAATGGAACCGAGTCTGGTTGCCGTTTCCTCGTCCACTCTTCTGATTGAGTTATTGCGCAAGTCAAGCCCCTGAAACGAACCAATAAAACTCAGTCTAATTTATTAACATTCATCCGCTGACTAAATGATGAAGAACGATCAATCATTACAAGGTTCCAAAACTACATTTCGGAACCTTGTTTTATACATTTCATGATTAGCATTGTCACGGTTTAAACTTGTCGTTATTCTAATGCCATTTTCGATTCCGCTGCTCAATAACAGTGAAGGAAAACATCGCCAAGGAACCGGTATGTTCAAAAACCTCAAAAGTTTATATTCATTTATGACATTCACCAACATACATAATTATGGTGAATTTGGGTCCACCTTCTCTCTCTGAGAAAAGGCCTATCCCTACAGTAGTAACATGAAAAGGTGCCAATGATGATCACGATGGTGATTTTTTAAAGTCTGCTAATCACACTCAAAATATCATATTTGTAGTGAAGTCTTCCAAAATATCCGTAACGTTACACGTCCGTGTGTTACGTAGCGTGTTATTTGAAAGTTTTATTATTAGCAAATAGCCGATGGGGCCGAAAGGTTCTGGAATGGAGACCACGGACTGGTAAGCGCAGCGTAGGACGTCCACCCACAAGATGGACAGACGACCTAAAAGAGACCGCAGGGAAACGCTGGATGCAGGCCGCTTCCAACCGGCCCTATTGGAGATCGATGGGGGAGGCCTATGTCCAGCAGTGGACGTCCTGTGGCTGAAATGATGATGATGATGATGATTATTAGCAAGGTTGAAAGGTTGTCAAGGTAAAAGTTTTTTTTTAAATAGTAGATCAACTTGCGCTTGGCCGCCATCTGCGACGATGCGGTCCACGATGGAGCACGCTTGCCTAGAAGAAACCGATTCAGGTCATGAGGTCTCAGGTCAGGGACACTAACAGTTTCATGATTAGTAAAATCTACTAGTCTTAAATTATGGAAGTACTGACTTTGGTGTGGTACAGCTCGTTGGCATGCAGGTCAGTGATCATGTTGTGAGCCAGCAGCAGCTCGTATTGGTGCTCCTCGGAGGCAGGCAGGCGTGGCACGCGGTGCAGCCCAGCGTGCTCGCAGTGCACACGAACCAGCTGCCAGCTCTGGTCTGCATCCTCGTCAGGCTGTACGGTGCAAGCGCACGCGGCCGGTAGCGCGGCCGCCGTACACTCCTCAGGCCGCGCGCACTCCATCTCTTCTGGTGACACCTCCTGCAGTTCTTGGCCACTAGCACAACGGAGCACGCTAATCTGTGCCAGTACGTGCGGGGAGCGATCCAGCACCCGCCGTGTCCAGTACATGCGGCAGTCACACTGCAGCTTCATGTCTACGTCGAGGTAAACGAAAGCGTCACTTGTTGGCGTGCTCTTTGCTATCAAGAAGTCAAGACGCGTCATCTCCAACAAAGTAACCGGCGCTCCAAGCAACAGAACTTCCGCCGGCACGATCCGCTTGAACTGCAGGTCCTCGAACTGCGAAGGAAGAAAACGTGATAAAAGTAACGAGCGGTAATCACCAACAAACAATTCGCGACGCGTTGACTCACCGACAGCGTGGCCACGCTTGTGTCTCTCAGATCCAGCTTCTTAAGGAGCGTCAAGTTCTCCCGCCAGTCCCGGCAGATTCGTGTCACATTAGTCTTGTTTAGATACAGCGCCGTAAGAAGCGTCACGTTACGTAGCGGCGAAAAACCTACAAGTAGCAAACAGTTAAAACTGTCCAAAACTTCAAACTGACCGCTTGTTTTGGCATGACGATGACTCACCATTCTTGCCACAGACGTCGCCGAGCCGCGGGTTGTCAGCTAAATTAAGCGCTGTGAGTCTATCATCCGCTATCTTGCCCACCACGTCCAGTACTCCACCGTCCAGATCGTTGGAGGACAGGTCCAGTTTCAACGGTAATGACGGCAACGCATCACTAAAAAATACAACATTCATACACCGCCGACATTTGCTGATCACTGTATGTTCGTCTATGTTTGGTATGCAACTGACTGACAATATTAGACACGAAATTATTAATAAGGAACAAGAAGTTTCAAAATCAAGTAAAAACATCTAAATCAATAAGTGATAACCAACACTCATCATTGTATTCATTGAAATGTGTTTAAAATAAGGAAAATATAAGAATTTAAATATAGTGTTGAAAAGAGAGCGCACTATACCATATATAGACGTCACTTGTACTGACACTTTACGGAAAAGGGACAGAGCATCTCATAATAATCGTGGTATTACCAAATTCTATGCACTTTCCTTCGTAAATGTTGGAGTTATGATGCTGTAACAGATTGGGATTGATAGATCAGAACTTCTTAAGGTTCCTCGTTTTATTACTGAACCATAAAACGGTGATCACTAACCTTGGAATCGTTCGTAAGCGGTTGCTGTTCAACTCAATCGTGCACAGTAAGCACGCTCGGTGAAACTGCCTCTCAGACAGGGTCTCAAGCACTCCCTCCTTGAAAGCGATAAGCGAGAGGCTTGGCTGAAAGGTCCCAAACATCCGTTGCAGAGTATTCAGGCTTCGTGCGTTTTGAACCACAAGTTCTTCCAGATTCGAGCAGTTGGCCAGCCAGCCGTATGGCAGCGTGTGTACCGCGGGCGCCGTCAGGTGCAGCTTGCGGAGACTGTCGCAGCGCGTCAGTGGCGGCGGCTGCGGCTCCGTCCAGTGTGTGAGGGCAAGCTTCTCGAGCGCTGGCACCGCATCTAGTCGCAGCGTCGTCGCGGGCGACTGCAGATCCAGTGAGCGCAGTTCCGGCGGGACTGCTACCGCATTGACCGCACTTTTGCTTTCAATCTTCAGAGTGCGGAGAGATGGTGAGGAGTAGACCGCCTCAGGTAGCCGCTCGACGCTGGTGTGGATCAAGCTAAGCTCGTGGAGTGAAGGCGAAAGTGTATCTAACTCATCAGCGTGTAGCGTAACGTACTGTATCTCTAATTGTTGTAAACTCTGTAGTAGGGAGAGAAAACAGCACTCCGAGCTTACTCGTTCATTCGTGTATGCATATATCTGTAGACTGACGAGGCCCTCAAGGCCAACGAAGTGTTTAGTGGTTATCAGAGACATTGGTGGAAGGTTTTGTATGGTCAGTTTACCATGAGGCTCTATTGAGTCCGTCTGGTTGAACCGCATCGTGATGTTAAGATCAGCAAGTTTGTTCACCAGTGAGCCAGCAGCTGGTAACTGACAGTACGCCATGTTCAGATTCCAGACGCTCAGTGCAGGGTCAGCACGCGGCATCGCTGAAGACTCCAGTACGCTGCTGGCCCCACATCGTATTCTTAGATATCCACCGGGGTCCCCATGTATGACCCATAACTCTTTATCTGTAATAATAGCCCAGGCACTAGAGGTATTTATTTGCCTTGCAAAAGGTGTTGTAGGTAATGATTTTCACATATGTTGTTTAGGTCTAGACTCTAATTAAAAATCCATATTTTCGACCTTGGAGATGGAAGGCGCAAGCCGCCATCTTGGATTTTAGGTGTGAAAAATTGGTTTAATCAAAATAACTCCCCAACGATTTATTTTAAGTCAAAAATATATAAGGCAAAGTTCAAGAAGAGACAATTGTTTTTATGTTGTAAACAACATAATATGTGAAAATCATTACTATACCACGTTTTGCAAAAAAAGCCTTTTTATTTCTCTACTGACTGAGCTATAAGCCACATATTTTGTTAAATTTATAAAGAAGTATCACTTAACGCTTCATATTAGGCTATTACTGATGCATACCGTCTACTTGGTACCGGTGCTCGTCGAACTGGTACTTGCCGATGTACCGGCAGCGCGCGTCACGACAACGCAGAGGCAGCTCGTCTGCAGCCGCGGATACCACCCCCATCATCAGCACCGTCAGCCACATACCGACTACAAAAATCACAACACTAAAAAACAACGGAAAGTCCTCAAAATTAGGCAAATTACGCAATGCTGCAGTGGTGGTTTTTTTATTATTTATTGTATAATGAACGCCCTAAGCAACAGCTGTTAAAATCTGCAAGTTGAAGTGGCAATGGGCAGGCCCATCGCTCGAAGAACCGATAACCGATGGGGAAGAAAGGTTCTTGAGTGGAGACCACGAACCGGAAGACGCAGCGTAGGTAGGCCTCCCACTAGATGGACCGACGACATAGTGAGAGTCGCTGGCATCCAGTGGATGCAAAAGGCAGGCTGTCGTTCAGTGTGGAGGTTAAATGGGGAGGCCTATGTTCAGCAGTGGACGTCTTCTGGCTGATGATGATGATGATGAATGGGCGCCCTTTACCCCCACTTTCTATGATATGGTATACGATTGAGCACGCTTGCCTTGAAATAACCGATTCACTCGCAATTTGATGACATTTTGTAAATATTAGGAAACACCCATTCAGGCATCGTATTTCATAGACTAGCACAGTACACTACACTGTACATGCAACAAAACTGACATCAAAGTGGTTTTTGGAATATCAACCATGAAACGGTATCGCCCTTTTGTGCCCACTTTGGCGGTCCGATAGAAAAATTGGTAGGATGCATGATAATGCAGATTCGAAGCACTTTCCAAAATATATCCGATAAAAAACCGGTAAACTAACAACTTTGCGCCAATTTTCAAGTCTAGGAAGCTTAGTCTTAGAAAACTACTATTGAAATATCATTTGCTAAGGTCAAACTACAAAAAAATAAGAAACCATACCGTGCACCAATACGAAGAAAAAGAAACTTATTAAATAATAGGCTAACGTTTGGCCGCCAACTCGCCTGATGTTAAGTGTTGATGCTATTACAATCGAGCACGCTAGCCTGGAAGAAAACGATTCACTCGTGGTTTCAAGACAAAAAAAAAGCTTTATATTAATTTAAAAAAAAACTTTTTAAACACAATCTTTCTCGTATTCTTTTATTTATTTATTTAACATACAATTAGGTGGACAGTTAAAGGGGGCAATACTTCTTCTCAGCAAACCCTTTCATTTGATGTCCATATCATGATGTGAACATTTTATCCGCCAACTTGAGTCATCCGCTATATTGCATTTATCTAGGACCAAAGTGCTTGCGAAAACAAATCCAACGAACCCAAACTCGACGGGGTTACGTCGTTTCGTCTAGGAGTTCCTATAGCCACCTTCTGTCTCCATCATCAGACCAGCTCAAAGGTTGCATTATCAGCAAACTTACATAAGTATGCCAAATTACAGGTCAATCGGTTGAAGATATCTGCTTCAAAAATGAGTTGCACGTTTCCACCCGAACTAATATACCTAGTTACATACATACACACATACATACAAACATACATACATACATAAATACATTGCGAGTAAAATAAAAGCTTGTAAAACTATTTGTTTAAATAACTTACAAACTTGCAAATTCTTTACACTTCTTTAATGTTTTGCCACTAAAGTTGCTAAGTTTGATGTGAATAAGATACCCGTGAAATGCTAACTTTTTTATAATAACTATATAATTTTATAATCACAATGACTCGACACACATCTGTTTCATGGCTTATTGCACAAAAAATTAAATATTTTTTTACTTAAAATCCACAATTCTAATGCTCATTCCAAGAGAATCGTCGTCAAGGTCAGTTCTCTGATAACAAAATATAAAAATAAAATACCCATTATTAGTCGAATGAACAAAGTAGGTACCTACAAGTAAACTCAATTACATATCAGGGGGTTAGACAAGGCCCATAATTATGAAATTGTATAAAGCTTAAGAGACATAAGCTCACATAAGTTGACATCAGCTTGAGAGATGTTATCTCAAGCTAATGTCATTTTCATACAATTTCATCTTTCCACAGGCGTTAACGCTAACAGAATGTTGGTCTTGTCTAACCCCCCTGGTGACTGTCGGTTTTGTTCCAAAATGTCGATTCTGACTCCCCCATTTAACTCTACATATAAATTACTTTCGTTATAGGTACACCTATCACTTAGATTTATTTTATATTTAATTTGCTGAGAAAAATCCACAGCCCTAAAAAATCAATAAACCACTAAAAATCATCATGCATCAAATCTGCATGATCTAACTCCTTCCTGCACATTTTTCTATCGGACTGCCAGAGCGGGCCCGAAAAATCAACACCGCTTCAGGGTTGATATTCCGAAGACCCGTACGTAGTGCTTTGATTCCACTTTTATTGTGCAAACTGCTAGTCTGTGGAAGGCGCTGCCTAAATGGGTTCCTCGGTATTTACAATCTGGGTGTCTTCATATCAAGAGTGATTCGATTTCTTCTTGGCAAGCGTGCTCCATCGTAGACGGCATCATCGTTTAACATCAAGTGAGTAGGTGGCGAAGTACAGGCCTGTATTTTTATTTATTTTATATATACGGCTTCTTGTCTTTCGGTCGCACGACCAAACAATAATCGCATTGAATCTTGAGTAAAACTCACAATAAAAATTTACTTCCTCGTATGTTTATTGAGTAAAGATGAAATGGATATCCGGTAACTATCCGGTAATCTGTCTAGCCTAAATTTACAATTCTGTCGGATACCGGATTTAAAAAACTATGTGACATAAAAGCATAAAAGCTGTAAAAGCTTCATCAAGGTTGATTATAATATTTATCTCGTTCTCTTAGTCGACTCGAGACAACTTTACCCGAACTAGTGTTTGAGCGTAACGATCACGCGAATGCAGTACTTTTTCTCCATCCCAAAAAGTTCCCAATGTGCCTAAAGAAGTTTTCAGTTCAAAAAATTAAAGGTTTTATTTAGGTACACTTTATTTAATGCACATAACAAATATAATTACCATATTTTCATTTTACAATTAAAATACTTTTATAATAACCTAAAACTACAATAGCATATTTACAATAACCTCACGTAGGTCAACAAGGCAATGAAACGCTTGCTATGAATGAACGAAGAGACCCGAATTCACCCGAGTCCGCCCGATCATTCGTGCGCCACCTACACGAGCTTGCTCGTAACGATACGCCAATCGGCAATATTCGGCCGGATATTCGGCTATTCGGTTTCAAGGTTGACCGGATATTTGGTATCCGGCTAAACAGCTATCCATTTCATCTCTAGTTAGTAGTGGCGCGTGTTTGAATAGTGAATATTCTTATAAAAACGTAGCGCCACCTAGTGAAGGCCTGAATAGCTCATTGAGGACTCGGTGAGTCAGTGTACTGTGAGTCAGAGGTTTGAGGAGGCAAATAGATGTCATACGCCACCCTTCTCTGGACCACTTTCTCTGCTAGCATCACCCACTAAACCACCGCCACATGGTGCGAGATTCATCGTCGGCTTCGAAATGGTGAACACAGCAGGCGATGATTGTAGACCCACCGACGTTGACGATCGAACGTCCGAAGTCAAGCGTATCTCTTCAAACTTGTTCGGGGGAGGTAGCACGGGAGCAACAGGTGCTGTAATCGTGCAAGTAGTTGATGACGCAGCGAAATCAAGCACGGCTGTTGGCTGCTGCGGGCGTGGCAGTGCCACCGCCAGCTTATTCCAAAACCAGGGGTCTCCCCAGCGCAGGTAGGTGTGGGAGGTGATGTAGCGCTGCAGCTGGTCATCCAGCGCCAGTGCAGCCGGCTCCTCCAGCAGCACCACTATGAGCCGCGGTCTGGCGTCCAGCATCGCCGCTGCGTGTGCTTCACGGAACTCGGCGCGCGTCCACGTGCTCGCGAGGAAGTGCCGCGACACGAGCGCCACCGTGCGCCGTGACTCCTGCACTGACTCCACTATCTGATCCGGGATCAGCAGGCCCGGGATCCAGTCGCGGTAGTGCAGGCACAGCCGGTAGGGTGGCTCGAGCCGCGCGACTAACTCACGCACCACCTCTTCGTCTTTGTGAGAGAAAGTCACGAACGCATCGTAGCGAAGATCTTCATCGTCTGTCTCAGCACGCCACAGGCCCCACCGGTGCAGCACCGCCTTGGCAAAGAAGCGGCGTTCACGCGATGCTAGATACGCCATTATGGTGACTGCGAGTGCGAAAAGCGCCGCGAGTCCACCCACCAGCCAAGCGATGGATGGCGGGCAGCCCACTACGAATGCGTCGTCTAGCGCTGTTCCATCGCTACAGGTGGCATTGCCTATATCAGTGTATCCCAGAGCACGACTGTGCAGCGCTTGAAGCAGCGGCGCAGCACTGCAGTCACATTCCAGTGGGTTTCCAGCTAGCCGCAGCATGCCTCTGAGGCGACCTAGTTTCGACGCCGTTGCTTCGTTCACTTTTCTGATAATATTATGGCGCAAGTCGAGTCCCTGGAATGAATTAGTAAAAGTCAATGATTGATTGATTGGAATCCATGAACAGGAAGACGCAGCGTAGGTAGGCCTCTCACTAGATGGACCGACGACATTGTCAGAGTCACTGGCATCCAGTGGATGCAAACGACAGGCTGCCGTTCAGTGTGGAGGTTAAAGGGGGAGGCTTATGTTCAGCAGTGGACGTCTTCTGGCTGACGATAATGAATGATTGAGCAAACGCCTAGTCTGTGAAGATAGGTATTTCTAATTTTCTTTAGCCGACGACGAATGATTCTGAGTTGGCTATTTTCACCACAGAATAAGGACAGAGAAGGCTTAGGCAACTGATCATCGTGACTTCCAAATGTACACCAAGTAGCACTATCTTTTGTTGAGTGGTGAAATATTACTACCAAACTCTTACTGCATCAACAAATATACTAAGTGAGATGAGATCTCAGGGTCTACCAGAAGTAATCAGTCTTTTTGAGTATGAAATTGTTCGACTGTTCGTCGATAAGTTTACGTAAGCTTATTATTGATCTGATCACCTTTTTTATGCCATAGCGCCACGTGACAAACAAGCTAACGGGTGCCTAATTGTAAGTTGGTAATGGTAATAACTGTTTAATTGCCAAAATAAATTGTAAATTGCCTTCTTTTGTCATTATCACAGAAAAAAATCATACCACTGGCTTTACGGTGAAGGAAAACATCGTGAGGAAACCTGCATACGTACGGAGAATAAATTCAATGGCGTACTCCACCAACCCACACTGGGCTAACGTGGTGGATATGACCCAATCACCCTTTCGAGGGTAGGCTAAAAGTATAACAGTGGACTGTTAAAAGGCTGATTATGATGATGATGACAATAAAATAATATATTTATAACTGAAAAAAAAGCAAATGCGCAAATGCGTAAAATGTAACGTTACGTTGTTGAATTTTGATGATATGTTAAAAGTATTTTTTTTAAATAAATAATAGACTTGCATTTGACCTCCATCACGCCTGATGTGAAGCGATGATGCAGTCTACGTTGGAACACGCTTGCCTAGAAGAAACCGATTCACTCGTATTGAATTGGCCCTACTTTAGATAAGACAATGTCGATGAGCTAAGCTGTGTAATATTTCTAATCCAGAAGTGTAATACTTTATTCAAAACTTTTATAGGGATAGCAAGGTCCTAGTTCGGGGTAAACCAACAGTTCCATGATTAGTAAGAACAGTTCTGTACAAATGGGTACTGACTTTGATGTGGTGCAGCTCGTTGGCGTGTAGGTCGGTAATCTCGTTGTGAGCCAGCAGCAGCTCATAGTGGTGCTCCTCGGAGGCAGGGAGACGAGGCACGCGGTGCAGCCCAGCGTGCTCGCAGTGCACACGGACCAGCTGCCGGCTCTGGTCTGCATCCTCGTCAGGTCGAACAGCGCAGTCACACGCAGCTGGCAGCGCAGCCGCCGCACACTCCTCGGGCCGCGCGCACACCATCTCCTCTGACGGCACCTCATGTAGGAGTCTGCTGCCAGTGCAGCGGAGTTCGCTGATGTGGTCCAAGACGTACGGGGAGCGGTCCAACACCTGCCGCGTCCAGTACATGCGGCAGTCGCACTGCAGTTCAGAATCTATGCGCACTGAGGTGAGGCTCGTTGGCGTGCGTTTTGCTTTCTGGAAGTTATCGCGCGTCATCTCCAATGAAGTCACTGAGGCACCCAGTAGTAGCAACTTTGAATGCACGGTCCGCTTAAACTGCAGATCTTCAAACTGCGAACATAAACTAGCGCTTTTATTGACCGTTTTTACGTGATGTCGATCTCCAAGCCGCCTGCCAAGCGTGGGGATTATGGCAACACCCCTCTCTAAGAGGGAGGCCTTGTTCAGCAGTGGACATTTAATGGCTGATGATGTGTGATGTGTTTACGTGATGATTGCAAAAAAACCGGCCAAGTGCGAGTCGGGCTCGAGCACTGAGAGTTCCGTACCACCACAAAATACAATAAACCAAGTAACCGAATTACCAGTTATTATAACGCCTTCCAATCGTCGGAGTAATTTGCTACGTAGTTTGCTACAGGCGCTCGAGTATAATAACTTGGTAATAAACAGAAATTTGACACAGACTCGCACTTGGCCATTATTTATAATTTTTGTTGTTATACTTTAGAGTGTGTACTACAATCTTGCCAAGTTTGACGCTTGTACGTATTATCGTTTTTACATAAGAGCTAATACAAAAATACGTAAAAAAATACGTTTGTTGTATGGGGACCCCCTCACCCCTTTCGTTTTTACTTTTTTATTATTTGTTAGTTAATCCGCCGTAACGTTACATATACTGTGAAAAACTCAACTGTCTATCTATTACGGTTTGAAGACAGACAGAGAGACATCGTAGGCTTAGTAATAGGGTCCCGTTTTTACCCTTTGGGTACGGAACTTTAAAAATGGTGTTATTTTGAACGTCAACTCACCGACAGCGAGGATACGCTTGTGTTACTCAGGTCCAACATCGCAAGACGTGAGAGATCATTTCGCCAATCATGACAGATGCGAGTCACGTTCGTCTTGTTTAGAAGCAACCTTCTAAGCGATGTTACCCTGCGTAGCGGCGAATAACCTGTGCGTGGATTTTCATATAAAACTGATCATTCATTTTGATTTCGATAGATGTCGGCCGGATTAGCAAGTTGAAGTGGCAGTGGGCAGGGCAAATATAACGCAGAACAGATGGCCGATAGGGCCGAAAGGTTCTCGAATGGAGACCACGGACCGGTAAGCGCAGCGTAGGACGTCCCCACAAGATGGACAGACGACCTAAAAGAGACCGCAGGGAAACGCTGGATGCAAGCCGCTTCCAACCAGCCCTTTTGGAGATCGATGGGGGGGGCCTTTGTCCAGCAGTGGACGTCCTATGGCTGAAATGATGATGATGATGAGATGTCGGTGTTGCCTCACCCTTCTCGTCGCAGACGTCGCCGACGCGCGGGTTGTCTGCAAGATTGAGGGTTTTGAGCCGAAAGTGCACCATTTTCACCACCTCCAGCACCCCACTGTCCAGATTATTGGAAGACAGGTCCAGTTCTTCCAGTGAAGATGGTAACGTATTGCTGAAAATAAAACGACAACGATCATTATTTTTGGATCGAAAAAACACTACCGACGATCTTAAATCCCCGCTTACACCCCGTCCTTAACCTCTTATGTATGTCCTCTCCATAATGAGGTTGCCTGGAAGAGATCGCTTATAGCTATACGCAAAAATACGTTTGTTGATCGATGTGTTGCCCTTTTAGTTTTTTACATGCATTTTATGTTTTTTTGATCATTGAGTAGATGTCTATTTTAATCTTATTTGATGACCATAATTATCATTATCAGCCAGAAGATATCCACTGCTGAACATAAGCTCCTTTCATTCCCTTTTTATTTTGATATATATAATCTTTTATACCTAAAATGCCATGGTATCAAACGTCCTTTTGTTTATAAGTATCAGAGATGTGATACAGTGAGATTGCAAAAAATTTACCCAACTATCTTATAAGTGAGTTCATAACTTTGCTTAGTTTGGGGTCAGATGACCGTGTGTGCAAAAAAATACATGTCCCGAATATTATTATTATAATTAGGGTGATCACTAACTTCGGAATTATTTGTAAGCGGTTCCCGTTTAACTCCAGCGTGGACAATACACACGTCGCGTTGTCAAACTGCCCCTCAGACAGTTTTTCAAGCACTCCGTCCTTAAAAGCAATAAGTGTGAGGCTAAAAACGCAGCTCCCGAACATCCTATGTGGCAGAGAGGTCAGGTATCGTGCGCTCTGAACCACAAGCTCCTCCAGGCTCGAGCAGTTGGCCAGCCAGTCGTGTGGCAGCGTGTGTACCGCGGGTGCCGTCAGGTGCAGCTTGCGGAGACTGTCGCAGCGCGTCAGTGGCGGCGGCTGCGGCTCCGTCCAGTGTGTGAGGACAAGCTTCTCGAGCGCTGGCACCGCGTCTAGTCGCAGAGTCGTCGCGGGTGACTCCAGGTCCAGCAAGTGCAGTTCCGGCGGGACTGCTACCGCGTCGAGCGCGCTTTCACTTTCAATCTTCATAGTGAGGAGAGAAGGTGAGGAGTAGACAGCCTCTGGCAGCCGTTCGATGCCAGTGTAGCGCAGGTTGAGCTCTCGAAGCGAAGGCCGCGGTGCGTCCAGTTCTCCGGCTGGTAGTGTCACGTACTGCATCGTTAATGAGCGTAACCTCTTTAATGGAGCGAGGAAATGACGCTCTGCGCTCACTCTAGCGTCTTCTTCCGAGTAAATGTGTAGACTGACGAGACCTTCAAGCCCAGCAAAGAATTGTGTGTTTATCAGCGATAAAGTTGAGAAACTTTCTATGGTCAGGTTTCCACGGGGCTTCACATCTGTGTCGGTGAACTGCATCGTGATGTTGAGCTCGGCGAGTTTTTCCGCCAGCGAGCCAGTGGTCGGCAGCTGGCAGTTTGCCATGTGCATGTCCCAGACACTCAGCGCAGGGTCGGCGCGCGGCATCGCGGGAGAGTCCAGTACGCTGCTGGCTCCGCATCGTATCCTTAGATATTCACCGAAGTTCCCGTACATGACCCATAATTCGCTACCTGTAAAGAAGGATAGTTTGATAGACAACTGGCCATGAGCGTTTTAAGACATGCATATTGTAGGTTCCTTGGCCAAAGCCATAATATAATTGTGGTCACATTCAGAGATCAGAAATTGGTGGTCATAGAATAATTCGAATTCGACCAAAGTCAACGACATATTTATTTTGCAAATTGGAGTGGCAATGGGCAGGCTACATTGCTCAAAGAACCGATAACCGATGGGGAAGAAAGGTTCTTGAGTGTAAAGTACCAGAAGACGCAGCGTAAGTATGCCTTCCAATAGATGGACCGACGACATCGTGAGAGTCGATGCAGTGGATTCAGATGGCAGGCTGTCGTGTGGAGTTTTAATGGGTAGGCCTATATTCAGCAGTGGATGGCTTTTGGCTGATGGTGATAATGAAGCTCATTTTAAATCATCCTTACTAGCTTATGGGTCATATCAGGGTACGGAATGATAGGTACATACCGTCCACTTGGTACCGGTGCTCGTCGAACTGGTACTTGCCGATGTACCGACAGCGCGCGTCACGACAACGCAGAGGCAGCTCATCTGCTGCTGCAGACACCAGCCCCACCATCAGCACTGTCAGCCACATACCTCCTGCAAAACCATTATCTATAAATATACTAATATTATAAAGAGGAAAGATTTGATTGTTTGTTTGTTTGTTTGCATTGAATAGGCTCCGAAACTACTGAACCGATTTGAAAAATTCTTTCACTGACGGGAAGCTACACTATCCCCGGGTGACATAGGCTATAATCTATATCCGTGCGAAGCTGGGGCGGACCGCTAGTCATAAGATAAACCAGCTTAGACCATGAACTTTCAAATACTTGTTACCTTAAGTTAGATAATATTAGTAGTACCTATCGTAATAATTAGTAGGTATTTACAGGGTTACGCATAAACACTGTATTAATCCGAAAAGAGGTCATTGTACTCATCATTGAACAACTTTAAGACCAACCCTGAAATCGAAATGGCAGTTTTCCATGGAACAGCATAAAATATTTTATTTCGCAATTTTAGGATTGTTTTCATAGTGAAATTTGTTTATTAAGGATGTGGACAATGACCTCTTTTCGGCTTAGTACAGGGTTTATGCGTAACCCTGTATACAATAATACTGAATATACACGTACATACGTACAGTGTTTTATATATGCGTTATTTTGGGGTTCCGTATTCATAGGGTGTAAATTGGACCCTATTACCATAGATAAATATACTATACTATACTAAGCCTACGCCGTCTGTTTGTTCGTCTTTTTTTTTATAATAGGCTTGCGTTTGGCCACCAACTCTCCTGTGTGGCGGTGCATACCTTTTAACGGCTGTATATTTCGAACCGTAGCAGATAGCCTGATAAAATTTTCACAAAATAATTATGTTTTTTTAGAATAATACGGGGTTCTTCAAAAGGCGAGTTATTAGAGTCCTAAAGGGTCGGCAACGTATTTGTGATGCCTCTGGTGTTACAAGTATCCATAGGCGACGGTAACTGCTTACCACCAGACAGCCCGAGTGCTTGCCATCTATGGCAAAAAAACCGCGGATTAACTAAGAAATAATAAGGCTGGTTTCACAGTTGTACGGAAGACCCGCGCGGGTCGCCAGTACGGGGTCCCGGAGCGGAGACATACGTGACGCATCCACGTCACTGTGAAAGGATATTCTTACCAACGACACTCCGAAATTGATCGATCGTCTCGACCGATAAACATAATGTGAATGTAACCCATTTTGTAATAATTTATTATTTTATTGTTTATTAAAATGTATTATTTACTAGCGACCCGCCCGGCTTCGCACGGGTGTAATTTACTTGCGAAGCGGGCGGATCGCTAGTTATATTATGTATATATAAACCTTCAGTGAAAATGTATCTAACTGATGGTGCAAACCGCATCAAAATCTGTTGCGTGGTTTAGGAGAAGTTAGCGGCCATACAGACAGACAGACAGACAGACAGACGCGGAAAGACGCGACTTTAATTTATTCTATGTAGATATTTTATTTAGTAAGGCTACCAGTTAATCTTAAAGTTTGTTTTTTGTCAATGGGTTCCTCAAATGTTAGACAACAATTTTTTTTTCTTTCAGAAATGAAATTGAAATTGTAACATAAATAAAATGTGTGAAAACCACGTCAGTTTCAATAATGAAATTGAAATTGATCTATTTATTTAGTATTAGTATTTTAATAAAGTTATTATTTTAATCGAGTGAAAAAAAAGGATTTTGCAGTTTAAAATTAGAGAACCTAGGTACGCAATACTACTTAGGCCATAGATTCATTGCTTTCTCTCTCTACGACTTAGGCAGTATTTAATAATAAAAAAAACAGAAGGCGGCTATAATATCAAATGAGTATTGAATATCAGGGCAGATCTGAATTCTGTCAGTCAGGTTAGAATTAGAAGGCTAAGCAAGGCTCCGCCTTAGCCGTGTTTTTTTAATATAATAACGCGAACCCGTTGCTATAAACATAACGTAACGTATAAATTAACGCTTCCTACATTAACCTCAATATAAAGCCTAGATCACGCAACCCCCAATCAAAAATATTTATCCTACAAGTTTTAAAAAATAACACATCTTATTACAATCCTATTATACGCATGTGTCGCCAATACAATGATATTTCATCTAGTCACTGTAAACAAGTAGACATTTTTAACAACAATCTTTATAAATTCAAAAAGGATATCTTGGCCATCCTCTCTTCTGAGAGGATGCTAAATCATGCATATAGAAAAGCATGATTTGGCATCATCTCGGATCTTAATATATCTTAATACATTTCAATTCACGCTGCAGTACTTTAGCTGCAGCGTCTGTTTTAGCTTCAACTAATCTAACTTTAACTTTTTATCTTGTCAGTAATTGCCAATCATGCTGTGTACACATATTTTGGGATACTCTCCAGTTCGAAACTGTAATATTTGCAATAAGTTTAGCTTAAGTTGAGATTGTCCTGTTTTGTGTACCTTCTAAATAAAATAAAAATAAAATAAAAAATAAAGTATACGTACGTATATAACGTTGCAGTTGTTTATATCGTTCTGAATAACTAGTCACTCAAATTTTCAATATCTGTTTTCGCCTTAAGTCTTTCGCTCATTTAGCATTTCAGTAAGTCGTGATCAGTATTGTGACACCTTTTAAATGCTACACATTTTGAAATAACTATTTATTTATTTATTTGTATTTTTTGCGTATAATGGGTTTACAAAGTTACAGGTGTCGTGTAGAAAGATGGTTCGCCATTATACTACCTTTCGGCTGCAAATGAGACAGTTTCTTTTGTTTGAAAAATAGGCCCACCACAAACTAAATCCGTATAGTAATGAAACTCATGTCGATTTGTTCCTCATAATCTCTACATTTAGTGGTAATATTAGCTATATCCGATCAAACCGGAATATTGACAAAAGCCGATTACTATGGCCACTGTTGTAAAATATGGTCTATTTATTTTTGTATAAAAATTCCTAAGCATGCATTCTTTTTCGTATTAAAAACGTTCCGGTGTGAAAAAAAAGTGACTTTATAAGGGAAATGAATGAATTGTGGCAAAAATCACATATATTATTCTGTATATTATTATTCCGGTTTCATTTTTACCTTATCTTTCGTCCGAATGGTACAAAAAAAACGATGAATTTTATAGTGTTATACCCATCAATATACGGTAAATTCGGTGGGCCTAGAAAAAATTGTCTTCTTTGGCACTTACATACTATGGATACGAATTTACATTTAAATCAATCAAACAATGCCTCACTTAAAATTAGATTGAAAATGAAGAGATCATTAAAATTTGTTACAATAACAACATATTTGGCACTACCCTACCACAGTTTTACAAAATTAGAATACACACTAAGATTATCACAACAAAAGATAAAGATGATTTTTATTTGCACAAAACAAGAGTAAATCATACACACATTTAAAAACGCATGCACAATAGGTGGGTTAAAATATTAGTCACTTTGTATCATGTTTTGCCTAGTTTGTAGGCGTACAAATCTAGAGAGATGGTATAAAAATATCGTAAATATTATTTATATGAAAAAGTATTATCAATAGTTAAGATTTATATGATGTTATTAATGTAATGTTACGTAAGGACCACGGTTTTGACTTTTACCGCACGAAAATGACACATCTATTATTATGTTTATAAAACAATGTAATTATTCTGTTATTACATGTTTTGAAGGAGTAGCCTACTTTGCTTACAGATAGCACAATAATAATACGTGAATAATACTCATACATTATAAATAACCCGTTCTCGAGACACGTCACCGAGTCTGCTGGACATAGGTATAAGAAAATAATACAATGAGATATGTATTGTATTTCATGTTAGCGCAAAACTATTCTGGGGCCTTACGCCCAACTCGTTACAATACAATACAATTCTTTATTAATAACTCCATAGTTACAAGTCAAATTTCTCCAGTACACTTTCTACATCGTCGATGTATATAAACTTATATAAATAGTAAGTTATATAAACAGTTGCAAGTTGAAGTGGCAATGGGCAGGCCACATCGCTCGAAGAACCGATAACCGATGAGGAAGAAAGGTTCTTGAGTGGAGACCACGAACCGGAAGACGCAGCGTAGGTAGGCCTCCCACTAGATGGACCGACGACATAGTGAGAGTCGCTGGCATCCAGTGGATGCAAAAGGCAGGCTGTCGTTCAGTGTGGAGGTTAAAGGGGAGGCCTATGTTCAGCAGTGGACGTCTTCTGGTTGATGATGATGAAACAGTATATTTTAATAATATTATTATGTGTACATAATTAAATAATCTTATTCAATTAAAAATATTATGAGCAAACGCGGGACCAAACTAACGTTAAAACCTCATAGTTCAGAAAATCACGCAAAAGTGGTCCTAAACGCGTCCAGATATGTTTTGCGGACATGCGGCGTTGTCCACGAAAAATTTACTAGGAATGTGGACACCTTAACTATGCCCATACAAAGGCTAACCAAGTCTCACAAATGTACCCGAATATTTGGCTTAAAATTATTCAACGCCTTGCATAAAACCATAAGGGACGCCAAGTCGTTGTATTTATTCAAAAATAAACTTGTCTTTCTGACTGATGGCGCCCTATAGCGTAGAGGAGTTCATTCCAAAACTGGAGTGAATAATAATTGATGCCTGATTATAATTAGAATGACATATTATTATTTTGCTTTAATATTATTAATTCTATGATGTATTTTTTATATTTTTAAGTGTTGACATGTAATTATTATTATGAATAAAATTATCATTTAATTTTATTCACGGGTCTAGCCCGGACCTTTGATAGGCATTGGTGGGGCCGAAACCAACACCAAGAGGCCCTGTTGAGTACAAAATACAATTACTATAGAATGTGTATAAAATGGAATGTAAAACTATTGTACAGTATAGGATAAAAAATAAAAAACAGGGCTATTGAGGTGAACTATTTGTGGGTAGTTGAACTGATCTATGGGATGAGAAACGGCACCTGCCTTATCCTGTCTCATCTCAAAATATATTCAGGCAGGTGATGACTTGCCACCCACTAAATGGGCCCCCCATAGAGGCTGCCACATCTTGGCACCGGAGGGGCAACATTGGCGTGGGTGTAGAGAGGTGTGCTGCACTTTCACTAAGAGCTACTCGCGGCGTTATGCCCTTTAACACTTCCACCCTGGAGCTTAGGTTCTTAGTTCTTGCGGTTTCCACCCCCAGACGGCCGGTTAAGGCAAGCCAGGGGTCAGGGTAAAATTATCATTATTATTATCATCGTTATCATGCAACATTTTTCATCACCTAAACTGGATTGCTTTAAACAGCTAAGCGTAAGGCCCCAGTTCTCTTATGTATTGTATGCTATCTATCATACTAATATTATAAATGCGAAAAGTTTGTTGGTTTGTTTAATCTTCTCTCACGCAGCAACAACGCAACGGATCGACCTGATTTTTTGCATGGGTATAGGTCAAAGGTCGGAGAGTGACATAAGCTACTTTTCATTATCATCAACATCACCATTTTTCATCACTACGCGGGTGAAACCGCGGGGTGCAGCTAGTATTATTATAAAAGGCGAAAAGTTTGTTGGTTTGTTTGTTCCTCTTATAAGCAGCAACAACGCAACGGATCGACCTGATTTTTTGTATGGGTATAGTTCAAAAGTCGGAAAGTGACATAGGCTACTTTTCACTATCATCACCATCATCATTTTTCACCACGGGGCGCAGCTATTAATTAGTAAACTTACCTTTTATTGCATATATCAGTAAACCTAAAAGTAAACATAATTCATTGAAAGAAACTGAGCAAGGGATTTCATTCCAACCACTTTTCTAATTTTAAACGATGACGAGTAACGTTACACTCAATGTACTGGTTTTCTAGTTTAAAGGTTACACCGATTATAAGCAAAAAAACTTTTATTCGCGATTATTTCAAAATTTACTTTTTGCGCTTAGTCACTTCTCACACCACAACAATATGCAAAAGAACTGTGTATTCCAATAGCATGTGAAAAAATAAAACCGTTGTGGCAAAACGGTGAACTAAAAACCATAAATTATTACACGCGCGACCGCAACTCTAAGACGCTTCTCTTTTTGCACAGACTCTACATAATGATAATTTATACAAATAGTAAGCAGCTATTATACTTTTTAACCCTCAACACAAAAAGAGTGATGTTTTATTCAGTAAATTAGCACACAGGCGCCCTCAATCTTACAACAGTTCACATTTTGCACAAACTCAACAGCACAGCACTGTACCTACTGGGACACACTTTACTCGTATACTGGCACACATGTATTGGTATCTTTGAACATGTAATACGAGAACTAAGGCTGGTTTCACAGTTATACGGGAGACCCTCGCGGGTCGCCCGTACGGGCTCCCGGAGTGGAGACATACGTGAGGCGCTAGAACATCGTTTCACAGCGACGCGGATTGTTCCGTACGGGACTTGCCTCCGCCTAGATCCCGTCTCCCGTAGTACGGGCTCCTGGAGCGGAGATTTACGAGAGGCGCTAGAACATCGTATCACAGCGACGCCGATTGTTCCGTACGGGACTTGCCTCCGCGTAGATCCCGTCTCTCGTAGTACGGGCTCCTGGAGCGGAGACATACGTGAAGCGCTAGAACATCGTTTCACAGCGACGCGGATTGTTCCGTATGGGACATGCCTCCGTGTAGATCCCGGGCTCCCGTAGTACGGTTCAGTCTTGCGCAACTTCAATTGGTGCGAAATCAAACTTCTACGTTTTTTACACTACTCTAAAGACACGTATACGTTTGTCTCTATAGGCGTCTCACTTCATTATAGGCGTCGCACCAGTTTCATAAATATTTTACTCTATGCAAGTCTAATGGAGGTGTAGGTAGGCCTCCCACTAGATGGACCGACGACATAGTGAGAGTCGCTGGCATCCAGTGGATGCAAAAGGCAGGCTGTTGTTCAGTGTGGAGGTTAAAGGGGGAGGCCTATGTTCAGCAGTGGACGTCTTCTGGCTGATGATGATGATGATGATGAAGTCTAATATCTCTTCAGCGTTAGCAGTTATATCTCTTTGATACGGGCGACCCACACGGGTCTCCCGTACAGCTGTGAAACCAGCCTAAATCCACCACAACAAAAACCGGACAGCAACTTGTGGTCGGCATTGAAATATTTGAAGAGCTAGATTATTGAGATTCCGCTACCTCGCTCATGTAATGAGATAAAAAAAACTGAGTGAGAATTAAAAATAAACGATTGGGCGTTATCTTACAATAACATTGCAATTGCGTTTAGATATTTAATAGGATTTCGGTGAATGATAGATTAAAAAAAACTCAATGAAATATTATTATTGAAACTGACGTGGTTTTCACACATTTCGTTTTTTTTTTTTTTTTTGTTTTTTTTTTTTTTTTTTTTTTTTCAATGAAATAGTTTATTTCGGACTCTTCCATCAAAATAAAAAAATACATAATAGGAAAATTTTTTTTTATGTTGAAAGTTTGAGATAGATGATTATAGCTCTAGCCGGTGAGTGTGTTTACTTACTGTGATAACCCGGATACTTCCGATGTCAGAACCAAGTAATATTATAATGACAGTAGCTTCAGGTTTTTTATTACAAGCCGGAAACCCTTCAGAACCAAGTAAAAGATGACAGTAGCTTCAGGTTTTTTTTATTACAAGCCGGAAACCCATCAGAACCAAGTAAAAGATGACAGTAGCTTCAGGTTTTTTTATTACAAGCCGGAAACCCTTCAGAACCAAGTAAAAGATGACAGTAGCTTTAGGTTTTTTATTACAAGCCGGAAACCCTTCAGAACCAAGTAAAAGATGACAGTAGCTTTAGGTTTTTTATTACAAGCCGGAAACCCTTCAGAACCAAGTAAAAGATGACAGTAGCTTTAGGTTTTTTATTACAAGCCGGAAACCCTTCAGAACCATGTAAAAGATGACAGTAGCTTCAGGTTTTTTATTACAAGCCGGAAACCCTTCAGAACCAAGTAAAAGATGACAGTAGCTTTAGGTTTTTTATTACAAGCCGGAAACCCTTCAGAACCAAGTAAAAGATGACAGTAGCTTTAGGTTTTTTATTACAAGCCGGAAACCCTTCAGAACCAAGTAAAAGATGACAGTAGCTTTAGGTTTTTTATTACAAGCCGGGAACCCTTCAGAACCAAGTAAAAGATGACAGTAGCTTTAGGTTTTTTATTACAAGCCGGAAACCCTTCAGAACCAAGTAAAAGATGACAGTAGCTTTAGGTTTTTTATTACAAGCCGGAAACCCTTCAGAACCAAGTAAAAGATGACAGTAGCTTTAGGTTTTTTATTACAAGCCGGAAACCCTTCCGATGTCAGAACCAAGTAAAAGTTGACAGTAGCTTCAGGTTTTTATAGAAAGATAGCTGTGCCCCACGGTTTCACCCGCGAGTTAAAATCGCTTTAAAAAAATATGAATGAAATCGGTAAAGTCGTTCTCAAGTTATGGCGAGTTAAATAAGGATTCATTTTTATTATATAGAAAACTAGTAGGCCGCCCCTGCTTTGCACGGGCGAAGCCGGGATATATAGCCTATGTCAACCGGGGATAGTGCAGCATCCCAACAGTGAAAGAATTTTTCAAATCGGTTCAGTAGTTTCGGAGCCTATTCAATGCAAACAAACAAAGAAACAAACAAACAAACAATCAAAATCTTTCCTCTTTATAATATTAGTATAGATATAGATAAGTGGAAAGTAGATGTTGAATGCGTGGTCAAAATTAATATTTGAAGGTTGGTAGGACAAAAAAAAATCTTATGTCAAAATACTTATTCAACTATTATGTCAAATACATGATAACAATATTGAAACCGTGCTTTCTGTGTACAGTTGTATCGTTCAAAAGCAATGCTCTTTCAAAATTGTTTCGAAGAATCATACGTGATTATGTCATAGTAAAAATATGAATTTGAATAATATTTACAATTGCATTTAAGAGTACAAACTACAAATTTAAATTACAAACTAAATATATAAAAACAAAAATTTTAATCAAATAACCCGCCCCTAACTGTACGTTGTGCAAAGGTTGGCCATAGCCATTCAGCGCGGCAATGCTGCTAGTGTCATGGGCACCTTCGCACAAGGTACAGTTAGGGGCGGGTTATTTGATTAAACATTTTGTTTTTATATATTTAGTTTGTAATTTAAATTTAAATTTGTAGTTTGTTTAGATATAAGTATTAGTTTTTAATTTAAGTTTTCGTTAATTTTCTGTTTTATAAGTTATTTTATAAGTCGAATAAATCGTTTTTTTTATTTTTTATTGATAGGTTCACAAAACTGGACATACACATGAAGAACTAACTCAATAAATGGGCTGTAAATTGAAGACAAGTACATTATTTATATGCCCTTCTTGTTGTAAACACAGCATGCTTAACTAAATTATTGTAAGTACATAAATATTATAAACTAATAAATTTAAACTAGAGTTGAGAGTAGGAGTCTCTTAAAAGAAGAGACAGAGCAGTTGAACATAAATAAATCTCATTACAAATATGATTGTATGCAGAACACAAGCGATACAAAGACGAGTGCTGGCCATCATTTGTACGAGCATAGGGAACGTTTAAACGTTTTCCTATTTTCGAGTCGGCTGGAAGGCCGAGGGACAACAAATTTAACTTTATCAAGCAGTTGAGGACTATCTATATGTCCTTGTATGAGTTTATGCAAAAATAAGATATTGGCTGTATTCCTCCTACGTTCAAGAGAAGACAGCTCAAAATAAGAAAGTCTAGATTCAGATTAAGACTCTAACTGACGACAAAGGTTGTTAGAATACGAATAATTATATAGTTAACACATTTAAACTTAACTTAAAAAGTCTTTTAAACGTTCATAACGTTTTTCGACCATTGATAATATACAATAAGTCATGTGTAGATAACATGTTGCAGAACAATCACAATAAAAACAACAGGCCAGCTAACAATAATACAGCTGATAGTGGCTACAAATTGTATGCCGGTTTCATATCACATACTCCATGACTGGCTTGCACCTGGCATTAAAGATCATAATACTAAAATGCCAATACTACAATTATTATTGTCCATTTATGGCAAGTGCCTTTATTAACTAAACAAAATACAAGCTAAAACTAAAACTACAAATACAGTTAGACTGCCCATAGACCGTTGAAGGTCTATGGGCATTATATTTACTTGAAAATCATCTATACTAATATTATAAAGAGGAAAGATTTGATTGATTGTTTGTTTGCATTGAATAGGCTCCGAAACTACCGATTTCAAAAATTCTTTCACTGTTGGGAAGCTTTACTATCCCCAGGTGACATAGGCTATAACTTATACCCGTGCAAAGCTGGGGCGGACCGCTAGTAATAAATAAAATAAAATAAATAAATATTCGGGACATTTTTACACACACAGTCATCTGACCCCAAACTGACCAAAGCTTGTGATATGGCTGCCAGAGACTGATATACATACATATATAGTTTGAAATACATATTTAAATAGATATTAACAACCATATATAGAACAAACACAAATGTTCATCACATGAATGTTTGTCCTAGGTGAGAAACGAACCCACGCCGCCAAGCGCACAAGGCAGGTTCACTACCAACTGAACCAACGGGCTATCTAATCCCTATTATAATAAAATTATAATCCCTAATCCCTTTGACCAAAATAATATTAATGGACGGGCCCAGAAGGAGCTCATTTTTGAAGATTACAAAATGAGCGCCGGCGCTCACTTCGCTTCAGTCGGTCTCTAGCTGTAGGAAGTACGATACGAAACTATTGTTACATGATAATGAAACATGTGACAAAATTATGCCTTCGTGTGCTTTCCCAAAGTATAAATACACATCAAAAAACCGCTATCTAGTTTTTGTAATAAATGTACCGTACGGTTATAATTAGGTGTTGAAGTAAATGTCCCACGATATTGACTCGTTTTTACTGAGCACGTTCAATGTTTATGGCCCGTCCATTCATTTTATTTTGGTCGAAGGGCCTAGCTACAAGTTCAAGAAAATCTTAAAATAAATAAATAAATATTCAGGACATTTTTGCACACACGGTCATCTGACCCCAAACTAAGCAAAGCTTGTGATATGGCTGCCAGAGACTGATATACATGCATATATAGTTTTAAATACATACTTAAATAGATATTAACAACCAGATATAGAACAAACACAAATGTTCATCACATAAATGTTTGTTCTAGATGGGAATCGAACCTACGCCCCCAAGCTCAGAAAGCAGGTTCACTACCAACTGGACCAACGGGCTATCTTAGATCAGGTACATGTATTTGTCAAAGAAAAAACTGTTTGAAACTTGAGTTTCCTTCCATAAGTGAAACGTACCACCTTAATCATCGCAGATGTATTTTTCCGGCTACTTGAATCAATTCTTGTAAATGTGTGTTGCCAGTGATGACATATGGTACTGAGACGTGGTCCTTAACTGTTGGCCTTTTGGAAAAACTCAGAGTCACTCAGCGGGCAATGGAGAGAGCTATGCTCGGAGTTTCTTTGCGCGATAAAACCGAAACGTGGATATTCGCCAAAGAACCAGAGTCACCGACATAGCTGTTAAAATTTGCAAGTTGAAGTGGCAATGGGCAGGCCACATCGCTCGAAGAACCGATAACCGATGGGGAAGATAGGTTCTGAAGTGGAGACCACGAACCGGAAGACGCAGCGTAGGGAGGCCTCCCACTAGATGGACCGACGACATTGTGAGAGTCGCGGGCATCCAGTGGATGCAAAAGGCAGGCTGTCGTTCAGTGTGGAGGTTAAAGGGGGAGGCCTATGTTCAGCAATGGACGTCTACTGGCTGATGATGATGATAATGAATGAAAATGATGATTGTACCAACAGTAAGTAACAGAATACAAGGAAAATAGTTACAGGAAAGAAGAATTTTATTGCGTCCTGTAGGTATACATGTCATAACAAAATACATTGATTTACAGACGCATATAGATGTTGAGACTTTTACAAAATGCACGACAAATATAGTTCTAAGTTTTTTTTTATAAATAACTAGCGGTCCGCCTCAGCTTCGCACGGGTATAGATTATAGCCTATGTCAACCGGGGATAGTGTAGCTTCCCGTCAGTGAAAGAATTTTTCAAATCGGTTCAGTAGTTTCGGAGCCTATTCAATGCAAACAAACAAACAAACAATCAAATCTTTCCTCTTTATAATATTAGTAAGTCTTGCGCTTGAAGACCGTTTATGTCGCATATTTTACGATTTCACAGGGAATCCAAAACTATAGGGTACTTCCCGTTGACCTAGAATCATGAAATTTGGTAAAAGACAAGGTCTTACAGCACATAATTATAAAGAAACTAGCGACCCGCTCGCCCGGCTTCGCACGGGTGTAATTTACGTACGGAGCCGGGACGGGTCGCTAGTTATTTATACATAAACCTTCCTTGAAAATGTATCTATCTGATGGTGAAAACCGCATCAAAATCCGTTGCGTGGTTTAGGAGGAGTTAGCGGCCATACAGACAGACAGACAGACAGACGCGGAAAGCGACTTCAATTTATACTATGTAGAGATAAATCCGAAAATCATAAATTTTCAGTTATATCATTTAAAAATAATGCACTACAAAGTTAAGTTTGTCTTTCAATATATCGACTTTTTTTATTTTTTATTCTGTCTTGACTCGCTACGGTGTTGGTCGATGATGGGGTGGTCTAGTACAATGTCATGTTATGAACCAGTGTAGTAGACTAAGACCTCACTGCTTTTCAAACAGGTACCTAGTTAAATTTGTGGACGGGTTTTACCCAGTACTAATATTCTGCGGATATGTAGTATTTATTTTTAGAGTTCCGTTAAAAAATAACCACGCGACCGCAAACCGTATCTGGGCGCGATAAGGTTCACGTTCGCGTGATTTTCCAACTTAGCGGATTAGGTGCCGCAATAGCAGTTGTCCGTAAGGCCCCAGTACCTGAACCTCCTGGCTTTGGCTTGTTTTAATTTGTTTGTTTAGTTTATTCACTTAACGTGTTATAAAACTACAATAATATTTATTTAGCATGTACGGAACCATCTTCGAGCTAGTCTTACCCGCGTTTTGGTGAATTTATCCTTATCAATGGACTTATGACCTTCTTTCAAATTCAAATTCAAATTAAAAATTCATTTATTTCAGGCTTAACCCATATAAGTACATCAAAATTATCCATTATAAAAAAAAAAAACAACATAAACACAATAAAATTAAAACAAGTCAAAATACACAAGGTCAGAATAATAAAATGAAGTCATAAATAAAGTTATCTGAGGTCAATGTCAATTTAAGTCACAATCAGTGTAGTACTTTCTCTCCGGCATGGATACCGCGACATGTCTATCGCAGCAATGCCGGAGGTAAAGGCAGTCCAGTCTAGTCGCAATCATCTTAAGTACAGTGTTGGAACTGGCCCGTACTCTTCGCACCAAAGACGCGCACCGCTTGCGCATAGCAGTGTGAAAGCAATCGGTGCGCGCGTCTGCAAACATGCCTGAGGCGCTACAGAATCGGGGCAGCCCCAACATCATCCTGAATGCATTATTGTACAGGACGCGGAGGTCACTGTATCTCTTCTTAGTGTAGTCAGCCCACAGGCCACAGGTAGGTCTTTAAGATGGAATAACCCGATAAAATGCTACCCATTACAATATGTGGCTAAAACGGAAACTACTACTACCGTACTTTTGTCTCTTTAGTATATATTATCTTCTAGTCGGACACTGTTTTAAACTATCATGGTTGTTCACTAAAGTTATATGATTATTTACGGGATATTCACCGTGGTAAGGTTGTGGAATGAGCTCCCGATATTTCGGCGCAGTTACATGCACCATTTTCACGGGAAGACACGGTAAAATACGACCACAACCACGGTAAATATCCCGTAAATCATAGATTCAGTATAGCTTTCTCTCTCTACGCCGTAAATAAACATTTACTCGTAACTTAAGTCAGACACTCTTGGCAGAGTGGTCATGATCCAAAAAAACAAGGTATAGCGCTCCGGGTTTTTTTTTTAAATTATAATTCGCCCATCGGGCAGGCTAAAGCCTTTAAGGCCATACCGCCTATTCTTCTGTTTTGTATGGTCTTAATAACGTCAAACAAGTCATAGTCACAGTCAGAGTCAAGAAAAGTAAGTCATGGTAAGTCAAACTCATGCCCCTGTAAAGTGGTGGATTTCCAAAACTCCATAGAGGCCTCTAACAACACAAAAAGACATGTTTCGTCTCGTTATATCACTTTTCCATACTCGAGCACGTTTACGAGCACTTAATAAATAATAATTCACCATTTACTACACATTAACACTCGAAAATACACAAGTTTAGGAAAATAATCCAACGAGCCGACATATTTTTTTCCACGTTGGCGCCAAAACTCCTCAAGAAATTCTACGTCACCGACTCTGTGTTACCAGTAGCATGAAAACTTAATTCCCCAATCTCCGTGTTTACGTGTGGAGATCCGATAAAACTATGTGGTTTGGATTTAAATAATAATAATATTCATTTATTTCAGACAATGTCCATATGTTAAAATTACAAATTAAAATTAAAATTACAAAATGTTAAGTTTATAATAAATTCGTGTTCAACTTGATTTGTTTCACTTCATTGTACCAAACACGTTACAAACAACATTGAGTCTGCGTTCCTGGCGATATGCCTGGAAAAACCCCCACGGTTTTCCTGCGCTACAAATTTAAGCGCGCATGCCTTCGACCAAAATTAAATGAATGGACGCGCCCAGAAGGAGCGCATTTTTGAAGATTACAAAATGAGCGACGGCGGTCACTTCGTTTCAGTCGGTCTCGAGCTGTAGGAAGTGCGACACAGGACTATTGTTACACGATAACGAAACATCTGACAAAATTATGCCTTATTTACATACTTAAATTGTTAAAATTCTTAATTAATTTAAAAAAATGTATTCGGAAAAAAAATATGTTACGTGATCTAATTTTTTTTTTTTAATGTAATATAATATGTAATTTTTTTTATATTTAATTTTAACTAAAGCTAATTAGTGTTCAAACGGAGGACGCTGGTGCCTGTAGCACAGTTTAGTTACTAGTACTGCCAGTCAGTTCCACACACAAAAAACATTGTAAATTTAAATGTTATCATTATGTCCAGTTCGATTGCTTTTTAACAATATTATTTTCTATAAATTTTTGATCAATAAACTATTACTATTAATATATATTTATAATTATATAATATAATTTTGGGACATTTTTGCACACACGGTCATCTGACCCCAAACTAAGCAAAGCTTGTGATATGGCTGCCAGAGACTGATATACATACATATATAGTTTTAAATACATACTTAAATAGATATTAACACCCAGATATGGAACAAACACAAATGTTCATCACATAAATGTTTGTCCTAGGTGGGAATCGAACCCACGCCCCCAAGCTCAGAAGGCAGGTTCACTACCAACTGGACCAACGGGCTATCATGTCTTTGCAACTATGCCTTCGTGTGCTTTCCCGGAGTGTAAAAACACATCAAAACTCCGCTATCTGTTTTGTAACAAATTTACTGTTCATGGTTATAATTATGTGTAAGTCTATGTCCGACGCTTTTGCATCGTTTTTACTGAGCAAGTTCAATGATTATGGCCTTTCCATTCATTTTATTTTGGTCGAAGGCTCATACACGTTTGCGAGAATAATATTTATGGAACGGGGAAACACGCGATTGCAACAATTCGTAACGCACACCGATAACCCCGAAAATGTTTTGTCAGTGTTGTTAGTGTATTGACACAGGAGACTCGAGACGCTTTAGTATTATGGAGAGACAAACAGACAACGCCACATAAATACATTATAAACCGTGACGAACTTTATAATTATACTTGAATCATGAATATGTTTTAATTTATGTCAAAAGTGTTTTGTTGGGTGACGACGCTCCGAGCAATAAGTTAATTGTGTAATATTAAAAAAAAACTGTTAATATATTGGGTAAATGATGCAGATAATTCAACTCTATTAATATCGGTAAATATTCCATCATTATCAACTAATTAAAGATCATCATCATCATCAGCCAGAAGACGTCCACTGCTGAACATAGGCCTCCCCCTTTAAGAGGGGGCCTCCGAAATTTTATGCTAATTTGCCATGATATTCTAACTAAACCAAATATCCTATCAACGTAATAATTGATATATGTGATTTTTCAATTCATTTTCTTTCCGGCACTAAGACAGAAACATAATAGCGAGATATTTACTCGATACTTTATTGTTTTCAAAAAGGTGCCTTTTTGCTGATATTTTGGTTTTTTCTTGGATAGAACTTCAGTCACATATCTAAAATAAATACTCATCGAAGGAAAATATAGTTTGTTTTCCAGTGCTAAGACAAAATTTACCTAGATTAATTAGTACTCTCATAATAAATTATATTCGATTTGAGACTTACGTCCTTTAGTTCTAAGCAACTATTCGGTCAAACGGCAAGTCCGATATTCAACCTTATTCTGTTGCGCTTTGCATCTAAATGGCGAAACATGCTCCGTTCAACCTCAGTACCGCACTATGCTCCAACGGGGAAGGACGCATGCGCTTGCTATTCGCCTAGATTTATCTTCCGAGTGCGATTATATCAACACCTACTGTATTTTCAAACAATGGATAACATAAAAAATCTATGGCTTGAACGCGACCATTTGATGCGGCAACCAAGTGTTGCCAATGACCTAGAGCACAGACTAGGTAAAGCTACTATGAAAAAATTACAGGTATTAATAATTATGGATACGACTAGGCCATCTATCATTAGGGCATCTATTATTATGTACGCTCGGTAATATAGTTACAAGAGTCTAAGTGTTTCGTGTGGAGAGAGAAAGAGAGAGAGAGACAGTCAGAAAGACTACTAAAAATCAAAATTATTAAGTAAAATATAATTTTTGTTAAATATTTTTTTTAATAATAATTAACAAAAAAAATTTTTTTTTAATTAATAATTTCATAAATTAAATGAAATTTAATTAAATAATTCATATATACTTAGATATATTTTAGTAATTAACAACCAGGTATAGAACAAACACAAACGTTCATCACATAACTGTTTGTCCTAGGTGGGAATCGAACCCACGCCTCCAAGCTCAGAAGGTAGGTTCACTACCAACTGGACCAACGGGCTTTCGCGTGTTTCGTTTATTTTAGTATAGTATAGTATAGTATAGTATAGTATAGTATAGTATAGTATAGTATAGTATAGTATAGTATAGTATAGTATAGTATAGTATAGTATAGTATAGTATAGTATAGTATAGTATAGTATAGTATAGTATAGTATAGTATAGTATAGTATAGTATAGTATAGTATAGTATAGTATAGTATAGTATAGTATAGTATAGTATAGTATAGTATAGTATAGTATAGTATAGTATAGTATAGTATAGTATAGTATAGTATAGTATAGTATAGTATAGTATAGTATAGTATAGTATAGTATAGTATAGTATAGTATAGTATAGTATAGTATAGTATAGTATAGTATAGTATAGTATAGTATAGTATAGTATAGTATAGTATAGTATAGTATAGTATAGTATAGTATAGTATAGTATAGTATAGTATAGTATAGTATAGTATAGTATAGTATAGTATAGTATAGTATAGTATAGTATAGTATAGTATAGTATAGTATAGTATAGTATAGTATAGTATAGTATAGTATAGTATAGCATAGCAAAGTATAGTATAGTATAGTATAGTATAGTATAGTATAGCAAAGTATAGTATAGTATAGTATAGCAAAGTATAGTATAGTATAGCATAGCAAAGTATAGTATAGTATAGTATAGTATAGCAAAGTATAGTATAGCAAAGTATAGTATAGTATAGTATAGTATAGTATAGTATAGTATAGTATAGTATAGTATAGTATAGTATAGTATAGTATAGTATAGCAAAGTATAGCATAGTATAGTATAGTATAGTATAGTATAGTATAGTATAGTATAGTATAGTATAGTATAGTATAGTATAGTATAGTATAGTATAGTATAGTATAGTATAGTATAGTATAGTATAGTATAGTATAGTATAGTATAGTATAGTATAGTATAGTATAGTATAGTATAGTATAGTATAGTATAGTATAGTATAGTATAGTATAGTATAGTATAGTATAGTATAGTATAGTATAGTATAGTATAGTATAGTATAGTATAGTATAGTATAGTATAGTATAGTATAGTATAGTATAGTATAGTATAGTATAGTATAGTATAGTATAGTATAGTATAGTATAGTATAGTATAGTATAGTATAGTATAGTATAGTATAGTATAGTATAGTATAGTATAGTATAGTATAGTATAGTATAGTATAGTATAGTATAGTATAGTATAGTATAGTATAGTATAGTATAGTATAGTATAGTATAGTATAGTATAGTATAGTATAGTATAGTATAGTATAGTATAGTATAGTATAGTATAGTATAGTATAGTATAGTATAGTATAGTATAGTATAGTATAGTATAGTATAGTATAGTATAGTATAGTATAGTATAGTATAGTATAGTATAGTATAGTATAGTATAGTATAGTATAGCAAAGTATAGTATAGTATAGTATAGTATAGTATAGTATAGTATAGTATAGTATAGTATAGTATAGTATAGTATAGTATAGTATAGTATAGTATAGTATAGTATAGTATAGTATAGTATAGTATAGTATAGTATAGTATAGTATAGTATAGTATAGTATAGTATAGTATAGTATAGTATAGTATAGTATAGTATAGTATAGTATAGTATAGTATAGTATAGTATAGTATAGTATAGTATAGTATAGTATAGTATAGTATAGTATAGTATAGTATAGCAAAGTATAGTATAGTATAGTATAGTATAGTATAGCAAAGTATAGTATAGTATAGTATAGTATAGTATAGTATAGTATAGCAAAGTATAGTATAGTATAGTATAGTATAGCATAGTATAGTATAGTATAGTATAGTATAGTATAGTATAGTATAGTATAGTATAGTATAGTATAGTATAGTATAGTATAGTATAGTATAGTATAGTATAGTATAGTATAGTATAGTATAGTATAGTATAGTATAGTATAGTATAGTATAGTAAAGTATAGTATAGTATAGTATAGTATAGTATAGTATAGTATAGTATAGTATAGTATAGTATAGTATAGTATAGTATAGTATAGTATAGTATAGTATAGTATAGTATAGTATAGTATAGTATAGTATAGTATAGTATAGTATAGTATAGAATAGTATAGTATAGTATAGTATAGTATAGTATAGTATAGTATAGTATAGTATAGTATAGTATAGTATAGTATAGTATAGTATAGTATAGTATAGTATAGTATAGTATAGTATAGTATAGTATAGTATAGTAAAGTATAGTATAGTATAGTATAGTATAGTATAGTATAGTATAGTATAGTATAGTATAGTATAGTATAGTATAGTATAGTATAGTATAGTATAGTATAGTATAGTATAGTATAGTATAGTATAGTATAGTATAGTATAGTATAGTATAGTATAGTATAGTATAGTATAGTATAGTATAGTATAGCAAAGTATAGTATAGTATAGTATAGTATAGTATAGTATAGTATAGTATAGTATAGTATAGTATAGTATAGTATAGCAAAGTATAGTAAAGTATAGTATAGTATAGTATAGTATAGCATAGTATAGCATAGTATAGTATAGTATAGTATAGTATAGTATAGTATAGTATAGTATAGTATAGTATAGTATAGTATAGTATAGTATAGTATAGTATAGTATAGTATAGTATAGTATAGTATAGTATAGTATAGTATAGTATAGTATAGTATAGTATAGTATAGTATAGTATAGTATAGTATAGCAAAGTATAGTAAAGTATAGTATAGTATAGTATAGTATAGCATAGTATAGTATAGTAAAGTATAGTATAGTATAGTATAGTATAGTATAGTATAGTATAGTATAGTATAGTATAGTATAGTATAGTATAGTATAGTATAGTATAGTATAGTATAGTATAGTATAGTATAGTATAGTATAGTATAGTATAGTATAGTATAGTATAGTATAGTATAGTATAGTATAGTATAGTATAGTATAGTATAGTATAGTATAGTATAGTATAGTATAGTATAGTATAGTATAGTATAGTATAGTATAGTATAGTATAGTATAGTATAGTATAGTATAGTATAGTATAGTATAGTATAGTATAGTATAGTATAGTATAGTATAGTATAGTATAGTATAGTATAGTATAGTATAGTATAGTATAGTATAGTATAGTATAGTATAGTATAGTATAGTATAGTATAGTATAGTATAGTATAGTATAGTATAGTATAGTATAGTATAGTATAGTATAGCATAGTATAGTATAGTATAGTATAGTATAGCAAAGTATAGTATAGTATGGTATAGCATAGCATAGCATAGCATAGCATAGCATAGCATAGCATAGCATAGCATAGCATAGCAAAGCCTAGCATAGCATAGCATAGCATAGCATAGCATAGCAAAGCATAGTTTAGCATAGCATAGCATAGCAAAGCATAGCATAGCATAGCATAGCAAAGCATAGTTTAGCATAGCATAGCATAGCAAAGCATAGCATAGCATAGCATAGCAAAGCATAGTTTAGCATAGCATAGCATAGCAAAGCATAGCATAGCATAGATATATTATTTAGATACATAGCATTTTACAAAAATGACCTCATACGTACTGTTTCTGAGATAATCGATGGTTTTTGAAAAAAATTACGTAAATTTTCCGGATTTTTGCGCTTTAATATTTTGAAAGGCATTTGCACAAAAATAGCCGAATTTGGGCTTATCAGACGCGTCTTTTTATTTTCTACACACGTGTGTTTACTGTGTTTCTATTTTATTATTATTTATGCCTACCAACTAAATAAACACATTTTTTTTTTTATATTATTTATTTCCTGAAATTGTGAGAGTAGAAAGCCAAAAAAATAAATATAGTCTATTTATTACACCACTGAATTTTTTGTGTTGAATTTTTTTGTTATTTTTAACATGAAATTCCGGTTACGTAATTTCAAACCCAATTTGGGGTTTTTAGGGTTAGGTCCTAAAGCCGAGTTTTTGAGTTTAACGTCTTCTTCTGCCAGAAAAAATGATGCCTATGACGTCAGATTTTTGATTGGACCTTTGTGTCCAAAGTTATGGACCTTCAAAAAATCGGGTATTTATGGTCCGCCTCGCTACTTAGTAACTCAAGTTACTATGTACCTACGAGTCTTAAAATACTAAGTGACCTATCGTTGGATAGCCAGTGAAGCTAACTATTCTTTCCTGGATTGACTTGGGACAAAATGTTTGAGGAGCCGGGTATTTCAGGTCGTCAAAATCTTAAGACCTAACTTAGACTATAATATAAACTAAAAACTAGAACTAGTTATATTTCCTAAACCACAGCATTAAAAAAACTGCAAAAAAATTACTAAAATTAAAAATGAGCTTTACTACTTCGATCCAAAATTTGGGCGTGGTAGGGGGTGGTTTTCACCCCTCTTTATTTCTATTTATATGTATTTCTCACTAATTTCAAAAGTAAAAATCTAAATATTGTATAAAGCTAGAGATAAATATATACTGTTTTTTATGTAATTTTTTTTTGGGTTAAAGGTCTGGTTTAGGAGATATGACCCGGGATCGGGTACCCCGTGCCACGAGGTTTTTGGGTTTCTTGGTCTTATCCCGGCAAGTTCAACCTAGCAAAGCATAGCATAGTTCAGTTTAGTTTTATTTAGGTTATTTCAATTTAATTTATATACTTTATTATTTTTATATTGTAGAAAACCTAAAAATAAAATTACAAATACAATTTTGAAAAGTGAAATAAACAATTTACGGTTCTGCGCGCCGCGACCGAACTCAGCTAATCGCCAAAACACCAAGTACACCAACACTATGCTTATCCTGTGTGTTATTGCTCCTTGCCGCTTTACAAGGTCGAGTGCGCGAGTTGTGTACACTTTAGCTGCGCGCGACTGCCGCGCTGCCGTGGTTGTGTTTCACACTAATGCGGGTGATGCGAGACGCGCGGGTGAAATCAGAAATTTTTCTGGCCTTATACCCAGCCTTAACCTCCAAACTGAACGACAGCAACCTTTTGCATCCACTGGATGCACGCGACTCTCACAATGTCGTCGGTCCATCTAGAATTGAAGATTAAATATAAAGAAATGAAAATAAATGATTAAAATTAAATAAATGATATTTGATGAATTAAAGATGCACCAATTTTATTATGATTTTTATAAATATTCGAATGTTTATTTATTCCAAAGAAAAAAATGTTGAATAGGATTCCCTACAACAACCCCACCCACCCCCACCCCCACCCTATTGCCTTTTCAGTACGTACATGCAATTTCCAGGTTGTTACGAGCTTGGCCATAAAACGAAAAAAATAAACTAAATCGACTTTGTTTCAGATTTTTTTTTTGATCGAGAAAAGTTTATTCCATCGTGTTTTGAACCAAAGTTTAATCTCAAACACAGGTGTATCTGTGACATGTATTTTTTTCCAGCTCAAATATTGTAATTTAACTGAATAAAATTGATTTAAAAGCCGTCAAATTTGGGATAGCCTGCCGTTAAAGGGGGAGGGTGGAATAAGGTCATGAAGCTCTTGCGCACACTCGCCGAAATGAATCATCGTCGCTATGAGGAAAACATTATCACAACGTCGCTTATCAACAGGCGAGTTGGTGGACAAACGCGAATTAATCTGCGTAAAAAAATATGTATCCCATAGAAAATAGACAGCTGGCAAAGCACCGTCAACACCGCTACTGTTGCATGTGTCCATAGGCGGCGGTTTCTGCTTACCATCAGGTGGATAGCATGCTTGTTTGTCGCAAAAATTATAATAGACAAGCTAGGTACTTTACGGTCTATTTCACTTTGATCTAAGGCTTTGCAATTTGGCGACTAGTTTGTTTTTAATATGGCAAGTGCCTTTAGGCTGTAGTTCAGTGTGGAGGTTAAAGGGGGAGGCCTATGTTCAGCAGTGGACGTCTTCTGGCTGATGATGATGATGATGATAAAGTGCCTTTTTTAACTATACAAAATACAAACTAATACTAACACTACAAATACAGTTAGACTGCTCATAGACCGTTGAAGGTCTAAAGACAATCCAAATGCTCAAGCCCACTACCAGTTGGCAGCGTACCCAGCATGCTGGCGGCATTACCACGCTGAATGGCATTGCTTATGCGTTGAGTCAGTTTTTTTTTCAAATCTAATAATAGGCTTACGTTTGACGCCAACTCGCCTAATGTAAAGCGATGCGGTCTACGTTGAAGCACGCTTGCCTAGAAGAAACCGATTTACTCGTGATTTGAAGACACCCAGATTGTAACTATCGGGGAACACCTATTCAGGCAGCGCATTCCACAGACTAGCAGTACGCACAATAAAAGTGGAATCAAAGCGCTTCGTACGGGTTTTCGGAATATCCTACTTATGTATCTATTAATATTATAAACGCGAAAGTTTGTATGTATGGATGTATGGATGTTTGTTCCTCTTGCACGCTGCAACGGAACAACAGATCGACCTGATTTTTTGCATCGGTATAGTTCAAGAGCCAGAGAGTGACTTAGGCTACTTTTCATCATCACCATTTTTCATCACTACGCGGGTGAAACCGTGGGGCGCAGCTAGTCAACCATAAAGCGGTGTCGATTAAAACCAGTTTGATTTAAACCAAAAATTAACCAGTTTGTTGATGTTTATGTTGTAACCAAAGTTTTGCATGTAGTTTTGCAGGAGGTATGTGGGTGACAGTGCTGATGCTGGGGCTGGTGTCCGCAGCAGCAGATGAGCTGCCTCTGCGTTGTCGTGACGCGCGCTGTCGGTACATCGGCAAGTACCAGTTCGACGAGCACCGGTACCAAGTGGACGGTATGTACAGTACCTATCATTCCGTACTTTGCAATCTGCAACCACAGAAAATAAATAAGTTTTTTTTTAAATCTATTAATAGGCTTGCGAGCACGCTTGCCTGGAAGAAACCGATTCACTCGTGATTTGAAGACACTCAGATTGTAACTATCAGGGAACACCCATTCAGGCAGCGCATTCCACAGACTAGCAGTACGCATAATTAGATAAAGATAATAATTATTTATTTGCACAAAACACGAGTAAATCATACACACATTTAAAAACGTATGCACAATAGTTGGGTTAAAATATTTGTCACTTTGTATCATGTTTTGTCTAGTTTGTAGGCGTAGAAATCTAGAGAAATACCGTAAGAATTATAATAAAAAAGTTGATATTAATTAAAATAACTGTCGAAATAGTTTCAAAAGTTCAGGTATGATGTTATTAATTAAAACGAACGGTTAGAACGGCTGTCAAGGCATTTTTGTAAGAAATTTGTTGTAGCCAGTTGCACCCATATAAACGAAACGTCAGTCATTCGAAATCAGTTAGCAACTGTGATGCGGACAAGGAACTTTGAGGCCTAACCCAAAAAGAACAGGTACAAGTTCTGTGGATGCGGAGTTTGACGCGTTAATCTAAATAAGAATGTTCAATCAAGGTTCTGTCATAATGCCTAGCGACAGATTTTTCTTCTCATTTCCGTTCTATTTACTTCTCTTTTCTGTGTCTTTAACGGTCTATTCAATGCAATGACGATATAACCAGTGGCGATATATCTATCGGAAGGCTAGGCGGTGCCACGCACCGGGGCCCTCAAGCTCAGGGGCCCTCGGGCCCCGAGAAGCAAACCACATACTGAACTTGCGTAAATTTCTCCCACCTTCAGAATACCTATAACAACACGACATTAATCATAGCAACTCATTATTACACATAATTATGTACTTAGGTAACGTGGCCTCTCACTATGGGCCTCATAAGCAAGCTTAAAGTCGCATAACGAGCTATAGAGGGCTGTGCTCGGGGTTTCTCTACGAGATAGAATTAGAAATGGAGATCCGTTGGCGAAAGAAGGTTACCCACATAGCCTACCGAATTAGCAAGTTGAAGTGGCAGTGGCCAGAGCACATATCACGCAGAACAGATGGCCGATGGGGCCGAAAGGTTCTCGAAAGATAAGTTTCGAGTAAACCATACGGAAGCACTTCAATCGGTCGGGGTAGCTTCTTCGTGATTATAGACTTTTCTATTTCATTTCATACTTATGTCGTTTTTAACAGGTAACGATTTATGGGTCATGTACGGGGACCCTGGATATCTAAGGATACGATGCGAGACGAGCAGTGTACTGCAGTCCTCCGCGATACCGCGCGCCGACCCTGCGCTGAGCGTCTGGAATTTGAACATGGCGAACTGTCAGCTGCCAGCCGCTGGCTCGCTGATGGATAAACTCGCAGAGCTTAACATCACGATGCAGATCAACGAGACAGACACGATCGAGCCCCGCGGTAACCTGGTCATAGAAAATCTTCCACCTGCATCGCTGCTAACCGCTAAACACTTTGCTGGCCTCGAGAACCTCGTCAGCTTGCAGGTGTATGCATACAAAAATGCTCGAGTGAGAGGAGAACGGTATTTCCTTTCTTCGCTGCAGAGATTACATTTGATAAAGATGCAGTATGTGACGCTGCCTGCTGGCGAGTTGGATGCGCCGCGGCCCTCGCTCCGCCAGCTCACCTTGTCCCACACCGGCATCAAGCGTCTACCAGAAGCAGTCTACTCATCACCCTCTCTCCTCACTCTGAAGATTGAGAGCGAAAACGCGCTTGACGCGGTAGCAGTCCCGCCGGAACTGCGCTTGCTGGACCTGCAGTCACCCGCGACGACGCTGCGACTAGACGCGGTGCCAGCGCTCGAGAAGCTTGCCCTCACACACTGGACGGAACCGCAGCCGCCGCCACTGACGCGCTGCGACAGTCTCCGCAAGCTGCACCTGACGGCACCCGCGGTACACACGCTGCCATACGGCTGGCTGGCCAACTGCTCGAGCCTGGAAGAGATCGTGATAAAAAACGCTCGAAACCTGACCACTCTGCCAGAAAGGCTGCTCGGGAGCTCCCACTCAGACCTCTCACTCGTCGCTTTCAATGAGGGAGCGCTCGAGACACTATTTGAAGGGCAGTTTGACGGTGCGAGTGAGCTGGTCACGCTTGACTTATACGGCAACCACTTACGAACGATTCCCAGGTTAGTGTTCACCGATTTATTTGCTGTTCGCAATAAGAAAAAAACGATCGATTCAAACGATCTGCAAATTTTGGCGGTAAATGAATCTTGTTTTTTTTCTAGTCATACATTACCATTGTCACTGGAAAAACTGGACCTGTCCTCCAACGATCTGGACGGTGGCGTACTGGACGTGGTGGCAGCAGGAGGCTATAGACTCACACAGCTCAATTTAGCTGAGAACCCACGGCTCGGCGACGTCTGTGGCAAGAATGGTGAGTCATCGTCGATTTCGACTAATGATGCCAAAATAAGCGGTCAGTTTGAGGTTCTAAAACTATTTATTCGCAGGTTATTCGCCGTTACACGAGGTCTCAAAGCTTAGAGGGCTGCTTCTCAGCAAGACCAACGTAACACGCATCTGCCAGGACTGGCGGGAGAACATGCCGCTCCTTAAGTTGCTGGACCTGAGTAACACAAGCGTGACCACACTGTCGGTGAGTCGACGCACAAAACTATATATTTTTCCTCATCCGTCATCGGAATACAACATTTTACTTGCTCATTTTTGTTTACAGTTCGATGACCTGCAGTTCACACGGATCGTACCTGCAGATGTACTGTTGCTGGGCGCTCCGGTTTCTTTGTTGGAGATGACACGCGATGACTTTAAGAAAGCGAAGCGCACGCAGACGAGTGGTGCCTCCATACACCTGGACGCACGCTTTAAGCTCCAGTGCGACTGCCGTATGTACTGGACACGGCGGATCTTGGACCGCTCTCCACACGTGTTAGCCCGCGTCAACGTGCTCCACTGCGCCGGTGGCAAACCGCTGCGCGAGGTGCCGCCAGAGGACATGGTGTGCGAGCAGTCCGAAGAGTGTGCGACGGCTGCGCTACCGGCCGCGTGCGCCTGCGCCGTACAGCCAGACGAGGATCCCGACCAGAGCCGGCAGCTGGTCCGTGTGCACTGCGAGCACGCTGGGCTGCACCGCGTGCCGCACCTGCCTGCCTCCGAGGAGCACCACTATGAGCTGCTGCTGGCTCACAACGAGATTACCGACCTGCACGCCAACCAGCTGCACGACATTAAAGTAAATACCAACTTGTACAGTTTTATAGAACTAGTTGTTCCACCCGAACTGAGAATTCGTGTCACAGAAGACATTGGTCGTATCTCTCAAGTACTCTCAACTGATCGTTATCATTATTCTTGAGCCAAAGATATTGCCATTGCATCGAGCAATTGCCGTGCTATAAGGGTTCAGCGTTCACCCGATGACTGTCTTTCACTCATTCGTTTCAGGAGCTTGACTTGCGCAATAATTCCATCAGAAGAGTGGACGAAGAAACGGCGACAAGACTTGGTTCCATCTGCGGCATGCTGCGGCTAGCTGGCAACCCGCTGGAATGTGACTGCAGCACCGCACCGCTGCTGCGAGCACTGCACAATCGCGCTCTGGGATATACTGACCTGAGTTCTGCCACATGCAGCGATGGAACAGCGATCTACGCTGCACCCGTCGTGGATTGCCCGAAGACCGTGACGTGGCTGCTGATCGGAGTTGCCGCGCTTTTCACGCTCACAGTCGTCACATATTTCACAATCATGTATCTCGTGTCGCACGAGCGGCGATTCTTTGTCAAGGCAGTACTGCACTGGACGGGCTGCTTATGGCGCGCCGAGACAGACGAAGACCACCGCCGATATGACGCGTTCGTGACCTTCTCTCGTAAAGACGATGAGGTGGTGCGTGCGTTAGTCACGCGGCTGGAACCACCCTACCGGCTGTGTCTGCATGACCGTGACTGGGTACCAGGCCTGCGGATCCTGGATCAGATCGTAGATTCAGTGCGTGAGTCGCACCGCACTGTGGTGCTTGTGTCGAGGCATTTCCTCGCAAGCTCATGGGCGCGCGCCGAGTTGCGTGAAGCTCACAAGGCGGAGATGAACGACGGCATACCGCGACTGATATTGATCCTGCTGGAGGAGCCGGCTGCGCTGCCGCTGGATGAGCAGCTGCAGCGCTACATCGCCACCCACACGTGCATGCGCTGGGGAGACCCCTGGTTTTATCATAAGCTAGCAGTGGCGCTGCCGTGCCCGCGTCGGCCCGAAGGCGTGACACGTATACCTTATGGATACAAAGAATCCACCTCCAATCAGATCTCAGCGCCTGCCTCTCCCACGTTACTTCCCTCGACCGAGCTTGAAGAGAAACGCTCGGCTTCGAACCAAAGAATGATAACCTCAGCTGACGTTTCTGATATGCAGATGTCGTTGCTGATGAAACTTCATGCCAAGCCGCGTTCAGGGTCGCCAGTTTGAATGCTCACAGAGTATGTAGATATATTTATTAATCTATGAAAGAACAATACCTAGCATCGTTAAAATAATTATATTATATCGCAAGGCAGGAGATGTTTTACCACTAGTGAAGCATGTCGAATATTTTGATAGTTGTAAGACATAGCTACGAGTAAATTATTCTGTTTAGTAATGGTCTGCATGAAAAGACTACAGTCAGCACTGGTGCATTATACCTACTCTACTTTTACTTTTTAATTCATATGAATTTAAAAAAATCTATTCTGTGGTCGGACTCGTTTTCATCACAGGATTGACTTTCCTGGAGTGATCATTGCATGCGACTCTGACTCACTTACCTCGGACCACAGATATCTGTGCCTCGGACATTAAGTTAAGTACCTGTCGACAAAAGTACCTAACGTAGGTAACCAAAGAGTAACATACAGGATAGGTAACATACACTAACCGCTTCATCATCATCATCATCATCAGCCAGAAGACGTCCACTGCTGAACATAGGCCTCCCCCTTTAACCTCCACACTGAACGACAGCCTGCTACCTGCATCCACTGGATGCCCGCGACTCTCACAATGTCATCGGTCCATCTAGTGGGAGGCCTCCCTACGCTGCGCTTACCGCTTACTTACCTTAAATTTAATAAAGCATAAAATAATGTTGGTTGTTTGTTTTAATAAAGTTTAGTTACTAACAAAAACTTGAAAACTAGGTACCTACCTACTAGAGTCTGGCTAATGAAAGTAGAGACTTAAAACGCCCGCCAAATTTGAAAAAATCCGAATTGCAACCCCAAAATTAATATGAAATGCAAAAATTACTGTGTTCTGACTGTATAACAATAAAAATTAATAACTTACAAGTATCAAGTGATATTATTCGAGGCATTTCACACAAATTTTAGGGGATTCAATGCTGATATTTTTAAATTTTCCGTGCTTTTTCAGTCTCTACTTTCATTAGCCAGACTCTAATTGAAAGGTGTGAGAGAAATATTTTATCAGGAATGTCATGAGAGGTCTGAAATCTCGCGCTATTGAAATCCTACCACTGATCTCTCAAAGTTTTTACGTAATAATAACGATAATTAGCAGCCATTAGGGGGGGGGGGGGGGGCATTTAGTGGGTGGCAAGTGGCAAGTCATCACCCGCCAAAATATTTTGAAATGAGGTATATTTGGCGGGTGCTGTACCTCATACCATAGATCAGGAACATACCATCGAGAATTCACCACAATAGCCCAGATTTTTTGTACTAACTCGAGTTTAAGACAAATCCAAAGTATAAGAGTAAAGACTAAATTGATAAGACAGTAAAATACAGAAGACGAAGCAGTGTGGCATTAATAGCTTTAGCCTACCCAGTAATGGATGAAAAAAAAGGCTTTTGCTTTCAGTGCTGTCATAAATTTTGTTGTTTCATTTCAATATCAATGTCAGATAATGAGATAATGTCAAAGTCAAATAAAAAGCAAAAAAAAACTATCGTAAACACGTCAACAGTACGCCGTGATATTATTTAATTTTTAACCACATAAATCATTCCAATTGATAGATAAAATGGTGCACACAAATACTATGGAAGGCTCACTCTTCGTAAGTAATTCCATTAAAATAAATTGATCTGAAAACTATAACCTAAACCAAACACCGCGCATCCAAAAACCTGACAAATCTCTGCGACTAATGCAAAACTGTTTTATACAATTTATTAGGGAAATTGCATTCTATCAGCGCATCCTACTATTAATAGTTCTTGTTCTTTCTAATGCTAATTCAAAGTGGGGGTGATAAGACCTGCACTGACATCTCGCTTGGAGTGATTTGTGCATTTGCCCGCCAGCCTAAACAAACCACTTAGGTAGTATGTACTAGTGATCCAAACCAGCCGAGCTCCTTAAAATAACGGAGCACGACTTTAGGTCGCTGACTAAACTGTTCTACCCCTATTTCGCGTGGTATTATTGTAGTATTGGAGATTTGTTTTTGAGTTCTTGAAGGCGTCCCGGCTTTAATCGTATGTCTTCGGTGGCCTTGCAGTGCAGTAGTACATGCTCCACAGTCTCGTTTTCCTGCAGACAGCCTCGGCACACAGGACAATCTGTAGCTCCAATTTTATACAAGAACATTATGCAATTTCAGCTCAGACCCTCTGCGGGGTTAGACAAGACCCAATTTCTGTTAGCATTAACGCCTGCGGAAAGATGAAATTGTATGAAAATGACATTGACAATGACATTAGCTTGAGAGATGTTATCTCAAGCTATTGTCATTTGATCACTGAGCATATTTTTATTTCGCGTTAAATAATACCATTTATGAAGCTGCCACGAAACGGACATTGGCAGAAATTGTGACTATATAGTCGCAGAGGCCATTAACCCAAGAAGTCAAGTCAAGTTAAGTCATTTTCATACAATTACATCTTTCTGCAGGCGTTAACGCTAACGGAAAGTGGGTCTTGTCTAACCCCTGTCCGTTATTTCAAGGAGTTGGTTAGGCTCAGGCAGATGCTGGCAGGGGGAAATACACAATACACTGCAAGCGGCATGTCACTAGGACTTACCACCCTATCTCGAACATGTATAAGAAAGCTTTGCAGCCGAGGCTTCACCAAAGTATTGTTGTCTATCAGCATCTTAGCCAAAGATAATATAACCACTTGATCGCGTCAAAGTCAAAATTCCGTTTTGTTGCAAAATGATGCCACATCGGTCACGGGGGGCAGCTTGTGATTGGAGACTCGACGCGACTCGATGCTTGTGATTGGAGAATCAAAATTCATTCATTCAATTCGCGTCTTAAACATCACCACGTATCACCAAGGGGGAGGGGGGGGGGGGTTATAAAATGCTAATAAAACATCATGTGATTAATAGACGGCCCCTAAATAAATAAATATTTCAGGACATTTTGCACACACAGTCATCTTCTGACCCCAAACTAAGCAAAGCTTGTGATATGGCTGCCAGAGACTGATATACATACATATATATTTTGAACTTCATACTTATATATATATATATATATCGGCCTCCTTGACGTGTCCGTCCACGGCGAACCTGACTAGCACCGGTTATGAGCGTGTATATGGCTGGCAAAACCAAACTGTTTGAAAGATCCTGTTGCAAGGCGCACAGTGCAACTGACCATCAGCATTGTATGTGTAGGTGTAGGAAGGCTTCGGACGGGTCTTAATAATAAAGCGTTTTGCATGTAGGTCTTGTATTCGTTTCTCTTAAATAAATATTAACACCCAGATACAGAACAAACACAAATGTTCTTCACATGAATGTTTGTCCGAAGTGGGAATTGAACCGACGCCCCCAAGCGCAGAAGGCAAGTTCACTACCAACTGAACCAACGGGCCATCTGTAATTGTTTCCGGAAGTGCTACATAACTAGATCCCTAGTAAAATCTTCAGCTAATAATGTTAATTAATTTTTCAGGAGCCAACCATGTATATAGTGAAAGGGATGTGCATTCTAGACAATGACGGGAACCGAATCCTGGCAAAGTACTACGATAAGAACGTGCTCTCGACCACAAAAGAACAGAAAGCGTTTGAAAAGAACTTGTTTAACAAGACACACAGGTACATACATTATTTACAAGACAAGAGACCAATTTATTTAATCACTACCGGCATAGACAAAAGTAGTTACTAAAAAGTACTTCTGTCTATGCTACCGGGTTGCATAAAGCATCATTGCCTTTTAATCCACGTCACCATAACAGCTTTTCATTGTCATTATGCACACTTCCATCTACCCCACTGGAGTAACTGTGCCAGCACCCCAGAGCCTCACTCCGGTATTTAAGGAGTTGTGTTGGCTCGGGTAGGTGCTGGTAGGGGGAAATGTACAATAAACCCCAAGCGGGACATCAGTGCAGGACTTATCGCCCCCATTTTGATTAAGAAAAGAGTTGAATTGTTAGTCTTTCTCATCCTCACAGGAGATGTGGACCTCCTTGCCTAGACAGCTTTGGGGACTCTGCCCCCAGGGAAATTGTGATGCACAAGTCCTGTGCGAACAAGGTGGTATTGAGCAACCTCGTGGTTGGAATGTTCTGGCTGGAAATCTCGGGGTTTGTGGTGCTTTCTTGTTGGGTCATGCTTTAGTGCTGCCTGGTCCCTCTTCATCTTCCACTGAGTCAGCCAGGATATCTCGAGGCTTCTGCATCACCATCTGCATAGTGCAGCGCAATGTTGAGGTGGGGGGATCCGTTATCTGCAAACGTGCCGCGCGACAGACGAACCACAAACTCCCGAAAAATTTATTCCTATTTACCTTGGTCACGCCATAACTTGAGAACGACTTTACCGATTTCATTATTTTTTTTTTTTAAGTTTTCTTATACTTTGTAGAAGGTTCTTAAAGAACGAAAAATAAAAAAAAAATGCGCGGAAAATTTCAGGAAACTTAACGACGATTTTAACTTCGCGCGTTTGACAGTTCTAAGACAGGACAACGTCTGTCGGGTCAGCTAGTATGTATATAAAATATTTGATCAATTACCAAAAAATGTTTTTTTTTTTTTAAATGGGGTATTATCTATGCAACACGGAAAGTATTTTTTTATCGTGGGCGATATCCAGACTTTGGTAACTTTGGTATGTTTTGCATTTCACATTTATAAAGTTTTTGCTGTTGAATTCACTTTGTATCTAAATTTTTGTGAACATTACAGAAAACCACTTATTCAAGAATTGAATAATGCATATTTAGAAAGGTAACTATGTATTTGTAAATTCACTATAATGGACCTAATATTAACTAATAAGTCTTTCTCTAACATATTAACAATCTAGGTTGGACCTCTGTCCAATGATATGTACCACCACACTTATATAGGTACACTTTCCCAGGGGGGTTAGATCAAGACCCATTTTCTGTTAGCGTTAACGCCTGCGGAAAGATGAAATTATATGAAAATAAAATTAGCTTGAAATAATATCTCTCAAGCTAATGTCATTGTCAATGTCATTTTCATACAATTTCATCTTTCCGCAGGCGTTAACGCTAACAGAATGTGGGTCTTGTCTAACCCCCCTGGTCACTGTGATCTAAATTATCACTTGTACAAACTTGAAGCAACAGACAGTCCTCTGTGCCGAGGCTGTCTACTGGAGAACGAGACCGTGGAGCATGTACTACTGTATTGCAAGCCCACAGATGATATACAAACAAATTTGAGACTTCTTGAAGAAATGTGGAGTTTCTAGGATTAAATTAGCCTTTGTAAAATCTGAGCAGCTTTCGATGAAATTTGATATGTTTAAATAAAAGTTACATATATGCAGCTGTTAGCGACGCGCTCTGTAATGTAGGTAGGATAATTATATTTTAAGTTTTAAAATGTATCAAAATTAACCGAAGGTAGGCCGTGCACTTAGCGCGGCCATAGAGTGTCAAGTTCGCTAGAAAACCGAGCGGGTGTGCTGAGCGCACCGCGCCTTTTTTTCATTATTACTATCAATAAGTTAACAAATCTCTTTAGTTTCGATAATAAAATACATATAAAGTGCCTCCGAGTGTTTTTATGCATAATTCTCCGCCCATGACCACCAATAGAAGCTACAGCAGCTATATGATTATTAGTGTGGAGGTTAAAGGGGGAGGCCTATGTTCAGCAGTGGACGTCTTCTGGCTGATGATGATGATGATTATTAACGTGATAAGGTTGTGGATAGAGCTCTCGATATCGCGGCGCAGTTACATGCAGGATGTTGTGCCTAGCATTGATTTAGAAAACCACGAACGACCACCCGCATTCTTTAGTGTTCCCGTGAACATCGTGCATGTTATTGCGCCGAAATATCAGGAGCTCATTTCACAACCTTATCACGGTAAATATCACGTTAATAATCATACTAACTGCGTTTTTAATTTTTATTTAAGCGTACCATATTTCATTGAAATCTGCTCAGCTGTTACAAGTTGAGTGCAAACAGTACACACACACTCTCGTTAAATAAAATGGCGCAATCAATGGCCATTCTTGACTGCTGACAATTCTGACGGCTTACGAAAATTTCTACCTATGTCGATATTGCCAACCGCCCGGCACTAAAACCACTTCCACGTAGAAATTACACAGATTCGTACTCAACGATTTAGGTCTTCATTTATGATACGTACTGCCCAAGAATGGAACTCCCTGCCGTCCTCCTTGTTTCCTGAAAACTACAATCTAGACATCTTCAAAGCTAGAGTGAATATATTTCTTCTAGATCAACGTGTTCCATCCTCGGCCGCACCGTCGCTTACCATCAGGCGAGTTGTTGGCCAAACAGATCTGTTTAAAAAAGGGGTTGTCTGTAAAGTCAAATTTTACGTGTTACGTGTGTTTTACGTGTTGTGTATTTTACGTTTAAAAAATCGACATCGTTTTATGGTTGATATTCCGAGAACCCGTACGAAGCGCTACGATTCCACATTTATTGTGCGAACTGCTAGTCTGTGGAATTCGGTGCCTGAATGGGTTTTCCCCGATAGTTACAATCTGGGTGCCTTCAAGTCGAGAGTGAATCGGTTTCTTCTAGGCAAGCGTGTTCCATCGTATACCGCATCGTCGCTTAAAATCAGGCGAGATAGCGGCCAAGCGCAAGCCTATCTAATATTTTTTTTAAAAATACGTGATAACGCTTAGGCCGATCGTGCCTCTCTATCGCTTGTTCCGCGCTCTCGCTTGCACGCGCGGCTCAGGCGGAACGTGACAATGTTTCGTGCGTGCAGCCGGCGTTCATCGATTATAAGACGTTATCACGTCAATAAAATATAATACTGTCAATGTCTGATCATTCCACTTGTGGTTTTCAGGGCCAACGCGGAGATCATTATGCTGGAGGGTCTGACTTGTGTTTACAAGAGCAATGTGGACCTGTTCTTCTATGTTATGGGCAGCTCGCATGAGAACGAGGTAATAATATAAACATACAATATGGGGTTTTATTTTATTTAGAAGGTACACAAAACAGGACAATCTCAACTTAAGCTAAACTTATTGCAAATATTACAGTTTCGAACTGCAGAGCATCCAAAAATATTCGGAAATCACGCGAACATGAACCTTGACGCGCCCAGATACGGTTTGCGGTCGCGCAACAATTTTTCATCACCTAAACTGGATTGCTTTAAACAGCTAGGCGTATGGCCCCGTAACATCCAGGCGGCGTGCGGCAGCCCACTGAATTGGCGCGACAAGTCGAGCCCGCCACGTAATTGTTGCTCCATACCTAAAGTGCGGAGTGCGCCAGGCCTGTGGGCTTACTCTTGACACTCGATTTCATCGTAATTTGGGATTGGGATCGAAAACATGCCATTTTGGTACTCTTGAATTCTAAACTAGCGCACGATTGGAACCGATAATGGTGGAATTTTATGGAACTAAATAAAATCGACTCAACTCGACGCTTTCGGTACTCTTGACGCGATTGAAGAGTAAATATTTCAGGCAGCTGCGTTAATAAATAATTATTAATGAATTAATTTGACATATGAAATACTGACATAATATATTGTAATACATTTTTGCTCATAATATTTTTAAACGAATAAGATTATTTAATTTGAATTATGTACACATAATAATATTATTAACATATACTGTTTATATAAGTTTATATACATCGATGTAGAAAGTGTACTGGAGAAGTTTGACTTGTAACTATGGAGTTATTAATAAAGAATTGTATTGTATTGTACAAAATGGCATGTTTTCGATCCCAATCCCAAGTTACGATTGAAATCGAGTGTCAAGAGTAAGCCCACTGGTCGGGGGCTAAGAATCCTTTGTTGTATGTGTTCCAGTTGATCCTGCAGTCTGTGCTGAACGCTCTGTACGAGTCCATCAGTATCCTGGTGCGGAGGAACGTGGAGCGGCGCGCGCTGCTAGACAACCTGGACGCTGCCATGCTCGCGCTGGACGAGATCTGCGATGGAGGGTACGTACCAGCTCACTCGATACTTTCTTCTTGCACATTGAAAAACAATCACTACTTCTTGCACATTTAAACACAATCACAACTTCTTACACATTGAAACACAATCACAACTTCTTACACATTGAAACGCAACCACTACTTTCTTCTTGCACATTAAAATACAATCATAGACATATATTTATTGATAATTATAGGAATTACAAGTCAGGCAGTATACAAAATAATATTATGTAAAAAATTTGCTATACAATAGTATTATGCGCTATCTTAATATCGAAAAAGTCACTATATTCATAAAAAGCTTGCGTAATATGCAAAGCTCGGAGCATCAATGACCGTCTGTGGAAGTGCAACTTCTTATACTTGTACATCACTAATTCTTGTACATTGAAATACAATCACTACTTTCTTCTTGCACATTGAAAATAATCACTACTTTATTATTGTACATTGAAACACAATCACTACTTTCTTGCACATTGAAACCACCACTACTTTCCTCTTGCACATTGAAAAACAATCACTGCTTTCTTCTTGCATATTGAAACACAATCACTACTTCTTGCACATTGAAACACAATCACAACTTCTTGCACATTGAAAAACAATCACTACTTTCTTCTTACACATTGAAAAACAATCACTACTTTCTTCTTACTCATTGAAAAACAATCACTACTTTCTTCTTACTCATTGAAACACAATCACTACTTTCTTCTTACTCATTGAAAAACAATCACTACTTTCTTCTTACTCATTGAAACACAATCACTACTTTCTTGCACATTGAAACCACCACTACTTTCCTCTTGCACATTGAAAAACAATCAATACTTTCTTCTTGCACATTGAAAAACAATCACTGCTTTCTTCTTGCATATTGAAACACAATCACTACTTCTTGCACATTGAAAAACAATCACTACTTCCTTCTTACACATTGAAAAACAATCACTGCTTCTTGCATATTGAAACACAATCACTACTTCTTGCACATTGAAACACAATCACAACTTCTTGCACATTGAAAAACAATCACTACTTCCTTCTTACACATTGAAAAACAATCACTACTTCCTTCTTACACATTGAAAAACAATCACTACTTTCATCTTACACATTGAAAAACAATCACTACTTTCTTCTTACTCATTGAAAAACAATCACTACTTTCATCTTACACATTGAAAAACAATCACTACTTCCTTCTTACACATTGAAAAACAATCACTACTTTCTTCTTACTCATTGAAAAACAATCACTACTTTCTTCTTACACATTGAAAAACAATCACTACTTTCATCTTACACATTGAAAAACAATCACTACTTTCATCTTACACATTGAAAAACAATCACTACTTTCTTCTTACTCATTGAAAAACAATCACTACTTTCTTCTTACTCATTGAAAAACAATCACTACTTTCTTCTTACACATTGAAAAACAATCACTACTTTCATCTTACACATTGAAAAACAATCACTACTTTCTTCTTACACATTGAAAAGCAATCACTACTTTCTTCTTGCACATTGAAAAACAATCACTACTTTCTTCTTACATATTGAAAAACAATCACTACTTCTTGCACATCAACAGAACTGAGGACAGTTTTTTTAAATCGTTTAAAAAAGAAAAACGTTGTGTATGTAGTATGTATATACAGGGTGATCCTGGATGCGGATCCCACCTCCATCGTGGGCCGCGCCGCGCTGCGCACCGAGGACGTGCCGCTGGGAGAGCAGACTGTCGCTCAGGTAATGGAACACTTCAATAACATCTTCTGGTAGTGTGCACAATACTAACAAACTATACTAGTGCTCGCCACCACTGAAGTCTTACGGCAAAAGCGGGAACTAAAAATTATCCTCTTTTATTCAAGGTCGTTCAGTTGTTCAGGGCGTCGCTTCTGCTAATTTATTTAAAATCCCATTGGCCTGCCACTCCCACGACACTTCACTTCACTTCTTTCACTGAGATTCCATTATGAAAGTGACAAAAAGGGTAGTATTCTGCTAAAACTTCAGTGGCCTTTCAATGGAATGTCGGTGGAGTGTCGTGGGAGTGTGGAAGGCCATTGAAACAAACGTCAAATAACGAGCAGAATACCAAATGTTCAACTATTGAATTTACACTGATACGCCATTGAAGAACAGAATACCAAATAAGTTAAATGGCAGTTCGATGGAAAGTCATTGGAAAGCCACTGGTCTTAAATAACTAGCAGAATACCAAATGTGTAAAACTATTCCATCGACACTCCACCGACACTACATTGAAACATTTACAAATTACCAGAATCGACGCCCTGGTGTGTAGAATGAACGAACGTACAAACTAGCATAATTATTATTGTTCAACAATTGGTATTTTTTTACCTATCTTTCTGGCTACGTTTAGTTTTGTGAAAACAGCGCCGCGTCTATTGGGCTTCAGTGGTGGCGCGGACTCTACCTCCTTGTGTTACCACTGTACCTTCAACACCATTTGGTGGTCTTTAAAGGGGTACCATCACGCGGCAAACCGCGTTTGAACAACATGCCATCGAAATAAAGCAAAAACACTTTTTTTTTTCATGACCCTAGATACAGAGTCCTTCAGTCGGAATATTAAACAAGTTACATAGTTTTATTTATATTACACGGGAATTACTCACGTAAGATTAAGCCGGTCACTCCGACTATAGTTTCAACCGCATTAGGGAGTCTTTTTCAAGGTGAATGCATGCGCGCGGCTGCGTCTCGCTTGGCATTCCCGTATAATATAAATAAAATGTGTGAAAACCAAGTCAGTTTCTATAATAAAATTACATAGTATTAAATTTAATATCGTGAAGTAAGTCCAAACCGCGTTTGAACAACATGCCATCGAAATAGAGCAAAAACTCTTTTTTGTATTGTTTTTTCATGACCATGGATACCGGGTCCTTCAGTCGGAATATTAAACAAGTTTACATAGTATTAATTAGCGTCAAATAAGTCATGGTCACAGTCAGAGTCAAGCACGTAAGTCAAGTCACGGTCAAGACAAACTCATGCCCAAGTAAAGTGGTGGAAACTACAAGAGGCTTCTATTAAGTTTGGGAAACGTAAAACCTATTAATGGGTTGGGTTACCATATCAAAATTTTAAAAGTCATGACCTAAATCCGAATATTCTAATTTCAAGTCATTTTAGTATGTTCGTTAATTTATAAAAGATTTGTATTTTTAAGGAGACTTTAATCAAGATTTACTCGTATTACATCGCCCGAACTAAAAAAGCTGGGCAAAGGTCTAAAAGTCCGGACAAATCCTGACGGATGGTAACCTTTATTACCACAAAATGTAGTCGAAACTTAAGTCGGAGTAACCGACCAATCATACGTAATTACCTTGACGTATAAATAAAAAGGTGATTAATATTTGGGACAGAAATGTGAATAATATTTGGGCCATTTTTATAAACGAAACTTTGCTTGTAGACGTCAACTAAATAATTATTTAAAATTGTTTTTTATTCTAAAAACAAACTACAATAGGCTATTAGGCAATATTTTTGGAAAATATAATTAAATATTATACAGGGTGTAAGGGGAACACTCTCGAAGCCAAAAGAAGGTAATTGTACTCATCATTATGAACAACTTTTAGTATGGGACCAACCCTGAAATCGCGAGAAAAAAAAATCAATCAGCTGTTCCATACATTTTGTCGAGTGTCAATGACCGTTTTCTATAGAACAGCTGATATTTTTTTTGCGATTTCAGGGCTGGTCCCATAGTAAAAGTTGTTCATAATGATGAGTACAATTACCTTCTTTTGACTTCGATTGTTCCCCTTACACCGCGTATGTATACTAAAGAAATTATGTAAATCGGTTTATACATTTCTGGTATATAAGCGTTTAAAAGTTTTTAGTCGGATTAGGAGGGGATGCTCTGTCCCTTTCCCACAAAGTGTGTATGTCGTACTTACAATCGACGTCATTAGTAAATATAGTGCGCTCTCTGTCTAGCAAGACATAAAAATTCTTATATTTTCCTTCATTTTGAATACATTTTGTTTTTGTTCTATAGTATTTTTAGTTTATTATAAAACAATAGAAAGCCTATTTGACTATCTGAAAATAATGAGGGAAATATTATTTAAATGTTTAGAATAACATTTGAAAATTAAATGTAAAAGAAATATTTTTGGAAAACCCAGAAAATAAAAAGGCGCCTTAAGGACCTTGTAAAATCGAATTAATGTTGCCATATTATAAAAAAAAAGTGTTAATTTTCATTGTTTTTTTTTTCTTTTCTACCATTGACGTTACATGTTTTCTACATATTAAATTGTTTTGTTTGTGTGAAAATAACAAATTGTTTTTTTTTTCTTTTGTGTTTTTGTAAATAGTTTTTGTATTTAGATTTAATCTTCGTACGTTTGTGTAAGTACACTTTCACTAACACTTGAACTACCCATGTATTTTTAATTTTATTTATGTATGTTGCAACAAATTATTTTTATATCGGGTATCACTAGCATGTTTATTTTTTCACATTTATACTCGTCCATGCTGAGATTCGTTTTGAAAGGTGCAGTAGATTGTTGTTGGGAGTTTTATTATGCACTTTTTTTAATTGCATGATATGAAAAATAACTGCATTAATAATTTTGTTGTAATGTCTCTTCTGGGTTAAGTAATTCAAAGATTTTAGTACGAATGGATTTATATTATAAACAAAGTATTATATAATTTATATGTTATGGACAATTCAAAATTTTGATCATCATCATCATCAGCCAGAAGACGTCCACTGCTGAACATTGTCCTCCCCCTTTAACCTCCACACTGAACGACAGCCTGCCTTTTGCATCCAATTTTTTTTTTTTTTTTTAATTTTGACAACTGCCAGGAATTGAACTTGCGGCATCCGACATACGGCCCGAACGCTTAACCGGTCGCTTTCCTGTCCGCATCCAAATTCTTGAGCTGTCTTTACAACCAATCTAAACGAAGACGCCATAGGCCTGTGTCCTAATGTTTCATTTATTACATACTAGCGACCCGCCCGCCCGGCTTCGCACGGGTGTAATTTACGTGCGAAGCCGAGGCGGGTCGCTAGTTATATATATAAACCTTCCTTGAAAATGTATCTAACTGATGATGAAAACCGCATCAAAATCCGTTGCGTGGTTTAGGAGTTAGCGGCCATACAGACATACAGACAGACGCGGAAAGCGACTTCAATTTATACTATGTAGAGACTAGCAACGCAATCCGGCTTCGCACCGGTATAAGTCTTATTTTTTACACCTTGGGTTAAGCTTCCCAACAGTGAAAGAATTTTTCAAATCGGTTCAGTAGTTTCGGAGACAATGCAAACAAACAATCATATCTTTCCTCTATATTAGTATAGATAGAACACAGGCCTGCTGTGCATTCGTCATTTCATGCAAAGTTTCAAAAGTATAAAAGGCAATGACAAAAATTGGGGTAATTTTTTTTTTTCGCGTCCATCAGCCATACTTGGTAATTATATGCAGAATAATATGACTAACAACAGTTCTCAAGGGGTATCATACCTTACATCGGTCTAAACTAAATTATATCGATTTTTTTAAGAGGATTTTTAAGTGAGATGGGTACATAATTATGATTTAAGGTGGTTCGTTGTACAAATGAAATGTTGGACCCGGGTATGTCCTAAAACTGCGACCAGAACCACCACTAGGATGGGCAGCAGCATCCTATTAGTACACGGTGAACGTACTGCGATCCTCAAGCCGCCTGCCAAGCGTGGGGATTATGGCAACACCCCTCTCTAAGAGGGACGCCTTTGTCCAGCAGTGGACGTTTAATGGCTGCTGCTGATGCTGATGTTGTACAAATGGCGGGAAATTCAAATTTCAAACAGTTGTCTTGTCCTTGTAGCTAGGCTGGGTAATTATTGTAAACAATCATGATGTTTGCGACAATTGATTATTATTCTTTACAAAATCATATATATCTCTAATGCACATTATTACTTACATTTGTGAATAAAATTTTTTTTGCTGTTTCTTACGGTTTATTCACAAATGTGAGTAATATGGTGCGTTACTGTTAAATAATTGTACATTATAATGTAAAGAACAGCCAACATTTTGCGCAAACACTGTGTTCTTTAAAAATAATTACCTGTCCTGGCTACTAGGACCAAAAAACTGTTTAAAATTTGAATTTCTCGCCATAGGTGAATGGAACCACCTTAAAATCAAATATCTCACCTCTGACCGCGTTTGTAGAAAAATTATTCATAAATTAATTCTCCTGATAGTCGTTTCCAACGTGGGCCAAGGTTTCAACGATGGCCACGGAATAAAACCAAATGCGCCACATCCCATAGTGATTGGGTCATTGTCTTTTGTTATTATTATGTTTTTCTTCTAAAATATATTTTTGTTCAATATTTTCAGGTTTTGTACAACATTATGAATAATTAGGCTTCCGGGGAACAATATTATGATTAAATTATTCAAAATTATGTTGTATATAGTCAAATTATAGTCATAGAAATACTTACCCATAAGTTATATTACCAAAAAAACTCTGTACATAATATATTATGTATTACCGACCAGGAAAATTTAAATACGCCATCCTGCGATGTATTGAAACCAAACTAGCATAGATTTCGATAATGGCAACATTGGACATCGGATCTGCATGATTTAATTCCCTCCTGCTCGTTTTTCTATCGGACTGCCAGAGCAGGCACGAAAAGGCAACAACCCTTTATCGTTAATATTTTTCAAAAATCCGTACGAAGCGCTTTGATTCCATATTTACTGTGCGAACTGCTAGTCTGTGGAAGGCGCTGCCTGAATGTGTGTTCCCCGATAGTTACAATCTGGGTGTCTTCAAATCACGAGTGAATCGGTTCCTTCTAGGCAAGCGTGCTCCAACGTAGACCGCGTCGTCGCTTGACATCAGGCGGTCTACGTTGGAGTACGCTTGCGTACTCGCATCGCATCATCACTTATCAGGCAACATGGACAGCTTTCAGCTGTAGTACACCCTTTCCGCGTAACCCAGTATACGTCGCAAACACTGCGTCTTACTTGTTTTAGAATAATTATCAATTTAAAAACCCGACTGCATTTGTAAATACGCAATTTCGGTTACTTGGTCTACATATTTTTTTCGAGTTATTTTGATTTAAGAATTAAATTCTGAACCGATTTTGGTGACAAACCTGACAGGACCAATCTGAAACTATATCCTTTCAAATAAAAAAAATATGTTATGAGGTAACAAACTTAAAAAAATTAGAACCTCCTTTTTTTGCAGTTGCAGTTGCAAACAATTTTAATCTTTTTTTCTACTATATAAAAATAAGTCGGGTTTTCCTTCCTGACGCTATAACTCCAGAACGCACGAACCGATTTCCACGGTTTTGCATTCGTTGGAAAGGTCTCGGGCTCCGTGAGGTCATCTTGTGGCGAAACGGAGTTCGCCGGGTTTGCTAGTTTACTATAAAAATTGTCTCTAACAGCATGATATATTTTTTTTTGTTTGTTTTAGAAATAAAATAAAAACATGCCAATTTTTACAGGTTCTCAGCAAGTATAATTTACTGTGACATCGCGACTGGTTTTTTTTATTTTCCTGGTCGGCCATTAACTATTTATTGTACGTAGATTTTTATAGCTTATTAAAACTTTTTTGTTGCTAAACTTTTTTATTTTATTTTGATTGGCAACCCTCACTAAAATCTTGTGCTGGCTATTTGATGTACTTCAGTAGTGACCAACTTATTTGAGCCACCCGCATTTTCTGAGTGAAATGAAGAAAAAAAAGTTTTTTTTATTCTCTAGTTGACCAGCTCTACAAATAAATTGGTCGCACAGATTGATTATACAGTATAAACTCTATATAGCGACACTCGATTTAACGACAAACTCGCTAAAACGTCGAAATTACTTGACTTTGGTTGGTTTACCTTGTTGTACAAATGATACACTCTGTAGCATCATACCCACTCTAAATAACGACAAAGATACGCCATTATTAAGCAATAAACAGCTTGTATTTACCTTGACTGTCGGTATGATACGTCGACGAAGATAACAGACAATATGCAAAAAGCGTTGTTATTTGTATTAATGTTTGTTTTTTGTAAATTTTATACTTTACTAGTAAATACCTAAAATAATAGTAAAATAGTATTGTTTTTGGTATTTTTATTCATAATTATAAGAATTACATTGATTTTACTTCTCTCTATATTTCAACAACTCTCAATAACGCTATAAAGTGCGCAGTTCCTTAAGGGTCGCTGTATAGAGTTCACACTGTATTTGCAAAGCCAATTTTTTATTTCATGCATTTTTTTATAGTAGGTAATCAGTTTCTTTGTGGTGGTAACCTCTTATCTTAAAAACTCTTGAAGGATTGGGATATAAACATCAATGGGCCCTTATTCACAATTTTCGTTATAACGGTTTTATATATCATATGAAATCTGTCAAAATTCGTAATTTATCAAAGTTGTCATTACGAAAAATGTGTATATGGACCCTTGCATCCAGTACCGACGTTAGGGTAGGGCGCAGTTGGGCGACCGCTCAGGGCGCCAGATATAAAGAGGCGCCGCGGTCGCCTATAAAGGGGCGCTTGCGGCTGCTAGCCACTTGCATCAGTTCGTCATCATAATAAAACAAGATTTTGTACACGAATCTATATCAGTCTTGCGTGTACACGATCTGTCCGTCATTCTGACCATAATCATAGAATTAACTGATGAAAAACTGACGCGTTTAACCAGTAGCGGATCCAGTGGTGGGGTGGGGAGAGTTCTACCGCTGACAAATCTGAAATTATCCTTACATAGCCTACCCTCAGCTGGTTCAAGCCCTTTAGCCCCCAAACCAAAATCCTGTGTCCGCCACTGTGTTTGTAATCTCAACTAGTTTTTTTTTTTTTACCTAAGAAAGTATACGAACGGTTTGGCGATTATAGATAGAAATAAACTTCTAAAGTTTAGTGTATATAGATATAATTACTGTGTTTTGATTCGTAGGCAATTCAAGAAATTTAGGTAAATCTGTCAATTTCATCAAGCCATAACTGATGGAAAGTGTTTAGCTTCAATATTCTTTATTTTACAGGTCCTTCAATCGGCAAAGGAACAACTGAAGTGGTCTCTGTTAAAGTAATTCCTATATTGAACGTTAAATAAATGATAATATTAATTTAATCTATATATTTGTATTACTTAATATATTTACAGTGTGTCTACTTAACAATGGCGTGTTTAATTTTGATTCAGTCTATCAAATTCGATTTTCTTTTTTAGAAAACTTTCTCAAATGCTTTACAACCATTTTGTGCGTACTGTTTTTTTTTTTTTACTATTTAGAATATTAATTTTATACATTTTCTACTTTAAATAATTATTATAATATGACTAAATAACAAAAATAAAAATATGTCAACATGATTAAAATAACTTACGGAAAATAAATGCATCTGAATAAATAAAGATAAATGATAATTAATTTTATATGCAATATTAGTTGATTTCTAGGTTATATTCAGTCAGAGGTTTCAATTATTTTGTATCGTCGTCTAGTCTAAACTAAGGCAGTTAAATGACCTTGACTCACATTTGAAAAACAAATTGACAATAACCCTTTGACCGCCAACGTTGCCTACAGGCGTAAAAGACATATTGTGCCCAGACCGTAGGCGACACCACTTTTGACACTCGTTTATAGGAAAAAAGTGTAACGGATTATTGTGACAGTAGTTTTTATTATAACAATAGTTCATCAAATAGAAGTGAATAAAATAAAAGGTTGTCTCTTTAGCGTATATTTTTGAAAATTCAATTTGTTTGAGACAATCTGTAAACACGTAAAAATGGCTTGCCGCACTTTCGATGCGCGACCCGTGGCAGTCAAAGGGTTAACCAGTAATAACCATAATTAAATATATGGATGTTGGGTCAATTTAAAAAAATGTCCGCACCAAGAGTAGATTATAACCATACATTCTATTGGTTTACATATTTTGTTGCAAGCATTTTTTTTCTATTATAAAGCTTTAATTCTCCCTGGCTTCTTTAACCTTTTCCATTTTGATGTTTAACCATTTATACATTTGATTGTCAATAAGTGTTTTTGGCATGCAATTAAATACAGTGTAAACTTTATATAACGACACTCGATTTAACGACGAACTCCATAGAACGTCGAAATTACTTGACTTTAGTTGATTTACCTTGTTGTCCATACAATGATACACTCTATGTAGCATCACACCCACTAAATAACGACAATAATCAGTCATCATTAAGCAATAAACAGTACTTTCTAACACCGTATCGTATTTAAAACACATAAAATAAAATACTGGAACAGCATAAAACGGCAGAGGAAGATAACAGACTATACGCAATAAACGTTGTTATTTGTATCAATATTAATGTTTGTTGTTTTTAAATTGTATACTTTACTAGTAAATACATATTATAATAGTAAAATATTATAGATTTTTCTTCTCTCCATTTACCAACTCTTAATAAACCCGTTAATAATCCCGTGTCTATATAGAGTTTACACTGTATTTCCCATATATTTGAAGGTAGTCATAAATTTTAAAGTTGGTCAGATTTGAGCCCACTGCTGGCTCCAAATTCATCAGCTGTTGGCTGTAAGTTTAGCTTAGAAATAGCTTTGAAAGCCGGATGATTCTTGTCTTTAAGCAGCTTGAATAGCACATTTTCCGAAGTACCAACAAAGCAACCGATGTTTTGGAAACGCTGGAACGAAAGAAAATATTGATTTACAAAAAAATATTTATTGGAAAACATTCAGTAGAAAAACACTTTAGTAACAAAAATATAAATGTATCAACAAATATGGTAATATTTTAGGAATGCTTATAAGTAATAAAAAAAAAACAACTCCTACTTTAAATACATTGGCAATAATTACAATAGAACTATGAAGTAAATACAAAACCAAAACAGTCCAAAATTATCTAAGTAATTAAATGTGGTCAAAAATAGAATTGACTGTCGCTCCCAATTTATTTAAAGAAAAAAAAAAGTGTTAGCATTGTCAAGTGTCAATGACCTTCACAGCTGATTTTGTGATTAAAGGGGTTCGTTCTCATAGCAAAACCTGTTCACAATAACAAGGAAGATAGACTAAGAGAAAAGGCAATAGCGGAACATTAGAGCGTAGATCGGAAATTTGTCTAAAAACGGTATAACTTAGGTGGCGCCGTAATTTGAGCGTGCTATAGGTTGTCTCGAATTTCCGTAAGCGCTGCAGTCAGATAGTGTACGAAAGGGTTCTACAAATTATCATAGCGTTAGTATCGCAGTCAAGTTTCGCAACATTTCAAGAGAAGCTCAACCCATACCAGTAGATGGCGCTTTTCTCTATTCTCTTGAAATGTTGCGAAACTTGACTGCTATACTAGCGCTACGGTAATTTGTAGAACCCTTTCGTACGCTATCTGACTGCAGCGCTTACGGAAGATCGAGACAACCTATATCACGCTCAAATTACGGCGCCATCTAAGTTATACCGTTTTTAGGCAAACTTCGGATCTACGCTCTAATGTTCCGCTATTGCCTTTTCTCTTAGTCTATCTTCCTTGATAATAATCAATGGTGGTTTCATACAGAGGAAGACAAGTGACTGGCTTCGAGTTGGTTAAACTGAGTCTAAAGAACACACTTCGGTGAATGCTGTCTCACTCGCACTGATATTCTTGCATATTACTCGATCCTTGTCATCCATGCCAAGTTTTATAAAAAGATACTACAATTTCGATGAAAAATCAAAGCCCATAGTATCGACAGTGGGTGTTTTATTCAATTTGGAAATAGCTTTGAACTGAGGGTGTTTCTTGTCTCTCATTAGCTTGAACATGACGTTTTCTGAGGTGGTAATGAAACACCCTATGGATTGCAGACGCTGAAAAGAGGAGGTTAATTGTATTGAAATTGGTGATGGTTTTGGAAAACATAGAAATTGTTAATAGAACCGTGGTAGCCTATTTGGGAGACCGCTATACTTGAAAGCGTGACGTCGCGGGTTCAAACCCCGGGCTCGTAATAATTAGCCTAGAGTTTACGTATGGAACACTGTTTTAAACCGCAGTTGTTCACTAAAGTTGTGGCACTAGCTCGTAAGTGTTTTCTATCGTGTTGTAATTTTTATTTCTGGTGTACACAATAAAGAGTTTCTATCTATCTATCTATCTAAAGTTATATGAGAGGGTAGATCGTTATGTCTGCACCTAACTTTTTAACTGTTCGACCAACCACCCGCATTCTTCAGTCTTCCCGTGAACATGGTGCATGTAACTGCGCCGAAATATCGGGAGCTCATTCCACAACCTTACCACGGTAAATATCCCGTTAATAATATAACTTTACATATGGAGTTTCTTACCAATGGCTTTTCGGTGAAGGGTAACATCGTGAGGAAACCTGCATACGTACGGAGAAGGAATTCAATGGCATATGTGAATCCACCAACCCGCAACTGGGCCAGCGTAGTGGATATGGCCCCATCGCCCTTTCGGGGGTAGGCCGAAGTCCAGCAGTGGACTATTTAAAAGACTGATTATGCTATGCTTATAGTTTTACCAAAAAGCTTGCTTATGTGATTATTGCCAGAATCACTAGATTCAGTTACTAGATTGCCAGAATCTCTAGAAAAAAAATTGAGACGTGTTATTGCGTTATATCAACGAAGATAGACTAAGAGGAAAGACAATAGCGTAGCTCGGAAATTTGCCTAAAAACGGTATGAACTTAGATGGCGCCGTAATTTGAGCGTGCTATAAGTTGTCTCGAACTTCCGTAAGCGCTGCAGTCAGATAGCGTACGAAAGGGTTCTACAAATTACCGTAGCGCTAGTATCGCAGTCAAGTTTCGCAACATTTCAAGAGAAGCTCAACCCATACCAGTAGATGGCGCTTTTCTTTATTATCTTGAAATGTTGCGAAACTTGACTGCGATACTAGCGCTACGGTAGTTTGTAGAACCCTTTCGTACGCTATCTGACTGCAGCGTTTACGGAAGTTCGAGACAACCTATAGCACGCTCAAGTTACGGCGCCATCTAAGTTTATACCGTTTTTAGGCAAATTTCCGAGCTACGGTCTAATGTTCCGCCATTGTCTTTCCTCTTGGTCTATCGTCCTTGGTTTTAAGTATATATTTTATTATTCATACTAGATATTTTATTTAAAGTGGTTCGTTAAACAAATGGCGGGCAATTCAAATTTCAAACAGTTTTCTTGTCCTTGTAGCTAGGCCGGATAATTATTGTAAAAAACCATGATGTTTGCGACAATTGATTATTATTCTTTACAAAATCGTGTAAAGCTATTTATCTCTAATGCACATTATTACTTACATTGTGAATAAACAAATTTTTGCTGTTTCAAACGGTTTATTCACAAATGTAAGTAATATGGTGCATTACTGTTTAGTAATTGTACATTATAATGTAAAGAACAGCCAACATTTTGCGCAAACACTGTGTTATTTAAAAAAAATTACCTGTCCTGGCTACTAGGACCAAAAAACTGTTTAAAATTTGAATTTCCCGCCATAGGTGAATCAAACTACCTTAAACTGTCAAATCATTATTGTCCCAGATATTCTATGATCTTTCCGAACACCTTGTTCAAATATTTACCTGTAACGCTAGCCCCCTGTCCATCAAAGACCTAGAAGAGACTCCATCAGCCAGCACGTGGACCGAGATATCTTCATTCAGCAGGTCTATGGCAGTCTGTTCTATGCAGACATGCGCCTGGAATGGAAAAAATATTGTTATGAACGTGCCTCATGAGTTTTTGTTTGAAAGGCGACTTGATCGAATGTGTTCCTCCCTATGATTCATGAAAATCTGTTTAAAATGTATCAGCTCTTTTATCGGGGTTATTAAAAATTGTCCTGGGGTCTTACGGACAACTGCTATTGCGGCACCAAACTAACGTTAAATCCACTCAGTTGGAAAATCACGCGAACGTGAACCTTAACGCGCCCAGATATGGTCTGCGGTCGCGTGATTTTCCAACTGAGCGGATTCAACGGGCGGTTATCCGAGTCGCGTAGGCAACAAAACGCTCCCTTATAGCGACGTTATAGCGTTATAGCGACGATGTATTTTGCCATGCTAGAGACAGGACGCCCGCGGCGAGTGCAACGACAAAAACGAGCATAGGTCCGACCTCGATGACGCCTGGAGAGATACTAACCGCGGCGCGCCAAAATTCTCGCGTCCATTTTACGCTTTTAATTTCACTAAAAGCGACACTATTCACTATCAAAAATCAATCCAAATAAAAAAAATTGTTGAATAAAATTGCCTTTCAGTACATGCAATTTCCAGGTTGTTACGAGCTTTTATTAGAGCATAAAATGAAAAAAATAAACTAAGTCGACTTTGTTTCAGATTTTTTTTTGATCGAGGAAAGTTTATTCCAGCGGGAGTAAGATGGTGAACCATCTCACTCCCGCTGCGAGTTGTGAGACTCATGATCTAAGAAAACAAGGTCTAGCAATCTGGGAGTGGTCCCGCAATGACGTCACTGTCCAGTTGCCACTTTATCCAATCAGCTGTTACGTGGTGTATCGTCATCTCTCTCGAACCTGTTGTAAATTGACATCATGACATCATTGCGGGACGCCCACATGGACATTTTTTCTCGGATTGCTGTACCTGGCGGAGTATATTATTATACCATTCAAATTCAAATTATTTATTGAGAATAAAAACGGACAAATTCCACTAACATTTATCTCACATACTGTTAAACTAAAATAGATTTCCTAGTAAAAATAGGAATAATAATATAAAATTACTAATATAATAAATACAACAAATTGCTGTAAAAATGTGTCAACATAAAATTAGTATGTCATACAAATTGTCATTATAGTCATCGGCTTTTTTGCCCCTGTCCCATTGATCAGTTAAATTTTCACAATAAGTCAACCATGGCGAGACTGAAGTCTCGCAAATACCTGGATTGAAATTATCTTGTGGGATAATGTGTGGGTGACATGCCCTAATCATGATATAGATACAGGCAGGTTACCTCAATCCCGAACAGTACGACGGACTGCAGGCCCGGCACATCTTGCTTCAACTTCTCCTGCAACTCTGGCGTTATCATGGAGAACTTGGTTTTCTCGTACACCAGCGCCGCATCGTCAATCTTGACATCCTTGGTGGTGGGGCCTAGGCCTTTGGGGTACTGCTCTGACACATACACGGGGATTTTGAAGTGCTTCGCTGCTTCTATCTGTGGATATGATAAAAACATACTAATCATAATGACTAAACCGTGGTAGCCCATTTGGGAGACCGCTAGACTTGACAGCGTGAGGTTGCGGGTTCAAACCCCGGGCCCGTACCAATGAGCTCTTTGGAGTTTATGTACGGATTTTCATACCACTGACTTTTCGGTGAAGGAAAACATCATGAGGAAATCTGCAAACGTACGGAGAAGGAATTCAATGACGTATGTGAATCCACCAACCCGCACTGGGCCAGCGTGGTGGATATGGCACAATCACCCTTTCGGGGGTAGGCTAAAAGTCCAGCGTTTTAACAGTGGACTGTTAAAAGTTTTTTAAAGTTTTATTTTGTTTTTATTAATAGAAAGCTTTTGTTTGTAGTTATTATTATAATTTAAGATAATATTATGTGTCAAATTGTTAATAAGTAAAATTGCAGCGCCCTAACAGGGTCTTTGTACCAACTTGTTGTTTTAAGGACCTCATGTAATTTGTGTACACTGGCAAATAAACGAAATAATAATAAAAGGCTGATGATGATGATAAAAACATAACTTAGACCTCACATTTTTTTGCTATGCAAAAGACGCAATGAATCGGGAACGGGAAATCTGGATCAGTAAACTCAGCAAGAGAGAAAGAAATAGACAAAAAATATAATGAGGGTTACTTTTTAACCAACTTCAAAGAGGAGGAGGTTATCAATTTGACTGTATGTTTCTTTTTTGTTATGTAACAAATCATCACATGCAGCCCAGGTAAATAATTATAAGACTGAAAAAGGGGGGACAATAGTACTGTAGTGTATATTATAGTATTTTGTGCATTTAGCGATTGAGATGTGAATACAAGAAATAACACATAAATTTTTCCGTTTCACCAATAAATATGATTTGTCCATTGTTTTTTTTAATAAACAGTTCATTGTTTGTCCTCTTATTACAAGCATACTTTTTACCCTAAGAGTAAGCAGAAAAACAAAAAAAAAAAAATTAAAAGGACTGTAATGCAGAATAATAATTGCAAAAAAAAAAAAAGTATACCGTTGGAGTACTTCTGCATAGGCCATCTGAATGTTTTCTATGCCTGTGTTTTTGCAAGAAAACTTTATCGCCGGCCGGTCGGAATGTTTTAAAAATAGTTGAATCAATGAAAATGATACCTATTTAGTTTTAATGGAGGAAATGGGTCATACAGACATAATAGAGGTGTTACGTAACAATGTTTATCAATACAAACCATTTTGTTGGCGACTTTTACGACTTCTCCAAAATGTTTGATATGAGGCCGGAATGTTTCTTGGATATCACACAGCAAGAATGCAGTTTTCGGAGCTTCCAGCGCTCCCAGCTTGATGATATTGCGAGCGGCCATGGTTATGTTAGTGTATTTACTGGGAATATTAATTTTAGCAAGTTTACGTTAAAAATCCAAAGGTCATGAGAAATTGCGAAATGAAATAAAAAATAATCTGATTTAATCAGACAGAAATTCAGAATGTTTTTTTGTTGTTGTTTTTTCGCCAGTACTGAGCATGCTAATGCTATTGCAGTCATACTGACGTTAAAAATCAAATATTATACCGCCTCATTGTATTATTTTCGTATTTTAAAGTGTTTTTATGTATAAATAGTGGATTCTTATAATATAATAAGTGATTGCGAATGAACTCTTGTGTAATCAAGACGTGATGGTGAAATGTGAATTTTCTTGTTGTTTCTTAGTCACAGCCTGAGTGGCCTCTAGTAAAGTGGCCATTATGTACTTTATGGGGCTTTGAGTACAGTGGTCGGCAAACAACTTGAGCCAAAGTCGACTTAGTGGGGGTAAGTTCGCACATGAATACTTCCAATCTGCCAATCGCGTGGACGCGTACCGTCAGAATGCCCACGGGCACCTCTCTTTCCCCCAACGATACCTTAAAATCGTCCATTGCGCACCTAAGGTCATGGCTCAAGGTTGTTTTACGGACACTGTAAAGTAGGTTGTGCGGCATAAATATACCTGTAAAAAACCTAAGATGAGGCGGTATGATCTTATGGCATTAGTCTGCCCAGTAATGGGCAAAAAACTTTATTTGACTTTGATAGTAATTTGAGAATAGGCGTTTTTTTTTTGTTTCAAACGGCTTTCGTTGGTTTTCGGTTTTCGTGGGTATTTAGCGCCAACCTGAAAAAATAACATCATGCCGAATGTATTTTCGAAAATTATTATTCATTAAAATAAATAATGTTCATGAACGTGTTAAACATAATTTTGTACAAAGTAAAAAACCTGTTTTCTTGTACAAAAAAAGTGTGTTCTTCTTCCTCTGCTATACCTAATTACCGATAACACTATGTTTCAAACTTGTTGCAAAGGCAGCGCCTTGAATCATTCAAACATTATAAATAATGTTCGTTACTAAAATTTCTTTGGGACTAGTAAACGAGTATGATACACATAATTTTATAGTGTCTAGGTCTGTCTGTTGGCCTTTTGGAAAACCTCAGAGTCACTCAGCGGGCAATGGAAAGAGCTATGCTCGGAGTTTCTTTGCGCGATAACATCCGAAACGTGGATATTCGCCAAAGAACCAGAGTCACCGACATAGCTGTTAAAATTTGCAAGTGGAAGTGGCAATGGGCAGGCCACATCGCTCGAAGAACTGATAACCGATGGGGAAGAAAGTTTCTTGAGTGGAGACCACGAACCGGAAGACGCAGCGTAGGCAGGCCTCCCACTAGATGGACCGACGACATAGTGAGAATCGCTGGCATCCAGTGGATGCAAAAGGCAGGCTGTCGTTCAGTGTGGAGGTTAAAGGGGGAGGCCTATGTTCAGCAGTGGACGTCTTCTGGCTGATGATGATGATGATGATGAGGTCTGTCTAGACAAGAACTAGGTACTGTATTTTATCGGCTGTAGTAGGTAGAGCCTAGCATTTTTCCCTTTAATCAAAAAAATCTCAACTTGTTGTTGCTACCATTTTGAATCAGGCACTAAACAAAAAACAGTGTAGTAAAAATCGCGAAGGTTTAAAAATTACTAGTGTCTAGGACTTCAGATTAAATAATTGATTACTTACATAATTACTCGCTTTTTTACTTACCAATTTAAGATGTGTGACCGTGAGTAGCATTTACAACAGAGGCCTTACGGACAACAGCTGTTGCGGCACCTAATCCGCTCAGTTAGAAAATCACGCGACCGCAAACCGTATCTGGGCGCGATAAGGTTCACGTTCGCGTGATTTTCCAACTGAGCGGATTAGGTGCTGCAATAGCTGTTGTCCGTAAGGCCCCAGAGCACTTACCGTGGGTACGGTGAAACGTCAAAATCGTAGACGGTATAATAAATATTATAGTATAGCAAACAGAAAAGAAAAAAATAATTGTTTAAATTAGAACGGCTGTCAATGCATTTTTGTAAGATTTTTTTTGTAGCCAGTTGCACCCATATTAACGAAACGTCAGTTATTTGAAATCAGTTAGCAGCTGTGATGCGGACAAAGAACTTTGAGACGTAACCCAAACAGGTAAGGTCCAAGTTCTTTGGATGCCGAGTTCAACGCGTTGTTATTAATAGTAATGTGGACTGGAAAGTATGTAAACCTTCAGAAGAGTGGATTGAAGTTAATAGACGACGTTTTAGAAACCGTTTTGTGGGAAATATAGGGATGGCGAATAATGAGTCTGAAACTAAATTTAAGGCGGCTGAATCCAAAGTGCAACTCTTTATTTCAAACGTTCACAAGGATACCACGGAAAAGGATATAGTTGAGTATATTCAGCATAAAACCAAAGAAAAAGTAACACTAGCGCGCATGATCCCCAAAAAAGACAAAGGACATAACTCGTTCAAGTTGTGGGTATCAAGCGGAAACCTAGCTCTATTTCTAGATAATAACCTGTGGCCCGAAGGAATAGCTTTTAGAAAGTTTATTAACTTCAACTACAGAGGTGTAAGAATGCAAGAAGAGACAGAACATATAAGAAGTCATTATGGATAGTACAACTAACAAGAACGTTAACACATTTTATAGTTTTAATTGCAAGTCTTTAAAAAGTTCAATAAATTGTATAAAAAAGTTATGTTGTACGGCAGATATAATAGCACTGCAGGAAACATGGCTCATGCCATATGATATCCCTATTCTGGGAGAGATCGATCGAGAATTTGGGTACACTGGCGTGTCTGCAGTCGACATAGGAGCTGGTGTTTTGCGTGGAAGACCATATGGCGGTGTGGCCATTTTATGGAATAAAAAATCCTTTCAGGATGTGACAGCGTTAACCTGTGATAATGACAGATTAGTGGCTATAAAAATAAAAATAAATGATAGAGTGTTATTAGTGTTTAGTGTTTATATGCCTGTTGATAGTGCTGCAAACTTAACAGAATTCACAGACTGCCTTGGCTGCATCAAGGCTATAATAGACAATAATGATGCAGAAGCCGTTTATGTCTTAGGAGATTTCAATGCACACCCTAGTGAGCTATTTGGTAAGGAACTCATAAATTTTTGTACTGATCAACAATGGGTGTGTGCAGATTTTGATCAATTTGGTTTACACTCTGATACATTTACTTTTATCAGCGACGCGCATGGAACTAAAAGTTGGCTTGACCATTGCTTGGTCACTGAATCTGCCCGAAAATCTGTGTTGTCTATTAAAGTTGTTTATGATGTTTTCAATTCAGATCACTTTCCTTTAGAAATAATGATCGATTTACAGTCATTAAGAAGAAAAACAACCTTTAATTGTGTAGCGAGTAATAAAATAATTTGGGGAAATAGAGATAAAGAACAAGTAAAAGCGTATTATGAAATATGTAATAACAAACTGAAGAATATTGATTTTCCGGCTGAATTGAGTAGTTGCTGTGATAGAACTTGTAACAATATTAGCCATAGATTGATAATTGATAAACTTTATGATAACATTGTACATATCTTGAAAAATGCTGCAATACAAAGTTACAAAGGCCCTCAAAGAATCAACTCACTACGTCAATCGAATAAAAGTAAAAACGTTGCTGGCTGGAATTTTCATGTAAAGGAAGCTCACAGGGCAGCTAGGCTTAGCTTCAAAATGTGGTTATTAAGCGGTAAAAAATGTGCAGGCCCGTATTTTGAAAAAATGAGAGAAGACAGACACAAATTCAAAGAAAAATCAAAATGGTGTATTAAAAATCAAGAGCAGATTAGAATGGACATAATGGCATCACATCATAAAAACAAGGATTTTAAACAGTTTTGGAAAAGTACATCAGAAATGAACACTAGGCCTGGTATCCCTGTGAGCGTCAATGGGGTTACTGATACTAAAAGAATCGCATCAATTTTCAAAGACCAGTTTAAAGTTCCAGCCCTAACCCTACCTCCAAGAAGGATGTCTGCTGATGTCGGTACGCAGGAGTTGTTTGGTGCTGGGTCTGGAGATGACAAAGATAATATGAAACGTTTTACAGCCAAACATATTGCTAAAACAATTCAAGCAATGAAACGAGGGAAATCTCCAGGTCATGACGGACTCAGCATTGAACATTTTCAGTGTGCTGGTGTTCACTTACCGCGAGTTCTTTCTATGCTGTATTCTTTCTGTATTAGTCATGTGTATCTACCACAGGAGCTGATGAAGACTATAGTGGTACCAATAGTTAAAAATAAAACCGGAGATATTTCTGACAAAGACAACTATCGGCCTATCTCACTAGCAACAACAGCTGCTAAAGTACTTGATAGTTTGCTAAATGATCAACTCAGTGCAAACATTACTTTAAATGACTCTCAATTCGGATTTCAGCCAAATGTATCCACTGAAAGTGCCATCTTGGCCCTTAAGCATACTGTAGAATACTACACCAGCAGGAAGACTCCAGTTTACGCTTGCTTTTTAGATCTATCCAAAGCTTTCGATCGAGTGTCATATCAGCTCTTGTGGGAGAAGTTGGAAGGAAAAATACCTTTCGAACTAGTAAATATTTTGAAGTTTTGGTATCAAAACCAACTTAATTGTGTTAGATGGGCAAATGACATGTCAGAAACATATAGATTGGAGTGTGGAGTGAGGCAGGGGGGATTGTCTTCACCTAAGCTTTTTAATTTATATATGGACCAGCTGATTGAGAGGCTCAGCAGCATGCATGTAGGATGCTCAATTGACGGCATTATGGTCAACAATATAAGCTACGCTGACGATATGGTGCTGCTGAGTCCCTCCATCAGTGGACTGAGAAAACTCATGAAGGTGTGTGAGGAATACGCTAACACCCATGGCCTACAATATAATGTTAAAAAGAGTGAATTATTAATATTTACTGCCAATAATAAGCACCCTGAAAATGTACCCCCAGTGAGACTATATGGAAAACCTTTAAATATTGTTAAGCAATTTAAATATCTGGGTCACATAGTCACGGAAGATCTGAAGGATGATAGTGACATAGAACGAGAGCGTAGAGCGCTGGCGGTGAGAGGGAACATGATAGCCCGTAGGTTTGCACGATGTTCTGTGGAAGCCAAAGTTACTCTCTTCAGAGCATATTGTCAGTGTTTCTACACCAGCAGCCTATGGGTTCATTATACCCAACGATCCATCAGCGCTCTACGTGTACAGTACAACAATATCTTTAGGATGTTACTGGGGCTGCCCCGATTCTGTAGCGCATCAGGTATGTTTGCGGATGCCAGAACTGATGGGTTCAACGCGATCATACGAAAGAGAATCTTTTCGCTGCTAAGTCGGGTCAGGGCCAGTCATAATAGGGTATTAACGACGATCACAGATAAATATGATTGTCATATTCTACAACACTGGGTTAAAACCATTATTTAATTTTTAGTTATACCTACCGTAATTATTATTGTTTTTATTTTAAGAGTTTATTTTATAATTTTTCATTTATTGTTCCAATACAGTTATACTGCTTTAATTTGTCAATAGCTGTACCTACCTGTTTTCTGAAATGTGCTATGTAAACTACCTACTATGGATCTTGTATCTGCAATAAAGATTTATTATTATTATTATTATTATGTTGACATACATGAGAATGTTCAAGCAAAACTCTGTCATAATACCTGGTAACAGATTTTCCTTCTCATTTCCGTTCTATTTACTTCTCTTTTCTGTGGTATAGCAGCACTCTGCACCCTACAGAAATAATTCATTAATTTTTCAGTTTTTAATTTTTCTCCCCCATTTTTTATTTCAGTAAAAAAAAATACTTTTTTTTCTTTTTTTTTGGACTTCCGTAAAGTGACGCCTAATTAAATCAGCTTGCATTTATTTTTCTGAGTGATACCTAAATATTTGTTAGTCCGTCGTCTATTCTCAGCTCTGTTTAATGATTTACATAGATTATAGATAAATAATTCGGGACATTTTTGCGCACACGGTCACCTGCCAAGCTAAGCCAAGCTTGTGATATGGCTGCCAAAGACTAATTAATAATTTTTTTAATACATAGGTACATGAATTAAGTATATACTCAAATAATGAACAAACACACATGGTTTTGTCTTAGGTGGGAACCGAACCCACGCCCCAAAGCGCAGAAGGCAGGTTCACTACCAACTATACCACTGGGGATCCAGGGTAAACTAATAAATACCTAATTAATAATTAAATTCGGGACATTTTTTCACACACGGTCATCTGACCACAAACTAAGCCAAGCTTGTGATATGGCTGCCAAAGACTAATTAATATTTTTTTTAATACATTGGTACATGAATTAAGTATATACTCAAATAATGAACAAACACACATGTTTTTGTCTTAGGTGGGAACCGAACCCACGCCCCCAAGCGCAGAAGGCAGGTTCACTACCAACTAGACCACCCGATCCAGGGCAAACTAATAAATACCTAATTAATAATTAAATTCGGGACATTTTTGCACACACGGTCATCTGACCACAAACTAAGCAAAGCTTGTGATATGGCTGTCAGAGACTGATATACATCCATAATTATATGCTTTTAAAATACATACTTAAATAGATATTAATAACCAGATATAGAACAAACACAAATGTTTGTCCTAGGTGGGAACCGAACCCACGCCCCCAAGCGCAGAAGGCAGGTTCACTACCAACTAGACCATCGGAGATCCGGGGCAAACTGTAGGTTATACCTTAGTTTAAAACAGTTAGAACTGAAGTTAAAATCTAGACTAAGTTTTCTGAAATTTTCTAATTTCTGCGCAATTTTCTTAATCTTTCTTTCCATAAGAACCTTCTACAAAGTATTAGAAAACTTTAATAATAAGAAGATGAATGAAATCGGTGAAGTCTTTTTCAAGTCATGACCACGGTAAATAGGGATTCATTTTTATATTTAACTAGCGACCCGCCCGCCCGGCTGTGTAATTTACGTGCGAAGCCGGGGCGGGTCGCTAGTTATATATATAAACCTTCCTTGAAAATGTATCTAACTAATGGTGAAAATCGCATCAAAATCCGTTGCGTGGTTTAGGAGGAGTTAGCGGCCATACAGACACACAGACAGACGCGGAAAGCGACTTTAATTTATACTATGTAGAGAGAGATAGAGATAGAGAAGAGATAGAGAAGATTAAAAAAAAATAGGACGAAAGTACAGACAGACGGACAGACATAATGATTCTTTAAGGGTTCCTTGTGCTCTACGGAATCCTAAAAATGGAAGTGTTATTATTCTAAAACAGGACAACGTCTGGCAGGTCCTTCGACCGAAATAAAATGAATGGACGGGCCCAGAAGAGCATTTTTGAAGATTAAAAAATGAGCGCCGGCTCTCACTTTGTCTCAGTCGGTCTCAAGCCGTAGGAAGTGCAACACAAAACTTGTTACATAATAACGAAACATCTGACAAAATTATGTCTTCGTGTGCTTTCCCGAAGTGTAAAACAAAAAAAACCGCTAAGTATCTATGTTTTGTAACAAATGTACTTGTACATGGTTAAAATAAGGTGTTGAAGTACATGTCCGACGATTTTGACTCGTTTATACCGAGCTAGTTCAATGGTTACGGCCCGTCCATTCAGAATCAGAAAACATTTATTGATCAATTGATACATTATTATTATGCTAGATGTTAGTGCAAAAATTGTATTCATCAGTCTACCCTCATCGGGCATTCAATATTTACATTAATCATCATCATCATCAGCCAGAAGACGTCCACTGCTGAACATAGGCCTCCCCTATAACCTCCACACTGAACGACAGCCTGCCTTTTGCATCCACTGGATGCCAGCGACTCTCACTATGTCGTCGGTCCATCTAGTAGGAGGCCTACCTACGCTGCGTCTTCCGGTTCGTGGTCTCCACTCAAGAACCTTTCTTCCCCATCGGTTATCGGTTCTTCGAGCGATGTGGCCTGCCCATTGCCACTTCAACTTGCAAATTTTAACAGCTATGTCGGTGACTCTGCTCTCTCTGATATGGGTGTTCTTTGGCCAATATCCACGTTTCGGATTTTATCGCGCAAAGAAACTCCGAGCATAGCTTTCTCCATTGCCCGCTGAGTGACTCTGAGTTTTTCCAAAAGGCCAACAGTCAAGGACCACGTCTCAGTACCATATGTCATCACTGGCAACACACACTGGTCAAAGACCCTCGTTTTGAGGCACTGTGGTATCTTGGTACACCTATTTACATTAATAATATAATTTAATTTTAAACAATTTTTATATAACAATGATGTCAAGTTAATTAAACATGTCAACAGCGAATACAAAATGATAATAATACAATAAAAATAATAATTGCGTTAACTTACTCATGTTAAATTTCATTTTATGTTGGTCGAAGGTCGGGTCAGTTAGTTTTTGATAACTCCTTGTTTGACCGTTTTCTATTTTCAGCCTGTATCTACATAGTTACATAGATTACTTTTACCGCACAAACGAAATGAAAAGTAGAATAATCTAAGACGCATTTCCTTCTTTGTAATTGCACTAATTACTCGCGTCGGAATAGCTGAACAATGGACAATGCGATGCGAGAGAAAAAATAAGTCTTAGTTGGTATTCGATCGATTCTTACTCGAATCGATTAAAAAATTACTTCTCGATTGTCTTAACAATGATGAGATAAGAAATGAGTGATTATTATTTTATTATACTATATAATAATATTAATATATTCATTGTATTCATAAATAGTCAATAATCTATACTAATATTATAAAGAGGAAAGATTTGATTGTTTGTTTGTTTGCATTGAATAGGCTCCGAAACTACCGAACCGATTTGAAAAATTCTTTCACTGACGGGAAGCTACACTATCCCCGGGTGACATAGGCTATAATCTATACCCGTGCGAAGCAGGGGCGGACCGCTAGTATTAAATATAATGGTACTTACCTACTTGTGTAACAACTTCATTTGAAAACTATCGGATCTCCATGATCTAATTCCCTCCTGCCCATTTTTCTATCGGACTGCCAGAGCGGGCACGAAAAATAGACACCGCTTTATGGTTGATATTCCGAAAACCCGTACGAAGCGCTTTGATTCCACTTTTATTATGCATACTGCTAGTCTGTGGAATGCGCTGTCTGAATGGGTGTTCCCCGATAGTTACAATCTATGTCTTCAAATCACGACTGAATCGGTTTCTTCTAGGCAAGCGTGCTCCAACGTAGACCGCATCGTCGCTTTACATTAGGCGAGTTGGCGGTCATAAACTGGGTTAAGCGGAAAGGGTGTACCTACCTACTAAGCTGAAAGAGGTCCATAGTTAGGTAGGTATATGGGTAGGTACCCATCATTAAGGACAACTTTCAGTACTTTTTGTTGAACAGAAATTTTACGTCGACTCGCACTTGGCCATTTTTTATTATTATTATTTTGTTGTTATACTGTAGAGTGTGTACTATAATCACCAAGTTTGACGCTTGTACGTATTTTTTTTTTACCTTAGAGTGAATACAAAAATACGTTTAAAAAAAACAAGTTCGTTGTATGGGTACCCGCCCTTAAATTTTTACTTTGACTTTATTATAATACTAATAATTATATTGTAAATATTTGTAATATATTGTAAATATTGTAATATAATGTAAATCCATTATTGGCCGTAAGTTAAGTTCATAGTTTATTGTTTAAGGGCTGTGGATTTTGTTTAAAAAAAAAATATTGTTATCCGCCGTAACATTCATCATCATCATCATCAGCCAGAAGACGTCCACTGCTGAACATAGGCCTCCCCTTTAACCTCCACACTGAACGACAGCCTGCCTTTTGCATCCACTGGATGCCCGCGACTCTTACTATGTCGTCGGTCCATCTAGTGCGCCGTAGCGTTACATAATACGTACCTATTCTGTGATAATTTCAACTGGCTATCTATTACGGTTCGAAAGATACAGCCGAACGGACGGATAGACAGACAGCGTAGGCATAGTAATAGGGTCTCGTTTTCACCCTTTGTGTACGGAACCCATAAAAGATGAATGGAGAGGTGTTTAGGTGAACCTAAGAGCTAAAGGGGAAACTAGGTAGATACACTTCCATTTATTGAAGTGAAACTTCTTATGCGACTTGCAACAATGTTGCGTTAAACGTTTAACGCTACCATGGAGGGGGGAATAGAAAGAGACAGAGCGAGAGTTTTAGATGCCATCTATGAGGAAATTTTGAAACTTGTACATCCTTCTCATAGCTTATTAGTTCACTAATATTTGCATAGATGGCAAAACAAGCGACTTCCAACAAGGTTGCGTTAAACGTTTAACGCTACCATGGAGGGGGAATAGAAAGAGACCGATATTTAATTCTTCCGAGCGGAGGTACTCCACGCACTATTTTTTTTTCCAAGACCTACCTTCTAGGCTACCTGACTTCTCAAAATCGCCTGTAGGAAGGTTGAACTTGTATAATTGGTAATTACTCCTTCCTCGCTACCCAGAATAAAATTATCATCAAAACTCGTGTTCCAAGGATCTTACTGCAACCGCCGCCGGCGCAGCCGTATCATTATGTACCTACAACACGCCATTTCTCTAAAGAATAAAAAAAACTCGCTCCAAATCTCTAATTTGTTCAAAAAACTGTATCATTCAGAGATCCTTTGTATTTTTTCTTTGCTTTTTAAAGGGCATCTCACACGAGGTATGTAATATCAAATATTAAGTCATAAGTCATAAGTAATTTATGATGTAATTTTTATGTAATATCAAATATTAAGTCATAAGTAATTTATAAGTAATTTTTTTTGAATGCGACGCGTGACCAAAATGCTGGCGTGTTTCTGGCTCAACGCATAAGCATTGCCATTCAACGTGGTAATGCCGCCAGCATGCTGGGTACGCTGCCAACTGGTAGTGGGCTTGAGCATTTAGTTTGTCTTTAGACCTTCAACGGGCTATGGGCAGTCTAACTGTATTTGTAGTTCTAGTTTTAGCTTGTATTTTGTTTAGTTAATAAAGGTACTTGCCCAGAAAAAAAAAAAGTTATTTATTGATATAATGTCAATTTACACGTCAAATAACAAATGTTCACTTAAAGTGAGAAAAATTACAATAATAATTACTTAATTGATTAAATTAGACTATATAATTGCATTACAGAAAGAATAAAACAAAAAATAATAATAATACATGTCATACAATTCTTACCTATATGGTAAAGTTACATTCATATGTCAAATCTATAAAATTCAATGGGATTGCCCAAATCTTCTAACCGTTTCACATTGATTTAAGTTATTTATTAAAAACATAGACCATTTTAAGATAATAATTTGATTACTTACATAGGTTTTCCCACAGAAGAGAAAAAAAAATCGTTTAAACTTTTCTGTGGGTTTTCCTTACGGTAGCTACCAAAGAAATAAATGATTGTAATTTTTTTGAATGTGATGACGTCAGCATCGGTTTTATATTAGTTCGTGTAGATGTCTATTAAAAAACCGGACAAGTACGAGTAGGACTCGTGCTCTGAGGGTTCCGTTGGACAGAACCGTCAGAGCGCGAGTCCAAAAAAAACCTAAGGTTGAAATATTGAAAGACAAACTTAACTTTGTAGTTGACTATAAGGTTCTTCTATACATTCCAACTACAAAATGTAAGTTTGTAATAGTAAAATAATAATTTTTAAAAGATATAACTTATAATTTGTAACTTTCAGATTTATTCCTATATATGTGCTATGAGACCTTGCCTTTTACCAAATTTTATGATTCTAGGTCAACGGGAAGTACCCTATAGGTTTTGATTTCCCTGTGAAATCGCAAAATATGCGACATAAACGTTCATATCTTTTGATTGCGTTTATTTACGACTTTTATTTTTTTACAGCCGAAAGAAACCGTAGACCCAAGTATTTAGTATCAATTTCAACTTGATACCTTTACGCGTTCTTGAGAACAAGGGTCTTGACAGACAGACAGACGGACAGACAGACGGACAGACAGACAGACAACGAAGTGATCCTATAAGGGTTCCGTTTTTTTCCTTTTGAGGTACGGAACCCGAAAAACTTACGTTTGTCATATTTTTATCTTTCAATGTCATTAGGATTTGGTGGTTTGGCATTTTTTTGTTTGTTTATGTAAAAGCGCACTATCTGCTGCTATCTATTGTCTAACTTCTATACGTGACAAATAAATAATGTATGTATCAACATGTGTATGTATCTTTGATAACAATACCTAGGTATGTTAATTAATGTTTATGTAGTTTATTAATTAAATAAATATTCGGGACATTTTTTGCACACACGGTCATCTGACCCCAAACTAAGTATAGCTTGTGATATGGCGGCCAGAGACTGATATACATTATATATTATATAGTTTTAAATACATACTTAAATAGATATTAACAACCAGATGTAGAACAAACACAAATGTTTATCACATAAATGTGCGTCCTAGGTTGGTTATGTTTATTATGTAGGTATATAGTAGGTATATAGTAGGTATGTTGTTTATAATATGTGGTCTATGTGTAATGTACCTAATATAATTATATGTATATATAAGTATGTTATATTTATTTTTAGTTAAGGCCACAATTTTTTTATATAACTTTCTATTGGCATTCTAATTGTATTTGTAGTGTTAGAAAGTATTAGCTTGTATTCTGTTTAGTTAATAAAGGCACATTTGCTCAGTAAAAAAAACATTATTGTTATTCTTGTAATGTTTTTCTGTAGTGTCAATAAAGATTTACTGCATTGTATTTTATATTCGGACATTTTATAGTTTCTTCGCCGTGTGTGACGGCCTTTATTTCGAAGTCAAACGCGTGACTTTTGACTGACTGCTTGTGGCCTGTGGCTAAACGCCTATGCCGATCGGAGCCGCAGCGTAAAAAAATAAACAAAAGATGGCGCCCGCCGCTCGCGTGCTCCACTTTTGGCGGGACGGGCTTTTAGAAAAAAAAATCATTCAGTTTTACCTGTGACGTCGAAACAATAATAGGTAGGCTGGTAGGATAATGGGAGAAATTGGCGACGAAAAAACGGCATATTTTTAGTATCTTATAATTTAGGTGTAAAACCTATTTTCTGAATGTTCTGTGTGTTTCAAATAGACAATAGACAAAATTTTATGTGTGGAAGAAAAAAAAAAAACTTTTTTTTCCGCAAATTGGCTTTGGTATTCTAAAGCTCCCTATTCCAGCGGATATTTTGGGAAATGAAAAACTTTTCATACGTAAATAGGTAACTACCTACCTACCTACTTTGGACTGCAACGCTGCTTCTATGAGATAAGATTATTTTGAACAAATGAGACTATACCACACTATATAATTCACAGAAAATAGAAGTAAATAGAACGGAAATGAGAAGGAAAATTTGTTACGAGGCATTATGACAGAACCTTGATTGAACATTATTTTTTAGATCAACGCGTCGAACTCCGCATCACAGTTGCTAACTGATTTCGAATAACTGACGTTTCGTTTACCTATATGTTCTAATTTAAACAAAATTTATTTTTATTTTCTGTGATATAAATAGGTAATACTACCTACTATATATGGACTATGGACTACTCACAGAAAAGAGAAAACGATTTTTTTTTTCTCTTCTGTTACTACTGATACAGAACCATAGAGTACCTATAGAGATGTAGGTACCTTCCGTGAACAATTTTAGTTTAGTTTTGCGGCCACCTCAACAGAGATAAGTTGGTAACATCGTCTCTACCTTCCTACTTTACTAAAGATAAAATAAAGACGATTGTTCATTCATGACATAACACAAAACAGAAATGATTTATTAAATATTAACTCTCTTTCACACGCAATAAGAAAAAAAAGCTCAAACGGAAGAGGTTGAGATTAATTACTTTTTAATTCGCCATTTGCATTGTACCTTAACAGGATGACGTGGCTTTACGCGGGAAAGCGTCACTTTTTAATAAATATGTTTGGCAATTTATTTTGTACCTAAAAAATTCGTCTTGGTATAGCTGTGTTCGAGAAAAGTTCTAGAAGTACATTTGACTGTAAATAGGTATTGATGGGCTCGCGTTATGTACCTATGGCTCAGTTTTGCTTCGGTCGTATTTTATTAGCACTCATTTTAGGGTTCCGTGGAAGAGTAGGTACTACAAGGAACCCTTATACGTTCATCCTGTCCTAAGACTACTGTCGTCCTGTCTTTAGAACTAGTAAAGGAAACTGCTATGTGTAACGTAAAATTAAAGTAATTCACGTTCACTAAATTCACACCATTTATTTATTCCTGAAAAAGCACCATTGCTTCAACCGAAGGGAAATGACAACTGAATGATAGTGACAGTTACGTTTTGACCATTTTTTCTTTACAGTTTTGGCTGCAGTCATTTATCTATTTAGCCAGTGTAGTAAAGGAAACTATGTGGCCTCTAAAAACTCTCATAAACAGAACCTTCTACAGTTTTATGACAAGTGCATGAAACGTTGTAAGTACAATTATAGTTTTGGAATAGATTTCAATTTTAAAAGTATATAAAAATATGAATTTTTATTTTAGGGGTGGCTCTGGTACATGTGATATGATGATGAAGATTTTTTCGCTGCACCCCCTGTGTTGGGTAGGTTTTGTTGAACGGATATTTTGATTTGAAGCTAACGTTTCAAATATTACCTTTATATAATTGTATGTTTTGCAAAATAAATGGTCCAACAAAGTAGATTAAAGTTGGTCTCCCTTGCATTTATCAACGATTAGATAGGTATAGAAACTTGTAAATTTCCATTCTGATAGGTCATAATAATATTATTATAATCCACAGAATTATTATTTATTTATTTATTTATTTTTATTATCTTAGAGAAACTAACGGTCTTAATTAACAGAGTTAATAATTAGCTAGAGACAAAGGGGCCATTTATATTTTATTTCATAACTAGCGACCCGCCCGCCCAGCTTCGCACGGGTGTAATTTACGTGCGAACCCGAGGCGGGTCGCTAGTTATGTATATATAAACATTCCTTGAAAATGTATCTAACTGATGGTGAAAACCGCATCAAAATCCGTTGCATGGTTTACGAGGAGTTAGCGGCCATACAGACATACAGACAGACAGACGGACGCGGAAAGCGACTTCAATTTATACTATGTAGAGATAGAGAAGAGATAGAGATACTTATTATAGAACATTTTGTGACCACAGCTTTTCGAGCGATAAAACTGCAATAAATTCAAAAAGTTCTAGCTCAAAGGTCATTGCTTTATAAAAATATATCTATGATTAAACAACAAATATTTTTATTTTTTTAAAATAAATAATAGGCTTGCGCTTGACCGCCAACTCGCCTGATGTTAAGCGATGATGCGGTCTACGGTGGAGCACGCTTGCCTAGAAGAAACCGATTCACTCGTGATTTGAAGACACCCAGATTGTATCTATCGGGGAACACCCATTCAGGCAGCGCATTCCACAGACTAGCAGTTCGCACAATAAAATTGGAATCAAAGCGCTTCGTTCGGGTTTTCCGAATACCAACCATAAAGCGGTTTCGATTTAATGTTTCCCAAGTAGTTTTTCTTCGGCTTAAAAAGTATATTTTTCTATAACTACCAAATTTCTGTGCTATGAATATAAACACAATAAATTATTATGACTTCGGCTACGGAACCCTGCCATATAGATAAGTAGTGACACGCTCTTGGTCAGTTATTTTTAAAATATATGAGTAGAGGTTTTGGCTTATTATTACCATTGCTACAAACAGCCTACCTAGGTATCTGACAAAATTAAACCTACTTAGGTACGTAGTTAAGTATACCTACTTAGGTATGCTTTCTTTTTAAGGGACCTACAGGAAATAATTATATTGGCTAGGATTCTTTTGAATTAGCCCTGGCGCCGGGGCAATAGAATACGGCACCGGTAACCCCTGCCTGTAGTAAGAGGCTACTAAAAGAGGACCTCGGGGCTCGTGATGGTCAAAGTTGGGGCTCTGACCATCCACTGCGTGCCCAGGGTGAGAACGACAACGTTGTGTGACCAACGTTGTCGTGGGCGGAGGGGCTGAGACAACACGGTTGTCTCGGGAGCCGTAGCGCAGTGCGGAGGGCTCCGGTGCGTTCCTCTGGAGATCCCGGAGCCCTCTTGTCAAGCACTAAGGCTGGTCACCGGGGGTTTTAGTGGGTATAATCCCTCATAACCTGGCTGCACCCCAATGCAGCTGGGTATCGTTGGAAGATATCCCCAAGGATTCTTTTGATTACAAAAGTTTATAATACCTACCTACTCCACAACTTGATTATGTAAATAAAATACTAGAGCCTTCCTTGTCTACAATATCCATCTAAATATTATAAATTCGGCGCCATGGGCGTGGCCGCGCTACGATACCAAAGTGTCAGTGCGCTGGCGCCAAAGCTCTTCCATTTGACGTATAAACTTTTTTCTTTTACTTTTTTATACTTTTTTCGTAGACGCCCCGCGGCAAAGGCGCTAGGCGTCGATTTAGGCGGTGATGCAAAGGAGTAATTTAATTATAATAGATTTAAGTAATATTTTGCGTTGTTTCCTGTAAGGAAGGATATGAGAATGACAGTTTTTTTTACATTGATAACTTTACTGATAGGTATATAGAAACTTGTAAATTTCCATGCCATCTAGAGAATTATATTTTATTTCATAATATTATTGACTCATTCCGGAAGTTGGCATGAGGTTGCGGAGGATCGAGATTTGTGGAAGGAAATAGGGATGACTTTTGCCCAGCAGTGGGACAGTATAAAAGTACAGGTTGAAAAAAAAAAGTTTACTGAAGTTATTTGGCGTAATCAAACCAGCTTATTTTATCAGAAGGAAACAACACGGAAATATTAAAAATCTTTGTTAGTAAAGGAGTTTTGCATGGCGCTAACGTCAAAAAAACATGTCGCTTGTTGTTGTATTGTACAGGTATATTTAATTTGTTCTTGTTTATTTTGAGAATCGTATACATAATTCTAGTGTAAGAGCCGTGGTAGCCCATTTGGGAGACCGCTAGACATGAAAGCGTGAGGTCGCGGGTTCCTATGAGCTCTTTGGAGCTTATGTACGGATTTTCATACCACTGGCTTTTCGGTGAAGGAAAACATCGTGAGGAAACCTGCATACGTACGGAGAAGAAATTCAATGGCGTATGTGAATCCACCGACCCGCACTGGGCCGGCGTGGTGGATATGGACCAAACACCCTTTCGGGGGTAGGCTAAAAGTCCAGCAGTGGACTGTTAAAAGGCTGATTATGATGATGATGGTGATATAGTGTAATAATGGTGGATTAAAATGTTCTTATCGTGATGTTTCTAAAATTTAGAGAAATCTCTAGTATAATAAAATTCTCCTCCACTTTACTAAGGCATGACTTGGACCTGACTTAGGTACATTGCTTGGCTTCGATTGTGAATCTTTTTTATGTTACTGCAGACTTTTTTGTGTTTTTCTATATGTAAGTCTTTTAGAGAAGAATCAGAAATAAGGAGACTCGTAGACGAACGAAATTTACCGACATAGCCCACCAGATTAGCAAGTTGAAGTGGCACTGGGCAGGGCACATATCACGCAGAACAGATGGCCGATGGGCCATCCATGGACCGGTAAGCGCAGCGTAGGACGTGCTCCCACAAGATGGACAGACGACCTAAAAGAGACCGCAGAGAAACGCTGGATGCAGGCCGCTTCCAACCGGCCCCTATGGAGATCGATGGGGGAGGTCTATGTCCAGCAGTAGACGTCCTATGGCTGAAATGATGATGATGATCACGATGAGAAAGTCTTTTATAAATTTTATGTGCTGTTCTTTTGGAAATAAATTAATGATTTATATTTATTGCATCTGTCAGATGCATTCTTTCAGCGGCCGGACTTTAGTAGTAGAACAAAGAAATTGAGCAATACAGGTTTATAAAAAGTGTAGGTAGGTAGGTAGGTATTTTAAGCAGAAATAAATTCGTTATACTCTTCATTATGAGGAACTTTTACTACGGGACCAACCTTGAAATCGCCAAAAAAATATATAGATATTTTTCGCGATTCTACAGGATTACGCATATAGACTGTAGTAAGCCGAAAGGAGGTCATTGTAGTCATCATTATGAACAACTTTTACTATATTATTTGACCAGACCAAACCTAAAATCGCGGATAAAAATCAGCTGTTCCATACATTTTGTCGAGTGTCAATAACCATTGTCTATGGAACATCTGATATTTTTTTCACGATTTCAGGGTTGGTCCCATAGTAAAAGTTGTACATAATGATCAGTACAAAGACCTCCTTTCGGTTTAGTACAGCCTTTATGCGTAACCCCGTATATTGCTCAACTTGTAAAGCTGTTAAGCATACCCATCTATACTAATATTATAAAGAGGAAAGATTTGTATGTAAGTATGTTTGTAACGAATTGGCTCAAAAAGTACTGGACGGATTTTAAAAATTCTTTCACAATTTGAATGCTACATTATCACTGATTAATATAGGCTATTTTAATAGGCTATATAACTATACCCGTGCGGAGCCGGGGCGGATCGCTAGTTCTTTATAACCCAAATCCTAACAGTACCTACCGACATGATGTCAGCGAGAACTTATAAATTACATTAGTGCATTACGGTAGGAGAGTCAGCATGACTGTTCGTTTGTACCGGCACAATGCGCGGGCGCCGGGCACTGCGCGCGCAACTTAATGGCCGCTTCTCGATTATACCGTTGAATTGTCGATATAATATAGATAATGATCGGATTAATTCAATTTAAAAAACCGATGTCATAATTAGTAAAATACGCAATTTTCGGTCACTTGGCTGATAATATTGTTTTGTCATCTAAGTCTCGTTTGTCATCTAAGTCACGTTTGTCATCTAAGTCTCGTTTGTAATCTAAGTCTCTTTAGGAGACCTAGCATCTAGGTATATGTAGGTATTGTAGTAAAACAACTGATGGAGAGTTAACCGTTGAATGTCTTTATTCAAATTAATAAGCTATATTTATAATATGGAAAGGTGCTCTCTCGCTCGCACTGCCGTCTCCTTCGCTCTTCGCACCACATAAATATACAGGCGGCGCTCAGGCTCTTGCATTCCAGCGGCGGCCGGCGCGGTGTGTGCATGTTGCACAAACGAATGTGAACAGCCCTGGTGCTACATCTCGTTTGTCATCTAAGTCTCGTTATCATCTAATTCGCGTTTGTCTAATTTTTTTTGTATAGTTATGTTTTGGGTGACAATCCAGTTTAAATTTTTATAAGTATTTATTTAGGAATTAATTGATTTTTATCTGTTTTGTGTAACTAATATAATAAAAAATAAGTATAGGAATTTTCCAATTATTTTGATTTAAAAGCTAAACTACTTATTTATTAACTGCTTTTTTTTTTTTGATTTATTTATTTGAATGTATAATTATTATTATTTTGAAATTCTGATTAATCAAAAGTAGTGTAAGTGTTTGAGTTTTTAGTAATTTTAATTGTGTATTGTAATTTTTATTTTATTGTTGTAATGTGACTATAATTTTTAAATTGTGAACGTCGATATGAGTTGAGTTACTTGAAATAAATGTATTATTATTATTATTAAACTACTGAACCGAATTTGATAAAAATTTATGGGACCAATTTAAAAGTACATATCCTTTCAAATAAAAAAATATGTATTTCCAAATCGGTTAATAAATGACGTAGTTTTGAGGTAAATAAACACAAAAAAGGTGTTGTCTGTAAAGTCGGTTTACGGACGATAATGTTACGTGATAACGCTTAGGCCGATCGTGCCTCTCTATCGCTTGTTCCGCGCTCTCGCTTGCACGCACGGCTCAGCCGGAACGTGACAATGTTTCGTGCGTGCAGCCGGCGTTCATCCATTTATAACACGTTATCACGTCAGAAGTGCCGATAACATTGCACTGCACTGTAAATCGGAGCACTGACACTGCATTTCCTTTGATCCTTTGGCTTACAACTTTATCAGCTATTTTCAATGAAAATCCTACTTTATTTCTAACGTCATAAAACTTGAAATAGTCCGAAATATAACATTTATATCAGTTTTAATATCTCTACAACATGCGATCAAAATTCACCTTTATTTGGTTGCGAAATAAAACTTAAATTACAGTAAATTTGATACCCATTGTCAAGACTAATTAGTGAAGTCGATATTCATTTCTTAGCTACCTGAGATTTTTGTTTATTTTGGGATCTTATGGCTGAACCATTATTGATAATGTACGTGACAACAGGCAGACAAAAGGTCGTGCTAAGTTAGTATAAAATATGAGCTACTTAGTTCCGGGACTTACCTACTTATGGTAAAACCAAGCGACAAATTTTCGTACATTATTGACCCAACGAAACTAAGACAAATGGGAGTTTTTTTGGTCATATATTTATGACCCGAAGAACCGATAACCGATGGGGAAGAAAGGTTCTTGAGTGGAGACCACGAACCGGAAGACGCAGCGTAGGGAGGCCTCCCACTCATTGGCGGATCCAGCCACCTAGCAATTCCATACATTCGACTAAATTTTTCGATTTGATTCCTTCGAACTTTGTCAGAATGCCCCTCCCCCCCCCCAAATTGAAAACATGGATTCGTCCCTGCTCCCACTAGATGGACCGACGACATCGTGAGAGTCGGGGGCATCCAGTGGATGCAGATGGCAGGCTGTCGTTCAGTGTGGAGGTCAAAAGGGGAGGCCTATGTTCAGGAGTGGACGTCTGGTTGATAATTATGATAAATAACTAAGCTATTATCTGGAAATCTTCTCAGTGATTTTTAGATGAAACACTGAGAAACTGGAACTTAAGTGGAACTGGGCAGGACACATGGCCAGACGTCATGATGGCAGGTGGTGTACAGCAGTAACCGCGTGGTGGCTGAGACTAGGTTGGCGGAACCCAGGCCGACCGAGGATGAGGTGGACTGACGACATTAGAAATACTGTCGGGAACGAGTGGATGCGAATAGCGAGAGACCGGGGAGAGTGGCATAAACAAAGGGAGGCCTATACCCAGCAGTGGGTCACTCAGGGCTGATGATGATGATGAAAAAGAAATTTTTAATCTTTCGCGATTTGAACACATGTTTTAAATATTTATCGGGACTTATCACGTATTATTTAATTTAGGTAAAAATATGTACCTTTCGCTCGACGTTTCGACCATGTTACAATGGCCGTGGTCACGAGCTGACTCTTTTTTGTAGACGGACACTCGCGTTTCAAGATGATGAAAATCTAGGATTTCAGACCCTAACAACATTAGCCTGTCCCAATAAAAAACATCTCTGGCGCCTCGCAAGCGTCATTAGTTGTCGGACCGCCGCGGGCGCCGCGCGTGCTTTGAGCCCTATTTTATTTGTATTTTGTAAACCGCTTATAATTACAGTCATAAAGCTTTACGTAGTTCAGGGGTTCCGTTAATTATTGGCGGCAGCCGGGATGTCGGAGATATCTGGACGTTTCCATGTTACGGACGTTCTTAGATGGGACCGCGAGTCGCATTTACAACTGAGCCTTGTCGTGGGTCTGCCAATCCAAAATGTAGTTCCTGTTCACAAACTTGAGAGCCGTCTTAATTTTTTGACGATGAAATTTATTCCTAAAATTTACTTTTTTTTAATTTTATAATAGGCTATGCCCAGGAGTGGGACAGTATAGGTTAAAAAAAATTGGATTGCTTGCTTTATTTATTAATTCTTATTTTTATATTTATAGGTCGTTGGATATATGGGTAGCTATAACTCGTACAATAAACTATAAATAGTACAATGATATAAAAAATGATTTCGACATTTTTCACCATAGTTCGGTAACCTCAGTTAAGTACCAACTTAATGTATTACTATAGTAATAATTGTATTTTGGGCTTTTTTGCAGCATTATTGTTATTTTATTTTATTTTGAGTTTTGTTTCATGTTTTGTAGCTAGTGACAGCAGTAATTAATAAATTTTCAATTTATTAATTTCATACCTAGATGTAACATGAGTGCTAGGTCCACATCTAGAAGGAAATATATTTAGTTGGATATTAAGTACTGTTTGTTAATTTAATGGTAGTTCATAATGTATTTCCAGTTTTGTGGTCTTTCAATTAAAAATAAATAAAAAAACTCTTTATTAAAAGACCCCATAAACGAAGAAAACCGACATAAAAAATATTAAATAAAAAAAAATGATGTACCTACCATATCAATTTTATTATCAACATTGCCATACAACGTGGCAATGCTGCCAGCATTTTTAGATAGCTGCCCACTGTTAGCGGCTTCTTAGAATACTTTTAAATAAGTTTTAGTTATCTCTTCTCCTTCTCTATCTCTTCTCTATAACCACGCAACGGATTTTGATGCGGCTTCCACCATCAGTTAGATACATTTTCAAGGAAGGTTTATATATATAACTAATGATCCGCCCCGGCTTTGCACGTAAATTACACTCGTGTGAAGCCATTGGCTAGTAAATTTACATTAATTTTACCTTTAATTTTTATTGAATAAAATTAAATGATGTTACTTATTTTATTAGACAAATTTACTATTTAATTTAAAAAAAAAACGAAGATCAATGGTACGCAAGTTATGGTCGATCAAATATGTATACATACCACTAAAACATACTACAGTATACAAACACCGATCTATTCCGTAGAATTTGAGACCATCGCTTCGCTCGGTCAATAAGTTAGAACATGAAAAAGCTAAGTGGCTATCCTTAGTGTCAAACTTTAACTTGTAGGCCGCCTAATGGCCTCAATCGATACTTTAAGGGCCAATACGAACTTCTCTTTACGAGTTCTGAGTAACGCCGCGGCTTTATGAGTCAGAGGTGCCGGTTCGATTCCCGGAAGGAACTCTCGCGGTAGGTATCGAAAGAGTGGTTTTATTGATGACTGTTAACATAATAACAATAACATTTGGATAGAGGTTCTGTTCACTAACAAAATAGAAAGACCTGCGTTCTGCGGTTGGTATTGCGTGCAGGTTTGAGCTCTGTAATGTGTTTTTAGGGTTCCGTACCTCAAAAGGAAAAAACGGAACCCTTATAGGATCACTTCGTTGTCCGTCTGTCCGTCTGTCCGTCTGTCAAGACCCTTTTTCTCAAGAACGCGTAAAGGTATCAAGTTGAAATTTATACTAAATACTTGAGTCTACGGTTTCTTTTGGCTGTAAAAAAATAAAAGTTGTAAGTCAACGCAATCAAAAGATATGAACGTTTATGTCGCATATTTTGCGATTTCACAGGGAAACCAAAACCTATAGGGTAATTCCCGTTGACCTAGAATCATGCAATTTGGTAAAAGACAAGGTCTCATAGCACATATATAGGAATAAATCTGAAAGTTACAAATTTTAAGTTATATCATATAAAAAATATTATTTTGCTATTACAAACTTACATTTTGTAGTTGGAATGTAAAGAAGAACCTTATAGTCAACTACAAAGTTAAGTTTGTCTTTCAATATTTCAACTTTAGGTTTTTTTTGGATTCACACTCTGAGGGTTCTGTCCAACGGAACCCTCAGAGCACGAGTCCTACTCGTACTTGTCCGGTTTTTTTTAATGTTACTGAGACGTGGTCCTTAACTATTGGCCTTTTGGAAAAATTCAATTGTCACACAGCGGGCAATGGAGAGAGCTATGCTCGGAGTGTCTTTGTACGATAGAATCCGGAACGTGGATATTCACCAAAGAACTAGAGTCACCGACATAGCTGTTAAAATTTGCAAGCTGAAGTGGCAATGGGCAGGCCACATCGCTCGAAGAACCGATAACCGATGGGGAAGAAAGGTTCTTGAGTGGAGACCACGAACCGGAAGACGCAGCGTAGGTAGGCCTCCCACTAGATGAACCAACGACATTGTGAGAGTCACGGGAATCCAGTGGATGCAGGTGGCAGGCTGTCGCCCAGTGTGTAGGTTGAAGGGGGAGGCCTATGTTCAGCAGTGGATATCTTCTGGCTGATGATGTGTGTTTTTCGGAATAGGATATCATTTTCGTCTTTTTCGGGTTAAAATATATTAAGTTCGTCTTTGATACACTCTACTTCGTCTTTTATGGGATACGGTTTACCATCGGAACTACTCATAATTTATTTAGGTACTAAATAAAGCCATTAGTACAGGGCCGAGGATCAAACCGGGTGCCGTCAGATTGTAAAGCGCACATGCTACCGCTGGGCCACCATCTCATAAAAGCTTGTAAAAATATCCACGGTCGAAACTGTAGCATCGTGGCTGTCCACTATGAAGCCTACAAATTCACTTTTTACATGTTTAAACAAATACTTACCTCAGTACATTTGTTCTGTCGATCGATTTTTATCGTCGATTCAGCAGTGCAAGTGCCGTTCTTTATCGATCATCAAATTTGACAGTTGAGATTGTTAAATTCGATAAAATGCCATTTGATCAGTACTTACTACGATCGATTCTATGGCATTTTAACGAATTTGACGACCGATAAAGAACGGTACTCGCACTGCTGTTACGTAAATTCTTTCCATCTAATGGTTGCTTGAAAGAGATCGCTTTTAGCGATAAGGCCGCCACTTCTGGCACTAGCTCGTAAGTGTTTTCTATCTGTTTGTAATTTTTATTTCTGGTTTACACAATAAAGAGTTCCTATCCATCTATTTATTTGTACAGATTTAATTGAAGAGATAGAAAGTGACAAAATTAGAAAGAGAGCTACAGGTTTGAGTCGAAAGCCGGCGCCTTTACCCTGCTGGAGTACACTCGCTCACGGAAGTGTTCAGTGTTGCCAAACGTGTGTATGTAAAGATAATATAAATCGTCTTTGGGTCTATAGAATAGAGGCTTCAGCCCTGGGCTGAAGCCTTTGAAAATGGAAAAATTCAAAAATATACATAGTAAGACCATTGGAAAAGATAGAGAATAATTATAACAAAAATTTAAGGAAAAATAATTTACAGGCTATCTGAGGTTTGAAAGGGGAAGTTTTTAAGGGTAAAAAACGGTTTATCTCGATTTCCGGCATAACTACAAATCTATGGAAAAAAATTGAATGGCAAAGTTGTAGGTAATAAAAAGATCTAAAATATTATATTTTTGTCTTACCACTTTTAATTGAGAACGTTGTAAACACCTGTTAAAGGTGCACATATCAGAACTGTATCAATTATAAATGAGTGTTATTTGTATTATTTAATATGTGTACTGTTGGTGTTTCTGTATGAATTAAATAAATAAATAAATAAAACTTTTACAAAAAAATGTAAAGGGTGTTTTGACACTGGTGGAAATAATATATGAAACCTAATTATATTGAAAGGAGATTTTTTCATATTTTTTTTCAATAATGATAATCACTCCTAAATTTAATTATTTAGATTTAAAAATCACGATTTTTTATCTATGTGTCACGTGACTCGAAAATCCAACCACATCGCGTGACGTCAATTCCAACACCTATACTAATTAAAACCATGTTACACGTACCTACATTTGTTACAAAAACATTTTAGCGGTTTTTTGTTGTGTTATTACACTTCAGGAAAGTAACACGAGAGCACACGAAGGCATACTTTTGTCAGATGTCAGAGTCGCTGGCATCCAGTGGATGCAGATGGCAGACTGTCGTTCAGTATGGAGGTTAAAGGGGGAGGCCTATGTTCAGCATTGGACGTTTTCTGGCTGATGATGATGTGAATAAATTCTTGTACTTGTGTGCTCGCCTGTACACACACAGACAACGTGGAATCACGTCTGCTGTAGGGAGGAAACGCGATTGTTTTTACGTCTTTGACTCAACGTCGCCACACACGGGGGGAGAATTGACTCCATTGATTCCTTACTTCCGAGCGAGTGAATAAGTGAATGACTGAGCAACGGCACCCAAAAAAAAAAAAAAAAAAAAATGGCCTCGCCCAATAAATGACTTTTTTAATACTGAAATTTGTATTATGTAAGTAAGTATGTAAAACTTTATTAACTAAACAAAATACTAGCTAATACAAACATTACAAATACAGTTAGACTGTCCATAGACCGTTGAAGGTCTAAAGACAATCCAAATGCTCAAGCCTACTACCAGTTGGCAGCGTACCCAGCATGCTGGCGGTATTAACACGCTGAATGGTAAATTTTATTATTACTATATAAAAATAAGTCGGGTTTTCCTTCCTGACGCTATAACTCCAGAACGCACGAACCGATTTCCACGGTTTTGCATTCGTTGGAAAGGTCTCGGGCTCCGTGAGGTTTATAGAAGTCATCTGGTGGCGAAACGGAGTTCGCCGGGTTTGCTAGTACCTAATATAATTCCGAATGCGACGTGACATTGCAACGCGACATGTGAATAATAATTGCAATAAAACGGCAGCGGTTTATAAGATTCGTTTAGATTTAAACTTTTTTTGGTCAGTGAATTTATTTTGATGCACAATAGGTATCTAGCACAGTTGTAGCCAGTTGCACCCATATAAACGAAACGTCAGTCATTCGAAATCAGTTAGCAGCTGTGACGCGCTCACACATGCGACGCGTTGATCTAAATCGCCGAGATGGCGGGCAAGTGCAAGCCTATTTACTATAAAAAAAAAAATCAATCAAGGTTCATTATTACGTCAGGTAACAGATTTTCCTTCTCATTTCCGTTCTATTTACTTATCTTTTCTGTGAATCTATCAAAGGTTTAAAAAAAAGTTTCTAAAAAGCCACCCGTGTGTTCCGGCGCGCATGCGTGCCGCCCGCTCCCTGTCATTACAACGGACGCAAATTATATTACTGCATATACACGTACAGATTATGTACAATTATGTACAGGATTATGTACTTATGTACCGGCCGGTCACACGCGACCCGCACTAACCAAGGATTTCGTCTTGAGATACTTTTTTAGAACGTGTTTCGATCTTGAGCCTTCGACCAAAATAAAATGAATAGACGGGCCATAACCATTGAACTTGCTCAGTAAAAATGAGTCAAAACCGTCGGACATATACTTCAACACCTAATTATAACCATGTACAGTACATTTGTTACAAAAAAATAGATAGCGGTTTTTTGTTGTGTATTTACACTTCAGGAAAGCACACGAAGGCATAATTTTGTCAGATGTTTCGTTATCATGTAACAATAGTCTCGTGTCGCACTTCCTACGGCTAGAGACCGACTGAAACGAAGTGAGTGCCGGTGCAAATTTTGTTATCTTCAAAAATGCGCTTCTTCTGGGCCCGTCTATTCATTTTATTTTGGTCGAAGTCCTGAGCGAGCTTTCTGGTGAAGGAATAATACCAAAGCATAAGTATTGCCGATGTTGGAGTAAATTTTTTCTAATAATATTTAAACACCTTGGTGGCATGTGGCCAGTACATGAAAAAACTAAAACACAAGCTTAGAAAAATAAAGAGTTCTGGATGGTAAGCGTAGCGTAGGATATCCACCCACAAGATGGGCACGCTGCGCTTACCGGTCCGTGGTCTCAATTCCAGAACATTTCGGCCCCAGTGGCCATCTGTTCTGCGTGATATGTGCCCTGCCCACTGCCACTTCAACTTACTAATCCGGTGGGCTATGTCGGTGACTTTCGTTCGTCTACGGATCTCATTTCTGATTCGATCTCGTAGAGAAACCCCAAGCATAGCTCTCTCCATAGCTCGTTGTGCGACTTTGAGCTTGCTTATGAGGTCCATAGTGAGAGACCACGTTTCGTGCTAATATCTATTTTCAATAATATAATTATAATTACTGTAGTTAATAGGTGTCTGAATATATATCGTCGCAGGAAAGGCAAATTTACTGAAGCTCCAAATGACCATTTCGAGAAAAAGCCGTTTTAAGTTTTTTTTTTTTCGTTTTTAATTCATAACTTTTTTCCCAGCACAAGAATTTCGATGATGTCAAGGTAAACTTTTATTAATTTGTAATTTTTTATGTCCAGAAGTACAAACCATAATAAATGGACTGCTGGTTTGTGATATAGTGGCGCTTAAGTAAAAATTACTTCAATTTACAGTAAAGCAAAATTTCTTAACCGCCATTTGATTCAAATATTTATAGTCAAAATTACTTATAACTCTAAAATATTAGCTGTTAAATTGCCGGAAGCCAAATTTTGTAATTTATTGCAGGAAAACAAAATTACTTAGGTGACAGGCAAGAATAAAATACCAAAAAAGTGTCGTTTAAGGACTCTGGTGGATAAAAAAACCCCTTTTTTCCTTTTACTGAAACGCCAAAATAGTGCTCGTATCGCTATGGGACCCAGACTGATCGACGCAGAAAAAATCGCTGATTCCGAATATCTATATAACTCAATATGCCTATTTTGGCGCTTCAGTAATTCTGCCTTTCTTGCGACGATATGTACCTTAAAAACACTACCAAATTCAATATATTTTGAATAAAACACTGTTTTAAACTATCACGGTTGTTCACTAATGCCACCACCTAGTTCACCTACCACGGTAAATATCCCGTAAATAATCATATTTTGACTAGCCCGTTAGTCCAGTTGGTAGTGCACCTGCCTTCTGCGCTTGGGGGTGTGGGTTCGATTCCCACCTAGGATGAACATTCATGTGATGAACATTTGTGTTTGTTCTATATCTTGGTGTTAATATATATTTAAGTATGTATTTAAAACTATATATATCAGTCTCTGGCAGCCATATCACAAGCTTTGCTTTGTTTGGGGTCAGATGACCGTGTGTGCAAAAATGTTCTAAATATTTATTATTATTTATTTTATATTCTTCAGTATTGATTGTCCAAAACAGTAGCTGAGTAACCTAAACTAGAGATAAAAGGGTATTGTTATTTTTTTCCACCTAAAGCTGCCTATTCAACCCTGTTGCATTATAAAGCGACTATACAAGCGTACGTAATAGTATTATTGGTTGTCTACAGTCAGAAAAGACTTTGACAGAGCATGGCAACTATGTTCAGAATCTATTAACTCACCTTTTGAAGAACCCCATGTTGTAGCTTCTCGGAAACACCGCGGAAGGTAGCTTATTCCACATTTTGCAGATGAGAGGCAAGAATGATCAATAATAATATTAATTTATAGTTAGGCGTTTACCTATACAGCTCACTTGATGCTAAGTGATGGTGTGGTTGAAGATCGTAAACACATGGAAAATAGCTTCTAAGTTGGGCTGTCAGATCACACCGTTAGATGCTTGTCGAAAAACTTTCAAGCCAGCCGGGCGTTAGAAAGTACCCTACCATGCAAAATGAGAAGAGAACAAAAGATTTGTTCAAATATCAGTGATGTGGGTTGTTGTTTGAGACAGTAAGTAGTATGTATTACAAAGTAGATTATCCGCATGGATTGAAGGGATCAAACGCACCCGTTTGCCCGGATCCGTATGGTAAAAATGCATTTTTCTATCGGACTGCCAGAGCGGGCACGAAAAATCGACACCGCTGTATGGTTAATATTCCGAAAACCCGTATGAAGCGCTTTGATTCCACATTTGTTTTGCGAACTGCTAGTCTGTGGAGTTCGCTGCCTGAATGTTCCCGATAGTTACAATTTGGGTGTCTTCAAGTCGAGAGTGAATCGGTTTCTTCTAGGCAAGCGTGCTCCAACGTAGACCGCATCATCGCTTAACATCAGGCGAGATGGCGGCTAAGCGCAAACCTATCTATACTAATATTAAAAAGAGGAAAGATTTGATTGTTTGCATTGAATAGGCTCCGAAACTACTGAACCGATTTGAAAAATTATTTCACTGTTGGGAAGCTATACTATCCCCGGGTGACATAGGCTATAATCTATACCCGTGCAAAGCTGGGGCGGACCGCTAGTCTATTATAAAAATAAATAAAAAAGGCAGTAGATATTGGATATTGGAGTGCTACATGAAACTTTCACGATTTGAACGTCAGTGTTTTAAATGTATATCAGGACTATCTACGAGCGATAGGTACCTACTTACCGATCTGTGGTCTCCATTCGCGAACCTTTCGGCCCCATCAGCCATTTCTGGTCTGCTTGCTATGTATCCTGCCCACTGCCACTTCAACTTGCTAATCCGGTGGGCTATGTCGGTGACTTTCGTTCGTCTACGGATCTCCTCACTTCTGATTCGATCTCATATAGAAACCCTGAGCATAGGCCTCCTACAGTTCTACAATAGCATACTAAAAATTATCATCATCATCAGCCAGAAGACGTCAACTGCTGAACATACGCCTTTTAATCTCTACACTGAACGACAGCCTGCCTTTTGCATCCGCTGGATACCAGCGACTCTCAGATTGTTTTGTCTGTATTTTTTTTGCCATAATCTTCACGCTTGGCAGGCGGCTTGAGGATCGCAGAACGTTCCACCATTTAAGTAAGAGGATGCTGCTCCATCCTCTGGTGGTTCTGGAACTAAAAAATTTAGGCTGATGCAATTCAAGAAGTACTTATTTTATCATCGAATAACTGACTTCTCTCATCCAACGGTACTTGTTACCGTACCGAAAGAGATTTGGCACATCCATCATTTTATTCCTTTGTCGGTCCACAGGTAAGCTCGCTTGTCCCTTGGAGAAAGCGGAAAAAAATGCGGAAAAAAAATCGCAACATCCTTTGAAGTGGATTTTAATTTAATTTTAGTGATTTAGTGGTGTTTTTGGATTGCGTCGTACACTTCTGAGGTTTTTTAATGCCATAGGTGGCAAACAAGCAGACGGACCGCCTAATGGTAAGCAGTTACCGTCGCCTATGGATACTTGTAGCACCAGAGGTATAACAAATACGTTGCCGACCCTTAAGAACTCGATTAACTCGTATTTTAAAGAGAAAAAGGTAAAAATAAAAAAGCTCACGAAAGCTTTATCATCAACAATTTTCACCCATTGCTGCTGACCTCACCATCATCATTTCAGCCAAAGGACGTCCACTGCTGGACATAGGCCTCCCCCATCGATCTCCAAAAGGGCCGGTTGGAAGCGGTCTGCATCCAGCGTTTCCCTGCGGTCTCTTTTAGGTCGTCTGTCCATCTTATGGGTGGACGTCCTACGCTGCGCTTACCGGTCCGTGTTCTCCATTCCAGAACCTTTCGGCCCCATCGGCCATCTGTTGCTGAGACAACCGGCTTTCTTATTAATTTGGGATAAGTACTAAACTTCTTTAATATCATCATCATAATCAGCATGAATCGGTTTCTTCTAGGCAAGCGTGCTCCACCGTAGACCGCATCATCGCTTAACATCAGGCGAGTTGGCGGTCAAGCGCAAGCCTATTATTTATAAAAAAAAAAGGTATCATGTTCTCACTGCTGGGATACATGCCTTATCTCAAAGAAAGAGAGAGAGAGAGAGAGAGAGAGAGAGAGACAGGATGGGCCCTAATCCACCATGCTGGCCCAGTGCATGCTGGTGAATGTCTTTGAACTTCTGGGGTTCTTGGACATGCAATAAAATAAAATAATAAAATTTACTTGGGGACCGTCCATTAATCACGTGATGTTTTTTAAAGCATTTTTCCCCCCCTCCTCCCCCTTGGTGATACGTGGTGAGGTTTAAGACTACCCCGCCACCCCTCACCCAAAATCACGTGTAGTTTTTAATACCTATATTATACCATCTTATTTTTTTTAAATATTATTACCTTAAATACAGGAATAAAGTATAATCTAATTTTATTCTGAAATTAAGGACCATGACAAAAATGTCTAAACAAAAATGTTGCAGGTTCTTTTTGATTGGCAAAGTCACACTACACGCCGCTTTTCGGTTTAGAAATCGCGCGTTTGACGAAAAAATAAATACACGTGATATCTTACTACACCCCCCTTGTGATATTTCGTGATTTTTGCAAACCCCCTCCCCCCATTCAAGCCTCACGTGATTAATGGACGGTCCTATGGGACTACCTATGAATGAATAAATTTCGATTAAATTCGGGACATTTTTTTCACACACGGTCATCTGACCCCAAACTAAGCAAAGCTTGTGATATGGCTGCCAGAGACTGATATACATACATATATAGTTTTAAATATATACTTAAATAGATAGAACCTTTAAAGTATGACCTACCAAACAAAAAAAGAATCATCAAAATCAATTCACAGTTGGCGGAGTAATCGCGTAACAAAAATACAAAAAACATACAGTCGAAATGCGAACCTCCTTTTTGTAGTCCGTTAATAATAATAAATCATCAAATCGAGTATATTTTGACAGCTGTAATCTGGCCGCTACCGAGTCCATTTTCTAAAGTGGTGACATGACATCTTTCTCTAAAACGCATTAGGTCATGAATTGCACTTTTGTGTTACAATATTTTGTGGGATTTTGTTGTGACTTGAATTCTCTTGGGTGTAAAATATGAAAAATTATTGTATAGACGATTTCATTATGGCTAAAACTGGCAGGTTTTGTTTCTACTTATAAAGATAATACATTCTAGCTAGGTATATCCACGACGAAATATTGTAGAAATTTCAATTAGTAAGGCAATTTCAAGTCAGTGGATTTTGTGGAGTTCTTTTTTATTTTTTTTATTTAGTAAAAGGCTTGCGTTTGGCCGTCTACTAGCCTGATGTTAATCGATGATGCTATTATAAGGGTTAGTTAGGTCCTATATTTTAGGGTTCCGTACCCAAAGGATAAAAACGGGACTCTATTAATAAGCATACAGTGTTTGTCGTCTGTTTGTCTATCCTACCTATATAAACGGCTATATCTTTCGAACTCTAATATTAGATAGCCAGTTGAAATTTTCACAGTATATTATAAAGTTACTGAGGCATGATTATAGTACATGCACACTCTACAGTATAACAACAAATAATAAATAATGGCTAAGTGCGAGTCGGTGTCAAATTTCTGATCACCACCGGTTCTCGTATCACCGAAGTAAAGCAACGTCGGGCGCGGCCGGTACTTGGATGGGTGACCGCCTGGGCGTTGATAGGATGTTGTCTTTTACTTTAGTAGCTAACAAGTTATGTGGTGGTACGGAACCCTCATTGCGTGAGCCCGACTTGCACTTGGCCGGTTTTATTTAATAATCTTTTGACCGGCAACTCAGTTGTCTCTCGGACTTAGTGATAAAAATAAATTACTCTAAAGTATAAATTAAACCCCACAAGATGGACAGACGACCTAAAAGAGACCGCAGGGAAACGCTGGATGCAGGCCGCTTCCAACCGGCCCTTTTGGGGATCGATGGGGGAGGCCTTACTTTACGAATTTGTTTGTAATATGGATTCATCAAATACAAGCGCATACGCTCAAATACCGGACATAAACTTCCATAAATTAATTTTAAACACGTAGGTAGCTACATACCTACATAATTTGTTTGATTTGTTGTCAAACACAATAAAGCAGTTGTACGGTCATATTGTCTGACAAACATGCTGAATATGACATGTGCTTTCTACGACAATATATCGTACCTACTTAGGTACAGCTTTGTAAATAAACCGGGCAAGTACGAGTCAGGCTCGCGCACTGGTTCCGTACCACCACAAAATTCAATAACGAAATTACCAGTTATAACTAGGTAATGAACAGAAACTTGTCACCGACTCGCACTTGGCCATTTTTTATTATATTTTGTTGTTATACTTTAGAGTGTGTACTATATTCATGTTAAGTTTGACGCTTGGTATTACCGTTTTTACATTAGAGCTAATACGTTAAAAAAATACGTTTGTTGTATGGCGACCTTTTCGTTTTTACTTTTTGACTTCTTTATTATTTGTTAGTCAATCCGCCGTAAACAAACATATTCTGTGAAAATTTCAACTAGCTATCTATTACGGTTAGAAAGATACAGCCGTTAATAGGTAGGACAGACAGACGAACAGACAGACAGACATAAACAGCTTAGTAATAGGGTCCCGTTTTTACCATTTGGGTACCTACAGAACCCTAAAAAACTACAAATAAATTCGATAAAAAATTTAATTGATCTTCTTATGTCAAACACTGGAAGCCACAAGGATAGCTTTATTATTTTCCAAAAGGCAATCAAAATAAACAATAAAATTTAATGCAATTTTACCTTGGCACATTAAACAACAAAACAAAAGAGGTTGTCTACCGAGTGCAAACCTTCCTGGTCGCTTTGAACTCTATGGTTGTAGCTTTAAAAACTCGAATTTAAAAAGGTTTTATTGATCCTGAAAGAAATAATTTTAAAGCGCAATAAAAACGTCGAAGTTCAGACTAACAAGGTGGTTTTTAATTATTAAGAGTCTGTGTTAATTTAGTTTTTTTTCCGGGTCGAATAGAGCGGTGTCTTTGGTTTCGGCGCCTTTGTTTTTTTTTTTGGTTTGTGTAATTTGTAAAATGACATGTTAGCGCCCGAGTAGGTACGGTTGATCTTTTTTAAATTATTGATATTAGACAGTTTCCGGTCAAGATTTCATGCTTTAGGCCACCCAAATCTTTATCTAAATTATTTTTGTGGTGTCGCTTCGTACCTTATGAAAATTGGTGAATTATGCACCATGTCGCTTTATCCCATTTTTTCGAGTCAAAAGAATTTCTTGCAGATAAAGCACTACTTACTTACTTATTTGCGAATTTTATCTAGATCAGACATCGAGATACAATTTCTATAGAGTCACAATCTCTCAGTGAAAACAGTCAAAAAACGTCCGAGCGTCATTGTAGGTAGGTACATACATTGTATCAATTATATACTTCACAATGCCACATTTACTCCAATGTAGACGTTATGTCGCTTGCATAGTGTTCAACGTTAGTTGTCCGTTATGTCATCGTAGCTCTGGCATCGCGCGGCGTTGTACTCGGAGCGCGGTTACCTTGTAACTAAACAACAAGTCTGCGCAATGTAGACGTTATGTCGCTTGCATAGTGTTCAACGTTAGTTGTCCGCTATGTCATCGTAGCTCTGGCATCGCGCGGTGTTGTAGCCGGATCGCGGTTACCTTGTAACTAACAAAAAAGTCTGCGCAATTCGTAGCATGCGCCGAGTTTTAGTTCGGACATTTTTTGGCACGATTGTGACTCTACATGTATTGTATCTCGATGAGATCAGATTACCCGTTATGTCATGTAAAGGTAAAAATAGTTAGAGCGTCAGGTTATTCGCCTACATTTCTATACAGGGTGTAAGGGGAACACTCTCGAAGCCAAAAGAAGGTAATTGTTCTCATCATTATGAACCACTTTTAGTATGGGACCAGCCCTGAAATCGCGAAAAAAAATATCTGCAAAAATCAAATAAAAAGTTGGACGACATAACTTTGTAAACCAATTTGGCTTTCAAGTTGACGTAACCTTGTAAAGAGGTAATGCTAGATCAAACGAATTTATTGAAATATATATATTTAACTAGACGCTTTACAAAGTTATATCAGCAACTTTGTATGAGCTGTCAAAAAGCGATTAACGTAATGGACAGGATATAAATGACGGAAGTCTGTAGAAATGTTCTGATATTGGTAACAAGTACTGCCAATGATTTTTAATATACTTATTAATAATAAATAAATTAAAAGCGTTCCCTATACGTACGTTGTAGTTCCTAATGGTGTCCCTCTGTCTTGCAGTTCTGCGCCGGAGTTGAATATTTATTAGTTTGATGGGATCTATCCCAAGCTGGATCTGGTTATAGGTCTGTGTTGTTTGTGTTTTAAAAATAGCTGCTGAGCCATCTAGGAGGCCGTTGGGTGCCCTAAAACCTCAAACCTTAGGGCTTGCCACTCGGTCTATACAACCTTACTTACTTTATACATACTTCAACAAATAGTCGTTTGCACTATTTTTTGTGTCTTAATTATTCTGAGTCAAGCGCCATGCGCTAAAGACGAATATCGTACAATTGAAATCCAAAATGTCAAGTCTATTATAAGAGCGGCTCTCAGATCGTATTTAGCATTGTACATCATTTTTTACACTTGAAATGACAGGCAGAATAAGAGCCGGTCCTTTGCCATTTTTTTTTTTCTAATAATAGGGACCTATTCATGCATTGTTATGGGGGGTCTAATAGGGTATTTGCGAATTTTTTGCACTGGCAACACAGGTGAAGTCGTGTGTTCGTTGTAAAGGGGTCTTTAGTTTGTAATAGTAATCTATTTTATTCTTTGTTTGGTAATTTTATTTTTGTAGTGTCTTTTAATGATTGGAGATAAAAGTGCTGTCAAGTTTTCGCGCTCATTCTCTATCACTTATGCGTCTTGTACACTGAGCAAGTAGCTTGCTCATTTTACAACAAGGGCGCGCGTACGAAAGCAAATTCAAATTCAAAATATTTTTTGTCAGAACATAGGTTTGTAGGTACACAAGATGGATCACGTTTGCTCAGTAGGTATCCTCGACAAATCGTAATGCTGCGGAAACACAAACAGTTACAATCTGGGTGTCTTAAAATCACGAGTGAATCTGTTTCTTCTAGGCAAGCGTGCTCCAACGTAGACCGCATCATCGCTTAACATCAGGCGTGATGGTGGTCAAACGCAAGCCTATTATTTATGTATATAAAAAAAGCAAGGTGTTACGTTGTTTTGCTGTTCTAAGTATGAAAGAGGTGACAAAACGGTTGTTGCTAATGGTATTTCGACAATATAAGGGTGGCGCTTAGACGTTCGTCTGGTCGTCCGGTGATGAAAAGGTGATGGGGGAACAAGTTCATAAAGTTCCATTGCACACTCTCTGTCGAATAGGTATCCTATAAAAAAGGAATGGAAATGACAAATAAAACACCAAAATTACAATCATGTTCATTTATTTTACTTTATATATGTAGTTACAAGTAAGTAGAAATTTGTAGTTTCTTATAATTTCTCATAAATGATGAAGCTTTTACATAAAAATATTAACAAGTAGGTATACCTATACAAGCAATTTTTTTACAATAGAATTATCATTATCGTATCTGTGCTCTTTCATTAAATTACATATTGTTTATTTATAAATAAAAAAACCTGATGTACTGTCTTAAAATAAATAAATATTCGGGACATTTTTGCACACACGGTCATCTGACCCCAAACTAAGCAAAGCTTGTGATATGGCTGCCAGAGACTGATATACATACATAGTTTTAAATACATACTTTAGTAGATATTAACAACCAGAGAAAACATAGGTGGCAAACAAGCTAACGGCTAGCCTGATGGTAAGCGGTCACCGTCGCCTACGGATACCTGCAACACCTGCAGGCCTAGCATGGGCTGTGGATAAATTGTCTTTCCACCGTTTTTATCCACGCCTAGACGCGACAAAGCTAGAATATGGATACATTTGTCTTTTTCTCACAGGATAAAAACGGTGGAAAGACAATTTGTCCACGGCTCGTGCTAGGCCGGCAGGAGCATCACAGATACGTTGCCGACCTTAAAGACTATTAACAGCCCGTTTGAAAAACTCCATGTTAAGTTAAGTACTTGGAAATGCCACTGGAGGGGCATTGAGAACCTCGCTCCTTTTTCAGACCCTGGTTAAAAGTCGTACTACGCTTTTGTTTGTGGCATTACATTCCGGTAAATAGCTACTTAAATTCTAAACAAAATTGGCCTGAAAATGGCATTGCCAACAACCATCACTTATGTTTACAAATGGCTGCAGATTGACGGATGACCATCACTAGGTACATTGCTCACATGCATGCCGTCACTATATTGACTCTTAATTTAATGACATCACAGACTATTAAATACGTAAGTGAACACGGATGAAAGAATGTGCATTTTACATATTCCTTCATTGACGAATCCATATTAGGAGCATTCGTATTAGGTAGTACCTAGCTATATATTTTTGTCATAAAAATTATTACTAATGTGACTTTATGATAATATAAATTTATAAATATTATATTCCATTCTATTCACATGGATTAAAAATCCAAACTGATCTAACAAACAAATAACTAGGTACCTACTTACGCAATACAAAATTTTCATTTTTTTTTTTTTTTTTTTTTTACTTGTTCACGTGAATATTGTTAGTTTTTTATTCTTTTGGCGTCGTAAGTCTTGTTTATTTGCCAGTGTCAAGTATTGAAATTTTCAAAGTTCTAATGAATATCGTCTAGTTATAAACCACAGAAGCTGCTAAATCTCGGAAATAAACCATGGGTTCGTACCGACTTACAAACAATAAAAATCCGCTCCAAATAAATCACAACTCTAACACTGAGAGACCATAAAACTGGGCAAAAGGACCCATGTTCACGCCTCATCAGCAGATAAAAGAAAAAGAATTAACACTGGCAGTTGAAAAAACAGATGAAAAACAGACCTATTTTAAATTTAGTACTGGCAACAAATAATAAATGTCACTGGCCGATAAAATAATGAAGAAACAATGTCGTAAAGTTACCGCAAGTTCATAAAACTACCGTTTTAAGGCGGAGCTTTTGAAATTAAAATTTTGTATTATATTGTTGCAATGACGGTTGATAATACAGACGTTATAAGCAAGACTTAATATTTGAGCTAGGTCATTAGACAAGCAGTCAACGACTAATGACAATTTAATATTAATTATGACAATAAGAATTACGCAACACACACACACACACACACATCAGTAGCCTTAAAAATCCACTGCTGGACAAATGCCTCCCTCTTTAAGAGGGGTGTTGCCATAATCCCCACGCTTGGCAGGCGGCTTGGGGATCGCAGTACGTTCACCGTGTACTAATAGGACGCTGCTGCCCATCCTCCGGTGGTTCTGGTCGCAGTTTTAGGACATACCCGGGTCCAAACCGTTTGTGTAAATATATGCAAGTGTAGGTTTGTTACCAGTAGGTAACTAAATAACGGCTAAACGGATTTGAATAAAATTTGGTATGGAGATAGCTTACGTTAACCTATACACATTTATTTAAAAAAAAATGTTTACCTCGGGGTGGTGTTAGTTTATTATAATTATGAATGCGAAAGTAGTTAGATCTATGTTTGTTTTTTGTAATTTTTTCACAAATCTTAATATATATAAATCTCGTGTCACAATGTTTGTCCTCAATGGACTCCTAAACCACTTAACCGATTATAATAAAATTCGCACACCATGTGCAGTTCGATCCAACTTGAGATATAGGATAGTTTAAATAATTATATAACTAGCGACTCGCCCCGGCTTCGCACGTAAATTACACCCGTGCGAAGCCGGGCGGGCGGGTCGCTAGTAAATTTATATAAATGAAATTTGGCGTTACATTATAGACGGACCAAAAAAACTCTTACAAATGCATGAAAGCGTAGGAAATTCGTAGCAAATCAATAAGGCTGGTACCTATTCATATTATAGTATGAATCAATTACTAACATAGAAAACGATTAAGTTTTAGATTTATTGTAACGCAAATTATCCTAATTTAAATTATTAGAATCGCTTATTAAGTATTCCTCACTAAATAGCCCACACCTTGCGTTAAAAGGCATAAAATCAAATAATTATTCACAAAATCCAAACAATCACAATTAAAAATAGAACAAACCTTTTCCGAGTAAAATAAATAGACAATAAAATTAAAAAATAAACTCTAAAGTATAATAAAGCTTACTCCAACCTATTACAGGTTCTAAGAACAATTTTTAAATTTGGATTTTTCGTTCGGAAAGAGAAGCCGGCAGTTTATAGTGCAATAAAAGCTGGCTGGAAACACTATTACTGATTATTATGTTATGGTTGGTGTTCTTTATTTGAAAAATAAAAGCGTTTTGTAGCTCATCATGGCGGTTAATGATGTTCGTTCGTTTGAAATTGGAATCTTAGCGCCGGGACCATTCTGTGCAGTGATAAACACGAATATGGTAGCGCGGTTCATTATACTTCATCATCATCATTATCAGCCTTTTAACAGTCCACTGCTGGACTTTTAGCCTACCCCCGAAAGGGTGATTGGTCCATATCCACCACGCTGGCCCAGTGCGGGTTGTTGGATTCACATACGCCATTGAATTCCTTCTCCGCACGTATGCAGGTTTCCTCAGGAAACGTGAGGTTTTTTGTCTGCACCTCCTCAATTACCTTCTTTTGGCTTCGAGAGTGTTCCCCTCACACCCTGTATAATCAAACAAAATAATAATAATTATAACTTTTTCAATAACGTTGCATTAAGGTGGTTCGTTGCACAATTGGCGGGAAATTCAAATTTCAAACAGTTTTCTTGTCCTTGTAGTTTTCCGGGTAATTATTGTAAACAACCATGATGTTTGCGCAGATTGATTATTATTCTTTACAAAATCATGTAAAGCAATTTATCTCTAATGCCCATTATTACTTACATTTGTGAATAAACAAATTTTTGCTGTTTCAAACGGTTTATTCACAAATGTAAGTAATATGGTGCGTTACTGTTAAATAATTGTGCATTATAATGTAAAGAACAGCCAACATTTTGCGCAAACACTGTGTTATTTAAAAATAATTACCTGACCTGGCTACTAGGACCAAAAAACTGTTTAAAATTTAAATTTCCCGCCATAGGTGAATCGAACCACCTTAAATAAAACAGTACAAAGTCTTGCTTATGTTAACTAATTGTTTATTATTTCCTTTGACAGCGCTAAGTGGTTGTAGGTATAAGTAATTATGTCAATAGTTGAGTCCGCGTCAACTCTAATTACTTACATCTTGTTTCACTCTGAGGTATTCTGTCGTAAGCGACATTTTATACCTACAAGAAGACATAGTACAACCTATAGTGACAATTAAAACAGTAGGTTACACTCGCAAGATTAAAAAAATAATAATAAATGGGCTTGCTCTGATGAACTGGCCGTGGTAGCCTATTTGGGAGACCGCTAGACTTGGAAGCGTGAGGTCACGGGTTCAAACTCCGGGTACTGGTACGGGTACCAATGAGCTTTTTGGAGTTTATGTACGGATTTTCATAGTTAGTGGCCTTTTGGAAAAACTCAGAGTCACACAGCGGGCAATGGAGAGAGCTATGCTCGGAGTTTCTTTGCGCGATAAAATCCGAAACATGGATATTCGCCAAAGAACCAGAGTCACCGACATAGCTGTTAAAATTTGCAAGTTGAAGTGGCAATGGGCAGGCCACATCGCTCGAAGAACCGATAACCGATGGGGAAGAAAGGTTCTGGAGTGGAGACCACGAACCGGAAGACGCAGCGTAGGGAGGCATCATCATCATCATCATCAGCCAGAAGACGTCCACTGCCGAACATAGGCCTCCCCCTTCAACCTCCACACTGAATGACAGCCTGCCTTTTGCATCCACTGGATGCCAGCGACTCTCACGATGTCGTCTATCCATCTAGTGGGAAACCTACCTACGCCTCGTCTTCCGGTTCGTGGTCTCTACTCAAGAACCTTTCTTCCCCATCGGTACCTACCAACCATTTTTATTGTACCTACCTTGTATTCCTAGACTTAATAATCTGTGGTTAGATTAAATTACAGAAGATAGGTTCACTACCAACTGAGCCACCGGGGCAGTGTATGGATTGTTATTTAAAAAAAAAGTTGGTTACTTTTATTTTAAAGTTAATATTTGGTGTTGTATAATTTTAAGATAGGTACTTACTTGAAATTATTATGATATAAAATAAAATACATCTGAAAATACTTTAAATTTATAATTATCTACTCATCACCTAGATCTGTTCTCCAATCCACAAGTTGTTCATCTCAATAGCCCAGTTTATAATGTCATATAGCATCAATAGCCAATAGTCCATTTACCAAATCGTCCCAATTCACATAATAATGTAGTTTAAAAAAAAAAAATGACAATAAGATAAATGACATTTGAAAATACTAAAAATTAATTACCTATTCATCACAATGGCGCAAGGGAGAGGAGGCCTATACCCAGTAGTGGGTTCAGGGCTGGATTTAGGAGAGGGCAACCGGGGCGAAAGCCCCGGGGCCTCCACAAACGGGGGGCCCCCACAATAGAGACTTCGGAAAAAAAAACCTTTCAAATTCCAACTAGTTAACACTAGTAAGCATCTTTTCCTTTGATATTTGTATTATTATATTTATATGTATTTGTTCAATACTAAGGGAATCTACTTGGTTTCACAATAAATTATTTATTGAAAAAATCGACAGAATTTTTTTTTTTTACTTTATTTGGAAAATAATTTGGGGCGAGGGGGCCTCCGCTCCTTTGTTGCCCCGAGGCCTCTGGACCTCTAAATCCGGCCCTGAGTGGGTTGATACAGGCTGATAAGGATGGAATGAATGATGATAATAGCTAGATCTGTGGGCTTACTCTTGACACTCGATTTCAGTCGTAATTTGGGATTGGGATCGAAAATGCCATTTGGTACTCTTCAATCGCGTCAAGAGTACCGAAAGCGTCGAGTTGGGATGATTTTATTTAGATCCATAAAATTCCACCATTATCGGTTCCAATCGTGCGCTAGTTTAGAATTCAAGAGTACCAAAATGATATTTTTTCGATCCCAATCCCAAATTCGATTGAAATCGAGTGTCAAGAGTAAGCCCACTGTTCTCCAATCCAGAAGTTGTTCATCTCAATGGCCCAGTTTATAATGTCATATAGCATCAATGGGCAATAGTCCATATACCAAATTGTCCCAATTCATATAATATTTTTTTTATAAAAGACAAAAAAATAAAAAACATGATAATTATTATTATAAGATAAAAAAAAAAAAAAAAAAAAATATTATTCATCATAATAGCTAGATCTGTTCTCAAATCGACAAGTTGTTCATTTCAATAGCCCAGTTTATCTATACTAATATTATAAAGAGGAAAGATTTGATTGTTTGTTTGTTTGTTTGTTTGCATTGAATAGGCTCCGAAACTACTGAACCGATTTGAAAAATTCTTTCACTGACGGGAATTTACACTATCCCCGGGTGACATAAGCTATCATCTATACCCGTGCAAAGCAGGGGCGAACCGCTAGTTTATAAATAAATTTCATAGCATCAATAGGCAATAGTCCATTTACCAACATCATCCCAATCCACCAATGTAGTTAATTTCCTTCTAACACAAAGGCAGTCAGTGGCAGCTCTAGCTCCATTGATGCCGTATAAAGGACCGGACTAGACCCGTGGGTATAAACGACGTAAAGTTTTATTTTTTATTTTTATAATTTATAAATTTTAACACTTTCATAGTCCAGGGTAACGAACGGTATTGTGCTACAATAACATGGCAATAGCTAGGTATTCATTTTGGCTAAAATTTTAATGTAGAAGTACTAATTAGGTATTGATTGACCACTAGAACTTTTGGCTATTTGTCGATTTAGTAACTGAACATTTTGTCAATTAGACCTTTTGGCTATTTATCGATTTAGTTATTGAACATTTTGGCAATTAGGATTATTCTCTTATTGTCTATGACATTTAAAATGGTTTAAAATTAGGCTTTTTGGCTATTTGTTGATTTAGTAACTGGACATTTTGGCAATTAGACCTTTTGGCTATTGTGTCGATTTAGTAACTGAACATTTTGGCCATTAGACCTTTTGGCTATTTATCAATTTAGTTATTAAACATTTTGGCAATTAGGATTATTCTCTTATTGTCTCTGACATTTAAAATGGTTTAAAATTAGACATTTGGCTATTTGTTGATTTAGTAACTGGACATTTAACCAATTAGATCTTTTGGCTATTTGTTGATTTAGTAACTGAATATTTTGGCAATTAAGTAGACCTTTTGGCTATTTGTCGTTTTGATAACTGGACATTTTGACAAATTTGGTATTATGTATATTCAGGATATATTAACGTCTTGGACATTCTGAAAATTTCAGAAAATACAGACCAAAAATTTGGAGGTCGGTGACAGTAGCTCAGTGGGAAGAGCGCTGTTATAAACTTGGATGACGCAGGTTCGAATTCTACTGGACGTAATTTTTTTGAATTGTGTATGACACTTAAAATTATTTAAAATTTAAATCCAAAGTAAACACGAGTCAAGTTGCTATTCATATATAAATTATGCGAATGCGAATTAAACATAAGTATTAAAAATTACAACCAACATTAAAACAGAAAAGGGTAAGTACCTATCTACTACATAATTATAGAATTGTTCACCAATATTGGTGACATTTAAGTAATTGATGAACACATTTTGATGAGCGTCAAAAAATTTTGATGTACAATTTAAGATTTCCCACTACTAATCACAAGCAGTGTCTGTCTACATAAGACAAACATGAAGTCACGTATACATAGGTAGTAAGCCAGTCACTATAATATACATACACACAGACAGAGACACATTACATAAATAAACAAAACACACGAACAAGCAAACAGTCACAGTTCGTCAACCTTGACACCAACACAAAGACACCGTCACGAAATTAAAAAGTTTTAAAACAAATGCACTTCAATTTTTAAAAAACTTCAAAAAAAGGTTTTAAACCCTACGGCCTGGGCCTGAATTGATAGCCAGGGTACAGACTGCACGTATACTGCGTACTAGGGGCGGGGCGGCATAACAGGTTACCAAAGCACGGAGCAGCGCCAAAAAATACCCATAAAAAACATATAATGGTAACTCTGGCGCCTTCGATCGATCCAGCAGTGCCAACCCGCGCGTTCCGCACGTACCAACCGAAAAAATTGCGCTACAACGACCAACCAATCAGAGCAATGCCCCTCCCTAAGCGTATTCCACCTTCAAATAAGCTCCTCCTATTGGCCGATGCTAGCGCCACTGCTCCCATACATGTGGCGCTTTTGGGAACTATTTAGAAAGAGACGGCAACAGTCTGGGCTGTTCGTTTCTCGGACAATTTCCTCCAACCGATCATTAAGTGTTTAAATCCATCGCGAGTTGGTTGTGTCGGGTTTCTTCGGAGGGGTCGCTATTAAAATATCCACAAACATTATCTTTAATTGGACAGAATTTTGTGCTTGTGTGCGTTGAGGCTGTTTTTTTAACAGTTTTTTGAAACTCGATGACTGTTATCACTCGTGTTTAGTGTTTTGTGTTCAACAGTGATTTCTAGTACCTACTAAACGACTTTGTGAACTGTGACGGAGAGAAGTTGTGGAAAATGACATCAGTGACGTAGTTTTCGAACGAAACGAACCGGAGATTGTCCGGGAACAACTAGGAATTACTGTAAACGTCACAAATTGGAAAATGACTCCACGTGCTACATAATTACCATTGTCAAATCATAATTGCTCTTTAATCGATCTCCAATTATCTCTCTCGCTCACTCTTTCTAATAATTTTGACTCTGCTTTTCTAGTTTCTCTTAAATTTCACTTCTAAATTCTACTACTACGGTAAAACAACGGAAAAGTTTAACAAGTTACTCGATTGTGTCAAAATCGAAGTGTTGATAAAAACTAAACTGTGGATTTAGTTTGTGGTGCTAAATATAAGTGAAAATAGTGATGCTGTGTTGGTGACATTTATTATCGACGTAACCGTAAGTACCAAGATTGTTAATAAAATAAATAAGGGTGTGGATAGTAAAAGTATAGGTGGAATTATTGTAAAAAGTCATGAAAATCGGATTAAGGTTTCATGAAATAACAAATCGAAATTGAGGTTAATGCAAGAAAAGGGAAAGTCAAATTTAAACTTAACTGATATTAATATTACATATGGCTTTGTTCATAGACAATATACGTTAATAAAAATAGTGAATTGTAAAAAAAAAATCGCCTACCAAAAACAGATAGTGCCAGTTAAAGGTTCGTGTTCTAATTATTCAAAAAAAAATTAATTAAATAAATAAGTATAAAACTAACCTACGTTAATCAACCAAATATAAAAAATAAGCAAACGTTATGTATCACCATGAGGTCAAAATCTAATAAAAATAAACAGAGATATAAATTACTCTACCAACACAAACTAAGCTCTTAAATTTAAGAAAAAGAAGGACCTAAGTAACATTAAAAACAGTAGCATAGTAGAACTTTAGGCCTAACAAGATTCTTGTTGGAAATCTATCTTAATGTAATACCAATTAAACTGACATTGATGTTGAATATGAAGCATCGTTTGTTAATGTCTAAATATAAAAAAAATTGTTCAAACTTTGATTTGCTTTGTTCTTTTATACTAAACTTATCAGTCTGAGCTGAGAACAATAAATTTAAGTTGATCTCTAATTATGTTTAATGTATTATGGAACAATGAAATCGGCTCCTCAACATCGTCATCCACTCCCGACACTTAAAATAATGTCACCGCCTAAATTCATATACAAACTATGGATGGTTTTGCATACAAAAAGCGAAATTTTGAGATGCATCGGTAGACAAAGTGACCTTTAGTTTGAATCTCCAAACCGAATATGAAATTATATAAGGTACTTTTAAAAACTTATAAAAATAATTATGTCATCCAAATACGCCAAAATCACGGTACAAGTTTTGTCAATGAACCGAACCATGGTCATCATACCAAAGATGGCATAGTACTAGTATTTATAGCCACAATTTAAGTTAACAATTTAAAATTTGCGATTAGCTAAATGTTAACAAAATTAGCACTGAGATTTGTTACGGAATTTGTTTTACTCAAATTTGTTAGAACGCGGACGACAAATCTTCAATGTTGTATTAATTTTGTCTGCTTCCACAAATTCAGGCAGAAACAAACTTTGAACTTAAGCCTTGCCACATTTGTTTTAAGTAAATAAATATGTAATACCTACTTATTGTATGATGATAAGAACAACCCAATCTCAGAACAGCATCAAATAAACTGCCATAATCAAGGCAAATATTGTATTTATCCTGAAAATCCTAAATATTGAAATTCCATTCACTAACCAATACTTAAGGTACATAATTATTGTATTTTGGTGATTTTAATACTACAAAAAGATTACATAATTAACAACACAAAAATAAATCACGACGAATAGCGATTTAAATGCTGTAAAATATCTGCACCAACATTATGATTAAACAGTTGCACTTTTTTTTTTCAATCAGACGTTGTTTCGTTGCTATTTGCTACCAGGATGGCCATTTCCTATTGCATTTTGTACAACTGCAAGACTGTAGAACAATACATTGTAAGACACAAATAACTCTACCAGCCTTGGGCATAAGAGTAGGCGGATGATCGATCTGAGTATTTACCAATTCTGTATAAACTTACAAAGATGCTAGATATGCTAACGAAGCTGAATCATTCGAAATTATTCCAAATAGGACTTTTACATTAAAATTTCATTAATGAGCTATGGTCAATCGCTTAGTCTGTCACTCATAAAAAATACAATATCAATTCCATATCTCTCATAAAATTGTATTTTTTGTAACCATCGACGCAAAAAGAAGGATGTTATAAGTTTAACGTGTGTATCTGTGGCATCATTAATCCCAAACGGTATCTTAGTTTTTTGTTTGAAAGGTGACTAGTCACCTTTCAAACAAACCTTTCTTTTTTTTAATCTATGATTCATGAAAAATCTGTTTAGTCGTTCTCTTATATAGGTTTGTTACTATTATAATAATTACTTGATACTAGACAGTTTATTTGTCTAACTGTGAAACTCGCTTAACCATCAGGTATAATAATGATTAAGTTACATACTGTTACGTTTTTTCTTTAAAAAACTGTATTGTTTAAGTGAAGATAGTTGTACTATATTTTTTTTTGCTCTAACATAGGCATATAAAACCATGAGTCAAGAGTTATCAGGTATCCTAAAAGTCTAAAATTGAGTCAGAACTGACTATAATAATGATTGCTAAGTGCTGTTGAATTTACTGCATTAGATATAAATAAATAATAATAATTATATGAAATAAATAAATAAAAAAAAAATTAAAAAAAAAGATTCATAGTTTCACTCCTGCACAGGCGGAAGGTGGCTTGTCTGTCCATTTTTTATCGCGTTCATTTTGGAGAATGTGCACAAGAGCTGTTTAAGCTGATCCCGTCAACCAATTTCCGCCATAGGTCATCGAGCCGGCCATTCCATCCTTACGTCGTGAACTTTGGTAAAGTCCGCACGCAGCGTTTCCAAAATTCCTTCCTAATACGAACTGCACAGGAATGGAATGCGCTTCCTGCCTCGGTGTTCCCTACAAAGTACAACCTGGGTCTCTTCAAGACAAGAGTGAAGGCACCTCATGGGCAAGCGTGCTCCATCTTAGACTGCATCGTCACTTACCATCAGGTGAGTTGTGGTCAAACGCTAGCCCATTTCATCATTAAAAAAAAAAAAAAACTTACCTACATTGCAAAATCTAAAAACCAAGTAAGTTAGCTAGTTTGAGTGTACTAGTGAATGCAAATGCCCTTGAATTTTCTGAGTATGAATCATACGTCTTTTCCCCCATAGGCTTAGAGTTCTAAGGTCAGATTCATTGAAGTCTTACGCTATGGCCTTCGTTGACGACGTGATTTTAAAAGATTCATCATAATCAGCCTTTTTAACAGTCCACTGCTGGACTTTTAGCCTACCCCCGAAAGGGTGATTGGGCCATATCCACCACGCTGGCCCAGAAAATGGTTTAAAAGATTACCGAACTTAAAGCAATAGAGGGTTCAGTATATTTTTAAATAGTTACTGCAAATGTCGATCACAACCATACGCTAGGTGCTTCAGGTGATGTCAGAAACTTTTGGTCTCGGTTTTTTTGCTTCGCCTCTATGGGTGTGTTCCCCAGTAAGTATTATAGTTACAATTTGGGTATTTTCAATTGGCGAATGAATTGTTTTTTTTTTCAGGCAAGCATGCTCCATAGTAGACCACATCATAGCTTAACATAAGGCAAGGTTTCGTTCAAACACAAGCCTATATAATATATAAAGAAAATCCTTCAAGCTACTTAAACTGATAAAATTGGTCACTTATTGTACCGATACCGACTTGGTTACTTTAGACTAAAACTAAGTCTGAACGGAGCATGCCAGTGAATGCAATATGCCCTTGAAGATTGTTGAACATTATTAATGTCAGTTGGATGATGTTTTCCTTCACGGCTCACAAGAACAAGCTGACAGCGCGAATGGCGTTAGAATTAGTCTCGTACACGCAGGCGTATTAATACCTGACAATGTCATTTACTATTTTGTCTGTTATATTTTTAAACGGACAAAATAATGTTTTTATTGATAAATATTATTGCATTTCACTGCCACCTCGCCTGATGTTAAGCGAAGATGCGGTCTACGATGGAATCGCTTGCCTAGCATCGATTCAGTCGTGACTTGAAGAAATCCAAATTGTAACTCACGGGGAACACCCATTCACACGGGGAACGGGGAATAGATGGCCCGTTGGTCGAGTTGGTAGTGAACCTGCCTTCTGAGCTTGGGGGCGTGGGTTCGATTCCCACCTAGGACAAACATTTGTGTGATGAACATTTGTGTTTGTTCTATATCTGGGTGTTAATATCTATTTAAGTATGTATTTAAACCTATATATGTATGTATATCAGTCTCTGGCAGCCATATCACAAGCTTTGCTTAGTTTGGGGTCAGATGACCGTGTGTGCAAAAATGTCCCGAATATTTATTTTATTTTATTTTATTTATTCAGGCAACACGTTCCACAGTTTAGCGGTTCGCACAATAAAAGTAGTATCAAAGCGTTTCGTACGAGTTTTTGGAATATCAACCAGGAAACGGTGTCGCCTTTTCATACCCACTCTGGCTGATATAAAAATGGGCATGAGGCATATAAGACCATGAAGATCCGACGCACACTCACCGTTGTTTTTTTAAATAAATATTTATTTCATATTCTTGAAAGTATCTTCAAGAGTATCAAAATTCAAATTCTCAATGTTATCTATCTTAATATTGTCTTATATTTCTTTTAACACTGTCGTTAAAGCCAACTTGCTTGTATCGTCCGCGAAGGTCCAGTTTTACGCCACCTGCCTGGTCGACATCTGCCTAGGACTCGTTTAAAACAAAAGGCTCCTAGTCTTATTAGTGGTATCTTATCTACTAGTGGTATCTCCAATCAATCGTTAGGAAATGTTAGATGCCTTCGGGTGGTCTTAAGTCTGACACTTGCGCTTGTATCTTACGCGACAAGCGAGCATGTGGTATCTATATGCAAATCTAACCAATTCTATAGCTTAAGGGTCCTGTATACCCTCTGCAGCTGTCTCTCTCGCACATTTTCACATTATTGAAGATATAAAATCAATGAGTGTGAATTTCCAAAAAGTAACAAAATCATGTCATGGTGTCTATCGTAACATTACAAACAAAGAAATGTTTCTTGTGTAGTGAAGTGCACTGTCATCTCCCTGTCAATATTATCATCATCATCATTAAAACTAAAGGACGCCCAGTCGTCCACTGTTGGACTTAGACCTCACATCGATCTCCAAAAGGGCCGCTTGGAAGCGGCCTGCATCCAGCGTTTCCCTGCGGTCTCTTTTAGGTCTTCTGTCCATCTTGTGGGTGGACATCCTACGCTGCGCTTACTAGTCCATGGTCTTCATTCGAGAACCTTTCGGCCCCATCTGTTCTGCGTGCTATGTCCCTGCCCACTGCCACTTCAACTTGCTAAGCTTGGTGGGCTATGTCGGTAACTTTCTTTCGTCTACGGATAGTTCAGTACCTTATTGCATTCCATGTAATAATATACATGTAATCTATACTAATATTATAAAGAGGAAAGATTTGTATGTAAGTGTGTTTGTAACGAATTGGCTCAAAAAGTACTGGACCGATTTTCAAAAATTCTTTCACCACTTGAATGCTACATTATCACTGATTAATATAAGATATTTTAATAGGCTATATAACTATACCCGTGCGGAGCCGGGGCGGACCGCTAGTAATATATAATAGGCTTTATGGCAGCTTAAAAATTCAATTTACCTCTAAGATCAGCAACAGACCAGTCCGAAGCAGGACTTTTTATAAAATTCTGTAGTCGCATTTATCTTATACCTAGGTCAGCTGGTGACAGTTTTCAGTGTATTTTAACCTCCGACGCAAACAGAGGGGTGTAATGCGTTTAACGTGTATATCTGTGTGTCTGTATGTGGCATCCTAGCTCCTTTGAAACCAACCGAATTGAACCAGAACCGATTTTGATTAGTTTTTTTGTTTGAAAGATGTCTTGATCATATTTGGCAGTTATTGTTATTAATTTAGCATGAGTGTAGAACATACTCTAAAGAATAAAAATACATAATAAATAATGGCCAAGTGCGAGTCGGTGTCAAATTTTTGTTCACCACCATTTCTCGTACAATCACCGAAGTGAACCAACGTCGCGCATTGATGGGATGTTTTTTTTTAAATAGTCTTGCGTTTGACCACCATCACGCCTGATGTCAAGCGATGATGCGGTCTACGTTGGAGCACGCTTGTCTAGAAGGAACCGATTCACTCGTGATTTGAAGACGCCCAGATTGTAACCATCGGGGAACACCCATTCAGGCAGCGAATGATTGATGTTGTCTTTTTGCACATTTTTTTTGTATAGCACCGAACCTTCAGTGCGTGAGCCCGACTCGCACTTGGCCGGTTTATGGTTGACTTGTTCAATATTGCCGCTGACTGTGTACAATCAAAGTGCATGATCTTATTTATAATAGATTAACTTGTTCGAGGAAAATATGCATTAATAATAATTGTGTTCTGCATCTGAGACTAATAATAAATATCTAACTATTATAGTTTTCTTATTGTATATTTTATAACAATAATATGTCAGAATGAATTGAGTCATTTTACAAATATACAATAATTAACAGAGTGTTTTACTAAGCGACCTGCTCGCCCGGCTTCGCACGGGTGCGTGTAATTTACGTGCGAAGCCGGGGCGGGTCGCTAGTTATATATATATAAACCTTCAGTGAAAATGTATCTAACTGATGGTGAAAGCCGCATCGAAATCCGATGAGTGGTTTAGCAGGAGTTAGCGGCCATACAGACATACAGACAGACAGACGCGGAAAGCTACTTTAATTTATACTATGTAGAGAAGAGAATATAGAGAAGATAGAGAGTAGAGAAGAGATAAGTTATGTGACAATTTTCGTCAGCGAGAATTTTAAACATTGCTTAACTTAATTAACGTTTATGAGTAATGCTTTAGGAGTTATCTATTAAAAAAGTTATGTAAAGAATTGCTTGAGAAATAAAACAATACTCATTTCATGTGCTCTTTTCAATAGTAAAATAGTCCCCGACATCTAACGACAATGATTTTATTTGCAAATCTTTTTAGTACCAGCTTGGGGCGCTGGAATCTATTAAGAAACGTGCCAAGAGGATCATCAGCAACGAAACCCTGGTTCAGACTAAGCTCCTTAGTCTTGAGCATCGGCGCAAGGTTGCTAGTCTATCGGTCTTTTATCGGATAAACAAAAATAAAACCTAAAACTACTTACAAAATTAAAAACTAATACTAAACTAAATTAAATTAAATACGCTAAATAAAAATATATTATATTAAACTAAACTAATCTAATAAACCGCTGCCCGTTGGCATCGTTCCCAAAATGCTGGCCTTCTTTTGGTTCAAAAGAGAATTATGATAACATGAAACCTTTATTGTCGACAATTAAAAAAAAATAATTGAGAATCTTCTTTCAAAGTCGTTTAAAAATAGATTAACAGAAACTACAAAACGATAACTGTAACAAATCTACAAATAAATCGAAGCCGATTTCACGAGGAATCGTAAAATAACTCCTATAACACCAATTACTACAAAATACCAGTTTTGGGCAAAAGAGCGTCGGCATAGCACACAAGTCGATAATAATTAAAAATTAACGGGTTTTGAACGAACCCTTTTGTATGAAAAGCGTATTTGTATTGTCTATGGTTCATTGATAAGCCACGGATTTTGTGTTAATATAATTATTACCTACGAATTCTATGATTTATTTTATTTTAAGTGTAATATAGGTTTCAATTTTTATTTATTTACTTGCTAACACCGGGTACTTAATACGCGTATATAAAACTCGGGCGTCGGCTTCGCTAATATGACACGCTAACCACCTACCACAAACATAAATAGGTATAACATAATCAGTTTTTTAACAGGCCACTGCTGGACTCTTAGCCTACCACCGAAAGGGTGATTGGGCCATATCCACCACGCTGGCCCAGTGCGGGTCGGTGGATTCACATACGCCATTGAATTTCTTCTCCGTACGTATGCAGGTTTCCTCACGATGTTTTCCTTCACCGAAAAGCCAGTGGTATGAAAATCCGTACATAAACTCCAAAGAGCTCATTGGTACGGGCCCGGGGTTTGAACCCGCGACCTCACGGTATCAAGTCGGTCTTCCAAATAGGCTACCACGGCCTCGATGAAATATACTATACGACGTATTTTCATACCTACCGTTTCGGATGAATGTTACCACAAACACCGTGACATGCGTTTTTTAAATATTAGAAGATGAAATTCAGCCCTTGTACCGAAGCAGTTTTAATTCAACTACTTAGTTGCGCCCCGCGGTTTCACCCGCATTTTGTACCTCCTTGAAGCAACCTCCTTGGAAGCTACAGCAACCTCCTCTAACCATTTATTTTCCTATGATGTAATAATTATGTCAATGTATATACTTCGTGCTTCAATCCAAGTTCTTGTTTTTGTACGGAAAATATAAAAACACAAAAAAACCACTGCTTAAAAACGAAAAAGCCACACAAGAAAATTATCCAAAATAACTATTATTTATAAAATGGGACCAAAATCGCCCTTATTTTCATATACCACAAAGACACAGGTCGAAATCGGCCTTTAGATTTCTTTTTAGACTTTAGATGTCTTTGTTTTGTATTGTTGCTCTTTCGTTTTTAAGCAGCGAAATATGTTAATCAGGGGCCTTACGGACAACAGGTAATTGCGGCACCTAATCCGCTCAGTTGGAAAATCACGCGAACGTGAACCTTATCGCGCAAAGATACGGTTTGCGTTCGCGTGATTTTCCAACTGAGCGGATTAGGTGCCGCAATTAGCTGTTGTTCGTAAGGCCCCTGATCGCTACAAAACTTCGCAGGGTCACTTGCTGGGTTATTTTGAAGATTGCTTGAAATTTTCATCAAATTCTGTCCAGTCATTTCGGAGTCTATAGGAAACATAGGTACATATTATATGCACACATCGCCTTTTACTTATATATAACCAATACCAAGGTCAATATAGCCAATCAAACTCTGTCAAACAGATATTCACACGCCATTGTGAGGCAAAACCACTTGACTATCCATAGACAAAACACAGCCTATTTTCACCGCGTATCGATGTGACACATGACACTTATCTATGCTTTGTCATTTGACAGTGAGTGTTGCCACCGTGATGCCACTAAATAAATAATGTTGATTCGAAGTAAGGGAATTAGAAAACCAATCTGCATCTGTGAGTGTTTGGTTTCAACATTGTACGGGAAAACCGGGTTGTACCTACTAATCCTGGGGTGTCTATGTTTTATGCCAGAGGAAAGTACCTAGTTTTAGGGTTCCGTACCCAAAGAGTCAAAACGGGACCCTATTACTAAGCCTACGATGTCTTTCTGTCTGTCTGTCTGTACGTCCGTCTGTCCTACCTATTAACGGCTGTATCTTTCGAACCGTAATAGATAGCCAGTTTAATTTTTATAGTAGATTAACTAACAAATAATAAAATAGTCATAAAGTTAAAACGAAAGGAAATGGGGTCCCCATACAACAAACGCGTTTTTGTATTAGCTCTAATATAAAAACGGTAATACGTACAAGTTGACATGATTATAGTGCACACTCTAAAATATAACAACAAAATAATAAATAATGGCCAAGTGCGAATCGGTGTTTCTAAGTTTCTGTTCATTACCAAGTTTTACTTGGTAATTTCGTTATTGAATTTAGTGGTGGTACGGAACCCTCAGTGCGCGAGCCTCGCACTTAGCGGGTTTATTTAAATTTAACTATTTGCTCCTCAAAATTAACCAAATTCCCCGCCATTTTTTCTGGACAAAAATTATCCCAGATCTGTCATCATTTTCACTAATTTCTTGTCGATTTGCATTGAAATCAGTTCAACTGGAAAAATAAAAGTTTTTATAAGTCGTGAAAAGGAAACAAACAGAAAGAAAGACAGTGAGGGTCAATTTGGTATTTAAACCACCAATAAGTACGTATCACGGAACTGTGATAACTGTAAATATGTGTCATATAAAACACAAGATAAAAATAATCATGACAAATTATCCGACACATAACCAATTTCTATTATTAGATTATTACAGACATCTCAATCGTCCTGTGCAATTACTGGCCACTTTCCTTCTACGGTTAATAAGCCAAGATGGCGGCGCTTTGACGAATGATTGATTACTGTCACCGATGAAAATGTCATAACTCCCGCCATTTTCTATGGACGCTTTTTACGCGGGAACTGGTCGCTTGAAAGAATTTCATTCGAGGACGATTTTCTTTTTTGTTTCTCTTACAATGCCAACTCATTTTGCGGAGTTGAATGGCGCTATCATCGTATTTTCTGAACAAAATGGACGGTTTTCCATGGAAAATTAACTTCTTGGATTTGGCCATATCTTTCGATAAGTTGGTCGTAATGTTTTGTTTAGTTTTTTTTTGTTCTTGATGGTCAGCAGTTCAGTTTTCCTTTTTCACTTGCCGGCCAGTGGCGGTTTAGTTGGTTGTTTTCTTTTCTGTTTTAAAGGTTGAGAGGCAGATGTGTGATGGGGAGAATTAATTTAAAATTAAGCATTATAAATACAGCCTTTGTACTGAAAACCTGCTTAGTGGGGTAGTTTCTTTTTTGACTATTTTCCAAGAACTTACGTTTTAAAATAGTTTTGGCGTAAAATGCCAAATACTTAAAAAATACATAACAACAGTGAACACAAGAAACTTATACTGAAAATGGCGACTTTATTTTCAAATTTAAATGGTGTTGATGCAAGGATGCTACACATCTGTGGATTTAACTCATCATCAGCTAGAAGACGTCCACTGTTGAACATAGGCCTCCCCCTTTAACCTCCACACTGAACGACAGCCTGCCATCTGCATCCACTGGATGCCAGCGACTCTCACGATGTCGTCGGTCCATCTAGTGGGAGGCCTCCCTACGCTGAGTCTTCCGGTTCGTGGTCTCCACTTCAGAACCTTTCTTCCCCATCGGTTATCGGTTCTTCGAGCGATGTGGCCTGCCCATTGCCATTTCAACTTGCAAATTTTAACAGCTATGTCGGTGACCGAAGTCGGTGGATTTGACTATCTTTTTTTTTTAAATAAATAATAGCCTTGCGCTTGACCGCCAACTCGCCTGATGTTAAGCGATGATGCGGTCTACGTTGGAGCACGCTTGCCTAGAAGAAACCGATTCACTCGTGATTTGAAGACACCCAGATTGTAACATGTCTTGCATAATTTCGGGGAACACCCATTCAGGCAGCGCATTCCACAGACTAGCAGTTCGCACAATAAAATTGGAATCAAAGCGCTTTGCATTTATTATCGGGGAACACCCATTCAGGCAGCGCATTCCACAGACTAGCAGTTTGCACAATAAAATTGGAATCAAAGCGCTTTGTTCGGGTTTTCGGAATACCAACCATAAAGCGGTGTCGATTTTTTGTGCCCTCTCTGGCAGTCCGATAGAAAAAAGGGCAGGAAGGAATTAGATGATGAAGATCAGATGCACACTCTCCGAAATGGATTCGATACTAATAAATTAATAATTGTATACTGCCTAAATAAAAATTTTTATATTACAAAAACACAACTCAGGTATTTGTTTGAATCTCTAGCCCCGATCCGTCACGAGGCTAGGTAATCACAATGAAGAAACATTGTTTTTGTCCGTCTGTCCGTATCTCACGCTAATCTTGCACGCCACCCTGGTGTACTCGGAAAATGCGATGTTTATCTGTTTTCTTTTGTATTAGAAGTAGGTTTGGTAGTCGCTGTACAGTAGTGATGCAATGGGTGTTTTTTTTAAATATATTATTTTTAACTCATGGCCAATTTATTTTTCTTCAATCTAAATAACTAGCTGCGCCCCGCGATTTCATCCACGTAGTGATGAAAAATGGTGATAGTGATGATGATGATGATGATGATGAAATTTGGCCTATGTCACTCTCCGACCCTTAAACTATACCCATGCAAAAAATCAGTTCGATCCGTTGCTGCGTGAAAGAGGAACAAACAAACAAACACACTTTCGCATTTATAATACGCCTATTAGGATGATAGGCTTGCGGTTGACCACTACCTCGCCTGATGTTAAGCGATGATGCGGTCTACGTTGGAGCACGCTTGCCTAGAAGAAACAGATTCACTCTTGATTTGAAGACACCCAGATTGTAACATGTCTTGCATAATTTTATGTAACGGTTTTTTTCAAGTGCCTTTATTACCTAAACATAATCTAACACCATTTATATAAGCATCTTTGAATAAGTAAGTGAATCATACTTTACATATTTATTACGTCCAGTTTTTCTTTCACTCATCATCATCAGCCAGAAGACGTCAACTGCTGAACATAGGCCTCCCCCTTTAACCTCCACACTGAACGACAGCCTGCCTTTTGCATCCACTGGATGCCAGCGACTCTCACTATGTCGTCGGTCCATCTAGTGGGAGGCCTACCTACGCTGCGTCTTCCGGTTCGTGGTCTCCACTCAAGAACCTTTCTTACCCATCGGTTATCGGTTCTTCGAGCGATGTGGCCTGCCCATTGCCACTTCAGTTTTTCTTTAATTTATCGAAATCCATTCTCAAACTTTCCCTCCTAAAGTTTTACGAAAAACTACTTTTGTAAATTGGTGGTAACAAATGGATATGTTGAGTTTTACCAAAATCTGAAGCCGCTACTTTCAATAAAAAATACAGATCTATTTAATACAGCAACTGAATTTACCACAGATCTTAAATAAATCACGGGTGTTCACTAAAGTTATATGATTATTTACGGGATATTTACCGTGTTAAGGTTGTGGAATGAGCTCCCGATATTTTGGCGTTACATGCACCATGTTCACGGGAAGACACTGAGAAGATCAGTCTTCCCGTGAACATGGTGCATGTAACTGCGCCGAAATATCGGGAGCTCATTCCACAACCTTACCACGGTAAATATCACGTAAATAATCATATAACTTTGGAGGAAATATGTCATCAAAGTTAATGAAATCCCGTATTTACTAATTTTGAAGTCGGTTTTTTGAATCGGTAATTGCTTATTTATCTTCTAAGACGATTTTGACTTCGCACCTTTTGTACATTGCCAGTGTCAAGTGTACAAACATTTTCAAGTAAATAATTGTTAAAACCACAGACATATTTTTTATGCCATCCTAGATCATTTTTTTTTTAGATAATATGTGATAAACAAGCTACGGGCCACCTGATGGTAAATGGTCACCGCTGCCTATAGACATGTACCCGGGACATTGTCAGTGCGTTGCCTACTCTATTCACCCTTGAGGACTCTATTCACCCTTGAGAACTATTCACCCTTCGTTTGATTTATGGTTAAAACAAGTTGTAGTCAGGCAAAGTCAGTCACGACCAAGTCAAGTTATCCTCCTGAAAAATGGTGACAACTTTACAAGAGGTTTCCATGGAGTTTAAAAAACAAAACAATAACACCGTCATTATAATAATTTACACTCGAGTGTGTTAACAAACAATTAATACTTAAATAATAATCCACCGTTATTACATTATATTAATTGACTCTAAAATATACAAGTTAAAAAAAAAATACATTGAGGCAACATGCACGTTCCCTCCACAGAAAAGAGAAGTAAATAGAACGGAAATGAGAATGAAAATCTGTTACCAGGCATTATGACAGAACCTTGATTGAACATTCTTATTTATGTCAACGCGTCGAACTCCGCATCACAGTTGCTAACTGATTTCGAATGACTGACGTTTCGTATATATGGGTGCAACTGGCTACAACGAATGTTTACAAAAATGCCTTGACAGCCGTTCTAATTTAAACTATTTTTTTTCTGTGGTTCTCTCTCGTTGGCTGTCACCATTTATATTTTTTTTATTGTCTTTTTTTTCAACCCTCTGTCAGACATTGTTCGTAAATTTGCAAACATTCATAGTCTATGCAGTTTTTATTTCGGTACATTCCGACTTCAGGTGCGTGATTCACGACAGTAAAGAAACGAGATAGAGAAAAAAACAATCGAGTTGCACAGAGAACGTAATAGATCTATAGACTATTTTATATCGTATACAAATCGTTTTATATTTATTTGTCTACTAGCGGTCCGCCCCAGCTTCGCACGGGTATAGATTATAGCCTATGTCACCCGGGGATAGTGTAGCTTCCCAACAGTGAAAGAATTTTTCAAATCGGTTCAGTAGTTTTGGAGCCTATTCAATGCAAACAAACAAACAAACAATCAAATCTTTCCTCTTTATAATATTAGTATAGATTAAAAGTTATTGAGTGTCATGGCTACGAAATTATCTACATACCTTTTAGGTACCTATGTAGGTATTTGTGTTTTATTAATTGCCATTTCACTTGATGAAAAACTGCTAAGCTTTGTGGTTTAATCATTCGTTTCAAATGTAAATAGGCAATGTGAATACTTACATAAAAATTATATATGAAAAATTATAGTAAAAAAATAGGCCGGCCTAAATGGCAATCAAAGTATTTATTTGGAACAAATGGGTTGCCAGTTTCAGATAAACAAATTACGAAACAACTTGTAAGCTTGTTGAAGAACTATCTATAGGCCAAATTGCACAAAAAAAGATACTACCCGTATCAATTTTCAGTAGTTAAATACGACTCTGATTGACTCAACACCACAGATAAACTAGAGGCTCTATACATATTTTTATTTTACCTAAAAGATCCACAGATATAAAAGCTGCCAAGTTTCGCGCTCTTTCTCCTGTCACAAAACGTCCATTACGCAACTGTCACTGGGGTTAAAACTTCAAAATGGCCGCCAGCGTCACGCGACCACTGATTCCCTTTGTAGGATCAATGGTAGGTATTTATTAGGTTAGGGGTTGGTTATAATGGTTGGACAATATACAAAGGTGCCCGAGTGAGCGACAGACCACTGATAAAACATTTATTAAATGCATTTGTGAAGACGTGGTAGGTAGTAAGTAAGACTTAATTAGCTGCAAGATTTATTTTGAAAGTATCTACGTAAAGACCTAGCATTTCTATTGTTGTATAGTGTATACGACTTATCTACTTAATAAAATATCCAAAATAAAGAGAGGAAACACTAGTAAAATACACTAAACGTGTGGAGCCAAATGTATGCAAGTTTTTTACTACGACCTTCAATTCTTTCAAATTATCTTCTGGCTTTAATAAGAATGTTCTTAATTTGCCTTTTTTGTGTGTTACGCGATATATTTGCTGATTTTGAGCAATTATGTAGATTTTTTTTCGAAAAGGCTCTTGATTGGAAAGAAAAATTAAGAAAAAAAAACACCTCTAAGAGTGAAAATTGAAACGGGAATGCATCCCGTTTATTGAACTTCCTGTTTTCTGGTTATATTTTTTTGTTAAAATGTATTAATCGTTTAAATTAATAAACCTTTAGTGTTGTACCTATGTGCGTGTCGTACTTGCCAACCTAGATGTATTAATTATCGTGGTTGGCAACACTTAAAACTGACAGATGCAGCGCAAAAAGCAGTGCCGTGTCATCGACTGCAATCGACTGACGTGACAGGTCACCTTGAACCGATTCGATGGTAATTAACTATCGATAGGCACGAAAACTTACTATACTACCGAGCAATATTTGTTAGAAATTACAAAGTTGAAGTGGCAGTGGGTAGGGCACGTAGCATACAGATTAGATGGCCGATGGGGCCGAAAATGGAGACCACGGACCGTTAAGCGCAGCATAGGACGTCCACCCACAAGATGGACAGACGAACTAAAAGAGACCGCCGGGAAACGCTGGATGCAGGCCACTTCCAACCGGTCCTTTTGGAGATCGATGGGGGTGTATGTTCAGCGATGTACGGTCCTATGGCAAAAATGATGATGATCATCATCATCATCATCATCATCAGCCAGAAGACGTCCACTGCTGAACATAGGCCTCCCCCTTCAACCTCCACACCGAACGACAGCCTGCCTTTTGCATCCACTGGATGCCAGCGACTCTCACTAAAAATGATGATGATGGTGATGATGAAATAGTAGGTGATGATGATTTTCCTTCTACATTGTCCTCGTGACAACATAGTTTAATCGCATGACTCTAAAAACACATCTCGCTGTTAATTATTGAACAATAAAATATTTTTGAATAATCATTAGCTCGCGTGCTGGTCTTTTACGATTTTACGATCTAAAATAGTGGATTCGACACGGACTGTCTGTCTGTAGACGAAGGAATACCGCTACACGGACCGGTCTGAGGCTCTTCGGGGTTTCAGCTGGAGAAAGACTGGTTGGCTGGTGATACATTGAAAATATTCGGGGAAATCATTGTACCCATCATTATGGACAACTTTTACAACGGAACCAACCCTGAAATCGTGAAAAAAATATCAGCTATTCCATACATTTCATCGCTGAAAATTTTCTCAGTAAAATTTATAAAAAAGGAAGCGTTATTACAATTTCCTCATTAGCACTTACACCTCATTGGTCATCCGTTGGAAATGTATCACCGACTCCCACTTGGCCGGTTTATTTTTTAATAACAAATATGTTTATTTATTGCAAATACACCTACATAAATATAAGAAAAAAAAAACAAGTAAATAAAGTTACATGATTACTAACGTGATATTTACCGTGGTAAGGTTGTGGAATGAGCTCCCGACATTTCGGCGCAGTTACATACACCATGTTCCAGCCTGATGCCTTATTATGGATGATTCGGATCGTGATCGCGATCGCGTGCCATCTCACTTACGCACGTGGCGCGAGTAAATACATGCGAACGAGACGGCATGCTATCTCGATCACGATCAAACTTCTATAATAAGGCCGCTGTACTTCTATCTGCAGTCTAAAAGGTTTAGGAGAAGTGCGTGCACAAACAAACAAAAATTCTAAAAATTATGTTATCGTGTTCAGCTGCTTATTTTAAGACGCCATGTGTGATTATATTGTTGATATCTCGCAATTACTGATTTTTTATACATTACCATCATAGTTGTAAATTAAGGATTTCACGGGAAGATGAACATGTTGCATGTAACTGCGCCGAAATATCGGGAGCTCATTCCATAATCTTACCACGGTAAATATCCCGTAAATAATCATAATAACTTTACTTCTTCTTCTTCTTTCGAGTCGATGTTCCGCAAAATACAATTTTATTGTCAAATCAAGTTTCTAGACCAGAACTTTGCCACCCCAATGGCACTCTCCATGTCTTCATTCAGGTCGTCTTGTGTGCAAGTTGTAGGACACGCTGCACAGTCCATCAAGTGTGTCATTGTTTGAGGGTTCACACCACAAAGACATTCGGTGTCAGAGCCCTGTATATAACCCCACTTTGCCATATTATCCCGACTTCGGGCCACTTGAGACCGAAGTCGGTTCAGGGTTTTCCAAGTGGGCCATAACTTTACTGAACAACCGTGATAGTTTAAAACAGTGTTTTACATTACCATCAGTTTCCTCACTAGGCAAGGCCTGTATCAAGGAATCCTGTTTTCAAAAAGTTTTAAATTTTAAGATCTTCTGTCTGGTCGGACGTTCTCATAACAGAAAGATATAATAAAGACTGCTGGGAAATGCATTCAACTGTATTATAGACTTGTCCATTTATAAACGTGGCACACTTCTAATTAGGTAGCCTTTTTTCATTCGCAACACAGAACCGCACTCAGGTGGCAGGGGCAGGGGTTACAATAAAATTGAATTCACTGTAATTGTAATTAACATTTTGTTCCATTGTGTTAATTTATATAAATTACTATAACAATGGCTTAGACTCACGATTACCTATGTTTATGTGGCGAGACGATCGACCAGTTTCGGAACTATTAGAGCTCCTTCATCAGGAAAAACGCGCGATTATGATTTTCTTTTTAGACGTTATATATGTAACCATATATATATATATATATATTTATTGTAAATTTCGTCCCTTAACATCAGGCGAGATGGCGGCCAAGCGCAAGCCTATCTACTATAAAAAAAAAAGATGTTGTGTGTTAAGTGCGGACAAACACACACAAACTTTCGCATGTATAATATGAGATAATCATACTAACCCACATATTCATAAACCGTGACGTCACCGGCGGTTCCAACGGAAGACCAGCGCTGGTTGTTTGTAACCATCATAATGCCGAGTGGGAACTGGTTTCTGGGGAAATAAAAATTGTTTATTATAGGTGTATTATAATATTTTTCAAAATATGTGTTTATCTATACTAATATTATAAAGAGGAAAGATTTGATTGTTTGTTTGTTTGCATTGAATAGGCTCCGAACTACAGAACCAATTTAAAAAAATTGTTTCACTGTTAAGAAGTTACACTATCCCCGGGTGACATAGGTTATATTATATTTAAAAAAAATAGGGATCCTTACTAAAACTCCAATAAAGTAACCCAAGGTGAAAAAATAAGATCTACACCCGTGCGAAGCCGGAGTGCGTAGCTAGTCTATAAATAAAAAAAAATGTCTATCGGCTATAAACACTCGATAACCTAACCTGTTCTATACAAAAAAAATATGATAATTGAGACAATACTACGCCCACCGCGGTTTTTTCGCAACTTTAAAATTTTCCGCTTATTTGTTTTTATGCACAATGAAACTTTGGCATACTTCAGGGAGATTTCTACATCCATTCAAATTTTTTTTATTTTTTTTACATCGGATTAGTCTAACGTTAATTAATTTAATTTAATTGTAAAAGAGAGACATAGAGTCAATTTCGCATTTTTATTCTTAGCGGCATATTTTTTAATGTAACGTAACAATGAACATGATAGAATCTGCGAAAAGTCCAGCCCCTTCAACCTCGTCCTGAGTCCACCCCTGTGATTGCAATAGTAAAACGCTGAATTAATAGGACCGGACTTCTTTGAGGGTTGATATAATTGAAGGTAGCAGAAATGAGTCTTTTGTACTTCGTTTTAAAAATTTAACATTATAACGGTTAGGTTAGTTTCTTTATTACTGGGCACCTAGCTTAATGCGGCCCAGTCCAACTAGGATCTAAATATAGTACTACCAGTAGACCAACTGTGTTTAAAGTTGGCCAATTGAGTAAGCTTAAAATTATGACGAAAGGCATCAAACAATTTTTTTAGGAACTGCTAGATTCGAGCTTCAACATTTATTAGGTTAGGTCCAACTCTTGTGTACCTACAACTAATTGAATCACGGCCCTCCAGTACCTATTGGTAGTCTAAATATAACTTTATTAAAGTTGGATCACCACCATACCGAAATAAAAAGTTTTTCATTCAAAACAAATGTACAAAATAAATGAACGTAAACGATATAAAAAAAATATTGCCTAGACCTAACGTCAGTGAAGGCCTCTGCTCTATTGGTGTAGTCAATTCCGCCGAGGCCTAGAAAATCAAATAAAAAATATATTGGCGGGATACAAATGAAACGCAAAACAAACAAAAAAAAGTCGTTTAAACATCGGAAAACGAAAAGAAACGCGTAACAAATTTAATGAACATAGGGAAAACGTAATAAAAAATATATTTAAATACGTGCTGAATTGAGAACCTTCCTCCTTTATCGAAGTCGGTTAAAAACAAAGTGAAGTTATCAATTTAAAAATCAATTTCACAAAATTTGTTAAATAATATGCAATTTCGGTTATTTGGATAACATAAAACCAAGCGTGGGGATTATGGCAACACCCCTCTCTAAGAGGGAGGCCTTGTTCAGCAGTGGACATTTAATGGCTGATGATGTGATGTGATGTGGATAACATAATATAATAATTGTCATCCAAGTAATTATATGTAAAAGCCAAATAAAATATTAAAAAATTTAGAATTTTTGAACCTTGTTTTTTTGAAGTCGGTTAAAATAGAATTCCGGGGATACAAGTGAAACTCAAAAAATTAATGTCGGTAAAACCAAAAGAAATGCCAACCAAAAATGATCATACCGCAGACCGTAGACTGCATCGTCGCTTCACATCAGGCGAGTTGGTGTTCAAACGCAAGCCTATTAAAAGATAAAAAAAAAACATAGACACGGCAAAACCAAATGATAATTATAATGCAATAAAAATCGGGGAAACGTAGTAAGACGTATTGCAAATTATGCTGTAAGTACTCCATCAATGTGAACCGATTTCAATGAATGTTCTTGAACGTATACATAATTAATGAATTAGATGAATAATTCCGTTTCCACAAATTGTAAAGCAATGTGAATGATAGGAAAGGACAAAAACGCTGGCGCCAGTCGCTGGCGCCAGTCGGCTCGCTCTGCCGGAACTGAACTGCTATCGCCATGCAGTGCCATGCCACTGTGGCACTAGCTTGTGACTGACGAGTAACTAGACCTTTTTTTTGAAGGGAAAATCTTCTTAAATCAGCAGCAGCAAAGAAAAAGAAACGGCAAAAAAACAAGCAACAAAAAAAAAAACAATCATCAAAGAAAGCAACAAAGCAAGAAAACAAAGAGCCAATATATTAAATTTAAAAACTGTCTCGTTGAAAAAACATTTTACTTGATTGACGACTTTTTTTAAAGTGAAATAGTATGTTATTTAAATAACTATGGCGCAATTTAACATTACTATATTGAAATATTTATGAATTAATTTATTAATTGGAATACGATTTATAATTATTCGCACTATTATCAATAAAATTGTTTATCTGTTTATCTGTAAGGTTGTGGATGGAGCTCCCGATATTTCGGCACAATTACATGAACGCTTAAAAATTTGCTGAACTTTAAACTTCCGAAGTAAATATTCAAAAATCCAAATAGCATCTATTTGTGAGTGCAGTGGAGCATCTCGAGCTGTCTTTAATGAATACTTGCCAGTATTTTATGGTCCCTTCTTACCCCACGGGTTCCCAGGGTCCGTCACGGATCACTGACCAGACGTGCCTTGTTCGACAATCAGGGGTGCGGGATCGACTCTTGACATGAGGCAACATATTAAGATTCCTGCATTTTTTTATTGCGCGTTTGACCACCAACTCGCCTGTTGGTAAGCGACGATGTGGTCGAAGATGAAACATGCAGACTTAGAAGATACCTATTCACTCTGGTCTTGAAAAGGTCTAGATTATATGTCTCAGGAAACAAGGAAGTAGGTTGTACGGATTAGAAACGTAGAATCGAAACGTTTGGTACGTATCCAAGGGAAATCCATAATGTATGGGTGGTAGTGGCTTCCTACCTGTCCTTTAGTAGAAAGGAGATAATAGAATAAGGTCATATTCTCTCCTAACACAGGTTGTCAAAACTTAACAGGAGAGACCAAACACCTGTGTACTATAAAAACCTGTTAATAAAGAATTTTGAATTTTGAAAAAAAAAAAATGTATTCACCAAAATAAATCCTGTAGAAAATTTACAGTTAGAATGACAGGGTGGCCACGCTGGCAATGCTAAACGTTGGGACAGAAAAACGGCAGAATTTTGGTCACGCGTCGGAAGTAAATGAAAGCTAAGACTGAGCTCTTTTATTGCCATAGGTGGAAAACAATGATGGTAAGCGATCAATGTTGCCTATGGTGTCTGTAACACCACAGACCACCACAGATCACCATGTGGGCATCACAGATACTTTGCCGAACTTTGAAGACTCTATTACCAGACATAATACGGGGTGTAAGGGGAACACTCTCGAAGCCAAAAAAAGGTAATTGTACTCATCATTATGAACAACTTTTACTATGGGACCAGCCCTGAAATCGCGAAAAAAATATCAGCTGTTCTATAGAAAACGGTCATTGACACTCGACAAAATGTATGGAACAGCTGATTTTTTTTTCGCGATTTCAGGGCTGGTCTCATACTAAAAGTGGTACATAATGATGAGTACAATTACCTTCTTCTGGCTTCGAGAGTGTTCCCCTTACACCCCGTATGGCCTGTGTGTGCCAGAATTTTTAAGCCTGCCCAAAGGCTTCTTAGAAGTCCTAATCATTGCTGAGATAATAACTGCTAGACTGTAGAATGCTCTACCTGAAAAGTTTTCGCCGATATTTACAATCTGGGTGTCTTCAAGTCGAGAGTGAATCGGTTTCTTCTAGGCAAGCGTGCTCCATCGTAGGCCGCATCATCGCGTTGGTGGTCAAACAGTTTTGAATAAAAAAGATGTAAATGCGATTCGTAGCGAGCCGTGGTAGCCCATTTGGGAGACCGCTAGACTAGAAAGCGTGAGGTCGTGGGTTCAAACCCCGGGCCCGTACCAATGAGCTCTTTGGAGCTTACGTACAGATTTTCATACCACTGGCTTTTCGGTGAAGGTAAACATCGTGATGAAACCTGCATACGTACGGAGAAGGAATTCAATGGCGTATGTGAATCCACCAACCCGCACTGGGCCAGCGTGGTGGATATGGTCCAATCACCCTTTCGGGGGTAGGCTAAAAGTCCAGCAGTGGACTGTTAAAAGGCTGACTATGATGATTGATGATGAAATGCGATTCGCGGTCACCCATCCTAAAACCGACCGAGTCGAAGTTTATTTTCGCTGATGTATTAAGATTAGATAGTTGAGCTACGTGACGAGCCGTACTGACATTAAATTGAGTTTTCTCAAGCGCCATCTCCCCGAGTCAATAATTTTCAATAAAAATTTACACCAATTAGTTCACTGGAAACATTGTTATTACTTGAACAATCAACAGACAAACAAACAAAGAAAAAACAAAACGATTTGACCCGACCTCAGGCGCCAGAGAATTTCTACAAAAAGTTAATGAATGACAGGGACAGTGTCATACTAGTGTGCACAAGTGTGAAAGAGATAGATGCATTGGTAATTAACTCAAAGAGGTTGCCGAAAGGAGGTTCTTTTTAAGTTTTATTATCTCGAGTCTTCGGGTCATTTGTTTTAAGGGTCGGCTGTTCAATTTTATACAAGCGATTTTTTTAAACTGACTTCAACAAAAAAGGTTCTATTCGACTGTTTGCGTGTGTTTTTGTGTGCGAGTGTGTGTGTGTTTTGCGATATATTTGCTGATTGTGAATCAATTTTAATGTTTTTTTTTGCCGATGAAAAACAGGAGGCGGTTCTCTAGACGCCGCGTGTATATATTTTAACCCTCGAAACAAAAGAGCGGTGTTATAAAACACTGTTTCAAACTGTCACGGTTATTCACTACAGTCATAAATGATTATTAATGTGATATTTACCGTGGTAAGGAGTATGTATGGAGTATGGAAGGAGCTCCCGATATTTCGGCGCAGTTACATGCACCATGTTCACGGGAAGACTGAAGAGTGCGGGTGGTTGGTCGAACAGTTCAAAGTTAGTTGCAGACAAAACGATCTACCCTCTTTCTTAGTCTTTTGCTACGGTTATCACTGGAACTCGAACCTAAGTCCCGCCAAACACACTCACTGTATCACTGCGTGTGGTATTTAGAACACATTTTAGACGCGTTATGGTGCGTGAAAATAGTACATGTAACCCGAATGTACCTAACTGAAATTATGGCAGCACATTGGCGGAATTACTAAGCTCAATGACAATACTTGAATAAGAAACACGCCAGCATTTTGGTCACACGTCGCCTGAAAGATTTTTGAAAATCTTTCAGTGCGCCTTTTTTGCGCTTTGATTCCACGTTTATTGTGCAAACTGCTAAGTCTGTGGAATGCGCTGCCTGAATGTGTGTTCCCCATAGTTACAATCTGGGGTTACATTTATTTTAAAACATTTATTACTGGTTAGATAACGCTGATTTTGAACATAAAATATACCTAACAATAAGTTTCATCAATAACAGATAAGTAATGGTTAAGACTCCAAGGGCCTTAAGGCACGGTCTGATCACGATTTCAAATTCGTTTTTCACCCGCTCACGCCATGATCTATTTGCTATCTAAAACGGCTTTGTTTAAAGTCGTAAATCGTATATCATCATATTTGATGATGATGATGACTTTGTGCTTGTGTTTATATTATTTTGAGGGTTTTTATTTAATTTATCAAACTATATAAATGAATTTCAACAATTAACTGGTTAAAGTTTTAAAAGACTAGTCTGGCTATACAATTCGTACAAAAAAATATGTTGTTGTCGCTGAAAATTCAGAGTTCTTCAATTCAGAAGCTATTTTACTGTGCAATTTGTAATATGTTTTTTTAAGAGCCTAGACAATTTTGAAAAATTTTATTCGGTTAAGATTATTACCAAGGGGTTTTTTCTACTTGTAGTATTTTTTTTTATCTGATCAGCTAATTTTGTCACGTCACACAAAGCGTTTAATAACACTTCTTTTGGTAAGTTTTGCGATTGTACCGCGTCTTAAGTGTGGTCATTTATTTTAGTGTTGAGCATTTCTCCGGGTTTGTGGGAATCGTTAAAACTGACCTTGTGGTGATAGCCTATTAATTTTATGTTGAACTGGGCTGGCCCTGCCTGCGATTTTTAGTTTTTTCGTATTTTCCGGGGTAAAGTAAACTTTTCCTATCCAAATTATGATGCATAATAATTATTGGTACTAATTTTAACAGAGAGGAAAAAAATAATCAATACGTACTTAGGTTCACTACTTAAAATCACAGAGCGGGCAATAGAGAGAGCTATGCTCGGAGTTTCTTTGCGCGATAGAATCCGGAACGTGGATATTCGCCGAGTAGTTTGCAAGTTGAAGTGGCAATGGGCAGGCCACATCGCTCCAAGAACCGATAACCGATGAGGAAGAAAGGTTCTGGAGTGGAGACCATGAACCGGAAGACGCAGCCTAGGTAGCCCCCCGACTAGATGGACCGACGACATCGTGAGAGTCGCTGGCATCCAGTGGATGCAGATGGCAGGCTGTAGTTCAGTGTGGAGTTCTAAGGGAGAGGCCTATGTTCACCAGTGGACGTCTTTTGGCTGATGATGATGATAGAAAAGCTATTTCAGTGTGGCAATCTTCTATACTAATATTATAAAGAGGAAAGATTTGATTGTTTGTTTGTTTGTTTGTTTGCATTGAATAGGCTCCGAAACTACTGAACCGATTTGAAAAATTCTTTCACTGTTGGGATGCTACACTATCCCCGGGTGACATAGGCTATAATCTATACCCGTGCGAAGCTGGGGCGGACCGTTAGTAATATTATAAAGAGGAAAGATTTAATTGTATGTTTGTTTGCATTGAATAGGATCCGAAACTACTGAACCGATTTGAAAAATTCTTCGACTGTTTGGAAGCTACACTATCCCCAGGTGACATAGGCTATATTATATTTTCAAAAAAATTAAGGATCCGTACTAAAACTCCAATAATACCCGTGCGAAGCCGAGGCGGACCGCTAGTTTGCTATAATGGCGTTCCTAATATTTTCTACTTTCTGCCAAACTTATTTTCGTGGTTTGCTGATAAAATTGCGCACGCAATAAGCCAGTCTCAACAGATCAGCGCAGTCACTGCCTATTCCGTTACGATACTGGCCCACACAATCGAAACTACCTACATCCAGAGAAATGTAAAACAAGTGAAACGACCTCTCTGACCCCGTGGGAGTGGGCGTTCTCATTTCAAAATTTAAACTTTTCTAGAAACCGTTACGCCTGATTGGTCGGTTTAGGGTTATTTTTTATGCGATCGAATATTCAATTTGGTTGGTTTTTTATTACTTCATCGATTGTGGTTTGGAATTTTTGACAATAACACTTTTTTTTGGAATGAATCATAAAATCTTTTTCTAGTTCCGGCTTTGTAATATTATTATTTGTTCTTTAAATGGTTGGGTATTAGCTCCGATCAGTAAGAAATCAAATAAGGGAGATATGGTGAGGTGGAGTGGTGGGTGAGAACGCACCAGGCCTAAATTAGGCTTGATGTCTTTAGTCGAACTCATCCACCCATCCGCCAGACAGATAAAATATGTACAAATTTAATACGATTTAATCTTGAATTTATAAATATCTCAGTTAAATTATATTAAGATGCTGTACAAGTTAACAACTGACAAGTTAGATAGCCCGTTGGTCCAGTTGGTAGTGAAGTGAACCTACCTTCTAAGCTTGGGGGTGTGGGTTCGATTCTCACCTAGGACAAACATTTATGTGATGAACATTTGTGTTTGTTTTATATCTGGTTGTTAATATCTATTTAAGTATATTAAAAAAGCTAAATTTGTATGTATATCAGTCTCTGGCAGCCATATCACAAGCTTTGCTTAGATCAGAGGTGTCCAACTAAATTTTGTGGCGGGCCGGATTTGTTAACTTTATAACTATGGCGGGCCAAGAGATGCTTCGTAACTGAGCAAATCAAGACTAATGTAAGTTAAATGGTGGATATTACGCCTGTACATTACATGCGCGGAGGGAGGGGCGGTAATGTTAACGTTTTCGCGCGCAGCTGTTGTTCCAAGAATTAAAATGGCATTTACGGTTTTTTATTGGTTTCTCCCGACATGCTAGTCCACGTTTTCGTCGAGTCTTATTGTGATCGGTCAACGTAATTTTTTTAAGAACGGCTTTTTGTATTCTACAAACACATGACTCGTACTACTTTACAAAATGTCGTCTAACAAAAGTTAAAAGTTACCCAACTTTTGACTCGTTCGCGGGCCAGATTAGGAACCTTGGCGGGTCGCATTGTGGCCCGCGGGCCGTATGTTGGACAACCCTGGCTTAGACCGTGTAAAAATGTTTTAATCAAATTATTAACCGTTCGTTCGTTTTCTTTGTTCCAGGCTGAGAGAGCGGCGCCATACCCCCCCAGTCAGCCCAATCCCTCAAAATTACCCGCATCCAGTCGCCCGGGAGCAAACCCAGCACCCTGAGTTTCTCAGATCCATTCGGGCCCCCTTCGGACGGAGGGGGCCCAAGCACCCCTCAGCCAGCGATGACTTCCGAACCCTTAGACCACCACCACCATTTAGGGGGGTCTCAAACCCCCCACGATATATCAAATTCTGCTAATTCTACGCCGACTAACGCTTCTAAATCAGCTTTCATAGAGTTACAACAGCATGGTTATGGTCCTTTTAAGGGTGGTTATCAACATCCTCACCATTTTGGCAGCCCGGGGGGTCAGCAGAACCCCCATGAGGCGTCAGGGTTCCCGAGTCCTAGATCATTAGGTTATCCTTTTCCTCCTATGCATCAGAACACGTATGGGTACCATTTAGGGTCTTACGCGCCGCAATGTTCCAGTCCGCCTAAAGATGGTAAGTCGCTTTTTATTTAATTACAATTTACAAGATATATAGATAGAAACTCTTTATTGTGTGAACCAGAAATAAAAATTACAAACAGAAAACACTTACGAGCTAGTGCCACAACTGGCGGCCTTATCGCTAAAAGTGATCTCGTCCTGGCAAGCATAACATAGCTAAACTTGGCCTATTATTTTATACAGGGTTACGCATATAGACTGTACTAAGCCGAAAGGTGGTTATTGTACTCATCATTATAAACAACTTTTACTGTAATCCACGCGGGTGAAATCGCGGGGTACAGCTAGTTTTATAAGATTAATGCGATAGAATTTTGCTAATTTTAATTCTAACAAAAACATAAAAATCATTGGTCACAGCAAAATAAAAATACGGTAAGATTACGTACCAAGGTCGGCAAAACGCAGAAAATTTAAAACGAGCCAAGTTTAATGTCAAAACAAAGAAAAATTTAATTGGAAAATAGACAAAAAAATATACAGTAAGACCATAATTATAAAGAGCTATGATAATAATTCTATTGCTAAATAACATACTAGATTAGAAGAAAAATTTCAAACTCTTTTTCAGTATAATTTTCGACACCTCCACGAAATAACCTAAAATTATGGCACTTATATCTGATGTCTCTACAAAATGGCCGCTTAACTTTTTAAACTTTTTTTTTTCAAATTACTAGTTCCAAGCCTCTGGTTAAAGTCATTATTGGATTAGAAAGGTGTAACATAGTTCGATTATTAGGTAAGTATATTTTGTAAGTAATTTTTTATTAGAATTTCTTTTACTTTGTTCGGAAAACCAAGTTCAAGAAACTAAGTACTTTAATGTTTAAACGTTACGATACGATGTTTTATTTGCTAAGTATTTGTTTATACAGATGTGGATTTAATAGATTAATAGTTCTATTAAAATTTAAATTTAATCAGTAACACTGCAGCTATAAAGATTTAGAAGAAAAAAAATTAGAAATATTTTGTTGGTTTAAATGATAAAGAAATAAAACAATATTATATTCCTGAAATGACACCAATTTTGATTTAAACTCCAAAACCAGTTACTAAGTTTCTTATTGGACTTTTATTACATTTTACATAATTAGAAACTTTTATTATCCTACTCATACTACAAGACAAATAAAATAATAAAATCGTACACAAATTTTACCGAGAATCGTGTCGTGTTGTTTAAACAACCAAGATTTGCTACCGTCAAAACACTGTCCAGTAGAGGCTCTTCTGATCGTTGCATATTTAATACCTTTTCTTTGCGTCCTTTACGACCAATATTACCTACTCCGTACAGTTTAGCTCTACGTGAATTTTTTACAAGCGCCACCTAACGGCATGGCGCATTAAACATTAACGTCACTTTGACCAGTCTGTGAATTTGGAATTGTTTTCTACGGAGAGTTTTATGGTTTGCGTTGATTGTTTATGTTTTTTCTTGTTATTTTGCTAGATTCTACTTGATTTGGAATTTGTAAGTACCTAACTGTGCCATACGGTTTCAGCATCGTGGACAATCCCATATGAATCGTAATGTTTTTATTTAAATGTATATTATATTGATACTAAAAACTATTATATGTGACACTCTGGCTCTTTAACTATCTGGCAACAAACCATGCCAATCCGTTTATTTGTTGTTGCGTGAAAAAAAGGTCAAAATAACCAACAAACACATTTTCCCATTTATTAAAATCGGTCCAAGCATATTTGCTCTGACTTGATTTCGCTTTTTACAATGTTATTTCAGCTGTCAGGGCAAATAAATGCTAAAGCATATATCACTAACCAAGCTATCGCTTTATTTAACTTAAACAAAAGCGCGGTAAAGCACCGAGCCAAGATTCACACACCAAGTGCGAAACTTGTCTCGTATGCGAAACTTAGCTCGGTACATTACCGTGCTGCCAATAAAATAGAAAGAACACTGGCCGCTTAACATCACACGGCTAACCAGCTCCCAAAACTAACAATCTGCTAATAATAAAATACAGATAAACAGTAATCTATTCTCCTAGCAGAGTTACATCATAGCTTTCCCCGCCGAGCGACGCAACCACCAAAAAACTGATAAGTTTTTCACCGGCATGCGTGCAAAGGAAACTGAACGTTAAAATTGATGTGTTCCGACAACGATTTCCCCTCGTTTCGCGCTCGCAGCAAGGTCGATATTCCCGTGCAGGTTTTAGTTTCACTCACTTTCTAGGGCTTCAAGGATTTAGGTTTTTAGGTTTTGTTTTTAGTCATCATCATCATCATTTCAGTCGTAGTCCACTGCTGAACATAGGTCTCCCCCATCGATCTCCAAAAGGGCCGGTTGGAAGCGGCCTGCGTCCAGCGTTTCCCTGCGGTCTCTTTTAGGTTGTCTGTCCATCTTGTGGGTGGACGTCCTACGCTGCGCTGTGTTGTTTTAGTACTTAGTTATATATTAGTTTTGTGCAATATTAATTATTAAATTTAGGATTTATCTCAACTTGTAATATCCACACAAAACATATTTACCCGCTGGAACTTCAAAAGTTACCTACTTTTATTTTACTTTTTCTATCTATTTATACAGGGTTACGCATATATACTCTGCTAACCCAAAAGGAGGTCATTGCACTCATCATTATGGATAACTTTTACTATGGGACAAACCCTGAAATCGCGATAAAAATCAGCTGTAGTTAGAGGAGATAGGGTCCATATTTCAATGTCAGTGTCCTTCGGACGGAACCCGGTGAGATCTGAATCAAAATTTAGCTTGTTTTCATCTCCAATACCAAAATTCAATTAATCCCTTCATATATCTTACTAAAACAAACAAACGTACACTACAATTATAAAATAGGGACATTTTAGTCTTTAGTTCGCAATCATTCATTTTATTTAGACCCCTGTCAGCATACATGTAGTTAGATTAACAAGGGTCAGGATATAATTGTTAATTTAGTTTAAAAATGTTTAGGGTCTTCGCACACCATATCCACTCAAAACTGACTCGGATTACAGTGGAGCTGGCTTGAAACAAATGACAAGCGCGATGTGCATACAATGTTTTTCATGTTGACCGATTTTCTTTTGCTTTCTTTTTGTTTTTAATTGGCCTTTTTTAATTCACCAATTTAGTCAATATATCTGTCCTAAAGTAAATTGATTTTGATGTTTTTATTGAATACGGTTTACCTGCAATATTGTCCCTTAGATATTTTATCGAAATCCGACAAAAGCATAAGCAAATAAATATTATACACGCAGCGCACAATTTGACATTTATCTGGATAATATAATCGTGCCTATAAGGACACTACATAAAAAACAGCTGGAAACAATTCACAGGAAAATGTAGTTAATGGAAGTCCCAGAAAGAGCTATGCTGGACGGCGAGCTGAAGAAAAGACAGCATAGCCGATGTCAATAATATAAATAAATTATTAATAATTATGGTACTGAGACGTGGTCCTTAACTGTTGGCCTTTTGGAAAAACTCAGAGTCACACAGCGGGCAATGGAGAGAGCTATGCTCGGAGTTTCTTTGCGCGATAAAATCCGAAACGTAGATATTCGCCAAAGAACCAGAGTCACCGACATAGCTGTTAAAATTTGCAAGTTGAAGTGGCAATGGGCAGGCCACATCGCTCGAAGAACCGATAACCGATGGGGAAGAAAGGTTCTTGAGTGGAGACCATGAACCGGAAGACGCAGCGTAGGTAGGCCTCCCACTAAATGGACCGACGACATAGTGAGAGTCACTGGCATCCAGTGGATGCAAAAGGCAGGCTGTCGTTCAGTGTGGAGGTTAAAGGGGGAGGCCTATGTTCAGCAGTGGACGTCTTCTGGCTGATGATGATGATGATGATGATTAATAATTATAAATAACATTAGTAAAAATTTTGACACAAAACTAAATATACAAAATTTAACTATTTGCATGATGAGAAACAATAAACTAACACAAAAGGCCACGAAATAAAATATGCAATACGTCATTAACTAAAGCCCTTTTTTGTGTAATTTTTTTATGACAAACGTGATGAGGATGCAAAGTAATAAGTAATTTATAGCTCTGTTCTACTTAACACAATAAAGGGGCAATAAATAAGATAAAATAAGATATATACTTATTGCCAAACAAATGCTCCGTTGGAGCTATGTCAATGCTCTGCTGTTAGTTGGTCCGTTGTCGAGTCGATATGATGTGCGATGTCCAGATCTTCCTTCCCTTGACAGTTCAATCATATTTATATTAATGAAACTCTATTTATAAGGTCATAGAGCTCATAATCGTTCTATAAACGGAAGCAATAAATCTAATGCACTAGTATCATAGTTTGTAATAAAGTTAATTGTATAATGTTACATTAAAAGTGGTCTAGTCATTATGCAGTATTGTTTTTAGTTAGCTACAATCTACTATGTATTTTTACTCAGTGGACTGTTGAAAGATTTACTTCGTATTTTGTCTTTTTCAATATTTTGAGTCTTAACGGCTTGTTATCCGAGTCGCGTAGGCAACAAAACGCTCCCTGAGCCCCTGCCAAGTTATAGCAACGATGTATTTTGCCACCCAAGAGTCAGGACACCCGCGGGGGAGTGCAACGACAAAAACGAACATAGGTTCGACCTCGATGACGCCTGGCGCGGGACTGAGCGCGGCGCGCGCAAATTTACGCTCGCTACCTTTTGACGCTTTTAATTTCACTAAAAAACAAAATACCCAATAGTAACAAAGAGGTGATATAACAGCTGTATAAGTGTATGTAAAAAATGTTAATAACTATACAAATAATCAAATTAAATACTTTATTGCGCCATAATTTATATAATTTAACAGTAATTATGACAAATTGTGCGGCGCTTTGTTTTTATTTATGTTAATTTTATTACAACAGATTACTTTATACTATTTTACGATTCTCTTTATGTAAATATTTACATATACTCGTAATTGATAAAAAAACTAACATAAAAAATGCGATTAGAGCTTAAACTGACAATATTAGGACAAACAAACAAACACAAAGTTAACCTTCTCATTACCGGACGTCCAGACGAACGGCAAGGCGTCACCCTTGGTCGAAATAGGGCACATAGCACGCAGAACAGATGACCAATGGGGCCGAAAGGTTCTCGTACAAAGACCACGGACCGGTAAGCGCGGCGTAGGACGTCCAATCGTACACCCACGAGATGGGTAGACGATATAAAAGAGACCGCAGGGAAACGCTGGATGCAGGCCGCTTCCAACCGGCCCTTTTGGAGATCGATGGCCTATGTCCAGCAGTGGACGTCCTATGGCTGAAATGATGATGATGATGATGTGTTAATCCAAGATTTAAGTTACCTCCTTTCATTTGGATCCATTCATCTGTTACGGCTTTCATTATGGACATACATGCACACAAGCTTTTTTATTTCACTTTTATCGTGCGAACTGTTTTTTTTTTTTTTTTTTTTTTTTTTTAATAATATTAGTACTCGTGTGATAACCTAATATTCTGTTTATTTAGTCACTTAATTAACCGATTCTAAAAAGAGGGGTATCCTAATTCATTTTTTTTTTGTTTTGTTTTTTATGTTTGTTACCTCAGAGCTCCATCACAATTATTATGAACCGATTTGAAGTTTTTTTTTATTGAAAAGATATGCTTCCATATTGGTCCCATATGAGAATTTCATCAAAATCGGTTTAATAGTTTGGCTTTTAAATCAAAATAACTGGAAAATATGGTCATCCAAGTAACCGAAAGCGTATTTTACTAATTTAGTGATGTCGGTTTTTTTAAATTGATAATTATTGTATTTGAATATATATTTTAAGTAACATTTTAGTTAACTGAATAAGTTTCACAAAGTTTTCGGAGTAGGTTCGTGTTAAAAAACGCTTATCGAATCTTACCTCGAGGTCGGTCCTTCCCACTTTGTAACGATGGACAATATGCTCTACATACAAATTTACTTAGAAAATTATTTAAAAGACAACCGGTGTGATAAATATTAATCATGATATGAATCAAAAATGAGGAGATCCATAGACGTACGAAAGTAACCGATATAGCCCACCGGATTAACAAGTTGAAGTGACAGTGTCCAGGGTAAAACGCAGGACAGATGGCCGATGGGCCGAAAGGTTCTCGAATGGAGACCACGGACCAGTAAGCGCAGCGTAGAACGTCCATACAAGATGGACAGACGACCTAAAAGAGACCGCAGGGAAACGCTGGATGCAGGCCGCTTCCAACCGGCCATTTTGGAGATCGATGGCTGGCTTATGTCCAGCAGTGGACGTCCTATGGCTGAAATGATGATGATGAAACGTGATTCAAAGTACGACGGATAGACTTAGAAGTCGTCGAGTTTTTTTTAATTGTGTTTTATTACTAACTGTATCCCTGCGGTTTCACCCACGTGGGCATTATCTCAAGAACTGTGCATTTTCAGAGATAAAAGTTACCCTAATTCCATACTCTACGGCGCTCCAACTTTTTTTTTTGTAATAAGCTTGCCTTTGGGCGCCAATTCACCTGATGATGTGGTCTACGATAGAGTACGCTTGCTTAGAAGAAACCGATTTATTGCTGATTTGAAGACACCCAGATTGTGCAAACCCCAACCATATATCCCTAGTAATCCCTACACAAAATTCACGTTGATTTCTTGCCCTGTTGCTGCGTGAAATAGAAACAAACCGACAAACAAACGCACTAGCATTTGTATTACCTATCGTTTAATAGTATAACATAATTATTTTCTCAAAAATATCAATAAGTTAAAATAATAATTCTTACGAAACCGGAACACAAAGGGACACCCGTCACACAACTGTTCCTATCCCTCAGGCGGCAAAAATTATAATAATAGTACAAAAAAGATATAATACTAGAGTAACATACTTCGTGTTTTTAATTATAACTTACTTTTTTAAGTTTTTAGGACATTTCTGCTTAAGGCGAAAGTCATGTACTGTCTCGCACTAAAAGCAAAAGAGCAATGTTGAGGCTTTATTATACAGGACTAATAATTTCACGGCAATGTAGTCTTAGCTGACAAATATTAAGAGAAATGTTTTGACAATATTGCTGTATTGTTATTAAAGTTAAAGCAACATTTTAGGAATATTGTCGTGGTATTTTTCACGGAATAAGGAACTTCCCTATTCCGTGGTATTGTATCAATCTTTCTAGTAAAACAAGCTGTTGCCTGCAACTTCGTACACGTAGACTTACATAATGAACCTTATTGCAAAATATTTTCTTAGCGGATCTCTAAACTTAATTATAAGGTATTTCCTTGCAATTTCATCTTCATAGGAAAAGCTATTTTCGAATTTTTGTAATGAATCAGTTAGTGAGTGAGTATTCCGCTTAATTTAAAAAGAGAAGATTGAACATGACGTAGCACGTGACTTTTCTGTACCCTTAGTACAAGTTTTGATAGTGTTCGAAAACTTTTTTCGTTTTCGTCTTGCTCCATACATTGCTGGGCTAAAAGGTATTCGAAAACTTTTTCCGTATTAGAGTGAAGCAACACCGTAAATAATAATAGTACATAATATGTAATAGGAATTCAATGGCGTATGTGAATCCACCAACCCGCACTGGGCCAGCGTGGTGGATATGGCCCAATCACCCTTTCGGGGGTAGGCCAAAAGTCCAGCAGTGGACTGTTAAAAAAAAGGCTGACTATGAATATTAAATCTATACCGTCGATTACTACCGATTTTAGTTCCTCCACGTTTCCGATAGAGGCGCTTTACTAAAATGTATGGAACAATACGTAAACGAAAAAAGTTTTCGGAAACTATCAAATCTGGGACTAAGCGTACTGAGCGAAATTGATTCATTTGTAACTTAGCGCTACCGTCAGTGACTGACGGTAGCGCTAAGTTATCATCATCGTACTAAAATAGTAGGCTCCGGGGGGTATAACACTCTTTAAACTATATCAAGAGAATCTGAAGGAGATTGCCTGAAAATTAACATTACCCATTCATATAGACTTGATTTTTAGGCAAATATTGAAGCTAAACATTGCTCTAACATGTTTTTTGTTAATAAATAACTATATGTAAAATCCTTGTAACGACTTGAGTATACGAGTGTATTTCTTTCCTAAACCAGGGTTGGATAGATGTAGAGATTAGCCCAAAAGGGTCCTTAGGCGAAGTGTCGGCCACACCCCTTACTCTATCCGACTAAAATGTTTAGTCGTTTTTTGGTAACGTTTTTGAGACGCTTATCGTGTATACTCAGTTGAGGTTAGGCTAGTTTTAAGAGTATGGACTCTTAAGGCAGCAGCGTGGTGGATATGGCCCAATCACTCTTTCAGGGGTAGGCTAAAAGTCCAGCAGAAGGCTGACTATGATGATGATGATCTCTTAAGAAAGCCCTGTAGTTTAACTTTAGATATTTTTCAAGTATTTATTTTTATTTTTGTAAATAAAAATTATTTGTTTATCATAATAATATGCAACTTATGCTGTCTTATTATATAATACTAGCGGTCCGCCCCTGCTTCGCATGGGTATAGATTATAGCCTATGTCACCCGGGGATAGTGTAGCTTCCCGTCAGTGAAAGAATTTTTCAAATCGGTTCAGTAGTTTCGGAGCCTATTCAGTGCAAACAAACAAACAAACAATCAAATCTTTCCTCTTTATAATATTAGTATAGATTGCAATTTTATAATAGATTATAAAATTTTAAATTCATGCATGATATAATTTATTTTATAAGTTTACTAGCGACCCGCCCGCCCGGCTTCGCACGGGTGTAATTTACGTGCGAAGCCGGGGCGGGTTGCTAGTTATACATATAAACCTTCCTCTTGAATCACTCTATCTATTAAAAAAACCGCTTCACAATCCGTTGCGTAGTTTTAAAGATTTAAGCATACATAGGGACGGACAGACAGCGACAGTGACTTTGTTTTACACTATGTAGTGAAGATAAAGTTAATACAAATTATGCATGTATTTACTCAATTCTATCTAAACCCATTCAGCCATTATAACGTAGAGTGGAAATAAACAGCTAACCTTAAAGTTTTCTGTTTTGTGTAAGATCTTATTATGGACTAGTAAATGTAAAAATGAAGTAGGTGGTTAATTGAAAATTATAATTTGATGTTTATAATATTGTTCCGTAATATATGTTGTGATGAACGTACAGCGCTTACTTTTTTTAAATCATTTTGACGTTGAACTAAGCGAGTTTGCTTTCTTGGGTGTTGTAGACGAGGTACTTTTTATGTAACTCTCTTATCAACATTTCCATAATCAGCCTAATAGTCCCACTGCTGGGACTCAGGCCTTCTCTCAGAGAGAGGCCAGTGCATGTTGCTGAATGTCATATAGTTTTGAACCTTGAGGTTGTTGGACTATAATCTTTATAGTAATTTTTAAACTTTTTTTTTCGCTTTTATTTATATACTCTCTATATCTATTAAAATATGTGCTTCTAGATTTTATCCCAACTGATATTATTATTATAAAAATGAAAGTAACTCTGTCTCTGTCTGTTTGTTCGCTTCTAATGACTAGTCTGATCTTAACGAAATTTGGCAGAAAGATAGTGCCTAGAAATGCAGAAAAACTGAAAAATTGCGTTAGCGTGTAACACTACGGGATTCATTTAGTGTTGAAATAAATAAATAAAAAAACAAATAAAAGGTACATAATTCTTATGAATACATTTAAATTATTTAACTTATTTTGGATTTAGTGTTTTTGTCACAACTGTTCAATATTTTTTATGTAAATTGTTTTAGAGATCTTATAACAGAGTATTAACCAGCTATTAAATGTTTAACTCAGAGTCACACAGCGGGCAATGGAGAGAGCTATGCTCGGAGTTTCTTTGCGCGATAAAATCCGAAACGTGGATATTCGCCAAAGAACCAGAGTCACCGACATAGCTGTTAAAATTTGCAAGTTGAAGTGGCAATGGGCAGGCCACATCGCTCGAAGAACCGATAACCGATGGGGAAGAAAGGTTCTGGAGTGGAGATCACGAACCGGTAGACGCAGCGTAGGGAGGCCTCCCACTAGATGGACCGACGACATTGTGAGAGTCGCGGGCATCCAGTGGATGCAAAAGGCAGGCTGTCGTTCAGTGTGGAGGTTAAAGGGGGAGGCCTATGTTCAGCAGTGGACGTCTTCTGGCTGATGATGATGATGAAATGTTTAAAAGTACCTTATGATTTTTATATTTAAATATATTTATAGGCCACATCGCCAGTCTGCCTTGTAAATGTTATCTTTCCCTTTTTTCACGAGGTTTTTATTGTTTTTGTTCTCTACCCTCGGTTTTCGGTAGGCGGTGGAGAGGGCGGGGTTGCTCAGAACCAAACTGTTCAGTACAGTATGGATGTTGCTCTACTTGGATATTTATTACTTATATTTTTTGTTGTTAGAACAAATTTTTGAAGTTATACTTCAGCGACTTGCAAACAAGGTTGCGTTAAACGTTTAACGCTACCAGGGAGGGGGAATAGAAAGAAACAGAGCGAGAGTTTCACTTCTTCCGCGCGGAGGGACTCACTCGACTCGAAGCACGAATGAAATGAGAAACTGATTATTTAAGAAATATGTCACTTTGACAATGACAGCTTTTTTTGTTGGTTTGTTTTGACAATGACAGCTGCATTGATTTTCTCCACAGACAGTATGTTCCGAATTACACAACGAGCCTGCAGCCAGAAGTTTAACTTCTGCCGCGCGGAGGGACTCTACGCACTATTTTTTTTTATTGTTTCTCTTGCTGGTCCACTGACTCCGGAATCCGTGCCGTTTTGTCAACTTATACAATTTGTTTTGTCAACAACGTGACAGCTGATGCCATCTCCTACTGAGGCGTAATAAGTGAAGGTCCAACACAGTATAATAATCACCCATTTAGATGACCAAATTCACATGTCGAGTAACAAAAAATAGGAGAACAAAATATAAAGTTATATGATTATTTACGTGATATTTACCGTGGTAAGGTTGTGGATGGAACTCCCGATATATCGGCGCAGTTACATGCACCATGTTCACGGGAAGACTGAAGAATGCGGGTGGTTGGTCGAACAGTTCAAAGTTAGGTGCAGACTTAACGATCTACCCTGTTTCTTAGTCTTTCGGTGAACAACCGTGATAGTTTAAAACAGTGTTTTACTAAATATAAAATACCTAAGATCAGTGTATAACCCTATTTGTAGTGAATACATTTAATTTCACCTGACTAGCTGCTATTCTCAAGTCGAAAATACGTCGCAAAGTACTTAGCAGAATGTCGGTAACCTCAAGTCAGAGCTATCCTACTAATATTATAAACGCGAAAGTTTGTATGTATGTATGTATGTATAGATTTATGGATGTTTGTTCCTCTTTCACGTTGCAACGGAACAACGGATCGACCTGTTTTTTTGCATGGGTATAGTTCAAGAGCCAGAGAGTGACATAGGCTACTTTTCATCATCATTATCACCATTTTTCATCACTACGCGGGTGAAACCGCGGAGCGCAGCTAGTTTGTCATAATCAGGCATTGTCATAAGCACCATAATCTATCTATATCATAAGTCTATAATCACTCTTAACCAGCATAAAATAGCCTGTATAACTTACTTCATCATCATCAGCCAGAAGACGTCCACTGCTGAACATAGGCCTCCCCCTTTAACCTCCACACTGAATGACAGCCTGCCTTTTGCATCCACTGGATGCCCGCGACTCTTACAATGTCGTCGGTCCATCTAGTGGGAGGCCTCCCTACTGCGTCTGCGTCTTCCGGTTCGTGGTCTCCACTCCAGAACCTTTCTTCCCCATCGGTTATCGGTTCTTCGAGCGATGTGGCCTGCCCATTGCCACTTCAACTTGCAAATTTTAACAGCTATGTCGGTGAACTCTGGTTCTTTGGCGAATATCCACGTTTCGGATTTTATCGCGCAAAGAAACTCCGAGCATAGCTCTCTCCATTGCCCGCATAACTTACTTACTAACGTCGCAATGTCCCCAAAGTAGATCTTAGCCTATGGCAATAAAAAACGTCACTCGTGACGACATTGTGCGAGCGTATGCCAATTGAATTGCTGCTAGATGTAGTTAAGTTTTTTATTTCCTTTTAAAATAATTTCTCGACCATAAAATTAATTTCCAAGGCATTCTTTACTTCAAGCACTACCAAGAAATAATTAATTTCTCTCACACGACATTAAAATGGCCTAAAGTGGAGTTAGATAATGCTAATTGCAATAAGTATAAATAGCATTACCCCTTATATAAAACATATTGTATTTTCTGCAAATAAGGTTATATCATCTCATAATCATCAGTCAATATTTTTTTTTATAAATAATAGGCTTGCTTTTAGCCACCATCACAAATTGATTTTATTTGATTTTCGTCCACTGCTGGACATAAACCCCTCCTAAAAAACGCCACAAGGACGCCCTTCTGCATCAATTTGCCACCAGCCACCTTTCGCAGGTCGTCACTCCACCTGGCTGCAGGGCGTCCTACACGCAGTCTCCACTCTAGAACCCGTCTACCCCAGCGGTTGTTAGTTCTTTTACAGATATGGCCAGCCTATTGGCATGCAGCTTGCCAATCCTAGCTATGTTATTTACTTTAGTTCTTTGTCGGACAATCTCATTTCTGATTCTTTCAAAGAAACCCCAATCATAGCTCGCTCAGTGGCTTTAAATCGATGGACCAGCTTCACTGTCAGTGTCCACTTTTTAGCTCCGTAAGTTAGTACAGGTAGGACGCACTGACCGAAAACTTTCGTCTTCAAGCATTGTGGAATGGACCACGGAAACATGACGAAGTATGCCAGACGCTGCCCAGGCCAACCAAATTCTTTTGTCCTTCCTTCTCAACATTATCATGACATCTGAGTGTTTTCAAATAAAGAGTTCATCATCAGCCTCTAACTGTCCACTGCTGGACATAGGCCTCTCCCAATGCACGCCACTGAGCTCGGTCGGCAGTTCCTTGCATCCAGTTTTTACCCGCCGTTTTACGCAGGTCATCACTCCACCTGGCCACAGGGTGTCCTACACTACGTTTGCCTAAACGTGGTCTCCACTCCAGAACTCGTCTACCCCATTGGTTATCGGTTCTTCGGGAAATGTGGCCGGCCCACTGCCACTTCAGCTTGCTAATCCTTTGAGCTATGTCGGTAACTTTGATTCTATGTCGAATCACTTCGTTCCGAATTTTGTCCCGTGTAGAAACTCCAAGCAAGCAAATAAAGAGTTAAACGGTTTCTTCTATGCAAGCGTGCTCCACCGTAACATCGCTTAACATCAGGCGAGTTAACGGACAAACGCATTTTTTTTATTATTCAGTAATAATATTAGCCCCGCCTAAGAAAATATATTATCTGAATATAACTCTCATATTAGCAAAATGTCAACAAAACAAACAATGTTATCGACATTATCGATACGTCCCATCACTACGTGCTACGCCCAGCACTAGTGGCTGTAGGGTGTGTCGGTCCCGCGGGCACGACGCATTGTTTTGTCTGTGTGTCTGTCAGACGCCGACGTATATATACATACCTACATGTACGAGAGATATTCTGAGAAAGTTGATGTTAAAACGGTTGTGTTTTAACTTTTTATGAATGTTAGTTGAATAAATTGTTCGTTAAGAGGTTATTTTAAAATTAGTAACGGATGCTTTTTTATAAAAATACTTATACTTATTAGGAACTAGCGGTCCGCCCCAGCTTCTCACGGGTATATATTATAGCCTATGTCATCCGGGGATAGTGTAGCTTACCGTCAGTTAAAGAATTTTTCAAATCGGTTCAGTAGTTTCGGAGCCCATTCAATGCAAACAAACAATCAAATCTTTCCTCTTTATAATATTAGTATAGATTATTAGTATAGATATACAAAACTTAATAATTACGTATTGTGTACTATATTTAACTCACAAGTACACTACCTACTTATAAACTACTATAATAGTTAAGTATGTATAAGTAATAAAATAATAACCGTCTTTATTAAATTAGCTAGCCACACCTGAGAAATAAAATCAAAATATTCGTTGCTCAATGTTTTAAGTTTGAGTAATAATTACCTAATGCGAGAATAATAGTTAAAAACAAAAAAAAATACGAAATTAACATTGCAGGCAATACACATAAAAACGCAAACTAGTTCAAAAACTAAAAAGAAAGTTGCGTTCTAAATTCAAGTTGCAACCGGCTAGTGCGATTGCAGATATGCAAAACTGTTTGCGAAGCTGACAGCACTTAATCAAACACACTGTGATATTAATACGACTCTTATACGGCTTGTTGCAATGTTGTACGCGTCAAAATAATGCCGGCGAGCTGATATCATAAACTGTTTGTTTTGTGGATAACTAGGATTCTTATGGAAATCGTTTTATGTAAGTTTTGTTAATGTGTAATATGTTAATGTTTGGAGAAAGTGATAAAGTTAGATAATGCTGAGTCGTTTTTTTTAATACTTAGAGCGATAAAATGGGTGCAAATTAAATGCTGAGCCATAGCAGTGGCCTTGCCAAGTTAAGCAAAAAAGATAATATACATACATACATCAGCAGCCATTAAACGTCCACTGCTGGACAAAGGCCTCCCTCTTAAAGAGGGGTGTTGCCATAATCCCCACGCTTGGCAGGCGGCTTGGAGATCGCAGTAAGTTCACCTATACTAACAGGACGCTGCTGCCCATTCTCCGGTGATTCTGGTCGCAGTTTTAGGACATACCCGGGTCCGTAAAAAGATAATATACATTTTATTTATATTACACGGAAATTACTCATGTAAGATTAAGCCGGTCACTCCGACTATAGTTTCAACCGCATTAGGTAGTCTTTTTTAAGGTGAATGCACGCGCGTGGCTACGTCTCCTTGAAAAAGACTGCCTAATGCGGTTGAAACTATAGTCGGAGTAACCGGCGTAATCTTACGTGAGTAATTCCCGTGTCATACAAATAAAATGTGTGAAAACCACGTCAGTTTCTATAATAAAATATTAATTGTCTATAAAAAAATCGAATAAGATTTATTCGTTTTTTTCTTCCCTTATTTAATTGTTTTTTTTAGGGTTCCGGACCCAAAAGGTGTAAAAGGAACCATATTACGCTATTTATCTGTTTACCCGTCCGTCCGTCTGTCTTTCCTACCTTTAAACGGCTAATTATTAAATGTAAAAACGGTAATATGCCAAGTTTAACGCTTGTACAAAGCGTTAAACTTGGCATGATTATAGTACACATTCTAAAGTTTAACAGCAAATAATAAATAATGGCCAAGTTAGAGTCGGTGACATTATATTGTATTGCGCTTGTGATTGGAGATTCAAAAGTCTTTCAAGAATTGGAGTGTGTATTTGACTTACGGTGGGGTAAAGGATGAGCAGTCAAGTGGTTATAAATCGTCATTGTATGGAACCCTCAGTGCGCGAGCCCGACTCACACTTGGCTGGTTAATTTAGTTTTCAAATAATCATAATGTTATCAATATGCCAAGTTATACCTAGGTAGTTACGTAAAACCTTATCTTGCGTAAAAAGTCATCCAAAGCTAACGTATGCATACAGAAAAGCCCATCAAAAAGAATTTGTTAAAAATTATAATAAAGTCGAATTCAGAACATCATGTTTTAAACATTCCACGTTCGTTATCTCAAAAAAATCTGTTTTTTGACGCCATCTTGGCACCATAACGAATTATTTACGACGATGTTCGTTAAAAAGAATTAAAATATAAACTATTCGAATTACAAAACACCTCGTTTCGAACTGGCCAGCTATATGGCTCTAAATTTGAAATTCGAAAAATTTTGTACGGTACTTACTTGCGTTCCATCGCACTAATAATATAAATGTAACGTGTATGTTTGTCGGTTTGTCTTTCTCTCATGTAAACATAAAAGATCGACGTGATTTGTTTTTAATGGCGATAGTTCAAGGATTAGAAAATGACATAATGTGCCATTTCTGCATTGTAACGGCACTTTTTGTCTCGAAATGTTTACTGGAAGTATTTAAATAGTGGAAGTATGAAAGAAAGTATATATGAAAGCAAAGATAAAAAGCAATTATAAATAAGCGTTATTTGTATATATTACACGGGAATTAGTCACGTAAGTAATACGTAGTATCTTACGTGAGTAATTCCCGTGTAATATAAATAATGTGTAAAAACCACGTCAGTTTCAATAATAAAAAGCGTTATTTGTATTATTTAATACTAGCGGTCCGCCCCAGCTTCGCACGGGTATATAATTATAGCCTATGTCACCCGGGGATAGTGTAGCTTCCCAACAGTGAAAGAATTTTTCAAATCGGTTCAGTAGTTTCGGAGCCTATTCAATGCAAACAAACAAACAAACAATCAAATCTTTCCTCTTTATAATATTAGTATAGATGTGTACTGTTGGTGTTTCTGTATGAATTAAATAATAATAAGATAATAATATATCGCCATTGTATGATAGCATATATAAAACCTCCAGCCAAGCATTGTTTTTAAAGCCTGAATGATAAAGTTTGTCATAGTTAGTTTGTTATTGTTTGTGATTAGGTACTCGACTAAAATCGCTAGCTTAGGCACGTACTGAATTTTTCTATTATCAGCACCAAAAAAAAATGCTACCATTGTTTTTTTTTTTAATTCATTGTGGAAATCAAATTAAAATCAAAGAAGGAAATTTGTTTAGTTTTTGTCACGTTTTTTTTTATTTTTTTTTTATATACATATATATAAATAATAGGCATTCTTTGTAAACGCATTCTGTGTAATTTTTTTTGTGTTCTGCTTGGCCAGTTTGTTTTTCGAAAAAACCTCTTTACAATGCCATAATTATGGGCATTTTTTACATAATTATGAATTAATTTGACATATGAAATACTGACGTAATATTTTTAAATGAATAAGATTATTTAATTTGAATTATGTACACATAATAATATTACTAACATATACTGTTTATATAAGTTTATATACATCGATGTAGAAAGCGTACTGGAGAAGTTTGACTTGTAACTATGGAGTTATTAATAAAGAATTGTATTGTATTGTACACACATGTTTTTTTTACTCTTATGACAGGAAATTTTTAGGTGTGAAAAAAACTTTATAGGCACGTACGTACCTCTACCTATTATGTCTTCTATGCCTCTACGTAACTATGATAGAAGATCCTTTTTTGAATTAAAAAAATAACGATGCGCAATTTTGAATAAAAAATGGGTATATTCTAATAAAATATCAAGTGAAACCACGGAACGTACTTGTTCAATATCCATTTGCCGCCAAAAAGTCGGGCGTATTCGGCTTACATCGGGTGTAGATCCGAAGCGATACGAACCCGGTAATTACCAGTTACGACTGACTATTATCAAGTAGCCAGAGCCTTTCATATATTTTACAAAATGGATGGCCTCCGCGAGGAATATTTATATTGTAGATTTATGTATAGCAGTTTTGTGCAACATGATTTATTTTAAGAGGGTGTGGAATATTGTGCGCGTACGTTTTTGGAGGAAATTGATTGCGACGTTTGGGAGTTCACATTTAGGATTTGGAATTAGGTAGTTGTTCTCATTTTGACTTTATAATTAGTTATCAGTTCAAAATTGAAAAATAAAAATATTTTTATTGCCAATATAATTACTTAAATTTTTTGTTCCTGCTGGTTGTCTTAAGGCAAAGCCTGTATCAACAACCCGTATACCTGAATACAAATAGTTAGCAAGACATTTTTTTTTTTTTACTAAATTAACAAATCTGCTGGAAACTAAAACTACATACACGTTTTTTTTTTTTTTTTTTTTTATAATATATAATAGTAGATTTTTTTGTAATAAGTGGTTTTGGTGCTCGTTTCATTTTAGCTAGCAGCCACACAATTTTTTTACAGGAAAGTTTGTGATAATCTAGGGTATGACGTATGAGCTTCCTTTATACCAAATTGCATTCAAAACCTTTCAGCTGTTCGGTGTTGAGTGTAGGCAAATATCTATACACACTTAGTCACATACACACAAACTTTAGTATTTATGTTTGTTTTATTTTTATTTCCACATGCAATGTTAAATTTTTTATTAATAATCCTGACAAAACTTTAACTGTTAATTTAATTATTGTTTTCGTTTTGTATATCATTTGTGTATCATGTGTATATCATGTTTAACTAATTTTACCGCAATTATTATATTTTATTTTTAATTATTGTGGCATTTAGTTATATTTTTATTTCTGTTCAAAGTTTTGATAAATTGTATTGATGTACACAGTGTATGTAGGTGGACTTAAATAAATAAATCTCAATAACAATCAACCTATTGATAAAGTATTAACTTTTCAACAGAAAAATGCGGTTTATCAGACGACCCTGGTCTCCGAGTGAACGGCAAAGGGAAGAAGATGCGGAAACCTCGCACGATATACTCCAGCCTCCAGCTGCAGCAACTGAACAGGAGGTTCCAACGCACGCAGTACCTGGCGCTACCAGAGCGAGCTGAGCTCGCAGCCAGCCTCGGATTAACGCAAACGCAGGTCAGTATGAACTGGTTAATTGGTCGTATAACGGTTGTATAATAGTACAGGGGCCTTACATAAAAAATAGGCATTATGACTGCTGACAGAAGTGAAAACTTAAAACTTTGGAACGACCTGTCACATTAGCACATTGGTGACGCGAGCTAATAAGTTTTACGCCAGAAAAATAGCTTAAAGCAGCTAAAGAAGCTTTCACTTCAAAATCACTTACCCTTTCTTGTACCAAAGTAAAAATCCACTATCTTAATACATTATAATGTCGTCTCAAAGGTCACGAGGTCTACAATTCGTATTACTTATTTTATTCGGCACTATAATGGTTTCATAAAGGATATAATTATTATACCTCAGCGTGTTATTGGATTTTAGAGTGACTAATAGTTGTGCAGTTTACGATTTTATTTTTTTTTATTTTTTATTCATACAAAAACGCTTAGGTACAAATAATGTAGAAATGCACAAATTTAATGAAGGAATTAATGCTAAACATTTTTTAACAATCATCCATAAGGTTGGAAATAACGGTATGTAGGCGTGCATAATTTTTTTTATAAATCTAATAGACAAAAAACTTGTCTACGAAAATATAGAAACGAATTACAACTTTAACAAGAAATAGATAGACGAAATATACCTACATATTTATAAATAATTTTTAACATTATCTTAATCTTTATAAGTTAAATGCTTTATACCTTATATTCAAAAATATTTAATTATAAATCATTACAACAAATTAAAATAATTAAACACTTCATTTTTCGACACGTGTTAAAAATCAGCTACGTTATTAATCCTATATAATTATCAATAAAACACCACTATACAGCTAAAAGATCCTAGTAGCTCAATTGACCTGCCACCGTCATTAGCGATGCCAAACTTTTTCCTCTGGCATCCGAAATTAAAAAAAATAGAAGGTAGCTGGTAGATGTACTTAGTAATTATGTCACATACTATGTAATTATCCACAAGTGTGTCCGTTCGTTGTATTTTTATGTTTTATCTTTCTATCTGTGCTACACTGAAATAGACTGTAATGTTTATAAAATAGACAAGAAAATTGTTTACATGAGATGTCTTCGTAGATTGCAGAAGGTATAATTATAAGACGGGGAGTTTTTTTTTAATGTCACAGATAGTGAAGTCCTAAGCCGTAATTTTACTGCGGAGTTTTAGTATTATAAAGGAAAAAATAAAGAATACATATTTTATTTCAATTTATGTTGCGATGTTATCTATATTAAACAGATAAACAATTTTATTGTTATACAGGAAGGGCCAAAAGAAGCCAAAAGATGGTAATTGTACTCATCATTATGAACAACTTTTACTATGGGACCAACCCTGAAATCACGAAAAAATATCATTTATTCCATACATTTTGTCGAGTGTCAATGACCGTTTTCTATAGAACAGCTGATATTTTTTCGCGATTTCAGGGTTGGTCCCATAGTAAAAGTTGTTCATAATGATGAGTACAATTACCTTCTTTTGGCTTCGAGAGTGTTCCTCTCACACCCTGTATACCTAAACACTACTACTAACTACTTTCTTTGGCTTCAAGAGTGTTCCCCTTACCCTTCAAGAGTGTTTTTCATATACGGGGTGTATATGAAACGCTACGGTTTATAAAAGTTTCAGTATAATTAATTACCTAAAAATTTAGTAAAATCCATAAACAGATTTTGACATAATCAAAGTGAAGGTCAATCAAAGCGGCCACAATCAAAACATAGTGTTGTACCACAATAATCGATATGTGACGAATCGATTCGACTCGAGTCGCAATTAAAAAAATAAGTATCGGAAAGAAGTGTTTCAATTTGTTTGATTCCGCCGCTTTGATATGATTGCATCATTTTATTATTTTATCATCTAAATGACTGCCTCGAGATGAAAGAACCTGCGACCCGGACGGTGTGTCCGGGGTGACCGGTATGATGGGTGACCGGTAGTGGAGCTTGTCATCTTTTAGGGTTCCGTACCCAAGGGTAAAACGGGACCCTATACTAAGCCCCGGATGTCTGTCTGTCTTTCTTTCTGCCCTACTTATTACTTGTTAGCTACTAAAGTACAAAAAATTGTGCAAATGCAACATCCCACCCTCAACGCCCAGGCGGTCACCCATCCAAGTACCGACCGCGCCCGACGTTGCTTCTCTTCGGTGATCGTATACGAGAACGGCGGCCTTATTATAGAAGTTTGATCGTGATCGAGATTGCATGCCGTCCCGTTCGCATCTATTTACTCGCACCACGTACGTAAGAGAGATGGCACGCGATCGCGATCACGATCAGAATCATCCATAATAAGGCATCGGGTGGTGAACAGAAATTTAATACCGACTCGCACTTGGCCATTATTTATTATTTGTTGTTATACATTAGAGTGTGTACTCTAATACAAAAATACGTTAAAAAAATAGGTTTGTTGTATGGGGACCCGCCATTTCGTTTTTATTTTTTGACTTTTTTATTAATTAATCCGCCGTAACATTACATATTCTGTGAAATTTCAACTGGCTATCTATTACAGTTCGAAAGATACAGCATCTATTTACATTACATCTATACACATTTTAACACATAAATGTATATATTACCATTCATTGTATGCATAAAAAAAATTAAAATAATATAGAAAGCTGGAACGCAGCGTGTTTGGAATCAAAAGAATGGACAGAGTCCGCAACAGCGCACTGTACTTCATAACAGGTGTGGTCGACGTTGGCCAAGAAGCTGCCAGACTAAAATGTGATTGGGCGGGACATGTGGCGCGTATGCATCCCGACCGATGGGCCAGGATCGTCACACAGTGGGTGCCTGATGGACGGCGCAGTCAAGGAAAGCCCAAGAAACAACGGCGTGACGATCTTGACTCAATCCGGAGAGGTTGGCAAGACGTAGTGGAGGACCGAGATTTGTGGAAGGAAATGGGGGAGACATTTGCCCAGCAGTGGGACAGTATAGGTTTAAAAAAAAAATGCAAAATGTACATCTAGACACTTACGATATAAAGGCGAATCTATCGACACATCACGCTCCAAAATATATGAAATTGTTAAGGCAATAGTAACTCATATAGAAACATACAGCTATAAAACAAGCTTATATAGCGGACACAACAATGTACAGGTACGTACCTACATAATAATGCACATGCTACAACCAATCACGTGGACTCGCTCGTACTCACGTATGCTATTCAGTTCGCCAAGGAGACTTAAAATCGAGTCAGTTGAAAAGAAAGTCAAATAATATTTTTATTATATTATACTAACTGATACCCGCTACTTCGTACGCGTAGAGCTCGGCCTGCGACATAACCGAAATCGAAACATAACCCTCATTCAGTCGGGTAAAAACATAACACAGTTTTATCGAAAACTGTGGAAAAATACATCACTGCTGTGGTGTGGTCGCCCTTTGCATAATGGACTAATAAAAAAATTAATATGACTTGTTTTACGATTTACTAAATCTGTATTCTATTAAAATACTGACATGACAAACGCCCAAGACGTGCGATGCCAAAATTCTCTCAGGAAGAAACAAAAAAGCTTACATTAGAAACGTCAATGTCACGTAGTAACGAGCAACATAGTGTTGTGCAGCGTATCGAGTGAAGTCGATTCGTAACAGATTGATTCGTTATGTGTCACCGTACAGAATGAATAATCGACTCAGCAGCCGTGGGACGGTGCAGAGTAGGGCAGCAATAGAGGCGGCAGGATCGAAGGGTTCATGCCAAGGTATTGTGACACATAGTGTACTAGAAATGACTTTATTTAAAATAACAGTCATCGTTACAAAACATGGCACAGCTTTGCAATGGAAAATTAAATATAAATCCGTATTTTAGACCTAATTTAGAATGACAGAGAGCGTTCCAAAATATGTAATACATTCTAGAAGAATTTCGAAGATACATTTACTTGAAGGAAGAGCGTGGCGACTAAGATTCTCACTAAAAGGTTCACCTTCAACTCACTCACTCACTCTCAATGCATCACTGTTTATGGAGCTCTCTACTTCCCAAGACAAAAATAATTATACTCATTTCAGAGAAGGTACAACTACACAGAGTCAAAAAAAAGTAAAAAAAAAAATACGTGATAAGTCCCAATAACATTTAAAACATATATAGAGTCTATTTTTGTGTGCAAAAGAATTTACCATCAAGTTAAATATTCAGGATTTTTTTGCACACACGGTCATCTGACCTCAAACTAAGCAAAGCTTGTGATATGGCTGCCAGTGACTGATATACATACATATATAGTTTTAAATACATACTTAAATAGATATTAACAACCAGATATAGAACAAACACAAATGTTCATCACATAAATGTTTGTCCTAGGTGGGAATCGAACCCACACTCCCAAGCTCAAAAAGTTAGGTTCATTACCAACTGGACCAACGGGCTATCAAGTTATCTATCTATTCGTCTCACGTCACTCAGTTATAACTGACAAAATAGGTAAAAACTGATTTATTCACTTTAATAAATAAACTGCCTGCACCTTCTGTTTTTTTCTACCTCTACACATGGTAACGGTATAAAAAGTAAGTCTTGAGTTAATTTTATTATAATTTAATATTTCTCAGTTATTGTCTGAGCGCGGCGCTTTGATGAGTCCGCACCGATATAGTGATAGGTCATTCAAGGGTATCGATATCGACATCGATAAAAACAACCATTGAATAAATTTAACTACGTTTATTTCTAAAATAAAGTCGAGCAAGTAAAGTCGTTTGTCTAGCCTAGTGATACCACGCTGTCTCATAACAGCCATAATATTGCCACTTTAAATTTCAAATCTTTACTGCACAGCCTAAAAATGTTGATATTTTACATGACGTATATTATGAACTAGTAGGCCGCCCCTGCTTCGCACGGGCGAAGCTGGGATATATAGCCTATGTCAACCGGGGACAGTGCAGCATGCCAACAGTGAAAGAATTTTTCAAATCGGTTCAGCAGTTTCGGAGCCTATTCAATGCAAACAAACAAACAAACAATCAAATCTTTTCTCTTTATAATATTAGTATAGATAAGATTTTAGCTAAAATTTGTAAGGTTTTGTAATTTTTTTATGCTAAGAATTTTGTTTTTAAACATTTAAAAATGTTAAATAACAATAACATTATTAAATTATGCTAAATTCCGTATTTCACGGTCAATAACACAAAGCAAAAAGTATTTTTGTCGATAATAAATAAAGTCGATATAATAAAACCAATTCACATCCCTACTTCGCCTTTTGATTCGATTCCACATTAAAACAAAAAATCGGAACAGAACTCCACTGTAGGCACAATTCCTTTCACTGCATTACAAAAACCTTTGATTATATATAGAACGGATGTGGTATTAGCCCGAGCTGCTATGGAAAAAAGTCTGGCACTTTTTGCGGGAGACGAAGTAAACACGCATAGCACACACTTGTTTTCTAAAGCCCGCCCATTCAAGTAATCGAATACATCTCTACAAGTGCACACTTCAATATAACCTGCACTCATTAACAAAACAGAACACAAATACAAAATGCGCACCGCTCATTGGTCGCCTCGCTGTGTTTACTTCGCACACATTATACAAAGCTAGTGAAGTGATAAAAATATTCACTAATAACAATTCGATAAAATGCCATAGAATCGATCATAGACAGTACTGACCAAATGGCATTTTATCGAATTTGACAATCTCAACTGTCAAATTTGATGATCGAAAAAGAACGGTACTTGCACTGCAGATTATTAAGTTGAAATGACAGTGGGAAGGGCACATATCACGCAGAACAGATGGCCGATGGGCCGAAAGGTGTGATGATGATGATAAAAAGTAGCCTCTCTCTGGCTCTTGAACTATACCCATGCAAAAAATCAGGTCGACGATCCGTTGTGCCGTTGCAGCGTAAAAGAGGAACAAAAAAACACACTTTCGCATTTATAATATTAGTATGATATACTTTGTATCCATTTTCAACCCACATTTATTATTCTGACACCATAACCTCAGAAAAAATAAATAAATGGAAGCGTTACACCTACACCTACAGTTTCCCCTTTAGCACTTACCTCCCCCTCCCCTCGGTCGTCCATTTGTATACATTTTGAGCACATCGTTTGCAGTTGTATGCGCTTAATATTGAAGTGTGCGTTTGTAGAACTAGTAAGAATAATTACGTCAATGTCTGCAATAGTTGTTTACCTCGCCTCCTTCAGTATTTGACAAACTTTCTTCGGTACTAGCTTACGTTTAAAGGCCGATCCCAACTATATAATACCTACTGTACTGGAGATTTACTTATTTATATACTTATTTATACAGTAAAGTAAATACAGTAGACGAGGCCGTATGGCTTTAGCATGCTCCGAAATGGGCGAAAAACACAAAAAAACGAGTATTTATACCTATCAAACTTCATTCAAACTTGGATTACGTCGTACGAGTAACTATATAAGTAACGAGTACGAGACTACGAGTAATAAATTAGCACATCACTAGTTCATTTTTTCGACAAGGTTGCCAACTTAGTAACTATTTGTGCTAGATTTGGCTCTATTTTCGTAAGTCTAGTCTAGCGCTGAAATCTAAGATAAAACAGCTAACACTAAACAGCAATCACGCTTGTATTTTTTTTTTCTGGTCACCGTAGAACAATACGCAGCCACGTGAGAAGTAACAAAACGCTTTAGTTTTATATGTTGCTTTGCTATACTATCTTGGGGGATTTTCCGGAACTAATAAGATGACGATGTACCTACGTCCTACACTGATATGTTTGTCTATCTAATTTTAATATGATAATCCTTTCTTTGTAGCAACCTTATTATTCATAGAATTTGGCCCTAAAACGTTTTTCTGATAAAATGGAGGCGTGACATGCTATTGTGTTATCCTACTGGATCGGATGACTCCCCCGCGTTCGCTCGCGGGGGGAAGAGAATGTCTATTTGACCGTAGTGTTATAGAGTAGCATTATAATTATATAGCGTAGTATGTTGATTGAGTAGTTCTAGTAAGAACTAGAATTGTGCTTAGAAATAGCTTGAAAACAATGTGTGTATTTGGCAAAAATGAATTTAACGCGAGAATATTTGAAGTTTATCAGCATTCGGTATTAAAGTAACCTATATAAAAACTTAAACCGTTTTTCTCGGGTGAGGCAATACGTTCCATAATGAAACTTTATAATTTTATTCCATGTCCAAACAAATTTGCTATATATTTTGTAAATTTATATTAATCTAGCGCTATTTGAGATGTCATTTAGCGAGTATCTGTGATATCGAGTTGGCAACCCTGGTTTTCGATTAATATTTTCTTCTGTTCAATTAAGCTTACTTAAACTCGTTTTGTGGTGAAATTAGCACGTTATTTGTTTAATAAAATACTTACCTGTGATAAGAGACTCCGTGCGTAGTGAAGTTCGTAGTATGTGATCGAGATTTACAAGTGATTACTGCACATATGACAATTTTTAAGGAGCTCCGTTTCGTAACATAGTAAGAAGACAAATGGCGGATGAACGACGTTGAAACAGTTTTTATAAAACGGTGTGCTCGTTTGACATACGTTGGCGGAGCCAACGCATGTACCTCGGCTGAGGGGAAATTATAGGTATGACATATCCGTTCTATATATAATCAAAGACAAAAACAGACAATCTAATCTACTGCTAGCTTACCTAGAACTTGAAAGTTACAAATTACTGCCTTACCTTAATTAACTCTAGGTTGATTATAGCTTGTTGATGTATTTAAACTTTTTGTCAAGTATAGTAAATTATAACATTTGTCTTAACCGCTATTTATTAGCTATTGTTTATACATTAAGGTTCTTAGTACGTTATTTGTTTTTTTAAGCGTATAAGGTCAAGAGAGTCACTTTTTATTTATTGTAAAATCGATTAAAAAGTATCGATAGTAAAAATCATGATTGATCGGACGCAATACGGTAAAAGTAAGTTGTTTATTTTTTTATTATGATTTTATGTCCCTGCCCTATAATTTTTAGTAAGTACTTTGTCGTTATTGTCAAAACAAGTTTTCTTTGATATTAACTAGTTATTGCGAGTAAATTGGCCGATATTATAGCTGTTTGAATTTAAAATTAAAATGGTTACTGCAAACTATGATACTATCGATAGCCCGTTGGTCCAGTTGGTAGTGAACCTACCTTCTGAGCCTGAGGGCGTGGGTTCGATTCCCACCTAGGACAAACATTTATGTGATGAACATTTGTGTTTGTTCTATATCTGGGTGTTAATATCTATTTAAGTATGTATTTAAAACTATATATATGTATGTATATCAGTCTCTGGCAGCCATATCACAAGCTTTGCTTAGTTTGGGGTCAGATGACCGTGTGTGCAAAAATGTCCCAAATATTTATTTATTATTTATCTAAGTACTTCTACACCTTACTTGGAGAATATATTATAATGTTTATTGCTTAAAACTGTGTACAAAGGTGTTACATAAAGTTTTAGATCCAACAGTGTATCCTAGCGGACGTGCAATATTTGGTATCTAGGTACTATAACATACATAAGGGTTACATGGAAAAACTATGTCAAGCGGAAACATAAAAAAAAACATAGTAAATATATTTTGTGTTTGTATCTACCAAAATATTAAAAAAAATCTCACAAAAATTGTAAAATTACAAAAAAAAAAAAACATAAATACATATAATTATGTTATGTTGGTATATTTATTGTTAAGTTTTTTAGGTAAAAAGCATATTAGCCAACATAACTGGCAGCATTGCAAACTTTGTAACCAAATGGGGTTTTTGGCGCCAACGTGGAAAAAAACATGTCGGCTCGATATATTGTTTTCTTCATCATAGTCAGCCTTTTTTTAACAGTCCACTGCTGGACTTTAAGCCTACCCCCGAAAGGGTGATTGGGCCATATCCACCACGCTGGCCCAGTGCGGATTGATGGATTCACATACGTCATCGAATTTCTTCTCCGTACATATTTTCTATATTATTATTGTTTTCTTAAACTTGTGTATTTTCGAGTGTTAATGTGTACTAATTGGTGAATTAATATTCATTAAGTGCTCGTAAGCGTTCTCGAGTGTGGGCAAGTGATATAACGAGCTGAAACGTGTCTTTTCGTGTTGTTTCCAACACGCCATAGGAGCCTCTTGTAAAGTCTTCACCACTTTACAGGGGCATGAGTTTGACTTGACCGTGACTTACTTAGCTTGATTCTGACTGTGACTATGACTTGTTTAACGCTATTAATACAATTTAAACTGATTAATATTACGACTAAAGGACATTGAATCCAAGGTCATGAAAATTTTAACAAAAAAAATTTATTAAAGAGTTGATTGAAATTATTTACGTCAAAAGTTTAGAGGCGTGACAGAATCAGATGCCGGGATGTACACGACCAACTTATTCGTAGAGCTGAGAGGCGCCACCGTCGTAATTCCTGAACAAAACAGACAGCTTCCTGTAGCACTTTATAGTTCCTCTATTTGGTCATTTATACAGATTAGTTGGTAGGGTTCGGTAATCGATGACACGCTCATTAATAGTAATCGATATTATAATCGATACTAGTTTTTGGTTTACAATTATTTTTTATATGTGTTTTATTGGTTTTAGCCCTTTCATGGTAGAAATAAATTATAAGAATACAAAACATTGCAATGCGAGTTGGATTTTTGCACGCTTGATTTTGAATTTTGAGTCGCAACTCTAATACATTACTCCGTAGTTTTTAGTTGTTTATATTTTATGTTTTCACAAATTTTCTTTTTTTTAAGTTCCAGTTCTATAATTTGTTCATAAATAAATGTATGTATGAAAAAAAAAATACATTAATATATTTAAAAAACTGAGACAAGAGCTCCATCATCAGTTCAGTTCGATGGTACAAAATTACTAAATTCTCATCGCGTGACCAAAATGCTGGCGTGTTTCTGGCTCAACGCATGAGCATTGCCATTCAGCGTGGTAATGCCACCGTCATTCTGGGTACGCTGCCAACTGGTAGTGGGCTTGAGCATTTGGATTGTCTTCGACGGTCTATGGGCAGTCTAACTGTTTTTATAGTGTTAGTTAGAATGTATTCAATTTAATTAATAAAAACACTTGCCTGAAAAAAATGACACCCGGATGATTTATACTTGTAAAGTTTTAAATCAATTGAAATGATTTGAAATGAAACTTGACGTGAATTTATCTATACTTCTATACCTACTAATATTATAAAGAGGAAAAATTAGATTGTTTGTTTGCATTGAATAGGCTTCGAAACTACTGAACCGATTTGAAAAATTCTTGGGTATTTGACTGTTGGGAAGCTACACTATCCCCGGGTGACATAGGCTATAATATATCTATACCCGTGCGAAGCCGGGGCGTGCCACTAGTGTTTTATAAAGGAATATAAATTGTCTACTTTATCACGGTCTGTATTCCCTTAGATGAAGTAAAAACAATTGTCGTTTTAATCGAAAAGAATTAACGGCACGATTTCGTTCGATTGGTCTTAATTGTTGACAATTGGAAACAATTTTCCAATTTAGCTGAAGTTGGTTTTTCAATTTTTTTTTCTGTTTAAAAATTCCTTTTTTTAATTGAACGTGTATTATGGCCAACTTCTGATGATTTCTTTAGCGTATATTTTATCGTAGACTGAATTTTAATAAAAGGCGATATATATTATTATCGTCGCTTCATCATCATCATCATCATCATCAGCCAGAAGACGTCTACCGCTGAACATAGGCCTCCTCCTTTAACGTCCACACTGAACGACAGCCTGCCTTTTGCATCCACTGGATGCCAGCGACTCTCACAATGTCGTCGGTCCATCTAGTGGGAGGCCTACCTACGCTGCCTCTTCCGGTTCGTGGTCTCCACTCAAGAACCTTTGTCGCTTACCGACAGGCAAATTACATGTCAAACGCGGACATAATATACTTATTTTTTTTGTTTTAATAGATAGGCTTGCGCTCTGCCTCTATCTCGCCTTACTTATTCGCGGAAAAAAAGTAAATCACTGTTTTAAATTATCACGGTTGTTAACTAAAGTTATATGTTTTTTTTTTTTATATTTCCCTTAATCGCAAATTTATAAATAACGATATTGTGAAAGTAATATTAGGTATCTAATGATCGGAAAATCGTAAAATATAAATAACATTGACAAATTACTTGAGTATGTAGTATTTTTTTTTAAAATAAAACCATAATTATTACGCTAATTAAAACAGCTGGATCATTTTTTTTTTGCATTTTTTTTCGTAGACCGCATCATCGTTTAACATCAGGCGAGACGGTGGTTAAACAAAATTCTATAAAAATAAAAAGAAAAACCTTTAATTTTTTTTAAACAGGTTTCATTGCAGTGGTCAAAATTATTAACTCGGAAAAGACTTAACGGTATTAATAATTTTATTATTTATATGTACAGAGCCAATAACAACACTCAACACACACATTTAACACAAAATTAAAAAAAAAAACTAAATTAAAATATTAAAGTTCGTTTAAACTATCCATAGACAACGAAGGCCTGTAGATATTTCAGAGCTCTGATTTCAGGCAGAGTGCCCAAAACACTGGCCGCGTTACCTCACTGGATTGCAAGGCTAACTTTCTGACCAAAACATAAGCCAGCTGCTTTTGTGTTTTTCCAAAATGGTCGTGTTTTTTTTTATTTGGTAATAGGCTTGCGTTTACCGCCAACTCGCCCGATGTTAAGCGATGATGCGGTCTACGTTGGAGCACGCTTGCTTAGAAGAAACCGATTCACTCGTGATTTGAAGACACACAGATTGTAACCATCGGGGAACACCCAGGCAGCGCATTCCACAGACTAACAGTTCGCACAATAAATGTGGAATCAAAGCAATAGGGTTTTCGGAATAACCATAAAGAGGTGACGATTTTTCGTGCCCGCTCTGGAAGTCCGATAGAAAAATGTCCAGGAGGGAATTAGATCATGCAGATCCGTGCACACTTTCCGAAATGTATCCGGTAAAAACTGATAGATTAGAAACTCGCTTTTTTACCGCCAACTCATGTGATGTTAAGCGATGATGCGGTCTACGTTGGAGCACGCTTGCCTAGAAGAAACCGATTCACTCGTGATTTAAAGATATTTTTGTTATGTTTTTTATTTTTTTGAGATCTCAGCGTAAGACGAAATTTTCTGTAAAATTTCCATCGAACCTTTAGTAAGAAAAGCTTGCGCAATGCACGTATTTCTCATTAAATACTCCTACCAAGCACATCACCACAATAAAATGATAACAAAAACGGTCGACCTGGATCTCTGACAGCCCCGAGTGAATCACAAAGGCGAACACCGATGCAACAGAAGTGCTGCCACTTTAACAGAAGCCGAGATGTAATTTTTTTAAACATTTTTTCTCCTTTTTTAAGACAATTGTTCTTTGCGCAAGTCATGACATTTGACGAGCGGCCATTGGCGGGCGGCCGGCGTTTGACAGCCAATCAGCACCGCCTATTTGAAAATGGAAAGTCATCTTTCTTAACATTTGAGATGGTGACTAGACGAAATGGTCCATATTGACGGTCATTGGTCCGGGGCATGTAATGGTAGGTAAATAGTGTCCAGTTTCAGGGAGGTTCTATACAACTGAAATGCACCGCTTGCATGTCGATATTAACTCTAGGGTTTTTACCGTTAATCTAATAAGATCATTACAGTGATTGAAATAAAGTCCAAATATATATTGGCAATTAAACTAACTTGATTGTTTTTGTAAATTTTTTTTTTAAAAAAGATACCTCGTTGTCTTGGGAAGAGCTTACTATAGAAATGGTCACAGAAAATAGAAGTAAATAGAACGGAAATGAGAAGGAAAATCTGTTACCAGGCATTATGACAGAACCTTGATTGTCTTGCTTTGTCTTGCGTTATCTTGCCTTGAACCCGTCTGTCTGTCCGTCCTAACTTTAACCGACTGTATCTTTAGAAACGTAATAAATAGCCAGTTGAAATTATCACAGAATATGTAATGTAACGGCAAATTAACTCAGAAATAATAAATAAGTCAACAAGTCAAAATGAAAGAGGGGCCCATACAACAAACGTATTTTTTACATATTTTTGTATTAGCTCTAATGTAAAAACTGTAATACGTACCGCCATTGTTATAGTACACACTCTAAAGTATAACCAACAAATAATAAATAATAGCCAAGTGCGAGTCGGTGACAAGTTTCATTTCATTACAAACTTATAACTGGTAATTTCGTTATTGAATTTTGTGGTGATACGGATCACTTGGCCGGTTTATTTGGAACTAGCGGTCCGCCCCAGCTTCGCACGGGTATATATTATAGCCTATGTCACCCGGGGATAGTGTAGCTTCCCGTCAGTGAAAGAATTTTTCTAATCGGTTCAGTAGTTCCTGAGCCTATTCAATGCAAACAAACAAACAATCAAATCTTTCCTCTTTATAATATTAGTATAGATATAGATAGTATAGATGATGATGATAAAAAAAAATTGTGCGTGGAGTCCCTCCGCGCGGAAGAAGTGAAACTCTCGCTCTCTCTTTCTATTCCCCCTCCATGGTAGCGTTAAACGTTTAACGCAACCTTGTTGCAAGTCGCATAAGTAGTTTCACTTCAAAAGGCTACCAGAGAGTAGTTCATGCCTTACCACTGGTCACCCTGGCTCGTAGCCGTAGTTACGAAGTACAGTCGACATTCGTCACAGCCCGCGAGTGAGAATTAAATCGCCGCCAACATCATCCATCATCATTCGTTCTGTTTCATCGAAATGTGATTTGTTGGCTTTTTTCTTGACGCCGCATGACGGTCGGTGCTGTATTGCTTCAGGACTATATCTTATAACTACAGAGAGTTTAATCAGAATAGAGTTAGGATTGCGCAAGTTCGTGGGCATTCAACTCGTGAGGTGTTAATTTCACTGTACCTTTTTTGTGTATGTTATGCATTGAGATACAATTCCTATAGAGTCACAATCTCTCAATGAAAACAGTCAAAAAAACGTCCGAGCGTTATTGTACATACATTGTATCAATTATATACTTCACAATGCCACATTTACTCCAATGTAGACGTTATGTCGCTTGCATAGTGTTCAACGTTAGTTGTCCGCTATGTCATCGTAGCTCTGGCATCGCGCGGCGTTGTACTCGGAGCGCGGTTACCTTGTAACTAACCAAAAAGTCTGCGCAATGTAGACGTTATGTCGCTTGCATAGTGTTCAACGTTAGTTGTCCGCTATGTCATCGTAGCTCTGGCATCGCGCGGCGTTGTACTCGGAGCGCGGTTACCTTGTAACTAAACAACAAGTCTGCGCAATGTAGACGTTATGTCGCTTGCATAGTGTTCAAAGTTAGTTGTCCGCTATGTCATCGTAGCTCTGGCATCGCGCGGCGTTGTACTCGGAGCGCGGTTACCTTGTAACTAAACAACAAGTCTGCGCAATGTAGACGTTATGTCGCTTGCATAGTGTTCAACGTTAGTTGTCCGCTATGTCATCGTAGCTCTTGCATCGCGCGGCGTTGTACTCGGAGCGCGGTTACCTTGTAACTAAACAACAAGTCTGCGCAATGTAGACGTTATGTCGCTTGCATAGTGTTCAACGTTAGTTGTCCGCTATGTCATCGTAGCTCTGGCATCGCGCGGCGTTGTACTCGGAGCGCGGTTACCTTGTAACTAAACAACAAGTCTGCGCAATGTAGACGTTATGTCGCTTGCATAGTGTTCCACGTTAGTTGTCCGCTATGTCATCGTAGCTCTGGCATCACGCGGCGTTGTAGTCGGATCGCGATTACCTTGTAACTAACCAAAAAGTCGGCGCAATTAGTAGCGTGCGCCGAGTTTTGGTTCGTTTTATTTGGCACGAATGTGACTCTACATGTATTGTATCTCGATGATGTTATGCGATATCAGGCGAGGTGGCGGTCAAACGCAAGCCGCGTCTGTCTGTATACCCGCTAACTCTTTCTAAACCACGCAACGGATTTTAATGCGGATTTCACCATCAGTTAGATAATTTTTACGGAAAGTTTTTATACATACAATAAAAAGGTCGGTATTATACTGGGATGGGTGACCGCCTGGGTGTGATGCCTCTTTGCACTTCTCTTTTAGTTTTTTTTTTAGTTTATAATTATTTAATGATGTGGTTGTACAGAACCCTCATTGCGCTACCCTGACTCGCACTTGGTCAGTTTTTGTTGGTGGCGGTGCGTTGCGCGGGAAATGCGACAGAAATGGAAAGTTGTTTACGGCGCTCACGGATTACATTTGCATTTAGAAGGCTGCACGTACATGTTCAAATATATTTCATTAAAATAATAAAACAGAAAGTTATGTCTCAAACTATAGAGAAAATACCCCAGTGGGCGGTCTTATCGATAAACACGTAACTGTTACGTAAATTCTTTCCATGCCATGGTTGCCTGGAAGAGATCGCTTTCAGCGATAAGGTCGCCACTTGTGGCACTAGCTCGTAAAGCAGCAAGTGTTTGTAATTTATATTTCTGGTGTACACAATGAAGAGTTTCTATATATCTATACGGGGTGTAAGGGGAACACTCTCGAAGCCAAAAGAAGGTAATTGTACTCATCATTATGAACAACTTTTACTATGGGACCAACCCTGAAATCGCGAAAAAAATATCAGCTGTTCTATAGAAAACGGTCATTGACACTCGACAAAATAAAAACAGCTGATTTTTTTTGCGATTTCAGGGCTGGTCCCATAGTAAAAGTTGTTCATAATGATGAGTACAATTACCTTCTTTTGGCTTCGAGAGTGTTCCCCTTACACCCCGTATCACATCATCAGCCATTAAATGGCCACTGCTGAACAAGGCCTCTCTCTTAGAGAGGGGTGTTGCCATAATCCCCACGCTTGGCAGGCGGCTTGGAGATCGCAGTACGTTCACCGTGTACTAACAGGACTGCCCATCCTCCGGTGGTTCTGGTCGCAGTTTTAGGACATACCCGGGTCCCCTACACCCTGTATATCTTATTTTTATTAACAACTATAAATTGAATGCAACTCGAAGCTGCACTATTTCATTGGCAATAAAAAAACAGTTTATTAGTAAAATGTTTTAAAAAAAAACTATACAAACAACAAAAACGTTTAAATACTTCACTATGCATAAAACATGCACACATACAGAAACCAACTTCCAGAACTATTTATCAACAAAACCAATTGCGTTGACAAAGTTTTAATCATTCCCATTGAAACTTAGTTTAATTACAAGTAATTAAAACAGTTTCTTCCTATGAAAGTTTTGAATAAAGTTTTTAATGAAGGTGGTATAACTTGGGTCATAAAACGCTGCCCTGCGAGACGCCGAATGAATAAAACTTCATTTATTCTATTGAGTAAATTCAGTTTAGGAAGAACTGAAGTATGACTTTTTATAATTAGATAGCCCGTTGGTCTAGTTGGTAGTAATCCTGCCTTCTGCGCTTGGGGGCGTGGGTTCGATTCCTACCTAGGACAATCATTCATGTGATGAACATTGCGTTTGTTTTATATCTGGGTGTTAGTATCTATTTAAGTCTTCGAACAATGATTTAAGTATGTACTTAAAAATGTATATCAGTCTCTGGCAGCCGTATCAAAAGCTTTGCTTAGTTTGGGGTCAGATGACCGTGTGTGCAAAATATCCGAATATTTATTATTTACTTATTTATAAATAACTCAAGAAACTAGTTGTGCTTTGTGGTTTTTGGCACGGGGTGGTGGTTCAACCGGTTGAACCACGCTTATTAAGTTGGACTACTAATACCCTATACCACAAATGCAGAAAAAAACTTATAGGATATCGAGAAAAATGCATTAGGATGTATATTTTTGACGGATGTCATAGTGACAAGTCATTGTCATCAGTTAATTACCCGAGATCTCCGTTTTCTCGCATTTTGGGGATAATATCGTAAACTAAAAATGTTCTTCCTTGTCAAATTCTTGGGTTGAATTCGTGAATTCGAAGTGCTGTATTTCGAAATAAAATGCGTTCGGAGTAACGTGATTCAGATTTCCAATTATTGGAGTTTCGTATTATACTCCTAGAAAGAAAATGCACAAACAGAGAGAAAGACAATGTTGGGTACAGTCGAATTTATAATAATGCATCAGCAGCCAGAAGACGTTGCTGCTGAACATAGGCCTCCCCCTTAGAACTCCACACTGAACGACAGCCTGCCATCTGCATCCACTCTCACGATGTTGTCTAGTGGGAGGCCTACCTACGCTGCGTCTTCCGGTTCATGGTCTCCACTCAAGAACCTTTCTTCCCCATATTTATAATATTAAAGTAATTATATTCCCAAGGGATATGACGCAGAGGTTCAAGGCTGATAAAGTTTATTAGTATTAAAATGATAAGTAAGTCAAATGAGTCACTAAACGGGTCCGGCAGGATGTCTCGGAGACGGCGTGCTCCGCTTGCTACCGACGGATTTGTATCAATCAATTTGATTATTAATTTATAATTTTTTATATTGTAAATCAAGAACTAATTTATTATCTTGTTAACCGCATCTGAAATTAAATCCAGTGTTCCCCGATAGTTACAATCTGAGTGTCTTCAAATCACGAGTGAATCGGTTCCTTCTAGGCAAGCGTGCTCCATCGTAGACCACATATCAGGTGAGGTGGCAGTCAAAGCAAGCCTAGTTTTATTTTATAAGGTAGTAACAACTTTTGCGATATTAGAGCTGTAGCGGGAAGAGAATGGAGAACGAAAGCAAAAGACAGAGAAACCTGGAAAAAGCTGGAGGAAACCTACACCCAAATAAGGGTTCCTATCCACTCAAACGAGGAAAGTGATTAGTAATACCTGTATTAAACGCTTATTTATATAATAATCAAATATTATCTATAGTGTGAAATATAAGGTAATAGTAAATAAGATAAACATGCATGTAAATACTTAAGGGATTGGAAATAAATCGGCTTTATTATTATTATTAACAACGTTTCACATCACATCATCAGCCATTAAATGTCCACTGCTGAACAAGGCCTCCCTCTTAGAGAGGAGTGTTGCCATAATCCCCACGCTTGGCAGGCGGCTTGGAGATCGCAGTACGTTCACCGTGTACTAACAGGACGCTGCTGCCCATCCTCCGGTGGTTCTGGTCGCAGTTTTAGGAAATACCCGGGTCGGTAACAACGTTTGCTTGCTGTTAAATGATCAATAACCTGATCGTGGAAACAGCGCCTAAACACAAGACTGGCCTCTAAACCGCCAGAGATTCTTAAGGAAGAGCCAGACATCAAATTTGTATCAATTCGTCTCAGCTCCGTGGAACCTCTGATTGGTGTCGAAACTTGTTTACTTGAACAAATTGTTATTTTGATTCGAGGTCGCTCGTGATCAAATCATTTACCATTTGGAATTTATCTGGAGATAGTTTTTGAGTCAGATTTATTGAGAAATTTGGTTTGTATTCGGATATAATGTCACACAAGGAGAGGGGAAATAGTTAAACCCCATGAAGAGAAGGCTACGTACTGGCAACATCGGGTGGCGTTGACCAGTTACATCGGGCTATCTGCTAACTTATTAGAACTTTCTAAAAAAGGTCTAAAATAAAAATCAAACTGCATGCTAGCAGAAAAATTTCATGTAAATGTAGAAATATAGTGGAGACAATTTACTTGTTATGTTCTGCTAACTTGTGGTTTTATTTTTGACCTTTTTTAGAAAATATATAATAATTGCCACACCGAAACCACTTGTAAGATATATATAAAAAAATCAGTAGAAAATCTATATGACTTAAATTTTTGATTTTGAAACACTAAATCATCAAATTGCAAATATTGTTCGTTTTTCTCCGACATTTAGCAAATAAAATGTTGCTTAGTATTTTTATTTATTTAAAATTTTATGAACATTTTATCGATAATGCTCTCAAATGGATTTTTAACTTTATATGATTCAAAAACAATTATTTAACATAATAAACGCGTATAAAAATTTCAAATTTAGATATCAGACAACCCAAAAAACTCTGGGTTACGCGAAGAGGGTGTACAAAGCAGAAATAGGTTCATAATATCGATCATTATAAACAACTTTTACTATGGTATCTATACTGAAATCTCAAAAAAAAAAACGCTTTCGGTCACTTTCTGATATAGATAGATACATAGAAATTGGTCCCAGTAAAAGTTGATCATGAAGACATTAAATACATTTTAAAATTTGCAAGTTGAAGTGGCAATGGGCAGGCCACATCGCTCGAAGAACCGATAACCGATGGGGAAGAAAGGTTCTGGAGTGGAGACCACGAACTGGAAGACGCAGCGTAGGGAGGCCTCCCACTAGATGAACCGACGACATTGTAAGAGTCGCGGGCATCCAGTGGATGCAAAAGGCAGACTGTCGTTCAGTGTGGAGGTTAAAGGGGGAGGCCTATGTTCAGCAGTGGACGTCTTCTGGCTGATGATGATGATGAAAAGTTGATCATAATGATCAAGTACAACAAATCCCTTTCGGCTTAGTACACCCTTTTCTAGTATATGAAAATAAAGAAAGAGGTGGCAAATAATTTAATTAACATTAAACTTTCATCACAAAAATACAAAATTATTATTGTACAATTTTTTCGTTGATTAACCTCAATACTGAACCGCGTCGTATAACATTTTATTGTGTTTTAATTACACATAATTGCTCAAAATATTTGACAGATGTTTTTATGGCCACAGATATATCGAAATCTTTGTATTGTTAATGTTAGGTATTCTAAAAGTCATGAGGTTTATGGTTTGATCACGTTTAGCCTTAAAATCAAGGTTTTATATGGACATTCTTTGTCGTCTATTAATGCAGTGTCATAAAAATATGCAGAAACAAAAAAAAAAACATTTATGAGCAACTAACAATATTTATTTGTTTCTAGAAATCCATGTTTGAATATTTAAATTTGATTCGTTCACACTAATATGATCGAGGAGTTTATGTACGGATTTTCATACCACTGGCTTTAAAACATCGTGAGGAAACCTGCATACGTACGGAGAAGGAATTCAATGGCGTATGTGAATCCACCAACCCGCACTGGGCCAGCGTGGTGGATATGGCCCAATCACCCTTTCGGGGGTAGGCTGAAAGTCCAGCAGTGGACTGTTCAAAGGCTGACTATGATGATGATATGATAAATAATATCAAGAGGTACTTAGTTCGTGAATTTGTCCCTAGAACTACTGAACTAATCCAGAAAAGTTTTTACTGGTAAAAAGCGCACTAGTTAAGAGGAGTAAAAATATTGAAAGGCATAATAGATCAGTGGAAATCGCACACTGTGCGTTTCACACGATCCTTCTTGCCTCATACCTGCAAAATGTGGAATGAGCTACCTTCTACGGTGTTTCCGAGAAGCTACAACATGGGGTTCTTCAAAAGGCGAGTTAATCGAGTTCTAAAGGGTCGGCAACGTATTTGTGATACCTCTGGTGTTACAAGTATCCATAGGCGACGGTGACTGCTTTCCATCAGGCAGCCCGTCTGCTTGTTTGCCAACTATGGCATAAAAAAAAAAAAAGGTTTTTTTATATATTTGTGTTCACTACAGTTATATGATTATTAACGTAATATTTACCGTGATAAGGTTGTGGATGGAGCTCCCGATATTTCGGGAGAAATAACTGCAATGTAAGTAGGTACGTAGGTATAACTGAAGTGAAAACCCGCGATAGATTAAAACAGTGTTAAAAATCAGACTGAAACTTGGTTTTTTGATTTATTTAATTAAAAATACAGCAAATAAATCTATACTAATATTATAAAGAGGAAAGATTTGATTGTTTGTTTGTTTGTTTGCATTGAATAGGCTCCGAAACTACTGAACCGATTTGAAAAAATATTTCACTGTTGGGAAGCTACACTATCCCCGGGTGACATAGGCTATAATATATTTTCAAAAAAATAGGGATTCTTACTAAAACTCCAATAATGTAACGCAAGGTGTAAAAAAATAAGATTAACAATTTTAACTTTGCGTGTTTGACAGTTCTAAGACAGGACAACGTGTCAGGTCAGCTAGTACTAAAGGCGAGTACCAGTAGAATCTTTTTTGAGCCTCTTTTACTTATCATATATAATTGATCTAAGTTATCTAGTCTATTTTCCTCCAACTCGCCTGATGGAAAGCGACGTTGATCTAGAAGAAATTAATATTCTGTTCACCCGCCTTGAAGATGCCTAGATTGTAGTTCTCAGGAAACAAGAAGGAGGCAGGGAGTTCCATTCTTAAAACATTATCTATAAGTTTTGTAAAGATCCAAGTGCAACCCTCATAGATCTTTAGCCAACGATAGTCTAGTAATATCCCGTTGCTAATAACGTAAATAAACTCGCTGCAGGTTTAGGTATCCTAGGCGAGGTACCTACTCTACATCTGCCGCCAGTAAGCTGGAACCCAGTCAACTCCAACATAACTTGACCCCTCTCTAGTTAACGCACTGTCAACTTACCCATTTGTGACAGTAGGCTAACCGATAAGTTTTTTTAAAATTCAATATTACAACTTGGCTTGCGTTTGGTCGCCACCATCAAACACCTGTAGGAGGTTATATGACTATTAACGTGATATTTACCGTGGTAAGTTTGTGGAATGAGCTCCCGATATTTCAGCGTTACATGCACCATGTTCACAGGAAGACGGGATCGGGAACTCAATCCACAACCTAACCACGGTAAATAATTATTCCGTAAATAATTATATAACTTTAGTGAACAACCGTGATAGTTTAAAACAGTGACCTGTAGTGGGTGTCTTCTAAGTAAATATGCTCCATTGTAGACCAAATCATTGTTTCATCATCACCATCACCATTTCAGCCGTAGGACGTCCACTGCTGGACATAGGCCTCCCCCATCGATCTCCAAAAGGGCCGGTTGGAAGCGGCCTGCATCCAGCGTTTCCCTGCGGTCTCTTTTAGGTCGTCTGTCCATCTTGTGGATGGACGTCCTACGCTGCGCTTACCGGTCCGTGGTCTCCATTCGAGAACCTTTCGGCCCCATCGGCCATCTGTTCTGCGTGCCCAGCCCACTGCCACTTCAACTTGCTAATCCGGTGGGTAATATTTGTTTCACATCAGGTGAAATGATGGTCAAGTGCAAGCCTGTACCACGCACCAATACGCCGGCAGCACTTGAGCAGCACATCGTGGGGTTCGCGCGGTGTGTAGTGGTTCATACAATTATAATTATTAATAACCCGTACGAAGCGCTTTGATTCCACATTTATTATGCGAACTGCTAGTCTGTGGAAGTCGCTGCCTGAATTGGTGTTCCCCGATGGTTACAATCTGGGTGTCTTCAAATCACGAGTGAATCGGTTCCTTCTAGGCAAGCGTGCTCCAACGTAGACCGCATCATCGCTTAACATCAGGCGTGATGGTAGTCAAACGCAAGCCTATTATTTATAAAAAAAAAAAAAACTTATTATACAAAACTCACATTCCTAGTGAAATTACAGCATAGTGAGATTCCGCAGCTAATATCTCAAGGTGAACTTTAGATAGGAAAATATTTTCATTACGATGTATTAATTCTATAATTAAGACTAGCGACCCGCCCGCCCGGCTTCGCACGGGTGTAATTTACGTGCGAAGCCGGGGCGGGTCGCTAGTTATATAATTATTTAAACTATCCTATCTCTCAAGTTGGATCGAACTGCACATGGTGTGCGAATTTTATTATAATCGGTTAAGTGGTTTAGGAGTCCATTGAGGACAAACATTGTGACACGAGATTTATATATATTAAGATTTGTAAAACAAACAGTTAAAAATCTAAGACGTAACAATTTAACTAAACACGAAATTGCTGTTTGATTCATTACCACTACGGATTATATACAAATGGACAACTTCCTAGAAACGGTAGAGGATGGCAATGGTTCCGGAGGTCACGGATTCGGTTCTCGGCCAGGCAGACGTTTGAATGATGAATAACAATATCTGCTCTGGGTCTGTGTAATAGTTTTTCGTGCCTTTGGGTGTTTTCCATGGAATTTCCAACATTTGATTACTGTTGAGGGGACAGTTTAAAAGATAGTATATATATATATATTACTAGCGACCCGCCCACTCGGCTTCGCACGTGTGTTATTTACGTACGAAGCCGGGGCGGGTCGCTAGTTATATATATAAACCTTCCTTGAAAATTTATCTAACTGATGGTGAAAACCGCATCAAAATCCGTTGCGTGGTTTAGGAGGAGTTAGCGGCCATACAAACATACAGACAGACAGACAGACGCGAAAAGCGACTTTAATTTATACTATGTAGAGATAGTGGTCTAACATTGATTTTAATATAAATATCCCGTTAATAACTTCAGTGAACAATCGTGATAGATATGAAAATGATTTTTTTATGCCATAGGTGGCAAACAAGCAGACGGGCTGCCTGATGGGAAGCAGTCACCGTCGCCTATGGATACTTGTAACACCAGAGGCGTCACAAATACGTTCCCGACCCTTTAGAACTCGATTAACTCGCCTTTTGAAGAACCCCATGTTGTAGCTTCTCGGATACACCGAAGAAGGTAGCTCATTCCACATTTTGCAGGTATTAAAAATAATACTTAGAAACTTTTTTTAATAGTATATAGGCTTGCGTTTGGCAACCATCTCGCTTGCTGTTAAGACGATGCGCTAAAAAGTTTTTTATCATTCAAGTAATATTTAGCACATTATTGTTACTTAAAATAATATTTCTAACAGCTGTGACAAATTATAGAATTTTCCTCTTTGTTGCCGACCTCCGTTAGGAACATGCGGCATAGGGAGAAGAAAATAACTCGGGACCGGGAGCTCACCTCATTTTCAAAAATCTTTCAGAGCGCCTGGTTAAGCGACGCGTGACCAAAATGCTGGCGTGTTTCTGGCTCAACGCATAAGCATTGCCATTCAACGTGGTAATGCCGCCAGCATGCTGGGTACGCTGCCAACTGGTAGTGGGCTTGAGCATTTCGATTGTCTTTAGACCTTCAACGGTCTATGGGCAGTCTAACTGTATTTGTAGTTTTAGTTTTAGCTTGTATTTTGTTATGTTAAAGGCGCTAGCCCAGGGAAAAAAAAAAAAAAAAAACAAGAATATGGCACATTTTTTTCTCTAGATAACTTACAATTAAATATTCCTGTTTTTCTTTTCTTTTTTGTAATTTCATAATCTGCTTGCGCAACTCACCTGAAGAGGTCTACGATGGAGCACGCTTGCCTAGAAGAAACCGATTCACTCGCGACTTACAATCTGGGTGTCTTCAAATCACGAGTGAATCGGTTTCTTCTAGACAAGCGTGCTCCACCGTAGACCGCATCATCGCTTAATATCAGGCGAGATGGTGGTCAACCCAAACCTATTATCTTCTCTTCTCTATCTCTACATAGTATAAATTGAAGTCGCTTTCCGCGTCTGTCTGTCTGTCTGTCTGTCTGTATGGCCACTAACTCGTCCTAAACCACGCAACGAATTTTGATGCGGTTTTCACCATCAGTTAGATACATTTTCAAGGAAGGTTTATATATATATAACTAGTGACCCGCCCCGGCTTCGCACGTAAATTACACCCGTGCGAAGCCGGGCGGGTGGGTCGCTAGTTTATTTTTAAAAAAACTTGAAGACACCCAGATTATAACTTTTGGGGAACACACATTCCATTATCTTTCATTTACCTTGTCATTTCTATATACCTCTTATAACCGTATGAATAAGTGTCGTTATTTTCGCCATTTTGTAGTAGTTATCTCTCTGTCCGTGTATAGTCTGTGTTCCCACAAACTAGGAATGATAAACAGATAAGTGAGTGAAGGACGCGGCTGCCTATTGTATGGTAATGTCAGGGGAGTGGGGTGACCACACTGACCACGCTGTGACGAGACATTCAGAGAACTCGTGTGTAGTGTTCCCCGATAGTTACAATCGGGGTGTCTTCAAATCACGAGTGAATCGGTTTCTTCTAGGCAAGTGCTCCAACGTAGACCGCATCATCGCTTAACATCAGGCGAGTTGACGGTCAAATGCAAGCCTATTATTGGATTTTAAAAAAAAACTCATGCTACGGTTATGTCGAATTTTTTCGGAGCGATTTGTCGGTTGCCGGTGAGCAGGTTTCTATATTATATACAGGCTTATTTTTAACCGATTTCATAAAAGGAGGCGGTTCTGAATTCTGTTTTTTTGAAAGAATATACTTTCAGATTACCGATAAAAACTTCATTAAAATCGGTTCAGTAGTTTGGTTTTTAAATCAAAATAACTGAAAAAAGATATCGTCCAAGTAAACAAAATTTCGTATTTTACTAATGTTGAAGTCGGTTTTTGAAGATGATATGATTAATTATATATATATATGAAACTGAAAAAATATATATACATAATTAATCATATCATCTTCAAAAACCGACTTCAACATTAAGGCGCTAGCCCAGGAAAATATATATATATATATATATATATATATTATCCTGGGCTAGCGCCTTTATTAACTAAACAAAATACAAGCTAAAACTAAAACTACAAATACATAAATATATTTATATGATTATTAACGTGATATTTACCGTGATAAGGTTGTGGAATGTGCTCCCGATATAACTTTATAGCTTTAGTGAACAACCGTAATAGTTTAAAGCAGTGTTTCAAACAAGAGAAATATCCTAAAATGATTTCCCAAGGTATGGCTATAGTAGGTTTCACTGAGTAGTTTACTAGACGCTAGGAACACTCCAGCAAAAACCTTCCTATGCCAAGGGAACCAAGAGTTTTAGTCTCTCTAAGGCCTATATAGCTTCGTCCAGCTATTAGCATAGATAAAAAATACATACAATTATAAACGAGTGAAAAGGAGTGTGAATACAAGTCGAGAGTGAATAGGTTTCTTCTAGGCAAGCGTGCTCCATCGTAGACCGCATCATCGCTTAACATCAGGCGAGTTGGCGGCCAAGCGCAAGCCTATTTATAATTAAAAAAATGCAATGCATGACAAGGAATTTTGGCACCAACGTGGAAAAAACATTTGGAAAGACAAACAAACACACAACAACGCCTCATTGTATTGTTTTTCTAAACGAAAGTTAAGTATTATAATGATGGTGGATTATTATTTATTATTGGTGCTCGTGAACAACATCATCATCATCATTTCAGCCAAAGACGTCCACATAGCCCTCCCCCATCAATCTCCAAAAGGGCCGGTTGGAAGCGGCCTGCATCCAGCGTTTCCCTGCGGTCTCTTTTAGGTCGTTTGTCCATCTTGTGAGTGGACGTCTTACGCTGCGCTTACCGGTCCGTGGTCTCCATTCGAGAACCTTTCGGCCCCATCGGCCAACTGTTCGCTGTGAGGTATGCGTAAACTTAAACATTTTCGAGTGTTAATGTATAATGATAATGGAATATTATAAATATTTTAAGAGCTCCTGAACATACTTGAATTTAAAAAAAATATGTACCTAACGCGGTGAAACATCTTTTGGTAATGTTTCCAAGACTCCATAGAAACCTCTAGTAAAAACTCCACCACATTATTGGAGCATGGCTTTGACTTGACCGTTACCTACTTTGATTGTCTCTGACTGTGACAATAACTTATTTTACGATATCTAAAAAAAACAATACTTGACACTGGCAAATGCATAAGACGTGCGATGCCAAAATTCTATCAAAAGAAATAAGATAATATTAAAAAATACAGCTTTTAACTTTAGCAAAGAACATTGCAATCCAAACTAAACGTGTGTACAAAATTTCAGCTCAATCGGTTGAATATATCTGCTTCAAAATTGAGTTGAAAGATTCCACCCAAACAAACATAGTTACATACATACATACATTGCAAATTAAATAAAAGCTTGTAAAATAAAGGCAATCGACAAAACGGATCCAACTCTAACAATAAACTAAAATAGGACTTCACAAAAACTTTAATCATTGCAATTTGTGCAAGTGTTTAAAATTTATAAAACCTTTGAAACAATATACATCTTAATAAAATGCCCATAAAGGTTAACATTCTTTGAAAAAAGCAGTCACAAGAAACCTTGTTAAGTCTCGTCAATGTTTTCCAATAAACATGTAAATAAACAATGTTTTTGTAAACCAGTATTCTATCTGATAAATTATTTTAATTTAAACAGTACATTAATCAAGTTAGTTATAAATTTTGATTGAAAGATAACGAAATGTATGAATTTTAACAACGTGGAGATTAATCTTGTAAATTGCTATAAAGTACAGTTAGCTGCAATAGAAAGTACGTACTAAATGTTTCATCTATGAAAACGCATTCCACACTTGTAAACGCCTAACTAAAGTGTCAATGTATGACAACAATTTTTTTTTTTTTTGTAGATAGGCTTGCGCTTGGCCGCCATCTCGCCTGATCATCACATGTCATCTTCTATTGCAACATAGATTTACAAAGACATGGATATTGTAGTAGTTAAGTGCACCGTCTACAGACTTACGCGGAAAGTGTACTTAGAGGAAAGAGGTTCTTAAAACCAGCCATTATGAACAACTTTTACTATAGAACCAAATCTGAAATTGCGTTTTTTTAATATTTTTTCTGCATCCACTGCATGCCCGCAACTCTCACAATGTCATCGGTCCATGTAGTGGGAGGCCTACCTACGCTGCGTCTTCCGGTTCGTGATCTCCACTCAAGAACCTTTCTTCCCCATCGGTTATCGGTTCTTCGAGCGATGTGGCCTGCCCATTGCCACTTCAACTTGCAAATTTTAACAGCTATGTCGGTGACTCTGGTTCTTTGGCTAATATCTACGTTCCAGATTTTATCGCACAAAGAAAGCTATATACTCCGAGCATAGCTCTCTCCCAGCGTTTCCTTGCGGTCTTTTTAGGTCGTCTGTCCCGCTGCCTGCCTTACCCTGCTTCTGAATTGCTCAAATAAAAAAATAAAAAAATTGCGTGGAGTCCCTACGCGCAGAAGAAGTTATACTTCAACAAGGAACCCTAAAATTATAACTAGGGCAAAAATATCAATAATTTAAAAACATTCTTTTCTCGAGATTCGAACCTAGCTCCTTAGGCTTCTCAATCCATTAGCGACACCATTACACTACCGGATCTGCTAGTCGCAGCCCGAAAAAAGGATACGCATTTCGCGACCATACGAGAGAGAAAAATTCCCCCTCCATGGTAGCGCGCAACCTTGTTGCAAGTCGCATGAGAAATATAACTTCAAAAACAATTTCAAATATTTTCACCACAAAACACTTTAATTTAAAGATAATCAAAAGCTTGTAAAATATTCCACCAAACTAAGTACACAATCTTGTCTGTCATACATTTCGGAATAAGAAAAAAAACTCGGAATTTTATCTGACATCTGACTTACTGACATTTAGAGCGAAATATCTCTACATTGTCATAAGCAATTGTATTACAACGGAATAAGGTTCAAATTTGAAAGCAGCTTACGTTTAAATGTGTGCGTATTATGCATTAAAATGCTCATACGTGAAGTTAATTCTGAAGACATGTCGTTAGATCATTGTGTAGCTTAAAGTTATTTATCGGTTCTTGTCAATGTATCAATTTAACGATTGTTGGCAACACCTAGAAGAACTGCAGTCTATGAATCTTTAAAAAAAAAAAAAGATAAGAAAAACAAACTTTTGCTCGCATGACAACGGCGAGGTATTCTAAAAATCATCGATAGCTTTTCCGTGTGTTTGATATGCTTAGATGATCGTTATTGGTTTGGTTTTGGGTCCTCAAAATATCACGAGTTAATTAAACACAAGTGAATTTAGTTTAAATAGCCTCAACCAACTTAAGACTTGATCATCATCATCATCATCAGCCCTGAGTGACCCACTGCTGTGTATATGCCTCTATTTGTTTACGCCACTCTCCCCGGTCTCTCGCTATTCGCATCCACTCCACCTGACAGTATTTCACATGATGCTTATGAATAATATTGCTCTCGTAGAGTATAATGATGACCCTTTTTTTTTTTTTTTTTTCTTCCCGGGCTAGCGCCTTTTTTAACTAAACAAAATACAAGCTAAAACTAAAACTACAAATACAGTTAGACTGCCCATAGACCGTTGAAGGTCTAAACACAATCCAAATGCTCAAGCCCAATGCCCCTTTTGATTGGCAGTGAAAGATCCGACCTTCGTTATAATCTGAGAGATTAGGATATGTTTTTTTCAAGGCCAGAGTAAATAGGTATCTCGTAAGTATATGCGGCTTTCATCTTCGACCACATGATAAGGTTGTAATGGAGGTTCCCATATTTTAGCACAGTTACATGGACTATGATCAAGGAATGCGGGTGGTTGGCAGAAAAGTTTAAAGTTAGGTGCACACAAAACTATCTGCCCTTTTACGAAACAATGCTTAGTTTGGGGTCAGATGACCGTGTGTGCAGAAATGTCCCGAATATTTTTATATTTTATTTTAATGTTTTAAATCATAAATTATAAAGAAACACTAGCTGCGATTCGTTGTATTTCTTGTGGTTCTTTACATATTATTCAAAAATCCATATTGGGATACAGTTAATGACACTAAAATAGACACAATTTTTTCCTTTGATTGGAACTTTTATCATTAAAACATTTAGCATTAGCATCTATAGCTAAGACATTTGACATTTTCCAAAGACAAAAACAAAAACTTTTAAGACAAGTAAAAATAAATAAATATTCGGGACATTTCACACAGAACCACCTGACCCCACACTAAGCAAAGCTAAAAGATGCTTTACTAGCGATATCTGTAAAAAGTCTCAACCGAAAAAACTCTACCGGCAAAATAGAAAACGAAAATTAAATAACCATTCAAATGCAAGTTTCTCGTCAACATGACGTCAAACGTCGTATCTCCGGATACATCTCGAGACCCCGACCTCGTGTGTCCGTAACTCATATCATTAAGAACGGAAATGTCGGCAAAAGCAAAAAATGTCACGCCTCGATGCGTACGAGTCACAACACGGCGAAAATTAACAAATAACTGTTGTTTGTAAAAATGTTATTTTCTCCACCGGCTTCTGGTATCCACTGGTTTGGTGAGGTTGTAGTCATTAGGTGTAAACTCATCATCATCATCATCAGCCAGAAGACGCTGAACATAGGCCTCCCCCTTTAACCTGCACACTGAACGGCAGCCTGCCTTTTGCATCCACTGGATGCCCACGACTCTCACAATGTCGTCGGTCCATCTAGTGGAAGGCCTACCTACGCTGCGTTTTCCGGTTCGTGGTATCCACTCCAGAACCTTTCTTCCCCATCGGTTATCGGTTCTTCGAGCGATGTGGCCTGCCCATTGCCACTTCAACTTGCAAATTTCAACAGCTATGTCCGTGACTCTGGTTCTTTGGCGAAAAAAAGGTGTAAACTATGCTAAAGTTATATGATTATTTACGTGATATTTACATCGGTAAGGTTGTGGAATGAGCTCCCGATATTTCGGCGCAGTTACATGCACCATGTTCACGGGAGACATAATAACTTTAATGAACAACCGTGATAGTTTAAACAGTGTTTTAACGAGTATATTTGTATATCTGTGTATCTCCAAATATATCGTAGCTCCCAAATGGCTGAACCGACCTTGATTACGTTTTTGAAAGGTGACTTGATAGAGATTTTTCTGAGCTGTGATTCAAGAAAAAAATATTATAAAAATAAAAAATACTGCCGTTTGAAGACTCTTTTATCAAAACTCGCATGAGGATTCATTATAAATTATTATAACACCGGTTTGCACTCACGATTATGGTTTTATCGGTCGAGACGATCGACCGGTTTCGGAGCCATTAGAGCCCTTTCCTCAGGGAATACGCGCGATTCTGGAGAAGGTCGCCCGCGTACTCTCGTCTCGACCGATAAAAACATAATCGTGAGTGCAAACCGGTGTTATAATAATTTAATTTACTCTCTTTTATGTTTTTTTTTAAATATCTATTTATTCTTGTTAATAATTTCAATGATCGCGCATTCTGTTGACATTGACTGATACCTATATATCTATATTGTTTATTAGGTAATTTTATCAGGTATACTGCGGGAGGTGGAACAGCAATGTTTTAGTTTTATCTCTGACTCAGCGTAAGGTATCTTATAGTTAACTTGAATCTAGATGCATTTCATTAAGAGGGAAATACACCATGTAGGGATAGCAAAATAAGTATAAAATAAAAGTTTAAAAAAACTCTCGAATAATTTGAAAGTACTCAAAAATTAAAGCCACAGGAGAGTTAAAAAAAATCAAATAGCTAAGAATAACTGCAATAAAACCTATTGTTTGAAGTGAGTTTTATGTTGTATTAGTAAAAGTTGACATATTTTAATATAATTATATAAATAAGTTAGTGGACACGCACCCGGAGTCCATGGAGCAGCAATAAACAAACCTTCTTTAAAAAAAACAACTTTAAATACGTTTTTTTTAAAATTATAATTGCAAATACATTTGCAACTTCTTACCCAAAATTCCGTGCCTTCTCCGTTTCATCGTGGACTATGGTAAAAAAATGCCATTTGACCATAGCCTGAATCGAGAAATCCCCTGTGTCAAGAATGCAATGTAAAACACACGGAAACAGATTAACTCGCGACTTGAACACACGCAGAGCAGATATTTGATAGCCCGTTGGTCCAGTTGGTAGTGAACCTACTTTCTGAGTGAACCTACTTTGGGGCGTGGGTCATTTTTGCACACACGGTCATCTGACCCCAAACTAACCAAAGCTTGTACTACAGCTGCCAGAGACTAATATACATACATATATATTTTTAAATGCATACTTAAATAGATATTCATCATCATCATCCAGAAGACGTCCACTGCTGAACATAGCCCCCCTCCCCCTTTAACCTCCACACTGAACGACAGCTTATCTTTTGCATCCACTGGATGCCCGCGACTCTCACAATGTCGTCGGTCCATCTAGTGGGAGGTCTACTTACGCTGCGTCTTCCGGTTCGTGGTCTCCACTCCAGAAACTTTCTTCCTGGTTATTGGTTCTTCGAGCGATGTGGCCTGCCCATTGCCATTTCAACTTGCAAATTTTAAATTTTGTTTATTGACTTTGTTAATGTTATAACTACCGAATGTTGAACCTATGACTAATATTATTGTCAGTGTTGATTTGTACCTAATGTTGTTCTGACGTTCAAAAGTGTACAGTGGTGTACCAATTTGAGGAATAAAATGAATATGAATATAATATGAATTAAAACAGCTATGGTGGTGACTATTAACACTCAGATATAGAACAAACACAAAAATTCATAACATGAATGTTTCTCCTAGGTGGTAGTAATGATTAAACTTTTTTTCTAACTCTACCAGTCAACAGTGACTTATCTCTTGTATCAGTGTGTGTGCACCACTACACGCGCCAGTGTGTGTGTACACGCTTCCTGCCATTTACACGCGTCTGTTAATAACCAAGTTCTCTTGAAGGTATAAAATATGAAATTGATTTTGCATAGAATTAATAATAAATTTTATTAAGTTAAAGTAACTCTGTCATCATCACAATCAGCCTGGCTGAGTCGACAGTACTCTCTAGTAAGACAAATTACTAATTAAGTAATCTCTATCCATATTAACATTATAAAGAGGAAAGATTTGATTGTTTGTTTGTTTGTTTGCATTGAATATGCTCCGAAACTACTGAACCGATTTGAAAAATTCTTTCATTGTTGGGAAGCTACACCATCGCCGGGTGACATAGGCAAAGTTATATTTTTTTTAAATAAGGATCCTTACTAAAACTCCAATAATGTAACCCAAGGTGTAAAAAAATAAGATTTACAATTTTAATTTTGCGTGTTTGACAGTTCAAAGAACCAGAGTCACCGACATAGCTGTTAAAATTTGCAAGTTGAAGTGGCAATGGGCAGGCCACATCGCTCGAAGAACCGATAGCCGATGGGGAAGAAAGGTTCTTGAGTGAAGACCACGAACCGGAAGACGCAGCGTAGGGAGGCCTCCCACTAGATGGACCGACGACATAGTGAGAGTCGCTGGCATCCAGTGGATGCAAAAGGCAGGATGTCGTTCAGTGTGGAGGTTAAAGGGGGAAGTCTATGTTCAGCAGTGGACGTCTTCTGGCTGATGATGACAGTTCTAAGACAGGACAACGTCTGTCAGGTCAGCTAGTTTAGTAATAAAGTTAATTGCAACTACATTTAAAGGCGCTCGGATTTTTTCACTCTGATCTATAAGATAAACAAACTATATAATAAAATTTTTAGGTTGTTATTTTATTCTATTGAATAGATCTACGTTTGGCCCTCAACTCGTCTGATGGTAAGCGACAGAGTAGCTGAATGATGGAACACGTTGATCTAGATGAAATATATTCACTCCAGCCTTGAAGATGTCGCGATTATTAATCCTTGAAATTAAAAACACAATTTTTAAAACTATCACGGTCGTTCACTACAGTTATATGATTATTAACTGGATATTTCTCGGGTCTTCCCGTGAACATGGTGCATGTAACACCGAAATATCGGGACTTCCATCCACAACCTTATCACGGTAAATATCACGTTAATAATCATATAACTGTATTAAAAATTAAGATTCAACGCATTTAATCGCGTGTATTTTACATTATTGTAATTCCTGGCGTTCGAACACTTTGCAGTGAAAAGTACTATAGCAGTTTAAAACTTTTTATATATTACATATGAAAAATGTGGGAACAACTATTATTTTCTACACAATTAATCTTTTTTAAAATAAATAATAATATAATAAAATACTTTGAACCGGATTTGCGAGTTGTTTATCTCCTATTATTGTAATAAAATGTAAATTTATATAAACTTTATTATCGCGGTTTCCCACGCTACAAACAGTTTTATTGTTTATTTATTGTTAGGTACAAATCGTTTTACAATTATGTATATAAATTATATTCTTTACATTATATTAAAAGCATTAATTAATAGAAAATATAGTAATAATAAACGTTACTAAGCTAATATTTCCAGGGTTTCTTTTGTGATTGGTAATTTTAAGTCAAATAATAAAGGTGTTTATAAAGTTATATGATTATTACATTGATAAAAAACTGTTTTAAGCTATCACGTCTACAGTGTCCTCGTGAACATGGTGCATGTAACTTCGTCAAAATATCGGGGGCTCCTTCCACAACCTTACCACGGTAATAATCATATAACTGTAGCGAATAACCGTGATAGTTTAAAACAGTGTTTGTCTTTAAAACTTATGAAAAATTCTCTTTTAATTTTATGAGTAACTTTAAAATAAAAACTATATGTAACTATTTTTTTAAAATATATAATTCTAATTAAAAGTAAGTTTTTATACGTTAAAGGCTTAGATCAAAACTATTAGACTTTAATAAAACTAGGATTGCTTGCATATAAAAAACAGAAATTACTTTGAAATAACATTAAAATTATAAAATCCATCATAACATGAAGCGGCATTCTTTTAAAACCTTGTATTTTGCGTAACAGCGAGAACGAGATGCACATACTAAGATATCCAAAGTGTGAGTGAGATGGAAACACCGGCGCAGGCTTCAAGGCAAACTACGTTTACTTTTGCGTTTTCCAACAACGAAACTATGTTGAATGCACAAACTTATCCGATGAAGTGGCCAAATACGGAAACTTAAAATTTCCTTTATGTTTTGTTTGACAGTGGCTCCTCTACTTAGCTGCAAAAATGAGTTGGTATTATTATTAACACAGAGTTTTAGTTTGTTAAAATAAGTGTGTGTGGCGCGAATAGGTCGTTGTTTTCTTGTATTCTGAGCGTAAAGTTAACTCCTGTCAGTTCATGAGAGCCTGGTACTCCGACCTGTAGAGTATCCTTGTTTATTGCGAAATATTAGTCCTTTAATTATATTAACCGACTACAAAAAAGAAGGGGGTTTGCAATTCTTTTGAAAAAACATTATGAACCAGTTTGGAGTTTTTTTTTTAAGGATCTTTTAGATTGGTCCCATAGAAGTGTCATAAATCATAGTGGTTTGGCTTTTAATTTAACTAGAAAAATATGTCATTGAAATAAATACTAATTTTGAAGTCCGTTTTTTAACTGATAATTCAAAATTATCATCATTATTATCGCCTGAAGACGTCCACTGCTGAACATAGACCTGGACCTTTAACCTCCACACTGAACGACAGCCTGGCATCTGCATCCACTGGATGCCAGCAACTCTCACGATGTCATCTATCCATCTAGTGGGAGGCCTACCTACGCTGCGTCTTCCGGTTCGTGGTCTCCACTGAAGAACCTTTCTTCCCGATCTTTCAATTGATAACTATATCATAGGTACATTTTATTATTTACTATATTTTTGTGGCTTTACTCACTATTTTCCATTTTTCCACTGCTGGGACACAGGTCTTCTCTCAGAGAGAAAAAAAAGTTGGACCTTAATCCGCCATGCTGGTCCACCTTTCTACCAACCATTTAACACTCAGCAAGTGTAAGAAAGATCAAAACCACCAAATAGAATAGGAGCGGTAATTACATCGAGCGCTACCGTATTTTAGATGGCAATTTATTGTAGTTGATTATGTTTGTCCATCAAAGGTCTGGCCTTAAAGTGGTCTAAATATGACACTAGGGCTAACCAATAAACTTACCAAAACGAAAATTCCCAAGGAACGCGTTGAAATCTTTTGTATGAAAGTAAATCGTGAACCAGTTTGGTGGAATATAATGAGCTATTAAATCATTTATAATTGAATAATTCATGAAAGCCTGGTTTAATTGACCTCATTATTGTAAAGTACTAGCTGTGCCTCGCAGTTTCACCCGCGTTATACACCTCTTTGAAGCAACCGTCTATGTAAGATTGGAGTCCTGGGGGGTTAGACAAGATCCACTTTCTGTTAGCATTAGCGTCTGTGGAAAGATGAAATTGTATTAAAATGACATTAGCTTGAGATAACATCTCTCAAGCTAATGTTATTGTCAATGTCAATTTCATACAATTTCATCTTTCCGCAGGCGTTAACGCTAACAGAAAGTGGGTCTTGTCTAACCCCCCTGGGGCCTTAAGGCCCTGAAACAGCGCTAAAACTGCGCGAACGTGAACCTTAACGCACCGAAATACGGTTTATGTCAACTTTTCTCATCACCTAAACATAATTAGCCGTAAGGCCCCAGTCCTGTGAGATTCAGGCATCCTGTGTAAAGTATCTCTTGGTGCCTCGGAGCCATCATCATCAGTATCATCATCACCATCATCACCATCACCATCATCATCATCACCATCATCATTTCAGCTATAGGACGTCCACAGCTGGACATAGGCCTCCCCCATCGATCTCGGAGCCATGCTTCATCCATACTGGCGTCCTGTAGTACTGTGCGCCGTACATCCATGGAAGGCGGGACATCTTATTATTTATTAATTTTCGCATCTCATGAACATATTACAGACACATTCACACCCATGCAGGGATGCTGTCACACCGATGAGAACTGCTAAACTCGTCTAAGTATTCATTTGCTCTGACACTCACAGTAACATTGTAAAAGCTGAATGTAAACCACGAATTCAGATCACTTTTGTTATATTAATTAGTAAGTTCGTTACATTTATTAGTAATAATAATTAACAGAAAATAAGAATATTTTTAATGAACATTATTGTAATATGTATAAAAATATATCATCATCATCATCATCAGCCAGAAGACGTCCACTGCTGAACATAGGGCTCCCCCTTTAACCTCCACACTGAACGACAGCCTGCCTTTTGCATCCACTGGATGCCAGCGACTATCACTATGTCGTCGGTCCATCTAGTGGGAGGCCAACGTAGGTACGTTGTGTCTTCCGGTTCGTGGTCTCCACTCAAGAACCTTTCTTCCCCATCGGATAAAAATATTTAGAGAATTTAAATTATTAATATAAACTACATTAATGTTATATATTAATTATTAACTTTCGGTAGGTTTTTGAATGTAAGACTGACAGGTGCTCGATGTACTACATTGAAATATAATATATAATAAGAAAAAAATATAAAAAAAATATATATATTAAAAAAAAAAAAAAAGTAATTTTATTTCGAAATATAATAAGAAAATATTTTTAGAAAAAAAAAACAATGTTATTGTAGCTTTCAGAGCAAATGAACGAATGGAAATTATGTAACAAGCAGTAACAAGTAGGTAACTATTGCATGTCGAGTCTTGTTATGTCATAAGTTATTAATACCTAAAATGTCAATTTACACTTCACTAATTTCACATAAATATAAATATTGCTGTAAGTTTTGGTATTATGATTTAATTTCAATTTCTTTTCTCTGTACATCCTTTTTTATTTTTAAAGTTAAATAAGTGTTATTAATTTGCAAGATCATTAAAACTTAAAGCTTAAGCTTACCTTAAACGAGTATTTAGAAGACAAATCAATTATGGAATAAATCGATCCGCTCCGCACTATATTGCCATACCCAATCAGGGTTATTGTTATGTATTACCTAATTTAAACATGCTACCTAACATCTGTATGTGAACTTCATAATAATTATGCAATAAATGATTGAGTATTGAGTATTGAACTTATTTTACAGAGATTAGGGATGTCTCGAGATACCTATTTATCGATAAATTATAATAACTATTAAAATATATATTTTATTTAAATATATAACTATTAAAATAAATATATATATATAAATCAACATGACATAAAATAAATAATATTCGGGACCTTTTTGCACACACACGGTCATCTGACCCCAAACTAAGCAAAGCTTGTGATATGGCTGCCAGAGACTGATATACACATATATCGTTTTAAATACATACGTAAATAGATACAAAGTAACTAAATAACTCGTAACAGTGTGTTCAGTTCGGTGTAACAACGGTCCAAGCTCCGTGCGTTGTAGGGTGTGGTCGGCATATTTATTAAAACCTCTTCATTCGAGAGGAAAAATAAAACTTTCATTATCTCTCCGAAGGTAAGAGAAAACATTGTTTTTTTTATTTATTCTCGCGACCTTGACTGATTGTTGATTACTTTTTAAAACACGTACAATGTACATGTTTGGAGATGTTTTCCGATGGGGAAGAAAGGTTCTTGAGTGGAGACCGCGAACCAGAAGACGCAGCGTAGGGAGGCCTCCCACTAGATGGACCGACGACATCGTGAGAGTCGCTGGCATCCAGTGGATGCAGAAGGCAGGCTGTCGTTCAGTGTGGAGGTTAAAGGGGGAGGCCTATGTTCAGCAGTGGACGTCTTTTGGCTGATGATGATGATGTACATGTTTAATCTGTTAAAAAACGAGCAACGTCCCGCGGTCTTATCTACTAACTTCCAAGAACAGTTATTTTTCCGGAATATAAAGTAGCCTACGTATCTCTACACCAAATTTAATTCAAATCGTTTAACCTTTACAGAGTCAAGCACGCACAAATTCCAGTTGAAATTGGAGAAGACAATTATAATTTACAAATAAAAATGTACAAGTTGTAAGGGGAACACTCGAAGTCAAAAGAAGGTAATTGTACTCATCATTATGAACCACTTTTACTATAGGACTAATCCTGAAATCGCGAAAAAAAATCAGCTGTTCCATACATTTTGTCGAGTGTCAATGACCGTTTTCTATAGAACAGCTGATATTTTTTTCGCGATTTCAGGGCTGGTCCCATAGTAAAAGTTGTACATAATGATGAGTACAATTACCTTCTTTTGGCTTCGAGAGTGTTCCCCTTACACCCTGTATATATCGACAATATGGTCCATCACAATAATATATTGTCAGTAATACGTATAAATAAATAAGGTAAAAAAACGAACACTGATAATTCATAAAAAGCTGTTATAAAAATGTGAACCCTAAAAAATAAAGTTGAACTCAGTTATAACGACTTTTTAGTCCAATCAATCGCTTATAACGACATTAACACACTTTTTTTCCGAGATTGATGCGTGTAGCCTATATATGTCCAGCAATGGTCGTCCTATGGCTGAAATGATGATGATGATGATGATGATGATGATGAACACACCTTCACGTTTGTATGCAAGTATAGAAACGTCAGAAGTCCAGAGCGCCCTCTGTTGAATGAATCTGATTATCTCAACGTCCGGTTATTACGACGTAAAGTCGTCAGTCTTGGCCGTCACTATATCCAGATGAAGTTCAAGTCGAGCTGTCAGAAGGAAAAGTTAAATCAAACCTTCCGTTACAGAGCTGCGACCTTAACAACTCTTACCAATTAATATTTCGTCGCTGTTGTATAACCAGTACCGTTGGCAATTCTTTTTAGGGCCCCGTGCGTTATAGTGGAGAAAACGGAACCCTCTGATTAGTTTGGGAAGACTTTTGTGAAGGTCACTACATTGAAATTATCTTCTAGTCTGTTCGTGCGTCTCTCGGCTATCGGTCTTCTCAGAAACTTGTGTAAATAAAATATAATACAATATAAATAAATAAAAAATCCCCATAAATACTGCTAAACTCAATTTAAGAATTTATTGCTCTACGGGTTGTATTTTCAAACTTAAAAAATATAATTCAGTAGCAATAATATTATTAATTTTTTCAAAGTTAAAACTGCACATACTTAAAGTTTTTCAGGTATATTTTTTTTTTAACTGGGCGAGTGCCTTTATGAACTAGACAAAATATAATATAATATTCGGGACATTTTTGCACACACGGTCATCTAACCCCAATCTAAGCAAAGCTTGTGATATGGCTGCCTGAGACTGATATACATGCATATATCGTTTTAAATACATACTTAAATAGATATTAACAACCAGATATAGAACAAACACAAATGTTCATCGCATAAATGTTTGCCCTAGGTGGGAATCGAACCCACGCCCCCAAGCTCAGAAGGCAGGTTCACTACCAACTGCACCAACGGGCTATCAAATACAAACTAATACTAACACTACAAATACAGTTAGACTGCCCATAGACCGTTGAAGGCCTAAAGACAATATAAATGCTCAAGCCCACTACCAGTTGGCAACGTACCCAGCATGCTGGTGGCATTACCATGCTGAATGGCAATACATAATTCATTGCAATAAAGACAAAAGAAGGCAATTTTAAGATTAACTTTTTGGTTTTACTTTGCCAACATTGACAGATGTCAAATTTGATGTATTAAATTGCCACTGCTTTAATTGAGGATGCCCGTTCTTTAATTATTTCGATGCTAATATTCACAGAAAAGAGAAGTAAATAGAACGAAAATGAAAAGGAAAATCTGTTACCAGGCATTATGAACCTTGATTGAACATTCTTATTTAGATCAACGCATCGAACTCCGCATCCAAAGAACTTGGACCTTACCTTTTTGGGTTACGTCTCAAAGTTTTTTGTCCGCATCGCAGTTGCTAACTGATTTCGAATGACTGACGTTTTGTTTATATGAGTGCAACTGGCTACAACTAATTTCTTACAAAAACGCCTTGACAGACGTTCCAATTCAAACAAATAAAAATCCTTTCTGTGCTAATATTACGGAACCCTGTCAGAGCGAGTTGTGCTCGCGGCTGGCTTTTTATCGTGGCCCGTATCAGCGGAATCGTCAGTTTTTACCGGCAACGCAACGGCCCGCCAACCGTGCACGATGGGTTTTTTATTTGTTGAGCGAAATTTTATTAATTACTCTATTTCGATTAATTTTGTTTGCTAATTAAAGATAACTTGAACTGCATGTAACTGGATTTAAACGTGTTTGTTTACAGTTTTACTTTACATTTTTGTTTCTTTGTAATGTCTAGACGGTTGGTTTTTTTTTTCAAATATTTTATGGTACTCAATTGTATCGTACTGTGTAAGTTGTTATGTAGAGAGCTATGCTCGGAGTTTCTTTGCGCGATAGAATCCTGGAACGTGGATATTCGCCAAAGAACCAGAGTCACCGACATAGCTGTTAAAATTTACAAGTTGAAGTGGCAATGGGCAGGCCACATCGCTCGAAGAACCGATAACCGACGGGGACGAAAGTTCTTGAGTGGAGACCACGAAACGGAAGACGCAGCGTAGGGAGGACTCACACTAGATGGACCGACGACATTGTGAGAGTCGTGGACATCCACTGGATGCAGATGGCAGGCTGTCGTTCAGTGTGGAGGTTAAAGAGGGAGGCCTATGTTCAGCAGTGGACGTCTTCTGGCAGATGATGATGATGATGAAGTTTTTTGTGCTATAATTTTAATGCTTTTATTTTTAATTGCCCACTTGATTCCCTTTTTCGTACCAAATTTTCTTTATAAATACGATGTATTGATTTACATAATATCATAATTAATCAAAGTCAAGCAAACAAATACACGTAGGTATAACTCAAAACTTGAACAAAAAACAAGCACTTCGATAAAAACAAAATCATTACGTAACATTGTAAATATGTTATCTGTGGCAGTGCGATATAAATATTTGTTATCTGTGGCAGTACTGATCAAAAAAGCAGATAATTGTTTTGCTTCACACCATCACACAGAATTTTATATTTTTATTGAGCTTATATTTCTTATATTTATCGACTAACGAATGAATCTTGGACATTGTTTATCTTTTGACGTAGAGCTTCGCAAAAAGGAGATCTCACGCCGCATACAGCTCGGTTGGGCCGCTTTTGGTAAACTCGAAAACGTACTCAGGGATCGAAAAATACCGCAATGTCTGAAGACCAAGCTTTACAACCAATGTGTCCTGCCCACGATGACTTACGGTGCTGAAACATGGACGCTAACCAAAGAGGCTGTGCATAAAATCAGAGTCGCACAGAGGGCAATGGAGCGTGCCATGTTGGGTATCAGCTTGAGAGACCGAGTCCGAAATACCGAAATCCGTCGAAGGACAAAAGTCACGGATGTAGGAAACCGTATCATGCGACTCAAGTGGCGCTGGGCAGGGCATGTGGCTAGGCGTGGTGATGGCAGGTGGAGTAGAGCCCTGACAGAGTGGTTACCAATAGCGGATAAGCGTTCCGTAGGCAGACAACCAGCCCGATGGGTCGATGACATCAGGCCCATCGCAGGTCATACGTGGATGAGATTAGCCCGAGACAGGGATCAATGGCGCAAGGGAGAGGAGGTCTTTACCCAGCAGTGGGTTGATACAGGCTGATGATGATGAATGAAATTGTTAATTTACATTTAGTTTTCTTTGTGATGTTACAAATGCGAATGTTTTGTACGTAAGTCTGTTTCGGGGTTGGTCCCATAATAAAATTTGTTTTTAATAATGGTTGAAATGAACTCCTTTCATCTTAGTATCACCGTTCCATATCATCATCATCGTTTCAGCCATAGGACGTCCACTGCTGGACATAGGCCTCCCCAATCGATCTCCAAAAGGGCCGGTTGGAAGCGGCCTGCATCCAACGTTACCCTGCGGTCTCTTTCAGGTCGTCTGTCCATCTTGTGGGTGGACGTCCTACGCTGCGCTTACCGGTCCGTGGTCTCCATTTGAGAACCTTTCGGCCCCATCGGCCATCTGTTCTGAATGATATGTGCCCTGCCCACTGCCATTTCAACTTGCTAATCCGGCGGGCTATGTCGGTGACTTTCGTTCGTCTACGGATCTCCTCATTTCTGATTCAATCTCGTAGAGAAACCCCGAGCATAGCCCTCTCCATAGCTCGTTGTGCGTTCCGTATATCCTTGTATAATAATTTATTTTTGTAAGTTTTTTTGATTGGTCCGCACTCCAAGGCCTTCCTAAGTAAAACCGATATCAGTATTGCACAATGTTCAACGTATCACTCCCTAAACACAAAAATCCAACAGTTAAAAAATACCACGACCGTCATAACCTACGCAATAAAAAACAGCAAATAAAACGTTTTGCGGTAATTGTAATTGTACAACAGAAATTCGAAAAGTTCTCTAACAGAATATTACAGAGAGATTACTAAAGTATAAATTGCTATTTTATTCCAAAGGCACAGAGCAAAACGGCCATTGACCTAGGTACTATGTTAGCACCGATAGAAAACGATAGTATCGCTCTCCATACATTTTATGCATCGCTTCCCTGTCGTTTTACGCTAACCACGTTCGTAGTCCGGGGAGGACGGCGAGTCATTCATCCCACCACGTACTACAAACGCAGTAGAATAGTAAAACGACAGGGAAGCGATTTATAAATGTATGGAAAGTGTTTACGTGGTAGTATAATAAGTTGCAAGTTAAAATTAAAAAGTGTACCTAAGTTAAAGTGGCAATGGGCAGACCACAACGCTCGAGGAAACGATAACCGATGGGGAAGAAAGGTTCTTGAGTGGAGACCAAGAACCGGAAGGCGCAGCGTAGGTAGGCCTTCCACTAAATGTACCGACGACATCGTGAGAGTCGCGGGCATCCAGTGGATGCAGATGGCAGGCTGTCGTTCAGTGTGAAGGTTAAAGGGGGAGGCCTATGTTCAGCAGTGGACGTCTTCTGGCTGGTGATGATGATGATAAATTATGAAGATTAAATCACACGATTGTATTAATATTATAGACATTTTGTGATGGTTTCGTAAAAACAGTCAAATGCCCTATAATATTGATGTCGTGACGTCATTGTAGGTAAAAAAATGTAACATGCTGCGTTTTTTAAAATTTAAATTTAGTAATAAGCTTGCGTTTGACCGCCACCTCGCCTGATGTTTAGGTAGCGATGATGCGGTCTACGATGGATCACGCTTGCCTAGAAGAAACCGATCCACTTGTGACTTGAAGACACCCAGATTGTAACCATCGGTGAACACCCATTCAGTTGTAGTTGGCGTGCTTGCGGGTTTTATTCTGGTAATGACCTGTAGTGCGATGGTTTCCACCATTTCTGCAGAGTTTGTTATCTGCAAGTATCTAATCTGTCGTGGTGTATTTTACCTTTTACCTTTAGCTCATTTGCCAACGTTTTTATCAATGTCAATTAAAAGTCAGTGTCGACAACAGGTTCCTTTACCCTACATGGCGAAATGTACCACTTTCTCTCGCGACACGTTCCCTCTTATGCAAATGTAATGCTTGCGCCCGCGGTTTTACTTCATATTTTACACTCGGACTATTTTCCGGGATAAAAAAAACATCCGGCTTCCGTGATGGTATAACAAGTTCCTATATTGATCAGACTTCACGCTCTTTTCCGACTTTTAGCAATTCTGCAGTGCAAGTACCGTTTCTATGTTTGTAATGTTACGATAGACACCATGACATGATTTTGTTACTTTTTGGAAATTCACACTCATTGATTTTATATCTTCAATAATGCGAAAATGTGCGAGCGAGAGAGCTGCAGAGGGTATACAAGCCCCTTAAAGGGATGCAGTCAATATTGTTTATCATTTCTAATGGATATGACGTCATCCGTCTCATGTTTCTTCTATTTTTGAGGTTTTTCTCATATGTATCGAAAAGTAAACAATGAAAAATGCACCTTTAGGTTAGCTACATTCCATAATTATGAAATGAAAATCCCTATTTCGTCAATTTTCGCTCTTCCATGTTTACCCTTACCCTATGATTACGTTTATTTAGATAGCCCGTTGGTCCAGTTGGTAGTGAACTTGTCTTCTGAGCTTGGGGCGTGGGTTCGATTCCCACCTAGTACAAACATTTATTTCTTTAGACCTTAAATGGGCAGTCTAACTGTATTTGTAGTTTTAGTTTTAGCTTGTATTTCGTTTAGTTAATAAAGGCGCTAGCCCGTAAAAAAACATTAATGTGTTGAACATTTGTGTTTGTTCTATATCTGGGTGTTATATCTATTTAAGTATGTATATCAGTCTCTGGCAGCCATAGTACAAGCTTTGCTTAGTTTGGGGTCAGATGGCCGTGCGTGCAAAAATGTCCTGAATATTTGTTTATTTATTATTATTTTATGATAATTTTAAGTAACCACTGCAAGGCACGGCACTACCGCCATTCTTTGAATGGTTCAGCCCACTGCAAGGTATGAAAATCCCTATTTCGTCAATTTTCCCTCTTCCATGTTTACACTTTCCCTATGAAAAAAAAAAACAGAAGTATTCCCCGCACTCGGGTAAAACACTAAAATGTAAATGATACGGATACGACAATTTTAGTGTAAGAATAAAAATTATGAAATCATTGAATTCCGAGAACGCGTTAAATTCTACAGCTTCCGTATGTTGCACAGATTGGTATCGACTGTTCAGATAAACATTTTGAAATTGTGTAACAGTGGCTTTAAAACGTGAAAGTATACCTCGGATCAGGTAAACAAGCGAGATATTATCATCATCATCATCATTTCAGCCATAGGACGTCCACTGCTAGACATAGGCCTCCCCCATCGATCTCCAAAATGACCGGTTGGAAGCGGCCTGCATCCAGCGTTTCCCTGCGGTCTCTTTTAGGTCGTCTGTCCATCTTGTGGGTGGACGTCCTACGCTGCGCTTACCGGTCCGTGGTCTCCATTCCAGAACCTTTCGGCCACATCGGCCATCTGTTCTGCGTGATACGTGTCCTGTCCACTGCCACTTCAACTTGCTAATCCGGTGGGCTATGTCGGTGACTTTCGTTCGTCTACGTATCTCCTCAGTTCTGATTCGATCTCGTAGAAGCGAGATATGCCTTAGTACAATTATTGATGTCACCGTGTCTCATATTCTTTTTTACTATACCTACTGCTGCATTTACTTATTCATAACACTTATAACCATACATTTTTAACCCTTGATGCAAACAGAGGGGCTGTTAGGTTAAAATGTATGGAACAGTAGTTTTTTTATCGATGAATAAACTCCATGTGTATAACGTCTTAGCATATCCTTTTCTTCGTCATCATCATCATTTCAGCCATAGGACATCCATTGCTGGACATAGGCTCCCCCATCGATCTCCAAAAAGGCCGGTTGGAAGCGGCCTGCATCCAGCGTTTCCCTGCAGTCCTCCATTACCCTGTTCTTATAGCTCTGTATTCAATGCCAATTGGGGTAATTAAGCTTTTTTAAAGAAATAATTTTCAGAATTCGTCCAATAATTCCAGATATTAACTTTTACATACTTAGTGATCAGCATATTCGGCCTTTTAATAGTCCACTACTGGACTTGGGCCTACCCCCAAAAAAGCGATTGGGCCATATCCACCACGCTGGCCCAGTGCGGGTTGGTGAATTCACACACGCCATTGAATTCCTTCTCCGTACGTATGCTGGTTTCCTCACGATGTTTTCCTTCACCGAAAAGCCAGTGGTATGAAAATCCGTACGTAAACTCCAAGAAGCCCATTAGTACGGACTCGGGATTTGAACCCGCGACCTCACGCTTTCAAGTCTAGCAGTCTCCCAAATAGGCTACCACAGCTTACACGTCCTTAGTGACAAAATCATAAGATTAACTTCTTCATCGGAATAAAATCAGAAATTACGAAATATTACACAATTTTATGCAAGAATAATTCAAAAGAATATTTTCCTTCAAGCGTTCAACCTTTACCGTGACACCTAACTATAAATATAGTTAATCTTTGACTTTTGTTACGATAAAACGATCCTTATTACCATACCACTAAGGGCTACATTATAATCAGATTAATTGTAAAGGTCGCACGGAGACGTGATCATGCCAATAAATTATAAACGCATTAACTCTGTCAGTTTGTTTACGTACCTACTTACAACGAAACGGCTGGAGCGATCTTGATGAAGTTTGGCAAGAGAATAGTGCACGTCATAGGAACAAAAAATACTTATTCTGCCGGAAAAAAACCAAGAAATAGTGAGTAAAACCGCGCGATGCAGCTAGGTTTACAAAATGTGTAACGTTGTTTGTTTGTTACCCTTTAACGAACAAACGGCTGGACCGATCATGATAAAATTTTGCAAAGTAATAGTGCACATCATAAGGATAAATATTAAATATGTAACAATAATTCCGAAAAAAAATTGTTGAAGAATAAAAACGTGTCTGAAATAGCAGTACCGCTTGTAATAAATATTATGTAATTAATCTTCGTTACTATAACAGGAAACTTTATTTAGTCATTACATGTCACGTTTTGAGTGATTATATTATTTGAAAAATATTATTGGAAAAAATTGCAGGTGCAATAAGGAATTGGAATACAATACATAAAGGTTAATTCACATTGCACAGGGCCCGTCCGGGCCTGAACAACCGGATTAAAAGGGCTTAGACGTATATTCAAAGACGTCACAGATATTTTTTTTTTAAATTAGAACGACTGTCAATGCATTTTTTTTTGAACCTAGTTGCACCCATATAAACGAAACGTCAGTCATTCGAAATCAGTTGAGATAGTTTTTTCATTTATCGCTCGCTCAATAAAGAGTTTCTATCTATCTTTAAAATATTTTATTTATTAAGGAATATTAAACATATATTATTTATACTAATATTATAAAGAGGAAAGATTTGATTGTTTGTTTGTTTGCATTGAATAGGCTCCGAAGCTACTGAACCGATTTGAAAAATTCTTTCACTGTTGAGATGCTGCACTATCCCCGGTTGGCATAGGCTATATATCCCGGCTTCACCCGTGCGAAGCAGGGGCGGCCTGCTAGTATAATATATTAACTATTATAAAATGTACAATAATGTGGATAGATTAATAAAAAATATAAAGATAAATAGATAGATATATGAATTTATAAAGTTTAAACAACTATTAATTAACATAATAATAACAGTATTGTTTCAAAATATGTACTGAAGTTATGAGGAGAGATTTTGAAGTACTGTTGCCTTAAATTTACCTGCAGTGCAAGCAAAAATTTCTATATTTCGAAAAAAAAAAAAAAAAAAAAAAATTATCTTATTGACTAACATACATGTTATTATAACACAACTCTGCCAAACTGTATAGCAGTTTGTAGGCAGACATCTACTCTCTTTACAACATTTCATCATCAACGAATAGGAACACAACATTTTGGACATATTAGTTATATGCCTTTATTATAATATTGGATATAAATATATGTGGCAACAAAGAGTCATTATGGGAACACCAGTAATGGACAGCGCCAAGAACCCGCAACAAAGGAAGAATATGAACACCAAAATTGAATTAAAAATTACCGTTGGTTAGAACAAAGCAATTATCGACTACAATATTATATCATTCATCGTCATTATACGATTGCAAGAACATAGCATACGTATTACGTAGCTTCCAGCAAGTGCAAGACGCAAACGAGCCTTGTTTTATCCGCTTTTTTAATGTGAATCAAGCTTTATAGCTACCAGCTACACTATATCCAGCAGTAAGGTATTGGTATGCATTTTTTAATACAAATATGTACATAAAAATGTATATAGAACGCTTTAATAGGAAAATATGTGATGTAGTAGTCGGAAACCCGCATGTGCACGTGCCCTAGTGAGGAAATGTTTCCATTACACAACGAGACGGTAATGTAATATTTACGTTTAAGTTTACAATAAAAAATATTTAGATAAGTAATGCCGCCAGCATGCTGGGTACGCTGCCAACTGGTAGTGGGCTTGAGCATTTGGATTGTCTTTAGACCTTCAACGGTCTATGGGCAGTCTAACTGTATTTGTAGTTTTAGTTTTAGCTTGTATTTTGTTTAGTTAATAAAGATAAGTAATATATATTCAAAACATGCCTTTAAAGATTATGGCAACACTTTCATCATGAAACGTTTTGAGATCTTGAGAAGATCTATTCTAATTGTTGTTTTTCATCTATACTAATATTATAAAGAGGAAAGATTTGATTGTTTGTTTGTTTGTTTGCATTGAATAGGCTCCGAAACACTATCCCGGGTGACATAGGCTATAATCTATACCCGTGCGAAGCTGGGGCAGACCGCTAGTTAACTACTAAATTACCAAAATACTCGATACATGTAAACAGTTGAAATCATACTAATATTATAAATATAGCCCGTTGGTCTAGTTGGTAGTGAACCTGCTTTCTGAGCTTGGGGGCGTGGGTTCGATTCCCATCTAGGACAAACATTCATGTGATGAACATTTGTGTTTGTTCTATATCTGGTTGTTAATATCTATTTAATTATGTATTTAAAACTATATATGTATGTATATCAGTTTCTGGCAGCCATATTACAAGCTTTGCTTAGTTTGGGGTCAGATGACCGTGTGTGCAAAAATGTCCCGAATAAAAAAAAAAAAAAAAAAAAATATACGAAAGTGTTTGTTTGTTGCTCTTTCACATTGCAACATTACAACATTGATGTGATTTTTTGCCTACAGATAGATGAAAAGCCTTATTGTGATATAGGATACTTTTTATCCCGGATAAATGTAGAGAATATCTACACGAGTCAAACCGAGGGGGGCAGCTGTTAATAACAATTTATATAACAACTAGCGACCCGCCCGCCCGGCTTCGCATGGGTGCAATTTACGTGCGAAGCCGGGGCGGATCGCTAGTTATATATATAAACCTTCCTTGAAAATGTATCTAACTGATGGTGAAAACCGCATCAAAATTCTTTGCGTGGTTTAGGAGGAGTTAGCGGACATACAGACAGACAGACGCGGAAAGCGACTTTAATTTATACTATGTAGAGAAGAGATAGAGAAGAGATTTGTGATAAATTATTTATAAAAATAAAATTTATAAGCAACTCCACGGACACTGTGGCATGTGACTCAACAAAAAATTTGCTAACCAGAATTAATATACAACTATACAAAATACAATATTTAAATTCTTTAAAACCTTGTGTACCTTTCCGAGTTGGCAATCACGTAGCACCAGAGTTCACATAAGAAATTCAGATAAGTGTTCCGTTTTGCTAAGGAAGTTAAGGAACCCTAAATACGTCTGTCAAAAACTGTTCCATTATTTTGATCGCGACGAAAAGCGACGGTCACTTACTAAATATTAATATTAACAAATGGTTTTTAAAAAATCGTGACAAAAAACAAATAGGCAATGACTCAATGGACATGAACCCATTATATAACCAACCTGAGTACATGAGACAACCACACAACCAAATGACCAGTATATTGAGACACCTCATTAATACGGACAAGCCATTCAACCAAATCTCTTCAATTTTCTTATATAAACTAGCTGTACTTGGTTTCATTTGTGTTTTTACACAATAAAAGTATTTTATATCCATCCTTATGATGTACACTATTTTCCTGCCAAATTTTATTAACATTGGTTCAGCCATTTAGTCTTGAAAGTGTAACAAACAGATGGTTACTTTTTTTACATAATGCAAGTGTAAAGAGTGATACGTATTTTTTTTTTTTTACTTCGGACTGGGCTAACTTTTGACCGCGATCTCGCCTGATGGAAAGCGATGATGCGGTCGAAGATGGAGCACGTTTGCCCAGTAGTAACCTATTAACCCTAGACTTGAACATTCCAAGATTGTAATGCTGCGACACAGACAGGGGCAAGGCGTTCCATTGTTTTGCTGTTCTAATTAAGAAAGAGGAGTCAAAACGTTTGGTGCGAATAAATGGCATATCGAGCAAGTAAGGGTGACGCCTTGCCGTTCGTCTGGACGTCCGGTAATAAAAAGGTGATGGGGGAACAAGTTCGTGAAGTTCCGTTGCACACTCTCCGTGCAAAATCCTATAAAATACCGACAATGACGACGACGTATGTATTTGGGACCACTTTACTCCGTAATGGCTTAACGGATTTGGGTAAAATTTGATGGAAAGATAGATTGTATCCGATATTAAATAGCTGTATACTTTTTAATCTATTAAAGTTATGAAATACTGTAATATATCAGGGAGAACCACAAGGTAGAGCTAGCTTTGAAACAAAGATGCCATAGGTCTTCTTTATTGGTTATTGCATATGTCATGTTTTTTGCGTTTTTTCTTGATTATTCTTGTTTTTTTTTTCTAGAGTTACTTATGCATTAATTCATTAGAGTTGTTTCATGTCATTACTTATTAGGTATTCATAATATTAACCCATTATCTACCACCTAGTGTTTTTTAATACGAGTTACAAAGACATTGGTATGTTTGTTTTTATGTCATACTTTTTGCTATGTAAAGTAGATATTGTCTACTGCTTTGCTGCTATCTGGTGAACTTTCTTATAAAGACTTCTCTTCTTAGTCGTTTCGCTCTTGGCAGAGCGGTCGTGGTCGTCATGAAGTAGTATTGGACGGGGCAGATAGGATGCGCTTCACGATGTCTCGCCATCTCTCTCTGCTGGATGTCACCCTGCTGCACTCGTTTAAGGGACCACCCACTGCAGACTTGATCTGATCGGTCCATAAAGACAAGTGAGCATAATTTTTTAACCCCCTATATCATCATCATCATCATTTCAGTCATAGAACGTCCACTGCTGGGCATAGGCCTCCCCCATCGATCCCCAAAAGAGCCGGGTTGAAGCGGCCTGCATCCAGCGTTTCCCTGCGGTCTCTTTTAGGTCGTCTGTCCATCTCGTGGGTGATCGATGGGGGAGGCCTATGTCCAGCAGTGGACGTGCTATACCTGAAATGATGATGATGATGAATCATCAAACTGCTGAACAGATTTTGTTGAATCATAGCTAAGAAGAATGTCGATCAAGCCACATTTGTACAAACAAAAAACAAAAAAAAACTGTTTAGCTATTTGTGAGCTACGATGTCACAAACAGACACACATGTAGATACACATGTTAAACTTATAACATCCCTCTTTTTGCGTCGGTAGTATATTGTAAAAGTGAAATTTTTTATACAATACAATACAATACAATATTTCTTTATTACACACCGAAAATACAAATGAAACTTAAACTAACACAAAAAACAAATATACGGCAGTATAATGGGCGGCCTTATCGCCTTAAGCGATTTCTTCCAGGCAACCTTTGGATGGACACATGGACAGGACTAACAAATTGAAAAACGGTCGGTGGTGTACATAAAATAAACCTAAATAAATTTATATATCCCTACATTTATGTATACAATAAATACACAATACTACATACATACTTTAAATATTATACATAGAATACATACATAACTGCTTTATGTTGCTTGTATGTCTGTAACTATGTATATTTGTCCCCCACTTGAACCCGTAACGGTTGAACAAATTAGTAAGAGGTTGGACATGGAAGTTGTTTATACCCTGCGGATCAACATAAAACTAACTTTTTTCATATAGCATAGCGAGTAAAACTAGGAAGCGATGCAAGTTTGGTAAGTCCAATTAGTAGGCCAGACGCAGCGTAGGGAGGCCTCCCACTAGATGGACCGACGACATTGTGAGAGTCGCGGGCATCCAGTGGATGCAGGCGGCAGGCTGTCGTTCAGTGTGGAGGTTAAAGGGGGAGGCCTATGTTCAGCAGTGGACGTCTTCTGGCTGATGATGATGATGATGAATTAGTAGGCCAAAATTTCTCCTTAAATTTCTTTCATTTGTCTTTACCTAGGATTAGATCAAAATTCGCAAAATTTTTCATCATCATCATCATCAACCATTCTCCATCCCCTGCTGGGTATAGGTCTCCTCTTCAGCGCGCCATCTTTTCCTGCTGTCCTAACGTAGTATATACAAAATTTATATTAAAAAAAATTGTGCGTGGAGTCCCTCTGCGCGGAAGAAATTATACTTCAACAAGGAACCCTAAAATTATTACTAGGGCAAAATTATCAACAATTTAAAAACATGCTTTTCTCTAGATTCGAACCTAGCTCCTTAGGCTTCTCAATCCATTAGCGACACCATTACACCACCGGTCTGCTAGTCGCAGTGCGAACAAAAGGTACGCATTTCGCAACCATACGAGAGATAAAAATTCCCCCTCCATGGTAGCGCCTTGTTGCAAGTCGCATAAGAAGTATAACTTCAAAAATATCTTAAACCTTTGCTTTCTCTACATCAGTGACATTCCATATGTCACACGTACCGTACAAAATACATTATAGTAAACAATGTACATACTTCATTAATTTTTTATAACTTTATTTAAAGTTTACACCTACTTTCCAACTCGCTACATAATTAAAATGTCAAGGAAAAAGTGACATACATGGCAAAAACGCAGTCGCAACTTTTTGCCTGGAGGTAGTAAAAGTAGAGTAATGGCTCTCGCACACCATATCCACTCAACGCCGACTCAACTAGTACCTACTATAGTCACCGCGTTACCAACTGAGTAGGGCCATAAACGTCATACCATAAGACCTGTAAGTGCGAGCAAGATAGACAGATATGACATGTAGGTGCGAGCGAGATAGATAGACAATTTTATTGATTTATGACCTGACGACTCAGATGGTAATGCGTTTACTATAGTTACCCCGCGTCCTCACATTAGCACACAGTTTTGGCCCCAAGATAACACAAATAACTTTATTTTTCATAAGAATGTCGTGCAAATTGTCAACCCATAGGTTCTGAATTTCACTGTGTTTCAGAGCTAATGGCGTTGATTCTGTCATACCACTCACTAAACTAAACCGACAGACAGGACTAAAATTAGCTGCCTCTCTTTTCATTTTAATATGTGAGAGAAGGATGGCAACAATTTTAGAGCTGTCAAATTTAGTTTAGTTTAGAGTACATTAGAATCGATGCCAATGACATCTCCCATTGTATTTTCGTAAATTGTTTCGCCCACGAATGTATCGGAAAGTACAAGAACCGATGTTCACGTTAGCAAAAGAATGAACGGAAATTATTGGTTAACACGTCCAATGTATGAACGCGACACAACGCATCAAAAGGACAGTGTCCATTACAAAATTAATTCATAGACTCAGGCAGGGAACACCGGAGCAGTGTTCTAAGACCCCGGCTCCAGGGGACTTCTCTCACCTACCACCACCATGTTTTAAATGTTTATCGGGACTTATCACGTATTATTATTTTTATTTTATTTTATTTATTCAACAAAATCCACTGCCCTTTAAAAACTTAACAATAAACTAAGAACTTAACTTACGGCCAATAATGGATTTACATTATATTACTAATCTAATTAATACCTACAGTCGTATATTATAATCAATTTATGGTTTTTTTTTTTTTTTATATGTATATTAAAAATTACTACCACCACCATCTCTTATGCATAGTCGTTGTTGAGTCAATATGGTGTGCGAAAGCCTTTACAGCCAACCGTGTGAACCCATCACGGTAATGTTGTTTTTGTCCGTGTGTCTGTAATACTCTAATACTATTACTTATATATAGCGTTATAGCTTTATAATCAGCTGTGTGCGGGCTCAAATTGTTACAACACGACCCACTTATCTATGAAGTTGAGCGAGGGCGTCACTAGCGCATTTTTGAAAGAATCTGACAGCTACCCGTTGGACTTCATTAGTTCTCTCATTTGGCCATCACCACAGATAAGGAGGTTGGAGTCTAAGGCGGTTGCTACACAATTTTTTATGCAAATTATATTTGTACACGGTTTGCGCATTAAATTTTGCTATAAAGTTAGATACTTAAAGTCGGAAACTGTTTTTATAGCTAACTATAACTATACAGCTTGAAAAGCAAATGCACTCATCTTCATAAAGTAGGTACATTATAAGGTTTTAGCGCCAACGTCAAGAACAAGATATTATTATGTCACCTCGTGATACCGTAGGGTTCCGTACCCAAAGGGTAAAAACGTGACCCTATTACAAAGCCTACGATGTCTGTCTGTCCTATTAACGGCTGTATCTTTCGAACCGTAATAGATAGCTAGTTGAAATTTGACCTGAATGAAGCCACGGAGAGTGCCATTGGGGTGGCAAAGTTCTGGTCTAGAAACTTGATTTGACAATAGAATTTTATTGTATTTTGCGGAACATCGACTCGAAAGAAGAAGAAAAAGTTGAAATTTTCACAGAATATGTAAATTATGTAATGTTACAGTGGAAAACTAAAAAATTATAAAAAGACAAAAAGTAAAAACGAAAGGGGGGTGGGTCCCCATACAACAAACGTATTGTTTAACGTATTTTTGTATTAGCTCTAATGTAAAAACGGTAATACGTACAAGCGTTAAACTTTACATGATTATAGTACACACTCTAAAGTATAACAAAAAATAATAAAAAATGCCAAGTGCGAGTCGGTGACAAGTTTCTGTTAATTACTAAGTTATAATTGGTAATTTCGCTATTGAATTTTGTGGTGGTACGGAACCCTCAGTGCGCGAGCCTGACTCGCACTTGACCGGTATTATTATTTTCTTAAACTCCATATAGAAGCATCCAGTAAAACTTTCACCACTTTACTGGAGCATGACTGAGACTTGCCCGTGACTTACTTTGCTTGACTCTGACTATGACATGTTTGGCGATATGATGTAAAACTTGAAAATATTTCTACACTTAACAGTAGAAAACGCATAAAGCGTGCGACGCCAAAATCTTGAAGAAAAAATCTATCATTTATTTTATCTGTGCATCCAGTACACACTTTCAAATTAAACAATCACGTGTTCCAAAATCAAAAGTTCGAATTTAAAATTGGAACAAATCTCAGCGGCCAGTAGCGCGCGGGTTTTAAGTAGGAAGTCCCCATTAACTGCATAATGTGCTCAAGTGACGTTTGTTAACCGACCATTTTACATAGACCTTGATTTTGACCAGTTTAACTTTGTACCATAGGTCTGGTTAGTTCGGTTGATACATTGCCTCGACCAGTCTATGAAGATCTCTTATCCTGACCAATATTAAGTGGAGTTTCGCAAGAAGTTCCCGCAATAATATTCTATAAACGACTTGCAGTCTTCAAATGATAACCTGTGAAAGTTCTTTATCAACTGATTTAGAAGATATCGCTGGCAGGAGTAAAGAAAAAACAAGTTTCGTGTTCCAACTTCGATTTATGCAGCGAACTTGTCTTTGTTTGTTTGTTTGCGTTTCACATCAAATTTTAACGACGAATCGTTGAGATTTCACGGTCATATATACGTCTAAAACTGACGAATGATATAGAATACTTGTTATTCCAAATTAAAGCGAGTTTCTGGGTAAAACCACGGGTTAAAGCTAGTCGTCTATTTCACTAGAGGTCTAGATAGATTGGTAGTTATATTGGTTCTATTGGTCCACCGGATGCTTGCTCAAGACGGTTGCTTCTAGCATGTTGGTATCAAGTCCTTTTGTAACGCGAAATCGGTCAAGTGCAGCTATTGCAGCAGTCATGGTCACTCTCTGGTCATAGATAATGGTGGCACGGTTGCCTGGAAGAGATCGCTTTAAGCGATAAGGCCGCCTGTTAAAAGCCTAGATAATATTTTTATTGTAATGTTTATGTTATTCTTGTTTTGTAGTATTTTAATAAAGAATCATTGTATTGTATGGTGGTTCTCCTGCAAACTCCGCCTGGGGACCACCTGGGGAACTAGTGTTTCAAAATGAAGGGCAGTCATCATCATCACAATCAGCCTTTGAACAGTCCACTGCTGGACTTTTAGCCTACCCCCGAAAGGGTGATTGGGCCATATCCACCACGCTGGCCCAGTACGGGTTGGTGGATTCACATACGCCATTGAATTCCTTCTCCGTACGTATGCAGGTTTCCTCACGATGTTTTCCTTCACCGAAAAACCAGTGGTATGAAAATACGTACATAAACTCCAAAGAGCTCATTGGTACGGGCCCGGGGTTTGAACCCGCGACCTCACGTTGTCAAGTCTAGCGGTCTCCCAAATGGGCTACCACGGCTCTAAAGGTTTGTATAGTTTGGAGCTTTTCGAACGTCACATATAAGTGTATGTTAGCAAGTAAATACATTCCCAGAAATACAACATAATGAATGAATATTCAAGCACGTTTGAGAAAAGTATCCAAGTTATAAATACCACATTAACATCATAATGTCCGTTATAGTAGTACGAGTACGATTGTGCAATCGATTATATTGCTATCGAATCGTACCAATTAGTATGATCGATTTGTTTTGGTGTTGCCATAAATCATCATTTTGTGTTACCACCTGCTAGATTGGTGTATGGAATCGAGCAGGTTAATTTTTGGATGTGGTATCACAGTTAGGAAGGTGTCAATAAAAGTAATTTATTTGTTACTACATAAATCATTACAGAATAAAAAAAAAACAAAAAAAAAATTTTTCCGGTAATAAATATGACTATTTAAAACACAACCCTGCCCCAGTCCAAACTGGGTTTACCACTAGTTATCAAAAGAATAATAATTCAGAAACGTTTATATAGTTTACTTTTTTAAAATAAATGGCTTGCTTTTGGCCGTCAACTCGCCTGATGTTAAGCGATGATGCGGTCTATGTTGGAGCACGTTTGCTTAGAAGAAACCGATTCACTCGTGATTTGAAGACACCCAGATTGTAACTATTGGGGAATCGATAGTTATGAAATAGCTGAAGCTACTACAACCGTGTAACTCTGTAACCTGTGCATCTGTTCATTTGTCATACTGAGGTTCTTTTCTTTGGGTCGTTTTTTTTGTTTTATGCCATAGGTGGCAAACAAGCAGACGGGCTGCCTGATGGAAAGCAGTCACCGTCACCTATGGATACTTGTAACACCCGAGGCATCACAAATACGTTGCCGACCCTTAAGAACTCGATTAACTCGCCTTTTGAAGAACCCCATGTTGTAGCTTCTCGGAAACACCGTAGAAGGTAGTTCATTCCACATTTTGCAGGTATGAGGCAAGAAGGATCGTGTGAAACGCACAGTGTGCGATTTCCACTGATCTATTATCGTTACCGTTTGTTTTACTCGTTATTCTATAGGTAGAACAAACGGAAACGACCCCTCTTTTATCTGTTTATTATCTCTTCCCTCTTCACAACTTAACGCCAGAACCGATCTTGATTTGACTTAGCACGGAAGTAGTGTGCACTTTAATGACGGACACTTCTTTTATACCAGATTACGTGGGACATATGTGGGACAAACGCAAGAAAACCGAGAAGCACAGTTAGCAAGGGAAAATATTAAAAGTACCACATCCACAGTAGCCTATCTTCTCACCTCCATGGCGCTGAGGCTTCAAATGAATAAGTTCACATGTAATTAACTACTAATGACGAAATAACAAAAAAAAAACAACAAAAAAGACGTCAATGTTTCTATCAATCATTCCTCTATGACGGAACGAATGAAATGAATGAACGGAACCATAGAATAGATATTAAGGACCTGACCAAATTATCAGTAGAAGTGGTCAAATGATGGAACTAAAAAAATGTACGGACGTCAAGCAGTTTCGTTTGAAATCTACGACGGTAGCTCCCTCATTTAACTTTACAGATAAGTTGGCGATTTTGTTGGATTCATTTCCTTGTGGGACTTCGAAATGAGCGAATTTGAATTTTGAATTCGGAAGGGTCACGGAATTATTTAAATTGGTCACTGACCAGAGACCTATTAATAGTGGGGTGTAGCTCAATTAGACCACTCTTGTCGAAGGGTTTTCAAGCTCGAGAACCTTACCTCTTGGCTCCATCATCAGATCAGTTCTTCAGATAGTAGACATATTGCGCTAAATGGCATTTTGTACATTTTAACACTCGTGCTTTACACAGTCATCATGACATGTGGACGGTTTGTACCTAGAGTCAATTGTTTTGTCATCCGAGAACCTTCGACCAAAATAAAATGAATGGACGGGTAAAAATCCGATTAAAAGCACTGTTGCAACAGAAATGCTATTATAAAATTAATGATTTTTTTTTAAATGACAAATTGTAATTGATGTAATATATTATTATTTCTGACATAACATAGGTATTTTATAAATTTTTTTTTCTTTTTATCTTTTTATCTGTATGAAATTGTTAATTTAGATATGATTACAGATAAACAGATAAATTATACTAAAGTAAATTGAACATGCTTATACAGAGATTATGTGCCCTCGATAGAATTATCTAACGGTCCTCACACTGGGCACAGCCTGTATCGTGAGGACCTGGATACGATTACAACGAGCTACGAGTTCGCTTCTCAGCTGACTTACTTTACAATTACTTTTAAAAAAACATAGCTACTACATAATTATATAATAATAACAACTTGACGCTACTAAAAAACTAAATATATAGAATATGGCTAGATAATTTTAACAACAGTAAGGTTTTCAAACAAAAATATAAAACATTAAAACATACAACACACACACATTACACACACACACATACATACATTAACACACATACATTAATATTAAAACATTAGTGTTACGAGCATAGTGCCATCACTCTGACATTTGTACGCCTGACCGGCACAACGTGACTTAGGACTATTTTTATTAATTTTAACATCTAAATCGTTTCTTATGAAAAATGAAAAATTATTGAAAATGAAAAATTATTTATTGTAGCATTTAGAAGGTAAGAAATAAATATAAAACTAAATGTCACTTGTCCTATTCTGCCGTCCGATTACTAGAAGACCGCTAAGTGATATGGCCAAAGTGTCACATAACGGTCTTTTAGTAATCGGACGGCAGTATTATTTAATTTTATTCTGTCAGTTCTGTGGTATCGCAGGATTGTACACAAGATAGTAAGAAACTGCGTAAGATCAAGTTTTTTAAAAAGATTTCTCGATTAAATTTCAATATCGAAGGGTCACGGCTTTATTTCCTTTTCGTGGTCACAGTTTATACACTAGTTAGTACGGCCAGCTGGCAGTGAAAGGTTGTCGAGTCGCTTGACAGAAATAGGTCGGTATGCGACTTTTTGCAATTTTAATTTCGTTGAACTTGATTAAAGTTTTTTTGTTTGTTTTTATTATGTTTTCTTGTGAAAACTATAAAGTAAAATAATTAAATAATCATTAATCATTCAGGTGACGTGCGGTCAAAAGGTATTTTGTTTAATTTTAACAGCTTATTTCTGCTATAACTAAATTGTTTTCAGACGTATTTAAATTTATAATTGGTGTCAAATTTCATCTCCGCTGATACCTTTAAGCCTAACAAAAAAAAGGTGTTGTTATCAAGTAAAAAGAGTAGAAAAAGTAGAAATTTTCAATAATTGACTATAAAGCTATTCTGTTTATTATTAAGTAGCAGTGCCTCACGGTTTTACCCGTGTGGTGATAAAATATAGTCATAATAATGATGAAAAGTAGCCTACGTATCCAGTCCCCTTAGTCCCAGATTTGATAGTTTACGAAAAAAAAATTCGTTTACGTATTGTTCCATACATTTTAGTAAAGCGCCTCTATCGGAAACGTGGAGGAACTAAATTTGGCAGTTATCGGCGGTATAGATTGCTTCACTCTAATACGAAAAAAGTATTCGAATACCTTTTAGCCCAGCAATGTATGGAACAAGACGAAAACGAAAAAGTTTTCGTAAACTATCAAATCTGAGACTAAGGGCACAGGACATAAGCTATCTATATTACAAATTTCACGGAAATCCGTCCAGCCGTTTCTGCGTGAAGGACTAACAAACATACACACAAACTTTCGCATTTATAATATTAGTTTGATTTATCTTTGCAGCAATATTACTTACTTAAAGTTAATACGAACAGACAAAAGAGGTATTTTAATACTTTTTGTAGGTGAAATAACTGAACCCAAATCAAAATACGACGGCGCCTTTATGATGAAACAACGTAACTCACAATTTTAACTTTTCTGCTTCTACGTAAAATCTTATTTAAAACTATACTTTACTGGTACGATAATAAGGTTCACGTGTGTGGATGTTGGAGGTAAAATTAGAATGTGTAATTTTCGTCCGTCCGTCAAGTTTTTAGGAACCGGAAATGTCAAAACGTTAGTTTTCAACGTTCGCGTGATGCGCGAGAGATTTTGTAACTGTTGTTTTGTATTAAATTTTTTGTTATTTTATTCGGATTAGTTTGTGTTTAGTCAAATATCCTAACACAACAATAGAAAAGATAATAATCAATTTAAAAAAAAAAATTGATTACAAAATTTGTAAGTAAATAAGCAAATTTGTATGCTTGGATGTCATATTTTTCTAGTTATTTTGATTTCAAAACTAAATTACTGAACTGATTTTTATGAAATTTCTATCTTATCTATCTGAAAGTATATATTTTCTAATAAATACTAAGAATATTCCAAATTGGTTTATAAATGACGGAGTTCTGAGGTAATAAATATGAAAAATATATTTAAAAAAAAACGATTGAGAAAACCTTCCTTTTTTGAATTCGGTTAAAAAACATATTTTAATTCGATACGACATGAACAATGCTATAAAATGATCTATTAGCTACTTGCCGAGACGGAAAGCCACGCGTGAGAGCGAGCCAAAAAATATAGAACAGATTTTACGCATAACAACGTGTACATTGTTAAACTTGTGTGGCTTTTCTGTATATATAGCAGAATAGCGGTAAATTGACCTCAAACTTTCCTAATTTGATAAATAAACCTCAGACATGCATTAAAAGTAAAAAGTTTTATGTGCGAAATAAAAAAAACTGTATCGATTATCTCACGATAGTGAAGTTATAACATTTGTGCTTCAGAGCGTGGTTACCGAACGATGACGTCACGCTCCGTGGTCCCGCCAACAAGTGTCAAGTTTACTTAGACCCTCCGTTTCTCCCTCATTTCGAATAAACATAGCCCAATTTCCCCCGTCTGAAGTGTCTTGTTAAACTGGACGTTAGATCAACGATTTGGACTTCTTTTCAAATTCGAATGTTTTTTAAATTGCTTTTTTATTGGGCTACAATTTATGGCGGCCAGTGGCCCTTTTGGCGCCAAACGCTTTTGTTGTTCTGTCAGATGATGTTGTAACCTTTTTTGTTATTTTTTCAGGTATGTTAACAAGTTGACACTTGGCGGTGAGATAAAGAAGGAATAAAGGTTGGTTTTTATCGATAAGATACCAGTTCGACACGTTTTTTCAACGCTATTGTAATTTCATAGTGATTGACAAAGGGACAGAGCTATTAGGATAATCAAAATGAGACCGCTAATTGGTGCTACTTCGTTTGAGCTTCCATTTTAATTAACAAACTTTGTTTGTAAATGGTTGATAGGATACTATTGTTTTGCACAGTAAATTGCCTAGTTAGGTCATGAAAACAACAAGAGTGTCAAGCACTTGATTTATTCTAAAAAATACAATAAGCAATTAAATGTGTTTACGCTGTTGGTTATCTTTTCGGACTTATTCAGAAGAAAAAAAGATTGGTCTGTTTTAGCTAAAATAAACTGTCTCATTTTATTGCGTTACAATTCCCAGTGACTTGACAAAGCAATCTATTTAAACTAAATAAATACCGAGACTACGTTTGACTCTAGGTTTTAGACGCTACGCTCAGCTTAGGTATATTATTATTAAAAAACAATAGAAATAATAAACAATTTCCACAGTAAGGCCAAGTTCACCTCGGATGCACCTAAGGCCGATGCCACACTTGAGATAAAACCGCCATTACCGTGTGAGTCGCCCGTGACGACGCCATCTTGACTATTAACTATGGCACCATAGCGTAATAGTGGGAAAACTACGGCAAATTGCTTGCTTGTCGTGTAGGCTGACTAGCCAGCCCTAGTTTCAAGCTACCTGAAGGCCTCTGACAAGGCATGACAACTGTATAATATTTAATACAGAAAACATAACAGCGAGAAGCTAAACAAGTAAACTTTTCAGTACTCAATTTTATTATTTAGTTATGTAAATAAACGTACAAAGATGAAAGGAAGGTTTCCTAACACTTCATTATTTAATTGACTGGTGATCAGTTGTGACTGGCAACACCACAAGTAGTAATAATAAAGGTACTTTAAACACAGAAAAATAACAACAAGTTATGCGTAAAATTTCTCTTATGCAAATTTTCTGTAATTAAGGCGAGTTTTTCCCACTTTTGAGCAATGTTTGTTACTACAGATGTGCTACAGATGATCTGACAAATTTTATTGTATACAGTTACACAAATTCGTGCGTTTCGTTATTTCTATTTTTGAGGTTTTACTCATATATCTCGAAAAGTATAGCTGTAAATGTAAAATTTACCACCATAATTATGAAATCTGTACCTACCTATATTAAGATATCGCAGACATCACTTAATAAATAGATATTTGAATGAATCCAATAAAAAACTGGGAGAAATACGCAAATTAGTGTTACTTTCATTTTTTTCTGCTATTGAACGAAATGTCTTTAATCGTGTTAGTCTTAACGGTTTCCTAGATAAAACATTCAATTTTGTTATGACACCATTTTTATAATTTTAAGCTAACCATGGAAGTATGCACACTTACCTGAACTAGAATGACCAAAATTGCTAAAAGTCAGACAAGAGGGCGTTAAACAGAAAAAGAACAACAAGTTATGAGTAAAACTTAATTTATGCAAATGTTCTGTAATTACATTTTCACTATCAAGAAATGACGGCGATGCGAAAAAAAGCAACATCTCAACTTTTACAAACTCGCACTTTTTTCGACAACGAACTAAATAATTCGTCCATTGAGAGTCGAGTGTTGTTTCACACCTTGCGTATTTATAAATACCAATCAACATGGCGGAATGAGTTAGGAACGTATTAGAGGACTCTTTGAGATGTAACCCACGTACTTATTACCTTTATTGCGACAATACCTCGATAACTGCGGTTTATGGGGACTCGAGCATTTTTATGCATGTTTAAATGCTGTAAAAATAACAAGAATTGTGTAAAAACAGTCGACGCGGCTGGAGTAAACAGCTTTTGTTGAATTTAAACGACTATTCAATAAATACCAGACTAGCAATGAGGTTTTAACTGTTCGTTTAATTGTTTATTGTTATAATTATGTTTTAACATTGGTATATACGTAGAAAATGGTATCTTTATGTTTTCCCTAAAAATTTAAGAGTAATTAACATTCCAGTTATTTGTTGAACGGTTAAAATAGTCAAAGCTTTTGCGATTTCAACAAGGTCAATCTAGAAATTGTACGGAATTCGACATTCAAAAAGCTTTTTTTTCGTTATTTCTGGCCAGTTCTAAATGTTCGAACCCCGTATCGAGTATTTATTTTTACTTGCGTCGATGCTCGCAACAGATGTCGATCGGGAGTCGAACAGGGTCCTTTATTTATGGCGTTTTAATGACTTCGCCATTGAGGACGGAGCCACCGTGCCACGCGACGCGACCCCGCATTAGGAAGTTTCATTTTTTATTTGTTATTTCTTTGGTCATATTTATATTTGTCAGGATCACACCTTCCTTGACTTTAGATCATAATCGGCTTATGACTTTTGACAGCTTGTAACGTTTTTACGATTTCTTACAATGTCGATTAAGAAAATGTGTCATTGACCATGTCTCGATGTAGTAAGACCTGAAAATGAATCAAAACACTACTTAATTTATATAGAATAATAATTATATAACTGTATAAATGTCTGATTAATACAATTTAGTACCTACTAATGTTCTGAAAGTATATGATTATTTGCGGGATATTTACCGTGGTAAGGTTGTGGAATGAGCTCCCGATATTTCGGCGCAGTTACATGCACCATGTTCACGGGAAGACCGGGAGCTCATTCCACAACCTTACCACGGTAAATAATCATATAACTTTAGTGAACAACCGTGATAGTTTAAAACAGTGTTTTACTAATGTCCTACTTATGTATAATTGGAAAAGAATACTTATTATTTTTTATGAGTGTAATTAAACTCTTGTCTAATATTAGTTGTTATGGGATGACAAAGTCTATTATTAATAATATTTAATTATTAATGGTCAAAAACGTTGCTATGCCAAAAATAAATTTTATAAGAAACAATTAGTCAAAAATAAGTTTAGATTATAATTATTTCTGATTTTCATACGTTTTCAAAGGTGTTTATTACTCCATGTACTTATTACCATGGTATGGTCATCAATGAATTAATAACATTATTTCAACACAAAATGAATTCACAGCAACGTAACTGTAGGTAGTAAGTAATCGTTATTAGATACGATGAGACATGGATCAAAACGTTTATTTGCGTACAAATTACATTATCGGTTTTTACCATTTGATAGATTTCCAGTGTCTAGTGACACATTAAAATTTAAAAATAAAATTTCTTTATAAATAAATTTATGTTTAAACTTGTGTTTATAGATGGTGAGTGACTTTATAAATGGGGATTAAGCTCTAAAGGTTAAATAGTAAAAATTTAATGTATATTTTATACACAATATTTTTATTGCTTTCTATTACTTGTACGCGTTAAGAAAGGCGTAGTTAACGTAAAGATATTCATGAAGTTATTAAAGGGCCTTTATTCACAATTTTTGAAATGACAGTCTCACACGGAAGGAATCCCAGGTTCGATTCTTGGTCGAGCAGATTCTTGAATGTGTCTCTGTGTGAGTGTATTTGAGTGTGTTGTATGACAACCCCGACACAGGGAGTCCTAATTAGGAGCTATAAGTGTGAAATTATATTTATTTATTTGTTTAGCTTTACCATACCATACTTTACCAAAGCACGTTGAAACCATCTGAGTTACGAAAAATGTGACATGGGAATCTGGTACAAAATCTGTTTCACGATTTAATTGTGATTTCTGTTTAATGTTTACTTATATATTAAAAAAAAAGTATTAGATGTGGCTTGTATTTTTATCCTAAATCGCATTTTATAAAAAATGCGAGATAACGAGAATGTCTTAAAACGCAGATACTGCTTTGTTGTTTAGAGCGCAAACACTTTCCACTTTTAACTGCTAGTCTGTGGAATGCGCTGCCTGAATGGGTGTTCCCCGATAGTTACAATCTGGGTGTCTTCAAATCACGAGTGAATCGGCTTTTTCTAGGCAAGCGTGCTCCACCGTAGACCGCATCATCGTTTAACATCAGGCGAGGCTCCATAGGAGCCTCTTGTAAATCTCTACCACTCTACAGGAGCATGAGTTTGACTTGACCGTGACTTACTTTGCTTGACTCTGACTGTGACTATGACTTGTTTGACAACTTTAATACTATGTAAACATGTTTCATATTACGACTAAAGGACATTGAATCCACGGTCATGAAAATTTTAACAAAAAAAACTGTATGTTTTGTGTTGGGTAGTTATGTTAAAGACATAATGTCGGGGCTCCAGAATGTCGCATCTGCTCTCGTAATCGCAAGATTCGTCGAAATCGTATTGTAATTAAATTAATGAAGTCAAGTTGCAGCTGAGGGATTCTTTTAGCATGTTTTGTTAGAATCGTGATGTAAACTAAGCTATATCTAGTAATTATGATATGTCACTGTCAAACTGAACTGTCACCTTGTTTCATGACCGGCCATACTGTGTGGTATGTACCTGAAAATAATTCATTCTGTTAACCTTATATCCCAATATAAATCAGTTTATGAGACAATAATCTGTATTTATTTATGGCCTAAAACCATCATATTTATTGAAACTTGAAATATAATAATGTTTTAAAACATCTTAACATCATATCACATCACATCAAGATATGCTCAAAAGTCCGTCAACAATAAAAAATACATATCCTATTATTTAATACTAGCTGCGCCCCGCGGTTTCACCCGCGTAGTGATGAAAAATGGTGATGGTGATGATGATGATTAAAAGTAGCCTATGTCTTTCTCTGGCTCTTAAACTATACCCATGCAAAAAATCAGGTCGTTCCGTTGCAGCGTATACATACAAACTTTCGCGTTTATAATATTGGTAGGATATTTTCAAATAACCAACCGATACACGCGATAAATCCATTAAAATGTCAACACAAATAATTCAAATAACAAGTATATATTATTAAACGATAAATAATGTATCCCACAGGAAAATGTAACCTGTGATACTATACATGAAGCTTGACGTATGCAAAATTTGTGCACTCCAATAAAAGTGACCCTGTATGTGAGGACATAGCTAGGTTATTACCCACTAGAAAACACGAATTATTTTGAATGTCTTTCAAAAGACCTAACCAGACCTTGAAAATTTGTCACAAAAGCAGAAATTAATAAACATCCTATTACCTCCCCATTATTATAGAATCGTAACAACTGGCCACAAAAGAAGAAAAAAACACCATTGACAATCCACAATATGGAATGGACATCAATTATTATTTTAAAATAACAGTTTTGTCGGTACAAAATATATTTACGCACTGTTGATTTCTCTGCATGTGCGCGGATGTACGTACGGGCGTGTGTTTGTGTGCGTTCACATATAGGATGCTCGTGAAGCCTATGATTGATTAATAGTTACTACTTGGTTGCTTTCTAAAATTTATGAATGTTTTAATTAATGGAGTGGGGTGTTCGTTTATTAAGATGTCGTTTTCATGAGCAAATGCAATTAATACAGGCGAGTGTTCCCCTTAAAATGGAACCATAGTTACGCCTGTTGTGTTGGTAGTAGGGTTTTTTATAAAAAAAATACTCTTTTTTATTTTATTCAATTGAATAATTTAAAATACTTCTTCTCTATTTTATTATTGTTATTGAAAAACAGGCTTGCGTTGGGCCGCCAGCTCGTCTGGTGTTAAGCGATGATGCGGTCTACAAAGTAAAATAAAGAATAATGTACGTATAAAGAAATGATAAGTATAATAATAATAACTATTGTAAAAAAGTTTTTTTTATTATTATTTATGAACCTAGTTTTCCCCTCCGTCCCTCCATCAACTTGAATCCACAGCTCGGCTCCACATGTGGTTCCCCAGATACTTTTATCTCCTTTTAAATCCACAGCCACAGGTGGATCCATGGATACTTCTTTTTCCTCCTAAATCCACAGGTTAAGTCGTATAGCAAAAATTGTTTCTTTTGACGTATTTAAGCCGCCCTTAAGAGGCTAACTGATTACTAAGGGGGGTTAGATAATCATCATCATCAGCCAGAAGACGTCCACTGCTGAACATAGGCCTCCCCCTTTAACCTCCACACTGAACGACATCCTGCCTTTTGCATCCACTGGATGCCCGCGACTCTCACAATGTCGTCGGTCCATCTAGTGGGAGGCCTCTCTACGCTGCGTATTCCGGTTCGTGGTCTCCACTCCAGAACCTTTCTTCCCCATCGGTTATCGGTTCTTCGAGCGATGTGGCCTGCCCATTGCCACTTCAACGTACAAATTTTAACAGCTATGTCGGTGACTCTAGTTCTTTGGCGAATATCCACGTTTCGGATTTTATCGCGCAAAGAAACTCCAAGCATAGCTCTCTCCATTGCCCGCTGTGTGACTCTGAGTTTTTCCAAAACTCAGAGTCAGGGAGGGGGGTTAGATAATATACAATATTAATTAAAATAGCCCTGTATACAAACATCTCTTCATGCTGGCATTGACAACACTAATAGAGTTTCAGATGTCTTTACATGGCGGTTATGCTTGCCAGTTTGAAAAAATAAGGCAACAGCCTGTATGTGCCGTCCGTGTTTATGCACATCAATTATAGAAGCAACGCGCGGAACCGCGTCCGTCGGAGGGCGCCGATACCAACATTCGGAGGTCACTCGCTATCTACCCATCTGTACACTTACTTACTGGCCTCTTCTCTGCAGCGTTGCATTCAGAGACGATGGAACTCCCTGCCGTCCTCCTTGTTTCATGACAACTACAATAGGAGGTGTTTTGATAGCTGGAGGAACTTAGTTCTGCAACCATCGATAGATGGCGCTGACGAGACATGAGTCTTATAAGTTTCATCATCATCATTGCAGCCATAGGACGTCCACTGCTGGACATAGGCCTCCCCTATCGATCTCCAAAAGGGCCGGTTGGAAGCGGCCTGCATCCAGCGTTTCCCTGCGGTCTCTTGTAGGTCGTCTGTCCATCTTGTGGGTGGACGTCCTACGCTACGCTTACCGGCCCGTGGTCTCCATTCGAGAACCTTTCGGCCCCATCAGCCATCGATTATTAGTTTGTTTGTTACCAAAAAATAACCACAAAATACTATACGGAACGAAATAACACAAAAACAAGCATGACAGACAGACAAACAGATAGATATTGTCTGTGTATGAGAAATAAGAAAGTTTTTTTTACTAATCTTTCTTCGTGTGTGGTTTTGCAAAATCTTTTTACGCCATCTATCGCATTTTTATGAAGTTATTTTAATTGCCTTTCGGAAATCCTCCCACTTAGGCATCTTCAAAGCTAGAAGTGAAGAGATTTCTTATAAATAGAACTCGATCTTCGGCGATCACCGCTTACCATCACAGAAGGTGGTGGCCAAACGTAGATCTATCTATATACACTACAAGACTTATTGATTTTTAAACTCCGATAAAAGTGTTGGTAATCTTCAAACGGCAACAGATTTTCTTGAATCATAGCATTTACTTTTCAAACAATAAAAAAATCATTATTAGTTCAGCCGTTTCTGAGCTGTACCACTGACAGACAGAAATACACACGTTAAACGTATAACATCCCTCTATTTGCGTCGGGGGTAAAAACATTCGTGAAACCATCACTAAATTAATACACAAGAGTAATTAATAATACAAAGAATTCTAACAAACAGTTTCAACTCGTTTCAAGTTGATCGTAATTTTACTAGTACGTTACAATTGCTCGCATAAAAAATATAAATTCTATTTTTAAGTTGCAATATTTTTTGTACGTAACATTCGGAGGTCATATTAAATTACATATTTTGCAATGCACACTTGTTCTGGTGAAGCCACGGCTTGTCATTACGTCGTGGTTCTTGGAATTAATTTTTAATTTACAGGATTACGCATATAGTCTGTACTAAACCGAAAGGAGGTCATTGTACTCATCATTATGAACAACTTTTTCTATGGGACCAACCCTGAAATCGCGGTAAAAAATATCAGCTGTTCTATAGAAAACGGTCATTGTCACTCGACAAAATGTATGGAGCAGCTGATATATTTTTCGCGGTGTCAGGGTTGGTCATGTACTAAATTTTTGTGCATAATGATGATTAAAATGACCTCCTATCGGCTTAGTACAGGGCATATGCGTAACCCTGTATACATAACTAGCTTTGCCTTGCGGCTTTGCCTGTGTAAGTAGGTAATTATATTATTTCAAACCGTTTTTTTTCTTCAGAAATCGTAAATATTTTGATAAACCGTAGGTATAATTTATTATATTATTTTGTTTAGAAATATTCGAAGTAAAGTTGACCAAAACCGTATTACAAGATCCAACATATTTATAAGTGACAATGATATTATATGTGATGTTTATATATTAAAAAAACACTAGGGCCAGCCACTCAGCTCACTTAAAATTCAAAAAATGAATGCAAAAAAAACATGTAACAATGTGACCCCGACGTGATTTGAACACGCAACCTTCTGATCTGGAGTCAGACGCGCTACCGTTGCGCCACGGAGTCGTTGTGAACCGATGTTGAAATTACCCAACTATTAGTACTGATAATGATCACGAAAAACAAGATGATAAAGAAAATTTTAATAAAGATAATTAAAATGATATAAAAAATTATGATAATTATGAAAGGTAATTTGTAAAAGCCGTTTGCTCACTCAAATTTTAAGAAGCAGTTTTCACAATTTTTCCTCACTTTTCTAAAATCACAAAGATTCCATGTGAACCAAACTATTTTCATAATCAGCCTTTTAACAGTCCACTGTTGGACTTTTAGCCTACCCTGCCTAGTTTACCCTTTTTTTTTATTTATTTCATCATCATCATCATCATCATCAGCCAGAAGACGTCCACTGCTGAACATAGGCCTCCCCCTTTAAACCTCCACACTGAACGACAGCTTGCCATCTGCATCCACTGGATGCCCGCGACTCTCACAATGTCGTCGGTCCATCTAGTGGGAGGCCTCCCTACGCTGCGTCTTCCGGTTCGTGGTCTCTACTCCAGAACCTTTCTTCCCCATCGGTTATCGGTTCTTCGAGCGATGTGGCCTGCCCATTGCCACTTCAACTTGCAAATTTTAACAGCTATGTCGGTGACTCTGGTTCTTTGGCGAATATCCACGTTTCGGATTTTATCGCGCAAAGAAACTCCGAGCATAGCTCTCTCCATTGCCCGCTGTGTGACTCTGCCTTTTTCCAAAAGGCCAACAGTTAAGGACCACGTTATTTATTTTATATACACATAATTAATCTAAATTAGTATCGAAAAACTAAGCTGTTTGTATCGATACTAAGAATCACTATACGCACTGACATAATAATAGCGCAAACTTAAATAAAGTCAAAGTCATTTATTCATAATTATACATTTACACGTCAATGGTATTAAAAAATTCTATACATTTACATTATGTATTATTATTAATTATTTTAAATGTTTTATTTATTATAATATTATTTTATTAAAATAAAAATCAAAAAATAATAAATCTACATAATATACATTTCGGAGAGTGTGCATCTGATCTGCATGATCTAATCCCTCCTGCCCATTTTTCTATCGGACTGCCAGAGCGGGCACAAAAAATCGACACCGCTTTATGGTTGGTATTCCGAAAACCCGAACAAAGCGCTTTGATTCCACTTTTATTGTGCTAGTCTGTGAAATGCGCTGCCTGAATGGGTGTTCCCCGATAGTTACAATCTGGGTGTCTTCAAATCACGAGTGAATCGGTTTCTTCTAGGCAAGCGTGCTCCACCGTAGACCGCATCATCGCTTAACATCAGGCGAGTTGGCGGTCAAGCGCAAGCCTATTATTAATTTAAAAATATATATATATAAAATACACCTAACGTTTACAAATAGGTACTTAGATTCTCTTCTAGAGATCCGATTCTTGATTGCTTTCTTAAATATTCAAAACAAAAGCTGTAGATATTGTGGGTTATTCAAACCATTTCAAGTGTCACAAAAAGCGGCAATGTGTAGTATTCCGTGGAAAGCTCTCCAACGTTTTATGATCGCCTTATAAGTACGCACAAGGAATCTTACCCGGAGATACGGAGCTTTTAATAAAACCTCCGAACGGCGGATTTTATGCATTCTGTATTATTATTTATAGTGTACTAGCGACCCGCCCGCCCGGCTTCGCACGGGTGTAATTTACGTGCAAAGCCGGGGCGGGTCGCTAGTTATATATATACGGATTCCAACGGAAGACCAGCGCTGGTTGTTCACAACCAGCATTACGCTGAGTTGGCACCGGCTTGTGACAGAAACTATTTTCTTTTATTGTGTTTAACTCGTAATGTCCTTATATCTTTGTTTCTGTCATAAATAAATATTTTACTTTCTTTCTTTAAATATAAACCTTCCTTGAAAATGTATCTAACTGATGGTGAAAACCGCATCAAAATCCGTTGCGTGGTTTAGGAGGAGTTAGCGGTTAGAGCAGAGCGTAGAGATAGAGAAGAGAAGCCTTCGACCAAAATAAAATTAAAGGACTGGCCCAGAAGAAGCGCATTTTTGAAGATTACAAAATGAGAGCCGGCGCTCACTTCGTTTCAGTCGGTCTCTAGGTAGGTTGTAGAGAAACCGCAAGCATAGCCCTCTCCATAGCTCGTTGTGCGACTTTGAGCTTGTTTATGAGGCCTATAGTGAGAGACCACGTTTCACTGCCATATGTCATCACTGGCAACACATTCTAGTTCATTTCATTCTGGTATTTAGTTATATTCATCGCTAAGCCTGTTACCTATACTTCTATACCATAATCTATACTAATATTATAAAGAGGAAAGATTTGATTGTTTGTTTGTTTGCATTGAATAGGCTCCGAAACTACTAAACCGATTTGAAAAATTCTTTCACTGACGGGAAGCTACATTATACCCGGGTGACATAGGCTATAAATCTATACCGATGCGAAGCTGGGGCGGACCGCTAGTAATATTATAAAGAGGAAAGATTTGATTGTTTGTTTGTTTGCATTGAATAGGCTCCAAAACTACTGAATCGGTTTGAAAAAAAAACTCTGTTGGGAAGCTACACTATCCCCGGGTAACAGGCTATATTTTTTTTTAAATAGGGATCCTTACTTACACTCCAATAATGTAAGCCAAGGTGTAAAAAAATAAGATAATATACAATTTTAACTTTGCGTGTTTGACAGTTCTATGACAGGACAACGTCTGTCAGGTCAGCTAGTTTGTAATAAATTAAAAATGCCTATTACTTACTTACTTTAGGTTTCGTTTTCATGACATAAAATTATCAAGCACGGTGTGAAATATATAGAACTCTTTCAAATGCAGAGCCTGAAACCACAGGTGACAAAAAAATAGTGCGTGGAGTCCCTCCGCGCGGAAGAAGTTATACTTCAACAAGGAACCCTAAAATTATAACTAGGGCAAAAATATCAACAATTTAAAAACATGCTTTTCTCGAGATTCGAACTTAGCTCCTTAGGCTTCTCAATCCATTAGCGACACCATTACACTACCGGGTCTGCTAGTCGCAGCGCGAAAAAAGGATACACATTTCGCAACCATACGAGAGAAAAATTCCCCCTCCATGGTAGCGTTAAACGTTTAACGCAACCTTGTTGCAAGTTGCATAAGAAATATAACTTCAAAAACCAAATCTTTCCAACGCAGAAGTGTAACAATGACTACAGATAAATCAAATCTAATCGTTTCGAAATAAATAGCTAAACAGAACGCTAACTGCCTCATTATATGGTTAGTTGGCTATATGCTAAATTTCGCGCGTTTTATTTAAAAAAATCTGACAATTTAACACAATTAGGCGCATTGTGGCTAAATACAGATGCCAATCTTAATAGTTAGCGCCAATTAAAATACTTAAAATGTTTTATAGTTTGTCAGTGCAACACCTACATTGAATTAACTAACCTACTATTATATTGTTTGGATAACTAATTGAAATAACTGTGTTAATTTTTATTGTTATTTGTAACGATGGCCTATTATTAAAGTAACTAATTATTTCTTAGGTTCTTGCGATTATTACAAATAGAAATTAAACGCTTTTAATTAATTTTATCGCGAGTTTTTTTTTTTTTTTAATTTCTAACGTCCACAATACATCTACGTAGACAGACACGGCAAGGTGTTTCAAATGTCTGAAATTAAAGTAATAAAATACACGCGCTATTGTGTTTAATTTCAATGTAAACTAATTAAAATTATTTGATACTAGTAGGCCGCCCCTGCTTCGCACGGGCGAAGCCGGGATATAAATAAATAAATATCTGGGACATTGTTGCACACACGGTCATCTGACCCCAAACTAAGCAAAGCTTGTAATATGGCTGCCAGAAACTGATATACGTACATATATATATTTTTAAATACATACTTAAATAGATATTAACACCCAGACATAGAACAAACACAAATGTTCATCACACAAATGTTTGTCCTAGATGGGAATCGAACCCACGCCCCCATGCACAGGAGATAGGTTCACTACCAACTGAGCCACCGGGGCAGTCAAATATATCCTATGTCACCCGGGGATAGTGCAGCATCCCAACAGTGAAAGAATTTTTCAAATCGGTTCAGTAGTTTCGGAGCCTATTCAATGCAAACAAACAAACAAATCTTTCCTCTTTATAATATTAGTATAGATACCTAACTGCGTATCTTTTTATTTTGATATTTAAGTAAAGGATAGTAGCTATTTTGAGCAGGTTAAAAGTTTTGTATTTAATTTAAAAATTGATTTACAAAAGCCACTATTTTACCAAATTTAGAAATAAACATTAATAGACGTAAATTAATAGTCTCGGTCGACCTAAAACTGTACAAAATTTCTAAAATGAACTGAGCAAAAATTTTTTTAGTAGTGATTTTCCATGACAATGTTACCTATTAATGGCTGTAATTTAAAATAATTATTTAAAACTATGTATATATTTTTGTGCTGTTGGTCTTGAATAAACATAAAAAAAAAAAAACGATAGTTTTTTAAATACCTACCTAATTTCGTTACTTCATCGTGTCGTTATATTGTATATTAGCTGCTTCCCGTGATTTCATGCCCGTGGAAATCCTCTCAGGAACCACACATTTTTCCAAAATACGTATAAATACCCTGTCGCTAATCGCTACTCGGCCCTGCAATCTAACTCTAAGAAAAAAATCACGTCGAACAATGCTCTGTTGCCGCGTGAAGGAGGAAAAAAGTTTCATAATATCAGTCGTTATCATCATTTCAGCCATAGGACGTCCACTGCTGGACATAGGCCTCCCCATCGATCTCCAAAAGGGCCGGTTGGAAGCGGCCTGCATCCAGCGTTTCCCTGCGGTCTCTTTTAGGTCGTCTGTCCATCTTGTGGGTGGACATATCAGACAGAATAGATGGCCGATAGGGCAGTAAGGTTTTCGAATGGAGACCACTGGTAAGCGCAGCGTAGGACGTCCACCCAAAAGATAATATTAGTAACTTGTTATATATATTATTTTATGAAACAAAACGCTATCTAAATATTTATTGACAAAAAAGAATATAGTCCGTTTCAAATAGCATGGCACTTGACAGGTGGTTTGACAGTGCGATAGAACGTAACGTGATTCGTAAATATTGAATCTGACGTCACAGAACTAAATTAAAGGTTCACATTTTGCGGCGAAAACATATAGGCGCTACTATGCAGAAAAGAGGTGAAAACTTGTCTATTAGTGGTGGTATCAAGTGCCATGCTATTTGAAAAGGATTATAATAAATCCCCAGTAAACTTCCCAACACCATTTGCATAAAGGATACAAATTCTCGTATCACCGTTCAACATCAATAAAACAATCGATTTTACAACATAATCGATAATCGAGACAATAAATTAATTAATTAAATCTGCATGCTCTGTGTGGTCGAAACTTGTTGCAGTCGTTTGGGGTTGCCATATTATTTAAAAACTAAAACTTACAAGTACGATAGCCCGTTGATCCAGTTGGTAGTGACTTTCTGCGCTTGGGGGTGTGAGTTCGATTCCCACCTAGGACAAACATTTGTGTGATGAACATTTGTGTTTGTTCTATATCTGGGTGTTATATCTATTTACGTATGTATTTTTAAACTATACATACATGTATGTATATCAGTATCTGGCAGCCATATCACAAGCTTTGCTTAGTTTGGGGTCAGATGACCGTGTGTGCAAAAATGTACCGAATATTTATTTACATATTTAATTTAGATACAGTGGATCTTAACAGACACAGTTACGTGGATATTTTTGCTATTTTTGCTGCTGACATAGCCCACTGGATTACCAAGTTGTAGTGGCAGTGAGCAGGGCACATAACACGCAGAACAGATGGCCGATGGAGCCGAAAGGTTATCGAATGGAGACCACGGACCGGTAAACGCAGCGTAGGACGTCCACCCATAATATGGACAGAAGACCTAAAAGAGACCGCAGGGAAACGCTGAATGCAGGCCACTTCCAACCGGCTCTTTTGGATGGAGAAAGCTTATGTCCAGCAATGGACTTCATTATCATCATCATCAGCCAGAAGACGCCACTGCTGAACATAGGCCTCCCCCTTTAACCTCCACACTGAACGACAGCCTGCCTTTTGACTCTCACTATGTCGTCGGTCTATCTAGTGGGAGGCCTACCTACGCTGTGGACTTCCTACGGCTGAAATTATGATGATGATGATTTTTGCTAGCCATGTCGGAAAACAATTCCATTTTCCCTGGGAAAGTGTCCTACCTAGCAACCCAACAACCACTCATGCGGTTGATAAACTGGTCACACACACAGACGTGTTCACGCACACACTTACACTAAACAGGCTCCGATATGCATCGACCTACCAACTAATTATATGTTTACTAACATGACGGATATACATACATTTATTTTTATTGTATATATGTATGGCTATGACATTTGTGTGTTAAACGAGACGGGTATCGGTGTCGACGAGCTTTATCTTTGTCATACCTATAATTTTTTTGATAGCCCGTTAGTCCAGTTGGTAGTGAACCTGCCTTCTGTGCTTGGGTGCGTAGGTTCGATTCCCACCTAGGACAAACATTTCAGTGATGAACATTTGTGTTTGTTCTATAGGTGGTTGTTAATTTGAACTTTAGGTACATGATAATAATTGTATTAATCGACATTTAACAAATTTGAAGTTTGAATAAGTAAAACTCCATGGGGACTCCACCAATGTGACAAATTCTATAGGTCCTTTATCATATTTCATACTATTTACAAATGGGTGTTAGTTTCTCTTTCACTCAGCAATAGAGTTACGGATCGATGTTTTTTTAAATAATTTAGTTGAAAGGACCAGATGATACTTTTGAACTTTTACTGCGGAAACGTCACAGGAGAAAGTCATCATCATCATCATTTCAGGCGTAAGACGTCCACTGCTGGACACAGGCCTCCCCCATCGATCTCCAAAAGGGCCGGTTGGAAGCGGCCTGCATCCAGCGTTTCCCTGCGGTCTCTTTTAGGTCGTCTGTCCATCTTGTGGGTGGACGTCCTACGCTGCGCTTACCGGTGCGTGGTCTCCATTCCAGAACCTTTCGGCCTTAGGAGAAAACTGTGAGCGTAAATAATATCTAATTTATTAATAGTAAACTGCCGGGGAACCCACTGCCGTAGTTATTTATCGTCGGCTATCGATATCTCGTGTCCCATCACTATGGCACGTTCCGCCTCGACCGATGGTGTTATCAAAATAATGACAGATCTCAGCTCGGCCGCGGTACGTGACGGCAAACACCGTAACACCACTTACTACTTATGTTTTACATTCTGTCTTTGAGTTTAGCTTCAACACGAAGCTTGTTTTTAGAACCACAGCTTGACTTATATGATGTCGTACGTTTCTACGTTCGCAATTATTAAACTTTCTTTTTTATCTTTAAATATATTTTGATATCTATTCTTCTGTCGTTTCATTTCAGCTGAAATTTTGACAACAAAATTAAATACTAAAAAATGATGGTAAAAAACCGGACGGTATGACGTTAATTCCTTGGAAGATGGGGCGGCCATTAGTATGGGACGCTACTTGCGTTGATACCCTTGCACCGTCTCATCTTCCTAGAACGCAAAATAAGGCTGGTACAGCAGCTGAATCTGCATAAAGCCTCAAAAGGCGCAAATATAGCAACCTAGACAGTGGGTATATATTTGAGCCTTTTGGGGTCGAAACTTTAGGCCCGTGGGGACCGGGCGCTAAAAATATTTTTAAAGATTTATCAAATCGTCTGGTCGAAGCATCTCGTGACCAAAATGCTGGCCGATACCTTGCACAGCGTATAAGCATTGCAATTCAACGCGGCAATGCAGCCAGCATTTTGGGTACGATGCCTGCTGGCAGCGGATTATTAGATTAGTTTAGTTTTATATATTAGTATTAGTTTGTAATTTTTCAAGTAGCTTTTAGTTGTTTATATTTTAAATTCAATTAATTTACGATTAAACATGCATAATAATAAAATTATATCTAGTAAAAAAAAAAAAAAAACTAAATCTATACTAATAATATAAAGGGGAAAGATTTGATTGTTTGTTTGCATTGAATAGGCTCCGAAACTACTGAACAGATTTGAAAAATTCTTTCACTGTTGGGATGCTGCACTATCCCCGGGTAACATATATATAGGCTATTTTTTTTTAATACTTTTATGCCTTACTAAGCCTTACTAAAACTCCAATAATGTAACCCAAGGTGTAAAAAATAAGATTTACAATTTTAACTTTGCGTGTTTGACAGTTCTAAGACATGACAACGTCTGTCAGGTCAGCTAGTTACTAAATAAAAAAAAAACCTAAATAAAAAATAATAAAAAAATTGATACTAAATAAAAAAAGACGCGGACAATTAATTTACAGAGCTGTTTTAGTTTGATGATTTATTAGTATAGGTACTAAAGCTAAAATTCTAAATAGCTTTTCGCGTAGTCACAAAACAAGTACCTACTATTGTATTAAAAAAATGCGCGAGAAAGGCTGAAAGCATATTTTAGTTACCTCCTAGTTTTTTTCTTTTTTTTTTCTATGAAGATTTTCATGTCACACGTCGTTTTCTGCTGACATACAACCAGTGTATGGAAAACCCAATTTTGATAATTTTGAGCTTGCATCCGTTTATTTTGCACTTCTATCGCAAAACGCAACAAAATATTACTTTTGCTCATTAATAAATCTTATCACCACTTATTTATCTCTAAAAATATTCTTAACTGTCATATTTACATGAAAAATCACCATTTAATCTTCACAGACAATAAAACACGGTAACACAACCATACAATATCCATACAGACATTTTCTTCTGCCTTATCTACGGTCATCAATCATACAAAAGTACCAGGCGCTTATAACAAACGAAGAGGTTCTATCTTACAACGTTTTTCGCGACCTTGGGTTACGTACTAACTATTATTACATTCTGTGTCTTGGGACTATGAATCATCGTAAATGGCCTGAGCAAGTGCCCAGTTTGAGCTGAGCTTTCGACACGGTCATTGTCTTTAGTAGTGTTAATTGATGAGAGGCCAACGTTCTTTGGTCAGGTTTTGTATCTTTTTAATTAATCGTGTAGTGCCATCTAGTGAATGACAGAGGAAATTTTAATTGTTTTATTATAATTATTATGGAGTTTATTTTAATAGTAAAATGAAGATAAAAATTTAATACTGTGGAATAATAAAATATTGTTTTATAGATATGATTATTGACGGGATTTTTTTTTCATGTTGAGCTTTTCGACAGGTTATGAGTAAAGTGATGTAAGTTACGAATTTCGTCATTTCATATTGGATTTCATAGGTACCTAATAAAAAAGTAGACAATGTTAAAATTAAGTGTTTTGATACATTTCCTCACAAAACTAAAAAATACATTTATACATAAAATATTTTTAAATTAATTAAAATTTGTCAAAATCACGATTAGATCTGTAACATTTTGCGCAGAGCCAAAACATTTGGGTCAGTCTCATAGTAATGTCATGTTTAAAAAAAACTCTATTTGACTGAAAACCACGCCATTTAACATTTCACATTTTTTAAACCGACTTGAAAAAAAGTTTTTCAATTGTAACCTGATTGTAATTATTATTTTTAATTAAATAGGTCATCGTGTCAAGAATTGTTCCATTTAAATTTGAAGAAACATTCTACTTTTAAAGGGGATGAATCCCGTTCATTGAACTTCACTCATGGTTTTTTTTTACTTGTGCTTTTGTACGTATATTTATGTAAAAGTATATAAGCCGAAAGGGTCCACAGTACTCATCATTATGAACAACTTTTACTATAGAAGCATCTTTGAAATCACTAATAAAATATTAGCTGTTCTATCAACGGTCATTGACACTCGACAAAAAGTATGGAACTGTTGATATTTTTAGTTAGTTAGTTAAAGGTTGGTCCCATAGTAAAAGTTGGGTTATTAATAATGAGTAATGGAACCCTTTCGGTTTACTACCTACACCGATTCCGCGTAACCCGGTATTTACCTTATATGACTACCCGACTGTACCACGGAGTATGCAGACTGAGCACTAGGTAGGTATGACCGTGAGAGACAATGCATACTGTAATCAATCTTGACTCGAGGTATCCTTGAGCCGTCCACCGGAGCCAGCTCGCGGCAGATTGACGATAATTTTTCCTCTACATGCACTTGACAAGACCTTGTTTATTCACCTACAGAGAGCTGAACAAAACCTATAAATGCGACTGAGAAAACTATTTGTATGTGTATGTTAATTTGTACTTTGTTATGCTAGCGAGCTGTGGTCAAACGCCTAGCCTGTCAACCAAAGAAAAAAACCGTCACAAAATGAAGTCAGGAAAATTACATATTCCTTAGATGACACGACAACCCTGTTTGTAGGTATTACACAGTTTTGATACATGGTTAGTTTGTATGACATTTATTAGAGACTAGCGGCCCGCTCCGGCTTCGAACGGGTATAGATATATAGCCTATGTCACCCGGGGTAAGTGTAGCTTCCCGTCAGTGAAAGAATTTTTCAAATCGGTTCTGTAGTTTCAGAACCTATTCAATGCAAACAAACAAATAATCAAATCTTTCCTCTTTGTAATATTATATAGTATAGATTAAATGTAGCCATTAAAAAGAAATGCTTTATAGTAACTAAACATACTGGATATTTTGTCGGTAAGCATTTCTTTTTAATTTTACTATACAAAAAATACATTTACCTACTTATTCAGTAGCTATTCCAAGCATATTTTAATTAATCTAAAAAAAAAAAACGAAAATATATTTTCTAGATATCGAAACTACTTATAATATTCCAAATGCACTAAGTAGGTGACATATTTTTTTAAATATTTACATGTTATTAAAGTGTTTTATAATAATATCTACAGAATTTATCACACTAAACAGCGACAAAATTAAGACAAATTGCACAATAATTGCAATCACACAAATCTTGTCATCTCATTTTCACGAACAAAGAGTTATAAAAATTCCAACAAAAAACCTTCTCACACGGCGACAAAGAGAACAAACGTCTTATGTTCAAAAACACATAAAATAAAAAAAACTGTGACATTTTCGGTACATTCTCACGTTTAGACAGACGGACGACCGAAAAATGACTAATACGTATATAATTATGTGGACTTCCGGCTCAAGAGAAAAACCGCAATTGCGACGTTGCGTGTCTTAGAAACAATGTCATGGAAAAAACGACGCAACCGTTTTTTTTCTCACGTTTCTGAATGTTTTTTTCAGTTTGAAACCTTATTCGTCTTGAATAAAGCCTCAATTGCTATTTCTTTATAGCAAAACTGCCTAAAGGTTTTAGTATTTTTCTTTGTGCAATGATTTGTCTGTTCTGTCGGTAGATTTGTTTTGAAATGTCATGGAAGATTGTAGGTAGGTATAATAATATCTTTCAACAACTTCGACGGCCTCAAAAAACCCCTAATTACGATATCAGCAATTCCTCTGCGAAAATAGAATAACAATTATAGAACGAATAAATTTAAAGCAAAAAAAATCAAATCGGTTGAATCAGCGAAATTTTTCTCTGAAATAGTAAAACTATTGCAATTCTAATATGTATCCAAATAAACACACAATTTAGTTAGTATTGTAATTCACGTATTAACAAGCATCGTCTGTCAAGGGTCGGGTTCGGTTCGTTATTTTGAAACTGGAGACTCTAATAATGTATTGTTGGAGTTAGGGCGTTTTGCCATCGGGCGGGCAATTGTTTTGATGTGTTTATTGGCAAATTAACCTACAAGCTTTTGGTAATTTAGTTTCATAGTGTCAGTTTTATTATTTATTGCAAGTAAATATGAGTAAAACCTACTTCAGTTAGTGTAAGCCGCTTTTCTTTGCTTTTTTTCGCTGCCATGTCACTTAGAAATAGTGTATCTTTCTACCAGTGAAAACATTTTCAGAATTGGTTCAGTATTTCCAGAGATTACTCATACAAAGACAAACACACAATCACAAACTTTATTTTTTTATAATATTACCGTAGCTAAGCAAATAATTAACATTTCAACCTGTACCCTCGAAATACCTAAATCTGATCCCTCTGTCTCCCATATGTCAATATTATCAAATTAGCTCGGCGCAACCAACTTATCTCTAGAGTCTGCTAAATGGAGAACTAAATTCATTTCAAGAAGTGGCTGTCAGGTTTGGACGAAAATTACTACAGTGGCTCCCTCATTCAACTTTACAGATAAGTTGGTCGCACAAATGAGTTAAGACCCTCGCAGCAGGGTTGCCAAATTGCGGCCCATCTCGTCGATTACAATTAGGGCGCATTATGATTTGGGACAACCCTTGTTATTAGTTACTCTGGGAGGGTTAATCAAATCTTCATTGTATTTGTTTGAGGGTTGATTTTGGCATATGTTTGGATTATCTGTTCGATATTTTTAACCGACTTAAGAGATCCAAAAAAAGAGATATTTTTCTCGAATTGAGCCGTTTTTTTTTTTTATTGGTACATGATGCGCTCACAATGTCGTTATTAACTGTCTTCAAAAAAGGAGGAGGTTATCAATTCGACTGTATGTTTTTTTGTATGTTTGTTACGCGATTACTCCACTAAAATTATGAATTGATTTTGATGATTCTTTTTTGTTTGGTAGGTCATACTTCAGAGGTGGTCCATTATAAACGGACAGATATCGTAAGCTTAGTAATAGGGTCTCGTTTTTACCCTTTTGGTACGGAACCCTAAAAAGTGGGAAAAACGCGGAGACATTTTGAACACGAACCATTTAAAAAAAATGGTATTTTTTGCTTGTTATAACTTTTAATTTCTACGTATGCCAAAATTATGGGTAACACAGAAACCCCTGGTTCATTCCAGCTGTTTACTTTTAGTAACTTGAAACGTGCAATAACCCAAAATATAATAACAAGAAGGGAACTGAACTGACGGACGGAGCGATTCCTGCCAACCGATGTGCAAAAAGTAGCACCAGCATCGCCATGAAGACAATGGAAAACAGTGTCCAATCTATCGCGTCCAATACTTTATAGACACCACAGTTTTTTTTTCGTTTAAATTAGAACGGCTGACAAGGCATTTTGTAAGAAATGTGTTGTAGCCAGTTGCACCCATATAAACGAAACGTCAGTCATTCGAAATCAGTTAGCCTGCCTGAATTGTAATATTGTAGTTTAAGTATTGTAGTAATATTAAGTATGTAATTATAGTTTTAAGTATTGTGTGTATACCCAGAGCACTCACGCTCACTTAGGGGCTCCTTCTTGCGGCGGCGTCGTGTGGCGGGTCGCCCTCTTCCCTCAAACATGGCGAGGAGAGCGATGGCTGGCACACGCGTCGACTCGTGAACGTGCTGCTTGCGGGAGCTGGACTGCTCGGTGTATACACGCAACATAGTCATAAGATTTTATAATTTGTATATTCCTTTTGTATAGTCATTAGTTATATGTTTTATCAAATATATGTTAAAAGTTGACAAAGGGCACGGACCCAGGAGTCCGTGGAGAATAAATAAACAATAAAAAAAAATAAAGAAAAATAAAAAAAAACAGTTAGCAACTGTGATGCGGAGTTCGACGCGTTGATGAATGTTCAAGGTTCTGTGATAATGCCTGCTTACAGATTTTCCTTCTCACTTCCCTTCTTTTAACATCTATTTTCTGTGGTTTTTTTTCCTGGGCAAGCGCCTTTATTAACTATTAGTTTTTTCTGTGGTAGACACCCGCGGCTAAATGGGCTCACAACTTGCATGCTTTTTAACAGACTTCAAATAAAGATATTCTCTTATTCCTTATAGATATTCTTATAAGAGGTTTTTCCTCCAACATATAACCTCAATCGCTTCAAGCGAAGAGTGAATAGAGTCCTCAAAGGTAGGCAACGCACCGCCCATGCCCCGGGTATTGTAGGTGTCCATAGGCGACGGTGACTACTTACCATCAGGTGGCCCGTCGCTTGTTCGCATACTATTATATTAAAAAAAAAAAAAAAAAAAAAACTCGATTCAACTGTTTTTATGTGTCATCTTCGCTAATTGTAGTCCTTCTTTAACGATTAAGAAATAATGAGTTATAACGTGATCCACGCCGCAATTGGTTCACACCACGGTGTGAATTGCTCAAGTGCTCTAAATGATTGGACTCGTTCTTAGTTCGGCTGTATGTATGGCTCACTTAAATAAGTTTTTTTTTTGCCTTTATACACGCTCACTGCGTAACAGGCCGATATCGGCCTGCCGCGGTACTTCAGCTGGTGCGGACGAAGAAACCTTTGTCCGTCTCGCTTGTGCGAAACGAATATCTCAGGTGTTTGTAAAAATTCGACAGAGACAAATATATTTTTCATCTTGCGGTCAAAATTGTAGGTGTTCCCCATCAAAACATAACGGCAGGCTTTTATCGACCTACCATCGCACTGGCGGAAATATCATTGGGGGCGCATTTTGGCCCGCCGCCACACTAGATGAAGAATTATGATTTTACTTGCCGCAGTAAACGTGTTAACTAAACAAAATACAAGCTAAAACTAAAACTACAAATACAATTAGACTGCCCATAGACCGTTGAAGGTCTAAAGACAATCCAAATGCTCAAGCCCACTACCAGTTGGCAGCGTACCCAGCATGCTGGCGGCATTACCACGTTGAATGGCAATGCGTTGAGCCAGAAACACGCCAGCATTTTGGTCACGCGTCGCATTAACCAGGCGCTCTGAAAGAATTTTGAAAATGAGGTGAGCTCCCGGTCCCCAAGGGCACAATATCTAAAGAAAGAAAAGAAAGAAAGAAAAAGTTTATTTGTGACCAAATTAGGTTTTTAAAAAAATAGCTTATTGACTAGTTATAATATAAGGTCACAAATCGGCCCCAACTCAGCATAATGCCGGCTGTTAACCAGCGCTGGTCTTCCGTTGGAGCCGTTTATCTCGACCCCAAACGCCAAATTAGTTACAAATTTTTCACGCATACTAAGAAACTTGTAGCGAAACTTGAAACCAATGAATTAACTAGAAAGCGGTTACGGGTTTAGATTAAAACCGAGCAAGTTGATGTACTGCGGCGAGTATTGTACTTCGCGTGGAGCCCTGTCGGCGAATTATAAAGACATTTCGGAGGAGACAGACGAGCTCTCACCTACACAGACAAAAAGTCGCGGCTTTTTGTCGCGCGACTTTTGTACCACGAACAATGTCGGACTGGTTCTGCGACGGACTCGTCAACAAGCATGCTCTCGACAGATCAGCGAAGTACAGCTGTTCAGTCACTCGGTATGGTGATCGTGCATATGAAGCTACAACATGGGGTTCTTCAAAAGGCGAGTTAATCGAGTTCTAAAGGGTCGGCAACGTATTTGTGATGCCTCTGGTGTTACAAGTATCCTTAGGCGATGGTGACTGCTTACCATCAGGCAGCCCGTCTGCTTGTTTGCCACCTATGGCATAAAAAAAAAGTTATAAATATTACTAAGTAAATTATACGAATTTAAACTGCAGGTCCACGGGTCGTGGACAAATTGTCTTTTCACCGTTTTTATCCGCGCGTGGACGTGACAAAGGTTCGATATGGATACGTCTGTCTCTTTCTCGCGGGATTAAAACAGTGGTAATACAATTTGCCCACGGCCCGTGCTAAAGACAAAAGAAAAACAAAATACCTAAGTTTTCTACTTTTTACCTGATTACAAAGTTCAGAAAAAGATGCTTTTTTTTGCACGTTGAAATTAAGAAAAGAGAAATAGAAAAACTGCCCACCACCCATACATTGTGGATTTTCCTTGGATACGTACCAAACGTTTCGATTCTACGTTTCTAATCCGTACGGCCAAGAATTGGAACTACATGCTTCCTTGTTTCCTGAGAGATATAATCTAAACCTTTTCAAGACCAGAGTGAATTATGTTCTAAGTCTGTGTGCTTCATCTTCGACCACATCGTCGCTTACCAACAGGCAATTTGGTGGTCAACTGCGGAATAATTAGCGATTTTTTTTACTTCTCTTCTGTAACTCCTCCTAAACCACGCAACGGATTTTGATGCAGTTTTCACCATCAGTTAGATACATTTTCAAGGAAGGTTTATAAATATAACTAGCAACCCGCCCTGGCTTTGCACGTAAATTACACCCGTGTGAAGCCGGGCGGGCGGGCCGCTAGTCCATAGTAATATTATAAAGAGGAAAGATTTGATTGTTTGTTTGTTTGCATTGAATAGGCTCCGAAACTACTGAACCGATTTGAAACATTCTGTCACTGTTGGGAAGCTACACTATCCCCAGGTGACATAGGCTATATTATATTTAAAAAAAATAGGGATTCTTACTAAAACTCCAATAATGTAACCAAAAAAAAAATAAGATTTACAATTTTAACTTTGCGTGTTTGACAGTTCTAAGACATGAAATCTGTCAGGTCAGCTAGTATTATAATAATTATACTTAAATTAATAAATAAACAAATTAAGAATTGAACAATTAGACTGGAAGAGTCTACCCGCACTTTGTTGCCATAATATGTTGCCATATAGTGTAGGTTGCCATATCCCACAGTGTAGGTAAAGCTAGTAGAAAGTCTTTGCCGTACCCAATCAGGGTCATTATGTGATACCTACCTTAAACTTGCTAATTATTAACATCTGTCTGTGAATTTTATAATAAGCAATGAATTATTGAGTATAGAGAGAGACCGGGTTCTTGTTAGTTATACAAAATCACACGTTTTCCATTAGTACAAAGCGTTTAATTCCCAATCTCTTCCTTCAGTGTAAGTGTACAAAGTTAGTAATTAGTCAATTTAAGACTTTACATCATCATCAGCCAGAAGACGTCCACTGCTGAACATAGGCCTCCCCCTTTAACCTCCACACTGAACGACAGCCTGCCTTTTGCATCCACTGGATGCCAGCGACTCTCACTATGTCGTCGGTCCATCTAGTGGGAGGCCTCCCAACGCTGCGTCTTCCGGTTCGTGGTCTCCACTCAAGAACCTTTCGTCCCCATCGGTTATCGGTTCTTCGAGCGAGCAAATTTTAACAGCTATGTCGGTGACTCTGGTTCTTTGGCGACGGATTTTATCGCGCAAAGAAACTCCGAGCATAGCTCTCTCCATTGCCCGCTGAGTGACTCTGAATTTTTCAAAAAGGCCAACAGTTAAGGACCACGTCTCAGTACCATATGTCATCACTGGCAACACAAACTGGTCAAAGACCCTCGTCTTGAGGCACTGTGGTATCTTGGACGAGAAGATGTCACGCAATTTCCCGAACGCTGCCCATCCGAGTTGGATTCTTCGGGCGACCTCCTTGCCTAAGTTGGACTTACCTAACTGAATTTTAATGTTACGAAGTTAAATATGGCATGTTATTTAAGTTACTGAAATACAGTAAGGTTGTAACGTACGTAATGCAATAAACTGTCTAATCGTACAATTTCGATGAGCTAGCATGTTATGATAAATATCATTAATGAATACATTACGATACATTCGTGACTGCACTTTACATAATTATTTCAATATGTATATTTCTTAGATAAATGTTTTCTATTGTAGGTACGACTAGCAACACTCCACGGCTTCACCCGATCTCTGAGTTTTTGGCGCCAACGTGGAAAAATACATAGAATAGAATAGAATAGAATAATTTTTTATTGTGCATAACTGTGTTAACAAAGTTATGCACACATGTTGGATTATTTTCCTAAACTTGTGTATTTTCGAGTGTTAATGTGTAGTAAATGGTGAATTATTATTCATTAAGTGCACGTGAACGTGCTCGAGTGTGGAAAAGTGATATAACGAGGTGAAATATGTGTTTTCGTGTTGTTTCCAAAACTCCATAGGAGCTTCTTGTAAAGTCTCCACCACTTTACAGGGGCATGAGTTTGACTTGACCGTGACTTACTTTGCTTGACTCTGACTGTGACTATGACTTGTATATTACGACTAAAGGACATTGCATCCAAGGTCTTGAAAATTTAAAAAAAAAAAACACCCGGTATCTTAAACATACCGTGTTTTTCTTCGGGATAAAAAGCCCATTTGTTTTTTAAGGTGCCGTAGTCAAATGGTGTAAACGGGACCCTATTACTAAGCTAAATTTAAAGAAATATTAAGTATTATGTAATGTTACGGCTGATTAACTAAGAAATAATCATAAAGTCGAAAAGTAAAAGCTAAAGTGGTCCCCATACAACAGATGTTTTTTAAACCTTTTTTGGTTAGCTCTAATGTAAAAACGATTAATACGTACAAGTGTCAAACTTGGCATTTTTTTTTAAATATATATATTGACTTGTATTGTTGGCCTTTTGGCCTCTATAGCTTGACCGGACTAGTTAGCGAACGCAGAGTGCGTTCGGCATAACTTGAGGCAAAATTATAGTACACACTCTAAAATATAACAACAAATAAATTAATAATGGCCAAATGCAAATCGATGACAAAAGCGTGCGGTCGGTACTTGGATGGGTGACCGCCTGGGCGTGATGTTTTTGCACTACATTTTGTATTATGTGGGGGTACAAAACCCTTAGTGCACGAGTCCAACTCGCACTTGGCCGGTTTATGTCCTCTTCCCTACTTTAATATTTTTAATGGTAAGGAAAAAGAAAAAGAGGTGGTATGAAAAAAAACTTAAAAGCTCATAATGGCAAACCCATTTCGGACACAATCAGAGCATACCCTTTCCGTATAGCCCTGTAGTTTAGATTGTTCAGTTATCTAACACTATAGTTCAACTTTGAGTCTGAACAAAGGCTTCTCTCTTAGGGGTGTTGTCATAATCCCCACGCTTGGCAGGCGGCTTGGATCGCAGTACGTTCCCCGTGTACTTATAGGACGCTGCTTCCCATCTTCCGGTGGTTCTGGTTGCAGTTTTAGGATATAACCGGGTCAACTAATACCCGTTGCAGTCTATGCGAAGTACAAGTAGCAAGTGCCTACTACGCATCGTCTGCAATGAGCTACAGTGCTTCGCTTAGTGCAAGTGACAGTGGCAGTGCTTAGTAGCACTCGCGATGGTACTTGCGCAAGTGAAGTATCGTTTCCCCGCGCCACTCACGCGACACTTACTGCGCATCGTTCGAACATTCGTGCGAGTACATACTCGCACATGAGTTATGCGCATCACCATGCGAGTGGCTATTTACGATTAAACATCATCATCATCAGCCAGAAGACGTCCACTGCTGAACATAGGCCTCCCCCTTTAACCTCCACACTGAACGACAGCCTGCCTTTTGCATCCACTGGATGCCCGCGACTCTCACAATGTCGTCGGTCCATCTAGTGGGAGGCCTCCCTACGCTGCGTCTTCCGGTTCGTGGTCTCCACTCCAGAACCTTTCTTTCCCATCGGTTACGATTACGATTAGGCGCCTACTTGTAATTGCTATTTGTACTTGCTGCTTGCACTTGCTACTGTACATGTTACTTGTACTTGCAAGGTACTTCGCATGGCCTGCAACGACCTTTAGGTCAATACCGGGTCAACTTTGAGTCGTTTACATGAACTAAAGGTAAAATCAAAATTTTATTACTGGCAAAAAGATCCCGTTTCGTATATAAGTTGAAGGTAGCAAGTTACGCTGGTCTGGCCGCAGGACGCAGGCCAAGTCCTCGCGGCGTCAGCTCTCTTGACATGTGACGTATTGCCGCGCCCGCCGGCTGACGTAGAGATGCCTGGAGCTGTATCGATATATCGACTACAATATTTTTCATCAAAAGATCGATATATCGATAAAAAATACTACTTTGAATAAAATATAACATAGTATTAAAGATGTAATAATTACCTATTATAAATAAAAAATATTTTGGATCTCGGTTCGCACGCGATCGTTTTAAATTGAACCATATTGAGAACATTTTACCACCGTAGAGGTGTTACATCGTATGGGGAAAAAATTGTAACTTAGGTTAGCCATTAAACAGCGAAAGGTGCCTACCTCGGACATGTACTGCGGCATGACCGGTATTTCCTCCTGGAGACCATCATGATGGGCAAAATACCGGGGAAGCGTAAGGTCGGAAGAAGCAAGATGTCGTGGCTCCGTAATATCAGAGAGTGGACGGGGATAAAGACGGTTGAACAACTGTTCAGACTTGCGCTGGACAAGGAAACATTTAAGAAGCTGACTGCCGACCTTCATTAATGGAGAGGCACTGAGAGAAGAAGAATGGAACATTTTATTTATATTACACGGGAATTACTCACGTAAGATAAAATGTAGAAATACTGTCGGGGAACGAGTGGATGCGAATAGCGAGAGACCGGGGAGAGTGGCATAAACAAAGGGAGGCCTATACCCAGCAGTGGGTCACTCAAGGCTGATGATGATGATGATGATGATGAAGATAAAATGTAAAATAAAGAAAATGTGTGAAAACCACGTCAGTTTCTATAATGAGAACATTATAAATATATTATTGATACAAAAGTATAATTCGCGAGTTCTGTAATTTTCAAAGTCTTCTACAGGGTTACTGGAAATCAGTTAACATCCTCTTAAGGCGGCAAAATGAAAACTTTTGTAATATGACTTAACAAAATTTGCGAAAAAATCTGCCGTTTTAATAAGTCGTAGAAAAAACGTTGTGTGTTTTAACATCTGATTACCATTAAACCTTGTATACATTATTATAAACACAATGTATGTAATACAACAGTTGCCTGGAAGAGATCGTTTTTAGCGATAAGGCCGCCAGTTGTGGCACTAGCTCGTAAGTGTTTTCTATCTGTTTGTAATTTTTATTTCTGGTTTACACAATAAAGAGTTTCTATCTATCTATCTACATTATTAGTTCGACCAAAACAGATTACATAGATTCGTTTTGAAAAACAATACACAGCACGTGCACAATATGATTTTAACGCTAGTTTTATTATAAAATGTTTCACAAGGATAAACTTTTAAAAACCTGGGTTCACCAATCAATCTGGGTGTCTTCAAATCACGAGTGAATCGGTTTCTCCTAGGCAAGCGTGCTCTAACGTAGACCGCATCGTCACTTTACATCAGGTGAATTGGCGGTCAAACACAAGCCTAGCTTTTATTAAATAAAATAAAATTAAAAAAAAAACACAAAAAATACCTAGTAAATTTGTAAACATGTCCCGAGAAAATCCACATTTAACGTACAAAAATAATTATAAATGTATCTACTCCACGCATTCTCTGTCCTTTCTGCAGTTTGTTCGAGCTACTGTCTTTTTTCGAACGCGCCGCTTCATGCGAGAGCGAACATCGCATTAATATTAATATAATTTTAATTAATTATTAATATTTTCTTTTATCCATTCACAAATTGAGTCGTTTGTAACGTGATTGATACTTTTTGATTCTTAATTTGACTCGAATGGGATTAAACTTTTATCTTCTTTTATTTGTTGGTTTTATGAACGATGATTAAGATAATCTTGTGATTCTATAAATACTTATGAGTGGTGTGAGATTTTGACAGATGTTGGTTTTATTTTATGGTGCAAAGTGGAAAGTGTTTTAGTCAGCTAAGCTTGCTTAGAAATCTTTATTTTTTGTTAAAATTTTCATGACCGTGGATTCAATGTCCTTTAGTCGTAATATTAAACATGTTTACATAGTATTAAAAGCGTCAAATAAGTCAGAGTCAAGCAAAGTAAGTCACAGTCAAGTCAAACACATGTCCCTGTAAAGTCGTGGAGACTACAAGAGGCTCCTATGGAGTTTTGGAAACAACACAAAAAGACACGTTTCACCTTATTATATCACTTGCCCACACTCGAGCACGCTTACGAGCACTTAATGAATAATAATTCACCATTTAGTACACATTAACACTCGAAAATACACAAGTTTAAGAAAATAACCCAATGAGCCGACATGTTTTTTTCCACGTTGTCGCCAAAACTCTGCTTAGAAATCTTTACCTAAGTTATTGCCACATTAAAATATAATTTTTTCCTCTAAATTTTTGTTAATTATATATTTTATACGTTTTTGAAGGACTTATAATTGAGTGTAAAGGCTAGAGGCTTTGCAAATGACACCAAGTTTTTTTTAATATTTAACAACGTACGCAAATGTTTTGCATCTAAAGACAGTAAAATCGAGTTGTAGTGTCTTTTACCTATATTCAATAGTATTTTTTTACGCGGATATGTCCGCGTTTGACCACGAACTCACCTGTTGGTAAGCAACGATGTGTATTCACATGTCATGTAATAGCTATCCGACACAAAACGGTGCAAATTGATATTGTGTTGAAAAATAAATCAAACAAAGAGGAGGTTAAAATCAACAAATCTGTACTGTGGTTTGGTCTATATAACATTTAAATAGTAAAGTAGTAGTAAAAAGTGTGGTACACTTCAATATAATTCGATTCAATATCGATTAATTCGAATCATTTAGATTGTTGCTTAATTAAAAAAAAAAATATCATGGGTATAGAAAAAAACTATTATAAAAAATAAGTTCGCATTATCTCACGTAGATCTGTCTTATTTTTTTACTATCCATACTTAGATATCTAAAAAACGTGATCCCATCGTTTCTATCAAGGGGAATTGCTATTTACAGCATACGGCCGTCCATGGAAGTGGCGGAATAGTTGTATACGCGAGGGCACCAAGTTTCTCAGTGCTATGCGGCCTATGTCGGACATTTCTTTGTGGCCGCCGACTGACTGGATACCGCCGTCCACCGTCCTATAGCCAGCAGTCCTGCTGTAGGCACACATCGCATACCGCCGTACTCTGACGAAACTGTGGGAATTGAACGCGATTTTTATAAGATCGTGGCTCTTTTTGCTTGATGAGAATAGACAGGCGAAATGGTTGATATACTGCTTGCACAATGTTGCAATGTGGATCGATTTACGAGATAAAATATTTCTAGTGCAGTGAGGCACGGTGCTCGAGTTTGACATTTAAACCTCATTTTTTAAAATAAATAATAGGCTTGCGTTTGTCCACCATCTCGCCTGATGTTAAGCGATGATGCGGTCTACGTTGGAGCACGCTTGCCTAGAAGAAACCGTATCACTCGTGATTTGAAGACACCCAGGTTGTAACTATCGGGGAACCCCCATTCAGGCAGTGCATTCCACAGACTAACAGTTCGCACAATAAATGTGGAATCAAAGCGCTTCGTATGGGTTTTCGGAATATCAACCATAAAGCGGTGTAATTTTTTCTTGCCCGCTCTGGCAGTCCGATAGAAAAATAGGCAGGAGGGAATTATATCATGCAGATCCGATGCACACTCTCCGAAATGTATCCGATAAAAAACCGACAGTCGATGCTCAAGACTAAGAAGCTTAGTCTGAACTAAAGATTCGTTAGATTCTTCTTGGCACGTTCCTCTATAGACTCCAATGCCCCAAGCTGGTAGCTGATCTATCCCAAAGGTGAGAGCAGTACTCCATACACGACCAAACTTGTGCTTGGTACAGTGATAGCAACTGCTCCGACGGGAAGTACCGTTACACCGTTCGTAACCAAAATGCTGGTGTATTTCTGGCTCAAAATATAAGCGTGGTAATACCGCCTGCGTGCTGGGTACGCTGCCAACTGGTAGAGGGCGCAAACATTTGGATTGTCGACAAGTTTTGTATTATGTTTGTCACCACAGTTTTGAAATGAAACATGCAAGATGTCAGCGACATGTGGCGTGGTTGGACCGCAATGCCGTACGTATGTTGAATTAATTTTAAAATAATTTTGTTAGTCACGCAGGTTCGCAAGTTTTGTGGTTACCACAGAAGGGCTAAGTATTTGTTATAACAATTTCTCTTCTGCATACTGCTAGATATTTAATTTAGAAAAATGGGCAGTAAAAATGAAGTCTTGCACATTTGATGCATACCTACTTCCCGAAATATGCCCAATAAAAAACCGATAAACTAGCAACTTTGCGCTTTGATTCCACATTTATTGTGTGAACTGCTCGCCGGATGTTTAGTGATGATGCGGTCTACGATGGAGCACGCTTGCCTAGAAGAAACCCATTCACTCTCGACTTGAAGACACCCAGATTGTAACTATCGGGGAACACCCATTCAGGCAGCGCATTCCACAGACTCGCATTTCGCACAATAAATTTGGAATCAAATCGCTTCGTACGGGTTCTCGGAAAATCAACCAAAGCGGTGTCAATTTTCGTGCCTACTCTGGCAGTCCGATAGAAAAATGTGCAAGGTGGAATCAAATCATGCAGATCCGATGCACACTCTCCGAAATGTATCCGATAAAAAACTTCCTCATTTTCCTCGCCACTAATGTTAAACAAAAACGTGGACAATCTTTACTTGTCCTGTCTTTCTTAGGGCAAATAATCAGAACCGACCGGTTAACAAGTCTCCCGAAGCATGACAGCACCCCAGATGCCGAGCGACATCCAAGCAATGATTTTTTCGTCATACCATATTGTATTTATGTAATAGTTTGGGACAGCGATGGGTTTTGACGTTACAAATAGAATTGTTGTGTTATTATACAATGAACGGGGTCTGTATGGTTGGATGATTTTCATAATGTTTTTGTTTATTTGTATGGTTGTGAAATCGAAATATGTATGACTTGTTCCACATACATGGGTTACATAAACGTTTAAAAGTACAAAACATATATTTTTATTCATTTGTATCTACGCAAAATTCAATCGGTCATCTACATTTTCACTCGGTAAAGGTTTCAATTCGGATGTTTTTTGTGTGTATGTTATTTATATATAAATATTGATATTTTAGTGTTTGGGTACATGTAGGTGCTAAAAACGTTTGTTGATTTCATTTTTGGATAATGAAGACACTATACCTAAGCAGTGTTAATTTTGGGTAAATAAATAAATAATAAATATCTGGGACATTTTTGTCATCTGACCCCAAACTTAGCAAAGCTTGTTATAATATGGCTGCCAGAAACTGATATACGTACATATATATTTTTAGATACATACTTAAATAGATATTAACACCCAGACATAGAACAAACACAAATGTTTGTCCTAGATGGGAATCGAACCCACGCCCCCAAGCACAGAAGATAGAAAAAAAAACAAACTACAAGTGTTATAAATAATGCTTGCAGTTTATTTATTTACCCAAAATTAACACTGCTTAGGTATAGTATCTTCATTATCCAAAAATCAAATCAACAAACGTGTTTAGCACCTATATTTACTCAAAAACGAAATCAATGACGCTTGTAGCATCTATATTTACCCAAAAACTAAACCAACAAACGCTTATGGCATCTATATTTACCCAAAAACTAAATCAATGACGCTTTTAGCATCTATATTTACCCAAAAATTTAACCAACAAACGTTTGTGGCATCTATATTTACCCAAAAACTAAATCAATAACGCTTGTAGCATGTATATTTACTTGGAAACTAAACTGTTTCTCCATTTTCAAAACCAATGTCATTGCGTTTTCGAATGCCAACAATTTTCACCATACATCAAAACGTTTCAATAAATTTCAGCACAATTCAAGTCAATATCAATTGAAGTTTCAATCTTATTGAATGGAAACAAGGTTGTATTTGCAGCGTTCAATCGTTAACATAAGGGTCGATATATGTTGTATTTCGATTAATATTGGTTCTTATTGCATTAGAAATAAGAGTCGAGAGTTTGACTCCAGGTTAAGTTAACACGTGAACTACGAACCGGCTAATCAGTAGGGGTGAAATAATAGGGATGGGGTCATTCGTTTTGATTATAATTGTCGATATCTATATTTAGTTGAATTTTCACGAACGTTAAAATTAAGCCTAGTTTCTAAATTCCTAGTTTTAGTTTTAGCCCACACAGTCACTTGACAGCAGGTGAGCTGTGGTCAAACTCCTAGCTTGTCAAGCATTAAACAAGTTTGAATTGAAATTCTTATAAACCACCGTTATAAAAACTGATAATCTTCAAACGGCTAAACAGTTTTTTTTAATTAAAGCTAAGAAAACTCATGTTCAAGTCACTTTTCAAGCATTTTATTTTATCAAATCGTTTTATCCTCTTGGGAGTTACGATGCCATAGACAGACACACAGATATTCACGTAAATAATAAATTATAACACCCCTTTGTTTTCCTCGGGGGTTAAAAATGTAGGGCACATCTATTCTTATGTATAACTATTAACTATACACCTTTTGGAGATATGCCAAGAAACGAGTCATAACTCACAGCACTCGTCCACAGGCGCAAATAAACTAATAATAAACTGTATGCGAGTTTTTATGAACAAGATGTCACAGGACCGGTTCACGTTGATTACGCGAATTGACGATATAAATTGATCACTTATCGGTTATAGTGGGAGAGGTTCCGGCCACTTCGATTAATGCAACATGTAACTTTTTTTTATCTAATCTTTATATTAGCTTTTATCTATGTTTTTTTGCAACAATATAGGAATCATACATCGGTAATTATTACAGAATTATTACTTTGATAGATAGATAGATATAGAATGCATTATCTATCTATTTAAGCAATAATTATGTAATAATTACCATTGTATGTTTCCTACAACGTAATTTTTATTTCTGGTGTAGATTCTAGACCAGAAAAAAAAAAATACAAACAGAAAACACTTACGAGCTAGTGACACAAGTGGCGGCTATATTGCCAAAAGTAATCTCTTCCAGACAACCATTGAAAGAATTTACTAAACACGATCGTACTTAAGTATAATATTATAAATCCAAATGTGTGAACATAATAAAACTTGAAAGCAGTTTTGTCTGTAATTTTTAAACATTATGTTGTGATAATGTTTTTTTTTCTCTCAGTTACTTGACAGCTGAACAATTTTCGTTAGTAATTGAACTAAAGTTGGGCTCAGTGTATTTAGTTTGGTGAGGAGTTAATTGTAATAATATACTCTATCAAAAGCATATCTGCAATCACCTCTCCATGCTGGCAGAGCATTGGCAGCACCGCTAGTATTGAAGGTATCTATGGATGCCCGTTTCCCGCTCAAAAATACTCTATTAACTTAGTATAGGAAAAGTTATTTTTTTTAAACTGTTGCTTAGTAATAATAATAAAAAATAGTAATGGCTACTTGTAAGCCATTACTATTTTTCACGTATAAACTCTGATACAAGGGCAGTACGAACGAATGAACTTGCTCCATTTAGAGCACCACCTCTCCGCCTATAAACGTCACTCGTCATGCGAGATCAAGTCGCATACCGCGGGTGTATTAACATGTGTAATAATAACTCGCTATAAACCGCTGTTTTATAAAATAACTCACTTATTAACTCGATTCTTCGCCACGTGTACATCTGATTCATTATCTAAGTATTTTGCTTTGACTTACATTTATATAGGATACATTCTAGCTGCAGCCTATTATTATATAGTATTTAGTGGCTGGGTGCAAAACTGTAAGGGGATGACAGCTTAAGTGTAAACTCAAGGGTTCGTCTGTCGTCCGGCGCTGATAGTTCTTGACTTTCAGCATTAATGCCGAGACGGACCCATTCGACACTGATTGTGTCCTCTACATATAAGTTTTTGTAAAGGTGTCGAATAAAATTTATTTTCTTTCTCTCTTTCTTTCTAAATCGTCGAGAGTATTTGAAGCTATCGTTTTCTTTAACAAAGTCTAATTGTTTTTATTTTGAATTTCCCTATCATTTGGGGTTTCCCCAAAATAACCTTAGAGTTTCAAAATAAAATCCTTTAAAAAATCAGATTTCGTTAAAGATAAATATGGTTCAAAATGCTTTAAATTACCTTAGCTGTCACCCTCACATTGTACCCGGCTACCATAAACATCGTTTGTAGTTGAAATTCATAAAAATACGTCATGTCTATACATACCTAATCTTATTTTTATTATTTGAAATGGATTATACGATTAGATGTTCTAAAGTGTGATATTAACGCAAAGTTTGAAAGTTTTAGTTGACAACTAAACTGTACTTAATTTCAGCGTTATTAATAGCTTAGAAACTGCTAACATTATTACTGAAGTCTTCAAATATTATTCAAACATTATTAGTACAGGATGGCTACACTTTTAATTCTACTAACAAACATTTTCAAAATCGATGCAGTTACATTATAATTAGACGTAGACTATTATTTATTAGAATTTGATAAAAGTAAAAAAATTAGTAAGTATATTTTTAGGTTTAAATAAGAGAAAAATATTTTTTATTCCTCCCTTATTTATAACATTTTTTTTTACTTTTTTATAAAGCTCTATTGTATCGAAATTATTAAATACTTAATATTATTTGCAGACATAGTAGGTAATAGGTAAATTAAGTTCTAATAACATGTCTCAACTCAATAAAGTAATATATATGTCGGCGCGTTGAAGATTTAGCATTCGGGCGCAACTACCGTCGGATAGTTTTTAAGGCTTAGATTATGTAGGTAGGCGTCACCTAGCTTTGTTTTGGTGGACTAGTGATGGAGGTGGCGCCATTGCTGGTATAACGCTGCAGTAACTTACTCTGCCTGAAGTTCGTTGTGTCGTTGACAACCAATCAGAGTTTAGCAAGTTGGTGCACCGTCCGGCAGAGGCGCTAGTGAGCGCGCGCGGACTCGTGTCGGTGACGTGAGGCTCGGAGGAGCTCACTTTACTTTGTGTTTCGAATGGGGACTGTTGGAAGCTCGGTGGAGCTAGCTTTGCTTTGGGTTGTGAATATGGACTGTTAGTTGGAGAGTGGTAGCGTTCGTTACGAGGCGGAACACCTTGTCCCCAAGTAATTTGATATTGTAATTAGTAATCATAGCGCTTCGAAATAAAAACTGTGTGTGTGTCAATGTACGTGCGATGTCTCATTCTCCTCGGCCGCTATACTCACGCCATAGAAACCAAGAATATTCTTATGAAAATCGGCCATCGACGACCGGCGCCGCCCCCGCCCTCACGCATCGATTCGAAGCTCGCGCCGTCATATATGACTATTTAAGTACGGAAACATGGGTCGGAATATTCAATTTGTAGTACAAAACTTTCACTTTTATTATTTTAATCGTTACTGTAACTCTACTGGCATTTCAGGGTTACCAAGATACAGGCGTAGCCTAGTTTGGGTCCCACAGATTACCACGTATTTTGGGTACTTTCACAAAGCTGTAACTAACTCTGTTTGTTATCTATATTAGGTTAATAATTACAATAAATAAAATCTCGTCATAGTTATTAATTTAATGTTTGTATTGTATATTCTTTAAGGAAATAAATAAATTGAAATTGAGTTTCGATAAAAATATTTATTTTATCGACAACAAACTTATCGACACATTCCGTCCCTAGTAACGGTACACTAACGGTAGCTCCCGGCTCCGCCCCTGTTCACGCCACCCCTGCGTTATGTAGACTACAGATAGATTACTGTACATACATAGTACAGACAGACAGTGTATTGTCTGTTGGGTGGGACTGACTAATCCACTTTCCAAAACCTATCCATAGGTTTTGGAAAGTGGATTAGTTTGATGAAGGTTCACAGGACAAGCTTTTATGAGGTCAGAGGACGAAATACAAACATTTACGTCATGTCGCTATATTTTATTGTTTTCTGAAAACATGGTGTTTTACGACATTTTATCACCATCATCATCATTATCAACCAGAAGACGTCCACTGCTGAACGATAGCCTGCCGTCTGCATCCACTGGACGCCCGCGACTGTCACGATGTCGTCGATCCATCTAGTGGGAGGCCTCCCTACGCTGCGTCTTCCGGTTCGTGGTCTCCACTCAAGAACCTTTCTTCCCCATTGGTTATCGGTTCTTCTAGCAATGTGGCCTGCCCATTGCCACTTCAAATTGCAAATTTTAATAGCTACTCGTATGTCGGCGACTATTTCTATGGCGAATATCCACGTTCCAGATTCTATCGCCCAAAGAAACTCTGAGCATAGCTCTCTCCATTGCCCCTTGTGTGAATCTGAGTTTTTCCAAAAGGCCAACAGTTAATGACCTCTTTTCTGTACCATATTATGTCATCACTGGCAAAGTTGCAACACACACTGGTTAAACTAACAATTTACGACACTTTACTGGGGCCTAACTTGGACTTGACCGTGACATAATTTGCTTGACTGACTGCCACTTGATAATTTAAGATTAGACCCGCTCAACAACGGTGAAGAAAAAGATCGTGAGAAAACCGGTATGTCCGCGAACCTCAGAAGTTCAAAGACATGACATTCACCAACATACTGGGCCAGCATGGTGGATTAGGGCCCATCCTCTCTGAGAGAAGGCCTGTGTCCCAGCAGTTCGTGTTTCCAACACGATAGGCTGATAATTAAGTTGATGATACTTGAAAATATTATTAACATATTTTGACATTGGCAAATGCTAAAGACGTACGACGACTATGAAAAAATTAAAATTTAATGTCTATCGGCCCGTGATAAAAGCTGTAGCTAGCATGTTTTATACAATTTACTTACTTTTATGAATAAGTACTTCTTTGTAAGTGTTTTTATCTTACTGCCTGTTGTTTCCAATTTGGTTTCCATTGCAGTTTATTTAACTCCCCGGTGGCCTGTCTCGGTGCTTGGCGGAGGAACCCAGCATCTCCATAACAACATTATATTATCAGCCTGTAAACGTTTTCTGCTGAACAAAGGCCTCCCTCTTAGAGAAAAGTGTTGCCATAATCCCTACGCTTAGCAGGTGGCTTGGGAATCGCAGTACGTTTACCGTGTGTTAATAGGACGCTGCTGCCCCTCCTCCGGTGATTCTGGTCGTAGTTTTAGAACATACCCGGCTCAAGCTAATACCCGTTGCAGACTATGCGAAGTACAAGTAGCAAGTGCCTACTATGCATCGTCTGCAACGAGCTACACACATTTTGCTTAGTGCAAGTGGCAGTGCTTAGTAGCACTTCACGCTGGTCCTTGCGCAATGCTCTTGAACTGCTCCCGAAAGAAACTGCTGTCCCGGAAACTCGACTAATATCTCGTATTTTCTCTCGTCCCCAGGTGAAGATCTGGTTCCAGAACCGACGCAGCAAATACAAGAAGATGATGAAGGCCGCCCAGGTGGGTGCTCCGCCACCCAGCCTCGGCCTCCCGCCCGGCAGTCCACCCAACAACAACCAGCTCTTACACGGTGAGGATGCTGTTACAGTGTTCACATTTTTACCACACTTTTATTACTGCACTTGTAACCCACTGACTATGTAAACACATTTTGGAAGTCGATTAATTGTCGTATCAATTTGATTTCGATCCCAAGCTAACTGAACATCTAAAGACGCTCAGCATGCGCAGAGACGTTGGGTCTCTGTACTTTTTTCGAATTTAAAACGGGGAGTGTTCTGAAGAACTGTTTGATCTGATGCCGGCGTCACGGTTTTACCATTGCACTAGCTCCCACCACCTGAAAGTTCATCCACATACCATAGATCAGTGGAAATCACACACTGTGCGATTCACACGATCCTGCTTGCCTCACACCTGCAAAATATGGAATGAGCTACCTTCCGCGGTGTTTCCGAGAAGCTACAACATGGGGTTCTTCAAAACGCGATTTAATAGATGCTTAAAGGGTCAGCAACGTAGTTGTGATGTCTCTGGTATTATAAGTATTCATAGGCCATGGTGACTGCTTACCATCAGGCAGCCCACCTGCTTGTTTGCCATCTATGGCATTAAAAACACGCTTACAGCACTTATAACTTTAGCAGTTATGTTCGGAAAAACTTTTAGTGATTTTTGCAATTTTTTCTAATGCCAATGAAGCTTATTCTACGGGATGTAAGGGGAATACTCTCCAAGCCAAAAGAATTTATTTTGGCTTCGAGAGTGTTCCCCTTACACCTTGTATAGCGGTCGTTAATTTCTGCTAAAATTAGGATAATCGGGGACTTTTTATTTTTTTGTAAAATAACTAGCAGTTATGTTCGGAAAATCTTTTAGTGATTTTTGCTAATTCTTTTAATGCCAATGAAGCTTGTTCTATTGCGGACGTATCTTTAGTGTAAAATAACTTCAACCATGTTGTCCCCAGGTGGAGGCGGCGGCAGCTCGAGCGGCTCGCAGCACTCTCCCTCCGCGTACCAGGGTGGAGGTCCGGCGGCTGCGCACTCGCCCACGCCCAGCTCCACGCCTGTCTCCGAGCTGTCCCCCGGGCTGTCCCCCACCGCGACCCCCTGGGACGTGAAGCAGCCGCCGCACCAGGGCTGGGATGTCAAGGTCGGATATGTAAGATAACAACTAATTTACTGTGCAACTTGCAATAGGGCCTAAATTTGACTTTGCCTTATGATCGACCAAATGTTTCTTTGAGCGATGGAATCCGGAACGTGGATATTCGCCAAACAACCAGAATCACCGACATAATTATTAAAATTTGCAAGTTGAAGTGGCCATGGGCAGGCCTCATCGTTTTAAGAATTGATAACCGATGAGGAAGAAAGGTTCTTGAGTGGAGACCACGAACCGAAAGACGCAGCGTAGGGAGGCCTCACTAGATGGACCGACGACATTGTGAGAGTCGCTGGCATCCAGTGGATGCAGACGGCAGGCTGTCGTTCAATATGGAGGTCTTAAGGGGAGACCTATCTTCAGCAGTGAACGTCTTCTGGCTGATGTATGACATAACCGCAGCTAGCTAGGTTTGCCTTTAGCCGAAAAGTCAAGAAGAATGATACCTTCATGATGGCATCCATAATATAAGTCCATTAATGCCATATTTCTTGATCATAGCAAGAATATTCCTGGAAATATGATTTTTGTAGATGACATGTCTGTTGACTTTTTGTTCCGTTGGCGCGGATTCAAGTCCCAACAAAGGGCTTGAGCTGCCGGTGAAAGAAGCCATTATGAAGAAAAGCTATAGCATTGTAGTGACACTACCCAGTACTTTGCATGCTCTCAGCAGTGGTGTTCCAATAGTCTCGCAGAGCCAGTTGCCAATCCAAGTCAAGTCTTTACGTCTTTGAGCACACCGCCATTAAATATCAGGTGAATTGTGGAAAGCCTACACTGCCAACCATAAAAAAGCACGAAATTAATGAGCAAACATTCAAGTATGCTTGAGAGAATATATAACAGGAAAGTAATTCCGTCAGTTTTTTCGTGACAAAACGGCTGGATCCAAATATCATGGTGATATTGTTGAATTTTCTATAATATTTCCTGGTTGACAGTAAATATTCTTTCAAGTAGACTGCTATCAGCGAATTGCTATTAAGTAAACTTTCTTAAGACGACGACTGGCTTGCCTCAGTTAGTAACGCGTCTGCCTTCTGCGCTGGAGGACCTGGGTTTCATTCTCAGCGGAGCAGATGTTTTAATCAGCTATGAATTTGTTTGATGACATCCCCGACACAGGGGATAGTGGCTAGTGGGATTCTATGATTGTGAAAAGTTATTTACTTCTTTTTTTGTCGACAGCCGTCAGCGGGTCGGTCGCCAGACGGCAGTTCGTGCGACGTGAAGCCGCACCACCAGTCCTGGGACCCGCGGCTCGGATACGTGAGTATCTCTCAACCACTGTGCCACTCGAGTTCCTTACCCATGCTTCACAGTGCCTACTCACAATAGCGTTTTTGTTCGAACAGTCTAAATTGCGCCAGTTCTCTCTTCAGGGGACTACGGCTACCTCTTAACGCAGGCTCGAAATCATGCGAACGTGAACCTTGATGCGCCGAGATACGGTTTATGGTCGCGCAACTTTTCGCATCACCTAAACAGAATCTCTCAAACCCGTAAGGACCCAAAACGTGTTCACCGTGTTTGAACACATGGTTACAGCCAATGACAATATAACCACTTGACTGGGCATCCCTTACCCCGCATAAGCTAAGGGTTCTAACATGTCACCTGAAATATTTCGAGCGGGGCCAATCCTAGACGTGAATTGAATCAATGACTTTTTATTATCCAATCACAAGCGTCGAATCACGTCGAGTCTCCAATCACAAGCTGCCCCGCGACAGACGTGGCATCATTTTGTAAAAGGGAATTTTGACTACATGCGCGACCAAGTGGTTATATTGTCTTAGGTTACTGTTCATTTGTCAGATAAAGGTGCAACCGAAGATGGTAGCTCAAGGATGGGTTTGTTAATTTTTTGATGCAGCAATCGATCTATTGTCTGGCCGATACTTTTTTTACGATTACAGAAATAGTCGAAAAAAACGACAGCAGATTGAGGCGTTGGTACTGAGTTCGAGTGCGCATTTTAACTAACTTGCTTGCAAAACTTTTTTCTCTGGAATTCTCCTAAAAAGATAGTAAATACATATCATCATCATCAGCCCTGAGTAACCCACTGCTGGGTATAGGCCTCCCTTTGTTTATGCCACTCTCCCCGGTCTCTCGCTAGTCCCATCCACTCGTTCCCGACAGTACTTTTGATGTCGTCAGTTCACCACAAATACATAATATAATAAAGAAAAACGGACGAACAAATTCTTTTCTGAAATCATTCTGTACTCGCTCCAAGGTATTTTGAGTTTTGATAGCTGCAATACAATGTAAAAAGCTGCATAAAAACTTGTTCATTTCTATTTTCGTCGGGTAATACTGACATTTTGTGTCATGATTCTTTTGATCGACTTCTTCCTTCTTTTCAGTATGTAATTAAATTCAAATGCTTGGCCTGTCAACTATAAAAATAGTAGTTTAAAATCTTGCTAAATTTTTCTAAGTAAAATACATATTTAACATATTTATCAAATCGTGTTTAAATATTACAATTATTCAAAAAAGTTTATAACTACAGGTTACTAGGACTATAATTTGGATCTTTACCATCCAAGTTTACATCCCCCTCCCCCCAATCCTCCTAAGGGTCATAAAAACATAAAAAAGTTCAATCACCAAAACGTCAAATATAAAAAAAAATACTTTCTAATATTCGTACTTCGTCCACTGAATGTACTGCAGTTGTCATTTTTAAACAAAACTTAGACCGAGTATACTTTTTCTTACAATGTTTGTTATCTATGCTACCGGTCAATTAACTAACTCCCATGGAGTTAAAAACTCTATCATTATTTAGTTTAATTCAATACAGTTTATTCAATATTTAGTTTGTGCATATGATCGGGGATCAGTGGACTGTCTTTCTATATAATATTGTATCTTGTGTAAATAAAATTACCGTACTTGAAAGAATACTATATAGGTCAACAAAAAAAAACCTAACCTATAAAAAAACAATACATGATTACGTATACGGACATGAGATGATAAAGTACTCAAAAAATTATTATAGTGTTTAGTCGCTTTATTGCTGAAATTCTTTGTATTCTGATGAGGGAAGGTTATATTTTCTCGCCGTAGGAGGGCTATGTCCACCAGGAAGACAATGATGGAGCCGCCAACATGAGGCGCGCCATGCCTTGGATGTTCAAGGTAAGGGAGAGGAATAACAAACGTGGTCATTTGTACATCGTCACTCAGCGGGCAGTGGAGAGAGCTATGGTCGGAGTTTCTTTGCGCGATAGAATCTGGAACGTAGATATTCGCCAAAGAACCAGAGTCACCGACATAGCTGTTAAAATTTGCAAGTTGAAGTGGCAATGGGCAGGCCACATCGCTCGAAGAACCGATAACCGATGGGGAAGAAAGGTTCTGGAGTGGAGACCACGAACCGGAAGATGCAGCGTAGGGAGGCCTCCCACTAGATGGACCGACGACATTGTGAGAGTCGCGGGCATCCAGTCGATGCAGATAGCTGGCTGTCGTTCAGTGTGGAGGTTAAAGGGGGAGGCCTATGTTCAGCAATGGACGTCTTCTGGCTGATGATGATAATGATGATGATGATGACATTTGTACATTTGGAGAGCATTGAACAAATATTAGTGCAAAGTTTATACAGCTGTTTCAACCACATGAAAACAGAACTAAATAGAACGGAATTGAGAAGGAAAATCTTTTACCGGGCATTATGACAGAACCTTGATTGAACATTCTTATTTAGACCAACGCGTCAAACTCCGCACCACATTTGCTAACTGATTTCGAATGACTGACGTTTCGTTTTTCCAGGGTTGGTCCCATGGTAAAAGCTGTTCGTAATGTTGACTATTATAGTCCCCTTTCGACTTCGTAAACCCTTCCCGCGTAACCTTGTAGCCACGAATAAGCCTCGTAGCGGCTTGAGTAGCCACGTAGTCATGAAATAATAGTAGTAAATACTTTCCCTGGCTTGTTGCGTGTTACTAAATTATAAAAATGTATTCAAATAAGTATCATCAGGTATTTAGGGCGCGTCGCAGGGCGGGGTGGCGCGCCCTTAACTTTACATGATTACTTTTATCACTTGCGCTGTACCCAGCGGTGATGCGCTCTTACTACGTAATTAATATTAAACAAATACATATTATTTATATTACACGGGTATGGGCAGGCCACATCGCTGGAAGAACCGATAACCGATGGGGAAGAAAGGTTCTTGAGTGGAGACCACGAACCGGAAGACGCAGCGTAGGGAGGTTTCCAACTGAATGGACCGACGACATTGTGAGAGTCGCTGGCATTCAGTGGATGCAGATGGCAGGATGTCATTCAGTGTGGAGGTTAAAGGGGGAGGCCTATGTTCAGCAGTGGACGTCTTCTGGTTGATGGTGATGAATATAAAATAATATAAATAATATAAATATTCGGGACATTTTTTTTGCACACACGGTCATCTGACCCCAAACTTAGCAAAGCTTGTGATATGGCTGCCAGAGACTGATATATATACATATGTAGGTTTAAATACATACTTAAATAGATATTAACACCCAGATATAGAACAAACACAAATTACATTTACATACATACATAAATATCTATTTATGTATGTATGTAAAACTATATATGTATGTATATCAGTCTCTGGCAGCCATATCACAAGCTTTGCTTATTTGGGGTCAGATGACCGTGTGTGCAAAAGTGTCCTGAATATTTATTTATTTACTAACAGTTAGACTGCATAGACTGAAGGTCTACAAACAATCCAAATGTTATGAAACACGCCAGCATTTTGGTCACGCGTCGCATTAACCAGGCGCTCTGAAAGATTTTTGAAAAAGATATGAGCTCCCGGTCCCCAAGGACCCAATGTCTCCAATATGTAACCACTGCCGAGGTTAGCATATTTACGTCGCTTGTGCTGCTCTGCTGAATTGGCAGCCGCGCCAGCCCTACCCCGTGTCTCAGGAAGATGTGACGGCGCCAAAGTATCGACACAAGTTGCGTCCCATACAAGGGGCCGCCCCAACCTCCAGGGCACAAGTGTCACACCGTCAGGCCTCCTTCCATCGTCGCGCGCAAGACCGCTCGGTTCGAGCACAACTGTGACATTGGTAATGTATTGTAATTTGTTTGTCTTGTTCGGCAGGGCGCGCCGGGCGGGCCGTGGGAGATGAAGGGTGCGCACGCGCACGCGCACCCGCTGCACCACCAGGGCACGCCGCAGCACCCGCCCTACGTGCCGCAGTACTCCTGGTACCAGACCGACGCCAACCCGGGCCTGCTCACGTGAGTCCTGCTACTTACTCCCCCACTCCTCACAGGAGGGTCGTGATTAGATCTGGAGGCACCGTCTTATGTTGCTTCAGATCTGTTCTGGCATCGAAACCGTGGTAGCCTATTTGGGAGACCGTTAGACTTGAAAGCGTGAGGTCACGGGTTCAAACCCCGGGCCTGTACCAATGAGCTCTTTGGAGTTTATGTACGGATTTTCATACCACTGGCTTTTCTGTGAAGGAAAACATCGTGAGGAAACCTGCATACGTACGAAAAGGAATTCAATGGCGTATGTGAATCCACCAACCCGCACTGGGCCAGCGTGGTGGATATGGCCCAATCAATCTTTCAGGGGTAGGTTAAAAAGTCCAGCAGTAGACTGTTAAAAGGCTGATTATGATGATGATTTGTTCTGGCAGCTGCTTGTGTTTCTGACTCTATGTCCCAGTTCACTCACCAGTCCGTGGTATCCATTCATAACCACTGTTTTGCCTTTCCGTCGCTACCACGCTATCTTTTCACACACAATTTTTTTTAAATACCGTAGTGTCAAACAAACAGGCGGGTTACATAATGGTAAGCAATGACCACGGACTGATAAGCACAGCGTATGACGTCCACCAACAAGATGGACAGACGACCTAAAAGAGACCGCAGGGAAACGCTGGATGCAGACCGCTTCCAACCGGCCCTTTAGGAGATCGATGGGGGAGGTCTATGTCCAGCAGTGGACGTCCTACGGCTGAAATGATGATGATGATGAAGCAGTCACCGTCACCTATGGATATTTGTATCACAAATACGTTGGCGACCCTTTAAGAATCTATTAACTCGCCTTTTGAAGAACCCCGTATATTAGCTATTTTTGAAAAAATAATCTTTTTGCCTAAATCATACCTCCACATAACTCCAACTTGACCCAAGCTCTGCCCAAACATTTTATTCCTGTATTTTTGTTCATAAAGTTTTTTTTTTCTCCAGGGTGTGGCCAGCAGTGTAACAGCCATCGGATAGAACCTAAAATATTAAAGTAAGTGTGAATCACTAAAAAATGGCGGAACAAACCAAGATGGCGCAAAACAAAGGTGGCGCTTAAACTTTTTATAAATAATGTTACAATGTATCGGCACAACCAACTCTAATTTTAAGGGAAATTATTTAATAGATAATAATTATAAAAAAAAGTTGTAAATTTTTTATAATTAATTGATTATAAATAGGTTATAATATTGTTCATAACGGTTCTTGTAAATTTTTAATATAGGAAAATTGTGGGGTCAAAGAATTTACATTTCAAAATATAGCACATTTCTAAGGCCGAAATTGCTGACCAGTGGCTCCCTTGGCGCTTAGTTCCTAGCAAGTTGCCTGGTTACTTGGTCCAAGAACAGTATAATTATGGATCCTTCCTTGGTCATAGAGCTAGAAGTGAATGGAGAGACGTCACGTGGGTGTTGGCCGAGCTGGTCCAAATGTTTTAGAACAAAACGTTCTGTGTGGCCGAATGGCTAGGCAACTTCCTGGGGCCTTCCGTTTAGCGCGCTGAGCTATCTGCTAGTGTAGTTTCGGATTATTGCAAACTGGGAAAATACTACTAAAATAAATGAATTATAGATAGATAGTTTTAAGTAAATAGTTTTGAATAAATTCTTTGATCCAAAAAGTTAAGTTATAATGAGCCTCGATTAGATAATGCAATTTAATAAGATTTTATCTGTCGTTACGCAAAACATACCAACAGTAAAATAAAGTTGTGGATAATTTGATGTTCTTGTGAATTGCATAATCTATGAACTGCGCTTACCTAGCGCACAGGTTGCGAGGTCTGACCAATCAGAGAAGATAACGTCAGTTGCAATCTTGTGTCTGATTGGTAGAAAATTACGTGACATTCGGCAAACCTCGCAAAGACCAAGATGTAAGACCAGATACGCACTTTGAATCAGTTCCAGGGATTTGTGTCTATGTTTACCAGTTTTTAACGAATTTTGTTTAGTTATCTTAACACAAAAACATGGAATAAAGGCATTGAGATACAATGCCTTACCTTCAAATAGAGATTGTGAATATCACAATATCTAAGTGAAAATAGTCAAAAATAGACATAGACATCGTAAAATCGTTCGAGCGTCGTTGTACATACCTATTACCTAGATATCAATTATATAGTTCGCATGCCACATTTACTTCAATTTAGACGTTATGTCGCTTGCATAGTGTTCAACGTCGCTTATCCGCTATGTCATCGTAGTACTGGCATCGCGCGGCGTTGTATTCGAATCGCGGTTGCGTTATAACTAACCAAAAAGTCGACGCAATGCGTACCGTGCGTCGAGTTATGGCTTTTTTTTGCACATTTGTGACTCCATAGGTATTGTATCTCGATGAATAATGGTTGAAAAGGTTGAATCGAAATCAAACATACAAAATGATTTATAATATAAAAATTTTGTTGATCATTCTTGATTCAGTTTTTTTCTTATAAACAAAACTGTACTTCAAAAAAATCTAAGTTATTCCCGTTTTCGAATGAATGTTATTTGTGATTGCAAAAGATTTTACTTTAACTTGAATTCTGTAACTAAAAGGTTTAATATTGTTTTGTTGTATTGCTATAGTAAAAAACACAGTATTTATTAGGTACATAAAAAAGGTATTAAATAAATAAAAATGTTAGTACATTTTGTTGGCAGAAAAGCAGATGACACAGATGTCATTTAATTTTGGTAATTTTTTTTTTTTATTACACAGTTTTTGTTTATACAAAACAATGTTATTCCTTTTATCAACTATTTGGTAGCTATAATTTAAATGAAATTGTATTCATAAATTAAGCTTTAATTGGTAATTTTTATTTATTTAGATATTTTTAATTATAAACAAACTGAAAAATAATACGTGAACACATACCAGTGTGATGTGATAAATAAGCAAAATAATTGTTTTGATATATTTTTATTTGCCTTTTTTTCATGGAAGCTTAATATATTTATTTTTTGTTCGAAATATATGTTCTGAATGGGATGTTTTATCTAAAGTATTTTTATTACTATTGCAACTTATTATATATTTTTATGTAATACCTACTATAGCTTATTCATATAAAAAGTTAAAAGGTTTTGTCAAATTATTTGCAAAAAATCCTTAAATTGTTAAAATCGTAACATATTTGTCTAATGTTTTATGCTATTATATTTTAAATCATTTTAAATAAAAAAACAACCTTTTATATGAATAGACTATAATATATAAAATACCATTTATAATGTATGGGTCTTTACGGGAAGAAAAATCATTACAATTTTGTAAATATTATTTGTAATATATAGAGAAATAAAACTATACATATAAATATAGCTAGATAGAATAATTACTTTATAACTACAATGTATTATAAGGAAAGCGGAAATAAGAAAAAAATGAATTAATTTCTTTGTCAAATAAAAAGATAAAAATATCGTAACCTTTGTGTTTTTATTTCTCTGTCATTTGTTTTTAGTTGGAAAATATTAAAATATATTCCTATCAAAAATTTATAATCCCCGTGTTATGTCACACACTTGGATGAATTTATACAATGGTTTCAAGCGCCAAAAAGAGAGAAAACTTAGCTCAAACGAAGCAAAAAAAATCGCTGATTTAGTAATGAACAAAAGTTGACAGATATCTCAAATGTGGTCGCTTAAATCTCAATCTTTCAGATAACTCAATAATATGGTCGCTTAAACCTCAATCTTTCAGATAACTTGGTTATCCTAGTGAGGACTGCTTCGCAAACCTTACTATTTTAGGCTCGTCTCTTTGCTATGTTAATTTACCACGTTAGATAAGGTGAAATATTTAAGTTAAAATATTGTATCTTTTAATTATTGTGCGTGTGTAAATAAATAAATAAAATTATGTTACCTTACCTAAAAACTCAATAATATGGTCGCTTAAAACCTCAATCTTTCAGATAACTCAATAATATGGTCGCTTAAACCTCAATCTTTCAGATAACTCAATAATATGGTCGCTTAAAACCTCAATCTTTCAGATAACTCAATAATATGGTCGCTTAAACCTCAATCTTTCAGATAACTCAATAATATGGTCGCTTAAACCTCAATCTTTCAGATAACTCAATAATATGGTCGCTTAAACCTCAATCATTCAGATAACTCAATAATATGGTCGCTTGAAGCTTTTTTTTACAATAATTTGCTTTTCACCCGTTGTATTTTTTTAACGAATATCAAAAATCAAATCAAATCAAAATCTGTTTATTTGTAAGAATATTATGTTATGTACGCTAGTGTACAAATCTGTGTCAAAAATATTCTACCTTATAATGTGAACGAATCTTTTGTTATCGGTTAGTCTGCCTAAATGATATAATACTAGCGATCCGCCCGGCTTCGCACGGGTGTAATTTACGTGCGAAGCCGGGGCGATTTTAGAGAATTATATTCTTCACTTCCACAAATTTTTCCTTACAGTACCTATTATTCCTGGGCATGTAAATATTGGAATAAAGATAAAAGAAAATTAGAGAAACATGAAAATCATACTAATATTATAAAAGCGAAAGTAACGCTGTCTTTCTGTCTGGATTTTTGTTCGCTTTTCACGACTAAACCGCTAAGCCGAACTTAACGAATTTTGGCAGGAAGATAGTGTACATCATATGGACGGACATAGGGTACTTATTCTCCCAGAAAATGCGGGAAAATTGAAAAATCGCGAGTAGCACCGTGGAATTCAGCTATTATACAATAAAACAGCAAACTATAGAAATTATTCTACCTGCCTGCACTGTCCACACTGACGAGACTGATTGATGGCGTCGAGAAATTATCGCTGCTTTATCCCTTTTATACCACTCTAGTCCTGGTGATAGGTTTTTATTAAAGCCATCGGTACCCTTGTATTATATCACCTTATAGCTCCAAAGATGGCTTATTTAAGCCATCAACGTAAATATTCTTTGACTTTTGAGGCCATAATGCCGTTTTGGCGGTTTTTAATTGATTGGATTGCTAGTGATGTGGCAGTATTATTATTGTATCGATACTTTTTGACATAAGTTTAAAGATAACAGTATTTGAAGACACTGTTTTAAACTATCACGGTTGTTCACTAATGTTATATGATTATTTACGAGATATTTACCGTGGTAAGGTTGTGGAATGAGCTCCCGATATTTCGGCGCAGTTACATGCACCATGTTCACGGGAAGACACATGTAACTGCTCCGAAATATCGGGAGCTCATTCCACAACCTTACCACGGTAAATATCCCGTAAATAATCATATAAATTTAGTATTTGAAGAGTAAAACATTTTTTTATGTAGCTTACAATATTTATATAGGTATATATAGTAAAAAAATTAAGGTAAATTCATATGATCAGACAAAAACAATATAAAGTAATAATTTTGTATCTTCAATTAGAATAATATTTTCCATTATAATAATTATGGCTATACTTACTTTTGCCTGGTATTTTAATAAGGGTTCAGTAAATTTTTTTGGTGAAATAAGTTTGAAAAACACTGACTCTCCTAACCAACACAAAGTTACGTTTAATTTCGTTTTGCACTTGACGTATAATTGCTATAATATTTGATACAGATCCCACGTATAAATCAATATTATTAGATTAACAAAATATTAACCGGTTTTTAGACGTGTCTTTTTTATCTATACTAATATTATAAAGAGGAAAGATTTGATTGTTTGTTTGTTTGCATCGAATAGGCTCCGAAACTACTGAACCGATTTGAAAAATTCTTTCACTGTCGGGAAGCTACACTATCCCCGGGTGACATAAGCTATAATCTATACCCGTGCGAAGCTGGGGCGGACCGCTAGTTTTCAATAAATTTATTTATTTTGGCATCTACGTATCGATATCGAAATCTATCGATACTTTTCCCCGTCCTTAGCAACAATGACTTAAGCCGCCATGGTAGCAACAGTGGCTGTGAAAAACGTCGCTAAGTATAATTAAATGGGCATAGTGGGCCAATTACCAGGCTTTATTGAAACGTCGAGGCAGATGGCCTTATAGTTGGTCTGCCTTTTTGCCTGCGGTCACTACAAAGGCATACTTCCGTTTTTGTCTGGTGCAGCCACCAACTTATTTGAAAGGGGTGGCCAAATCAATAAACTAATTTTTCGATAGGCAGTTTCGTGCAAGAAATACGACAGTGGCTCTTCCAGACAACTTTGAAGATAAGTTGGTGGAGTTACATTGTAGCTGATTTTGATCAGGTATAGATTGAAGAACTCAACGGCGCGCGGCTTAAAGTCGTAGGTATAAGGAATGGCAGTGATGCTATATGAGTTTGTATCACAATAGCTAATGCACCTAAGGGCAGTGAAATGTAAATTCATAAATCATATATTTCATGCTAAATTTTTTTTCGCGATTTCAGGGCTGCTCCCATAGTAAAAGTTTTTCATAATGATGAGTACCTTCTGTTAGCTTCGAGACTGTTCCCCTTACACTCTGTATATTTTATCCAAATTAAATCCACCTAACATGCCAATAACAAGCCGTAATAGTGTTATAAGTAACACGGTAACCATGGTTACATAATTGAAACGCGTTAAACTAATCACCGATAACCGATGGGGAAGAAAGGTTCTGGAGTGGAGACCACGAACCGGAAGACGCAGCGTAGGTAGGCCTCCCACTAGATGGACCGACGACATTGTGAGAGTCGCGGGCATCCAGTGGATGCAGATGGCAAGCTGTCGTTCAGTGTGGAGGTTAAAGGGGGAGGCCTATGTTCAGCAGTGGACGTCTTCTGGCTGATGATGATGAACGCGGAGTTTTTGTGGTCATAGAGACTCGTGACACAGTCCTTTTTTAATTAAATTCTTTTTTTTTTGTGTCGTCGTCGCGATTATGAGTAGGCAATTTTGCAGTTACTGGAAGCGAGAGTTCGGAAAGGCTTATGTCTATAGTCTGGCTAATGAAAGTAGAGACTGCAAAAAAAGCGCGGCAAATTTAAAAATATCAGCATTGAAACCTCAAAAATTATTATGAAATGCCTGGAATCATCTCACTTGATACTTGTAAGTTATTTAATTTATATTGTAACACAGTCAGAACACAGGGATGTTTGCATTTCATATTAATTTTGGGGTTGCAATGCGGTATTTTTTTTAATTTGGCGGGCGTTTTCAGTTTCTACTTTCATGAGCCAGACTCTAGCAACGCTGACTATGATTTATAGAAAGTTTGATGTTTTCCATTATAAAAAGGAACTGAGTTTATGCTTTACTTCTAAGTCTGCGTGCTTCATCTTCGACCATATCGTCAAACAAAAAAATAACAAAAGAATGTATAAAACTGATAAAACTAAAATCCAGATCAAAAGAGACTCTAGGCTCGTGGTCGTCCGATACAAAAAAGTGTTGTAAAGACATTTCGACCAGATTGGTTCTCGCCTCGGGGGATCCCAGAGCTGGAGCATATTTCGCACAAAAATTAAGCAATCCAGCGGGGCAATGCTGCCAGCATTCTGGGAACCCTGCCGCATGGTGGCGATTTGTTCGCCTAGGATTTTATTTTTATTTTTTGTATATATTATATTTTTAGTCGTATACATAGTAGTTTTATTAATAAGTTGTATAAATAAAGATTAATCATCTAGCCAAAACCTAATTATATAGATTTGAATACAAATGAGTGCGAAACCAAGAAATGTTAATTTTATATTTTTTAAGAATCAATAAAAATATTCTCGTTTCACTTCCTTGGTCTCAAATAAAAAATGCCATATGCCGTGCATAGTGTCATATTTTAACGTAAAAACGGTACAAGAATTAAAAATGGCAACCCCAAACGCCTGAATGGAAACGGAAGCTACCGCCCACGGAACCCTTTTGAAAAATAATAAAACACTCTTTTGTTGAGGGTCTCGCATAATACACTTTTGATACAAAAGACTTTTTTAAAAAGGTATGTTGTTTTTTTTAGCTAGACATCTGGTATTCTCGTAGCGGTGGAAATGGACGGACTTTTTGGACTATTTATTATTACTTAGGTAAATTTTAACCCACGACGCAAAAAGAGGGTTTATATTTGTGTCTGGAATGTTAGCTCCCAACGACTGAACCAATTTTTAGTCAGTTTTTGTTTTGTTTGAATGGTGACTTAATCGACAATGTTCTTAAGGTGGGGCGTTTTACATAATTATGGCGGGAAATTCAAATTCCAAACAGTTTTCTTGTCCTTGTAGCTAGGCCGGGTAATTATTGTAAACAACCATGATGTTTGCGACAATTGATTATTATTCTTTACAAGATCATGTAAAGCTATTTATCTCTAATGCACATTATTAATTACATTTGTCAATAAACTAATTTTTGCTGTTTCAAACGGTTTATTGACAAATGTAAGTAATATGGTGCGTTACTGTTATATAGATGTACATGATAATGTAAAGAACAACCAACGATTTGAACAAACAACATGTCATCTCTATCTCTACATAGTATAAATTGAAGTCGCTTTCCGCGTCTGTCTGTCTGTCTGTATGTCTGTATGGCCGCTAACTCCTCCTAAACCACGCAACGGATTTTGATGCGGTTTTCACCATCAGTTAGATACATTTTCAAGGAAGGTTTATACATATAACTAGCGACCCGCCCCGGCTTCGCACGTAAATTACACCCGTGCGAAGCCGGGTGGGCGGGTCGCTAATTTTAAAATAAATTACCCGGCCTACCTTCCGTACCTTTGCCAATAATTCGGTTCGGTCGAGTACAGTACATATAGTATCTTTATGCCATAGTTGGCAAACAAGCTAACGGGCCGCCTGATGGTAAGCGATCACCGTCGCCCAACGTTGCCGACACTTAAAGACTCTATTAACAGCGTTTTTGAAGAACCCCATGTTGTAGCTTCTCGGAAACACCGCGGAAGGTAGCTCATTCCATATTTTGCAGGTATGAGGCAAGAGAGATCATGTGAATCGCACAGTGTGCGATTTCCACTGATCTATGATGTGTGGATGAGCCTTCAGGTGGTGGCGGCTAGTGCGATGGTAAAACCGGAACGCCGGCATCAGATAAAACAGTTCAATAAATAATTTATTTAAATAACGTCGAAACTACAACTTTCCAAAACTTTTCTTCAATAGTCTTGAAATATTATCCCTAACACTTCATTAAGGAATAATTTGAATACATGTTTAAAATGTTTATCGGGACGTGTATTTTTTTTATTTAAGTACAAATATGTACTCTACGCCAATGAGGTGTTACCAATGTAGAGACGTCAGATTTATTCAAAAAGCACTACAAACAGGGCGATATTTTACTATAGCTACCTACATAAGACCCATACAACTTTACAACCTTACAGCCGTTCCAGTAGAAGTATTTCACTTGCTAAAGACATAACATAAATTTTTTGATTATTTTTCATACTCCGAAATACGCATCGTACGTTTGCGTCGTTGCCAGACACAGGACGGACTGAGTTCACTCAAGCTAATTAACTTGTGTTTGTATCGCCACACAGACCTCGGTAAAACGTAACTACCTCAGTTTATACAGGGGAACACTGTCGAAGCCAAAAGAAGGTAATTGTACTCATCATTATGAACAACTTTTACTATGGGACCAACCCTGAAATCGCGAAAAAAATATCAGCTGTTCTATAGAAAACGGTCATTGACACTCGACAAAATCTATGGAACAGCTGATTTTTTTTCGTGATTTCAGTGCTGGTCCCATAGTAAAAGTTGTTCATAATGATGAGTGCAATTACCTTCTTTTGGCTTCGACAGTGTTCCCCTTACACTCTGTATAAAGCTTTACGCTCGACGTTTAGACATATTGTTACAATACGCGTAAACTACTTAAATTAATTATACGTAAATAAACTCTAGATAAACATTTCAAAAGGAATAGTAACAATTTAAGAGTTATCAATAACTCTTTTCGAACAGTGAAGTGGCACAAACTAACTTCCATCCCGTGTCACAGCTACGTCACGTCACAATGGCAGAAATTCTCCAGCAGAGCGCGCGTACCTTCGTGTTGAGTACAAAAACCGACATACTTGTCCCACCACGTCCCACCACGTCCCACCGCCATCCCACCGCGCTCGGAGGAACAAAACATTTCGTTGTCGGAAAAAAGCTGAAATACTACGAATGACCGCGGCGAACTCAAAGCGTGCCGGGTTTGTACCAGAGAGCTACGAAATGTGGAGTAGGCAGTTTGAGCAGAGTACGCATAATACAGGACTCGTAGCTTACTTAACTCAATTAGCAGTTATAACTGATCAACCAAAAACAGATTAGTTTTCAGGCAACAACTGAGGGATAATCTATAAGGCAGGGCGCAAATTTGTGTCTTGTGTCGGATACAAGGTACAAATAAATATTTGATTTCTATATAAAAAGTATGAAATCAGCCACTCTCTGCGCAGACTTTGTGTCCAGTTGCTTCCACTTGATTGCTATTGGGTGTGCCGTGTCGGCAACAAAAACTGTTCGATCAACCACCCGCATTCTTCAGTCTTCCCGTGAACATGGTGCATGTAACTGCGCCGAAATATCGGGAGCTCATTCCACAAACTTACCACGGTACTAGCTACTATGAAATTTCAGAATTCCTTAATGATAATTTTTTTTTTTTTTTTTTTTTTTTTTTAAATACAAAAACGTTTATTATTCATTAAAGGGCTATAGGTACATAAAGATCTTAATTAGGTAGGTATATGGGTACAAATGTTGTAAGAAGAGAGGTTAGAATAGACAATTACCTATGTACCATAATGGAACACTGTCCCCCACACTAGGATAACCTGTGTCGTGAGGTCACAGTTCCCAACTCTGGGCATGACTGTCTTCCCCGCAGAGGTGAACTTAAATTAGGTTTGAGATAACAACGGTGTCGTGAACATTAACCATAAATAGGTACGTTGTCAAAAAAAAATTAAAGGTACAATTATAATACAATTTGCTTACATATATAATATACAATAGTACACAACAATATAATACAATACAATAAAATGCTGGTAAATTACTAATATTCTAAGTCAATTAAGTGTATGTGTGTGAAAAGTTTTTTTTTTTTTTTTTTTTTTTTTTTTTTTTTTTTTTTTTTTTTTAATGTATGTGTGCGTATGAACGTGAGAGTGTGTATCTGTGTGTTTGGGTGTGTTTAGAGTCGAGTGTTGGTTGTTTGGGTGGTATGTTGGTGTGATTGTTACAGTGATCAGTCATCTGGTACTTTTAATATTTAAGGTTAACAGCCATTATGAGTCATGGTTTCACTAATGTGTGTCAGTTAAGAGTACTCCAGTTAAGTTCCTGTAAGTAAATTATCATATTACCTATTATGTCGACCAGTTAAGTTATTTTGAGCAAATTCTCAGTTGATTTATAGTCGAGCTGCATTAAATAGTCTGTTAAGGTTTTCATGCAGGCATTACGATTTAGTTTTAAGATGGGTTTAAGTTTACTAATGCGATTGTATAGAGCTGGGCCTAGTCCTACAAATGACTTCTTTACGTAATCCGTTCGAGATTTTGTTTTTAAAAATAATGTCTGATCTTCTTTTCTTTGACTTTTCAATTATTATTTCCATGTCAACCTTTGAATGTTGTCGCAATAAGAGAAGTTTTATAAATAGCTGTCTTATAGTAAGAACCTTCGTTTCCTGATACAGACAATGTGTGGGATAGCGCCGTGGTTTAAAATACATGACTTTAAGTAGTGCTCTTTGTGCTATTTCTAAAGGAATCAGGTGGGTGGCGGCAGCTGCACCCCATATTGTAATGCAGTAGGTGATGATTGACTGTGCCAGAGCATAATAAACTGTCTGAAGGATGTCCGCTGATAGAATATGTCTTAACTTTTTAAAAATGTATATAAGTTTTCTAGCTCTTCCTGTTAGTGTTTTAATATGTTCACCCCATCGTAAGTGTTTATCAAGATGTATTCCTAAATATTTGATAGATTCAGTGAGTTCGAGGGGAGAACAGAAACATTGTTGGTGATTGCTGCAATTTGAATCGTGAATTTTTAATGTTAGAGGTGATTTTGGTTGAGTTGTGGAGTTTAACGTGTAAGTCATGTACTTCGTTTTCAAGACATTTACAGTCAGTAGGTTACCTCTGAGCCAGTTTGCAACCTTATGCAGCCCTTTATTAGCTAGAGCTTGTGCATCATTCCAAGATTTGCCCTCGAATACTAGCACTGTGTCATCCGCGTAGGTATAAACTTTGCCTCCTTCAATGTCTAAGTCACACAGGTCGTTAATATATAACAGAAAGAGTGTGGGACCAAGGATGCTACCTTGTGGCACACCGAACTTAACGTTGGCCTCATCACTGAGATCGTTCTTTATTTTTATCAACTGAGTTCTGTCCTGAAGGTAGCTAGTGAACCACTGAAGCGGGACACCTCTGATTCCAATTGTTTCTAGCTTAGCCAGAAGGATTGGGATGGATACCGTGTCAAACGCCTTCGCCAAATCAAGAAAAACACCCACTGATTTACTACTCTTATCCATTTGGAGTATTACTTGCTGGGTAAGCGTGCTGACTGCATCTTCAGTGGACACTCCTGCTCTAAAGCCAAACTGATTTTTAGATAGGAGTTGTTTAGATTCTAAGTAGTGGCGGAGGCGTTTATTTACGAGCTTTTCAAGTATTTTGGATAGTACTGGCAACAATGATATTGGCCTATAATTTTCCATTTTGGTTTCATCCCCACCCTTGTGGATCGGACATATAACTGACTTTTTTAGAGCTTTAGGGACAGATCCGCTATCCAAACTTGCCTGGCATATAAGAGTAATAGGCTCCAATATATACGGAAGGGCTTCTTTTATAACTTTAGTAGAGATACCATCCCATCCTGGAGCTGAGTCAGACTTCAATGATTTTATTACAGAAAGTACTTCTATCTCGTTTGTAGGTAAAAGACAGAATGATTCTGATATTTTACTTTTAACGTTAATATCTGCTGCTAGCGAGGTCTCTGAAGTAGAAAGTTTGCTTAGAATGTCATTTGCAAGGCTCGAACCTACGTTTACAAAATAATTATTAATTTTATTCAGGGAGACACTGGTGCAGTGATCATTTTTAAGTAATTTTTCCACAGGGTTCGATTTGTTAGAAAAGCTACATATACGTTTTATATGTTTCCATGTTTTTTTAGAATCGTTACCGCATTTTTTAATTTCTGATCGCTCGTATATTCTTTTCATTTCTTTTATTAAATTATTACACATGTTTCGGTATTTTATGTATATATTTTTTATTTCAGTATTTTCTGGCTCTTTTTTGCTTTTTAATTTCAACTTATCTCTTTTTCGTATACTTCTGATTAGCCCTGGGGTTATCCAGGGTTTGAGATTATTTTTTGACCTGGGTAGTTTTTTTATTACTGTATGCTTTGTTATTATTGATGATATAGTTTTTAGGAATACATCCGTAGCACAAGTTACGTCAGAGAAATCAAGACAACTGTGCCAATCTACTTTACTCAATTCGAGTGTTACTGCCTGAACGTCACATTTTGCAAACGTTTGTTCAGAAAAGGTTTTTAATACATCCCTACTATTTAGTTGGAGTAGCACCGGACAGTGGTCGGTCACTAGAGTGGGAAGCAGTATGAGCGTTGGTTTGTAGTTTGATTTCAGCATGCAGTGGTCGAGGCAACTTGATTCTCTAGTAGGATTGATGAAACCTGGAAGTAATCCATGTGTTGCTAGTAATGAGAGGTAATCTGAAGCATGTACGTCGAGGTTATCTCTGATGTTAATGTTAATGTCGCCTAGTAAAGCCAGATTTGAAGTCGTTTTTGTTTCTAGTAAAAGTATGTCTAAAGAGTTAAGAAATTTTGTAGGGTTTTTATATGCGGGTGGACGATAAACTGCTATAAAGCTACACGTTTGCCCTTGCTTTATAACCAGGCAGCTTGCGTCGCTAATAGTATTCGGTTCGTATACAGATATATTTTTAAGTGCATTATTGATATACACCACTACGCCATCGTTTTGATTACAAACCTTTTTAGTGAAGTACACATCATAGCCAGCTAGATTTGGGGGAGAGCTAATGCTTGAGAGCCAACATTCTGTGAGTATGATTATATCAAATTTTAGCTCAAACCGAGACAAAAGTACTTCAAACGCTTCAATATTACAATTGATACTCCTAATATTCATACTGATGACTGATAGATTTCGCAATCGCTTTGAGTTTAAATACGATCTACACTCCTCGGGGGTGCTCAATGTATAAAAGTTGGCGACATTGATGGCCTCAATGTCCGATGACATTTCACTAATCTGGTTCATATTTATAGATTTTTATTTGCATGTGGGATAGGCATCCACATGGTATTATGTGATTTAGGGTTAACATTGAGCATCGCCGTAGAGTGCAGTATAGCAAAGACAAAGACAAGTAATTGTCTTTAATATTTTGTTGTGACTGTGTTTTGTGAGTTTGAGTTGTAGGTGTGTTGTGTATGTATGAGTAAATTGACTGAATATAGTAATACCCAATAAGGCGTCGGTCTTGAGTTTTACATAAAGATATTACTAGATTAAATGATATAGATAATGTACAATTAAACAAACACAAAAAGTAAATCAGAGTAATCAGAGAGTAGTTTTCAAATATATGGCTTAGAATAAAATAATAATAATAAAATGATGCTACAGCTAGTCAATCGGTATGCAGATCCGGTATCTCCAATTCTTTGATTTGCTCAGCCGATGTTATCTGTATTGCCGGCAGCCCGTCCTCCTTTCGAATAAAAACTTTGCCACTTGCTGTCCAGCAATACTTATAATGGCCACCCTTGGCAAGTTCGCGTGACAGATAATACAGGTGCCTTGCTTTATTTGTGAGTAACTCGCTAAGATACAACTGTTTTTTGTCGCCTCTTATTCTGATTGTATCAGTGCTAAACTTGTTGTCTTTATTTGCCATATTATAAGCTTTAAAAGCTTTTAGTAGGGAAGTTTTTTTCTCTAGAGAGTTAAACTCAACTATCAAAGTTTTAGGCAGGCCACGCTTTGACGGCAACTGGTAGACTGTTTTTACATCTTGGGAGTTATAAGCCAAATTTAACACTTCGTGTATTTTTTTTAAGATTTCTTGAGGTTGGTCCAGTCTTTCAGTTGGCAAATTTCTGATTTCAATGGAGGCCTCGTTAATTTTTCTTTGCAGTTGTTCCACTTGAGTGTCCAACTTTCTCACGTCTTGAATAACAGTTTTTCGATCCTTTTCCATATTGTCGACTCTGGACTTTAGTTGGCTCTGTTCAGCTACTATAGTCGAGACAGTTTCTTTTATTTCAGCATTTGTCAGTATGATCTGCTCATTTTGTTGTTTTAACTGACTGATTTCTCGGCATATCTTGTCTGAGGTTTTTTTTTGTTCCGTTTTAAAGTCCATAAATAAGCTTTGAATATTATTGTACATCAATTCAAAATGTTGAGACATACTTTCTGTTTCGGAGCCACTTAACTTTCTCTTCTTTTCGTTGTTTTTGGTAGAATTACTGAAATTCGACCTTAAATCTGAATCTGGAGGACCCAATCCAGGGCTGAGGTAAACATCTGGATTCGACACTGACTCTCTAAGCGGCATCTGTGGAGGTGTACGTATAACTTTCCCCATATTGGTCATTTTTCGGTACAACGAGGATAATGTTTTGATATGTCACACATCATCAGCTATTAAATGTCCACTGCTGAACAAGGCCTCCCTTTTAGAGAGGGGTGTTGCCATAATCCCCACGCTTGGCAGGCGGCTTGGAGATCACAGTACGTTCACCGTTTACTAACAAGACGCTGCTGCCCATCCTCCGGTGGTTCTGGTCGCAGTTTTAAGACATACCCGGGTCCCGGGTCCGGGTTTTGATATGTAATGTAAACTAAATAATTGACATAAAATCGAGACTAGATACTAGGAAAAAATAAAATGATAATAATAGTTTATATAATACAAGCTATAACTAAAACTACAAATACAGTTAGACTGCCCATAGACCGTTGAAGGTCTAAAGACAATCTAAATGCTCAAGCCCACTACCAGTTGGCAGCGTACCCAGCATGCTGGCGGCATTACCACGTTGAATGGCAATGCTTATGCGTTGAGCCAGAAACACGCCAGCATTTTGGTCACGCGTCGCATTAACCAGGCGCTCTGAAAGATTTTTGAAAATGAGGTGAGCTCCCGGTCCCCAAGGGCCCAATGTCTCGACCCCAAACGCCTCAAATATATAACCACTGCCGAGGTTAGCATATTTGCGTCGCTTGTGCTGCTCTGCCGAATTGGCAGCCGCGCCAGCCCTACCCTGTGTCTCAGGAAGATGTGACGGCGCCAAAGTATCGACACAAGTTGCGTCCCATACAAGGGGCCGCCCCAACCTCCAGGGCACAAGTGTCATACCGTCAGGCCTCCTTCCATCGTCGCGCGCAAGACCACTCGGTTCGAGCACAGCTGCGACATTGGCGGTGGAAAGAGCCCTGCGTATGATGTCGTTCAGGCTAGCGTGTCGGCCAATACGACCAGCGCTTCTCGAGCAAGAGAGACCATGGTGACCGAGCTGGTCAACAGCAGTACCACACTGACAGCGATGGGCCTCACAGCACCTTGCACCCAAGCGTAAGCTGACAGCTAGGTATATATAGGTAGTAATAAACATTTAATTAAGGTATAAAATACAACCAAACCAAAATATGTTTCTAACAATATTCTAACTTAGACATAATTTCGTTATTTTTTTAACTTTAGCAAAAACTAATAATAATATATTAAAAAAACTAACATTTGTTTGCTGTAACAGGCAAGGACATGAGATACGTCTCCATTATTACGACCATGTATGCTACTTTATATGTATGTGTACCTACCATGTTCTGACAAATTAATAATTTGAATTTGAATTTGTCAGAGCAAATAAATGCTTGGACCAAGATTAGTTACAAACGAAGCTGGCAAAAGTATGTGTTAAACAGAAACCAACGCCTCCATACCTTCGCAGCTCTGTAGGCAGTACCTCAGTGTGTTCACAGATACGACATGATACCCGCAGCTCTATAAATTGTATTTTCAGCCCAAAACTCATTAATATACCTGCCAGCTCAATTCCAATGCCTTCTCATTCCATCATCACCAGCCAGAAGATGTCCACTGCTGAACATATGCCTTTCCCTTTAACCTCCACACTGAACGACAGCCTGCCATCTGCATCCGCTGGATGCCCGTGCAAACTGCACTTAGTTTATTTACGTACTGAACAAGTGACTGGTGCAGGGCTGAGAATCAAACCGGGTGCCGTCGGATTGTGAGGTGTACATGCTACCACTCGGCCACCATCGCTGAGCTACTTTTTATGCCGGAAATATGTTCTGTTCTGAGTAAAACCGCGAAACGCAGCTAGTTCTGAACAAATCAACTAAATCCTCACATTAAACAATCAAATCCACATAACAAAGGGTGTTCAAAGAGTGCTAATTTGGCGCCGCGTGCCATACAGGGTGTCGCGCCCGCTGCGAAGATTATTACAAAATTACAGCAATTTTGTACTCTTCCCCTCCGGCGTGCGCTGATAATTTGAATTAAACAATCATTTCATAATATGTAAGTCAAATGGCCTCACAACTTTGATTGGATGGCTGCTTACAGATAGATCCATTCAAGAAGACGTGGTTAGCAGGAATGGGGGACTTTCTTAGTCCCTCTTAGTATAGTCAAGGCATCGCAGCGTCCAAAAGACCTCGGAGTCTATTATTTTGTCTCTACGCTATACGTTATAAAAATTTCTAGAGTTTTAGACGTGCTCCTTTTGGACTTCTGGTCTTTTGGAAAAACTCAGTCACACAGTGGACAATGGAGAGAGCTATGCTCGGAGTTTCTTTGCGCGATAGAATACGGAACGTGGATATTCGCCAAAGAACCAGAGTCACCGACATAGCTGTTAAAATTTGTAAGTTGAAGTGGCAATGGGTAGGCACATCCCTCGAAGAACCGATAACCGATGGGGAAGAAAGGTTCTTGAGTGGAGACCACGAACCGGAAGACGCAGCGTAGGTAGGCCTCCCACTAGATGGACCGACGACATCGTGAGAGTCGCTGGTAGATGATGCAGATGGCAGGCTGTCGTTCGGCTGTAGAGTTCTAAGGCGTATGTTCTGCAGTGGACATCTTCTGACTGATGATGATGATGATGAATTAGTGTAATAATATTATACCTACGGCCATGAGTTTAATTTTAATATGCGAAGTTCTAGGTGGCTCTGCTAAAGATAATGACCAGACGTGGCGCTAACCATCAAGCAAACTACTTGCACGTTTCGTCACTAAATAAAACCCCCGTCGCACCCAAATAGTTCACTAATCCATAGAGGTTCCATATCAAGCTATTGTATTTTTTGCTAAGGGTCTGACCACACCCACCTAACAAAAGTGCGGAAGAGCGGTGTAGCGTTACCCTTACAGATTATGTTTGTATACGAATAGAGGTAGTGTGCACGAGCTTTATAATAATGTTTTTGATTTTGTGTGAATTTTGAATCGTATTAGCACCACGCGAGGTTTACCAGAGACTTTCTACGTTTCTAGTTTTTTCCTATATTAATGAATATTAGAATCTAATGTCTATCGTACACTGTATCCTTGAGAAATTTCACCAATAACGGTTCAGCTGTCGTAACAATAATCCAAAACATATAGAGGAGCAGAGAAATAGACAGTTAATTTTTTTTGCATCTTTAATAATTATACACAATGTTGGCGTGTTTCTGGCTCAACGCATAAGCATTGCCATTCACCGTGGTAATGCCGCCAGCATGCTGGGTACGCTGCCAACTGGTAGGTAGTGGCTTGAGCATTTGGATTGTTTTTCGACCTACAACGTTCTATGAGCAGTCTAACTGTATTTGTAGTTTTAGTTTTAGCTTGTATTTTGTTTAGTTAATAAAGGCACTTGCCCATAAAAAAAAATATAATTACAGCATGTGATGCATTTAGAATAGAATAGAATATTTTTTATTGCCAGAAGATAAACAAACAAAAAACAAAAAAGATCTGTAGAAAGTCCTAGAACTTGCATCAAATTCGCTCGTTCTTTACACCGCTACTGTGGTTTGATTATAAAAGTGAAATATGTAGTTACTAGTTTTTTTTTTGTTTATGTACTAAGGAACTGTGTTTCAGTTGTACATTGTATTCACTTATCTCAAAACGTTAAGTCAGCGCACGCCGATAAAAGAACCAATCAACTAATTTTTCTCTGACATGTTTTACTAATAACTAAACATACATACATCACAAACATACATACATACAAAAAAAAAACATTACAACATTATAAACATAGCCTATCTCACTTAAGGACAGTGTAGCTTCGTATTAATGAATATTTTTTTGAAATCGGGCCGGTAGTTTCTGTGTTTAGCGCGTACAAACACACAGTACAACTACACACACAGTACACAAGGTATTTTAGAATCCAAATGTTATAAAAAAAAAAACAATGATAATTTTGACAAAATGTACATAGATCGTTCCGTTCCGACTATTTCCATACCCAAATAGGGTCATAATTATGTCATCATCATCATCATCAGCCAGAAGACGTCCACTGCTGAACATAGGCCTCCCCCTTTAACCTCCACACTGAACGACAGCCTGCCTTTTGTATCCACTGGATGCCAGCGACTCTCACTATGTCGTCGGTCCATCTAGTGGGAGGCCTACCTACGCTGCGTCTTCACTCGTGGTCTCCACTCAAGAACCTTTCTTCCCCATCAGTTATCGGTTCTTCCTGAATGAAGCCACGGAGAGTGCCATTGGGGTGGCAAAGTTCTGGTCTAGAAACTTGATTTGACAATAGAATTGTATTTTGCGGAACATCGACTCGAAAGAAGAGTAAGATCGGTTCTTCCAGGGAAAATTATGTATGTTGTATTTATATTCTTCATAATTATGTATTACTTTATATTTAAACATGTTAATTTAAGAACTCCATGTCTTCTACAATAATATTATGTCTGCAATAAAATATTTAGTATTGAGTACAGTTCCAAAGTCATAACTCGTACCTCTGATACTGAATGTAGATAGCGTGGATGCTAAAAGTCCTGAATTTCCTTAAAAAGTGGTTGAAAAACTCAACAATAATAAACAATAAGAAGGGGTCTTATACTAGAATATAAAGTACGTAATGAAATGATTGGCACGTGCTCACACTATGAGAGGTTATCGAGCAGTTTGATTTCATAATTCCAGGGTGTAGAGTTACAAGTAATTACTGACGTTTGTATGTATGTATGTATGGCTGAGGACTTGTATGTATGTATGGAGGTTAATGGTACAAGGGCAATGTTGACATTGTTATAATTCGACGTTGCAGTTTTTTTTTTTAGTATATCAAAGCTGCTAAATTAAAGTGGGGTTGGGCGGGACACGTGGCCAGGATGCACCCTGATAGATGGGCCCAGAGGATCACACAGTGAGTGCCTGAAAACGGACGAAGGAGCCAAGGCAGGCCTAGAAAACGCTGGCGCGATGACCTCGACACGTTCCAGATACAGTGGTCAAGTCTGGCGGGTGATCGCACTGTCTGGAAAGAAATGGGGGAGACCTTTGCCCAGGAGTGGGACAGTATAGGTTAACAAAAAAAAGTGGGTTAATAGGAGAGTGGTTGGGTGATGAAGATCCTTCATCACGGGTGGTAGAATATGGGGGGGGGGGTTATGTTTTTGGGTCAAGGGAAAGGGAAAAAGAAGAAGATGGGGAAAGGAGGAGTAAGTGAAAGAATGAAGAGGATGGGAGGTAGAGGGAGAGTTTTATGAGTTGCTTGTGGAGGGGAGCAACACGATGTTTTGATTAACCCCTTCACAATCAAAGTTGTCGACTGGTTGCCCCGATGCCATATTTGGATATCGGGGCGAGCAACCGGGACCCACAATTTAAAGTGTTGTAGTTTTCAAATCGAAATATTCAATTTGCTTCTCGTTTTTAGAATGGTCAGAGGTGTTGGACACTATGGCCCGGTTCGTGTCTACAAATAAAATATTTGGACACTATTAGATAATCTTGGTAAGTATTTTTTTTTCTAACTTACAACTATAATTACAGTTTTTCACCTAATGCGGTAGTGTAGCAAATCATTGTAACAACAATATTGTGATAACAACACTAAATTATCTAATTACCTACATAGCATAAAACCTTTAAAGATATAAAATAAATAAATATTCGGGACATTTTTGCACACACGGTCATCTGACCCCAAACTAAGCAAAGCTTGTGATATGGCTGCCAGAGACTGATATATATACATGTATAGTTTTAAATACATACGTAAATAGATATTAACAACCAGATATAGAACAAACACAAATGTTCATCACACAAATGTTTGAATATGACTGTCATATTTGTGACATAGTCACAAATATGACAGTCATACTGTTTCAATTGAATTTATAAAGTGTTTTTTTTACCAGCTGCAGAGTGTGTCTATATTATTCGATGCCTAACATTTCTCACGCTACTTTTACCACAGCTTTTACACGCCATTTTTTTTTTACTTTATTTTGAGTTTTCGTCTTGTTAGTTAGAAGTTATTCGCAGTTCACCGTCAATATACTGAAACTAAAACTACATAAACATAAATAAGACATTTCTGACTTTTCTAACCAAAAAAAGTCTAACTGAAACTAGGGTTACCATATCTCAGGATTTGTCCTGAGGTCTCAGGATTTTTTGGCTTTTTTCAGGATTGCGGGCGGATTTTGTAAATCTTAGGATTTTTAGAATCTTCAATAAAATAGAGTAGATTTTTCAGATCTTTTACATTTACAAAGTTACAAAAACAATTAATAATATTCTATTATTTTATTATAAAGTACCTATCAAATAAGCAAAAAACAAATAATAATATGAAAATTTCAACAAACTTGTAAATTACGATTGTGAGAAAGTTTTCAAATTGCGACAAAAACTCAGGATTTTTCAATGGAAAACGGGCTTTTTCTCCGGACTTTTAAATTTTCCATCTGGTAACCCTAACTGAAACCCCTTTTTTTATTGCGAATTTGATATTCATTCCTTGGATTTGTTAAATTTTGGCGACATGAAAAGTTTTGCGGGTCAGGAGACAGTACTTTTTTTTTCGTTTCGGTTAAAATTGTGAGTTGTGAATGTTGTGCGTGACCGCCATAATTATATTTTTTTGTATTTTATTCACACAGTACCACTACTGCTTACTACTACTGAATTATAATCTGCGTATTTAACAACTGTTAAATATGATTATAATCCGCGTATTTTATGCCAAACAAGACTTTTTTACAACAAATTGTTTACGTGCCCGCCTGGATACTCCAGTTTTTGTACTCAAGGTGTGCGAAAGACAGCTAAATGTAACAGATCGTATTTCTAAAAAATATAATTGTTGTACCGGTTAGAGCATGAAAAGCGTTTGACAATTTTATGACATGTTATCTACTAATTTTATGTTGTCATAATTTTGACAGCAATTAAATTGGTCAGACTGTATTTAAGGGGCCTGTATACCCTTTGCAGCTTTCTCGCTCGCACATTTTCACATTATTGAAGATATAAAATCAATGAGTGTGAATTTCCAAAAAGTAACAAAATCTAGTCTTGGTGTCTATCGTAACATTACAAACAAAGAAATTGTCTATTTGATATATTTTAATTTAACAAAGTATTTTTTTTTTTAATTATAGCTAGGCTAGCGCATGGCCCTCGCAGTAAATCCGTCCTTTATTCACTATTGCATTGCTATTTATTTATCATCAAAATGGACACAGCCGCCTGTGGACAGCACACCGCCAACATTGTTGGCGTGTTACTTTACCAAGAATTACACTGTATTCTTAGACCCATATTCCGGGTCACTTCACCACCCGTTATATAAACAAGTTATGGCGAAATATTATAAATAATACATCGAATGTATCCCAGCTGTCAATTAGTATAATTACTTGTATACATTCTACTTGAATAAGTATAAAAAATACAGTTGACAATTTAAAACAGTTAATTAGGAGGAAAAGTTGTTGATAATTTTAATTGGTTGTCAGATGAACGATACAAATTAATATTAAACAGACGATTGCATTACATCTTGTTGATATCCATACTTCTGGCAATCATCGATATTACTTGCTATAATATACATACATAATTAATATTATACTATGATCCAAGAAAACAAGGTCTGGCACTCCGGCAGTTGTCCCAAAATTAGATAGATAGATAGATAAACTCTTTTTTGTTCACACCACACATTTCGTACACATGATAAAACAGCTTAAAAACTAGTGCAACAATCGGCGGCCTTATCGCTAAGAGCGATCTCTTCCAGGCAACCTTAGGATGGAGAGGATTTATACAGGAGGTAGAAGGCGGGGCGTGCAATATTAAATAATGTGATATAGTTATAATATAAACCGTACATTCTAATAACAATTCATACTAATACTTATATTACTTAAAATTACGATAATATACTAATACATAAAATATATATAATTACGTCACTGTCTAGTTGCCACTTTGTTGCAACAAACACAGATATTGGGAAACAAATTCGTTAATCATCTATTAAATGAAATACAAAAATCATTTCAATTGTCATTTGGTTTGTCCGCTCAAGCAAGTTAAGCACGAATTGAATATATTAAACACAATTTTATCAAAACCACATTGATTTATTGGATTCCCACAGGTAATATACGAATATTGGGGAGTTATAATTTCACGCTACTGTTAACACAGAAAATCATAGAGAGTCCGCCATTGTTTCGTGTATCGTCATCTCTCTCGAACTTGTTGTAAATTACTTATACTCATACTCATACTCATACTCTTTATTTGTAACACAAGTTACATGTCATGGTGTAGTTAGCTAATTGCAATAACAATTTCTCAATAGTCATAATTATAACATCATACTGTCTAAATAAATAATACAAAACATTAAGTTATTAATAATTACCAATTATGGTCAATAAAAAAGTCAAAAATAATCAAATAATAACATAAAAATAAAAGTATTAATAATTAATTGCTGCATCTCGCTACAGTATGCAAAAATATTATTCTGCTCTTGCTTTTGCACGTGTACGTGTATCCATGACGTTGATGACATCACTGTGGGACGCCCACGTCACATAATTTCTCGGAGTGCTATACCTGGCGGAGTATATTATTATACCATGTATTATACTAGCTGACCCGACAGACTTGTCCTGTCTAAGAACTGTCAAATGCGAGAAGAAGTTAAGTTTTCTGAAACTTCCCATTATTCTGAGCAATTTTCTAAATTTTTCTTCCCATATGTACCTTCTACAAAGTATTAGAAAGCTTTAAAAGAAACGATGAATGGAATCAGTACAGTGGTTCTCAAGTTATGGCGTGAACAAGGCTAATAGGGATTCATTTTTATATACAAACTAGCGACCCGCCCGCCCGGCTTCGCACGGGTGTAATTTACGTGCAAAGCCGGGGTGGGTCGCTAGTTATATTTGTATAAACCTTCCTTGAAAATGTATCTAACTGATGGTGAAAACCGCATCAAAATCCGTTGCGTGGTTTAGGAGGAGTTAGCGGCCATACAGACAGACAGACGCGGAAAGCGACTTTAATTTATACTATGTAGAGACAATACTTATGTAATTTTTTTGGTAAAGAAACCACCGCCTCAAGAACACTTGAAAGTACTACAGCTTTCTGGAACATGGTATAGGTATTTCTAATGAAAAAAAAAGAATTATACGAAACTGCTATAAACTAACCGTGGAAATATATGTGACCTAAACTGCTAAAAGTGTGGAAAAAGGGGTCTTAAATGCTTTTTTTCTAAACTAAGCACGAGTTGTTTTTGTCGTTTGTACGTTATTTCTGGCGTTAGCATTAGAGTTATCCCACGACTTAAACTCCGTGAGCCACCACCGCGTTAAATTTAGAGATTACCGACAGGATATTATTTTCAAAAACACGTCACTTTTCAATTAGGCCTCCAAAAAAGCGAGCTAACACCTGAAGAGACCTAATCCCGTGCCACAACAGCAAAAAGATAATTTCCATCCGACTACCGGAATCACGCAAATACAAAAGGGATAATTATAAGAAGAAACCAAGAAATATTTACAAAAGTACACAGATTATACAAAAAACAAATGGACAACTTCAAAATGAATTGAGGCCGGTTTGTGGCAAAAATCTAACGTTTTTTAACATTAAATTTGTGAGTAGCTCTAAGTGTGTGTGGATTGTTGTTATAAATAAAATATTATCTATTGTCAAATATGTGGCGAAGACGTCGCTCTCGTCAGCAACGAATGCTTGGTTCAGACTTAGCTTCTAAGTCTAAGCCGTGTTAGAGTTCATACATACAGCTACCTACATACATGTGTACATACACACATCGCGTTTCTTATATAAGAAGAAACAAGAAAAAGCTTCGGAGAGTGTGCGTCAGATCTGCATGAGCTAATGCGCATTTTTTATCGGATTTTTTAAATATCAACAATCAATGGATAAAATTTAAAAAAACTAACAAAGGTTTAAATTTTTTTTCCTTTATTGTGCGAACTTCTAGTCTGTGGAATGCGCTGCCTGAGTGAGTGTTCCCCGATGGTTACAATCTGGGTGTCTTCAAGTCGAGAGTGAATCGGTTTCTTCTCGGCAAGCGTGCTCCATCGCAGTGCATGCACGAAGTGGAGGACACCCAGCGCTGGCCCCTAGCCTTTGATCAGGGTAAAAAGGATAAAAGAGAGATTGTCTTTCGGTGCGTTTCATTTCTTAAAACGTACAGGAATCGGAATCCGGAATAAAAAGTAGCCCATGTGCTAATCCAGGATATAAACTATTTCCACTATAATTTTTTATGCTGGTTACAAACAATGCAAGTGTGCCGCCCTTGCCCCGCGTCATATTAATTTATTTATTTTGCCCTTTTTTGTTGGCCTTTTGCCCCTCCTTGCTGTCTGGCGTCTAGAGCGACCCCTCCTCTCACTGTCCTACCGGCGCTGGTCAAGTATAAATATAAGTTTAGATCAGTTGAGTTTCTGTGCTTCCTTCCTCTACACCGAGGTTTGTTCTGATTCGAAACGTAAGGAATGATTGTAGGTATAAAAAGCGTCCTTGTCGGCACGTTTCGCTTGAACCTCAAATGCGAGCCGCATAAAAAGTGGTACAGCCGGGCCAGGGAGCTCGCCTGCTATACTTGCTTGTGGTATTGAGGAGAGCTTCCTTACTTACTTTTATGTTTGGTTCATACCTCGGACTATTTAAGGTTCATCATCATCATCAGCCAGAAGACGTCCACTGCTGAACATAGGTCTCCCCCTTTAACCTCCACCACTGCATCCACTGGATGCCCACGACTCCCCCGATATTGTCGTCGGTCCATCCAGTAGGAGACCTACCTACACTGCGTTTTCCACGTAGCGCCACGTCTGGCCATTATCTTGAGCAGAGCCAGCTAAAACTTTGCACTTCAAAATAAACTCGAGGCCGTACGTAGATTATTATCATACTAACTCATCATCATCAGCCAGAGGACGTCCACTGCAGAACTTAGGCCTTAGAACTTCACACTGAACGACAGCCTGCCATCTGCATGTACTGGATGCCAGGGACTCTCACGATGTCGTCGGTCCATCTAGTGGGAGGCCTCCCTACGCTGCGTCTTCCGGTTCGTGGTCTCCACTCCAGAACCTTTCTTCCCCATCGGTTATCGGTTCTTCGAGCGATGTGGCCTGCCCATTGCCACTTCAACTTGCAAATTTTAACAGCTATGTCGGTGACTCTGGTTCTTTGGCGAATATCCACGTTTCGGATTCTATCGCGCTATTTAAGGTAGGTACTATAACATACATTACAAATACAACAAATACAAGTTGTGGCTCGTGGTTTCACCTGCGTGGTTATTTCCTCAGGTACCGTATTTTTTTTCGAATTTCGGCCATAATTAGCGAAATTCAGTCATAATTAGCGGAGTAATCGTTTAATAAACGAACAGTCGAATTGAGAACCTCCTCTTTTTTGAAGTCTTCATAAGGCGAGTTAATAGAGTCCTTAAGGGTCGGCAACGTATTTGTGATGCCTCTGGTGTTACAAGTATCCATAAGCGATGGTGACTGCTTACCATCAGGCAGCCCGTCTGCTTGTTTGCCACCTAAGGCATAAAAAATCGTTTAAAAAGTTGACTCTGAATCACAACCATACAAACTATAAAATTATGATTTATTTCGTAGCTACATATTTCGGAAAGCCCCGACGGGTGCCAGAAAAAAAAAACATTTCGATACAACAAAAGTAGTCACAATATATGAGAAGATCCATCAAAAGTAAATTAAAATCAACACGGGAGCGAATCGACGACGGAAGGAGGTTTCTTGGTTTTGTTTCCAAACGGATTTTGGGGATCTGTGCATTATTAAGCACAAGTTTAAATCTCATCCTCATTTTATAGTAGTACTTCTTCTTTTTAGCCTTTCTTCGTCCATTTCTGGACATAGGCCGCTCCCAATTTCCTCCACGACCTGCGAACTTCTGCTTTTAGCATCCAGTCGTGACCTGCGTGTCTTCGGATATCATCAATCAAGCGTTTCGGTGGGCGGCCTGGTGGTCTGGTGTTTGCCCACAGTTTCCACTCGAAAATGCGTCTTGTCCAACGCTGACATCCGAGCTATGTGGCCAGCCCAACTCCATTTTCTTCCCGCAATCACTTCAACGACGTCTCTCAGCCTCGTTTTTCGCGTAATACACTCATTTCTCTTGCGGTCGCGTAAGGTAATCCCAAGCATAGCTCTTTTCATACCCCGTTGCGCGACTCTGATTTTTTCGGCTGATCTTTCAGTTAGAGACATGGTTTCCGCGCCGCACGTGAAGACTGAAGATAAAGATAAAAATATATATTATTTATTTGCACAAAACACGAGTAAATCATACACACATTTAAAAACGCATGCACAATAGGTAGGTTAAAGAACTGGCAGGACACATTTTTCAAACACTTTAGCTTCAAGTTTTAGTGGCAGCTTACTGCGCAATATTTGTTTGTTTGCGCCAAACGCTGACCAGGCTTCACATCACATCACACATCATCAGCCATTAAATGTCCACTGCTGAACAAGGCCTCCCTCTTAGAGAGGGGTGTTGCCATAATCCCCACAATCCCATCAATGACCAGGCTTGGGATATTCTAACTCTCTCCACTAGTAGTAGTACTAGGTGGACAAATCCTGTGTCACCATGATCATAATTATCAGCCTATCATGTTACCATTGCTGAAACACAGGCCTTCTTTCAGTTCATGTTGATAAATTTGTCTTTGAACTTTCGAGGATCTTGGACATTATCGGTTTCCTCACGATGTTTCCTTTTACCGATGTTTCCTGTGTCATACATAACGGAACAACTTTTTTTTTTTAGTTCTATCGAAGTCAGGTTCTCGAGTAGAGACCACGGACCGGTAAGCGCAGCGTAGGACGTCCACCCACAAGATGGACATACGACCTAAAAGAGACCGCAGAGAAACGCTGGATGCAGGCCGCTTCCAACCGGACCATTTTGGAGATCGATGGGGGAATGCCTATGTTCAGCAGTGGACGTCCTACGGCTGAAATGATGATGATGACGAAGTCTGATCAGCAGAATTCGTTGGATTAACCCTTCTAATTAAAGCATCTTATTGTTCAACAATCCAAGGGAAGCGACCGCCCAGAAGGAGAGGATGGTATGGCTCTAAAACCTCCGGACGTTCAACCTGTTCCCTATTTTGACCTGTGTCGAAAGTTCAAACAGCCATTTTGATAGCCGACTTCCGGTAGGAGATGGCCTTCTGAAGAAGAATCTTTTTTAATCTGCCTCCTGAGCTAAACAGATCCAGATTCGCTATATATCTTCGACCCATCTCACAACAGGACGATGTTCAGTTTACCTGCCAGCCACCTCTGTCTCTTTCTGTTCGTCTTTCTACCCTATGCCTCTGTCTACCGTGTCCTTTTTCTCTACCTTGTTCTTCTGTTTTCCCTGTCCCTATGTCTACCCTGTTTTTCTGTCTCCCTGTATCTATGTCTATCCTATCCGTCGATCTACTTTATACTTCTGTCTTCTCTGTCGATTTGTTCACCCTATGCCTCTGTTTTTCTGTACCTCTGTCTCTTTATACCTCTGTCTCCTTGTAACTCTATCTACCCTGTCCTTCTGTCTACCTTGTCCCTTTGTCTACCTTATTAATCTCCAGTCTTTCCTGTACCTCTGTTTCCTTGTCCCTCTGTCTACCCGCTGTTTCTCTGTTTCCATATGCTATTGTCTACCCTGTTTCTGGGTCTCTTTCTTTCTGTCTTTCCAGTTATTTTACCTCTCCCGTCTCCAGTCCCTGTATGTCCTCAGTGTTCATGTCTTTTTATTACCTTTTTAACTACTAAACGGCTGAGTGATTTGTGGTAAAATTGCAAAAGTAAACGGAGCATCACATAAGGACACACATCAAATACTTTATATTTTAAAACATGCGAAAATTTATAGGTTAAAATGTCAGAGCACAGCTTACCTTTTATACTACAACTAGCTGAATTTTCAAGTTTCCCGCAGTAACGCATTGTATATACAACATGCTCATCTTCCTTGCATTGCATCAAAATTTGTGTAGTCGTAAAGTACAAAACAGAATAGAGACAACAATCTGGGTGTCTTCAAGTCGAGAGTGAATAGGTTTCTTCTAGGCAAGCGTGCTCCATCGCAGGCCGCATCATCGCTTAACATCAGGCGAGAGGTCGGCCAAGCGCAAGCCTATTTATAATTAAAAAAAAAAGAAAAAAAAGAGAGAGATAGACATTGACATATTATAACATCAGAGCGAAGTGCTACATAGAGATTATCTACCTCGTGAAATACGGAACCCTCCACATTGAGAAGACCGGGAGCACACTCAGCATTGTTGCGATTAGGCCGCGGCCACAATGAGACAGCGGGGCGCCGGCTTATCGACAATGCTAATGTACGCAGCGGGAGACACGTGTGAACGCGCCTTTACGGCATGGTACAAGGTATGAGCGGAGCGATTACTACTCACACTAGAAATCATTATATAAATACGGTAAGTAATTCTACACATCCACACACCTTCTACACTAAACCCCCCGCCCCCCCCCCTCCACGTCTCTGTGAACTCTGACTATTTTGAGAACTTGTGTATTGTAGAGACGACAGACACATACACCAATCCTTACACCTTCACACCTATAATAAGGATGTTCATGTGCCTGTAATAAGACAATGTTAGTCGTAAAATTATTATTTACTTTTTAAATTAATGTATTTTATTATGGCCTTATATTTAATTACTATTGTTGAATATTGTATAGAATAAATAACACTGTTGATTACAAGAAAGTAATATTAAAAAAAATATACAATAAGTACATCGATTTAAAACTATAAGTGTCTGTTGTGCTTTCAGTCGGAGAGTTTCGGAATCATAGATTGTGATTGAAATGTTAGTTAGAACGTCACTTGCCTTCCTCTGTTAGCTCTGTTGGTCCAGTTGGTAGTGAACCTGCCTTCTGAGCTGGGGGCGTGGGTTCGATTCCCACCTAGGACAAACATTCATGTGATGAACATTTGTGTTTGTTCTATATCTGGTTGTTAATATCTATTTAAGTATGTATTTAAAAATATATATGTACGTATATCAGTCTCTGGCAGCCATAGTACAAGCTTTGCTTAGTTTGGGATCAGATGACCGTTTGTGCAGAAATGCCTCGAATTTCCCGAATATTTATCTGTTCGTAACGGGAAACGCTGGATGCAGACCGCTTCCAACCGGCCCTTTTGGAGATCGATGGAAGAGGCTTAACAGTGGTCCAACAGTGGACGTACTATGCCTGAAATGATGATGATGATGATGATGAACCGTGATTGCATTGATTCTGATACTTTTTCGTCAAATTAGATATTTAGTTGTCCACAACCCACATATCATATAGTCCGCTCCCGCTACATCTTATGACTTCCATTCCCAAAAAAGAACAAACGCTGCTCTTTTTGCCCACACGACTCTATAATGCCACTGCATTAATGTTTTATTACGGCCTTTATATCTCACCGGTCCCCACCGGTCCCCACCGGTGCCCCACCGTGCCCTACTGTGCCCCACTGGGACACCGCCGAGGTGTTTACATCTTATTGTGTTTTAATCTATCCTAATGATTATTTCAGTGTTTTTGGCGCGATGTGATGTTGGCTTTATTTTATAGAGAGACTATAACATAGGATTATAGTTTAGTATCATATACAGGGTTACGCATTTACTACTAAGCTGATAGGAGGTCACTGTACTCATCATTAATGTTATATTCTGAACATTTTTGCACACACGGTTATCTGATCCCAAACTAAGCAAAGCTTGTGATATGGCTGCCAGAGACTGATATACATACATATATAGGTTTAAATACATACTTAAATAGATATTAACACCCAGATATAGAACAAACACAAATGTTCATCACATAAATGTTTGTCCTAGATGGGAATCGAACCCGCGCCCCCAAGTGCAGAAGGTAGGTTCACTACCAACTAGACCAACGGGGCTATCTATACATTAAGAACAACTTTTACTATGGGACCAACCCTGAAGTCGCGGGAAAAATAAATCAGCTGTTCCATACATTTTCTCGGAGTGTCAATGACCGTTTTCTATAGAACAGTTGATATTTTTATCGAGATTTTAAGGTTGGTCCCACAGTAAAAGTTTTTCTTGTATAGAATAGTTTAGATAACAGATATATCTTGTTACTAGCAACGCATCCAGGCTTCGCGCGGGTGTAAGTCATATTTTTTACAACTTGGGTTACATTATTGGAGATTTAGTAAAACTCCCTATAAAAAAATATATATTATAGCCTATGTCACCCGGGGATAGTGTAGCTTCCCAACAGTGGAAGAATTTTTCAAATCAGTTCAGTAGTTTCGGAGTCTATTCAATGCAAACAAACAAACAAACAAATCTTTCCTCTTTATAATATTACTAGCGGTCCGCCCCAGCTTCGCACGGGTATAGATTATAGCCTATGTCACCCGGGGATAGTGTAGCTTCCCGTCAGTGAAAGAATTTTTCAAATCGGTTCAGTAGTTTCGGAGCCTATTCAATGCAAGCAAGCAAACAAACAAACAATAAAATCTTTCCTCTTTATAATATTATAGTATAGATTAACTCACTTAACCACAAGGTGTTGTAACTAAAACTGTGCAAACCTCCAAGCTTTGCTTAGTTTGGGGTCAGATGACCGTGTGTGCAAAAATGTACCGAATATTTATTTATTTATTTATAGTACCTATCAACGCAAAAGCTATGAACCCTGGAATCTATACATCAACACATAGATACCTAATACTAACTACATTGAGAGGGAGGGGATAGTTTTAGGGCGTTCCTACCTACTTTTCTTTTCTCCCCATTCACTGAAGATACCTTGTCTTGTACATGCCTATACAGGGTGTAAGGGGAACACTCTCGAAGCCAAAAGAAGGTAATTGTATTCATCATTATGAACAACTTTTACAGTAGGACCAGCCCTGAAATCGCGAAAAAAAAAATCTGCTGTTCCATACATTTTGTCGAGTGTCAATGACCGTTTTCTACAGAACAGCTGATATTTTTTTCGCGATTTCAGGGCTGGTCCCATAGTAAAAGTTGTTCATAATGATGAGTACAATTACCTTCTTTTGGCTTCGAGAGTGTTCCCCTTACACCCTGTATAATACGTCTCGCTGGCCTACATTGAAACCATCGCAACCTTTATCGATCCGACAAAGTAACCTCAATTTCTCTCAAAAGATTTTCGGAGGAAAAAAATAGTAAACAAAAAATTTCTGAATCTAAAACCAGAGCGGCGAAGATATTTTTTTATAAAAAATGCTTGGTTCGGAGTATGACCGCAGGCTGTCGGCAGTTGGAAAGGAGGGGCAGCAAAACAGGCTATCACTCTAACTAATGCAAACAAACAAACAATCAAACAATCAAATCTTTCCTCTTTATAATATTAGTATAGATAGTATAGATTAGCGTATTGCCGTGGTAGCCCATTTGGGAGACCGCTAGATTTGAAAGCGTGAAAGCGTGGTCGCGGGTTCAAACCCCGGGCCCGTACCAATGAACTCTTTGGAGCTTATGTACGGATTTTCATACCACTGGCTTTTCGGTGAAGGAAAACATCGTGAGGAAACCTGCATACGTACGGAGAAGGAATTCAATGGCGTATGTGAATCCACCAACCCGCACTGGAGCAGCGTGGTGGATATGGCCCAATCACCCTTTCGGGGGTAGGCTAAATGTCCAGCAGTGGACTGTTAATAGGCTGACTATGATGATGATAGATTAGCGTGGATTCTTTCGGAACCATAATGGCCGTCATGTACCAGCAGTGGGTAGTTAGGTACAGACGCGACACAAAGGGGTTAATCCGCACTCCCACACGCACAATACTCCACAAACATGTTATTATTTATATTTCAAAATCTGTCATAATCTGTTTGACCAATAGCTCAAGAATAGTGCGTACACTCGCGCACACAACGGTGTTCTCATCTTTTAACTTTAGGCATTGTTTTACATGACAAACACACAAGACTGTTTGGTCAAGAAAACAATGGGCTTGTGTCCTGTTTTTTTATCTATAAAAAACCAAATCAAACAAATCAAATCAATCAAATCTTTACTCTTTATAAAAAGAGGAAAGGGTTGATTGTTTGTTTGTTTTTTGCATTAAATAGGCTCCGAAACTACTGACCCGATATAAAAAATTCTTTCACTATTGGGAAGCTACCCTTTCCCCGGGTGACAAGCTACCCGTGCAAAGCCGGGGCAGGCCGCTGGTACCTCATAAAAAGGTGATCATAAAAAGCCCATCAATGAAAACAAAATTAGTTCAAAAATATATTATTTATAAGTATTTTAGTTTCATGCTAGACAGAGAGCGCACTATAGCAAGTTATGACGTCAAGCCGTACAAATGCTATTCTAGCGCTTTGCTATATCCCCACCAAAAACTTTAAACGCTTATATCTCAAAAATGTATCAGTTTATTTAATAAATTTTGAGAACTTAAGTGAGATATATTTAATTACATCCTTCGCTAAGCTAATTTGTAATAATGAAACATTAGGACACGGGCTTTTAGATTAAGCTTTTAATTTAGATTTTTATGATACATTTCAGTATTTTATATGAGAAATACTTACTAATTTAATACCTCATTAATCTACATTACAGTATTAAAGTCCCTGAAATACCTCTACTAGTATAATACTTTATCAAATAAACTTCGTAAATAAAATCGTGGCTTGGATATATTTTGTTTGTAGGCGTGAAATAAGTTTTCTCCTCGCCAGTACCAGCCTTGTAGCTTCGCATTAGAGAGTGTACAATGCTACACACGCCACTGAACACATTGTGACGGTAACTGTACCGCGGTACCTGCACGCTGCGCACGCGGCCGCGGCACACGGGGGGATTATTACAACTATAATAATATAATAACTATAATGCCCAGATAGACAGACGACCTAAAAGAGACCGCAGGGAAACGCTGGATGCAGACCGCTTCCAACCGGCCCTTTTGGAGATCAATGCGGCCTATGTCCAGCAGTGGACGTGATAGAAAAGAAAGAAACAAAGAAAATAAATTTTATTCGACACCTTTACAAAAACTTATATATAAAGGATTTTTATAGCTGAAATGATGATGATGATCAACTATAATTGCAAAAAGTTGGTGAGTGGCGACACGTCAAAAACAAAACCCCAAAACCCAACACTGAAACCACTAAAAACACTGGGCTAAAACCCCAGACACCCCAACACCTAGCTTGCCTTAATCGGCCGTCTGGGGGTGGAAACCGCAAGAGCTAAGAAACTAAGCTCCAGGGTATTAAAAGGCATAACGCCGCGAGTAGCTCTTAGTAAAAGTGCAGCACACCTCTCTACACCCTAAGCCACCCACGACAATGTTGCCCCTCCGGTGCCAATATGCAGCAGCCTTTATTGGGGGCCCATTTAGTGGGTGGCAAGTCTTCATCTGCCTAAATATAATACATAATGAAATGAGACAGGACAGGGCAGGAATCGTTTCTACTAGACATGTTGTATAAGTACCAGGTACATATACATATATACACTGTAGTTAATATTTTATCTCTAATGTTTTTATGTATTAATTTTCTATTCTAATAAATGCTACCTCTAAATTAAGCGCTTACTGTAATTTAAAAATGTGTTATTAGTTCGCATTATCAGAGTTAAGAAGTAACTAAAATTATAACATAGTTTCTATTAATTACATTAAAAGAAGAAAAAAAAGTGAACATAAACAATTATCTGTATGTTTTGCGTTTACTAACTAATTACTAATTACCGCTTGCAAAGACTATACCTGTCTCTGTTATACTCATTACACATTGCTATGTACGCGAGCGGGAGGCAAACTGCCGTCCGAGTCACAGTTTAATCTAGTTCGGAGGGTAGCATGAATCCTAATCAAATACCAGCCTATTACAAATCTGTTATACCCACTAGTTATACCCACTAGTTGATAAAATTACAATACATACCTTTACTACGAATAAAATATAAAAACGAAGAAGAAAAATAATTGTACTAGAATAGATTTTTAGGTAGGTATGTAAACTTGTTTGAACCACATTAAAATTTTACTTACTTTACTTACTTTCTCATCCTATGGATCTGTTCTCCTATCCACAAGTTGTGCACCTCGATATCCCAGATTTTTTATCCTATGTTGTTCAATGGTTTTATATTCTATTTTATGCACACCTCATAATTGTATTTGTACTCAACAAGGCCTCTTGGTGTTGGCTTCGACCCCACCAATGCCTGTCAAAGGTCCGGGCTAGACCCACGTATAAATTGAAATAAAGAACTATAATAAAACTATATTTTAATAATTATAGCTACGCTCTGCGGGTACACCTGGAAGAGATCGCTTTTAGCGATAAGGCCGCCACTTGTGGCACTAGCTCGTAAGTGTTTTCTATCGTGTTGTAATTTTTATTTCTGGTGTACACAATAAAGAGTTTCTATCTATCTATCTATCTACACCGTGACTTATGATTCTTATTGCTAAATAAAAATAATCCTTATTTCATTCTCCGGCCTTCCAGACCTTCCAGTACATAGTGGCATCGATTCTGTCATACTACTCACGAAACTAAACCGATCTGATAGGACTAAAATTATCTGCCTCTCTTTTAATTTTAATATGTGAGAGAAGGATGGCAACCATTTTAGAGCTGTCAAATTTAGTTTATTTTAGAGAACGGCAGAATCGATGCCAGTGCATCAGAATCGATGCCATTGTTAACGTTTTTTGTACCTAAATATGAAATGAGTGTAGAAGTATAATTATATTAGATGGTGAGTTCCCCCCGTGTGTCGCGACTGAGCTCTACAAAAGCACAATGAATCCCATTTCATAGAACACTGCACGTAGCAGTGGAGCTAATGTTCTGCAAATAATATTATTCCCGAAACTGTCCTTCTGGAGCCGTCCTGTGATCCGTTCAATACAGGGTTACGCATATAGACGATACTAATCCGAAAGTGGGTCATTGTACTCATCATTATGAACAACTTTTAGTACGGGACCAGCCCTGAAATCGCGAAAAATCCATCAATTTCATTCCATCTATTCCATACATAAAACACTGTTTTAAACTATCACGGTTGTTCACTAAAGTTATATGATTATTTACGGGATATTTACCGTGGTAAGGTTGTGGAATGAGCTCCCGATATTTCGGCGCAGTTACATGCACCATGTTCACGGGAAGACATTCCACAACCTTACCACGGTAAATATCGCGTAAATAATCATATAACTTTATTCCATAAATTTTTTCGAGTGTCAATTATCGTTTTCTATGGAACAGCTTTTTTATTTAAAACGTGAACATAAAATGACGAAAACCACTTGATCCATGGCGTTAGTATTTGGCAGGTTTTTTTGGTGTCGTAGACATCGCTTATAATAGAATTTTCATCATCATCAGCCTGAAGACGTCCACTGCAGAATATAAGCCTCCCCCTTAGAACTCCACACTGAACGACAGCCTGCCATCTGCATCCACTGGATGCCCGCGACTCTCACGATGTCGTCGGTCCATCTAGTGGAAGGTCTACCTACGCTGCATCTTCCGGTTCGTGGTGTCCACTCAAGAACCTTTCTTCCGGTTATTGGACCATCGAATAACGGATGGGGATTTATTTGACTTATATACATTACTAGCGGTCCGTCCCGGCTCCGCACGGGTAATATAGCCTATTAAAATAGCCTTTATTAATCAGTGATAATGTAGCATTCAAATGGTGAAAGAATTTTTGAAATCGGTCCAGTACTTTTTGAGCCAATTCGTTACAAACATACTTACATACAAATCATTCCTCTTTATCTATATCTATACTAATATTATAAAGAGGAAAGATTTGATTGTTTGTTTGTTTGTATTGAATAGGCTCCGAAACTACTGAACCGATTTGAAAAATTCTTTCACTGTTGGGATGCTGCACTATCCCCGGTTGACATAGGCTATATATCCCGGCTTCGCCCGTGCGAAGCAGGGGCGGCCTACTAGTAATAAATATTAGTATAGATAGATTTGTTGATCATACATTTTTAAACGTTCAGCTGACCATTTATATCATAGCCATTGTAAAATATATTTTTCTGAGCATGTTGTTTAGTGTTTTATCTTTCCTTAACTGTACAAGTACATTTCAAAATCTTTCAGAGCGCCTGGTTAATGCGACGCGTGACCAAAATGCTGGCGTGTTTCTGGCTCAACGCATAAGCATTGCCATTCAACGTGGTAATGCCGCCAGCATGCTGGGTACGCTGCCAACTGGTAGTGGGCTTGAGCATTTGGATTGTCTTTAGACCTTCAACGGTCTATGGGCAGTCTAACTGTATTTGTAGTTTTAGTTTTAGCTTGTATTTTGTTTAGTTAATAAAGGAAAAGTACATAATGACATTTGAATCATGCCACAGATACTATCGCCAATCTAAAGTCCCATTGAAATCTCCCCAGCATCCGACATCTCAATTGCATCAGTCGATACTAAATCGCGCTCTTAACTCGCACAATACAGTATTTATTAACTATTTACGTCTCTTATCTACTTCATACAACACAATTCAATACAAAAGTGCTCTCAACTCTAAACTATAAGATTGCTTCATGCAAAAATCACATCTATGTATATTGACAGAAAGTGTATTTTAGCTGCAATTTTACTGATTTATTTGAGAACTTTGTTTTCAATCGAATTTCGATCTTATAACGTAACAAATAGGAGTTGTTATTAGTTTTCAAAGTTACTTGTTAAGAGTATAGGCACTTACTAATTTCAAAGTAGGTACTTAAAACATGTAGAGAGGAGATTTAACACATCTGTTAGGAATATTTTATTGTATTGAATTATACTGGTACTCGGTGGTCAGCTTGTTGTGCACGCTGAGTAGCCAGCCCTGGTGTCACAATTTTAAAATTAACTTTATGCCTCTGACAGGGTCTTAAAAGCCCTACTTTCACAATTTTTGACGAAAAAGGCAACGATAGCTGGATTTATATCAAATAGAAAGATCTGTAGAAAATTCAATTACTGCAATAAAAAGATTTGTATATTTATTGAAAATAACGGCTGCAAATTTAGGAAAATTTACGAAAGAAGTTTTTCGTAAAACTTTAGGAGGGAAAGTTTGGGAGTAGATTTCGTTAAATTAGAGACATAAAATAAAGGAAATTGTGTAATGGTGAATAGGCGGCCAAGCGCAAGCCTATTTATAAAAAAAATGGTTTTCTTGTTTTATATACGTTTTTATTTTTAATTTTATATTCGAAAATCCAGATATCTAAAATTTAACGATGCATTTTTTGTCTCTTCTATCCCCACGAGTTTTTCAGGGTTACGCATATAGACTGTAGTACGCCGAAAAGTGGTCATTGTACCTACTCATCATTATGAACAACTTTTACTATGGGACCAACCATGAACTTTAACGCGCCCAGATACGGATTGCGGTCGCGCATTATTTCTCATCACCTAAACAGAATCGCTTTAAGCGTGGCTCACGTTAAGGCTCTGTTTACCACGAGTTATATACAATCCGCATTGCGTGACATCTTCTCGTCCAAGATACCACAGTGCCTCAAGACGAAGGTCTTTGACCAGTGTGTGTTGCCAGTGATGATATATGGTATTGAGACGTGGTCCTTGACTGTTGGCCTTTTGGAAAAACTCAGAGTCACTCAGCGGGCAATGGAGAGAGCTATGCTCGGAGTTTCTTTGCTCGATAGAATCCGGAACGTGGACATTTGCCAAAGAACCAGAGTCACCGACATAGCTGTTAAAATTTGCAAGTTGAAGTGGCAATGGGCAGGCCAATTCGAAGAACTGACAACCGATGGGGAAGAAAGGTTCTTGAGTGGAGACCACGAACCGGAAGACGCAGCGTAGGTAGGCCTCCCGCTAGATGGACCGACGACATCGTGAGAGTCGCGAGCATCCAGTGGATGCAGATGGCCGGCTGTCGTTTTGTGTGGAGGTTAAAGGGTTCCTATGTTCAGCAGTGGACGTCTTCTGGCTGATGTATGACATAACCGCAGCTAGCTAGGTTTGCCTTTAATGGACAAGTCAAGAAGAATGATACTTTCATGCTGGCTTCCATAATATTTCTTGATCATAGTGAGAATGTTCCTGGAAATGGGATTTTTGTAGCGATGTCTGTTGACTTTTAGTGGATGCAGATGGCAGGCTGTCGTTCAGTGTGGAGCTTAAAGGGTTCCTATGTTCAGCAGTGGACATCTTCTGGCTGATGAAGGCATTTGACTGTTTTGTTTACATACATACCAGTAGTTAGTATAGCACAGTTTGCCGCCGCGGAGGTCTATCTCTTATCAATCTCAGCACCTAGCTACTGCTACGTAATCTGCACCATCTTACGTTTAATCAGATCCAACGTTACAACGCACCCCTTTTCCTGTCTCTCAGGACGACGGGACCACTCACGGGAATGCAAACCTTATCCACAAAACAACAAACACAAAAATCCCTTGACAAATTAGTCGGGAGTTCAGTTTCGAAACGTCGTAACTTTGAGTGACCATTTTGAACTGTTTTGAAAGTTGTCTGGGTACAATTAGGGTTGGTTTTCGATTGTGAGTTGTGGTTTAGGATAGAAGTACACGCGGTTCGAAAGGAAGATTCAATTACTACCAATTGAGATGATTTAGACAAGTGTCGTGTGGGATTTCGGCGGTCAGAATGTTTGGACACGCGGCCATAGAATAAATATCACTACACGTACAGAGGACTCAATCTGACACGAACAAATATTAATAGACTCTCTGTACGTCGTTATAAATATAATTTTCGTACGCACAGCGAATGGTGCCAAATAAATACCCATACAGACGCATGAAACGCGCGTGCAGGCGTTTAGTTAAACCGACTACAAAGGGAAGGTTCTCATTCGACCGCAACTGCTGATAATAGAATTTGAAACACGTGGCGCCATCTCTTGGCGAATAGTCGAATCATTTCCATTAATTATTTTCAAGTATTCGAAATAAGGAGATCCGTAAACGAACGAAAGTCACCGACATAGCCCACCGGATTAGCAAGTTGAAGTGGCAGTGGGCAGGGCACATATTAGGCAGAACAGATGGCCGATGTGGCCGAAAGTTTCTGGAATGGAGACCATGGACCGGTAAACGCAGCGTAGGACGTCCACCCACAAGATGGACAGACGATCTAAAAGAGACCGCAGGGAAACGCTAGATGGAGGCCGCTTTCAACCAGCCCTTTAAGGAGATCGATGGGGGAGGCCGGAGCCCGTTGGTCCAGTTGGTAGTGAACCTGCCTTCTGAGCTTAGGGGCGTGGGTTCGATTCCCACCTAGGACAAACATTTGTGTGATGAACATTTGTGTTTGTTCTATATCTGGGTGTTAATATCTATTTAAGTATGTATTTAAACCTATATATGTATATATATATCAGTCTCTGGCAGCCATATCACAAGCTTTGCTTAGTTTGGGGTCAGATGACCGTGTGTGCAAAAATGTCCCGAATATTTATTTATTTATTTATATGTCCAGCAGTGGACGTCCTATGGCTGAAATGATGATGATGATTTTTAAGTAGGCAAACATTCGTTTATTATTTCGACACAAAAAGACGGATGGTGTAATTTTAATTTATGTATCTATATGTATCGTAGCTCCCAAACGGCTGAACCGATTTAGATTTAGTTCCTTTTGTTTGAAAAGTAACTTGATCGAGAGTATTCATAGCTATGATGAAACGCGGACTTATTCTCGTAAAAGAAATGATACTTAGTACATGAAATTTCATTCAGGGTATGTCCAGCAGTGGATTGATAAATCCACATAGGCTGATTATGATGATGATGAACGTAATTGTATAAAACTGTTCCACTGGCTGTTTGTAACTGGCCCAGTCAAATTTTCATAAATTTTTACGTATACATGATTACTCATATAGACTGTACTAAGCCGAATGGAGGTCATTGTAATGAACGGGCCCAGTAGAAGCGCATTTTTGAAGATAACAAAATGAGCGCAGGCTCTCATTTCGTTTCAGTCTGTCTTTAGCCGTAGGAAGTGCAACACGAGACTATTGTTACGTGATAACGAAACATCTGACAAAATTATCCATTCATATGCTTTCCCAAAGTGTAAATACACAAATAATACCGGCATCTATTTTTTGTTACAAATATACTGTTATTTTTTATAATTAGGTGTTGAAGTATAGGTAAGTCCGACGGTTTTGACTCGTTTTTACTGAGCAATTTCAATGGTTAGGGCCCGTCCATTCATTTTATTTTTTGTCGAAGATTGTAATTACCTACTCATCATTGTAAACAAATGTTACTATGGGACCAACCCGCGTCCCATATTGAAACCGCAGGGGAAAAATCAGCTGTTCCATACATTTTGTCGAGTGTCAATGACCGTTTTCTATAGAACAGCTGATTTTTATCGCGTTTTCAGGGTTGGTCCCATTGTAAAAGTTGTTCATAATGATGAGTACAATGACCTCCTCTCGGCTTAGTACAGTCTATATGGGTAACCCTGTATAATATTAGGCTGTAAGTTTCCCTACAATCTATAAGTATCAAAATGAATCCCTATTTACCTTGGTCACGCCATAACTTGAGAACGACTTTACGGATTTAATTCATCTTTTTTTCTAAAGATTTCTTATACTTACTCTGTAGAAGGTTCTTACGGAAAGAAAACTTAAGAAAATTGCTCAGAAAATTTCAGAAATTTTAACGATGATTTTATCTCGCGGGTGAAACCGCGGGCGCAGCTAGTATCAAAATAAAAATTACTTAATTACTTAACTATAGGTAGGTACGTAGTTATATATTGTTTTATACAAAAAAATCAATACAACCATACAAACTTTTACAAACTCTTGAATTACATAATTACCGACACCGCTTTATGGTTGGTATTCCGAAAACCCGAACGAAGCGCTTTGATTCCACTTTTACTGTGCGAACTGCTAGTCTGTGGAATGCGCTGCCTGAATTTGTGTTCCCCGTTAGTTACAATCTGGGTGTCTTCAAGTCGAGAGTGAATCGGTTTCTTCTAGGCAAGCGTGCTCCGCCGTAAACCGCATCATTGCGAGTTGGCGGTCAAGCACAAGCCTATTATTCATTTTTAAAAAATACTACATTTTAAATTAAGTACCTACAATGGTCACATAAGCCATTACTATGTCGTGTTAAAGTGCAATATTTTCTTCACAAAAAATTAAAATGTTTCCTAACTTCCTTTTGTTTCTGACAAGTTTACTAAATGCTTTTATATTCGACAAGTAGGCATAAAACAAAACTTTTCAAAGTTTTCGTGCAAAATTTGCAAGGTGCAGAAAATGGCAGTCGGGAGTGTTGGACCACATTACCACAAGGTTCCGTATAATTTACAAGAAATTAATTGACAAGCGGACATAGCACGTAAACTGAACTACAACATGGAAATTGTGGAGGCTCGAGGTTTCGAATCTGATTTCCATGGTGGTGAATGAACAATGCCATAATATAATGACTAAATGTCATTCAGTCCTGGGATATAACATATTGATTTATTATTAATAAATTTATTTCAAGAAAATTAACTCACAGTCACATTAAAAATAAATAAAATACAATACACAATTAAAATTACTAACAACTTAAACACTTAAGATACACTACTTTTAATAATTAAAAATTTAATAAAATGACAAACAATTAAAATGTAATTAACTAAATCTGCACCCTAAAAAATATAATTAGACCACTTAAAGTAGGGTCCATGGTCACCTTTGGGGTCCATGACGCGAGTACCAGGGGCCACAGCCCCGAAGTTTATTTCTTTATTTCGTTTGAAGTTTGCAGTTAGTTACCAAAAATAAAGTGGTTTTCAAAAACACTGTTTTCTTGTTCTAAAATTCTCATTGCCAGGGGTCTGTAGTATTTCTGAAATTTTGAATGAGGTCCAGGACTACAAAAAGTTTATGAATTATTGATTTCATTTTGATATAACACATAATAAAGAGAACGTAAAATATAAAGACCTTAAACATGGATGTCAACTCGAAGTAAACGTTTCAGAACTAACCAAAATAAACTAAACTCTAAGTAACTATTGAGTAATTTGCACATAAACTGCAACTTTATTGCTGTTAGCTAAATTATTAGACATTGTTGGGACGAATAATCGACACCGCTTTATGGTTGATATTCCGAGAACTCGTACGAAGCGCTTTGATTCCACATTTATTGTGAGAACTGCTAGTCTGTGGAATTCGCTGCCTGAATGGGTGTTACAATCTGTGTGTCTTCAAGTCGAGAGTGAATAGGTTTCTTCTAGGCAAGCGTGCTATAGGCAAGGCCGCATCATCGCTTAACATCAGGCGAGTTGGCGGCCAAGATCAAGCCTATTTATAAAGGAAAAAAAACGCCATAGGATTGAAATCAGTTTATTGGTATTTGGGGAGGGCTATGTTCAGCAGTGGACGTCTTCTGGTTGCTGCTGATGACTATTATTTATTCAGTGTCAATGTGACCACTCATTTAGGGTTTCTAGCTAGAGGTAAAGAACCCTAAAAATGTATTGAAATAGCTGTCCCGTTCCGTGAAATGCCGTGTCAAATGGCAAGTCCCACAGTATTTGTACAGGAGCGGACTCAGGTACTTACCCCATGCTTCTAGAACCACCACAAAATTCAATACCGAAATTACCAGTTATAACTTGGTAATGAACAGAAACTTGTCATCGACTCGCATTTGGCCTTTATTTATTATTTTTATACTTTAAAGTGTGTACTATAATCATGCCAAGTTTGACGCTTGTACGTATACATATTACCATTTCATACCTCTCTACCTCTAATGTAGAGCTAATACAAAAATACGTAAAAATTACTTTATGATTTTTTTTATTATTTCTTTATTAATCCGCCGTAACATTACATAGGGGAAGAAAGGTTCTTGAGTGGAGACCACGAACCGGAAGACGCAGCGTAGGTAGGCCTCCCACTAGATGGACCGACGACATAGTGAGAGTCGCGGGCATCCAGTGGATGCAGGCGGCAGGCTGTCGTTCAGTGTGGAGGTTAAAGGGGGAGGCCTATGTTCAGCAGTGGACGTCTTCTGGCTGATGATGATGATGAACATTACATATTCTGTGAAAATTTCAACTGACTATCTAACACAGTTTGAAAAATACAGCCGTTAATAGGTAGGACAGACAAACGGACAGACGGACATACAGACATCGTAGGCTTACAACTAAACCAAAATATGATTCTAACAATATTCTAACATAGACATAATTTAGTTTTTTTTAAATATATATAAAAAACTAACATTTGTACGCTGTAACAGGCAAGGACATGAGATACGTCTCCATTGTTACGACCATGTATGCTACTTTATATGTATGTGTACCTACCATGTTCTGACAAATTAATAATTTGAATTTGAATTTTAAAATTGAATGGGCCGCAGTCTATATTTGTAGTGTTAGCTTGTATTTTGTTTAGTTAATAAAGGCACTTGTCCAATAATTTTTTTCCTGAAATCATTCATCATCATCATCATCATCAGCCAGAAGACGTCCACTGCTGAACATAGGCCTCCCCCTTTAACCTCCAAACTGAACGACAGCCTGCCTTTTGCATCCACTGGATGCACGCGACTCTCACAATGTCATCAGTCCATCTAGTGGGAGGCCTGCCTACGCTGCGTCTTCCGGTTCGTGGTCTCCACTCAAGAACCTTTCTTCCCCATCGGTTATCGGTTCTGAAATCATTAGTTTAGCTTAATTCAAGATATTATTTGAACATTTAATGTTGTTCCTTGTTGCACCCCTGCGTCAGTCGGCTGTCGCGCAACATTTCATTTCGTGTACATTCCGTCAGTAACAACTTGTTTTGCGCAAAATATAACAAAAAGGACGCGTCGATTATATCAACAAAAAAAAAAAAAAAAAAAATGTTTAATAAATAAATGATCGATAGATGATGATGATGATGATTAGTGTCGATTAAATAAATGTTTTCTTTCTTTCTTTCTTTCAACTACATGCCCACAAGATAACTCCGCAACATGTGGAGATAACTATCTATACGACAATATTTTGGAACATACATCTCGAAAACTCCTGGATCATTTTGTACGTAGCTTAGAAAAAATAAATGGAAGTGTTTTACCTAAAGTTTCCGGCGCTTACATCGCCACTTGAAGTGTCATCATCATCATCATCATCAGCCAGAAGACATCCACTGCTGAACATAGGCCTCCCCCTTTAACCTCCACACTGAACTACAGCCTGCCTTTTGCATCCACTGGATGCCAGCGACTCTCACAATGTCGGCGGTCCATCTAGTGGGAGGCCTCCCTACGCTGCGTTTGAATTATACGTTTGTAGAACTAATAAGAATAAGTCAGTGTGTGCATACGTGTTTACCTCGCCCTTGTGTTTGGCAGACTTTTTTCGGCACTCAAATCCAAACTTTACCTCTTACCCAGTACTAAAAAAACCGTGTTTTAGAAAAAGACCGATGATCAAAGGTACGTAGAACTAAAATTAAGTTTTAAGTTGATTCTGGTGATGATTTACTTAGACTAAAACATCTTAGCTAAATTGTACTCATAGATCAGACATACTTACCATATTTCGCATGTTTGTCTTAAGTCGTACTACTTATTATTTGTTCTGTGCCTTAAGTTAAGCGATGATGCAGTCCACCAACTAATATGCTTCTCTTAGTACAAATCTTAGAACTACTGAAAAATACATATTTTCCGACGGCAGGTGCATACTGCATAAGCCTATCCATTACTTGCAGTGAGCAACCAATGCTGGATTTAAAAAGGCAAATAAACGCTTTTTTACGTCCTTACGGCATCAATTCAAATGACGTCTCGTTATGCAAATAATTATGATAATTATAAACGGTACATAATTGGAAATGAAGTTATTTAAGTAACTAGGTATTTACTATTATAATAAAATTATCAAGCGAGTTGGCGGTCAAGCGCAAGCCTATTCCTAAATAATTAAACCTACATCATAAAAAAGTGGTTGTATCTTTTTTATGTACCAATCCCTTTTTATTTAACTTCTCTTTCAAAAGCGTCCCTCGAAATCCAAACCGTCGGCGCAAGTCTGCAAACAAATTAAACTAAACAAGCAGAACCAACCAGTTAACCGCGCGAACAGTAAGTATTTAACGCTAAATACATAGCAACAGCACAAATATTGTATAATAATGCTTAATAAGTCGTTTACATCAATAAATCTATTTAATTTAAGGCAAATTGTTGGAGCAATTACGCTAAGGCCTTTTTGATGTATGGCGGGTGTAGTTCGGGAAATCGCCGCGGCGTGAAATGGCGCTAGTGTTGAAAACGCTACTCGACGGTAGATGGCGCTGTTTCCATCGATTGGGTTTGAATACATTTGACGGTTCTAAAATTTTGGGTGCATATTTGGAATGATGAAAATACTTTATTTAGTAGACCGAAGCTTTTAAATATAAATCGAATCATTAACAAGCATTACTTTGCCTTGATCAATATCAACAGGGTACTGTTAGTTAGCATTCAGTTAGCTACCACCCCTTCCTCGTAGAAATTCCAGAGATTCGTATCTCAACGATTTGAGTCGTCATTTATGTTACGTACTGCCCAATAAAGGAACTCCCTGTCGTCCTCCTTGTTTCCTGACAACTACAATCTATATAGGCAACTTCAACGATCCGTGTGTGCAATTTTTTTTATTTTATCTTCAAGGATAGAGTGAATAGATTTGTTCTAGATCAACGTGTTCCATCCTCGGCCACACCGTCGCTTACCATCAGGCCAGTTGGTGGCCAAACGTAGACGTATTTTGTATTAAAAATAAGCATCTTAGTGTACTTCAATCTAAATCACAACAAACAAATTTTTATCAAAATTCGCGAATAAATTATATATTCATAATACTTTGTCGGGAGTGAATAATTTTTTGGTACGGAAAGGCAGGTTTTTTTCGTGAATTTTGAAATATTGTGGAACAATAGTTATTTGTTTTACAAGAAAAAGATGCAAATTGATGACCGAGCAAGGTCAGGATTCTAAAAAAAATTTAATCCTGAGCATTAGCGAGGAAATCAAAAGAGCTCGAGGTGAAAAATCTTTGCATTCGAGTGCAACACGTAGGTAACTTTTCATTCCACATCAGCGAGGAAATGACTAAATGTAAAAAAATACATTTGCGCATTATTAACAGTTTCAGTCAATTCTGTTGGTGTCAAATAAACTTCCTTGTCGCTAGAATCACATAAGTAATATAGTCATTTTAAGCTTTTCACTTGTTTTCAAGTTTCTTGTTTTTAACCTAAGGTTTTAACAATATGACGTGAAAAGAAAATGGCGCGCGCAAAGCAATTAAAAAAAAAGTACACCAAGAAGGTTCTGAGTCTGAGTTTTTAACAAATTAAAAAAGTTTGTATGATAAATTCGGCACCATGGAGGTAGAAGTAAATAGGTTTAATGATGTTTTAAATTCACAAACTTAGTGCACACGATATTCTAAAATTCAATTTCCTTTTTCTCGCGATTAAATATATCCATAACATCTAAATATCCCGTGACAGCAATGTTGGATTTGAGAAGGCAATCAAAGACACATTTGACGGTTTTTTTATTTATCGTCATTATTAGCAGGAGAGGTATATTTGTGTACGCTACTGAAATGCGGAATCGATGAAATTGAAATCACGTAGGTACCTATATTGGCTGTATTGCCTTTTGTGCTAGTGGGTTCGATTCCCACCTAGGACAAACATTCATGTGATAAACATTTGTGTTTGTCCTATATCTGGGTGTTAATATCTTTTTAAGTGTGTATTTAAAACTATATATTATGTATATATATCAGTCTCTGGCAGCCATATCACAAGCTTGGCTTAGTTTGGGGTCAGATGACCGTGTGTGCAAAAATGTCTCGAATATTTAAGGCAGCAGTCTGAAAGTCAGTTGGCGTTATAATTATTCTTATCTAGAAATGCCAGTGGTCACTTACCATCAGGCAGCCGGTAAGTTTGTTTGCCACCACATCTCTACATATTATAAATTAAAGTCGCTTTCCGCGTCTGTCTGTCTATTTGTTTGTCTGTATTAAACCACGCAACGGATTTTGATGCGGTTTTCACCATCAGTTAGATACATTTTCACGGAAGGTTTATATATATAACTAGTGACCCGCCCCGGCTTCGCACGTAAATTACACCCGTGCGAAGCCTGGCGGGCGGGCCGCTAGTATATTTTTTTTTTATAAATAATAGGCTTTCTTTTGACCACCATCACGCCTGATGTTAAGCGATGATGCGGTCTACGTTGGAGCACGCTTGCCTAGAAGAAACCGATTCACTCGTGACTTGAAGACACCCAGATAAAACCTATGGCATAAAACTGTATTTCCTGAAGCACATTAATGCTCAGTTATAATTGCCACTCTCGGTCACACTACGCTTTTCCAGTTACTTGCAAAAGTTATCGATTCATCGTATCTCTAGCACATCTCTAAAATCTGCATTAATATTCTAACCTTAAAAATAAACGGAAATATGATATGAGTGAGTAGGTATCCTAAATATAATTATTATTAAAATATTGTTACGACCATAAATGCTGTATCTTTTTTAATATTCATAATTTGGTACCCGAGCATGTATTATGTTGGGAAATATAATTATATGTAAGTATGTGTTGTATGTATGTATGTGTTTCGGTTTTATTTGACATGAGTAAGAACCTAATTTTGTAGAGTAATGCAGATGTAGAGATATTATACGATATTGTTTTCAAATAAAAAATATTTATTACACTGAACATGGGGTGACAACTATTGCAATTGTTTTCTGAGAATTTCTTTAGCAATTCAACGCGGGAATGCAGCCAGCGTTCTTGGCACTTTACCACACGGGCAACATCTTGTTTTTGATTTTTGATTATATTAGTGTTAATTAGTAATAGTTAAGGCTTTTTTTATTTTCTTTGTTTGTTATACCTACCTATGTACATAAATATTTTCTTTATTTTAGGTTATGTTCTTACCTTCAGATATATCCATGATTATAAAAAATAATATAAGTACTTACCTATTCCTAAGTAATGCTCGTGACCACGGCCATTGTAACATGGTCGAAACGTCGAGCGAAAGGTACATATTTTTACCTAAACAAAATAATGCGAGATAAGTCCCGATAAACATTTAAAACATGTGTTCAAATCCGAAAGTTTAAAAATTGCTATTAAAAAAACCGTCAAACGTGGTCCCTCACTATGGGCTTCATAAGCAAGCTCAAAGTCGCACAACGAGCTATGGAGAGGGCTACGCTCGGGGTTTATCTACAAGATTGAATCAGAAATGAGATCCGTAGACGAACGAAAGTCACCGACATAGCCCACCCGATTAGCAAGTTGCAATAGCAGTGGGCAGGGCACATATCACTCAGAACAGCTGGCCGATGGGGCCGAAAGGTTCTGGAATGGAGACCACGGACTGATAAGCGCAGCGTAGGACGTCTAGACGCTGAATGCAGGCTGCTTCCAACTGGCCCTTTTGAAGATCGATGGGGGAGGCAGTGGACGTCCTATTGCTGAAATGATGATGATGATGATAAAAATACCTTATTATGAAAGTGTCTGCACACTCCCTACTCTATGCCACCTTATCATTATGTTAATTCAATGGTCAGTTGGAACTTGTAATGGCGTATTATAGTATAATCTGGCCGATACCCATCTGTCCCGGGCTAAAACAATCTCACACAAACTACAGGTTCCCGGACACGGCGCTGGATCCATAATGAGGTCCGCTGGTTCGATCCGTGGATCGATTTGGAGGTGACGTCATCGTTTCAGTCTGTGACGTCACATCATGCCTACAGTAATATTAGCCTATTATGTTCCCACTTTCATGGACCCGAGTATGTCTTAAAACTGCGACCAAAACCACGGGAGGATAGGCAGCAGTGTCCTATTAGTACACGGTGGACGTATGGTACTTGTCCTTAACTGTTGGCCTTTTGGAAAAACTCAGAGTCACTCAGCGGGCAATAGAGAGAGCTATGCTCGGAGTTTCTTTGCGCGATAAAATCCGAAACGTGGATATTCGCCAAAGAACCAGAGTCACCGACATAGCTGTTAAAATTTGCAAGTTGAAGTGGCAATGGGCAGGCCACATCGCTCGAAGAACCGATAACCGATGGCGAAGAAAGGTTCTTGAGTGGAGACCACGAACCGAAAGACGCAGCGTAGGGACACCTCCCACTAGATGGACCGACGACGTTGTGAGAGTCGCGGGCATCCAGTGGATGCAGATGGCAGGCTGTCGTTCAGTGTGGAGGTTAAAGGGGGAGGCCTATGTTCAGCAGTGGACGTCTTCTGGCTGATGATGATGATGATATAATTATTGTTTAACTAAAGAAATTTTTGATACCTTCTCTAGATTTTAATATTTTGCCCCTAAATTACAGCTTCTGTTACGTAAATTCTTTCCATCCAATGGTTGCCTGGAAGAGATCGCTTTTAGCGATAAGGCCGCCACTTGTGGCACTAGCTCGTAAGTGTTTTCTATCTGATTGTAATTTTTATTTCTGGTACACACAATAAAGAGTTTCTATCTATCTACAGCCTGGCTATGCAACAGCTGACAGTTAGCTGGAAGCGAAAAGCTGAATATTGGGCTGAGCGCCTCTAGCGGTGGACTGATGGTGATGATGATGAGTCAAGCCGCTGTCAGGCTGCGCACTAGCGCTGTCAGGAACTTATCACGCCATGCAACCAATAATTTTTGCATACAATTTAGCCCAGGGGTCTCCGTACGCTGGTCGAATTACAAAAACAATTTGTATTGACCCCATCATTGGCTCTACACAAATTGATGTAATTGCTTCAAAACCGCACTTCCACTGGATAGGAGTGTCATATCATTACTAACTCAGTCCTGGCGGAAAGCAGATGTGTTACTTTTTGTTACTTTAAAAAAGGAAAGTGAAAACTAGAACTCTATGGTGAAAAAATTGCCGCGAAAATGTGAATTGTGACAGTTTTGACAGCTGTAAGATATTTTGTGGCGTAGCGCGGTTTGTGCATAAGCAAACGCGGTGATTTATCTAAGATTCCTTGAAAAATTTAACAGTGGAAACCTCTACGGTTGAAAAATTGGCGCAACAATGTGAAAAGGGAAAACTGTTTACAAGCGACAGCAATAACTTTATCATTAAATGACAGCTTTTGTTTTAATTATCAAGTGTAAAAAAAAACAAGTAAAATAACGCAAAAATGTTACATCAAAAAGTTCTTGATGAACAATAAAGAATTGGCGCGAAACATGACTGACGCAAGTAAAAATTTTTGACAACTATCAAATTGTTTATGCCTCAGCACGGATTATGTATTTAACCACAATTGAGACTAAATCACAAAAAGTTTTAAAGTTGTACTCAAATATGTTGGATAAGCTAATTTTAGTTTAGTCAAAAATTGGAAGTGCGTTAGCTTATCACCACGTCTTTTGATGGCCTACGCCAGACATATTTCCAAGATTAAATGCGACGAAACGAGCAAAGGTGTAAATTACCCAAGCAGTCTAATATCTGGATTTAAAACGAATGGTAAGTGTTTAATTTTATAATCGTAGTTACAATAAGGTACATGGGAGTGCATTATTCATGTTACATCTTCGACCGCTTCGACACTTCACATCGTCAGTGTATATGCAACTAGCGGTCCGCCCCAGCTTCGCACGGGTATAGATTATAGCCTATGTCACCCGGGGATAGTGTAGCTTCCCAACAGTGAAAGAATTTTTCAAATCGGTTCAGTAGTTTCGGAGCCTATTCAATGCAAACAAACAAACAATCAAATCTTTCCTCTTTATAATATTAGTATAGTTTTTTTTTTTTTTTTATAAATAATAGGCTTGCGTTTGACCACCATCACGCCTGATGTTAAGCGATGATGCGGTCTACGATGGAGCACGCTTGCCTATAAGAAACCGATTCACTCGTGATTTGAAGACACCCAGATTGTAACCATCGGGGAACACCCATTCAGGCAGCGAATTCTACAGACTAGCAGTTCGCATAATAAATGTGGAATCAAAGCGCTTCGTACGGGTTCTCAAGCGGTGACGATTTTTCGTGCCCGCTATTATGATATGAATATGATTATTTACGGGATATTTACCGTGGTAAGGTTGTCGAATGACTGTGTTTTATTTATTTATTTATTTTACTGACTTTATGTCCCAGAAGACGCTGAAATATCCTTGTAAACCCACAGACGCAGTCAGTCCCCAATGAAATTAATATTTTCCTAACACATGAATATAAAATTACATATTTTATGAATTCTAATGTTATTGTTAGGTGAATTTAAATGGCGCCTTATAATAATTTTCATATAATTATGTAAATTAGACGAGTCTAGACAAAAGAGATTAAGTATATCGTTAACGCATAAGCATTGCCATTCAACGTGGTAATGCCGCCAGCATGCTGGGTACGCTGCCAACTGGTAGTGGGCTTGAGCATTTGGATTGTCTTTAGACCTTCAACGGTCTATGGGCAGTCTAACTGTATTTGTAGTTTTAGTTTTAGCTTGTATTTTGTTTAGTTAATAAAAGTTTTGTTGGTCAGGTATATGATAGGTAAGATATTACATATCTCTGCATGTATATGTGGCTTCAAGCTAAGAACTCAGAAACTAAGAACACAGAGTATTTCGGACGCTACATAAAACATATCTTGTAGACTTATAGACTGATTCCAAGGATACCAATTAGATAAATGGTAAAAAAAATATGAATGGTCTCCTATCTTAAGAACTAATTCGCAAAACGCCTAACAAAATGCTACTATAGCAAAACGACAGACCATACAAGTCTGGATTTAGAAGCATTTTGAAATATTCCAATGAAAAAAATTACGCCGCTCTCTTTTCCATTGGGTAGGTATATTTTGCAGTAAAATTTCATTTGATATAATATATCACAATGGTTAATAAGATAATTTTGTCTAACATCTTGAAAAAAATCTTAGAGCGTTCGCCATATTTAATTTAGTGTGCCATCTTTTTATTTTGCGTAGTTTTTTTCAGCAAACCGTTTCATTTGATACCCATGTCATGGGAGTGCATTAAAAAACGGCCGCCATCTTTGGGAGACCGCCATATTGGATTTAAAATGACGTCATTTAGCCAACCATGCATAGCATACATTGGTGTCAATTCTGTTGTACCATTATCATTATAAACTAAACAAAATTGGATAGTTCTAAAATTGTTGCCATCCTTCTCTCACATATTAAAATGAAAAGAGAGGCAGATAATGTTAGTCCTGTCAGATTGGTACGAAGCGCTTTGATTCCACATTTATTATGCGAACTGCTGGTCTGTGGAATTCGCTGCCTGAATGGGTGTTCCCCGATGGTTACAATCTGGGTGTCTTCAAATCACGAGTGAATCGGTTTCTTCTAGGCATGCGTGCTCCAACGTAGACCGCATCATCGCTTAACATCAGGCGTGATGGTGGTCAAACGCAAGCCTATTATTTATTTTAAAAAATGAAAAAAAAATGCTCTAGTTTAGTGAGTAATATGACAGAATCGACGCCATTATCTAAAGTAAACAAAATTGGACAGTTCTAAAACTGTTGCCATCCTTCTCTCACGTATTAAAATTAAAAGAGAGGCAGATAATTTTAGTCCGGTCAGATTGGTTTAGTTTAGTGAGAGGTATGACAGAATCGACGCCATTGTATGCAACATTTCAGTCAATCGGTAGAAGATAACTGTCCCACACATATAATAAAAGCTAAATATAATAAAAGTCGAAATAAAAACTTTTTCCAAGTCTGTTGACTTAGAAAAAGTTCGAGCATACCGCAAGCTAAAATTTGCAAGTTGAAGTGGCAATGGGCAGGCCACATCGCTCGAAGAACCGATAACCGATGGGGAAGAAAGGTTCTTGAGTGGAGAGCACGAACCGGAAGACGCAGCGTAGGTAGGCCTCCCACTAGATGGACCGACGACATCGTGAGAGTCGCGGACATCCAGGCTGTCGTTCAGTGTGGAGGTTAAAGGAGGAGGCCTATGTTCAGCAGTGGACGTCTTCTGGCTGATGATGATGATACCGCAAGCGTAAAACGACACATAACGAAAGTACACAATACAAATCGATTTGTTACATAACAATAATTATTTTCAAACATGACGGTAACGATGACTGAGGGACCAAAAACCACCCCCATGTTTATATCTCGGTATATTTACTAAGCCGGAAACAGAAATGACTATATTTTTTTAAAACCGCAGCCGAACGTGCGGCGCCTGCGCATCGAAAGACGTTCCTTTTTCGAAAATTTGAATTTGAAATTGGAAGGTAATGGCGGCTGGCGGCTGTCATTATAAATAGATCATAGAGTTTGAGGTCCGAATTATTTCGTATAATTTAGTTTATGATAATGTTTGTGTTGTAACATGTTTTTTGTTTGTCTGCTTGTTCGGGGTACTTCATGGAGTCGCCGGCTCTCTTCCTTGAACATATTATCCTTTTCTTCTCTGATAGTGCGCTTTTTTCCCACGAATTGATGTATGTACAGACATAGACAGATGAGGTACAGATATCTACGCTTTCTTTTCTTTCCTCTGTGAGGAGGTTAGCGTCGAACTCCTGTGGTTTTTTTTGCGCTCACGGTCATCTGACCACAAACTAAGCAATGCTTGTGATATGGCTGCCAGAGACTGATATACATACATATATATTTTTAAATACATACTTAAATAGATATTAACAACCAGATATAGAACAAATACAAATGTTCATCACATGAATTTTTGTCCTAGGTGGGAATCGAACCCACGCCCAAGCGCAGAAGGCAGGTTCACTACCGACTGGACCAACGGGCTAGGTATTTGCCAGTATTAAATTATTGTTTAGTTTGATAACATGTAGTGAAACAAGTCAATCAGACTCAAACAAAGTAAGTCACGGGTAAGTCAAAGTCATGCCCTATAGTAAAGTGGTGGAGACTTTTCAAGAGACTTCTATGCAGTTTTGAAAACAACACAAAAATACCATGTTTTACCTCGTTATATCACTTGCCCACACTCGAGCACGTTTACGAGCACTTAATGAATATTAATTCACCATTTAGTACACATTAACACTCGAAAATACACAAGTTTAGGAAAATAATCCAACGAGCCGACATGTTTTTTCATGTACGCGCCAAAACTCTACCTATACGCATTCTTGGAAAGAATATTAAGAACCTGAACTGGGTTACGCGGAGAGGGTGTACTAAGACAAAAGGGTTTCCTATACGCATCAGAACAATTTTCACTGTGGTAGCAACTCAGCATATTACATGAAAAATATACAAGCAGTTTCATAGAAAACTCACAAAATGTATGTAATAGCAATGGAGTTTGATATTTTTTTCACGATCTCAGAGTTGGTGCCATATTAAAAGTTTTTCGTAATGATGGATACTATGAACCCCTTTCGGTAAACCCTTTCTGCGTAGCCCTGTATTGTACTTTGCAGTGGGTTCTTAAATCTTATTTGAATAGAATTTTTGGTATGGAGGTAGCTTGAAAGTAATTTTTATATTTAACTAGAGACCCGCCCGCCCGGCTCCGCACGGGTGTAATTTATGTGCGTAGCCGGGGTGGGTCGCTAGTTATATATATAAACCTTCCTTGAAAATGTATCTAACTGATGGTGAAAACCGCATCAAAATCCGTTGCGTGGTTTAGGAGGAGTTAGCGGCCATACAGACATACAGACAGACAGACAGACGCGGAAAGCGACTTCAATTTATACTATGTAGATATAAGATATGTGTTGTTCCACACTTTAAGGCTAACTTTCTGTTCAAATATTATAGAAGATTCAAAAATTTGACGACTGCTGGGATTTGAACCTGCACTATCGGGTATACGTCCCGATCGCTCTATCTGCTAAGCCACCATAGCTTAGCAGATAGAGCGTTAACCTGCTGGCCTCTAAAATCTTAAACTGTCTTAGAGAAGACTTACAAAATCTGTTTTTTTTTTAGGTTTGGTACCTTAGCCTCTAAACGTTCATAGTCATCATAATCAGCCTTTTAACAGTCCACTGCTGGACTAGCCTACCCCCGAAAGGGTGATTGGGCCATATCCACCACGCTGGCCCAGTGCGTGTTGGTGGATTCACATACGCCATTGAATTCCTTCTCCGTACGTATGCAGATTTCCTCACGATGTTTTCCTTCACAGAAAAGACAGTGGTATGAAAAAACATTCATAGTAAATCGTCATAACTGTGAAGTAATTAGCCTCTAGATTTTGTATCACCTGTTCTTTACTAGAGTTACAAATTAGCCTATTCACACAGAATAGATAAAACCTTTCAATCAACCCATCTTTTATCCATCAAAAGACACAAAATACCCAAAATCCACCCCTTACACGTCTTCACCCCGCAGCGTCTCACGGTCGACTGACCGCACACAATACAATTTGATTTTGCAATTTTCCTACTACCCTCTTTTCGCGCGCAATTTGACGCGACTACAATAAGTAAATTGGTCCTTTTGTAGCTTTCAAGACAATTTTGTCGTTCAAACTAGTGGAAACGCTTGTTACGGCTATATTGTTGTTAATTTGAGATAGTTTTTTATGGAAATGTTACAAGAAAATTGATGATATAAACTAGACTTGTTAGCTGTATATAAATTTAAGTTGTAGAAATTTACTGTCAAATAAAGACACCCTGACACTTGTCGATTAAGTACATCTTTACGCCAGCATGCTGGGTACGCTGCCAACTGGTAGTGGGCTTGAGCATTTGGATTGTCTTTAGACCTTCAACGGTCTATGGGCAGTCTAACTGTATTTGTAGTTTTAGTTTTAGCTTGTATTTTGTTTAGTTAATAAAGGCACTTGCCCTGTTAAAAAAAAAGTACCAACATCTTTCAATGGCGTTTGGCATAGAAAATAAAATATTTTAGTTTAAATTAGAACAGCTGTCAAAGCATTTAACAGTTGCACCCATATAGGTAAACGAAACGTCAGTTATTAGAAATCAGTTAGCAACTGTGATGCAAAGTTCGACGGGTTGATCTAAATAAGAATGTTCAATCAAGGTTCTTTCATAATGCCTCGTAACAGATTTTCCTTTTCATTTCCGTTTTATTTACTTCTCTTTTCTTGGAGTTTGGTAACTTAATACATGAAAATAAGGGCGCGTTTTTCGTCGAACCGTGCTTTCTGTATACAGTTGTATTGTTGAAAGGTGATTTGGCGAATTGTACGTGACTCCGTGCGAGAGATACCTACTTTCTTTATTGTTTACATAATATTATGATATGAAGGCTGAAAGGTGCTTGCAGACGAAAATTGTCTTGTTTAGTCTATTATTTGGATAATAGACTAAACAAGACAATCAAAAGGCATCAGGCATCTTAAGGTTGCCTGGAAGAAATAGCTCTTAGTGATGTGCTGCCTGAATGGCTGTTCCCTGATAGTTACAATCTGGGTGTCTTCAAATCACGAGTGAATCGGTTTCTTCTAGACAAACGTGCTCCATCGTAGACCGCATCATCGCTTAACATCAGGCGAGTTGGCAATCAAACGCAAGCCTATTATCATAAAAAATTAAATAAAAAAGTTCACCAGTTGTTGCACTAGCTTTTAAGGCGCTTGCAGACGATGCGTAGTACAAATTACAAGTACAAATTGTAAGTATCTACTACGCATCGCCTGCAACGTTTCGCTTATTGCAAGTGTCAGTGGAAGTACTACTAAGCAGTAGACGATGCGTAGTAGCTAAACTAGCTAATTACAGCTTCTACTTGGTAGGTACTTGTACTACGCGTCGTCTGCAAAGACAGCTCAAAAATATGGAGGGTGGCCAGAAAGGGACCGTAGCTTAGTAGATAGGTACATAGAGCACTCGGGGAATAAAGATTAAAAAAAAATATGCCATAGATGGCAAACATGCAGACGGTCTATCTGATGGAATCACCACTGGTGTTACAAGTATCCATAGATGACGCGTCACCTATGGATACTTGTAACACCAGAGGCGTCACAACTATGCTACTAACCTTTCTCTATTCCGCACTTGAGCACGTTCACGAATACTTTATAAATAACACATTGACGTCAATTCCATTGTATCATTTACTAAACTAAAAACTAAATTTGCAGCTATAAAATTGTTGTTATCCATTTCTCACATATCAAATAGAAAAGAAATGCAGATAATTAGTTCATCATCATCATCATCAGCCAGAAGACGTCCCCTGCTGAACATAGGCCTCCCCCTTTAACCTTCACACTAAACGACAGCCTGCCCTCTGCATCTATTGGATGCCCGTGACTCTCACAATGTCGTCGGTCCATCTAGTGGGAGGCCTCCCTACGTTGCGTCTTCCGGTTCGTGGTCTCCACTCAAGAACCTATCTTCCCCATCGGTTATCGGTTCTTCGAGCGATGTGGCCTGCCCATTGCCACATCAACTTGCAAATTTTAACAGCTATGTCGGTGACTCTAGTTCTTTGGCGAATATCCACGTTTCGGATTTTATCGCGCAAAGAAACTCCGAGCATAGCTCTCTCCATTGCCCGCTGTGTGACTCTGAGTTTTTCCAAAAGGGACCACGTCTCAGTTCCAGTAGATAATTAGTTAAGTTTAGGATATAATACAATGTACTTACTTAGTGACATGTTTTTTCACGTTTGCGCCAAAACTCTTCATCTAAGTATATAATAAATAATAAATATTCGGGACATTTTTGCACACACGGTCACCTGACCCCAAACTAAGCAAAGCTTGTGATATGGCTGCCAGAGACTGATATACATACATATATAGTTTTAAATACATACTTAAATAGATAATAACACCCAGATATAGAACAAACACAAATGAGATAATCAAAAAGAGAGAGATATCTAAGTATATGATTAATTTACTATACTGAGTACTTTTTACTTATTATATTTATGGTACTTTTCCTTAAAAACATAAGTCCCAGAAAGCCCCTAAAAGCCCTCCCCTTCATTTTCGTATCTACGCCCCGTCGGTCGCCATGGCAACGCGAGGGGTGGCTTAATGATTTACCTACTGCGGTAGAAAACGTAAATTTTATGCATCTTTGTTAATATTACGTACGTACGTAAACGAATTATTAGTAACTAAAAAAAATATTATAACTTGCCATGTTTGTATAGTTTAAGCTAATACATTAGAACCAGTCGCTCCTGACCGATTCTGCTGAAACTTTGCCTACTTTTACTACCTACCCTAATTATTGTAATATTTTCAAAATGGCAGCCGAAATAAAATTAACTAAATTAAAATTGTCTTTATCGTTTTAGAGTCGTCATTATCGGAGTAAGTAAGTACTTAACATTTCACATCGAAACAAAATACTAACTCTCTTTTATGCATAAACGCTCAATAACCTAATCTGCTATAATCATTGCAAGATACCTAGTAGGTACCTAGGTAAGTACTTACTTACTTATTTAGTTTTTTTTTTTTTAGTTTTTTTACTAGGCAAGTGGTTTTTTTTTTTTTTTTTAGTTTTTTTTTTTTTTTCTTTTATATTTTGTTTAGTGTTAACTAAACAAAATACAAGCTAATACTAACACTACAAATACAGTTAGACTGTCCATAGACCGTTGAAGGTATAAAGACAATCCAAATGCTCAAGCCCACTACCAGTTGGCAGCGTACCCAGCATGCTGGCGGCATTACCACGTTGAAGGTTTTACTATCTACTTAATTGAAGGGCCGAAGAATGACATGGGATACTTTTATCCCGGAAAAATGTAGGTAGGTAGCTACTGTTCTTGGAATATCCAGGTATATACATGGGTGAAACAGCGAGGCGCAGATACCTACTTAGTGTAAAATAAACAAACAAATAAACCAAGTGTCTAAACTATTTTAATGTCTACAGTGAAGTCCGTGTTGTTATTAAATAATTTTCAACTTTCCTGCCATTTTCTTCTGACGAAAAAGTTGGCAGTTGGTTGGTTATGTAGAGATAATTTTGTGAAGCTACTTTTATCCCGGAAAATTGGGAGAGCTAGAAAATTTGAAGTAACTTCCAGAGGAATATTTTCTTTTTTTTTTGTAAATTACCTAGTTGTTGTAAAACAAATTAGAATAAAAACTTAATCAAGTGGTAAAATTACAACAATTGCCTTAGAAACAAAGTAAATAACTAATTAAACCTAACGTCTTTATCAACTTAAAATATACTTGAAACATCGGAACTTCTTTACGATTATAAAGCATTTTTACAAGAAAAACATCATTTATGCACATTTCTTCATACCCACCGCTCGATTTGACTAATAAATGATTAAAACTACTTATTAATACACATCACAAATGTAATATTTTTAAGTTATTGCTTTTCTTTGGCACAGCCTTCGCTCGTAACAGATCTTATTACAGTAACCGTCTCTGTCATTTACACCAATTTATCGTATTACAGAAAGAGACGAATTATACTCTATCGTTCACTTCTCGCGGACTCATAATGATATGCAATGCGACCCCATTATGTCTGTCTCATTTACACTTAACAATATAATAGTAGAAAGAAAGAGATAGGAACAGACCTAAGCGTTTCGATTTCAAATTACATTACTGAATGTTTGGCTTGGATAAGTTGAGCTTTCGTTTCGAAGTAGTTTGTTAATTACAGAGGTCTAGATAAAGTTGGTGTTTGTGATAATTTTTCATGGCGACATGGCGGGTTTTTTTTATTTATAGGTTATGTTTGACAGTTGAGATTGTAAATGGAGGTTTAATATGGCGTCTTTTGTTTATGTGGTGTGAATGTGGCATTTTGATTTATTTACTTTGAGCTGGGAAAGGTAAGTACTTATGTATGTAGGCTAACTTACAGGCCACCTAACCTAATATTAGTAAGTATTTACCTAGGTAGGTACTATATTGTATACCTAGCACTTAAGTAGCTAAATATTTATTTAATACTAGCTGAATCCCGCGGTTATACCAGCGGTTATCCAGTTTTTCCGCATTTTTAGGGGAAAAAATACGCTATGCCCGTTCTTAAAATGTACACTATCCTAATTTCAGCCGTAGGAGGTCTACTGCTGGACATAGGCCTCCCCCATCGATCTCCAAAAGGGCCGGTTGGAAGCGGCCTGCATCCAGCGTTTCCCTGCGGTCTCTTTTAGGTCGTCTGTCCATCTTGTGGGTGGACGTCCTACGCTGCGCTTACCAGTCCGTGGTCTCCATTCCAGAACCTTTCGGCCCCATCAGCCATCTGCGTGATATGTGCCCTGCCGACTGCCACTTCAACTTGCTAATCCGGTGGGTTATGTCGGTGACTTTCGTTCGTCTACGGATCTCCTCATTTCTGATTCGATCTCGTAGAGAAACCCCGAGCATAGCCCTCTCCATAGCTCGTTGTGCTACTTTGAGCTTATTTATGAGGCCCATAAGTAGTGAGAGAGCACGTTTCAGTGCCGTATGTCATCACTGGTAACACACTCTGGTCGACTTTTGTCTTAAGACACTGAGGTATTTTTTTAAATGTAGGTACATTATCATCCTGCCAAATTTTGTTAAGATTGGCTTAGCCGTTTAGTTGTGAAAAGCGAACAAACAAACAGACAGAGAGACAGATCGAGTACCTATTTTTGACAGCTGATATTTTTTTTCGCGATTTCAGGGTTGGTCCCATAGTAAAAGTTGTTCATGATGAGTACAATTACCTTCTTTTGACTTAGAGAGTGTTCCCTTTACTAGGACCCCTAGGAAATGGGCAAAATCGTCTATAGCTAACCAACTGGTAGTCCGGTGTAGCCAGGTTTAGAAAGATTGCACTCACTAAATGAGACCACCATGTGTACATAATTGAAGCCTATTCAATAAAAAATTGCCTATCATCCAAATTTGTAAAAAACAGCAAAGATATCATGTAAACTGTTTTTTTTTGGCGCCAACGTGGAAAAAAACATGTCGGCTTGTTGGATTATTTGCCTAAACTTGTGTATTTTCGAGTGTTAATGTGTACTAAATGGTGAATTATTATTTATTAAGTGCTCGTAAGCGTGCTCGAGTGTGGGAAAGTGATATAACGAGGTGAGACGTGTCTTTTCGTGTTGTTTCCAAAACTCCATAGGAGCCTCTTGTAAATCTCCACCACTTTACAGGGGCATGAGTTTGACTTGACTGTAACTTACTTTGCTTGACTCTGACTGTGACTATGACTTGTTTGACGCTTTTAATACTATGTAAACATGTTTAATATTACATTATACGACTAAAGGACATTGCATCCACGGTCATGAAAATTTTAACAAATAAGTACATGTAAAATCAAAAAACTGGACGACATCCTCAAGTCACGCCATATGCCACAATATCTGAAAACTCGCCTCTTCAACCAATGTGTTCTGCCCACCATGACTGCCGAAACATGGACCCTCACACATGCGGCTGTGCACAAAATCAGAGTAGCACAGAGAGCCATGGAGAGATCCATGCTAGGCATCAAACTCCAAGACCGAGTTCGTAATACCGAAATCCGACGAAGAACAAAGGTTCGAGACGTCGGAATCGCGGTAATGAAATTAAAGTGGAGCTGGGCAGGACACGTTACTAGGCGCAGTGATGACAGGTGGAGTAAGGTCTTAACAGAGTGGAGCCGAGGCAAGGTAAGCGGAGCGTTGGTCGTCCAGCTGCAAGATGGGTCGACGATATTATTACTATCGCGGGTCGAACCTGGACTAGATTAGCACAGGACCGAGGCAGATGGCAGCAAGAGAGAGGCCTATACCCAGCAGAGGGATAAGGAAGGCTGTGGATGATGATGTTGAAACTTTATCGTCAAAGACGTAAACATGTAGGTACAAGAAATGCAGTCGAATAAAACCTCTTTTGTTGAAGTCGATTTAAAAATATAAAAATGAAACAAAAGAGGTCCTTACCTCGTAGTATCGAGTTGTGTTCATTAACCACATGCCCAGTGATATTTGCAACGACAGTTGGCGTAATTAAGTGAGGGCTCACTACGACAATAAGGCTCTGGTTAAACACGTAGCGGGAAGCGGCGGCCTCTTATACCAAATTTGACAGTTTTAAATCAATTTATATTAGTGTTTATTAGTAATAGTTAAGGCTTTTTTTTTATTTTCTTTGTTTGTTATACCTACCTATGTACATAAATAATAATACATACATAAAATTTTGGTTTACAATCAATTTTATTCAGTTAAATTACAATATTTGAGCTGGAAAAAAATACATGTCACAGATACATCTGTGTTAGAGTTTATGATTTGGTTCAAAACACGATAGAATAAACTTTCCTTGATCAAAAAAAATCTGAAACAAAGTCGATTTAGTAATTTTTTTTCGTATTAATATGCTCTAATGAAAGCTCGTAACAACCTGGAAATTGCATGTACTGAAAGGCAATCCTATTAAATTTTTTTTGGTTAGGATAGATTTTTGATAGTGAATAGTTTAGTTTTTTAGTGATATTAAAAGCGTAAAAAGGTCGCGAGAATTTGGGCGCACCGCGCTCAGTACCGCGGCAGGCGTTATCGAGGTCGGATCTATGTACGTTTTTGTCGTTGCACTCCCCCCGTGGGCCTCGTGACTCTTGCGTGGCAAAATACATCGTCGCTCGGCGGGGGCTGAGGGAGCGTTTTGTTGCTTACGCGACTCGGATAACAGGCCGTTAAGTATTTCGTTCGTTGTAAATTGAACGATTGTATTTGTAATACGGCTCTTAAAGCTGAAATCGCTTCTCTTGTAAGACAGAGCACACCCTACTACCATTGCTACAGTACAAAAACACAAAAGTAATACTAAAACAATGGTAGTACGGATACCGCGAGACAAAAGGCAGCCTGCAGGGGTTCAGACCCCGACACCCCTTCTATTATTAGACGAAGGACTTATTTAGTTTTATGAACTAGAACTGGGGCCTTACGGACAACTGCTATTGCGGCAGCTAATCCGCTCAGTTGGAAAATCACGCGACCGCAAACCGTATCTGGGCGCGATAACTGAGCTACTAATTCCAACTGAGCGGATTAGCTGCCGCAATAGCAGTTGTCCGTAAGGCCCCTGCTCAACATTATAAGTAGTTTGAAATCATCATCATCATCAGCCACTGTACACGTCCACTGCCGCACATACAATACAATGACTCTATTAAAATACCACAAAACAAGGATAACATAAACATTACAATAAAAATATTATCTAGGCTTTTAACAGGCGGCCTTATCGCTTAAAGCGATCTCTTCCAGACAACCGTGCACGGAAAGGAATTATATAAAAAATTGTGGCCTTAACATAGGCCTCCCCCTTACACTCCCACACTGAACGACAGCCTGCCTTCTGCATCCACTGGATGCCAGCAACTCTCACGATGTCGTCGGTCCATCTAGTGGGAGGCCTACCTACGCTGCGTCTTTCGGTTCGTGGTCTCCACTCAAGAACCTTTCTTTCCCATCGGTTATCGGTTCTTCGAGCGATGTGGCCTGCCCATTGCCACTTCAACTTGCAAATTTTAACAGCTATGTCGGTGACTCTGGTCTTCGGTTTGAAATCAATATGTCAACGTTTAAATTTCACGGAAATTGCGTAGTTGAGTAGGATATAACATATAGGATAGGACATACGCGGGTATGTCCTAAAACTGCGACCAGAACCACCGGAGGATGGGCAGCAGCATCCTATTAGTACACGGTGAACATACTGCGATCCCCAAGCCGCCTGCCAAGCGTGGGTATTATGGCAACACCCCTCTCTAAGAGGGAGGCCTTTGTCCAGCAGTGGACGTTTAATGGCTGCTGATGTGCGTAGTTGAGTATAATAAAGAGTTAGGTTTTGGTTTCACACTGTTTCCTATATACTCTAAATTAAACATAGAAAGCTCTAAAATAAGTAACAATCCTTTCCACATATCGCAATAATCATCAACCCAAAAAAATCGACCAAGTGCGAGTCGGGCTCGCGCACTCAGGGTTTGCTAGGCCTGCAGCGAGGCGCACAGCCGCGCGCGGAGGGGGATCGACTCCCGCAGATATTCGAGTGCTCGCTACGTTCGAGAGCGATGCAATTGTTGCGTCCTCGACATAAACACGCACTTGTCGAACTGTTCACTGATTTAAACGTAAATTAAGATGTACACGGGACGTCAGATCAGTCGATTATAGGAGATATGAAGTGAGACAGTGACAGATGCGCTCAATCTGAGCTGTTTTAAATTTAAATTAAGACGCTGGCTTATCGATCAGGCGTTGTATGATTTTAATGAGTTGGTGAACCCTGACGGTAAAAAAATCTAATGTGTATCATTATTTTGTATTGGTATTTACATTATATAATTTTATTTATATTTTAAATGTTGTGTATTATGTATACATTCTTATATAACAATATTACAATTGCCTGACCTGTAAACATAATGTTTATTAATAAATTACTTTGACTTTGACTTTGACTTTGACTTTGAGATTGGGCTTAAGTGATTATATTATTACTTATAATACTAACAATTATTTTTGCATAATGATTTTTATTCGCAGTTGAAGTGGCAATGGGCAGGCCACATCGTTCGAAGAACCGATAAACGATGGGGAAGAAAGGTTCTGAACTGGAGACCGCGAACCGGAAGACGCAGCGTAGGGAGGCCTCCCACTAGATGGACGGACGACATTGTAAGAGTCGCGGGCATCCAGTGGATGCAAAAGGCAGGCTGTCGTTCAGTGTGGAGGTTAAAGGGGGAGGCCTATGTTCAGCAGTGGACGTCATCTGGCTGATGATGATGATGATGTTTTTTTTTTTTTCGCAGAGTTAAGTAAACAAGAGGTGGCGGAGAACCGAGATTTATGGAAGGAAATGGGGGAGACCTTTGCCCAGCAGTGGGACAGTATAGGTTAAAAAAATATTTTTATTATCTTTACTAATAACTGGTCCGCCATCTTTGGGAGTCCGCCATATTGGATTTAGAATGACGTCATTTATCTCACCATCCAAACTAAACGTGTATGCAACACTTCAGCTCAATCGGTTGAGGATAACTGGGCCCTTACGGCTAGCTGTTATAAGCGATTCAGTTTAGGTGATCAAAAATGTTGCGCGACCGCAAACCGTATCATCAGAATATATTTATTGCAAAAATTGTGTACAAAAACTAAAGTAATGTATAAACAGTTTACTTATTTCGGACGTGCATTAATTTTTGATTGTGAATTTATGCATAAAACTATATAAAACTAAAGAAAAACTATATAAAACTAACGAAAAACTATATAAAACTAACGAAAAACTATATAGGTAATACTAACGGAAAACTAAACAAAACTAACAAAAAACTATATAAAACCAACGAAAAACTATATAAAACCAAAGAAAAACTATATAAAACCAACAAAAAACTATATAAAACCAACGAAAAACTATATAAAACCAACTAAATAACAATTACACCTATAACGTTTACACTACACTACACATTACAAATACACAAAAAATTAAAATCATGTTCACGTGATTTTCCGAACTGCGCTGTTCTAGCGCTAATTTGAGACCGCGTAAGGAGTTGTTCTAAAATTCAGTTTCAAGATTTGTTCCACACATACATACATACATACTAACAGGGTAAATTTAATCATAAAAGCTTGTATAATATTTCGTTGAACAATAACGATAAATGTATCTCTCATATATAAAATAAGAGCTCCAATAAGTACTTATAGAGTTCCAATTTACAGCTCTCCAGCGCGCTGCATCCAGCACTCCGGCTGTCTCACTTACACAATATATTTCTTGCACAAAATGCTTTTACAATCAACGATTTTTCAATTTTAATGTTCCGAACATTGGCGGATCCAGGTGGGGGCATGGGGTCCACCCCACCCCTCCCTCCCCACCCAAAACACCCAGCAATTCCATACATTTGACTCAGTTTTTCGATTTGATTCAGGTGCAATTTTACACAGCATACTCATAGGTACCTATACTTGTCAGAATGCTCCCCCCCCCCCCCCCCCGAAATGAAATCCTGGATTCGCCCCTGATTCAAAACACTGTTTTAAACTATCACGGTTGTTCACTAAATTTATATGATAAGAGGGTAGATCGTTATGTCTGCACCTAACTTTTTAACTGTTCGACCAACCACCCGCATTCTTCAGTCTTCCCGTGAACACGGTGCATGTAACTGCGCCGAAATATCGGGAGCTCATTCCACAACCTTACCACGGTAAATATCACGTAAATAATCATATAACTTTAAAATTCATAAAATGGGAATCTGGATGAAAAAACCCTACTAAACCTTCAAAGTGACATATTTTCGTAAGAAGGTTCTACTAAAGATACCCTCCCGTGGGAGCCTTGTCGTGGCGGGGGGGCTAAACCGTAGGCTACCTACTGCGGTGAAACAAAGAGGAACCCAAGGTGAGGCTGCCTCCCCGGGTTTTCCCCCCCAAGCCCGTGTAAAGGCGGCCAAAGTAGGTTGGAGTGTCGCATGGGAAGCACTGCAACTGAGGCGGGCTGCAGCTGAAGGTAAGCCGCGGCGGGAGAGGACTGCTGGTGTATCGTTGCCACTTCCCCTTCCTTCCGCATCTGGTGATGTGTCTGGTGTTCCGACACATCGTCATCGTGTGAAGTGGAGCCTGGAAGGTCGCGGTGGGCTCGATACTGAGCGCCGAGGTGGAACACTCCGTGGTATCTATGAAGAATTGAAAAAAAAGTTTGTTCAAAGGGGGGAACGCCAGTCAGTACAACCCCCCCTCCCCGTGGGAAATAGTCGGAACATTCCTTCTTTTTCAGAGTTCTGTACGTAAAGGGTTAAACGGGACCATATTACTAAGCCTACTACGCTGTGTCTGTCCGAATTATCGGTTGAAATTTTCACAGAATATGTACTTAATGTTCAAATCACAAAAAGTCGTACGGTGTGAAAGTCCCCCATTGATTTTCCGCCGCTCGCGGAGGAAGGAAAGCTTTTAGCTGCATTAAGGGGACTCCAGATACTACGAGAGAGCTGAGGAAACAATACCTACAGAACCCACTTCGTTGCACACTCACGGGCTTAAAAATATATAAAGTTTGGGCACAATTTTATACTGATTCCAAATCGAGAGCATTATAATTTTTTACCCAGCTGCCCAAGAAGGAGGGTATTGTTTTTCGGGCGTATGTAATTTTTTCTATATTTATTACCTTCTGTAGCTTATACGGCTCGACAGATTTTGACAGGGTTTGTACAGAATACAAAAAAGCTTGTTTTTAAAAAGTATTTTTTTAAATTAAATAATGTTGATTAGCTTTTATTTAACTGGCAATGTTGCTTAGTTTGTTGCAAGCTAAATTAGAATCAGTTCTTCCAAACTAATGTTGCTCAAGCCTTTAGTGTTGGTGACAAGGGCGTCGCCAAGGGAGGGCAGGGAGGGGTAGCTGCCCCCCCCCTTATAGATTAAAAAAATGTAGCAAAGTCCTAATGCCGTGCAATTGTCTTGCTTTGCCTATAAATCCCTAAGTAAAACCCATTTTTTTCTGATCCTCCATAATATTAACTTAACATACACAAGTCTTAGAGAGGAGTGTTGCCATAATCCCCACGCTTGGCAGGCGGTCTGAGGATCACAGTAGGCCCACCGTGTACTAATAGGATTCTGCTGCCATCTTCCGGTGACCTCCAGTATATATATAATACATTTATATAGCCGCTATACTACAGTGAAATAACACTGTTTTAAACTATCACGGTTGTTCGGGAGCTCATTCCACAACCTTACCACGGTAAATATCCCGTTAATAATCATTTAACTTTACAGTGAAATATTTCAAAAAAGTTCATGTATTTACTACGCCATTGCAGTTGTCAGAGCTACTAAAACTTAGAGCAAGTATAAGTGACCACGATGTCATGTTACAGGGGGTAGGTACAAGAGCCACTTTCTGTTAACGACTTGACATTAGCTTGAGATAATTTCTCTCAAGCTAATGTCATTGTCAATGTCATCTCTATATCTATATCTACATAGCATAAATTGAAGTCGCTTTCCACGTCTGTCTGTATGTCTGTATGTCTGTATGGCCGCTTACTCCTAAACCACGCACCGGATTTTGATGCGGTTTTCACCATCAGTTAGATACATATTCACGGAAAGTTTATATATATAACTAGCAACCCGCCCCGGCTTCGCACGCAAATTACACCCGTGCGAAGCCGGGCGGACGGGTCGCTAGTTTTCATATGAGGGTATTCTATAACCCCCCTGGTATGTACTGTACCCCTCACAATATAGATAGGTACGTAGGTATGTATTACAAAAATATCCCGACCCCACCATAAAACCTTCCATGTAATAAATAAGAACAACCGTGTATTTTGGTCGGTCTGTCTATACAGTTCAGTGAGCGCTGCACGCTGCCTGGGGTTTAACCTACTTCATAAAGGAGGTTCTCGAGTTTACTGTATTTTGTGTATGTTACGCTATATCTTCGCCTACGTACATTTTTTTTACTATAATAAACCAGTCAGGCTCGTGCACTGAGGGTTCTGTACCACCACATAACTTGTTAGCTACCAAGGTACAAAAAAATAGTGCAAAAATAGAACATCCCATCAACTCCCAGGCGGTCACCCATCCAAGTACCGGCCGCGTCCGACGTTGCTTTACTTCGGTGATCGTACGAGAACCGGTGGTGAACATATACACCTATACATATATTTGATACCGACTTGCGCTTGGCGATTTTTATTATTTGCTGTAATACTTTAGAGTGTGTACTATAATCATGCCAAGTTTGACGCTTGTACGTATTGCCATTTTTACATTAGAGCTAATACAAAAATAAATAAATTTTAGTTAATTTTAAAAAAATACATTTGTTTTATGAGGACCCCTTTAGTTTTTACTTTTACTTTTTTTATTATTTGTTAGTTAATCCGCCGTAACATTACATATTCTGTGAAAATTTCAACTGGCTATCTATCGAAAGATACAGTTGTTTAAAGATAGGACATACAGACAGCATAGGCTTAGTAATAGGGACCCGTTTATACCCTATGGAATGAACCTTAAAATATTATAGATACCAGCAAATTAGTCGACAAAAAATTGCCAACCCTCGAGCACCGCCGTAAAGTAGCTTATCTGTACATATTCTATCTAATTCATTTCGACGAGTGTGCGTAAGAGCTTTGAGGCCTTATCCTACCCTCCCCCTTTTACTACCGGACAAGTAGTAGGACTGCACACTACCACCCCTTCCTTGTGGACATTACAAACGTACTCAACGATTTTGGTTGTCATGTGATACGTACTGGTCAAGAATGGAACTCCCTGCCATCCTCCTTGTTTCCTGACAACTACAATCTAGGCATCTTCCAGGCTAGAGTGAATAGATTTCTCCAGATCAACGTGTTCCATCCTCGGCCACACCGTTGCTTAGTTGGTGGCCAAACGTACCTAACATCTTTGCGTGGTGTGTTCTATATTTCTCGTCTGAATTTAAAAATATATTATGATATTATTATGTATGTATACCTATGTCGTCTCTGGCAGCCATATCACAAGCTTTGCTTAGTTCGCGTCAGATGACCGTGTGTGCAAAAATGTCCCGAATATTTTAATAGTATCTTCACGGAGTTTCCCCACAAATAAATTAATATTTATATCTAAAGATCACTCGACGTCGTCTAAGTAGGTAATAACAAAAAAAAACAAATGGCAAAAGGACAACCGCTAACAACCGTCCTCGAAATCACAAAAAAACAAAAAACCTTGGACGACCAAAGACCATACATAATTACAGACAAACAAACAAAAAGTACGAATTATAGTTCCAAATTATAGTCCGTATGTTTGCGGCTGTAGGGAAGGCTGTATAATTTTGGAATTTTGGTTACGGAGGCACTGCTACGTACACTGTGGTCGGTTTCGTTTAAGCAGTATGGATGATTTACCACAGAAGACATTACTACAAGTACAGATTCATTCCGCAAAATCATTTAAATAAGTAGCGACTCTTGCTTACTACACGATAAAGTGCAATTCAGGACGTGCGAGCGCTAACTATCAAGTTACCTACAGCTATATTAAACTAGTTGTCTCTCTGTGTATCGCGTAACTCTTGTCGCGTTATCCCTGTGAAATTGCGCGGCAGGTCCGACAAGTCGGCTACTTGTAGCTTCATACCTACAGTGCGGAGTGCGTCAGGCCTGGTGCTGGCCTAAATCAGGGTCGGTTCCTTTATTTTCCCTGCTTTGCCGCCCTTTGTAGTATTTGGACTATTACTTAGCTTATTGGTGATAGCGTGAAAAATATTTTAAGTTTGCCGTACTTACAGATAGTGAAAAATGTGGGAAAAACATGGAGAAAAACATTTCAACTTTTTTTCCAATGACATCTCACTTGGGGTGTAGGTACGTACTTACACCCCAAGTGAGATCCTCACAGTTTCCCCTTTTGTTTTAAACTGACGAACGCGCCTTTCTTATGGGAATGTTGTCATTAAAATATTAAACATCTATACTATAATATTATAAAGAGGAAAGATTTGATTGTTTGTTTGTTTGTTTGCATTGAATAGGCTCCGAAACTACTGAACCGATTTGAAAAATTCTTTCACTGACGAGAAGCTACACTATCCCCGGGTGACATAGGCTATAATCTATACCCGTGCGAAGCTGGGGCGGCTCGCTAGTTTATTTATAAGTATGACTTTTGACACTATCTAAAAACAAATAACAATTAAAAATAATTGTTAAAACTCAAAAGATGCCTTTAAAAAATGAACAGTTTCTCTTGAATCATAAAAGAATACTCTCAACCAAGACACCTGTCAAACAAAAAATAACTAATTCAAAATCGATTCAGCCATTTGGGAGATACGATGCCACAGACACACAGGTACACACGTTAAGAGCCTCTTATACCAAATTTGACGGTTTTAAATAAATTTTTTTCAGTTAAATTACAATATTTGAGTTGGAAAAAAATACATGTCACAGATACATCTGTGTTTGAGTTTATGATTTGGTTCAAAACACGATAGAATAAACTTTCCTCGATAAAAAAAAATCTGAAACAAAGTCGTCTTAGTTTATTTTTTTCATTTTTTGCTCTAATGAAAGCTCGTAACAACCTGGAAATTGCATGTACTGAAAGGCAATTTTATTCAACATTCTTTTATTTGGATAGATTTTTGATAAACAGATAAACAATTTTATTGATAACAGTGTGAATATTTATAAGTCAGTCAAGAATTGATAGTGAATAGTGTCGTTTATTAGCGAAATTAAAAGCGTAAAGAGGACGCGAGAATTTTGGCGCGCCGCGTTCAGTGCCGCGCCAGGCGTCATCGAGGTCGGACCTATGCTCGTTTTTGTCGTTGCACTCCCCCCGCGGGCGTCCTGACTCTAGCTTGGCGTCGCTATAACTTGGCGGGGGCTGAGGGAGCGTTTTGTTGCCTACACGACTCGGATAACCGCCCGTTAAACTTACAACACCCCTCTTTGCGTCGGAGGCTAAACCACCCATTTTTCTATCGGACTGCCAGAGCGGGCACAAAAAATCGACACCGCTTTATGGTCGGTATTCCGAAAACCCGAACGAAGCGCTTTGATTCCACTTTTATCATGCTAACTGCTAGTCTGTGGAATGCGCTGCCTGAATGGGTGTTCTGTCTGGGTGTCTTCAAATCACGAGTGAATCGGTTTCTTCTAGGCAACCGTCCTCTAACGTAGACCGCATCATCGCTTAACATCAGGCGAGTTGGCGGTCAAACGCAAGCTTTTTATTGAATAAAAAATAGTACGTGTAGTCCCTCCGCGCGGAAGAAGTGAAACTCTCGCTCTGTCTCTTTCTATTGCCCCTCCATGGTAGCGTTAAACGTTTAACGCAACCTTCGGCCTTATTATAGAAGTTTGATCGTGATCGAGATTGCATGCCGTCCCGTTCGCATCTACTTACTCGCACCACGCGCGTGAGTGAGATGGCACGCGATCACGATCACGATCCGAATCATCTATAATAAGGCATCTTGTTGCAAGTCGCATAAGAAGTTTCACTTCAAAAAAAGGTGGTCGCTATGCTATCGCTACCTATAAGAAATGTGTACCTGCCAACTCCCTTGCTAGTGTTGTTTCTCCCTTACTGCCGGCTCACTGTATTGCGGTCTGATACGCGCCCGCTCGGCGTCAACATGTCAAGAAGTATTTCGGACCTAAATTACAGAAAAAAGTATTTTTAATGACCAAGGGATGGCATGAATTTCGGGGTTGAAATAATGATTTAATATAAACCGCAAAAGACCGACTTAAAATTACTTATGACCCGATACAGACCAGCTGATGATGCTACCTGTACGTACCTACGTATACTTTACAATACTTATGAAGATGTACGCATATAAGTACAAATAATTTTATTAGCAATTAAAAATAGCGTGACATGAATGCGTGAATGAGCCGATTTTGTTAAATTTTTATGGGACCATCTCTGAAGTATGGCCCATGCCTGGTTTAGACTTTTTATTATTTCTTACGCCGTAACATGACATAAGTTATTCTGTGAAATTTCAACTGGCTATCTATTACGGTACGGTTCGAAAGAAGAAAAGCCGTTGTAGGACAGACGGACGGACAGACAGACATTGCAGGCTCAGTAATAGCGTTCCGTTTTTACCCGTTGGAACCTTAAAAAAATAATTTACCTAATGTTGTAAGTTTTTTTTTAATTTATTTAAAACACATTTTACGTTACATTTCGAGTTAGTAAGTTGTCTTAAAACCTATGTTAGATTTATCCAGACAACTGGTTCTCGGTATAGTATATGATTTAATTTTTTTAATCTAATTAAATCTAATAATCTAAGTATTAATATACAGTCGGTAGGAGGTAGGGTAGCTAGGTGATACCATCTCGAGGCGTTTCAATAATCACAACTGAGATAATATTTTATCATCGTTTCACGTAATACATCAACATAGCTGCAATATAAAGCATCACCAACAATTGCATTTTGCTTTGTGTCGTCGGTACAAAAAAGGAAACAAGTGGGTACCTATAATTTTATTGAATTACCTATTCTTCACACAAGAAATGTGTAATTTCAATCCTGGCTTTTGATGACATTAAAAATAGCAAACTTTCGTTTTACTGAAATCTGTTAAAAAGAAAACCTATCTAAATTACTAAGTCCTATTTTCGCCGTTCTATTTACCGGGGATGTAACTCAGTGGTAGAGTGTCTGCTTCGCATGCTGAAAGTCCTGGGTTCAAATCCCAGCATCTCCACAATATTTTTGCAATCATTTTAATATTTGCTCATGAAATAGGTATTGAGTGCTATAATTATATAGCCATGGACGTAATTTATAAGCTGTTCCATACATTTTGACAAGTATGATCTTTTTTATGGAACAGCTGATATTTTTTTCACGATTTCAGGGTTGGTCCGATAGTAAAAGTTGTTCATAATGATGAGTACAATTACCTTCCCGAATATTTTCACTTCCTCACCAGTCACCCAGAATAGTATTTTTTTTTAATCTATAGTTATAGTTCTTATAACTACTTTAGCGTCACTTTCGTCTACAATTCCGCAGGAAGCGTTATTTTTTTGGGGGAAAAGTAGCTAATGTTAGAGTATACACTACCTTCATCTGTGTTTTAGTGTTTAAGGTGGTACGTTTCACCTATGGCGGGAAATTCAAATTTCAAACAGTTTTTTTGTCCTTGTAGCTAGGCCGAGTAATGATATTAAAATAACGCATTGTTTGTGCAAATCGTTGGTTGTTCTATACAGTATCATAATTATGTACCTACAGCTATTTATCAGTAACGCATCATATTACTTACTTAAATCTTCTCTTCTCTTCTCTTCTCTACATAGTATAAATTGAAGTCGCTTTCCGCGTCTGTCTGTCTGTATGTCTGTATGGCCGCCAACTCCTCCTAAACCACGCAACGGATTTTGATGCGGTTTTCACCATCAGTTAGATACATTTTCAAGGAAGGTTTATATATATAACTAGCGACCCGCCCCGGCTTCGCACGTAAATTACACCCGTGCGAAGCTAGTCGCTAGTCGCTAGTTTGAGATAAATAACTTTACATGATTTTGTAAAGAATAATAATCAATCTGCGCAAACATCATGGTTGTTTACAATAATTACCCGGCCTAGCTACAAGGACAAGAAAACTGTTTGAAATTTGAATTTCCTGCCATAGGTGAAACGTACCATCTTAATGCAATTAAATTATCTTTATTTCCCACAAAATGTCATCCAACCCCGTTCAGCTTTATGAAGTTGGCTGGCAATAAACACTTTTACTTTTCTAAAATTTACGGATTTATTATAATGGAGAAAGAAGTGATGAAATGGAATTAAATAAAAGTACACTTGCAAAAAAATCATTTAATTTATCATCATCATCATGATGATATTATGAAATGGAATTAAATAAAAGTACACTTGCAAAAAAATAATTTAATTTATCATCATCATCATGATGATAATGATGATGACACTTGCAAAAAAATCATTTAAAATTTAAATTATTTTTTTTATATACAATATTATTTATAACTATTGACTTCCGCGATAAACTTTCGCGATTTTAACACATCATGTTTCAAATGTTCATTATCGGGACTTCATCATAATCAGCTTAGCCTACACCCGAAAGGGTGATTGAGCCATATCCACCACGCTGGCCCAGTACGGGTTGATGGATTCACATACGCCATTGAATTTCTTCTCCGTACGTATGCAGGTTTCCTCACGATGTTTTCCTTCACCGAAAAGCCCGTGGTATGAAAATCCGTACATAATCGAATATCGAAGTAGTTATTGGGACTTATCGCGCAATATTCCTTTTTTTTCTTTCTTTTTTATGGCGCGACTCATTTCTTATCGCAAGTATTGTAAGCTTTCAAAACTTGCTGCAAGTTACACGTGTGGTAATAAATTGCAAGAATTGTAACTATAAATTCTTTCACATGTGCGTACTGGTGCGTAATGGTGGTACTTGTCTTATCCGAAAGGAGGTTGTTATATTCATTATTACGAACTACTTTTACTATGGGACTTACCTGCATCATTATCATCATTTCAGCCGTAGGACGTCCACTGCTGGACATAGGCCACCATCGATCTCCAAAAGGGCCGGTTGGAAGCGGCCTGCATCCAGCGTTTCCCTGCGGTCTCTTTAGGTCGTCTGGCCATCTTGTGGGTGGACGTCCTATACGAGTACGTTGCGCTTACCGGCCCGTGGTCTCCATTCCAGAACCTTTCAGCCCCAACGGCCATCTGTTCTGCGTGATATGTGCCCTGCCCACTGCCACTTCAACTTGCTAATCCGGACTTACCCCAAAATCGCAGGAAAAAAAACAGTTGTTCCATTTCGTTGAATAAGAATTAAAACGTGACGTCGCAAAAAAAAAACCTGCAAGTTTTTGGGTATTTTGTATCATTGTTACAAATTAATAATTAACTACTCAAGTATCCAGAATTATCATACATTGTGAACCAGCCCTGCCACGCGACACCAATCAGGCGCGTCTAAAGTGAATTCTAAAATTTAAACTAGCCAATTAGGTTACGTTACCGTTCCAGTAAGGGACGTCCACAATGTAGCTAATTATACAATTACATAGTTTGTTAAAAATGTATTGAAAAGGAATAATTATATATAACTGGAGACAATTACGTGGATTCAGTTAGTTATTATTGTATTTTAAAGTACTTTGGATGACACATTGAGGATCCTTCCGTGGATTGACTTGAATTATTGAATTGAAAATTGAGTGAAAATTATAATATATAACGGGTAATTTTTAGAACACTGATAGTACTGAATTATATTAGTAAATACAACTACCTGGTAGTTATGAAACGAAGTACATAATAGACATGATTAACGTTAAATTAGAGCGGTGGTGGCTGAGCGGTAGCATGTGAGGTTTACAATCTGACGGCACCAGGTTCAATCCTCAGCCCTGCACTGCAAAAAAATACTAATCACTTATTTTAGCTACGTGGGGTAATTTTTGGGTAACGCGGATTTGCTTTTTGGGTGACCCAGTTTCGTTTTTTAGGTATCGTGGTGTCGCATTTTTGGTAACGCGAATTTTCTTTTAGTTGGGTAAAGCTTTATTCTTTTGACCGGAACGCACACCACTGCGGCTTCGATCAACATGTTCCATCCTTGACCACACTATCGCTTACCATCAGGCTAGGTGGTGGCCAGAGTATTAAACTTTTGCGTTATCAAATGTTACGTTTTAAATGTCTATCGGGACTTATCTCGCAATATTTTGTTTAGGTAAAATTATGTACCTTTCACTCGACGTCTCGACCATGTTACAATGGCCGTGGTCACGAGCTGACTGAACACTGCGGGTGAGTCCGGCGAGAAGAGCGGGTGTTTTGTTCTTCTACCCTCACTTGATCTTGAAAAATCGCAGGGTTGTCACTACGACACACAACACTGACTGTATCGATAATTATAATTTTGAGGAAAAAAAAAGAACCGACTTCATGTCTATACCTACATTTACAAACTGAAACTAAAAAGTAGAAAATATTGTTTAATATTACGACTGAAATACTTTGTATCCATGGTCTTGAAAAATTTAACGAAATACAACAGGGCCCGGTCGCCATGAAGACACTTATTTGTTTGTTTGAAGTTCTGTTCTAGGAAAAGTTCCTCTATGTTTGTTGTTCAATTGACAGCGTCGCTAGTGGAGAACAAAGTATGAAATTCACCAAGAAATAACTGTAGTTCCAATTTTGCCCACCTTAACAGCTAAGTTGGTGGCACTGTACAATGTACATTGAATTCGTTGCTTATTGTCATGTTTTTGTAGATTTTCAAAAAGCACTGAATCAATGTTTATAAAATTTATATGGGACCACCTATGAGATACGACCTACCAAACAAAAAAAGAATCATCAAAAACAATTCTAAATTGGCGGAGTAATCGCAAAAAAATATAAATTACATACAGTCGAATTGATAACCTCCTCCTTTTGGAAGTCAGTTAAAAAGAACGTAATGACGTGTCTCACCTCCGCTAGGAGTAATAATGTTCCTTGTGTCTCACTTACTGAGAAAAGAAAAAGAAAAGGTCGGAGATCTTCAGGCGGCTCCAAATCTCAACCCTAGGGCTGGCGCGACTATATGACAAGGTCGACAATCAGACAAAATATCATTCTCACAATATCGTTTTAAGGGATAAAAACACTGACCCCAAATAAAATAAAGCACTATTCACACGACACACCACAACTCATTCTTATCCATCCAATCGAATTAAATAATCATAATAAAATCACTCCCCCACGATCCGGAGTAATCCGCGCTAAACCGTAATAGAATCATCATTCATTAGTTCACTCGCTCGTTCGTTCGTTATTTAGTTCGTTCAGTGACGCAATACGTTCCCATCAAGTGAGATGGAATAGATCCAGTGGGAATAGAGACGCGAGGGGTCGTTACGTATTGTGTGAATGGGGGTTTATTTTCAATGCAAACATCATGTTGATTTAATTTCTAACCGACTTTAATATTTACTAATTTAGAAAACCAACTTGAAAATGAGTAAATACGCAATTTCGTTTACTTGGATGACACATTGTTTCCAGTTATTTGATTTAAAAAGCAAACTAGTAAACCATTTTTATTTATTTATTACTAAACTGATTAATTTTGTGAACTTTTCAAATCGGTTTAATTATGACTGAATTCTGAGGTAACAAACATAAAGAAAAATAAATAAATATAAATAAATATTCGGGACATTTTTGCACACACGGTCATCTGATCCCAAACTAAGCAAAGCTTGTGATATGGCTGCCAGAGACTGATATACATACATGTATAGTTTTAAATACATACTTAAATAGATATGACAAAAACAAATGACTTCCTCTTTAAAGTTGGTTTAAAAAGGAGGAGGTTTTCAAGACGGTTGTATTTTTTTAAATGTTTGTTAGGTAGGTACCTAACAAACATTAAAAAAATACATCCATCCATAATACGTCCATCATTAATAAATCGATATAGAATATTATTATTATTGAAACTGACGTGGTTTTCACACATTTTATTTATGTTACACGGGAATTACTCACGGCTCTCCGGCTTAATCTTACGTGAGTAATTCCCGTGTAACATAAATAGAATATTATTATTTTTATTTGTAAGGATATACTTCTGATTGGGCACATAGAAATTTCATCAAAATTCAGTAGTTTAGTATTTAAATATATAAAAAACTAGCGGTCCGCCCCAGCTTCGCACGGGTATAAAATATAGCCTATGTCACCCGGGGATAGTGTAGCTTCCCGTCAGTGAAAGAATTTCTCAAATCGGTTCAGTAGTTTCGGAGCCTATTCAATGCAAACAAACAAACAATCAAATCTTTCCTCTTTATAATATTAGTATAGAAGTATAGACTAACTGGAAAAATATGCCATTCGGCTTGAAAAGATGTCGGCTTTTTAAAATAATAAATAATTATTATAGTAGGTTAGCAAGAAAAATATAAAAAAATTATTATTACCTGCACATTTTTATGTTAATATACCCAAGCATAACTTTAAGCTAGTATTTGTTTTATGTGCTACATAAGTATAATTGTGCTTAATTTTGTTTGTTAACTACCTTTTGTATTAACTTGTGAAGCTTAGCTTTTTAGCGCTTGTTTGCAATACATATATGATTTTTAGTAGTGATTTTCCATGACAATGTAACTTATATCACTAGTATAGACCTATTAATGGCTGTAATTTAAAAAGATTATTTAAAACTATGTATATATTTTTGTGCTGTTGGTCTTAAATAAACATAAAATAAAATAAAATATAAGTTTTTTTTTCCCCTTTATTAACTAAACAAAAGCTAGATGAATCACGCGGTGCTTTTTCAGCTTTCCTGAAATTTTCCTCTGAAAATTATACTCATCGTGCATTTTTTCATTTTTTTAATAATAAATAATAGGCATGCGTTTGTACACCATCTCGCTTGATGTTAACCGATGATGCGGTCTACGTTGGAGCACGCTTGCCTAGAAGAAACCGATTCACTCGTGATTTGAAGCATATACGCATATAGACTGTACTAAGCCAAAAGGAGGTCATTGTACTCATCATTATGAACTACTTTTACTATGGGACCAACCCTGAAATCGCGAAAAATATATCAGGGCCATGATTCCGTAACTTTAACACGCACGTAACGCGCCGCGTTAAATTAGCCTCTTAAAATTTGGACTCTATTCCCTAGGAATAAAGACTAACTTTTAACTAAACTTAACACGGCGCGTTACGTGCGTGTTTGTAGTTACAGAATCAGGGCCCAGATATTCCATACATTTTATCGAGTGACAATTAACGTTTTCTATAGATTAGCTGATATTTTTTTCGCGCTTTCAGATTTGGTACTATATTTGTTTTCCTATTTACCTTCTTTCAGCTTAGTACAGTCTATGGGTAACCCGTTATATAATATAGCCCTCTTACACATAACTAAAATACCCAAATATGTATAACAAATACAGAAAACCACATCGTCTGCCCACCCTTACCGCAGATTAGATAATAGTTCTTTTCCTGCAAACCCCTCCCTCTGACGTCACGCTTACGTCACGAGGGTAAGGGTATTTCGCCCCGGCTGCGACTCACCCCGGTCGCGGCTCACCCCTAATCTGACAATTGATTTGAGGACATTGATGGAACACTTTATGGTTTTTAACTGACTTCAAAAAGGGGAAGTTCTAATGGAAGTTAAGGGGGTTTTTTATTCGTTTTTTTTACGTGCGTATGTAAAAGCAGAAATAGTTTTTATTCGTAATACAAGTTACATGTTATGATGTTAGCCCGTTAGTCCAGTTGGTAGTGAACCTGTCTTCAGCGCTTGGGGGCGTGGGTTCGATTCCCACCTACGACAAACATTCATGTGATGAACATTTGTGTTTGTTCTATATCTGGGTGTTAATATCTATTTAAGTATGTATTTAATAATATATATGTATATATATTATTAAATACATATCAGTCTCTGGCAGCCATATCACAAGCTTTGCTTAGTTTGTGGTCAGATGACCGTGTGTGTAAAATGTCCCGAATATTTATTTGTTTATTATATTTTATTGCAACTGCACCTTGGCAGTAAAACCGACTCGTATTCCGTGACGGCGAACGATATGACGCTCTACACATCTGCCGGCCATTTCGTGACAGCCAACTTATTATTTTTATATATTTTGTTTTAAATTAAGTATATCTTTTACTAGCGACCCGCCCGCCCGGTTTCGCTCGGGTGTTATTTACGTGCGAAGCCGGGGCAAGTCGCTAGTTATATATAAACCTTCCGTGAAAATGTATCTAGCTGATGGTGAAAACTGCATCAAAATCCGTTGCGTGGTTTAGGAGGAGTTAGCGGCCATACAGACATACAGACAGACGCGGAAAGCGACTTCAATTTATACTATGTAGAGAAGAGATAGAGAGAGATATAGAGAAGAGATATAACATGTAACAAAAAGGTATTGTAATATACTGAAGGGTAGGTATGTATATCATTATGAACAATTCTTACTATAGAGCCAAACCTAAAATCGTAAAAAAACAGCTGTTCCACAGAAAACGGTCACTCGACAAAATGTATAAATATAGACACTCTATAAATTATTTTGATTTGAGAGAGAGAGTTGTTGACTTTCAGATCTTGACTTTTTGTAGCTTACAACAAGATTTGCTTATTTTTTTACTCTACGAGCAAACATTACGAATACTATACTAATGTAAAACAATTATTTTCTAAAAGGCGCCAATCCCATCTGTCTTACCGACCAACTTACAGTTCCAGTTGGTCTAACGACGAAACTAAAAATATTCACGAGATTCTATCAGTTTACTTAAAAAAATCGATAGTGGCTCCCCACTGAGCCCTACAAATGAGTTGGCCGCAGTAACCGGACATGTAGTACGTGAAACCCCGCACAGCCTTCGTGGAGAGCAAAAACCTGTGACGCAGAATAAAGCGTAGTTCCAGCGGTGCTTTTGGTTAGAAAGAGAGGGGAGGTGCGAGCGAGAGGGGCGAGAAAAACTGCTCGCGCGCATCGAACCTTGCATAGTTTGGAGCGGGACATAGAGTACGTAGGGACAGATGAGACTTGGTATTTTTGCCTACTGTCTCCGATTGCATAGATAAGATACTATTTAAGGAAGTAAATAGATAATTATGTGCTACCTTTATATTATTATCAAATTAAAATTATTATAAAAATATTCCTATGTACGCCACAGAGGATTATTTTTACATGGGAAACCTCTATTGGATTATTTTTACAAGGGTTATTATGCAAGGGTTTTTGGTTTTAAAGTTTTATTCACTGACAGACAATTTACGAAAACTTAAAAAAATATTAACTAAAGCTAAAACTTAAATCAAAAACCAGTAGTGGAGGGAAAGCTCCCTAGAATCCTGCATGGCGGCATTGCCACGTTAATGGGCAATGCTGAATTTCAAATAAAAAACAAAAATAAAAAATAAAATGCAAAATAAAAGCACAAACTAATAATAAACTGGAAAACCAAAAATATATGCAAGGTTTTTATATTTTCTCCTTTAGTCGAATCAACTATAGAATTCAATATTTAGCAAGTCCCTTGTTTGCATAAGAATTCTTCAGCCCACAACTACAACTACCACTAACCATCGAGTAGTAGTGTGAGAGCATTACTACTCGATGGTTGATCGGTAATATTCATTAAAAAAAATTGTTGAAATTTTTGTAAAACGCGAAAGTTTGTATGTGTGGATGTATAGATGTATGGATGTTTGTTCCTCTTTCACGCTGCAACGGAACAACGGATCGACCTGATTTTTTGCATGGGTATAGGTAGTATATAGCCAGAGAGTGACATATATTTTCATCATCTTCATCACCATTTTTCATCACTACGCGGGTGAAACCGCGGGGCACAGCTAGTTTTTAATAATTTTCTCAAGTTTATGTGAAATATAATCGTCTATCACAGTCAAACAAAATATGTCACGGCCAAGTCCAAAGCATATATTTTTCCATTTCGCTTTTCTTTGACCGCACCAACTGTGGGTAAATCAACAGTGGCCCCTCTATCGCTTGCTCTATGAGATCAAAGCGCGTCGCCGCCGCGCTACCCTTTGATGTCCAGCGCAAAAACACCAGCTCTCTGGGAACTAGAGGATGTCAATTGAAGAGTTGGCGTCTACTGGCTAGATCTGATTTTAATTAATTAGGTATGCTGGGATCTCGCGTGTGAATAGTTTTTTAGTTATTTAAATGTCGGCTTTACTTCTTACGTAATGGATTTAAAAAGTACGGGATTGAGTGACGGGATGTCATGTTATCTGGTCGTTTGAGTGATGGTAACCGCAATAGTTAGTTTTCTTTTAAACTGAGATTTACTCGTGCTAGTGTTTCTATACATATTTAATTTAATTCTATTTTAAGACGTCTACAAGATCGCATCAGAAATGAGGAGAGTCGTAGAAGAACGAAAGTCACCGACATAGCTCACCGGATTAGCAAGTTGAAGTGGCAGTGGGCAGGGCACACAAAACAGATGACCGATGGGGCCAAAAAGTTCTTGAATGGAGACCACGGACCGGTAAGCGCAGCGTAGTACCCATGCACAAGGCAGACGATTAGTTTGGAACGTTAGGGCGCAACTAAATTCGAATAAAAAAGAACTAAGTACAGTTAAAACTTAAAACTACGTAAAATTAATATACTTACAGATCAACCATCTAGTTTATTACATGGTGGACGGAAAGTAAGTCAAACTACCACATTGAATGGCTTCGTTTTTGTTCAAAGTATGCGCCGCAGCATTCCGTCGCCTCCAGACGCCTCAACCAAGCGTTTGTCCCTAATACCTACACTTCTTGATTCTAACCTTGATCATAACTCTTTTCTACCTACAGAAAAAAGTCTGCCAAGTTAACACTTCCATTTGTTTTTTTCTGACCCTACAATAAAGACTTTCTAGCTTTGCCAAGTTGCCACAATTTTTAAGTTCGAACGAACAAAGGGTTGTGAGGGCGTAATCTATACTAATATTATAAAGAGGAAAGATTTGATTGTTTGTTTGTTTGCATTGAATAGGATCCGAAACTACTGAACCGATTTGAAAAATTCTTTCACTGACGGGAAGCTACACTATCCCCGGGTGACATAGAGTATAATCTATACCCGTGCGAAGCTGGGGCGGACCGCTAGTAGTATATATAGGCATTTATTGTTGAAAAAATAATGAAATGGGACGACGGTTACTTACCTACCTATATAATATGTTTTCATAATAAATGTATTTCGGGGAATATCCATAGTACACGTTAAAAATAATCATAATATCATCGTAAAGAATGTCAAAATAACAATTACCTAAATACATAGAGCATCCAGTAGATGCAGATGGCTGGCTGTCGTTCAGTGTGGGGGTTAAAGGGGGAGGCCTATGTTCAGCAGTGGACGTCTTCTGGCTGATGATGATGATGATGAAATACATAACATTAAATCTTAATTAAAGTTAAATTACATTACAAATATCTTATTAAAATTAATAATATCTTCTCGCTCATTATAAAATATTTATCCATTTGATTTGGATGGGGTAGTCCATTCGGTCAACAATCATTTGCAGGATGCCGTTGCGACTGCCACGCATTCGCTTTTGTGGGAATCTATAATCCATCTGTCGCAACTCACCTTCATAAGATATAAAGACAAGCTACGGCCAATACTTAGCTACACTTTACAAACGTGTAAACCGACTGTACAAAGCAGCATGAAAGCGTCGCGTTATCAGACAAAACCTCAACAGCAAAATTGCTCCATAATTCACGTCATGTTAACTTTTCACCGCAAACCTACTTATAGTTCAACATTAATGACTCAATATACATCAATTCCATCGCGTTTCAGATTCTTTCGACGGCAAAAAGTATGACGGCGTCTCCATTACGCCAGTTAGTCAATTTAAATGCAGTTTAACACAATTAAAATCAATTTGAGGAGAGTGCGGTGTAGTGAAAGTGGGGTACAAGTAGCGCCATCTGTTGATGAGTAGCTGTACTAGAGCAACAATGGCGGCGGTGATAGGGAGGGAGCTTTTCCTTTTCATGTTTGATGTTTTACAATTTTCTTTTGATTTGTTGGTTTTAGTAATTTTTAAACTTTACCGATTTGAACACATGTTTTAAATAATACGTGATAAGTCCCGATAAACATTTAAAACATTTGTTGGTTTAGTAGTTTGCAATAAGTTGTTTGGAGTAAACGTAACTCCTAAGTATATTTTTTTTTTACAAATAATAAAACGCAAGAACGACTTTGACCTAGGTCAACTACCTCTAACATATTCACAAATATTGAGATAATTATTTAGTATATTTTTTTTTATATTGGCAAGTGCCTTTATTAACTAAACAAAATACAAACTAAAACTACAAAATAAATACAGTTAGACTGCCCATAGACCGTTGAAGGTATAAAGACAATCCAAATGCTCATGCTCACTACCAGTTGGCAGCGTACCCAGCATGCTGGCGGCATTATTTAGTTCCAAAATTATATATTTTTGATACATCTTTCGGGTTTATCTCGGACATTTAAAGAGGCATTAGTGGGGCCGGTGAAGCCAACACCAAGAGGCTCTTTTGAGTATAAAATACGATAAAATTATTGGATGTGTGTACCTAAATCGGAATTATGAAGCTACGAGCTGCGCCCCGCGGTTTCAAAATGCAAGATGCTGGCTGCATGGCCGCGTTCAATTGCAAATTAATTCTCATATCCAACTTTTAAATTAAATTAAAATTAACTATTTGCTTTGCACAACGGGCAATGGAGAGAGCTATGCTCGGAGTTTCTTTGCGCGATAGAATCCGAAACGTGGATATTCGCCAAAGAATCAGAGTCACCGACATAGCTGTTAAAATTTGCAAGTTGAAGTGGCAATGGGCAGGCCACATCGCTCGAAGAACGGATAACCGATGGGGAAGAAAGGTTCTGGAGTGGAGATCACGAACCGGAAGACGCAGCGTAGGGAGGCCTCCCACTAGATGGAGCGACGACATTGTGAGAGTCGCGGGCATCCAGTGGATGCAAAAGGCAGTCTGTCGTTCAGTGTGGAGGTTAAAGGGGGAGGCCTATGTTCAGCAGTGGACGTCTTCTGGCTGATGAAGATGATGAACTATTTGCTTACAAAATTTCATGAAGATCGGATCAATGAACTGAAATTATTAGTAACATTAAACTTTCTCGATTTGAACACATGTTTTAAATGTTTATCGGGACTTATCACGTATTATTTAATATAGGTAAAAAATATGTACCTTTAGCTCGACGTTTTTTTTTTACTTATATTAAATAATACGTGATAAGTCCCGACAAACATTTAAAACTGAAGTTATTGTCAAATAAACATACATAGAGACGCTAACTTGTCCCATTACAATCTGAGACTTCGCTCGGACAAACATTCTGCGGAAACAGATGACACAAAGCATTTTTTGCCTTTCTCATGAAGGGGATAGCTGACACTTCCTCATGTTTGTAAGGTTCCGTGGTCCTACAAGGAACCCTTATAAACTCGTTCTGTCCGTCCGTCTGTCCGTCTGTCCGATTTTTTTAAACCTTCTATCCTACTTCCTATTTATTATAATATTATAAACGCGACAGTTTGTATATATGTATATGGATGTTTGTTCCTCTTTCACGCTGCAACGAAACAACGGATCGACCTGATTTTTTGCATGAGTATAGTTCAAGAGCCAAAGAGTGACATAGGCTACTTTTCATCATCATCATCACCAATTTTCATCACTACGCCGGTGAAACCGCAGGGCGCAGCTAGTCTTCTATATTTACTAAAGCAAGTGCATGAAACTTTGCACATAATATAGATTTCAATTTTAAAATTATAAAAAAATGCATAATTTTGCCTTTTTTGGGATAGCTCTAGCTAGTACATGTGACAAGAGGATGTTTTTTTTCCGCTGCACTCCCTTGTTTAGCGCTATAGCGTTCCACCTTGTTCCTTTAATTTCATTTAGTTTCCATTTACGATATCCCCAAAAACTATGAACATAACTTGGTAAACACCGGACAGACGCCCCACAATGGCGTCCTACGCGGGCACACCTTCCCGTGAGGGTGTAACACGTGGGGGTGTAGGATGGTGACATCACTAATAATTCCTTACTTAATATTTTAATGTTTCAGAGACGTAACTGCTATGCAATGGTGAGGGCTGACATTCGGCCATTCCCCCATTTTTCGGTGTATCGTTTTTTCGTTACAAGTATATCTGTAAAGCATCAAGCGGCTGCCAGTACGGCAGAGCAGCACAAGCAACGCAAATTTGCTAACCTCGTCAGTGGTTACATATTTGAGACATTGTGCCCTTGGAGACCAGGAGATCACCTCATTTTCAAAAATCTTTGAGAGCGTCTCGTGACCGAAATGCTGGCGTGTTTCTGGCTCAACGCATAAGTATTGCCATTCAGCGTGGTAATGCCACTAGCATACTGGGTACGCTGCCAACTGGTAGTGGGCTTGAGCATTTGGATTGTCTTTATCTTCAACGGTCTATGGACAGTCTAACTGTATTTTGTTTAGTTAATACAGGCACTTGCCGAAAAAAATTTGGGTAGATAATGTTTTATCAATGAACAAACCTCACATTTGCAAACCGTTTAAAAACAACCTAAAATTCCGGCAAAGAAGTAAAATAATTATCACTTTGTACATCATCTGCTGGGACTCAGGCCTTCTCTCAGAGTGGATGGCCCCTAATCCACCATGCTGGCCCAGTGCATGTTGGTGAATGTCATTATGTTTGTCTGTCGGTTTCCTCACGACGTTTTCCTTCACTGTTGCTGAGCGATAGCATCGAAATTGCAAATTATTTATTTAGACACTAAACAAGTGATTGGTGCAGGGCCGAGGATCGAACCGGGTGCCGTCAGATAGTAAAGCACACATGCTATCGCTCGGCCACCATCGCTCTTTAAACGTTTATTTTGTTCATCAATAGGAGTCAGAGATTCACATAGATTGTATATAAGTTATTATGAGACAAATAAATATTTTTGTATTTGTATCCCTGTCATTTATATTCGGACAGATCCATTAAATCCTTTATCCTATAGTTGTCGATAAATAGTGGACATTAAGAACGGCATAATTTTGTTAAATTTGTTCGTTGAACCGTTATTAAACCGCTGATTCGGTACACTGGACAAAGTACCAGTATTTAGGTAAGTAAATAAATATAAATATATAAATACAATTTTGTATTTCCAAATTTGTATAAACCAACGATGACATCGTGAGAGTCGCAGGCAGCCAGTGGATGTAGATGGCAGGCTGTCGTTCAGTGTGGAGGTTAAAAGAAGAGGCCTATGTTCAGCAGTGGACGTCTTTTGGCTGATGATGATATCTATACAATATTATAAAGAGGAAAGATTTGTATGTAAGTATGTTTGTAACGAATTGGCTCATAAAGTACTGGACCGATTTTAATAATTCTTTCACCATTTGAATGCTACATTATCACTGATTAATATAGGCTATTTTAATAGGCTATATAACAATACCCGTGCGGAGCCGGGGCGGACTGCTAGTAATGTATATAATACGATACCTATTTTACGCACGTGAGTATTCGTACTTTGTAAACAGATTTTGAAGGCCGTAAATTTAATTGAATGCAGTGTTCACCCAGGTAATAAACAAAAACTCGAGGGAGTCTGGATAACATGCGAATGATAATACAATCAGATATCTTACCGAATACACCAACAAATAAATAAATATTCGGGACATTTTTGCACACACGGTCATCTGACCCCAAACTAAGCAAAGCTTGTGATAAGGCTGCCAGAGACTGATATACATACATATATAGTTTTAAATACATACTTAAATCGATATTAACAACCAGATATAGAACAAACACAAATGTTCATCACACAAATGTTTGTCCTAGGTGTGAATCGAACCCACGCCCCCAAGCTTAGAAGGTAGGTTCACTACCAACTGGACCAACGGGCTATCTAAAATTAATCGTCAGCAGTTCAGTTCAGCTGTTTAGTCGTGGATCGTGGAAAGCTAACAGACCGGTCGCCGCAGGTCGTCTTTTTCTCTCTGAAAATACTATTGCCTGCATAATATTAGCATGCGTTCAGTATATAAGAAGCGCCCAGGTCCAGGCTGGGTCCAGGCTGGGTCCCGGCACGTCCGCGCCGGTGTTAGACCATGTAATTTCCCCGGGTATCGCGTGTAGCATCTAATCACGGTAGCCGAGATAATAAAGGCCCGTTCCTCGAAAAGGTTTCTAATTATTGAGTACGAATATGCCGCGGGCGGCGCTTGTCCATGCGACCGGTTCCTTTGGCATTGCCGGAGATGTCGGACTACTCAAATAAGTATGTTTTTCTGTCTTTAGTGCATCAAAATAGACATTACGAATGACCGGGCGTTGTAGTTTAAATTACACCGCACAGCGTTGTGGATATTTATTTATTTTTTAGTGTTGAGACCGAAGTTTATTCAGAGCTATCCAGGGAACTTTTCAACTAGGATCCAGCTGTTTCCTGTACTCCGAAACGCTGTTCCTTCGGAGTACAGGACGTAGCAAATATGCTGGGTGGGTGGTTATGTTGGGTAACTCGCATACTGATGGAGTAAATAATCAGTTGTTAGATTCAATGTATCGGCAGATCGGTTTCTTCTAGGCAAGCGTGCTCCACCGTAGACCGCATTATCGATTAACATCAGACGAGTTGGCGGTCAAACGCAAGCCTATTATATTTTTTTTTTTAAATGCTTCCTGGAGCAAAACGTGGAAAAAGAAGGCCCTAAAATAAATCGCAGTAAATGTCCAGACAACTGCATGGAAACCGTGAAAAGGGACATAAAGACGATGGAACTGCAGTCCATATGAAAGGCACAGCAAAAAAACGGCCGATGACCTTAGTAATATGTTAGAATTGATATTAAACGATAGTATCGCTCTCCATACATATATGCATCGCTTCCCTGTCGTTTTAAGCTTCTACTGCGTTTGTAGTACGCGGTGGGTTAAATGACTTGCAGTCTTCCCCGGATTACGAACGTGCTTTATACGTAACTAGCGGTCCGCCCCGGCTCCGCACGGGTATAGTTATATAGCCTATTAAAATAGCCTATATTTATCAGTGATAATGTAGCATTAAAACGGTGAAAGAATTTTTAAAATCGGTCCATTACTTTTTGAACCAATTCGTTACAAACATACTTACATACAAATCTTTCCTCTTTATAATATTATTATATTATATAGTATAGAAAAGGGGTTGTCTGTAAAGTCTGTTTACGGACGATAATGTTACGTGATAACGCTTAGCCCGATCGTGCCTCTCTATCGCTTGTTCCGCGCTCTCGCTTGCACGCGCGACTCAGGCGGAACGTGACAATGTTTCGTGCGTGCAGCCGGCGTTCATCCATTTATAAGACGTTATCACGTCAAAACGATAGGGATCAGTGCTAACCTATTACCTAAGTCAGTGGCCGTTTTTCTTTGTACCTTTAGAAGAGACTACGAGAGAGGTTCATGCAGCTTAGGAGGGTTGACCTTCCAAAGAAGCTCCTAGAGCTTGCGGTCCCAGAAGCAATGGCTCCACGTTGTGCGATATGACATGCCTCAAGGATCCTCCAATCGTAGACTTGGTATTATCGTAATGAACCAGTTATTTCGACACCGATATCGATTCCAAAATGTCGTGTCGTGTGTTGCCAATGGACACGGTTCCCTCGCTACCTCAACTTTCGGGAACAACTAACTGCAACTCAAATGCACTGTTTATACCCACATATATATATTTATATCCACCGTTCTAAGTAGTGTAGCATTGTTTATAAGCCATGAAGCTATAAACTTAATTATGTTTTATTCCTATTGAAGCAAGATGTTTTTATTTCAATGCAGGATCATTTCGGTAGCCTGATTTTATTGGCAAAAAAGTAATTTTACCTGACGTTACATTTAGAGACAAAGTTATAAATCTACACGACACGTCCCTAATTATGCAAGGGGAATAAAATTTCTTCCAAGATCAATCCGATTTCGTTCTTAAGTGGCAGAGATGAAGAATCACCCAGGTCGCTTCGCCAGTAGTAAAAACATTTTGTTTAACTGTTTTTAGGGTTCCGTACCCTAAGGGTAAAAACGGGACCCTATTACCAAGCCTACGATGTCTGTATGTCTGTCCGTCCGTACGTCCGTCTGTCTGTCCTACCTATTAACGGCTGTATCTTTCGAAACGTAATAGATAGCCAGTTGAAATTTTCACAGAATATGTAATATTACAGCGGAAAATTATAATTATAATTAATTGATTAAAATAAAATAATTAATTAATTATAATATAGTAATTATAATAATATATTAACTAACAAATAATAAAAAATGCAAAAAGTGAAAACGAAAGGGGGTGTCCCCATACAACAAACAATTTTTTTAACGTATTTTTGTATTAGCTCTAATGTAAAAACGGTATTACGGCAAGCGTCAAACTTGGCATGATTTACACACTCTAAAGTATAACAAAAAAAAAATGGCCAACTACGAGTCGATGTAAAGTTTCTGTTCAATACCAAGTACTTAATAACTGGTAATTTTGTTATTGAATTTTGTGGTGGTAACCCTCAGTGCGCGAACCCAACTCGCACTTTGCCGATTTATTTCCACAAATAAACAATTATTCTGTTGTAAAATAACTATTTTATAACTCAATTAAACCTCTTTATGAGTTTTTAGGTTTAAAATGTGATGTTCTTTTAAGTTACTTGAAAATAAAACTTCAACTGACCCGTATATAACACGTTTTTCTCTACTATTTTATAAAACACTAGCGGTCCGCCCCAGCTTCGCACGGGTATAGATTATAGCCTATGTCACCCGGGGATAGAGTAGCTTTTTTTTTAAATAAATATTAGGCTTGCGTTTGACCACCATCACGCCTGATGTTAAGCGATGATGCGGTCTACGTTCGAGCACGCTTGCCTAGAAGGAACCGATTCACTCGTGATTTGAAGACGCCCAGATTGTAACCATCGGGGAACACCCATTCAGGCAGCGAATTCCACAGACTAGCAGTTCGCATAATAAATGTGGAATTAAAGCGCTTCGTAGCTTCCCGTCAGTGAAAGAATTTTTCAAATCGGTTCAGTAGTTTCGGAGCCTATTCAATGCAAACAAACAAATCTTTATAATATTAATAGATAACATATTCATTGTGCTTTTATTGTATCGATTGCACAAAGGTCAAAGCCTAGCTCGTAATCCGTCATGTTAGAACACCTACTTATCATGAAGTAACGCTACAAGGTATATGTTGGCCCGCGGCGCGGTTCGTCCGCCGTGCAGCGGTCACGGTTCCTTGATTGACATGCAGTCATCACCTGAGATACGATCGCGGACACGACGTTTGTTCTTATTTTCCTCTGCAAGGTTATCAATACCTGCACCATTATTTAGTATGTCTAAAATGTTGTGCTCCTAAAGAGAGTAGATGTCTGCCTACAAACTGCTATACAGTTTGGCAGAGTTGTGTCATAATAACATGTATGTTAGCCAATAAGATAAATAATTAAAAATATATATATATATTAGTAAACTAGCTCCGCACCGCGGTTTCGGATTACTTCTCATAATCTTCAGCTGCTTGTGAAAACCCCGTCAAAATCAGTCCAGATGTTTTGAAGTCCCTGGAAACATATATACACACTTTTATATATTAGCTCTGACCTTGCAATGAACATTGTATATGAACTGTATTTGTAATTTTTTATACAATAATAGGTATACACTTATTTTAATCTATATATATATAAAAAAGAATCCCTATTTACCTTGGTGAAACTGAGGGGCGCATCCAGTATTAAATAGTCGTTAATCGTAGATAATCATCGTCATCATCATTTTAGTCATAGGACGTCCACTGTTGGACATAGGCCTCCCCCATCGATCTCCAAAAGGGTCGGTTGGAAGCGGCCTGCATCCATAGCAGCGTTTCCCTGCGGACCACGGACCAGTAAACGCAGCGTAGGACGTCCACCCATAAGATGGACAGACGATCTATATAATTTGCACTAGCCTAAAATATAATATGTAAGGGTGATCGAAGCTTGCGACATGACGCAAGCGCCTGCAGGCGACTCCACAAAAAACAGAAAGCATCGGAAGCCGTGCACTGTGCACAGTGCAGGTCTCGCATCACCTCGATAGATTAATTCGATAAATGTACGCTGTAACCTGTAATTATTGGGGTTTATCGCGCGCCTATCTATATGGCTGCAGTGGACGGGATGTGAACCGACTTGGATGTTCTACTCAAATGGGGGCCGGACACGTTGCAGGCAGATGGACTAAAATACTGATATCATCATTATAGCCATAGGACGTCCACTGCTGGACATAGGCCTCCCCCATCGATCTCCAGAAGGGCCGGTTGGAAGTGGCCTGCATCTAGCGTTTCCCTGCGGTCTCTTTTAGGTCGTCTGTCCATCTTATGGGTGGACGTCCTACGCTGCGCTTACCGGTCAGTGGTCTCCAGAACCTTTCGCTGACAAAGCTGCAGAGAAATCCGCAGCATTGTCGCTGAGCACTGCCTTTTTTTTATGAATCGACGACATCGTGAGAGACGCTAGCATCCAGTCTAGTGGATGGGAAAGGCAGGATGCCTTTCCCATCCACTGGAGTGGAGACCATGAACAGGAAGACGCAGCGTAGGTAGGCCTCCCACTAGATGAACCGACGACATTGTGAGAGTCGCTGGCATCCAGTGGATGCAAAAGGCAGGCTGTCGTTCAGTGGGAGGTTAAAGGAGGAGTCCTATGTTCAGCAGTGGACGTCTTCTGGCTGATGATGATGACTGCTTATTTTGTCGCTCTACAGCGTAAACTGAATATGAATTATCTTCTTTCTCTTTTATGGTGTTTTGGGTGGCCCCGTACCGGTAACCGTCAGATAAAGAATAAACGTAGGAAAGATTTGACAAACTTTTATGGATATGATTGATATTTAGTAGAGAGGCCATGCATGGAGTACTCCTCACTGTTTTGGGATGGATCAGCCAAGTATCAGCTTCAAGGGAGGCCATTGAGAAATGTGCCAAGAAGCTCATCAGCAATGAATGCCTAAGAATAAGCTTCTTGAGTTTGAATATTGGCACCAAATTGCTAATCTATCGGTTTTTTATTGCATAAATTCTGAGTGTGCATCGGATCTGCATGATATAATTCCTTCTGCCCATTTTTCTATCAGACTACCAGAGAGGGCACGAAAAGGTGACATCAATTCATGGTTGATATTCCAAAAACCCGTACGAAGCGTTTTGTTTCCACTTTTATTATGTGAATCGCTAGCCTGTAGAATTCGGGTTCTACAATCTGGGTGTCTTCAAGTCAAGAGCGAATCGGTTTCTTCTAAGCAAGCGTGCTCCATTGTAGATGGCATCGCATCATAGACTGCGGTAAATCAATGAAAAAATTTAAGACGCGGAATTGTGGCTTGTAAGATCTGTAAACATATTTTTATGTTTTATTTAAGTGCTGAACTGACAAGTTTTTAACCTCTGGGGCTGATCGAGAGTGGGGGCTCTACAATCCATCTACTGAGCCCAGGGAGTACAACACTGCTGTGTGGCCCCATTTGTCGAGGCTGGCAGGCAATAGTTGGAGATTGATGGGGAGGCCTATTATGTCCAGCAGTGGACGTCCTATGGCTGATATGATGATGATGATTTTTGAGATAAAAAGTATCCTCATGTCACCAACTCACGTTGCTCTATTGTCGCATGAAAGAGGTACAAGAAACCTACAAACACACTTTCACATCTATATTATTATTTTCATATTTTAGATTGTCGTGCCTGTTCTCATCTGCGCCAGCGCAAGTTACTCCTTTGTGAATATTTTTTAGTTTTTGGCCGATGAATTAGAAAAGCTACGTGGAGGATTTATTGTTTGATTCGTGATCAGTTTTGATTTTAAGTAATAAATCAACTACCTTCATTTTCGTCTGGAATCTGAAGGGAAGAATTTTCGAAACGGGCACAAAAACGAAAACAGAAACGGCGCAAAAAATTACTTGCGTTTTTATTAATCTATCTATGTTTAAAAACGCAAGCTATTTTGTACTTTATCCAGCTTCCTTGCTTGCCAGCTAGCTTCCTTGTTTCCTGAGAGATATAATCTGGGCTTTTTCAAGGCCAGAGTGAATAGGTATCTTCTAAGTGTACGTGCTTCATCTTCGACCACATCGTCGCTTACCAACAGGCGAGTTGGGGTCCAAAGCTAACTTTCTTGCTAAAAAACTGTGTAAAATTTACGTACTTAGTAGGTTTCTATAATATCTCTATTATCTCTATTATCATCATCATCATCAGCCAGAAGACGTCCACTGCTGAACATAGGCCTCCCCTTTAACCTCCCACTGAACAACAGCCTGCCATCTGCATCCACTGTATGCCAGCAACTCTCACGATGTCGTCGGTCCATCTAGTGGGAGGCCTACCTACGCTGCGTCTTCCGGTTCGTGGTCTCCACTCAAGAACCTTTCTTCCCCATCGGTTATCGGTTCTTCGAGCGATGTGGCCTGCCCATTGCCACTTCAACTTGCAAATTTTAACAGCTATATCGGTGACTCTGGTTCTTTGGCGAATATCCACGTTTCGGATTCTATCGCGCAAAGAAACTCCGAGCATAGCTCTCTCCATTGCCCGCTGTGTGACTGAGTTTTTCCAAAAGGCCAAGTTAAGTCACTTGTTGTGTGTCGTTTATTTCCTCTAGTTTTACTGATACCCTAGTTGGAAAACAACCATTTGTCCAGTGCAGTTCAGTGCTACTCAGATTTTAATACGTCAACAGTTCAAATCCCAGCGCGGTAATGTATCACCCGTCAAACTGAAATATTAAAGTTAAAACTCTTTACGTAATTTAAGGTGATGATGATGATGATGATGATGATGATAACCAGTATGTAATACTTTTCCTTTATTTATTGATGCATCAGCTGTAAGTAAGTATTGCCAGTTTATTATTCAAGATATGTTTTAAAGAGTTGCTAAAACATATTATTTATGTAGAAACGGTAGCTCCTTCTCCTGTGTAATTACAAATTTTCAAAATTATTATAATCGTGACTTACAAAAATACCGTACAATAAGTATGACTGTACTGGTCGCAAAATAATCACTCAGTTGCGTACCACAGTACCAGATTATAAGTGAAGTTATTAACTATGAAACACACAATTTGAGTTTAGCATTTCACTTCAAATTTGCCCAATGGTAAATTATAAGAAGGGAGGTTGTTCTATCCGCACAGACTCGCACATACTTTCGAGTTTGGCTTGTAAAAAAAAATAGGAATACATGGCTTTACTTACGGTGAATTTTAAAGCCATGTTTTTCAACTGCAATAATAATTTAAGATTTATTTCAAGTTGCAGTTTATGGTGTAAAAGTATTATTTTGAATTAGGCTTTACCGATATTTTCTTTGACAACTTAGCGTCGGACCTTATACAATACAACACTAAAAACTTACACACACACACACACGCAGACGAACACACTTAGATAGATAGATATATAAATAGATAGAAACTTTATTCTGTACACCAGACAGATAGAAAACACTTACGAGCTAGTGCCAAATATGGCGGCCTTATCGCTAAAAGCTATCTCTTCCAGGCAACCATTACATGGAAAATAATAGGATAGATGCTGAAACTGCTGAAACACATTTAATGATACGATTAAATAAATACTACCAAAGATACTATTATTATGACAGGGCGCAGTTTAAAATTTACCATAGATACAAAATACATTTAGATTTTTACAAAAATTAGAGTGCTAGCCTGTTTTGCTGCCCCTCCTTTCCAACTGCCGACAGCCTGCGGTCATACTCCGAACCAAGCATTTTTTATAAAAAAAATATCTTCGCCGCTCTGGTTTTAGATTCAGAAATTTTTTGTTTACTATTTTTTTCCTCCGAAAATCTTTTGAGAGAAATTGAGGTTACTTTGTCGGATCGATAAAGGTTGCGATGGTTTCAATGTAGGCCAGCGAGACGTATTATACAGGGTGTAAGGGGAACACTCTCGAAGCCAAAAGAAGGTAATTGTACTCATCATCATGAACAACTTTTACTATGGGACCAGCCCTGAAATTGCGAAAAAATTATCAACTGTTCTATATAAAACGGTCATTGACACTCGACAAAATGTAAGGAACAGCTGATTTTTTTTCGCGATTTCAGGGCTGGTCCCATAGTAAAAGTTGTTCATAATGATGAGTCCAATTACCTTCTTTTGGCTTCGAGAGTGTTCCCCTTACATCCTGTATAGGCATGTACAAGACAAGATATCTTCAGTGAATGGGGAGAAAAGAAAAGTAGGTAGGAACGCCCTAAAACTATCCCCTCTCAATGTAGTAAGTATTAGGTATTGATGCGTAGATTCCAGGGTTCATAGCTTTTGCTTTGATAGGTACTATAAATAAATAAATAAATATTCGGGACATTTTTGCACACACGGTCATCTGACCCCAAACTAAGCAAAGCTTGGAGGTTTGCACAGTTTTAGTTACAACACCTTGTGGTTAAGTGAGTTAATCTATATCTATACTAATATTATAATGAGGAAAGATTTGATTGTTTGTTTGCATTGAATAGGCTCCGAAACTACTGAACCGATTTGAAAAATTCTTTCACTGACGGGAAGTTACACTATCCCCGGGTGACATAGGCTTTAATCTATACCCGTGCGAAGCTGGGGCGGACCACTAGTGGTCTAATAAAGAGCAAAGTAGACGGAATGACGTCACTAACTTAACCTAACATAATTTCAGCCGTAGGACGTCCACTGCTGGACATAGGCCTCCCCCATCGATCTCCAAAAGGGCCGGTTGGAAGCGGCCTGCATCCAGCGTTTCCCTGCGGTCTCTTTTAGGTCGTCGTAACGTACCCTATGCTATGACCAAAGATAATTCATTTTGTCGTGATTTCAATAAATTGTATAAAAGGATCATAGGTTCTAGTATCTAACCCCGTTGATGTAGTTGGTAGTGAGCCTGCCTTCTGCGCTTGGGGGCGTCGGTTCGATTCCCACCTAACACAAACATTCATGTGATGAACATTTGTGTTTGTTCTATATCTGGGTGTTAATATCTATTTAAGTACCTATGTATTTAAAACTATATATGTATGTATATCAGTCTCTGGCAGCCATATTACAAGCTTTGCTTAGTTTGGGGTCAGATGACCGTGTGCGCAAAAATGTACCGAAGATTGATTTATTTATTAATTGTGGGATGTTTATTTGTCCTGTTGGTAGACGAAACGGATTACGAAGATATATTACACGTCTATCGCAAGTAAGTTAGCTAGTTTTGATTTAGGTATGTTTTGGACTGAGTCTAGTTTGTACGTTCTTTGTATTTTTTATGCAAAATAAAGAACTTTTAAAATCAATCAATCTGTTTTTGGTTCTGGTCAATTTTGAGCGGACTAGTGTACCTAAACTCTTGACCAAAATAAATGGACGGGCCCAGAAGAAGCGCATTTTTGAAGATTACAAAATGAGCTCCGGCGTTTACTTTGTTTCAGTCGGTCTCTAGTCGTAGGAAGTGCGACACGCGTCTACATGATAACGAAACATCTGACAAAATTATGCCTTCGTGTGCTTTCCCGAAGTGTAAATACACATTCAAAAAAACCACTATCTATTTTTGTAACAAATGTATTGTACTTGGTTATAATTAGGTGTTGAAGTATATGTCCGACGGTTTTGCTTCGTTTTTACTGAACAAGTTCAATGGTTATGGCCCGTCCATTCATTTTATTTTGGCCTAAACTATATAAACTACTAACGTTGTACATATTTACGAAGATCCCTGACATTTATTGACATTATGATGTTGAACTCGGAATGTCAGAGCAATCCATCAATATGCATATCTTCTGGGAACGTCCCACGCGAACATTTCATATTATACCTACTGCGTGACTCGCGGTGAGGTTACTTCATGTTCTTTTTGTTTATTATGTTCTTGGAATTTATTTTGCATTATTTTTATTAGTTGACCATAGGAACAATAAGTAGGTACCTGCCTAGATAAACCAATGTATGTTTGATCTTTATTTTCAGATCGCGTTTGTTTCCACTGCTGAGGATATTGAATGCCTTTTTTGTGGAAAATTCGGTCAGGGCTATTCACTCATTGATTTTGAAAGGTGAGCCGTGACTTTTGCTACATCATCAGCAGCGAAAATATGCTAACCTCAGCAGTGGTTACTTAGTTGAGGCGTTTGGGGTCGAGACATTGGGCCCTTGGGAACCGGGAGCTCACCCCATTTTCAAAAATCTTGCAGAGCGACGCGTGACCAAAATGCTAGCGTGTTTCTGGCTCAGCGCATAAGCATTGCCAATCAGCTCAGCGTTGTAATGTTTTTGGGCAGTTAAAAAGAAAAATAATGAAAGAAAAATATTTGTTTACGACAGAAACAAAACATTATAGATATTACGAGTTAAAACAATAAAGTATACAACAAGGTAAACTAGTCTAGTTGTCTATTTTTCTGCCTTCGAAAGCTTAAGTTATTGGTCAGTTAGGTACATCAGTCAGTTACATTGGAAAATCGCAAGTAAAATTTACGGCATTGCCATTTAGCATGGTAATGCCGCCAGCATGCTGGGTACGCTGCCAACTGGTAGTGGGCTTGAGCATTTGGATAGTCTTTAGACCTTCAACGGTCTATGGGCAGTCTAACTCTGTATTTTTGATTTTGGTTGATATTCCGAGAACCCGTACGAAGCGCTATGATTCCACATTTATTGTGCGAACTGCTAGTCTGTGGAATTCGCTGCCTGAATCGGTTTTCCCCGTCAGTTACAATCTGGGTGTCTTCAAGTCGGGAGTGAATCGGTTTCTTCTAGGCAAGCGTGCTCCATCGTAGACCGCATCGTCGGGCGAGATGGCGGCCAAGCGCAAGCCTATCCACTATAAAAAGTTAGTATTAGCATCGTCATCAAATCACATCAGCAGCCATCAAACGTCCACTGCTGGACAAAGGCCTCCCTCTTAAAGAAGGGTGTTGCCATAATCCCCACGCTTGGCAGGCGGCTTGGGGATCGCAGTAAGTTCACCGTGTACTAATAGGATGCTGCTGCCTATCCTCCGGTGGTTCTGGTCGCAGTTTTAAGATATACCCGGGTCCAGTATTAGCATAGATCAACATATATAGTATTAGATTGTATTTTGTTTAGTTAATAAAGCCACATGCCCAGTAAAAAAAAGATAAATTAATAGATGTAAGTTTTACTTGGTATTTCCCAGCGTTCCTTCATTTCCGGAGTATAAAGTATCGTTTGTCCGAGGCAGGCTAGAGTTCGAGTCAGACGAACGCGTCCGTATATATATACCTATGTAGATAGGTAGGAGTATTCGTTACTCGTCCTTCAAGGAATCCTAACACTAGATCAATAGATACCAAAACTTAATTACGAGTTACTGCACGTTATTATTCCGTAATAACACGTTACATATATTGGGAAAAAACTAAATTTATTGGCGTCCGACGTGAGCTTGATTGATCGGTGATGGACCACGGACAGGGGAGGGGTGGAGACAACGTTCATGTCGAATCCAGTTTTAATACATCTATATACGCCTCACTTGTTATTTAATTTATAATTATTTTATTGGGTTCTGTACCCAAAGGGTAAAAACGGGACCTTATTACTAAGCTTACCTTTTTTTTAAATAAATAATAGGCTTGCGTTTGACCGCCAGCTCACCTGATGTTAAGCGATGATGCGGTCTACGTTGGAGCACGCTTGCCTAGAAGAAACAGATTCACTCGTGATTTGAAAACACCCAGATTGTAACCATCGGGGAACACCCATTCAGGCAGCGCATGTATGTGCTACTTTTAAACGGCTACGAAAGATACAGGTATCTTACGAACCATAATAAATGGCCAGTTGAAATTTTCACAGAATATGTACCTAATGTTACAGCGGATTAACTAAAAAAATATTAAAAAAAAAAAAAAAAAGAGTTTAAAAAGTCGTCTGGCTGATAAATTTTAGTAACAAAAACGTGAAACGCGTCTCCATAGTTTTCCCAGTTAATATTTTAATTGATGCCGGTTTCCTCGATTGTTATTTTCCGATGGCAACACAGCACAGTGCACCCGCCTGGTGTACAGCCGGCGGTGCACGATAACAGATCTGATACCAACTGGTACTTCATTATGTAAAACTGATCTATTCTCACACATAATCAGATCAGACAAACGACGGAGATGTGGTGAGGTGGTGTGGCATAACGCATCCGGCTTAAATCATACCTTTAGTCAAAGTTACTTAGCAGACGACCTTGCCGTTCCTTTTTGTATGGTGGATTATTAGTTAGTTGATGTGTCGCTACAAATTTCTTAGTGTGCGTGAAAAATTAGTAGGTAAGTAAGTAGCCTTTGAGCGATAAGGCCGCCAGTTGTGGCACTAGCTAAGTGTTTTCTATCTGTTTTTAATTGTTATTTCTGGTGTACACTTTATTGTGTCGCTTTCAACGAGTCGCTGGCATCCAGTGGATGCAAAAGGCAGGCTGTCGTTCAGTGTGGAGGGTAGGCTTATGTTCAGCAGTGGACGTCTTCTGGCTGATGATGATGACTTTATTGTGTACAATTGTGTCTCCATCTGCTATCTATGCCGTACTTTTACCGGTTTAACGGTAGGTAACGATGAAAAAAGTGGGTGAAAATGGAGACTTTTTTGCACACAGATAATAATTAATTGTCATATCTCTCTTGTTTGTGTGATCTGAGCAAGCATACAATGTAATATGAGAATAGTTCTCCTGCCATCCTTGTTTCCTGAGAACTACAATCTAGACATCTACAAGGATAAAGCGAATTGATTTCTTCTAGAGCAACGTGTTCCATCCTCGGCCACAACATGGCTTACCATCAGGCGAGTTGGTAGCCAAACGTATATATATTGTGTATATTAAAAAAAATAACAACTTGACCTACGAAGATGAGGTTTGCAAATTTTATTTAATGGGGTGTATAGGAATGGATATCGGAAGAAATCGAAAGGGTCGAGTTGAGAGAGGCAAGAGTTGATAATTAGTATGAAAGCCAACGCGTAACGAAATCACGGGCAACAATAAAATTAGTATAATTAAATAAAACTTCATGGACGCGCGAGTTAGTGACAAACAATTAAAAGTATTTTTTTTTCCTGGGTAAGCGCCTTTATTAACTAAACAAAGTACAAGCTAAAACTAAAACTACACATACAAAACGAGCAGACAAAAGTCATTTGTCTGCTCATCCCACAGAAATGTTTATTTTCTGTGGCTCATCCTTCACCCCGCGCGATGAAAAGCTACACTTTTGAGTAACTTTTCAACATAATCTTTTTCGAGCGGACAATCCTAGGTGCGAATTGAATGAATGATTTTTGAGTCTCCAAACACAAGCCGTCATTTGATACCCCCGCGACCGACCAAGCTTACATTTGCAAAAGGCAATTTTTACTACATGCGTGATCAAGTTGGACTCACACCACACCACACCATCAGCCATTAAATGTCCACTGCTGAACAAGGCCTCCCTCTTAGAGAGGGGTGTTGCCATAATCCCCACGCTTGGCAGGCGGCTTGGAGATCGCAGTAAGTTCACAATGTACTAACAGGACGCTGCTGCTCATCCTCCGGTGGTTCTGGTCGCAGTTTTAGGACATACCCGGGTCCAAACAATTGTTTAATTCAATTTATTTTCACCATAGGAACACAAGGAACACTTAGCTATGTCAAGTTACAAAAGTACATCAGTTTTCTTATTAACATAACAATTTATTTTCAAATTTAAATGCGGCTGTAGATGGGCCTTGTCACTAAGGTTGCCACCTTTTTTTAAAGCAAATAGAATATATTTAATTTTTTAGGCTAAAAAAAGTACAACATCTGAAAATAAAGTACTACTATTTATTTACCAAACTATTTCTCTCCCATACATATTTTTTGTTGCTTCTAGCAACATTCAACAAATATTTGTTACAACACAAACTCAAACAAGACGAGAAAATAAAAACAACAGTAGCGGAAAAAATTACAAGTTGATATGACATGATATTGACATTGACGTTTTAGGTTACGTTCCAAAGCAGTCCGTTCTGTTACACGTAAAAAATAAAAGTCCATTAAAAAAACACAGGTAAAAATAAAGTATTTTTACGTACTTTACTGCCCTCATAGAGTATAAAGTACGTTAGGCCAAAATAGAGTACAATACTTTATTATAAAGTACGGGTGGCGACCCTACTTGTCACCTTAAAATAATAATAAATTATTAATTAAAAAACTTCAATGATTACAACATTTGTGTGCGGCTGTAAAAAGGCCTTGTCAATCTAATAGTCCGGTCAATTTAGACCAAAAAATGAGAGTGAAGTTACATAAAGTCCCAACAAGCTGAATTTTTGTGAAGTTGTTCAAAACATAATTACAAACAATGTCTAGAAGTTCCCCATCATTCCCCTGTAAGGAAAAAATTTAATTCAAGGTCAAAGGTCAAAAAAATGAGTTTTTCGCGATTTTCAGCAAAACGGTAAGTTTTATCATAAAAGTACCTCAGACAAAAATTATAGATCATAAAATTATCTATAAAAAAAGTCTCAATACTTTTTTTCTTAAGAGCCACCGTTTCTGAGATATAACGATTCTAAAAGTTACAAAAACGCGCTAAGTACACTACCTCATAGGTGGCGTGGAAACGTGTGCATATTATGACGATAACAACTTTTATAACTTTTAGAATCGTTATATCTCAGAAACGGTGGCTCGTAAGAAAAAAAGTATTAATACATTTTTATAGATAATTTTATGATCTACAATTTTTGTCTGAGGTACTTTTATGATAAAACTTACCGTTTTGCTGAAAATCGCGAAAAACTCATTTTTTTGACCTTTGACCTTGAATTAATTTTTTCCTTACAGGGGAATGATGGGGAACTTCTAGACATTGTTTGTAATTATGTTTTGAACAACTTCACAGAAATTCAGCTTGTTGGGACTTTATGTAACTTCGAATGTCTAAATTGACCGGACTATAATTACTATTATGCAGAACTACACCGGTCCATGCAGATTTATCTTCAACGTAATCTTTAATCTTATAATCACACCATCAGCCATTAAATGTCCACTGCTGAACAAGGCCTCCCTCTTAGAGAGGGGTGTTGCCAATCTTATAATAAGCTTTACTAATTAAATATTTCGGGATTTTTTTTCACACACGGTCATCTGACTCCAAACTAAGCAAAGCTTGTGATATGGCTGCCAGAGACTGATATACATACATATATAGTTTTAAATACATACTTAAATAGATATTAACACCCAGATGTAGAACAAACACAAATGTTCATTACATACATGTTTGTCCTAGGTGGGAATCGAACCCACGCCCCCAGCTCAGAAGGCAGGTTCCCTACCAACTGGACCATCAGGCTATTAAATTTGTTTTGACTACATTTTTTGTTATAATGTACCTACCTACTAAAGTTTCTCACTCACGTTTCAAAAACAAAGACAAAGTGCGGATGAAGGAAAGTAAGAACAAATAAAACGTAACGCGGTAATGCAGGTAATGGCGGACTCTCACGCAACGCACCGCAGCACGCGAGCCAGGGGGGCGGGGGTGATGGGAGGGAGGGGGAGGAGGGGGAGGGCCTCACCTCTTTACCTCTGCTTTTATTTGTGAAATACCTAACTAATATGTCTTGTCTACCTAATAGTGCGAGTTAGTCTATCAATCGAGTTCTAAAGGGTCGGTCGGTGTGATGCCTCTGGTGTTACAAGTATCCATAGGCGACGGTGACTGCTTACCATCAGGCAGCCCGTCTGCTTTTTTGCCACCTATGGCATAAAAAAACGAATCCCTAGTTCAGACTAAGCTCCTTAGTCTTGAACATCGGCGTAAAGTTGCTAGTCTATCGAGTACATTTCGGAGAGTGCATCGGATCTGCACGATCTAATTCCCTCCTGCACATGTTTCTATCGGACTGCCAGAGCGGGCACGAAAAATCGTCACCTTTTTATCTATACTATACTATATAATATATACTTCTATACTAATATTATAAAGAGGAAAGATTTGTATGTAAATATGTTTGTAACGAATTGGCTCAAAAAGTACTGGACCGATTTTAAAAATTCTTTCACCATTTGAATGCTACATTATCAATGATTAATATAAGCTATATAATATATGTAGGCTATCCGCGTGCGGAGCCGGGGCAGACCGCTAGTGATTGATATTCTGAAAACCCGTGCGAGGCGCTTTGATTCCACATTTATTGTGCGAACTGCTAGTCTGTGGAATGCACTGCCTGAATAGGTGTTCGTCGATAGTTACAATCTGGGTGTCTTCAAATCACGAATGAATCGGTTTCTTCTATATAGGCAAGCGTGCTCCACCGTAGACCGCATCATCGCTTTACATCAGGCGAGTTGGTGGCTAAACGTTCTTAACGTAAACAAAAAGATCTATTCTGTATAGAAAAAATAAATACAGAGAGATAGAGTTAGGTACTTTCGCTTTAATAATATTACTTTTTTTTATTAATTTGTGTTTATTGGTCAATTAAAATACAAAATTACAAATAAAGTCCATAAATTGGCCACCAATATACCTAGGTACCTATTCAAATAACCCCACCTCTAACTGGCGATAATATTAGTTGCTATTAGAAGTTTAGGTATATCTTCATTTCAATGTGTGAAATGACACAAACAGCTGCTAATGTTATAACTGGGGCCTTACGGACAACAGCTAATTGCGGCACCTAATCCGCTCAGTTGGAAAATCACGCGAACGTGAACCTTATCGCGCCCAGATACGGTTTGCAGTCGCGTGATTTTCCAACTGAGCGGATTAGGTGCCGCAATTAGCTGTTGTCCGTAAGGCCCCAGTTTTCATTACTTTGACAAGTAATCAGCGCCTTTTTTTACTATGCATGTGTTGGTCATCACCGCGAGTATACCAATATCCATATCGACAACCGAAAATGGACCATTTAACGTGGTCGGCGGTACCGTTTAGACAACGTGCGATATTAGGGCCTGAGCTAAGGCGTTGTCCGTAAGGCCCCATCAGGAAAGATGTCGTCTTCTGTATTTGTTTCCATCCCGTCACTCCGCGTACATTTGAACGAGACATACGTCTATAAACATGAAAGTGTGTCTGTTTGTTTGTCTTTCACGCAGCAACAGAGCTACAGATCGAAGTCATTTTTTGCATAGAGATAGTTGAAGGGCTACAGAGTGACTTTTATCCCGGGAAAATGTCCGGTACCTGAAGGAATTGGGTATTATATAAACTAATTATCAGAGAATTAACTCGCGGCTGAGCCTCTCGTGGTCACTCATCATCATCATCCACAGCCTTCCTTATCCCACTGCTGGGTATAGGCCTCTCTCTTGCTGCCATCTGCCTCGGTCCTGTGCTAATCTAGTCCAGGTTCGACCCGCGATAGTAATAATATCGTCGACCCATCTTGCAGCTGGACGACCAACGCTCCGCGTACCTTGCCTCGGCCACCACTCTGTTAAGACCTGACTCCACCTGTCATCACTGCGCCTAGTAACGTGTCCTGCCCAGCTCCACTTTAGTTTCATTACCGTGATTCCGACGTCTCGGACCATGGTCACCCATCCAACATTTATTATCTTCTGATTGGTGAAGCTTTTCCTGAGCATTGTTCTTTTTTACATGCGGTTATTACAAAGAACGCAAATAATGACATGATTAGGAATCAATTGAATTGCATATGACAATGATGAACGATTTTTAATTATTAAACACAATCTTGTTTTATGTTACAGGTGGCGCCACCCATTGCCGAGTAGCATGTACTAAACGAAGAAAATTTGTTTTCTTAAGAATCTCAAGTAGGTTTCGCCAAAACATAAATATTTTATATGCTAGATACATAATATATTTGTTTTTTTTTTTTTATATACTTTCGTATTCGTCCCATAGGAATTCCATTAAAATAGGTTCAGGTTTGGTTTTTCAATCAAAAAAATATATTGATGTTGGTTATAAATTGCTAATTATATTTTTCATTTAAAATAAAATGTTTTTTGTTTGTTTTAGTATGTCAATCGTGGTTGTGTCAGATTGGATCGTAGCTTTTTCATTATTTCAGTGTAAAAGGTTTAAAAAAATATTTAAATTAAATCACGTTTCTATCACCATTGTGCTTATCATTATTCCTCATCATCACCAGCATACATCACCGTTCGTTAACACTTTTGTTTGGATGTTTGCTACGAATTTAAAATTAGAAGTAGGTATAGGTACGACACCACACCACACAAGATACCACAGTGCCTCAAGACGAAGGTCTTTGACCAGTGTGTGTTGCCAGTGATGACATATGGTACTGAGACGTGGTTCTTAACTGTTGGCCTTTTGGAAAAACTCAGAGTCACACAGCGGGCAATGGAGAAAAATATGCTTGGAGTTTCTTTGCGCGATAAAATCCGAAACGTGGATATTCGCCAAAGAACCAGAGTCACCGACATAGCTGTTAAAATTTGCAAGTTGAAGTGGCAATGGGCAGGCCACATCTCTCGAAGAACCGATAACCGATGGGGAAGAAAGGTTCTGGAGTGGAGACCACGAACCGGAAGACGCAGCGTAGGGATGCCTCCCACTAGATGGACCGACGACATTGTGAGAGTCGCGGGCATCCAGTGGATGCAAAAGGCAGGCTGTCGTTCAGTGTGGACGTCTTCTGGCTGATGATGATGATGATGAAGATGATAGGTACGTAGTTAGTACATACCTTAGATATGGTGTAGTAATAGATCGTTGGTATAGATGCATATTAAGATTAGATATAAGTAAATTAAGCAACACAACAAGTGATGAAATCCTTGTCCTCATCCCTCCATCCCGGTTTACCACCGAACCGGTCGCCATCGCCAGAAATGCCATCCACATATTATAGATGCGTGGAAGTCTCGCACTGTTCGATTTGATCGATTGTTTCTGCCACGCACCTGTAAGTTGTGGAATGGCTTACCCGCCAATGCCCCGGGTATTGTAGGTGTCCATAGGCGACGGTGACCACTTACCATCAGGTGGCCCGTCGCTTGTTTGTCACATTTGGATTGTCTCTAGCCTACAACGGTCTATGGGCAGTCCAACTGTTTGTATAATAGACCAAGTAGGTTTTTAGTATTAGCTTGTATTTTGTTTAGTTAATAAAGGCACTTGCTGGTAATTTGAATTGATTATTCGAGAAATTTCACAAATCACAATTTTGGCGAAATTGAGTTACTTGCCTATTAGAAAAAAACCATTCAGTAAAGTTTAATTCACGAGTCAGAAAAAAATCCCACAAGTCCTAACTGTCAACGTACAGTTTATATCCGGTCAACTTTTAGATGTATATTTGAGTAACACCATTTTTTTACAACATAATGCTTTTTTACCACCTGTAGACTTTTTTTTAAATTTAATTAATAGGCTTGCGTTTGACCACCATCACGCCTGATGTTAAGCGATGATGCGGTCTACGTTGGAGCACGCTTGCCTAGAAGGAACCGATTCACTCGTGATTTGAAGACACCCAGATTGTAACTATCGCGGAACACCCATTCAAGCAGCGCATTCCACAGACTAGCAGTTCGCATAATAAATGTGGAATCAAAGCGCTTCGGACGGGTTTTCGGAATATCAACCATAAAGCGGTGACGATTTTTCGTGCCCACTCTGGCAGTCCGATAGAAAAATGGGCAGGAGGGAATTTTAAAAGGGAAACTTAGGGTTAAAGAACACGTGAGTTTTCAACAGCAAAAAGTACAAAAGTACATTTATTTAGAATACCTACTTTATTACCAAACAATCCAACGTAGACAATCATTCTATCACTTGACCAACATAAATCAGAATCACCTCTTGTCCGGAGCGGTGCAGGTTCGATTCCCGTAATCGCACCCTGCGGCCTCAATTATATCCAATTATCTGCATTTCGACAAAACCGCCATTTTGTGTCTGTAACCATTTTAGATCTTTCTTTATTTCAAAATTGGAGAGTCTGGAGATTTGGCTCGACTAGCCCATTAACTCTTAATGTTTCTTTTTTAGTTTGATTCATCGAAACAAAAGGTTTAACCCTCGGTGATCAACGTCAAACCTTCACCCGGCTTAACCCTTCGCTAAGACGTCCGCGGAGGTGAGGTAACACATCTCGGACTGAAACGTTAATAAAAATCAACTGGTACAGTTCTAACTTACCTAAGTAGACAGTGTATAGTGCAGACAGGGAGCCTAAAATTTTCTGGAATAAAATTAGAATGGTTTTATGGATAAAAAAGTTTTTTTTGTTGTCTGTCTATTTGTGACCAGGGGCCTTACGGACTACAGCTATTGCGGCAACTAATCCGCTCAGTTGGAAAATCACGCGAACGTGAACCTTATCGCGCCCAGATACGGCTTGTGGTCGCGTGATTTTCCAACTGAGCGGATTAGGTGCCGCAATAGCAGTTGTCTGTAAGGCCCCAGGTCTCTGCAATTCAAAACATCAGATGGGCTACCATGGTCTCAAAAACATTCTTATAATAACCTTACTTTTAACTCTGTCTCGCTCTCTCGGCTAATGAGAGAGCGAGACAAAATTCAATGTAAGGTTATTATATTTAAGAATGTTTTTGAGTTTATGGTAGGTAACCCACATGGAATTAAAATACCTAATGTAATATACACGCGATAAAATTCGCTAATCCATATATTTAAAAACTAGCTGAGCCCCGCGGTTTCATCTCCATTGTGATGAAAAATGGTAATGATGATGATTATGAAAATGTCGACACGATGATGATGTTTTTCGAGATAAATAGCCTATGTGTTAATCCAGGGTATAAGCTAACTTTATACCAAATTTCATCTAAATCTGTTGATTAGTTTCGGCAGTGAGTTCAGCCAAACATACACACTTTCGCATTTATAATTTTAGTATGATATGATATATGATAAATCCATATTTACCTTGGTCACGCCATAACTTGAGACGACTTTAACGATTTCACTCATGTTTTTTTCTAAAGATTTCTAATACTCTGTAGAAAGTTCTTACGGAAAGAAAAATTAATAAAATTGCGGAGAAAATTGGAAAATTTCAGTTAAACTTCACGATAATTTTAACTTCGTGCGTTTGACAGGACGTTTGTCCCATCAGCTATAATCACGAATTCCTGAGATATGAATCGAGCAAACTTTCTAAATCAAACTAAACCTGCATGAGAATGGAACCTGGTTTTAATAAAGCACTATTAACAAACACGTTTCTATTGTATTATTATAAGGTAGTTAATAGTTAATTCCAGTTATTAATAACGTAATATTTAATAACAGGCTGTAGTTTGCAGCTCGGGAGCTTTCACTGGACGCGCTTCTTTCTATGTTATAATCTGTGTAATTATTTATAACTAGTTTTGCTAGCGGTTTCGCTCGCACAATGAACATAACAAAATACTTACTAACACTACAAAAACAGTTAGTTGAAAACACATCACAATCAGACAGATTTGATAAACAAGTAAGTATAAATTGAAAAAAAAAACTCTAAACGAGCAAATACTTTTCACGCCGTAAACATTTCCTTGAATCGTAGCTCGTAAGAATCTCGATCAAGTCTCCTTTCAAACAAAACAAAATTAAATCTAAATCAGTTCAGCCGTTTCGAAGCTTTACGATATGTCAGACAACTTATAACACCGCTTTTTGTGTCGGGAGGTAAGAACAGAAACAAAGACACAACCGTAGCACCTCCTCCATTTTTTTGTACACAATGTGCGCCCGAAGAACAAAGTGAAGTTTTCCAGGAAAATAACGGGAAATCCAGGAAATTGCAGGCAAACCAGTGCGGTGCAGCTTGTAAATTAAAAATGGAAACTCGCTTCTTGAAATCTTTCCTTCGGCCGTCCATTAGAGTATACAATATTCATAGAGTAAGTATCGCTGAAGCCCCTCCCCTCCCCCTCCCCTCCCCCTCCTCCCTCCGGTAACTAGATAAATGCCTACTTTGTGTACGTAACGTAGCAATTTGTTGGATTTTTCACAGACTGGGTATAAGTAAGTACATAGGTTCCAGGACCGAGGAGGGCGAATACTCACTAGTAGGTATTATGGTGGATAGTATAGCTGATACATAAAGTACCTACTTTATGTAGTATGTTAGTTAGTTATTTTAAGTAGGTAATTATTTTTTTTACTATAGAAACTGATGTGATTTAATACGTTTTATTTATGTTACACGGGAATTACTCACGTAAGATTAAGCCGGTCACTCCGACTATAGTTTCAACCGCATTAGTGTTTTTTTAATAACCCTGACATTATTAATGATCACTTTCTGAATATACCAGGTAGCTCAAATACTTCTATTTCACACTTAAGTTACTTTGAGCATCATAGGTTTAATGATTCAGTTTTTAAAATAGAACCATGCAGTCTAGATAGCCTAATTAAGATAATTAAAAGTTTGAAGTCAAACGCAGAAGGTTGCGATTGTATTAGTTTGGACATGTTGCTAATGACTTTTCCAAATACAGTGGAGTACGTACAAGCTCTTGTAAATACTTCCATTGAGACTAGTACTTTCCCAAATATTTGGAAACACGCTATGGTACGACCGTTACCTAAGAAGCCTAACCCACTTGATCTAAAAGATTTAAGACCAATAAGTATTTTACCGTGTATGTCAAAAATTTTAGAAAAGGCAGTGTGCTCACAATTAACAGAGTTTCTAGAAAAAAATAACATTTTACCTGATGTACAGTCGGGATTTAGAAAGGGACGCAGTACTGCAACCGCGTTACTTGACGTTACCGATAATATACTTGTTGCTCAAGACAAAGGAATGTGCACAATTTTGGTATTGTTAGATTTTTCCAGGGCATTTGATTCTCTGAATATAAATCTTCTATTGTCTAAATTAAGCTACTACGGTTTTGATCCTAAAGCTGTGCAGTGGTTCAATAGTTACCTAACTAACCGTTACCAGCATGTGAGGATTGATCGTTCTGATGGCTCCTCATTGGAGTCAGAGAAGATGGTTTTAAATAGAGGAGTCCCGCAGGGTTCCATTTTGGGACCAGATCTTTTTGCCTTATACTCTGCTGACATTGCAACGCACATAAAAAATTGCAAGTTTCACATATACGCTGACGATATTCAGATATATATATCCTGCAAACCATTTGAAATTGACTTAGCTATTGACAAACTCAATGAAGATCTTGCAAGAATAGCATCATGGGCAACCAATAACTGCCTGCTGCTCAATCCCGATAAAACAAAGTACCTTATTTTCGGCAGTAACCATCAGATTGCTAGTGTCCGTCCTTCTGTAAGCGTCTCGCTCATGGGTGAACACATAGAGCGCGTGCACGAAGCACGTAACTTGGGCTTGCACATGGACTGTGAATTACGTTTCCATAAACATATAGCTAACTGCATAAAAAACTGCTTTTATAAGCTAAAAGTCTTATACAGGATAAGACCTTATTTAAGAGAAGAGCTGCGTATCCAACTAGCTGAACAGTTAATTTTGTCTAAATTAAATTACATGGACTAGTAAATGATCCAGATTAGTAAATGATCGGATAAACACAGATGACTATGCATCGTCTTTTCTAAACAAAAATATAACTCGTTCTTCAAACCGCAAAACTAAAAACGAGGTTGAATCTGGTACTATACCATATTTTTTCAATAAAATGAGAAAAACTGCTATGCAAATAAAAAATAAGGAATCCTTCCATGCTGAACAAAGTTGCAAGCCAGGGACTATACCCTTTTATTTTAGGAAGAATCAAACAACACGGGTAAATAAAACATCCTTCAGCGATCTCATTGAAGATCAAACTCAGCTTTTTCGTAAACAATGATAAAAAACATACACTCAATATCATGCATATAAATATATGTAGTTTGAGGTACAAAGTTGACGATATTGAATTACTAAATAACGAACATAAACCAGATGTATGCTGTTTTACTGAAACCCATTTAAGAGAAAATGAAGCTAATATAATACAACTGGATGGGTATCAAAACGCAGCTCACTTCTCAAGAAAAAATAAAACAAAAGGTGGAGTAGCTATCTTTGTTAAAAATTCTATAAATTATAGAAAACTGGACTGGATATCTGAGTTGTCAATTGAAAGTCACTTCGAATGTTGCGGCATATCACTACCTGAATTAAACACTATTATTATAAGCAACTATCGGCCTCCAAATAGTAATTTTAACTTATATATAGAGACTCTTGAAACGTTATTGCATAAATTAACCATCCGAGCAAGGCGTAATAAAAAAAGAGTTTTCATATTAGGAGATTTTAACATAAACCTTCTGGACGAAATAAAAAACAAAAACAAAAGAGATGTCTTTTTAAATACACTTGCGTCATTCAAAATGCATCCTGCTATAATAGAGCCCACTAGAATCACACCTCACTCACAAACATGCATCGATAACATTTTAACAAATACTAAGAAATATGACACAGAGATAATAAACTTAGGAAAACTAACTGATCACACTGCACAGAAAATAAAAATACAGACAAATCTAAGTTATAATGAAAAATACTGGTTCATTGAAAAAAGAAATATTGATGTGTACTTAGATATTTTTATAAAATACATTTCAAATATGAGTTTTTCAAATGTTTTTATCCAAACCGATGCAAATAAAGCTTATGCTGAATTTATAGAAATATTTAGTATGATATTCAATTTATGCATACCTCTACAAAGGACAAAATTATTTCATAGAAAAAAACCAAACTGGAAAACTGCAGGTATTGCAATTTCAAGTAAAAAGAAAAGGGAATTATACCTAAAAACATGTTCTAAAAGTTCTCAGGAACACCTTTCAAAGTACAAAAAATATTCAAGGACATTAAAACGTGTAATACAATACTCCAAAAAAGCTACAAATGTAAAATACATTAACAAAAGCACTAATAAATCAAAAGCCACTTGGGGTATTATTAAACACTACACGTGCCCAACAAATCAAATACGCACAAGTTTAGACAGTTTAAAAATTGATAACGTAGATTCAACGGATACAGAAATTATATGTGAAAAATTTAATAAGCATTTCATTAATGTTAACAGCTCTACACAACAAAACCAAAATTCAAACGTAAATAAGACCAGTACACATCTGACTGAAAAAAATTGCAAAACTATATTCCTAACCCCTGTAGACAGTGCAGAAATTAAAAATATTGTCAGAAGTTTTAAAAATAAAAAATCATCAGGACATGATAATATTCCAATGCAGCTGATAAAAAGCAGCATAGATTTTATTGCCGAACCTCTTGTTCACATTATTAATCTATCAATCTCCACAGGATGTTTTCCTGATGAGCTAAAAAAGGCTTTAATAAAACCCATCCATAAAAAAGGTCCCAAAAATGAAATAAACAATTATAGACCGATTGCACTCTTACCATGCTTCTCAAAAATATTTGAAAAGGCTATATTTAACCGGTTATATACTTTTCTAGATGTAAATAATATTCTCAGCCCCAACCAATTCGGGTTCCAAAAAGGCAAGAATACGTCATTAGCAATATTCAGTATGCTTAAGCAGGTTTGGGATGATATAAATAACAAAAAAACGGGGGTTGCTTTATTTTTAGACTTATCAAAAGCGTTTGACTGCGTGGACCATAAAATGCTATTAAACAAATTAGAACGTATTGGTATAAGAGGACAAGGTCACATACTCATAGAATCATATCTAAAAAATCGTTTTCAAGCAACTTCTCTACAGGTCTATAACAGAAACTCAAAAACAATAGAACAAGTTCAATCAAAATTTGAGAAGGTCTCACTTGGTGTCCCCCAAGGAAGTATCCTTGGGCCTCTATTATTTCTGATTTACGTCAACGATTTACCTAAACAAACAAAGCACACGTGTGTAATGTTTGCAGATGACGCTACAATTTACATTCCGAAAACCTCCACCAATGAAGACCTTGAAACTGAAATAAAGATTAATCTTACCAACATTATTACGTGGCTCGAACTGATAAATTTGAAGGTAAACGTGGATAAAACTAAACTAATACATTTTAGGAACTACAAACAAAAAACACTGCAACTAGACATTCAAAATAAGGGTAACAAAGTTCAACTTGTAAATAATACAAACTTCTTGGGTGTAATAATAGATACAAACTTAAATTGGAAAGACCATATTCTTAAAGTAAATAACAAATTATCTCAATACTGCTATGCTTTATCTGTAATTAAAAATGCAACAAATAAAAGTATAGCTACAAACGCATACTATGGAAATGTATATCCTCATTTAAGTTACGGAGTGATATTTTGGGGAAACTCCGTAAATGTAGAATCCACATTTCTTTTGCAAAAAAGATGTATTCGTGTAATTTATAATTTAAAAGACACTGATTCATTACGTCTCACATTCAAGGAAAATGGTTTTTTAACATTAACTTGCATTTATATCCTAGAAATTTGTCTGTTTGTGAAAAATAATGAAAAGTTCTTTTTTGAAAAAAAATCAAGTCGAACTGGCATCTTACGCTCAAAACAAAAATATAATGTCGACATACCTCAAGTAAATAATACTATGTTTTCAAAAGGTTCCTACTATAGTGCAATAAAATTATATAACCACCTACCACTAGAGTTGAAGTCACTAACAGTGACAAAATTCAAACGTAGATTAAAAGACTGGCTGTTATCCAAAGTATTTTATAGTATAAAAGAGTATCTTAATGAATAAGTTGTTTAATAAAGCTGTGAATAATTGTAGTAGCATATTTTTATAAATTACATCTCACTAAAATTTTATTAGGCTTATATGTTATTTCTAAAATTATTTTTAAGAACAAGAGGACTTATAATATTATAATTTAATATAATATTTTATTTTCATTTTCGTTTGTATTTACGTAGTAACGTGTCTTATCTCTGTAATATTATAAATAAATAAAAAAATGTATTTATTTGTAAGAAACAAACAAAACATTGTATGCCCGATATGGGTAAACTGTGATACTACTAAAATAATTATAACACCTTATAATGTACCAGTTTTTACAATAAAGACTATTCTGATTCTGATTCTGATTCTGATTCTGATGGACACTGTTATTGGCTCGCGGCTCTTAGTCAAAACACAAAAGCTTGTACAAAGAGTCCAAAATGCTTGTGCCCGTTTTTGTTTCGACATTCCGTTGAGGTCGCATGTGACTCCATTTTTGAACAAGCACCTATTGTTGAAAATGAAGCATCGCCGTAAGCTTCATTTGGCATGTCTTTTGTTCGGGGTAATAAAGTACAGAGAACCGACTTATCTCTACGATAAGTTGTCGTGGAGAGCGAGTCGAAGGTCCCTCGAGTGTCGGCAGTGCTCGACTCAGCTCGTGACGGAGCGGCACAGCTCTGCCGCGTTCAGAGGAAGTTTCAGATACGCTGCCACCAAGTGTTGGAACAATATTCCGCCGCCAATAAGGAACCTGCATAGTTTACATTCATTTAAGCTTAAGCTTAAAAGATTTATTTTTGAGCACCAAAAAAGCGAATCACTTTTATTGACATACACCAGTGCTATATAGGGTCTTATCTTTGTTTTTTATTTCATGTCAAAGTAAATGTCTAAATTTCTTCTTTTAATTAGTATCATATTTATTTTTTTATTGAGATAGTGCGAATTACCTTATTAGTATTATGTATTTATGTTATGGTTGTTTATATTAAATGTTAGTTTGTTATGTATTATGTGTTGTTGTTCTTATATTATTATTCAATTTGTCGTGTAATGTTGGGTGTAATGTTGGCCATGGGTGATGTCACCGGCGGCTCCAACGGAAGACCAGCGCTGGTTGTTCGCAACCAGCATTATGCTGAGTTGGAACCGGTTTGTGGAGGAAAACAATTTGTAATGTGTGTATTTATTTCTATTAATTCTTTAAAATGTTTTATTTTCTTCCATAAATAAAAAAATTGTCTATTGTCTATTGTCATTAGGCAGTCTTTTTCTAGGTGAATGCACGCGCGCGGCTCAGTGCCAAACGAGACGCAGCCGCGCGCGTCTCGTTAATCCACATTCAAGATCCTACAATTTCGACCTTGTTATTCTTCAAACAGCAAAAACTTTATTACCCCCTTTTGACTATAAAGCACGCTCTTTTTCAATTTCCGGAGCAATGCCATTTCATAATCAGCCTTTTAACAGTCCACTGCTGGACTAGCCTACCCCCGAAATGGTGACTGGGCCATATCCACCACGCTGGCCCAGTGCGGGTTGGTGGATTCACATACGCCATTGTATTCCTTCTACGTACGTATGCAGGTTTCCTCACGATGTTTTCCTTCACCGAAAAGCCAGTGGTATGAAAATCCGTACATAAGCTCTAAAGAGCTCATTAGTACGGGCCCGGGGTTTGAACCCGCGACCTCACGCTTTCAAGCAATGCCATTAAAACTATATATTTAGTAAGTACCTATAGACCGAACAACTTATCTGTAGACCCAAATTATGGAGATAAATTAATGTTTTAGTAATTGCTGGGAATTTTGTTAGAAAAATAATATTGTGACTCCCATGCAACTCTACAGCCCGCGATGTACAACCTACATGCATTTTAATTATATCTATAACTTCTCAACATTACAAATTTTTAACGGCCTGTTATCCGAGTCGTGTAGGCAACAAAACGCTCCCTCAGCCACCGCCAAGTTAGATCGACGATGTATTTTGCCACGCAAGAGTCAGCACGCCCGCGGGGGAAGTGCAACGACAAAAACAAACATAGGTCCGACCTCGATGACGAATAGCGCGGGACTGAGCGCGGCACACGTAAATTCTCGCGACCTTTTTACGCTTTTAATTTCACTAAAAAACGAAACTATTCACTATCAAAAATCTATCCAAACCAAAAAAAAATTGAATAGGTTTGCCTTTCAGTACATGCAATTTCCAGGTTGTTACGATGCTTTCATTAGAGCATAAAACGAAAAAAAAAACTAAGTCGACTTTGTTTCAGATTTTTTTTGATCGAGGAAAGTTTATTCTATCGTGTTTTGATCCAAATCATAAACTCGAACACAGATGTATCTGTGACATGTATTTTTTCCAGCTCAAATATTGTAATTTAACTGAATAATATTGATTTAAAACCGTCAAATTTGGTATAGGAAGCCGTTACAGATAGTACAAAAAGTCTCCCTCTAAATCAAGTATTTTCGGGAAAGTTAAAACCATACATCACCATCTGAAATTAAGCTCTTTCCCTCGGAAAAAGGCAGATATTCGCGCACCTTCAGTCTCGTAACCTATATTTTTGGCGCGTGCTTTATTCTGTAGGGTGGCCAACAATCATGATTAAAACTGAATACTCTTATGTGCGAGTGAGTTGAACGTTTTTTTTCGAGTGGGAAATGTACCAACGATACCCGGCTGCATTGGAGTGCAACCAGGTTATGTGGGATTATACCCACTAAAACTCCCGGGTGACCAGCCTTAGTGCTTGACAAGAGGGCTCCGGGATCTCCAGCGAAACGCACCGGAGCCCTCGGCACTGCGCTACGGCTCCTCCCGAGACAACCGTGTTGTCTCAGCCCCTCCGTCCACGACGTTGGTCACACAACGTTGTCGTTCTCTCCCTGGGCACGCAGTGGATGGTCAGAGCCCCAACTTTGACCATCCCGAGCCCGGAGGTCCTCTTTTAGTAGCCTCTTACTACAGGCAGGGGGTACCGGTGGCGTATTCTATTGCCCCGGCGCCAGGGCTAGAGTGGGTTGAACCTTATACGTAAGGCTCTAAATAGCGCTAAAACAGTGCAGTGCGAAAAATCACTTGCCGAAAGGTTTGCGGTCGCGCAACTTTTTGAATCACTAACAGAAAGTAGATAGCCGCAAGGCCCCTGGACTCTGTTAGCAGAGGATGAGGCAGGTGGGTGGATGGGATGAAGAAAGCTGTCGATGATGATGATGATGGATAAATAACTAGATCTATAATAACACATACATATTTATTATTCTGAAATCTTGAGAGCGTCGGTGGCCGAGCGGTAACATGTGCGTTTTACAATCTGACGGCACCCGGTTCGATCCTCGGGGAGCGATGGTGGCCGAGCGGTAGCATGTGCGCTTTACAATCTGACGTCACCCGGTTCGATCCTCGGGGAGCGATGGTGGCCGAGCGGTAGCATGTGCGCTTTACAATCTGACGGCACCCGGTTCGATCCTCGGGGAGCGATGGTGGCCGAGCGGTAGCATGTGCGCTTTACAATCTGACGGCACCCGGTTCGATCCTCGGGGAGCGATGGTGGCCGAGCGGTAGCATGTGCGCTTTACAATCTGACGGCACCCGGTTCGATCCTCGGGGAGCGATGGTGGCCGAGCGGTAGCATGTGCGCTTTACAATCTGACGGCACCCGGTTCGATCCTCGGCGCACCAATTATCACTTGTTTAGTACCTAAATAAAAATGATGTGCAGTTTGGATGCCATCGCTCAGCAACGGTGAAGGAAAACATCATGAGGAAACCGGTACCAAGAACCTCAACAGTTCAAACACGTGACATTCACATGCACTGGGCCAGCATGGTGGATTAGCGCCCATCCTCACTCTCAGAGGCCTGTCTCCCAGCAGTGGGAACATGAAAGTGTAATAATGTTGTGAATCGTTCTGAAATCGTCATCATCATCAGCCAGAAGACGTCCACTGCTGGACACAGGCCTCCCCCTTTAACCTCCACACTGAACGACAGCCTGCCTGCATCCACTGGATGCCCGCGACTCTCACTATGTCGTCGGTCCATCTAGTGGGAGGCCTCCCTACGCTGCGTCTTCCGGTTCGTGGTCTCCACGCAAGAACCTTTCTTCTCCATCGGTTATCGGCCAATAATCATCTGAAATCTTACCATAAACATTTTAATTGAATGAACACGAATTTACAAACGAAATTATATTAGTATCTAACTTTTGTTCCTTTATTTGACGGTAGAAAGGTACCTAGTTAGCGGTCACTCATCCAACGACTGAACAGAGTCAAAGGTTGCTTAGTTAACTTCGCTGATCGATTCAGAACGAACATTTGAGCACCAGTAAATTATATCATCATAGTCAGCCTTTTAACAGTCCACTGCTGGACTTTTAGCCTACCCCCGAAAGGGTGATTGGGCCATATCCACCACGCTGGCCCAGTGCGGGTTGGTGGATTCACATACGCCATTAAATTCCTTCTCCGTATGTAAGCAGGTTTCCTCACGATGTTTTCCTTCACCGAAAAGTCAGTGGTATGAAAATCCGTACATAAGCTCCAAAGAGCTCATAGGTACGGGCCCGGGGTTTGAACCCACGACCTCACACTTTCTAGTCTAGCGGTCTCCCAAATGGGCTACCACGGCTTCAAATTCTATCAAACATGCAAAAAGAATATAATTTTGAGAACTTGCAACACTGGTCGTACCAAGTTAAATCCGTGTTGCACCCTACACAAGTAGTCCCCCTACTCCCACTCGCGGCCGTGGGAACGGGCAGGAATCGAACCCCTGTAATCAACCAATCGGGCTGCAATTATACAGACGGATGGACGGTGGGTATGTCTACCTATGTAAGTACATCACTGGACGATATATATACCTACCTTGATTAACTAAACAAAATACCTACTTACAAGCTTCAAAAGGGACGGGAAGGGAGGGGGCTGGGGTCGGCAACGTATCTGTGATGCCCCTGGTGTTGCATAGGTGACGGTGATCGCTTACCATCAGCCGGACCGTCTGCTCGTTTGCCACCTAAGGCATTAAAAAAAGTTAATTGCATAAAAAAATTGTTTGTACCTACTCACACCCCCACAATAATTCAAATGATCTTCGATAAATTTACTATAAATTTTTGATACAGACAAAAGCGATAATACTTATATTAAATTAAATTAAATTTATTTATTGAGGAAAAAACGATGTGAACAATTACATTTACCTCACACAGTAACACAGAAAAATAATAATTAGCGACAATAATAATAAATTCAAAAACTACAATTCCATAAAAGTAAACAATGTCAGACTTATAATGTAAAATAATTAATAAATAAATAAAATATATATTATAGATTCTGCGCAATCAGCAACTGAATATGAACAGTTTTGTCATTTATTAAATTATATTAAATCTCGTTTTATTTAAAAGAAACATCTTGCCTACTGTTCATATTTATATGTACATGTAAATTGCTGCCAAGACTTTAAAATTACTTGCCTCAAATATAGCGAAAGTGTTCACGAATATCCCACAATCCAAACATGTTTTAGAAAAGTACATTTACATCTATATACCTCCGTGTACTTTATTTGTCGATGACGACACCCTCCCTCATACATAGACACACAAACAATTCAAAAACGAACACGACCATTAGGATATAAGATTTCAAATATGGAATCGTGTCGGCCGCGGGCGGGAACGCACGCGATTGGTCGACACGCGAGCGCACGCGCACGCCAAAATGAAAAGTGCAGCCTTCGCGATGTACAAGATTTATCGTATTTTGTACTGTTGTGAGTTTGTGAGGTTATTGTAATAAATAACGATGAAATAACGCCCTACAACAGAACTGGCAAACAAGTACGTATGTACCTACGTCATATAGGTAGGTATCCCTACGTATATAGTAGATAAAAGAAAAATATCGTTGCGTGGTTTAGGAGTTAGCGGCCATACAGACAGACAGACAGACGCGGAAAGCGACTTCAATTTATACTATGTAGAGATGATACAAAAGGTTATGGGGCAGTAGGTAGGTATGTGTGTTTGTTTCTTCTCACTGAGCTCCGTGACGGCAGAACAGACTTGGATAAAATTTGGTTTGGAGATAGCTCTATATCTATACTATGATTTAACATAATATTTGTAGGTATAATACCGGAAAATGGACGGACCTGCGGGCCCGAGCTAGTAGGTAGGTGATCATCATCATCATCTAAACTCAACATTCTTCAAAACTAAAGAAATACACCAATTTGAAAATCAAGAGAGTAAAAGATATAAGGCATTTGATAGATTCCCAAGTATCGAACCAAGAGCCTCGGGGTAAACTACGACCAACTTATTTAAAGACTCGACTAGGGGAGCCAGCATCGGGTTTTACAAACAAAATCAGAGGAAAACTTTTAGTTCCATCGATTGACCGACTCTACTGTAAAGTTGGTTTGTACGGATCTGTCTGTTCACTGTAATCATTTCACATTTCCTTGATTGATTTATACCAACGTGTCCAAAATGTACGTCACAATGTCTGCTGTTATATTTTAAACCTAAGCTGCTTGGAAATAAAGGTTTCTAACACAATCCTCGGCGTTTTTATTTGGAGGACAGGTAGAGATTTGAAAATTGTTATGAATTCTTAAGTTTGATTGATTGAAGGATATTTTGGAAGGATTTTGTATCGGAATTGTAATAAATCTGATTTTAAATGTTTAATAATTTGTTGTAATCACTTCGGCGTTTATAAGGATACAAAGGAGGTAGGTATAACGAGTAAATACCTACCTATACATTTTTATGCTTTTTATTAGTCTAGATATCTCGGCGATATTTTATAGTCAGCCTAGCGATGATATCTCAGCGGTTGGCGCGTTCAAATCTAACAATGCGTTTGGCGGCATCACTTGAGAGCCAATTCTCAATCCAGGCTAAGCGTGTTTACCATCTTCGACCGCACCGTCACTAAACTTAACATCAGGTGAGCTATGGTAAAATTATATTGGTGAAGATGTTTATACGACAAGTGGTCTCCCTACAATAATCATCGTGATCATCATCATCGGTCAGAATACATCCACTACTGAACATAGGCCTCCCCTTAGAACTCCACACTGAACGACAGCCACCACTGCATCCACTGGATGCCCGCGACTCTCACAATGTCGTCGGTCCATCTAGTGGGAGGCCTCCCTACGCTGCGTCTTCCGGTTCGTGGTCTCCACTCCAGAACCTTTCTTCCCCATCGGTTATCGGTTCTTCGAGCGATGTGGCCTGCCCATTGCCACTTCAACTTGCAAATTTTAACAGCTACAGCAATGTGTAGCGGTAATTTCCCCAGTCTAGTGAGACATCGCCGTAACTACTTAGTTACAAGCTAGGGGGGAGGCTGGTTACGAGTAATTACAATAAGTAGCCTGAATTACCTAGAGACATTCTCCTAAACAAGGTACGTATATTTTTTATTTCTTTTTTTTATATAGATCTTCGTTTGGCCTCTAACTCGCCTGATGGTAAGCGACGGTGTGGCCGAGGATGGAACATGTTGATTTAGGAGAAATCTATTCACTCTAGACTTTAGCATTGATTATATTCCTTTTTAGGGTTCCGTACCCAAAGGGTAAAAATGGGACCCTATTACTAAGCCTACGGTGTCTGTCTGTCCATCCCAGTTGAAATCTTCACGGAATATGTAATGTTACGGTGGAAACTCAAAAAGTAAAAACGAAAGGGGTTCCCCGTACAACACACGTATTTTTTAAACGTATTTTTGTATTTGCTCTAATGTAAAAACGATAATAAGTACAAGTGTCAAACTTGCCTCGATTATAGTACACACTCTAAAGTATAACAACAAATAATAATAAATGGCCAAGTGCGAGTCGGTGAATCGGAAAAATACGTCCTTTGTGATCGGTTTTGTAGTGACAAATTTCTGTTCACCACCGTTTCTCGTACGATCACCGAAGTGAAGCAACGTCGGGCGCGGCCGGTACTTGGATGGGTGACCACCTGGGCGTTGATAAGATGTCTTTTGCTTTTTTTCATCCCCCTGTTTGAGTAAAATAAAAGTCAACATTCACAGCACACACACACACACACATACAACACACAGACAGGCGGCGCTATCACCGTGCAGCCCCTGTGTGCAGCCCAGTACAGTCGCGTAGTCGGTTGTCAATTTACAAAAAAACGTTTGTTAAACAATGCGAAAGGTTTGATGTAAAACTAGAGTGGCGCCAACGTTAGGTTTAAAATAACTTTGTCTATTTCTATACAGGGTGTAAGGGGAACACTCTCGAAGCCAAAAGAAAGTAATTGTACTCATCATTTACTATGGGACCAACCCTGAAATCGCGATAAAAATATCAGCTATTCCATACATTTTGTCGAGTGTCAATGACCGTTTTCTATAGAACAGCTGATATTTTTTCTCGATTTCAGGGTTGGTCCCATAGTAAAAGTTGTTCATAATGATGAGTACAATTACCATCTTTTGGCTTCGAGAGTGTTCCCCTTACACCCCATATAAAAAATAAAAAACAGCGCAATATTGAAAAACTGTGCAACAATGAGATATCATATAATATTTCTGCACTGTTTTGATTCTAAGCAAAAAATACGTCCTTTATGATCGGTTTTGTAGTGAGTAATGATAACATTACAACGCAGTTGAAAGAAAAACTATTTATTCAGTCAAAATTGTATATTTTAAAATGCAGATGTATACAACTATAAATACATTTGTGTAAAATATCATCTTAACTAATTATTTCTACATACAGGTAAAAATGGGGTGAATAGAGACGATAGTAAGCGCCAGCGCCGACTGGACAGTCGAAGTGACGTCGTACAAACGTCCGTGGAAAACTCACTTCAGTCAGCGTGGACGCCATAAATATCATTTTATAATACTATTTCCAGATCTAATAAACATATACTTTTGTGTAATTATGAGCTCTATATCAGTTAGTACCGAATTAATAAAGTTTTAAGGTGGTTCGTTGCACAAATGGCGGGAAATTCAAATTTCAAACAGTTTTCTTGTCCTTGTAGCTAGGCCGGGTAATTATTGTAAACAACCATGATGTTTGCGCAGATTGATTATTATTCTTTACAAAATCATGTAAAGCTATTTATCTCTAATGCCCATTATTACTTACATTTGTGAATAAACAATTTTTTTGCTGTTTCAAACGGTTTATTCACAAATGTAAGTAATATGGTGCGTTACTGTTAAATAATTGTACATTATAATGTAAAGAACAGCCAACATTTTGCGCAAACACTGTGTTATTTAAAAATAATTACCTGGCTAATAGGACCAAAAAACTGTTTAAAATTTGAATTTCCCGCCATAGGTAAATCGAACCACCGTGGTGGTGGTACGTTTCACCTATGGCGGGAAATTCAAATTTCGAACAGTTTTTTTGTTATAAGAGCTACGCTGGATGATTATTTGAAAACGACGCAATGTTTGCGCAAATCGTTGGCTGTTCTTTACATTATAATGTACAATTATTTAACAGTAACGTATCATATTACTTACATTTGTCAATAAACCGTTTGAAACAGCAAAAAATAGTTTATTGACAAATGTAATTAATAATATGCATTAGATATAAATAGCTTTATATGATCTTGTAAAGAATAATAATCAATTTGCGCAAACATCATGGTTGTTTACAATAATTACCCGGCCTAGCTACAAGGACAAGAAAACTGTTTGAAATTTGAATTTCCCGCCATTCTTGAAACGTAACACCTTAATACTAAGCAATTGTTTCATAATTATTTTTTATGACCATGGATACAAGTCCTTCAGTCGGAATAATAAATAAAAATGTACCAAATTCCTGTAACCTCGCGTCTCTATTCACACCATACATTTAATTATTTCAAAAACTCGCATACAGAGTCCGTTTGAGTGAGCACAGGAAACTGCGAACATACTAGCTCTTAACTACATAATACTGAACAATTTAGAATTTAGACAACACAAGTATCAGCAGTCTTTTGTAATTAAAAAAGAACCTTATAACGTAGGTTCTAAAGTATAGATTGAAGCATGAGAAGCCGGGACGGGTTGCTATAGTAAACGCATTACCATCTGAGTCGTCAGGTCATAAATCATTGCTCATCTCATCTCGCTCGCACCCACATGTCATATCTGTCTATCTCGCTCGCACTTACAGGTTTTATGGCATGACGTTTATTGGCCGACGACTCAGTTGGTAACGCGGTGACTATAGTTAAATTACCTTAAAGCAAGTGACCGTCCAGAATTATAAAACTAAATCATCGAAAGAAAAGCTTTAAACAAATTATTTATTATAGAAACTGACGTGGTTTTCACACATTTTATTTATATTACACGGGAATTACTCACGTAAGATTAAGCCGGTCACTCCGACTATAGTTTCAACCGCATATCATTTCTACGCACCCCCACCCCCGCACCCGACAAGCAGCCGGTGTCATCACGTGCGCGCCGCGCGGCGGCCCGTAGCCCGTAGTGCAAAGCGAGACGCAGCCGCGCGCGCGCATTCACCTTGAAAAAGGCCGTCTAATGCGGTTGAAACTATAGTCGGAGTAACCGGCTTAATCTTACATGAGTAATTCCCGTGTAACATAAATAAAATTATTTATTTATATAAAATATCAGCGTAGTAAACTATAGGTAAGTCCATCGAGAAAAGAATTCCCAGTGGTCTTACTGGTAAGACTAGGTACTCGGTAGGACTGAGAACGGCACAATTGAACAAGTTATTCCAACCGGTCCCTTGCTAGCGGAAAATGTTCTACAATGAAACCAAATTATGATGGCACTATATAGTCATTATACATTGATAAATACTATTAATTTATTCATCATTACTGGGAATTTATCTTACTATAGGAATTAACATGATGGTGTGTTGGATTGCAAATATTAAAATGTCACTAGTTGAACATTTTAGGTACTTCCTATAGCAGGGGTGGCCAACTTGATTAGACATAAGATCTACTGTTCACTAACAACCCTGTGCGATCTACCACTTACATCATTCTTGGAATCATGGAACAGCATAGTTTAGTGTTTAGTACACAATCATGTATTCTTTTTTTACTGAACATAATAATAAATAAATAATAAATATCTGGGACATTTTTGCACACACGGTCATGTGACCCCAAACTAAACAAAACTTGTGATATGGCTGCCAGAGACTGATATAATACGTACATATATAGTTTTAAATACATACTTAAATAGATATTAACACCCAGATATAGAACAAACACAAATGTTCATCACACAAATGTTTGTCCTAGATGGGAATCGAACCCACGCCCCCAAGCACAGAAGATAGGTTCACTACCAACTGAGCCACCGGGGCAGTCAACAGTCTTAGGAGTTCCTTTTCATATCACATGTGAGATTGTTTCCTTAAATTTACTCAATACTTTGGAATGGAAGTCTGAGTTAATGTTTAATCAACATATATAGGCCCTATCTATATATTAGTGTGAGCATTGCGTCGCAGCATCTTCCACTAGTTTAGCATAATCAGGTTTAATCTTAAACAATCCAATGTATGAGCGTCTGTCAAGCGAAAATCTCGGAAAGACGGATTGACACACGCCCCTCCCCCGCATGCCACACGCTTCCCGCTTATTGGTCATGGCGTGACGAAAACAAAAGACTATACTGCGTAGAATGAAGAATAAATACCGTGACGTAGCAGCGATTGAAAAATTATACAAGATGGTGCTGTAGTAGTTAGTAATTACGTTGCGCAACCTCGTCTACTTATTTATAATTTTTGCCTTGCCAGGATCGACTGGACATAAAGTCGCGATCGACCGGTTGGCCACCGCTGTCCTATAGAGTCATTGTGTTCCCATCGAGTCGTTGTGTTCCCATCGAGTCGATGTGTTCCCAACGAGTCGTTGTGTTCCCACCGAGTCGTTGTGTCCCCATCGAGTCGTTGTGTCCCCATCGAGTCGTTGTGTCCCCATCGAGTCGATGTGTTCCCAACGAGTCGCACTCAGGTTAGTGTTACCCTGATTGCATAAAGTAACAGTGCGACCCGATAGGAATATATCCATTAAAATCGAGCCACATTTTTCAAAATTATAAACCGCCACAAAAATACAGTAAAAATAAAATATAGTAGTATAGTGTAAAAATAGTTCAGATCCTTGTCAAATTGTAATTTTAACATTTATGTTTTATTGTTATGCATAAATCTATAATACTTATATATTTACTTACATTTACGACTTTACTTAGAAACATCTGGAGCTGATCTATACTTAAAGCTGTCAACACGCTGATAGAGTGTGTCACGCGCGGAAGCGAGACAGCAGTGGAGGTTTCCTGATAACTGGAGGAACATAAAACACTGCTTTTGTTTGTAGGAACATAGTTCTTCAACCTCAGTGCCTTAAGACAAAAGTCTTCGACCAGTGTGTGTTACCAGTGATGACATACGGCACTGAAACGTGGTCTCTCACTATGGGCCTCATAAGCAAGCTCAAAGTCGCACAACGAGCTATGGAGAGGGCTATGCTCGGGGTTTCTCTACGAGATCGAATCAGAAATGAGATCCGTAGACGAACGAAAGTCACCGACATAGCCCACCGGATTAGCAAGTTGAAGTGGCAGTGGGCAGGGCACATATCACGCAGAATAGATGGCCGATGGGGCCGAAAGGTTCTGGAATGGAGACCACGGACTGGTAAGCGCAGCGTAGGACGTCCACCCACAAGATGGAGAGACGACCTAAAAGAGACCGCAGGGAAACGCTGGATGCAGGCCGCTTCCCACCGGCCCTTTTGGAGATCCATGGAGGAGGCATATGTTCAGCAGTGGACGTCCTACGGCTGAAATGATGATGATGATGATGATGAGTTCTTCAACCGTCGATAGATGGCACTGACCACATTCTCAAAATACTATACATGACTATACTACGATATAATATAACACAAAAACAACTATGACAGACAGACAGATAGGATATTGTCTGTCTCTATTAAGTCCTGGATACACGAAAATCTATTTTACGAAATAGCTAATTTCTTTAAATTGCGGGACCATTAATTTGTTTATTAAATCTATTTGAAATTATTATTTTTATACAATTTTACAATTATTGTAAGTAATGAACTCAATGTAATTATAATAAGATAGAATTTACATTTTATTAACATGTAACATGTATGTTATTAATAAATATTTGTATGAGAATAACCAAGTTTATTTACTAACATGTCTTTGTCTGTGGTTTTGTAAAATCTTCAGATTTTCGTCAACGCCATCTATCGCATTTTTATGAACTATTTTAAGAATTTTAAAACCTTTTAGAAAACCTCCCATTATAATCATAGTTTAACTAACGTTTGTTAGTGAGGAAGGTATACTTAACATTACAATAGTTATTATTTAATCATTTATTAACGGGCGTATAAATTCTAATAAACATTTCCAATACAAAATATTTGTATATGAGTATTACAAAATATCTATCACTTTATTTGTGACATAAACTTGTGTTTCACAATCTGTGGGTTGTTTATTTTGACAGCAGTTTTGGCGCCAACGTGGAATAAACATGTCGTCTCATTTTATTATTTTCCCAAACTTATGTATTTTCGAGTGTATTATTATTTATTACGTGTTTTCATGTTGATAGGTGTCTCCAGTAAAGTCTCCATTACTTTACTGGGGCATAATTATGATATTAAAATACGGAATACGAAGTATGGCCTTAATGGCATTAGCCTGCTCAGTAATTAGGGAAAAAAACATAACAGCAGCCATCGATGGATCTACAGTACAACTTAGCTGTTCAGGTGGGCAAAATGGCACTACAGCTTTATCTTGGTGAATTTCTTAGATGGCAATACCTATTTGTCCACTAGCGATGCTGCCAACTGGACAGCTAAGATGGGAGTGTAGAAACACATGTAATTGGTGTCAGCACTCTACATGCCTGAACCAAATGAATGTCCCAATGTCCTTTATCTTTAGTTTTGAGATAATTGAGTTTTAAATTTATAAACAGTGTAAAAAATTATCATTATTGTCGTGAACACCGGTGACGTTGAGCGTTCTAGCCGTGTAGCCAAAATATTTAAAACATATTTATCACGGCACTGCAAGCGATATTGCTAAGTTTGCTAACAAGATTTCTAAATATAATTTCATGTGACCGAATGGTATTACTTGTTACGATAAAAAAAAAGGGAAATTAATCATTATTGCAGTGGACCCTTCAAATGTAAACTAAACCCCAGCTGCAGATTGGAAGCTGTAACGCAACACACAGTCGGCCGCGGACAAGTTGACTCTGCAGTTGTTGTTGTTGTTTGTTGTTAAGTTTTATTGCTGACATTTAATGTTTAATTTATTTTTTACATAGCATAGACTTTTTTTTTCATTTTTATGTAAAAAAAAAAAAAAAATATATATACTGTGTTTTTTTTTTTTTTTTTTTAGCTCTGTCCTAGATTCGTGTGACTTATAATTGTAATAATTGATAAGGCAAAATTGTTATACTATCTTACACTAATAACACTAGAAATAAGCACTCGTGTAAACTGACTTGCCTCATATGACGAACATGTTATATTGGTGAATAAATAATCTGAATCTGCGCAGTTACGTTACGTTCAACATTATTTTATCTCATTTATTAGAGTTAAGAACGGTCGAGGTCCCACGGGACCATAGCCGGGCACCGTTAATCAAATAGTTAACTTCGGAAATTAACGAGTTAATGCTAGCTGGGCATTAACTCGTTAATCAATCGTTGGACGGGACACACGTCACCCGTCCGTCCGTCCGTCGCGTACCTGCACACGTGCCGTGAGACAGGTGGTAGTTAGGCTATGCAGATGAGGTGGTTCCCCTCGTCCATGTGGAACTGCACCTTGTCGCTGCCGGCGGCGCGGTCCGCCTGCTTGGAGAGCGCGCTTGACACGAACACCAGCGCCACGCCCGTGCTCGCCACGAACAGCGCCCAGCCTGCCGACATCATCATCATCATCATCATCATCAGCATCATCATCATCAGCATCATAAGCAATATTTATTTTCGTTATTTTTTTTTTTAAATTGTTACAACCTTAACACTACACTTATAGCCGCACTCAGAGACGTTACTTAAGTTAAGTAATACTTAAAATTGTTCTGTTTCGTTTTAATGTGTGACGATTTCCGTCAACGAGAAGTTGTCGGAGCAATTTTAAGCATTGTTTAACTTAAGTAACGTCTCTGAGTGCGGCTGTTAATTTGATAAAGGGTCAAAGGTAACTGACGCAAAACTTAAGGGCGACTTTGGTGCATCAAGACTAACTACTTTTGTTGTATGAAAAATGTGCTGTTTCATACATTTTGTCGGAAGGGAAAGATTTTTTGTACGGAACGGTAAATAATAAAAACTTGCGTGCGCGTGTTGTGTGTGCGGTAAACATGTGTGCGTCTCACCGATAGAGCAGTCCCCGGGCAGGTAGGGCTCCGAGTCGGGCCCACAGAGGCGCCGCACGCGGCCGGAGCCCCAGCCCCACGGGTACAGCACCAGCCCCACCACCCCGAACACACCTGCAATGTTACAATGGTAAACTATTATACCTCTCTGTAATATTTTTTTTTGTGTGAAACTAATAAATTTATATACACGAAAAATATTTAAAACAATGATATTTAAAACCTAAAACTATTACTACCAAACATTAAAAAAATAACTATAATTATTATAATTATGTGTGTAATGGCTCAACCAATGAGATTGAAAATAAAAAATTATGTTAAATAATGATTTTTTTTTCTTTAATGAAAGTTCTCGTATTGGGTAATTATATTGTAAAAGCGATGTATAATGGCGGATCTAACCGATGGTGGCCGAGTGGTAGCATATGCGCTTTACAATTTGACGTTACCATGTAACCATGTACTTATATATATTTTAAATAATATTTGTTAAAGATTTAAAAAAAAACGATATTATGTTTATGTAAGAATATTGCTAGAATCATATTTTGGTTTTGTTGTATTTTTTACCTTAATTAGATGTTTATTACTACCTATGTAAGGTATTTATTTTAATTCAAATTCAATTCAAATTCATTTATTTCGACCACTTTGATCATATAAAAAACATAAAATACATAAAATTTAAAATTAATATAATAAAACTAAACTTAACTAACACACACCCTTCACCATTTGCTTGTTAGTCAGCACATGTACCATTGAGCAATGGTTCATGTACTGACAGTCAAACCTATTCGCAAATACGTTTAGGATGGTGTTGGGGCTGGCCCGGACCCTGCGCGCCAGGGATGTGCACCGTGCACGCATGGTCGTGTAGAAACAATCGACCCGTGCTTCGGCGCACATCCCCGACGCGCTGCAAGCACGAGGCAGCCGCATCAACACCCTAAACGCATTATTGTGAAACGTTCACCAAGTGAAGCTTGGTGAAGTTCTACCTAGCAGTGGGTAGGAGTTTCAAAAGAAAGAGTTTAAGATAGTATAAGTTAAGATTTAATAAAGTAAGAATGAATTTACAGGAGACTGAGGGTCGTGTGAACTCGGAAGGTGATGGCGATAAAAAAAACGTGTTGGTCCCTTGTTTTGAGACTTAGCTTGAAGAGCTGGGGCGCCGATCGCCGCGTGGCTCGACGCGGCTCGTGGCACGTAGGATGTCAGCAGGGCAGCGCAGCGACGAGAGGCTTCGTGAGCTTTTCAGGCGTGACCGGAGTGCGGTCTGCGCGTAGTAGTTCCAGAAGTTTGTGCGTGGCCGGAGTACGACCGACGTAGTAGAAGGGAAGTAGACGTAGCGTCACGACAGCGTGGCGACTCGTACGTCGGTCGGAGAATTGGCGTAGAGGGTAGGAGCCTGAAATGCGTCGAAGAAACTACGCATGAGGATCAGTACTCAAGAGCCGCACGGCCACGTCGTGTGAGATCCCGAAGATAACGGCAGATCGGAGTAGGTCCCGTCTCACATGACGTGGTACCGGCGTTAAAACACAGTTTTTGATCGGAAGGATCCAAGATTACAGAATGCTTTAAGAGCTTAGAACACAATTATATTATAATGTAAGTACGGCGCGCGTCCACATCCGCAGATAGTACGGATATGAAACGCACTTGCACTGCGTTTTAGAACACAGGTGGCTGATGATAATTCAATTGACAAATAACGATTAGCATTATTTGTCGAGACAGATTTCACAATTAACACATTTAAAAGGCTTTTCACGTAAACTTACCCGATTGAAGACGGGCTAACCAGTTGGTTGTAATAGTTTAAAGATGTGAGCGACTTTTTCACTGGAGTCAACTGCGCGTATGACCCAGTTTTTATTTCGAGTCCTATATATAGCCTATTCCTTCTAGAAAGAATTCGATATTTATATACCCGAATCTTTTAAAACTGAGTTTATAATTCCTTTGTCTTAGAACAAAATTGTTTTTTTGCATAGCGGAATGAAACTGACTGACATTACGTCAATCACCTTCATTCTGTCAACAATGTTTATGTCATAGTAGTGACCTTTTTTATTCGTTAAGTTTGGCTTCTAGCGTATGTGCCATTTGCCATGAATTTGGGAGTAGGTAACGATCATGGAACGTTACATACCCCCTTTTTCAGTTAAGAATTTTTGCTCAAGAAAATTCGCTGACCTCTCTAGCATCCTAGTTATAATTTACACCTTCCCCGTCCAGGGTTGAGTCTAATATGTTAACATTAAGTAGGCTCGAGTGTAAAATTAATTTAATCAGGATGCTATGGTCTGAAGTTCCCAATAAGTCTTGTGGCGTACTGTGAAGAGTCCGGTATCGCTGTATAAATGCTTTAGTGGCACCTATACAGACGGCAAGAATACCGGTGGGTTCTCCATTTTGCTGTTAAGAATGTTAGATACAATACTTAAAAGCAGCAAAATAAAAGAAAAGCTAACAAAATAAGGAACTATTTTGCTAGTTAGTACGTCAAAGAGAGTAAGTAGTGGTATTCAAGTTTAGGACCAAGAGATTGTAGGTAGCGATTGTAGTCTAGGTGACTAGTGAAGTTATTAAGGTATCGATAGAGTTAACTATAAGTAAACTTTAATTGTTTAGTTTGCTATAGCTATATTGACGACTGACTTGAATTACCTAGTATACAAAAGATTATTTTAATTAATATTCGTGTTTTGGGCTTTTTTTATGGAGTTCACGAGTACCGCTCCTAGCAATTTAGAGGCTTTTTTTTTAAAGAGTTTGCAATAACCGCTCTTAGTGTGAAGGCTTTCAGTTTTAGAGTACACTAACCGCCCTATTTCTGATATTAATAGACATACATAAATAGATATGATACGATATATGTAAATAAAAATATTTCTAAGTATTTTTTTTCAAGTCAGGTATTTTTTAATTTTTAGATGTTAATATCAAGTTTTAGATGCTAGATTAATTAAATTTTCTTCAGAGGGAAGCTATAGTGGTAAAATATTTTTTAGTATTTAGTAAAGTTGAAGGTATTTAACTTTTTCTTTTAAAAGTTTTATAGTGAAATATGGTTCTGCGAGTCATTTTAACGAGTGATATTGTCAGGTACGAGTAAATTTTAAGTATGCTAACTAAGTATGCGATAAAAATTATAAGTGGGGTAAGCCATTTTATATTCCTACGCCAAAAAGAGTTTAGATTTTAGTTTTTAGAGAGATATCCGTCAAAGAGAGTTTTGATCTGGATTTTTAGAGAGATATCGGTGAGTTTCCGTGAGAGCAAGTTTTACATATACAAGTTAGATGTTCCGAGTGTAGCTTGGGTGGTAAGTTTTGTAAATAAGTTTGAGTTTAAAGAGCAAGATTTTAAGATAGTGCGAGTATAAAAGTACTGAAAGATTTTAATTCTACTATAATAAAAAAAATTCGAGTAAAAAAGTATTATAGTGCGTTTAAGACGCGGACAGAAGGCGTTACTTCTGTAGGTGTAACCTTTGTCTTCCTTAGTCGCCTCTTACGACATGCATGGAGACTACAGCTGGGTATTCTAACAAATGCTCCCGCACCAGCACAGGGCGGTTTTTACCATACAACCTACAGACGGACACAAGGTTACAGAGAAAGAGCCGTGAATATACCACGCCAGAGAGATCAACACTTTTTTATCCACCTTCCTGCTTAATACCTGGGCGCCACTGAAACGTTCACCAAGTGAAGCTTGGTGAAGTTCTACCTAGCAGTGGGTAGGAGTTTCAAAAGAAAGAGTTTAAGATAGTATAAGTTAAGATTTAATAAAGTAAGAATGAATTTACAGGAGACTGAGGGTCGTGTGAACTCGGAAGGTGATGGCGATAAAAAAAACGTGTTGGTCCCTTGTTTTGAGACTTAGCTTGAAGAGCTGGGGCGCCGATCGCCGCGTGGCTCGACGCGGCTCGTGGCACGTAGGATGTCAGCAGGGCAGCGCAGCGACGAGAGGCTTCGTGAGCTTTTCAGGCGTGACCGGAGTGCGGTCTGCGCGTAGTAGTTCCAGAAGTTTGTGCGTGGCCGGAGTACGACCGACGTAGTAGAAGGGAAGTAGACGTAGCGTCACGACAGCGTGGCGACTCGTACGTGGTCGGAGAATTGGCGTAGAGGGTAGGAGCCTGAAATGCGTCGAAGAAACTACGCATGAGGATCAGTACTCAAGAGCCGCACGGCCACGTCGTGTGAGATCCCGAAGATAACGGCAGATCGGAGTAGGTCCCGTCTCACATGACGTGGTACCGGCGTTAAAACACAGTTTTTGATCGGAAGGATCCAAGATTACAGAATGCTTTAAGAGCTTAGAACACAATTATATTATAATGTAAGTACGGCGCGCGTCCACATCCGCAGATAGTACGGATATGAAACGCACTTGCACTGCGTTTTAGAACACAGGTGGCTGATGATAATTCAATTGACAAATAACGATTAGCATTATTTGTCGAGACAGATTTCACAATTAACACATTTAAAAGGCTTTTCACGTAAACTTACCCGATTGAAGACGGGCTAACCAGTTGGTTGTAATAGTTTAAAGATGTGAGCGACTTTTTCACTGGAGTCAACTGCGCGTATGACCCAGTTTTTATTTCGAGTCCTATATATAGCCTATTCCTTCTAGAAAGAATTCGATATTTATATACCCGAATCTTTTAAAACTGAGTTTATAATTCCTTTGTCTTAGAACAAAATTGTTTTTTTGCATAGCGGAATGAAACTGACTGACATTACGTCAATCACCTTCATTCTGTCAACAATGTTTATGTCATAGTAGTGACCTTTTTTATTCGTTAAGTTTGGCTTCTAGCGTATGTGCCATTTGCCATGAATTTGGGAGTAGGTAACGATCATGGAACGTTACAATTGTACTGCACACGAAGGGCATTGTACTGTTTCTGCGTATATGTCACCCACAGGCTGCTCGTGTAGAAGGACGTACAAAATGCTCTGAAAAGAGTAACTTTGACGTCCCTCGAACAACGTGCGAACCTGCGGGCAATCATATTAGCCCTCACAGACAACGCCCTTCGCTCCCTCTCCACATCTGCATCGTCCTTCAGGTCAGAGGTTACTAAATGTCCGAGATACTTGAATTGTTCGGCCCTTTTAAGTATGGTATTGTTTAAACGAATGGCTGGTATCGTATCCGGACATTTCCCTCTGGCCCGAAAGACCATGCATTCGCTCTTTTTTGCGTTATAGAGCAAACCATGACGCTGTACGTACTGTTCACATATGCCTAACAGTTTGGTCAGCCCACAGACCGAGGCACTCAGCAGCACCATGTCGTCCGCGTAGCTAGTATTATTGAGACAAACTCCATCAATATGGCAGCCGACACGTGTACTGCTGAGTTTCTCTATTAGTGCGTTCAAGTACAAGTTAAAGAGCTTTGGGGAAGTTAGCCCCCCCTGCCTCACCCCACACTCCAACCTGTATGGCTCCGATAGCGCATTTGACCACCGAACAACGTTGACCTGATTCAAATACCATAAAATTAATGAAGTGAGTAGTGTTTGTGCGTACCTGCCAGAGCCTGCGTGGCGCCGGCGAGGGAGATGACGCTCTTCTTGCAGACGGAGTGGAGACAGCTCGCAGCCACCCCGCTCGCCACCGTGGACAGCTGCACCGCGCCACCTGCGGCACTTCCACGTCACACGCTGCACACAGTGCTGGCCGGCGTGGCTCAGTGGTGTGTGTGTGTTAAAATTTTCATGACCGTGGATTCAATGTCCTTTGGTCGTAATATTAAACATGTTTACATAGTATTAATAGCGTCAAACAAGTCATAGTCGCAGTCAGAGTCAAGCTAAGTAAGTCACGGTCAAGTCAAACTCATGCACCTGTAAAGTGGTGGAGACTTACAAGAAGCTCCTATGGAGTTTTGGAAACAACACGAAAAGACACGTTTCACCTCGTTATATCACTTACACACTGAGGGTTCTGTACCACCAGAAAATACAATAATTATTAATTTAATAAACCAACTTCAAAATTAGTAAAATATGGCATTACGATTCAGTGAAAGAAAATGAAGTCATCCAAATTACCCATTTACCAGTTATAACTTGGTAATGAACAGAAATTTGTCACCGACTCGCACTTGGCCAGTATTCATTATTTGTTGTTTTATTTTAGAGTGTGTACTATAATCATGCCACGTTTGACACTTGTAAGTATTACCTTTTTTATATTAGACCAAATACAAAAATACGTTAAAAATACGTTTGTTGTATGGGGCCCCCCTTTAGTTTTTACTTTTTGACTTTATTAATATTTGTTAGTTAATCCGCCGTAACATTACATATTCTGTGAAAATGTCAACTGGCTATCTATTATGGTTCGAAAGATACAACCATTAAAAGGTAGGACGGACAGACAGACAGCGTAGGCTTAGTAATAGGGACCCATTTATACCCTTTGGATACGGAAACTTATAAAAGAAGACGCTCCACGGCGTGGTGGGTAATGTTACGCTTGATTCGTTATTACGAGCAAGCGTAAAAAAAAATTAAATTAAAATAAAAAATAAAAATTAAATTAAAATTGGAAAAAAATAAAATAAAATAAATATAATACAGTAGAATCTGGATATAACGACCTTCAAGGGACCGGCGATACTATGTCGTACTAACCGGATGACGCACAAAACGGCAGGATTATTTCTTGAGTACATTTATTATGTAACCTAATTTGAGTAAACAATATCGTCGCTAAAATAGGTTAGTCGTTATAAGCGAAGTCGTTATATATGAATTCTACTGTAATATATAATATATTTATATTCGTTAAATTTAAATATCCTCAGTACTTCCAATAGTTGAAAATCTCGCTCGACGATGCAAATATTTACTGACTATAACATAACATTGAATATTAGATGATGTTCTTATTCTTATTAGAGATGGGGGCGATAAGTCCTGCACTGACGTCCCACTAGGGGTGTATTGTGCATTTATTTATATTACTTTGACATTAATTTTGGTATTTGTTTTTGTAATTGTTAGAAACGATAGGTACACTATTAGTACATTTTTACGAATTAGTATAATTTGTATAATTATTTACTTTAGTACCTTGATACTAGTAACAAATTTGACGTGTAATTATTAGTTACCAATAAAATGATTATGATTATGATTATGATTATTGTGCATTTCCCCCTACAAGCACCTACCCGAGCCAATACAACTCCTTGAAATATCGGAGTGAGGGTCTGGGGCGCTGGCATTAGGTATAATAGATATTAGATGTTAGATTAGATGGCATATTACATGATGTTATCCAGTATGTTGCATTCAATTAAATTAAAGAGTATCTTACAAAGGGAGAGGAAGAACATGGCAGCCTTCCACGGACCGGGGTAGATGGCAGGGTCGGTGGCCAGTCCGTAGAAGGAGAACGATGCACAGTTGTACGGGTCATCAGACATACGGATACATCTGCAACCAGGAGACAACATGTTAAGCTGGAAACAAATTATCAGACGCGGCTGACGGACGCAACATAAAGGTATCTAATGAATGAACACTGAGCTGTGCAAACTATCGGACGTATGTCGTGGATGTAACCTTGGGCAGACCTTGAGCGTTCGGACGTCCGACAAAAATCTAGCGCGCCGGATATTATTGTCTTTTGAAAGACTGTGCACACTAATCAGTCGCGTCCAAGAGCTGCGTCCGATAGTATGTTTCCAGCTTTACACTTGCTTTGCAATCATTTAATATTAACCTTATTATAACCAAACTGCACTTAATATATATATAAACATATTTGTTAACTGCTAACTCCGCCTAAATCACACAACAGATTTTGATGCGGTTTTCACAATCAGTTAGATAAATTTTCACGGAAGGTATATAACTAGCAACCCGCATCGGCTTGACACGTAAATGTGTGAGGACACAAGGAATGTCTCATGTACAAATAGTGCATTGGTAGCGGGTGTTTGAGCTTCCCTTTGATGAATTAGGGATGCATTTGTTCTGAAACAGACAATCTCAATCTTCTGGGCGCTACTCCGAAATATTTATGCCCTGAACTATTAGGCGGTCGACCTGCTCGCAGTGTCGTCGGACAGTCAGTATCAGGCGGTCAACATGCTTGCAGACTCTTTGGTCAGTTAGTATATACGGCTTGAAAACCATGTCAATGGTAGCTTTTTCGTTGATTTATCAAGACCGGCTAGGTAAGCCACCAGACACCAAAAAAGAGATTGTGTTATGAATTCCAAGAAAACGGTTCTTAAAGAGTTAATTGTCGGTCGAGTCCTTCAGCAAACATGTAAAGCTCCAATAAATTATGACCTATACGTGACATGGTTAGCATATGAAACAAATAAGGCATAATGAAGTGATGCTAACTTACAGATTGGTATGGTAACATACGTAGGACACAAGTAACAAGATTCTCTTACCTGTTGTAAATCCCGACGCTAGGAACGTAGAAACTTGTCACATTGTTTTCATTAATGATCCTAGGCTGCCCCAGTAACCACTTCGGCGTCATAACTCCAACCAGAATGAACAGAAATGCGATCAGACTCAAGAGAAGCCACGCCAGACTGCGCCCAGTGATTATCACGTAGCACATGCTTGTTCAATCGATTACACCGTTTTGAATGATTTGCTAAAGATGATATGATATTCAGAGCACTGAGACAGTTTTGTGTAATAAAATGATGTTTTGTAACAGAAATAAAAATAAATAAACACTAAAATCAGTCTTACACCTCCCGACTCCCGTCACCGTCGGTTCCAGTCGGTTCCGTCCGTCAGCCGTCAGACGTCAGACTCATCATAATTTTTTTGTTTCATGATCATGGACACAAAGTCCTTCAGTCGTAATATAAAAATCATGTCTTCATAGCTTAGCTAGCTTAGCACTCGTGTAAACTGAATTGCCTCATATTACGAACATGTTAATCTGAATCGGAATCTGAGCTTTCACCACTCTTTCCTCCAGTGACGAAAAAGCCAAAGATTCTAAGAATAACCGTTTTTTAGGGTTCCGTACACAAAGGGTAAAAATGGGACCCTATTAATAGGCTCACGATGTCTGTATGTCTGTCTGTCGCGCCCAGATACGGTTTGCACTCGCGTGATTTTCCAACTGAGTGGATTAGGTGCCGCAATAGCAATTGTCCGTAAGGCCCCAGGGCTCTGTTTCCATAAATTCAAACAAGCGCGTAACGCAGCTTTAAGCTTCTAAAAGTTGGCCTTTACTCTTTAATAAAGTTCAAAATTTTAGAGGTAAACTTTACGCGTCGCGTTACGTGCGTGTTAGTTACGGAATCATGGCCCTGGGTTGCTAGTATTTAGAACTACTTTTTGCGATAGTGACGCCTCCATTAATTTCTACTCGTTTTTGCCAAGCTGTAACTTTTTTTTTATCGGAACATGTGCGGAGATATAACATAAAAACCGGTAATAATCTCCGGAGACGAAAATCGCATCTAGAGCAAAGCCATAGGTCAACGAATGCGGATCTCTATTTTATTATAATAAACACTAATAAATATGAACGCATTGAAATATTATGTCAAAGTTGTCTGTCAAATCAAATCTGGCCTCGCCTCGCAAATCGCCATCTAGCGGAAGTGTCAGAAAAGCATTTGTTTGTCTGTCTTCTTCCTTGTTGTTTCTTTTCTTAGGAAGTGCATAAATGCATTGTTTGACTACGAAAACGCCTATTTTATTTAGTTTTGAATAAATTGTGACCTTTATATCTACATGTGTGTACAAAAATCAACTTAAAATTGCATAGTGCTAATTTCTAGTGAAATGTGGTCGATGACAGCGTGAAAAAGAGTGCTACGTAAGTATAAGCCTACCAAAGCGTATTGCTCTCGTTTGTTTATATATTTTAAGGCAGTTTTCATAAAATTTAATTTGGTAGGGCTTTATTACCTGCCTGTCAATTTAGTTCACATCACAGCAGTCGATTGTCATGTCAGGTAGATAGACGTTGGATAGACGTACCTACCTACTTGAGCATTGTCAAGGAAAAGAAATCAGTCGTAATTTAGCAATTTATTTCATGTAAATCGTTTATTTTATGATTATTTAGTGTTCAGAAACAGTGCCATGTTATATTCCACGGAAACTTTCGAGGTACGTTCCGCTTTTATCGATGTTACGAGGGAAAAAAAAACATGTTTTCGTCTGCCCTTGTTTGGGTTGCAAAATCTCGATTCCTTTGTCAGATGCATAGCACTTTTACTTTTTCGCGTCAGCTTTGTAATCGTCATACACACTAAACCATTTCCCGCTATTTTATACGTGTTTTTTGCACAAGAAAGTTAGGTAGTCATGGTTGTTAAAGACAGCCACTTTTTATTTTTGGTGGTAAAGCGTTACGATTATGTTAATATGGCACAGTTTCCACTCGACTGATCATTTCACTGTTTGGCTGTAACAAGCAGTTAAACTCGATTGTTGTCCTCATAACTATGTTGGTACTTGTAGTGTGATAACTTTAGGCAGGTTCCTCATTATTGGATAGGTATACCAACACAAAAGTTAGGTATCTAGGTAATTAAGTAGCTTTCCAGTAAAATTACATGGTAAAGAGTGAATCCTTCCAGAAAACAAATGCATGACAACTTGAGCATAGCCTGCAGGTCTAGCAAGCGCCATAGACAAACAGGCTCACCGTTTTTATCCAGTGAGAAAAAGACAAATGTGTCCATATTCTAGCTAGTTGTCGCATCTACAAGTGGATAAAAACGGTGGAAAGACAATTTGTCCTTGGCCCATGGTAGGCTTGCTGCTTGTTTTATAATATTTGGTATCTATATAGTGTCTTATAAGCACAGCTCCTTGTATTGCAAAACGAGCAGGCCCAATCAAGCTGTGCTGCCGTTTAATCTGCTGCTTTTAATCTGTGGAAGCTAATTTTCCAGCTAATATCTTATCAGGGTGACAAGACGACCAGTATAGCTCAGCTGCAAGTCTTAAATAAGCGAAAAACTTCAAAAAAGGTCCTCAGTTTTTGTTTCCTTTTTTTTTTATTTTATCTGCGATCAGCTATGTAGGTATACTAGAAGCAGAGCTAGGTCTTTGAGATCAGGGTATGTGATGGGTATGTAAAGTGTGCCCTGCAGTGAGGACATCTTTGTTGTGTTTTCTTGCTGACTGACATGATCGTGTAGTCTGTAGTGTGTGGCAACTCTATGCTCTATGCTAGCTTTGCACATTCCACGATTCCATCTGATTCTCTAGCCATGATTGTAACCAATTATACAAATAAACTAATTACAACATAACTGGTCTATCAATATTATCACACTGACCCTTTGGTGGACCGCTGGGGATAACGCGCCATCTTTTTAGCCTGGGTTTTCATCATTGTTCACTAGCCTAGTATTGTTTAAAAGTAATAGATTTGCACTTGACTGCCACCTCACCAGTTGTTAAGCAACGATGCGGTCTACGATGGAGCACGCTTGCCTAGCTAGAAGAAACTGACTCACTTGCGACTTGAACATACCCAGACTAACTATCGGGGAACATCCATTCAGGCAACACATTATAAGTCCATCAGGTCTAACATTCCTGATTTCCTTTTTCTCATAGTCAAAGTGCTGTTTCAACGTATTGTAATCTGTTTTTTAAATATGATGAGAACCATTTGTGAGTTCTGGCAATTTCCGTCAACGAGATGTTGACAGCAATTTTAATTTTAAAATGACGGCATTGCTTAACTTTTGAGTAACGTTTATAAGTAAAGCCGAGAATGTGTAAAGTGCAGTTGTGAAACATCTGGGAACTCCTAGTTTCTGACAAAGTTATAATATTAACTTTTTCTTCTTTCCAGATTTGACAAACGCTGTCCACCAGCTTGCCGTTTAGTAAATGTGTTTAAATAAAAAATATATAAATAAATTATGTACATAAAAAGCAGCTAGCAGATATATTCACTGTGATCTCTGTAGAGTGTGATTTAGTGTTTTTTTTTTATTGTGTGCACTAAAGTTGTTTATGTTTACTCGAAAGTTTGAAAAGTTGTTTGTGTTGAAGAAGTTGTTTGTGTTGGGAGAGTTGTTTGTGTTCACGGATGTTTATGTGCTGAGGTACTGAAGAGGAAGATGAGTGCCAGTTCGAGCTCGCGGCCTCAGATGCCGCTCAGACAGAAGGATTTTGATCAAGTGAGTGTATTTACCTAATAATTATAATTTACTTGATGTATAGTTTATTGACCCGGGTATGTCCTAAAACTGCGACCAGAATCACCGGAGGATGGGCAGCAGGTCCTATTAGTACATGGTGAACGTACTGCGATCCAAGTCACCAGAGTTCCAAGCATGAGCATTATGGCAAACCCCTCTCTAAGCAGTGGTTGTATTAAACATCCACTGCTCAGAGAGGGTTGATGATGATGATGAATATATTTACATCATCATCATCATCATCATTGGTATTCCATTCATCCCACTTTTTTGCAATTGAGTGACTAGACAAGCTTGTTACTCACCAGCAGGCTAGCATGGGCTGTGGATAAATTGTCTTTCCACCGTTTTTATCCACCCCTAGACGCGACAAAGCTAGAATATGGATACGATTGTCTTTTTCCCGGGATAAAAACGGTGGAAAGACAATTTGTCCACGGCCCGTGCTAGGCCTGCTGGTAGTGCCACGCTTGTTCATAAAAGTTAAGTGTCGCCTAGAATGTAGCAGTTCAGAACCCTGAGATATCCAGTCATTTCACTGGACACTGCCCTTCGGTTGAATAACCGGCACGGGTACTAGGCAGATTGCAAAAGAGCCCTACCACTACAAAGAGCCTGCAGGACTAATGGGGCACCTTTTTTTAATTTAATAATAGGCTTGTGTCTGACCGCCAACTCGCCTGATGTTAAGCGATGATGTGGTCTATGTTGGAGCACGCTTGCCTAGAAGAAACAGATTCACTCGTGATTTGAAGACACCCAGATTGTAACTATCGGGGAACACCCATTCAGGCAGCGGATTCCACAGACTAGCAGTTCGCACAATAAAAGTTGAATCAAAGCACTTTTTTTGGAAACCATGAATCAGAGATGACTTTTCGTGCCCGCGCTCACTGTCTAATAGAGATATGGGAAGGGGTAATTAGATCATGCACATCTGATGCACTCTGATATGTATGCACTTTGTTGCCATGTGTTCAATCAATGTCATTATGTGACACTTTAAACATGCTACCTAACATGTGTATGTAAATTTCAAAATATGCAATAAATTGTTGAGTATTGGGTATCTACAATACAAATTAATTAATTTATTTGGGCTTTAGGTTTAACTAATATACACCTGGCCCATCGAGATACAATACATATAGAGTCACAATCGTGCCAAATAAATGTCCGAACCAAAACTCGGCGCACGCTACAAAATGCGCCGACTTTGGTTAGAAAGTAACCGCGATCCGAGTACAACGCCGCGCGATGCCAGAGCTACGATGACATAGCGGACAACTAACGTTGAACACTATGCAAGCGACATAACGTCTACATTGGAGTAAATATGGCATTGTGAAGTATATAATTGATACAATATTATAATTGTCCTTTCAAAAATATATCTGTTTCGTTCTGTACAATTTTGGCATATGAGTAAAGAAGTTAACATGTTTAATTAGTTTATGCTAAATTAGCACTCCTATGCTATTAGTCCTTATTCTGTGGAACAGACTATGCCTGTATATTGTTCAACTAGTAGGCCGCCCCTGCTTCGCACGGGCGAAGCCGGGATATATAGCCTATGTCAACCGGGGATAGTGCAGCATCCCAACAGTGAAAGAATTTTTCAAATCGGTTCATTAGTTTCGGAGCCTATTCAATGCAAACAAACAAACAATCAAATCTTTCCTCTTTATAATATTAGTATAGATTAGGCAAAAAATAACAAACAACAAAAACAACCAAGTGCGAGTCGGGCTAGCGAACTGAGGTTTCTGTACCACCACAAAATTCAATAACAAAATTAACAGTTCTTTATAACTTGATAATGAACAAAAATAATAATTTGTCACCGACTCGCACTTGGCCATTATTTATTATTTGTTGTTATACTTTAGAGTGTGTACTATAATCATACCAGACGCTTCCACATATTAATTTACCGTTTTTACATAAGAGCTAATACAAAAATACGTAAAAAAATTACGTTTGTTGTAGTATGGGGACCTCCCTTTCGTTTTTACTTTTAGACTTGTTTATTATTTGTTAGTTAGTCCGCCGTAACATTACATATTCTGTGAAAATTTCAATTGGCTATCTGTTACGGTTCGAAAGATACAGCCTTTTAAAAAGTAAGACAGGCAGACAAAGACAGACAGACGGACAATGTTGGCTTAGTAATAGGGTGCCGTTTTTACCCCTTGGGTACGGAACCCTAACAAAGCTAAAAAGAATACTAGCCCACCAACAGTTTGTACATGTTTTTTTTTTTTTTTTTTTTTTCCCCGCAAAGTAACGCCTTATTCAACCAACCAGATACAGTTATCTAACCAAATGACCATTCCAGTTCTGCATTAGACATACTCTGGCATTTATTGCGCAAGTGGTAGAGTACAGTGGGCTTACTCTTGACACTCGATTTCAATCGTAATTTGGGATTGGGATCGAAAACATGCCATTTGGTACTCTTGAATTCTAAACTAGCGCACGATTGGAACCGATAATGGTGGAATTTTATGGAACTAAATAAAATCGACTCAACTCGACGCTACCACATGGCATGTTTTCGATCCCAATCCCAAATTACGATTGAAATCGAGTGTCAAGAGTAAGCCCACAGATTACATTGTGGTTAATTGCAAGTCGTGGCGGCTGCCACCGCCTACCTGCGTAGTGTTTGACCCAGATCACAGACACAGTTGGTGCAGACAATGCCACTACACGTTCTGGTGGCCTCTACGACAATACTGCAACACTAAAGGCCACCTGAAGGCTCCTCCACACATCATAGATCAGTGGAAATCACGCGATCTTTCTTGCCTCGTACCTGCGACATGTGGAATGAGCTACCTAACGAGGTGTTACCGAGATAATACAACATGGAGCTCTTCCCTTAATGGTCGGCAACGTATTTGTGATGCCACTGGTGTTACAAGTATCCATAGGCGACGGTGACTGGTCACCATCAGGCAGCCCGTCTGCTTGTTTGCCAACTATGGCATTTAAAAAAAAAGCTAAATAAAATCCATACAAAGTTTTTAAAAAAACTACCATATAATAATTTTAATACAACTCTTTAGTTATTAAAATACCACAAAACAAGGATAACATAAACATTACAATAAAAATATTATTTAGGCTTTTAACAGGGTGCCTTATCGCTAAAAGCGACCTCTTCCAGGCAACCATGCAATTAATGATCAATAACCAATAAAAATCGCTCGAAGAACCGATAACCGATGGGGAAGAAAGGTTCTGGAGTGGAGACCACGAACCGGAAGACGCAGCGTAGGGAGGCCTCCCACTAGATGGACCGACGACATTGTGAGAGTCGCGGACATCCAGTGGATGCAAAAGGCAGGCTGTCGTTCAGTGTGGAGGTTAAAGGGGGAGGCCTATGTTCAGCAGTGGACGTCTTCTGGCTGATGATGATGATGATGATGAACCAATAAAAATAAAACAACTTCACAATTTTTTTATAAAATACTTAATTTCGGTTACTATATTATATATAACTATATACTATAAATAGGCTTGCTTTTGACCTCCAACTCGCCTGATGTTAAGCGATGCTGCGGTCTACGTTGAAGCACGCTTGCCTAGAAGAAACCGATTCAGTCGTGATTTGAAGACACCCATGATTTAAAAAACACTCTGCTGTACTGATTTTGATGAAATTTCTATGAAACCAATCTGATAGATCCTTTCCATTATAAAAATATTTCATAATCGGTTCATAAATGAGGGAGTTCTTATATGTCAAACAAAAAACAAAAAGACACCAAAAGAATGTGATTTGAGTAGTAAAAACACTTTCGGGTGCAAGCCTTTACACATTCCTAAACAAGAGAGAATACAAATACAAAATAATTTATTGTTGTAAAACATAGATACAGAAAAAATAAGTAACCCTGCCTGCTGCTTTAGCGTTAGCTGTGATGCAGCAGACAGTGTCTTCCCAAAAATAAGAACAGTTACAATAAATATAGTAAATAATAGTATACATAGACAATTTAATAGGAACTAAATACAAAATAAAGGCTACATACACTACAAAGTAAATACACACGGTTTAAATAAGTAAAAAAGAAAACAAAAGTAAAGTAAAAAATAATATAAATTTTGCGAAAGACATTGCTAGAAATTTGGATACCTATTCCACTCGTGTCAACATGTCTTCAGTTGATTTATAATCGAAAAGTTTCAACCATTCATTTAAAGGTCCTTTAAGTTTAAACCTATTCACTATTTTATAGTTTTTGTTTAAGTTAAAGTGATTATATAACAATGAAAGAAATGGGATCCAAATATGGGATGGGACATAGCGAAGTTGATGAAGTTACTTAAGAAGAGATATGTCAAGAATCTGCTGGAGATAAAAAAAATTAAGATTGGGAATCAGATGCTAATGTCAGTGAGAAATAATGTATCGTAGGGGACACCATATCACTAGCGACCCGCCCGCCCGGCTCGCACGGGTGTAATTTACGTGCGAAGCCGGGAAGGGTCGCTAGCTATACATATAAATCTTCCTCTTGAATCACTCTATCTATTAAAAAAAACCGCTTCAAAATCCGTTGGGCAGTTTTAAAGATTTAAGCATACATAGGGACGGACAGACAGCGACTTTGTTTTATACTATGTAGTGATTTCACCTAGGTACATAGGTTTTGTAAAACAACAGTTAGCCCACAGATTCGACGCTAGTTACTACAGAATGAACCATAGTCTGTACTAGACAACTACGTAGGAGCAGTGACTGTGACGCAATCTGTGGCAGCGTGACGTACAGTTAGACCGCAGAATAAACGCTAGCTACTATGGGTGGAGTGGCGTCATAGTAGTTATTAAATAAACTGTGGTAGCGTGACGGTGACGTCATGCGTTACGCTCCAAACTAGATATGCTCAGTAACACTGTAGGTTTGTTTGTTATTTGATAATGTTTTGGTCGTTGACCTACCGCAAATTAATATATACAAACAGTATCAAATTGTAAACTAGATATTTATACCTACCCTTGTTACACAATCAAATGAATAACATACCTACTTACAATTTGTTTGTATTTTATTGTCACTGGCAGCGGCCCGCGTGTTTACTCGCCAACCTGCTGGAACCTTATATTTTCTCGGGATAAATGTGTTAATCCAGGATATAAGCATATATTAATTTTTATTTGTGACCGGAATGTTATAAATTATTTACTGTTTTGCTGTGTATGGGTTTTAAAAACCTGAAATAAATAAATGAATTATTATTATTATTATAAGTAACTCCTATGCCAAATTACATCCAAATCTGTTACACAGAAACTTCTGCATGTACTATTGTAGTGTGTTTTTGTACTGGGTTACGCAGAAAGAGTTTATTAGGCCGTAAAGGTACGTACCTACGTACTGCGGATTTATGCAACAATTTCCTGCCATTTTCTGGGACAAAAATAGTTGCCTGATGCACACTAAGTACTTCCTCGTCAAGTCGTCACATCTCACTGCCACTATGGAATGGAAGCAAAGCTAAAATCGCGAAAAAAACATCAGCAGTTTCATAAAAAAATGTGTCAATGGCATCGATTCTGACGCACTCTAAACCAAACTAAATTTGACAGCTCTAAAATTGTTGCCATCCTTCGCTCACATATTAAAATGAAAAGAGAGGCAGATAATTTGACTTGACTTGACTTCTTGGTTTAATGGCCTCTGCGACTATATAGTCACAATTTCCGCCAATGTCCGTTTCGTGGCAGCTTCATAAACGGTATTATTTAACGCGAAATAAAAATATGCTCGGTGATCAGTTCACGATACGTAGGTTGAATATTGATTATTCTAAAACAAAAGAGACAACACATTCAAGACAAACACCAGTATTAGTAGGATATATTATTATAGGGGTATATTATAGGATGACATATTTAATAATGTTAGTACAATTAGCATGCATAAGTTATTTACAGGTTACAGTCTAATATTATTCGTATTTATAAATTTACATAGTATACAGTTGATTAATGGGGAAAAAGTGAGGGATAATAGGCATTTTAAGGAAGTAGGACGAGGGATACTAGGAGGGAGGATATCATAAAGAGAGCGTTTCAATTTAGGACAATCGAAAAATATGTGGTCCACGTTTCCTTCGTCCAGACCGCATTCACACATAGAATGATCCCTGATCCGTAGCTTTGCTAAGAAAACTGGGGTGCAGGAATGTCCAAGGCGTAGGCGACAAATTGTAGATGTAGTTGTTTTGTTGGCGTGACGGAATTTAGTGAACCATGGGCCTTTAGGTACTTCAGGTTGGATGTCACTATAATACTTACCTTTAATTTTTTGGGAAAGTTTCCAGGATCTGGACCAAGTTAAATCTAGATGAACTTTAGGCAGAAGGCAGAGGTCATGAGCAAAAACTTTATAATTATCTAGAGACCCTATTTGGGAAGCGGCCTTGGCACAGGAGTCCGCGCTCTCATTGCCCGGTATCCCGGAGTGACCCGGTATCCACGCAAGGACAACCCGGATCCCAGCACAATGACATTCATAAAGTTGTAGTTTAATTTGAAGGATAAGGGGGAAACGAGTCGAGGAGCGGAAGGGGCTGGATATAATAGATTGGAGACAGCTTTTTGAATCTGTGAAGATGATAGTGTTATTTAGATTATGGGACTTAACAAATTGAATAGCTTCCAGGAGGGCAAGGGCTTCCCCTGTGAAGACAGAAGAGAGGGAGGGGGATTTGAAACTCAAGCAGATTTTGGAGGCTGGTATCCACACTGCTGCACCCACAACACTATTTTGTGATAACTTAGAGGCATCTGTGAATATAAGGTGCCAACCACTATATTCAGAATTTATACGGTCGTTAAATACTCTCCTTGCATTATTGTCATCCTTATTTATACCAAAGTGAAGTAAGATGTCAGGTTTAAAAACCAGAGCCTCGTAAGGGGTCAAATAAAGAGGGTTAGAAGGAAATTGGGCGATGGGGTCAGGGATTTTTGAGAGTTTGATATAACTATAAAGCAGACATGGTATGTTATCCGAGCACCGTGGACCATATAGACGGGAAAGAGTATTTAGTTTTGGAAGGAGAGGGTGACTTGAGTTTTGTATGAGTTTATAAAGAAATCTATCAGAAAGGAATTGTTGCCGTAAAATTAAGGGGGCTTCGCCACATTCAACCTGCATTGCATTAATGGGGGAAGATTTCATAGCGCCCAGAATGATGCGTAAGCATTTCGATTGAATTTTGGAGATTTTGTTCTGACCCGCTTTGTTGTTAATGTTAAGAAGAAATGATCCATAATCGATGTGGCTTCTAACAATTGCATTATACAATAGCTTTTGAGAATAAGGGTGAGAGCCCCACCAAACACCAGAAAGAGATCTTAGAACATTAACGTTTCTTTCACATTTCTGCGAGATATAGTCGAAATGTTGGCTGCCTGATAATCTGGAGTCAAATTCCAAGCCCAAAAATTTTGTGTGGTTGGTCTGCGGAATCGCCTCCAGATCAATATGTAAATTAACAGTTGGAATTGTTCTTTTTTTTGTGAAGACTACCACTGAGCTTTTAGAAGCAGATAATGACATTCCATGTTCAAAGAGCCAATCGCTTAGATATGCAAGAGCTGAGTCTAGCCTAGTTGTTACTTCCTCCAAAGAATCTGCGTAAGAGTAAAGGGCTATGTCATCAGCATATTGTAACACACTGCAGAATGGACTCACACAGCTCTCGAGGTCATAAGTGTACAGACTGTATAGTATAGGGCTCCACACTGAACCCTGAGGAAGGCCCTTCCAAATAGATTTTGGCGGAAGAAATTGATTGCCAGCCTTAACTATGATAGATCGCTCCATGAGCATATTGCAAATGAAACGTACAAGCTTGACTGGAATGCTCAGCTGAATCAGTTTATTCCTGAGTACAGGAAGCAAGACGTTATCATATGCCGAGGATATGTCCAGGAACACACCAACAAGGGACTGTTTTTTCTTAAATGCAATATGGATATCTGTCATCAAAATACTTAAGCTATCTAAAGTGCTTAGTCCCTTTCTAAAGCCAAATTGAGATTTAGCCAAGATAGACTTATTCTCGACAAACCACTCGAGTCTGTTTTTGATTAAATGTTCAGTGATCTTGGCTAAGACAGAAGACAGAGCGATTGGCCTATAGCTACGGGGATCTGAAGAGACTTTACCGGGTTTCAGTATTGGGATAATAATTTGTGTTTTCCATTGACTAGGAACAACACCATATTCAAAAAAGTGGTTAATTATACTTAAATATATTTCTTTACATTTATCTGATGCTTTGGTTATAAAAGAGTAGGGAATTCCATCTATACCTGGGGAAGAGTCTGTCAGTCCGTCAAGTACAAGTGAGAGTTCATTAAAAGAGAATGGGCTATCAAGACTATTTTGAGACGGAAGAATGGATGAGGTTGTAGGGAGTGAATCTACAGGTGGGACAAATGGGGGTGCAATGTTGTCAGAAAAAGTCTCTAACCATGGTGAGGGGTCATTACTTGCCATATTATCGTTATTGATATTGGTAGTACATCTAAACCTTTTTATTTGTTTCCAGATAAATGCTGCAGGCGTTTTTGGTGACAGACTCTCGCAAAAATTGAACCAGCCAAGTTTTTTCTTTTTAGACGTAATCTTTCTAAATCTTGCAGCCACTTTTTTATATTCAAGGAAGTTTTCCATGGACATGTTTGAATTGTAATTAAGTTCCGCTTCAGTACGCTTTTTGACCGCATCCGTGCAGTCTGAATCCCACCAGGGAGTAGAAATCTTGAACCCTCTGGCGGGTTTTTTAAGAGGGATATGTATCTCTGCTGAAGAGATGATATTGTCTACGAAGACACTGTATGAGGTTAAGGGATCAGACTCAATTGGGAAAATCTGGGAGGAATCCAGTTTGGTATCTAGTGTAGAAGAGTAAGCAGTCCAATCTGCAGAGGCGGTCTTATATTTTAGGGAAGGGCAGGGATTGCAAAATGGGGTAGCTCTATTTGAGATTGTTATTATGATAGGAAAGTGATCACTACCAAATGTATTAGGTAGTACTTCCCATGCGAGAGAGTAGGCGATTGAGGGAGAAGCTAATGTAAGATCTACAACACTCTTGGGATCTTGTGAAGGAAGGACTCTATGAGTAGGAGATCCATCGTTTTTCACACATAAATCAAATTCATTAAAAAGGTCTAACATAGAACGGCCAAAGCAGTCAGAGCGACTAGAGCCCCACATGACGTGATGCGAGTTGAAGTCACCCATGACCATCATGGGAGATGGGATAGATGATAATAGAAGACGCAAATCAGGAATTAGAGAGACAGTGGGGTGGGGAATGTAAATCGAAACAAAAGAGATATTCAAGGATCTGATACCAACAATGTTGATATCAGAGGAATGAGGAGGGAGGGGTATTAGGGAATATGTCAGAGAGCGCTTTACAAGTAAAGCACTCCCCGCAAACCCGTCAGCCCTGTCATCCCGCAGACAGAAGAACCCCGGCACCCGAAAACAGGAACCGGGGCTCAACCATGTCTCCGAGATGGCAATGACTGACGGGTCGGATTGGGAGATTAAACTAATCAGTTCATGCTTCTTGCGACGCATGCTCTGACTGTTCCATTGCAGAATCGTTAGTGGCTTGGCCATATTGACTGGAAATAGAGACTAATTGTGTGAGTTTTGAGGCAACGTTGGACGGTAGGGGTTGGGGGTTCATTAAGATGATGTTAATTATTAATGTAATAAGAGTTTCCAGCATATTCTCCTTTTGAGGAGATGATTCTGGAGATGAGTTGCAGTTTAGTGCACTACCATTTGGCATCATTGATAACGGATTAGAGACGATGTTTTGATGGGCAGCCTTGTTGTACGACTTCCCTAGTGGGGTTTTTGGACGGGGACTGGCATAGACTGTTTTAGCGTATGAGTACCTGTGTTGAGCCTGAACTGGGGTTGCAGACCCTGGGGCTGGTATTACATTAGGAGGGAGAAGATGTTGGGCTACCTCAGCATATGATTTTGAGACTTTAGGGAACCGGGCTGCGGCTTCCTTATAGGGTACACTTTCTTGGGCCATAACTTTCTTAATGGATTTTTGTCTTAGTAATTCTGGGCAGATTTTGTTATTGGCAAAATGATTACCTGAGCAGTGAAGGCAAGAGGCTTCATTTTCTGATAAGCTACAACCATCACCAAGATGTTCGTTGTTGCATCGGAAGCATCTTGGTTTCGATCTGCACTGAGCTTTGGTGTGTCCAAATCTGCAGCATGCAAGGCATTGGATTGTAGGGTACTGATATAACTCCACTGTTAGGGAGGTATAAAATGAGTATATTTTTGTGGGAAGGATTTGGCCCTGGAAAGTCATTACTACCGTTTGTGTTGGGGACCAGGTAACTGTTCCATCAGTGGTATTTTTTTTGTTGAATCTCCGAGCTTTTAAAACTTTGCCGCATCCAGTGGGGAGTTCAAGGGATTCAACGAATTCCGTCATGGACATGTCTGTCGGTACTCGTCTAACAATTCCCATTCTGGTTATATTATACGTAGGAATAGTTGCAGAATATTTGTTTATGGCTAGGATTGGTAAGGCGAGGAAATTGTTTGCGTCATTGGCGGAGGTGAATTCGACTGACAACTTGTTTCGACCTACCTGTTTAATGCCATCCAAACATATGTTTGATATTTTATGTGTTTTTAGGAATTGCCCAAACTTTATTGGTCTAATTGTAGTGCCAGCGGTGGGTTCAGATTCTGGGCGGGAAACGTGCACCACAAACGGTCCATTGTCAGCAGCAGTGTATGCAAGTGCACCGACAACTAAAGATGAATCTACGTACACGGTCTCAATTGATGCAACTGCTAATTCAGGGGAGGTGATCGTTTTTTTGTTCGGAGCATGCGAATCCGTATCCATTCGTCTTTTAAGGTTAGGTGGGTTACTTGAGGGATCTGGTGGAGGCCCCGGATCAGGCGGATCCGTATCCATGGTAGGTTACTTACTTAAAGTAAGTTGGAGGATTGGGATAAACAAATTATTATCTCACCAACACCAAGGGATAGGTAACACTTATTTTAGGATAATCAAACTGCCATAAACTATTAGATTTAACACGAAAACACTGCAACCAGTTTACTCGCTCTCACTGGCGAACCAAGAAAAAACCAGATAATTTTAGTCCTGACAGATTGGTTTAGTTTAGTGAGTAGTATGACAGAATCGACGCCATTGACACTCGACAAAATGTATGGAACAGCTGATATTTTTGTCGCGATTTCAGAGTTGCTCCCATAGTAAAAGTTGTTCATAATGATGGGTACTAAGGCCCCCTTTTGGCTTGGTAATCCCTTTCCGCGTAACCCGTAAATACGCCGTGTTATGCGTGTATATAAAAAAAAGTGTAGTGATGACTTAGCAGTTGGACTGATTTTGATTCAATTTGGCAAGGAAGTAGATACCTTGGTTTTTTATCGGATACATTTCGGAGAGTGTGCTACAGATCTGCATGATTTGATTCCCTCCTGCCTATTTTTCTATCGGACTGCCAGAGTGGGCTCGAAGAATCGACACTGCTTCATGCTTGATATTCCGAGAACCCGTACGAAGCGCTTTGATTCCACTTTTATTGTGCGAACTGATAGTCTGTGGAATTCGCTGCCTGAGTTCCCCGATAGTTACAATCTGGGTGTCTTCAAATCACGAGTGAATCGGTTCCTTCTAGGCAAGCGTGCTCCACCGTAGACCGCCCCCGATTCTACTAAAGAAATTGTTTCAATTAAATTTTTTAAATAATTGCCTCAAAATTGACAGATGCTTTCTTTTCTTTTTTATACTATGTTATAATATAATATTAAGTGGTGGTATTTTTCTAGTATATTTTTTTTTTAACTAAGTTATGAGGCAATTATTTAAAAAATAAAATTGAAACAATTACAATTTAAAAACAATTTCTTTAGTAGAATCGGGGGCCAGACGAGTAGGTGGCCAAGCGCAAGCCTATTTATAAATGAAAAAAAAAAAACACTTTGTGTGCATAAGACATCTATATTTGTCCCGGAAAATGGCAGGAAATAGTTGCATAAAACCGCGGTACGTAGGTAGGCATACCAGTGTCAGAAATGACCGCCATAACCTTATCGATTGGTAACTTTCTCCCGCGCGCCGTCACCGCAACACCTGCTCTATACGTCACGAGATAAAGCTCATTTTCCTATTAACTAATTATATATTTTATTTGGCTGAATGCCAATGTTTGTGTGATTAAAATTTGCATTTTAAGTGTTATTTTTAGTTTTATCATTCCTTTAGAATGTTTATTTAAAAGATGGATCAAGTTTGATTTATTTGTTAGGTCGACTATTGCGGGAAAGTAGGTTATGTTATGTTTTTAGGGTTCCCTACCTCACATGGAAAAAAAGAACCCTTATAGAATCACTTTGTTGTACGTCTGTATGTCTGTCAAGACTAAAGGAATCAAAACTTCCTGTTGAACTAAAATATTGAAATTTTTCAAGAAGCAAGGTCTCACAGCACATATAAAGTAAAAAAAACGAAAGTTGTTAATTTCAAGTAACATAAATTTAAAACCGGTCCCGGGTATGTCCTAAAACTGCGACCAGAACCACCGGAGGATGGGCAGCAGCGTCCTGTTAGTACACGGTGAACGTACTGCGATCTCCAAGCCGCCTGCCAAGCGTGGGGATTATGGCAACACCCCTCTAAGAGGGAGGCCTTGTTCAGCAGTGGACATTTAATGGCTGATGATGTATGTATGATGTATTAATTTAAAAATATGTTTGTTATTACTTACATTATGTAGTTGGTATGTATGGAAGAACCTACCCTGAGAACTGCAATCTAGCCATCTTCAAGGCTTGAGTGAATAGATTTCTTCAAAAGTTCTAGATCAACGTGTTCCATCCTCGGCCGCAACGTCGCTTACCATCGGGCGAGTTAGTGGCCAAAGATCTATTATAAAAATAAAGTGTTTAATTTTTAAATTATTCGGTTCACTAATTGAATATGAGACACCATTAACCCTACAAAGTCAAATTCAAATTCAATTAATTCAAATTCAAATAATTTTATTTTCCAGTACACTTAACCTAATTTACAAGAACATGTGCAATATTTAATGTAAAACAAATTTAATGAATACATTAAGGTAGGCAGGAACGAGGCAAGCTAATGAGGGTTTACAGTCTCTTCTCTTCTCTATCTCTATTCTCTACGTAGTATGAATTAAAGTCGCTTTCCGCGTGTATAACTGCTAACTCCTAAACGCAACGGATCTTGATGCGGTTTTCACCATCAGTTAGATAATTTTTCACGGAAGGTTTATATTATATAACTACGACTGCCCCGGTGGTTCAGTTGGTAGGGAACCTATCTTCTGTGCTTGGGGGCGTGGGTTCGATTCCCATCTAGGACAAACATTTGTGTGATGAACATTTGTGTTTGTTCTATATCTGGGTGTTAATATCTATTTAAGTATGTATTTAAAAATATATATGTACGTATATCAGTTTCTGGCAGCCATATTATAAGCTTTGCTTAGTTTGGGGTCAGATGACCGTGTGTGTAAAAATGTCCCAGATATTTATTTATTTATTATATAACTAGCGACCCGCCCCGGCTTCGCACGTACATTACGCCCGTGCGAAGCCGGGCGGGCGGGTCGCTAGTATATTACGTAAGGAAAGTTGAGCGTTCATCCTAAGAGATGTGAACACAGCGTGCATTTGGAAGTGTTTTGTTGAACAGTGTGCGTTTGTTTGCAGATATGGGGCGACTTGCAGGACGGCATCGAGCAGGTGTACAAGCGACAGCACATGCCCAAGAAGAGATACATGGACCTCTACACGTATCCTTTACAATGATATTATATAGGTTTGCTAGCTGAATCCCGCGATTTTACAATTTTCCCACATTTTCTGGGAGAATAAGTACCCTATATCCGTCCATATGATGTACACTATCTTCCTGCCAAAATTCGTTAAGATCGGCTTAGCGGTTTAGTCGTGAAAAGCGAACAAACATCCAGTAAGGATAAAGACACAGAAAAAAATAAAAAAAAATATTTAGAAAAAAAATTGTTTAAATTAGAACGGCTGTCAAGGCATTTTTGTAAGAAATGTGTTGTAGTCAGTTGCACCCATATAAACGAAACGTCAGTCATTCGAAATCAGTTAGCAACTGTGATGCGGACAAAGAACTTTGAGACCTAACACAAAAATATAAGGTCCAAGTTCTTTGGATGCGGAATTCAACGCGTTGATCTAAATAAGAATGTTCAATGAAGGTTCTGTCATAATACCTGGCGACAGATTTTCCTTCTCATTTCCGTTCTATTTACTTCTCTTTTCTGAGCATGCAGATATTAAAATATTGTTCGACACTTATATGCTACTAGCGGCGCCCCGCGGTTTCACCCGCAAGAATTAATTCTTATAAAGTTATAACAGCAGCTAAACAAAACACCAGCCCTTTCGGAGTCCATACACACAATAATTACACTTTAAATTAAAGTTATATGATTATTTACGTGATATTTACCGTGGTAAGGTTGTGGAATGAGATCCCGATATTTCGGACCCGTCTTCCCGTGAACATGGTGCATGTAACTGCGCCGAAATATCGGGAGCTCATTCCACAACCTTACCACGGTAAATATCACGTAAATAATCATATTACTTTAGTGAACAACCGTGATAGTTTAAAACAGTGTTTTAATTACACTTTATTGAACAGCCTATTCAATAAAGTGCTCAAGAATAGTTGAACCTGTTTTACTGGGCAAGTGCCATTATTAACTAAACAAAATACAAGCTAAAACTAAAAATACAAATAAGAGTTCGCACGAGCCTGGTTTTCATGACTCTACCGTGGCAAAATACATCGTCGCTATAACTTGGCGGGGGCTGAGGGAGCGTTTTGTTGCCTACGCGACTCGGATAACAGGCCGTTAATAGGTGCAAGTATTGTCGCATCTACCGCGTACGGCTGCGATTGGCCGCGACGCTTTCCGTGAAGTCGGTCGTTATTTTTTGGTAAAGATGTATTATCTGTGTATCTATGTAGGGTAGTTGTATATGTTATGTTATTTCCTTACACACCGAGTACAGCCATGTGTACAACTACTGCACGTCCGTGCACCACCAGAGCGCCGCCAGCACCGGCCGCGTCACCACCAAGACCGGCTACGGCACCAAGAAACAGGTCTGCACCTATTTTTTTTAAATTTTCATGACCGTGGATTCAATGTCCTTTAGTCGTAACATTGACCCGGTGCAACCGGGTATGTCCTAAAACTGCGACCAGAACCACTGGAGGATGGGCAGCAGCGTTCTGTTAGTACACGGTGAATGTACTGCGATCCCCAAGCCGCCTGCCAAGCGTGGGGATTATGGCAACACCCCTCTCTTAGAGGGATGCCTTGTTCAGCAGTGGACATTTAATGGCTGATGATGTATATATGATGTATTTCATATTTTTCTCTCTCTTGCACCTAAGACGTCGCCATCGGCGGGGGTTCCATAATCCAGTTAATTACCATTTAATTAACTAATAAGTGCACAGCAAACCTAAGCATCAATAAATGCCATTCATCTATGTACAGTGTTTCAATGTAGCACTGCTACAAGGTTAAAGGGGGAGGCCTATCTCCCAGCAGTAGGAAATGATACAAACTGGAGTCATATACACATGATCTGCCTATTTATTACAAATCCTCTGTCATTCCATCTGTACTTCTGTATGTACTATACATACATTTTGGTACGAAACATCGAGGTTAGGTTAACCCCCCCCAGGCCATAAAGAACCATGGCCCACTTGGAAAACCCTGAACCGACTACGGTCTCAAGTGGGCCGAAGTCGGGATAATATGGCAAAGTGGGGTTATATAAAGGGCTCTGACACCGAATGTCTTTGTGGTGTGAACCCTCAGACAATGACACACTTGATGGAGTGTGCAGCGTGTCCTACAACTTGCACACAAGACGACCTGAATGAAGCCACGGAGAGTGCCATTGGGGTGGCAAAGTTCTGGTCTAGAAACTTGATTTGACAATAGAATTGTATTTTGCGGAACATCGACTCGAAAGAAGAAGAATACATACATTAACATTTAGTTAGTGCTCCCTGATATGGTTGGTCTAGTATGTTTGGTCACCAACTCCTGATGGAAAGAAGGTGTACCAAGTAGTGGCAGTAGGGAGCAGCCTCGCGGTGATTGTGTGGTGTGGTGTGTACAGTGAGGTTGTCACGTTGCAGAGCGGACAGGTGCAGGGCGGCGCACAGCTGGTGGGGCTGGAGCTCTACAAACGACTGAAGGAGTTCCTCAGGATCTACCTCATCAACCTGCTTCAGGTATACTACCTATCTTTTTTTATAAATAGGCTTGCGTTTGCCCGCCAACTCGCCTGATGTAAAGCGATGATGTGGTGTAAGGTGGAGCACGCTTGCCTAGAAGAAACCGATTCACTCACGGTGACTATCGGGGAACACCCATTCAGGCTAGCAGTTCGCACAATAAAAGTGGAATCAAAGCGCTTCGTACAGGTTCTCAGAATATCAACCATAAAGCGGATACTACCTATCTACCGTCCTCCTGGACGAGTCCGGCAACCATGACCTGGAATAGCTGGGATTACCAGCATGTATACAGGCTGCATCCATCGATTACTCCATCCGAGCTACCTGTGCGAGCGATGCATACTTGACTGGAGCCCGGGGACCAGTCCACCAAGTCATCCAACGAAACGCTGGGTTGACGATACCTGAAGAAACACTGGTCACGTCTGTATATGCTCAGGGCAGAAGCTGGTTGTGGTATGGTGTGGTGGTTGTGGTCAAACGCAAGCCTATTATTTATAAAAAAAAAAAAAAACAACGGAAGAGTTAGGAGATAATGGAAGACTATGTTCAGAAATGGACAAAGAAAGGCTTAAGAAGAAAAGGACACAGGGTTACGCGGAAAGAGTGTACTAAGCTGAGGGGTCCAAAATACCCATCATTATAAATAACTTTTACTATGGCACCAACAAAAAAAAAAAGAAAAAAAAAGTGCTTTGATTCCACATTTATTGTGCGAACTGGTAGTTTGGAATTCGCTGCCTGAGGGGTGTACCCCGTCAGTTTTTTTTTCTTCAGGTTTGATCCCGCAATAAAAGTTGTTCATAATGATAAGTTTTATGTACCTCTCGGCTTAGCCGGGTTAAACATTACTAAAACTCTGCTTAAACGTAATACTTGGATGGCCCCATACTGGATACGCATAATTTATATTTTATGCCAAATTTGACAAACAGTCTGCCTGGTGGTAAGCCATCACTGTCACCTATAGATACCTGTAACACCAGGGGCATCACAGATACGTTGGCGACCTTTAAATACTCTATTAATAGCTTTTAGAAGAATTTTTCAATGATAATTTCGACAGCCCGTTTATTTAGATAGCCCGTTGGTCCAGTTGGTAGTGAACCTGCCTTCTGAGCTTGGGGGCGTGGGTTCGATTCCCACCTAGGACAAACATTTGTGTGATGAACATTTGTGTTTGTTCTATATCTGGGTGTTAATATCTATTTAAGTATGTATTTAAACCTATATATGTATATATATCAGTCTCTGGCAGCCATATCACAAGCTTTGCTTAGTTTGGGGTCAGATGACCGTGTGTGCAAAAATGTCCCGAATATTTATTTATTATTTATTTACATAGATCGTTCTGTTCCGACTATTGCCATACCCAAATAGGGTCGTATGTATTACTTTATATTTAAACATGTTAATTTAAGAACTCCATGTCTGCTACAAAATATTGAGTACTAGCGCTCCGCCCCGGCTCCGCACGGGTATAGTTATATAGACTATTAAAATAACCTATATTAATCAGTGATAAAGTACCATTCAAACGGTGAAAGAATTTTTAAAATCGGTCCAGTACTTTTTGTGCCAATTCGTTACAAACATACTTACATACAAATCTTTCCTCTTTATAATATTAGTATAGATTAAGTATTTTATGAACAGCTGCGCTTTGACAAACTTGAGAAATTTATGACCACCATACAAATAACATTCCACTTGGTCGGAGTTGTTTCAACTGTTTTTTTTATAGAATAAGTGGCAAACAAGCTACGGGCCACCTGATGGTAAGTGGTCACCGCTGCCTATAGACACGTACAATACCCGGGGCATTGTCAGTGCGTTGCCTACCTTTGAGGACTCTATTCCCCCTTCCTTTGAAGCAGTCCAAATTATACTTCATTATGCTTCATTCATAGGAAGGTTGCATGTTTAGTGTTTGTGTCTTGTAATAAGTATGAAACGTTATATTTGTAGAACGGCGCTGACCTGATGGGGGAGGACGTGCTCGCGTTCTACACCGTGCAGTGGGAGGAGTACCAGTTCTCCTCCCGCGTGCTCAACGGAGTCTGCTCCTACCTCAACCGACACTGGGTCAAGCGCGAGTGCGAGGAGGGACGCAAGGTACGCACCGCTTCATCATCATCATCATCATCATCATCATCGTAGGCCTCTCCCATCGATCTCCATAACGGCCGGTTGGAAGCGGCCTGCATCCAGCGACACCCACAAGATGGACGGACGATCTAAAAGAGACCGCAGGGAAATGCACCGTTTGACGTCTCCCAATTTTTTTTAAACTCCCGATAAAAGAGCTGATAACCTTCAAACGACTCTACAGGTACTCTCGATCAATTAAACATTTAAATAAAAAAACTAATTTACTTAAAATTGGTTAAAACCACAGTATTTTTTTTTTGTTTAAATTTGAACGGCTTTCAAGGCATTTTTGAAAGAACGTTGTTGTAGCCAGTTGCTCCCATATAAACGAAACGTTAGTCATTTCGACGCGTTGATCTAAATAAGAATGTTCAATCAAGGTTCTGTCATAATACCTGTCGACAGATTTTCCTTCTCATTTCCGTTCTATTTACTTCTCTTTCCTGTATATGAATGGGAACATTTGTTTTTTGCACTTACAAACAAACGAACTCTAACCCTAATCATGGTATAATAATATACTCCGCCAGGTATAGCAAAATGACCACGTGGGCGTCCCGCAATGATGTCATCAATACACGTACACGTGCAAGCAAGAGCAGAATAAGTAATTTGCAACAAGTTCGAGAGAGATGACGATACACCACGTAACAGCTGATTGGATAAAGTGGCAACTGGACAGTGACGTCATTGCGGGACCACTCCCAGATAAATAAATCTGGGACTAAATATCTGGGACATTTTTGCACACACGGTCATCTGACCCCAAACTAAGCAAAGCTTGTAATATGGCTGCCAGAAACTGATATACGTACTTATATATTTTTAAATACATACTTAAATAGATATTAACACCCAGACATAGAACAAACACAAATGTTCATCACACAAATGTTTGTCCTAGATGGGAATCGAACCCAAGCACAGAAGATAGGTTCACTACCAACTGAGCCACCGGGGCAGTCATAGTCATAGTCGGGGTAGATTGCTAGACCTTGTTTCTTGAATCATGACCCTAATGATAGTAATATGTAGTGATGCGTGTCCGCAGGGTATATACGAGATCTACCAGCTGGCGCTGGTGACGTGGCGCGACAACCTGTTCCAGCGGCTCAACAAGCAGGTCACCAACGCGGTGCTCAAACTCATCGAGCGCGAGAGGAACGGGGAGACCATCAACACGAGGCTCGTGTCCGGGGTGAGTGCGTCCTGCTGGCAACATCGTCAGCTCCCCACGGAACTGAACGAGTACAATGTACACGCAGCAGATAAACAAACTTATCACACAACTTGACCGACCGAGAACCAAACCTGGGCCTCGAGCAAGGCTGGGCAAAACACGTGCTTTACATTTGAAATACAAATAAAAAAATACTGTATCGCAAGTAATTAAAATACGAAATACAAAATATCTTTAAGTAAGGTATTTGAAATACAAAATACAGTATTTTAGCTATTTTTAATTGAAATACGAAATACAAATTACAAAATAAGTAATGTAGACCAGCACGGGCTCACTTCATCGCCACCGTTGTCCGGCGTCGTACACGACGTACGTGCAGAGGGATTTTGAACATCCATCGCGACAAACTTTAATATACAATTTGTATTCTACTAGCGACCCGCCCGCCCGGCTTCGCACGGGTGTAATTTACGTGCGAAGCCGGGGCGGGTCGCTAGTTATATACATAAACCTTCCTTAAAAATGTATCTAACTGATGGTGAAAACCGCATCAAAATCCGTTGCGTGGTTTAGGAGGAGTTAGCGGCCATACAGACATACAGACAGACAGACGCGGAAAGCGACTTTAATTTATACTATGTAGAGAAGATACAGAACAGTAGGCCTAGCACGGGCCATGGAAAAATTGTCTTTCCATCGTTTTTATCCCGCGAGAAAAAGACAAATGTATCCATATTCTAGCTTTGTCGCGTCTAGGCGTGGATAAAAACGGTGGAAAGACAATTTATCCACAGCCCATGCTAGCCTGCTGAAGCTTTATTTATTCCGTGAAAAAACTAAAAACAAACCGTTATGACTTGACATCTTAACTTGACATTGCGTTTTGTTGGTTAATTTTGACGTACAGTCATAGCGTACAGTATACATAACAGGTGCAGTGTTGCCAACTCTAATAACTGCTTTACCCTCATTACACTCTCGCCTCGCACTCATATACGATTGCTAAATGATGGTTAAATGTATTTTAATGTAAAAATGTATTTGAAGCCTCGAGTGTTTCAAATACTAATTACAAAATACCTTGGCGTCAGGTATTTGAAATACAAAATTCATTTTAAGGAAGTAATTAAAATACAAATACTAAATACTTATTGCAACAACACTCGCTTAACATCAGGCGAGTTGGCGGCCAAGCGCAAGCCTATCTTTACTAATATTATAAAGAGCAAAGATTTGTATGTAAGTATGTTTGTAACGAATTGGCTCAAAAAGTACTGGACCGATTTTCAAAATTCTTTCACCATTTGAATGCTACATTATCACTGATTAATATAGGCTATTTTAATAGGCTATATAACTACCCGTACGGAGCCGGGGCGGACTGCTAGCTAAAAAAAACCATGTAATTCAAATACTGGCCAACTCTGGCGTCATGAAGCAGACATTGACCACCAGTGATCCATTGTCCCCAGGTGATCAACTGCTACGTGGCGCTGGGACTGAACGAGGAGGAGCCGAGCGCGCGCGGACAGAACCTGGCCGTGTACAAGGACACGTTCGAGGCCGTGTTCCTGGACGACACGGAGCGGTTCTACACGCGCGAGAGCACCGACTTCCTCAGGAACAACCCCGTCACCGAGTACATGATCAAGGTGGGGACTTCACAATACAATACAATGACCCTTTATTAAAATACCACAAAACAATACAATAACATAAACATTACAATAAAAATATTAGCTAGGCTTTTAACAGGCGGCCTTATCGCTTAAACCGATCTCTTCCAGGCAACCGTGTCACTGTCATGATCACCCATTTATGGTGTCATATTATGAAAAGGAAGGTCGCGGCCATCCAGTGGATGCAGATGGTCGGCTGTCGTTCAGTGTGGAGGTTAAAGGGGAGGCCTATGTTCAGCAGTGGACGTCTTCTGGCTGATGATGATGATTAAGGAATGTGGAACTCTGTCGGCTTCCTTGCTCACAGAGATTTAAAATTTGAGTGAATCTTCTAGGTCTGCATGCTCCATCCTCGACCATATTGTCGTTTACTATCAGGCAAGTTATAATCATTATCCTTTAACTGTCCACTGCTGGTCATAGGCCTCTCCTAATGCACGCCACCGTGCTCGGTCACCAGTTCTCTGTAAGCAGTTTCTACCCGCCGCTGTGCGCTGGTCGTCACTCCACCTGGCCGCAGGGTGTCCTACACTACGTTTGCCTAAACATGGTCTCCAATCAAGAGCACGTCTACTCTCTTGGTCATTGTTTCTTCGATAAGGGACCGTCCATTAATCACGTGATGTTTTTAATACCTACAAAGAATCTTATTTTTTTTAAAAACTGCACTCATGCAAAAAAGTGTATTCTGTATGGCTCCTTTAATATATACTAAAATTCCTAAAATTATCAGAGAATTAAATATTGGAATGTTTAAAAATAAACTTAAAATTTTATTAGCACAAAAAAGCTATTATGAAATTTCAGAATTCCTTAATGATAAAAATGTTTTGATATGTAATGTAGACTAAATAATTGACAGGTACTAGGAAAAGATAAAATGATAATAATAGCTTATATAGGTAGTAATAAACATCTAATTAGGGTATAAAATACAACCAAACCAAAATATGATTCTAACAATATTCTAACTTAGACATAATTTCGTTATTTTTTTTAACTTTAACAAAAACTAATAATAATATATAAAAAACTAACATTTGTACGCTGTAACAGGCAAGGACATGAGATACGTCTCCATTATTACGACCATGTATGCTACTTTATATGTATGTGTACCTACCATGTTCTGACAAATAAATATTTTGAATTTGAATTTGAATTAAAATATTATCTTTAAATACAGGTATAAGTATAATCTAATTTTATTCTGATATTAGGGACCATGACAAAAATTCTGCAGGCTATTTTTGATTAGCAAAGTCACGCTACACGCCGCTTTTCTGTTAAGAAATCGCGCGTTTGACGAAAAAATAAATACACGTGATATCTTACTACACCTTCCCTCCCCCCCCCCTTGTGATATTTCGTGATTTTTGCAACGCCCCCCTCCCTTTTCAAGCCTCACGTGATTAATGGACGGTCCCTAATGTGGCTTGATGATTGTGGATTTGTTTGAGCTATGTCGGCAACTGGCTGTATATCCGATCACTACGTTTCGAATTCTGTCCCTTATACAAACTGAGCATAGCTCTCTCCTCAGCTCGCAGAGTGATTTTGAACTTGTGGACCATCTTGGTCGTGAGTGTCCACCTCTCGGCACCCTTCACTCGTGAACAGTATCGGGGATATCACATCCCCTTGTGTCACTCCCCTGCGTAATGGATATGCTTTAACTCTTGGTTCTGTACTTGGGCACTCGTAGTAAGTCGTAAATACATCTCATCACCCCGATGTATAATTATGCTGACAGTCCACTTTGCAGCGCTGCAGAGACTCCAGAACAGCCCAAATTTCTACTGAGTCAAAGGCTTTCTCATAGTCTACAAAAGCATGCTTCCAGGTTGGTTTTACTCTTTGGTCTTTCACAGTCCTTGACTGTACATGGACTGGTGAAAACAAAACATGCGTCTCTGTGGATATTAGTGGTATAGATGTGACTGGTTGTGTGTTTGTTTGCAGGCGGAGCAGAGGCTGCAGGAGGAGCAGCGGCGCGTGCAGGTGTACCTGCACGAGACCACCATGGAGAGGCTCGCCAAGACCTGCGACCGAGTCCTCATAGAGAAACATCTGGAGATATTCCACCACGAGTTCCAGGTACTGTACCTGCCGACACCGGCACAGTACCTGTCTCAGTGTACTGCAGACAGTGACCGGCAGCGGGCGTGTTGCAGAAACTGCTGGACGGCGACAAGAACACGGACCTGGGGCGCATGTACGTGCTGGTGGCGCGCATCCCCGACGGACTGGGCGAGCTGCGGCGGCTGCTGGAGGCGCACATACACGCGCAGGGGCTCGCGCACATCGACAAGTGCGGCCTGCAGGCGCACACGGTACGTATACCTGCAACATACTGCAACACGCTGCAACACGCGGCAGCACGCTGCAATACGGTGTAACACGCAGCAACACGCTGCAACACGCTACAACTCGATGCAACACGCAGCAACACGCTACAACTCGATGCAACACGCAGCAACATGTTACAACACACTGCAGCACGCTGCAAGACGATGCAACACGCTGAAACATGTTACAACACACTGCAGCACGCTGCAACATGATGCAACACGCAGCAACACGCCGAAACATGTTACAACACACTGCAACACGATGCAACACGCTGCAACATGTTACAACACACTGCAGCACGCTGCAACACGATGCAACACGCAGCAACACGCTGAAACACGCTGAAGCATGTTACAACACACTGCAGCATGCTGCAACACGATGCAACACGCTCCAACACGCTGAAACATGTTGCAACACACTGCAGCACGCTGCAACATACAGCAACACGCTGCAACACACTGTAACACACTAATGCAACAATATAATTTGGACTGCTTCAAAGGAAAGGTGAATAGAGTCCTCAAAGGTAGGCAACGCACTGACAATGCCCCGGGTATTGTAGGTGTCTATAGGCAGCGGTGACCACTTACCATCAGGTGGCCCGTAGCTTGTTTGCCACTTATTCTATAAAAAAAAAACTCCTATACTAAACATTATTGTACTATAAATTATAACTCATTCTACTACATCATAATTGTTCCATCCAATGGAACTGTTTCACAATAGATGGCTAATATTATGATATCATCATTTCAGCTATAGGACGTCCACTGCTGGACATAGGCCTCCCCATCGATCTCCAAAACAGCCGGTTGGAAGCGGTCTGCATCTAGCGTTTCCCTGCGGTCTCTTTTAGGTCGTGTCTCCATCTTGTGGGTGGACGTCCTACGCTGCGCTTACCGGTCCGTGGTCTCCATTCCAGAACCTTTCGGCCCCAGTGGCCATCTGTTCTGCGTGCTATATGCCCTGCCCACTGCCATTCCAACTTGCTAATCCGGTGGGCTATGTCGGTGACTTTCGTTCGTTTACGGATCTCCTCATTTCTGATTCGATCTCATAGAGAAACCCCGAGCATAGCCCTCTCCATAGCTCGTCGTGCTACTTTGAGCTTGCTTATGAGGCCCACGATTCACACGATTCAGTGCCGTATGTCATCACTGGCAACACCCACTGGTCAAAGACTTTCGTCTTAAGACACGAGGTGTAAAGCACTCAGGTATTTTGGACACGGCACGACAAAATTATGATAATGATGATGAAAAAAAAGTTATTGCAGCTGTTAGATGGAATCAATGCTCTGCCTAAGTAGTGTATAGTGTTGAGTGACACGAGTAGCCTTGATTTGTTTAATTAGCTAACAGCCGCACTCAGAGACGTTACTTAAGTTAAGTAATACTTAAAGTTGCTCTGTCTCGTTTTCATGTGTGACAATTTCCGTCAACGAGAAGTTGACAGAGCAATTTTAAGTAATAAATAATAAAATAAATAAATATCTGGGACATTTTTACACACACGGTCATCTGACCCCAAACTAAGCAAAGCTTGTAATATGGCTGCCAGAAACTGATATACGTACATATATAGTTTTAAATACCTACTTAAATAGATATTAACACCCAGACATAGAACAAACACAAATGTTCATCACACAAATGTTTGTCCTAGATGGGAATCGAACCCACGCCCCCAAGCACAGAAGATAGGTTCACTACCAACTGAGCCACCGGGGCAGTCAAGTATTCCTTAACTTAACTAACGTCTCTGAGTGCGGCTGTTGATTTGATACATTTTTACTCATCATCATCATCAGCAGCCAGAAAACGTCCACTGCTGAACATAGGCCTCCCTATTTCTTTCTGTAATAGTTTAAATAAGTATGTTTTAAATTTCCAGGATCCAAAAGTATACGTATCGACGATTCTGGAAGTTCACAAGAAGTACAACGCCCTCGTGTTGGTCGCATTCAACAACGACTCCGGGTTCGTGGCGGCGCTGGACAAGGCGTGCGGGAGGTTCATCAACAGTGAGTCTGCAACTGACACTAGGGCTGCACCGCACGCGCCGGCTGCAGCTCGTTCATGTACTGACAGTGCGCACGCGCCGGCAGGTAACGCGGTGACGCGCGCCGCCAACTCCTCGTCCCGGAGCCCCGAGCTGCTCGCCAAGTACTGCGACCTGCTGCTCAAGAAGTCCAGCAAGAACCCCGAGGAGGCGGAACTGGAGGACACGCTCAACCAAGTGGTCAGTCACTCGTACCTACTTACTGTCACCCAAGGAATATACACTTACCCCCCCTGTTAATAAACGTAGAGTAGCCTCGGAATAGTTACACCGCTTTTTGTCTTTTTCGATCGAGTTCAAAATGTGAAAGAGAGAAGAAGACAAAACACGGCGGAACTATTCCAAGACTACTCCATGTTTATTAATAAGGGGGTAAGAGAGGAAACACAATAGCGGAACAATACAGCGTAGCTCGGAAATTTGCCTAAAATCGGTATAAACTTAGATGGCACTGTAATTTGAGCGTGCTATAGGTTGTCTCCAACTTCCGTAAGCGCTGCAGTCAGATAACGTACGAAAGGGTTCTATAAACTACCGTAGCGCTAGTATCGCAGTCAAGTTTCACAACATTTCAAGATAATAAAGAAAAGCGCCATCTACTGATATGGGTTGCGCTTCTCTTGAAATGTTGCGATACTAGCGCTACGGTAATTTGTAGAACCCTTTCGTACGTTATCTGACTGCAGCGCTTACGGAAGTTCGAGACAACCTATAGCACGCTCAAATTACGGCGCCATCTAAGTTTATACCGTTTTTAGGCAAATTTCCGAACTACACTCTGAAATTATATGCTATTTTAACTGCTTAAAAAGAGCGCGTTACGCATCTCATCGCGTTAGCAAACTCGTTTAAAAAAAAAAAAACTATAATAATCTTGCGTTTGACCACCAACTCGCCTGATGTTAAACGATGATGCGGTCTACGTTGGAGCACGCTTGCCTAGAAGAAACAGGTTCACTCGTGATTTGAAGACACCCAGATTGTAACCAATTGTAACACCTATTCAGGCTTTGCCAATTCCACGCAGGTAGGTAACGTAACACCAGTTTGTGTGATCATAGAGATTAATGTCACACTCATTTTTAACCACTGACGCATAAAGTGGTGTTTTAAGTATAATGCGTGTATCCGTCTGGCATCGTAACTCCCAAAGGCTGAATCGATTCTGGTTTAGTTTTTTTTTGTTTGAAAGGAGAGTTGATCGAGACTTTTCTAAGCTAAGATTATCGGAAGTTTTTAAACATTTCCGATGTATAATTGTTCAATTACATTTTCGTGTTATGACGTGTCGCGATTATGGCAAGGAATGTCATGGGACGTAGAGAATGAGGGCCCCGTGTGTAACGTATGTAACGTGTGTAACGCACGTAACGTGGTGTGTGTAACGCTTCCCTGCAGATGGTGGTGTTCAAGTACATCGAGGACAAGGACGTGTTCCAGAAGTTCTACAGCAAGATGCTCGCCAAGCGGCTCGTGCAGCACATGTCCGCCAGCGACGACGCGGAGGTAACTCCCTCATCACGCACTACACAGGCGACTGCTTACCATCAGGTGGCCCGTCTGCCATCTATGGCATTAAAAAAAAAAAAGAAATTTGGTTGATTCCTTGCGTGTAGAGGTCTGCTAACTGCTAAGAAATGATTTTGTGAAAGGATCGAATAACGTGGGCTAAGGATGGCCATCTATACTAATACTATAAAGAGGAAAGATTTGTTTGTTTATTTGTTTGCATTGAATAGGCTCCGAAACTACTGAACCGATTTGAAAAATTCTTTCACTGTTGGGATGCTGCTCTATCCCCGGTTGACATAGGCTATATATCCCGGCTTCGCCCGTGCGACGCAGGGGCGGCCTACTAGTACTCAATAAGTTTATTGCGACATATGTATGCATGCAAACCTTAAATAACATAGTTTTACATCTTAAAATGACATGTAGTACATATGACCCTGTTAGGGTATACATCTGTACAATATTATAAAGAGGAAATATTTGTAAGTATGTTTGTAACGAATTGGCTCAAAAACTACTGGACCGATTTTAAAAATTCTTTCACAATTTGAATACTACATTATCACTGATTAATATAGGCTATATAACTATACCCGTGCGGAGCCGGGGCGGACTGCTAGTAATATATATGGCAACAGAAAGAACGGAACGGTCTGTTTGTACATCGTCATAGTTATCCTGGCAACATTCGTCCAGGGTGTTATGTAGTGACATTTAGGTTCCAAGAAATGTTTGAGAACGTTAATGAAGCTTTTTTCTATGTCTTATTATTTTATTTGAAAAGGAAGAAAAGAAAAGAAAATAAATTTTATTTGACACCTTTACAAAAAAAAAAACTAACACTACTAAATACTAGTATTTGGTAATTTATTGATTTTTTTTAGAGCCATTTTGTATTTGTATTTATTTATTCAATTAGCACAGTTCAAATACCAATTACACTAATGACAGATAATATTACATAATTATTGAATTTAAATACCTACCAGATTAACTAATTAAATTTTTGTCACAATATAAAGTAACAATACAAAAGGTTGAAATGCAAACCGAGACGCAGCCGCGCGCGCGCATTCACCTTGAAAAAGACCGTCTAATGCGGTTAAAACTATAGTCGGAGTAACCGGTTTAATCTTACGTGAGTAATTCCCGTGTAATATAAATAAAATACAAAAGGTAATTATAAAAAAATATATATATATCTCTACATAGTATAAATTGAAGTCGCTTTCCGCGTCTGTCTGTCTGTCTGTCTGTCTGTATGGCCGCTAACTCCTAAACCACGCAACGGATTTTGATGCGGTTTTCACCATCAGTTAGATACATTTTCAAGGAAGGTTTATATATATAACTAGCGACTTGCCCCGGCTTCGCACGTAAATTACACCCGTGCGAAGCCGGGCGGGCGGGTCGCTAGTATTACATAATTATTGAATTTAAATACCTACCAGATTAACTAATTACATTTGTGTCACAATACAAAGTAACAAGACAAAAGGTGACAAAAAAAAAAATTATATACAAAATAAATAAATGGTTGTTATACAATAATTAAAATTAATTAAAAGTCAAAATATATGTGTGCCATAGATGTAGAGCCAGAACTATTAACTTCTAGATTAGATTTGGGTTCAGTAAGTTTATATTGAACCTGCTCAGGTTTGCCCCGGTGTCACGCGCTTTGATGTTGCTCAATCTGGTCTCAGAAGGTTCCGATATTTTTACTTGTGGCCTGGCAGAGTTCATATATATATATATATATATTTAATTTTAAGGTACAAAAATGTATCTATATCTATATATATATATATATACATATATATATATATATATATATATATGTATATATACAGTAGAATTCATATATAACGACTTCGCTTATAACGACTAACCTGTTTTAGCGACGATATTGTTTACTAAAAGTAGGTTTCATAATAAATGTACTCAAGAAATAATCCTGCCGTTTTGTGCGTCATCCGGTTAGTACGACATAGTATTGCCGGTCCCTTGAAGGTCGTTCTATCCAGATTCTACTGTAGATATAGATACATTTTTGTACCTTAAAATTAAAATAGTTAAAATTTATTTAAGTTGTTATAGCATCGCTTTAGTTTATCTGTAATGGTGTTATAAGTGTTTTTGATAATAAATATTGTGATCTGATTTAACCTCGGGCGGCTAGTAACGCTAGTGTTGTCTCCAGGCCTCCATGATCTCTAAACTGAAGCAAGCGTGCGGGTTCGAGTACACCAGCAAGCTGCAGAGGATGTTCCAAGTGAGTACGCTGTACCTCTGCTGCCAGGGGTTACACAACACCCGCTCTCTGTTAGCGTTCACGCCAGCGGAAAGATCAAATTGTATGAAAATGACATTAGCTTGAGATAACATCTCTCAAGGTAATGTCATTGTCAATGTAATTTTGATACAATTTCACCTTTCCGCAGCTGCTAACGCTAACAGACAGTGGGTCTTGTGTAACCCCCCGGGCAGCTCGGCTGTCTCGCAAGCCACGCGTGTCGGGCTCCGTTCCCGCCCCGGAGTATTTTCCATTGCGGAATACTGCCAGAGTGGGCACGAAAAGGCGACACCGTTTATTCCGATATTCTGAAAATCCATACGCGCTTTGATTCCACTTTTATTGTGCGAATGTTTAAATTAGAATGGCTGTCAATGCATGTTTGTAAGAAATGTGTTGTAGTCAGTTGCACCCATATAAACGAAACGTCAGTCATTCGAAATCAGTTAGCAACTGTGTTGCCGACGAAGAACTTTGAGACCTAACACAAAAAGGTAATGTCCAAGTTCTTTGGATGCGGAGTTCGACGCGTTGATCTAAATAAGAATGTTCAATCAAAGTTCTGTCATAATGCCTGGTAAAATATTTTTTTAATATATTTTTTTATGCTTCTCCATGGACACCAGGGTCCGTGACTTTTATTATACTTAAACGATTTGACTTGTTATGGCAACAGATTTTCCTTCTCATGTGAGTTGTATTTACTTGTGTGTTGTCCGGTACCATAGTAACATGTCTGCAGTGTGTACAGTGCAGTAGAGCGCTAGTTAACCCAGCGTGTGTGTAAAAATGAAATGAAAATGAAAAATGTTTATTTACTACAAATATACATACCATACATATTAAAAAGGAAATAAAAACACAATAAAATAAAGTTTGAATGGTACATACTTGCAGAGAAGGTTTTGTTTTGTAGGTCATTACTAATAGTTTCCTCACTAATAAAAGCCTGTATCGAGGAATCCCGTTTCAACGCACGCACAGGTATTGGGCGTGACGTCACTTGCCGGGTCCAACAGAATACCAGCGCTGGTTGTGTACAACCAGCAACATGCTGAGTTGGGGCCGGTTTTTGTGATAATGTACCTACTTATATATGAAATATTTTGTTTAGCTTTAAATTACATTATCGCAAAATAAACTTTTCTGTATTTCTGTATTTCTGTATTTTTTTCAAAAAGTTTTAAATTCAAAATTCTTCTGTCGACATTATAATGTTACAACAAAAAAAAATAAGATATACAAATCTATACTAATATTATAAAGAGGAAAGATTTGATTGTTTCCACAACCTTACCACGGTAAATATCCCGTAAATAATCATATAACTTTAGTGAACAACCGTGATAGTTTAAAACAGTGTTTGTTTGTTTGCATTGAATAGGCTCCGAAACTACTGAACCGATTACATAGCTACACTATCCCCGGATGACATAGGGTATAATCTATACCCGTGCGAAGCTGGGGCGGACCGCTAGTTAAAAATTAATAAATAAATATATGTGTATAATGTGTGTGTAGGATATCGGCGTGTCGAAGGATCTGAACGAGAACTTCCGCAAGCACATGAGCAGCAGCTCCGAGCAGCCGCTGCACATCGACTTCAGCATACAGGTGAGACCTGTGTTGTACCGCGCGGAGCTATCTTATTAACTTCCGCAAGCACATGAGCAGCAGCTCCGAGCAGCCGCTGCACATCGACTTCAGCATACAGGTGAGACCTGTGTTGTACCGCGCGGAGCTATCTTATTAACTTCCGCAAGCACATGAGCAGCAGCTCCGAGCAGCCGCTGCACATCGACTTCAGCATACAGGTGAGACCTGTGTTGTACCGCGCGGAGCTATCTTATTAACTTCCGCAAGCACATGAGCAGCAGCTCCGAGCAGCCGCTGCACATCGACTTCAGCATACAGGTGAGGGTTCACTCCTCACCACCTCCACTCCGTCTTCTAACTATTTTGGTCATTTTTATTTGTTAAAATTTTCATGAGCGTGGATTCAATGTCCTTTACTCGCAATATTAAACATGTTTACATAGCCTTAATAGGGTCGAAACAGTCATAGTCACACTCAGAGTCAAGCTAAGTAAGTCACGGTCAAGTCAAACTCATGCCCCTGTAAAGTGGTGGATACTTTACAAGGGGCTCCTATGGAGTTTTGGAAACAACACGAAAAGACACGTTTCACCTCGTTATATCACTTGCCCACACTCGAGCACGTTTACGAGCACTTAATGAATATTAATTCACCATTTAGTACACATTAACACTCGAAAATACACAAGTTTAGGAAAATAATCCAACGAGCCGACATGTTTTTTCCACGTTGGCGCCAAAACTGAATTATTTTGGTCATTCTAGTTTCAGTGTGTCAACTTCCACGGTTAGCTTAAAATTATGACAAAGGTGTCATATCAAATTGAATGTTTTATCTAGGCTCCAAAGACGGAAATTCTATTAACAATGGCATCGATTCTGATGTACTCTAAACTAAACTAAATTTGACAGCTCTAAAATTGTTGCCATCTTTCTCTCACATATTATAATGAAAAGAGAGGCAGATAATTTTAGTCTAAACTTCTGACAGGACTAAAATTGTCTTAAAATGAAAAGAGAGGCAGATAATTTTAGTCCTGTCAGAAGTTTAGACTAAAATTATCTGCCTCTCTTTTCATTTTAATATGTGAGAGAAAGATGGCAACAATTTTAGAGCTGTCAAATTTGGTTTAGTTTAGAGTACATCAGAATCGATGCCACTGTATGGTTAGCTAGATGACGTCATTGCTAAATCCAATATGGCGGACCAGTTATTTTTTATGCACTCCCATGATATGGATATCAGATGAAAGGCAGTGAAATATTGAGAAGAATACGAGAAAAAAAATTACGTCACTAAATTCAATATGGCGGACACTTTTCTTATCTACCATCATGATATGGGTGTCAAATGAAGGGGTTTGTAGCAAACAATACCAAAAGCTTGTTATTTAAAAGTATTTTTATTAATAATTTTATTTAAGATGACAATATGACTGTCTACTTTTGAAAAATGTGCTTCGGTCATTTTGCAAGGTTAATATAAAAAATCTAAAAGAGACCGCAGGGAAACGCTGGATGCAGGCCGCTTCCAACCGGGCCTTTTGGAGATCAATGGGGGAGGCCTATGTCCAGCAGTGGACGTCCTATGAATGAAATGATGATGATGAATAATGAATATAAAAAACTAAATATTTAGAAATTTTGGTTGTTTATTTTATTTTACAAAATTTTACCTTTAAAAAACACAGTCTAATTGATAACCTCTTTTTTGAATGAATAAAAGAATGCGCGATAAGTCCCGATAAACATTTAAAACATTTGTGTTGTAATTAAAAGCGAAAGTTTAATTGATGTAGTTGTTATGTAATATTAAAGTATATTTGTGTACACTGGCAGGTGCTGTCGTCAGGCTCGTGGCCCTTCCAGCAGTCCTCCTCCTTCCAGCTGCCGACGGAGGTCAGTTCCACCTCACATTCACTCAACACAACACGTCCAAACAGTGGACACTTTGTCACGGCCTACTACGACTTTTTGTTAATATTTTTACACAGAATAGTTCTACGTTTGGCCACCAAGTCGCCTGATGGTAAGCCATGCTGTGGCCGAGGATGGAACACGTTGATCTAGAAGAAATCTATTAACTCTAGCCGACGGCAGGGAGTTCCATTCTTGGGCAGTACGTATCATAAAATGACGACCCAAATCATTGTGAACGAATCTTTGTAATTTCTTTTTCGCGAGGAAGGGGCGGTAGTGTGCAGTCCTTCTACTTGTCCTGTAGTATAAGCGGGAGGGTGGAATAAGGTCATGTTTGTTTATTTAATAGAATGAAAAAGATAATCTTAACAGATAAATACTAAATTAGGCAAAACGTCCTACTTTACTGAAGCCTTTACTGAGTGACTCACGGCTGCCCCGACAACTCGTGAAAAATCTCGGAATGCGTTTCATGCCGGTCTGCATGAAAACCGTATCAAAAGCACCGATGAAAAGGACCGATGGACATCTCCGGGGACGTATTGATTTCTTCTAGGCAATTGTGCTCATAATGCAATTTAAAAAAGTTTAGTTTACATATTTTTACGTGGGTTCTATGGGCATAACGGATTTTGTCAGCTTTGTTGTATCAAAGATGTTAAACTAGTAGGGTAATATTGGGGCACCTGGATCAATAGATGATTGATCCAGATCCCCCAATATTACCTTTTCAAATCAATCTATTTAAATGGAGAAAATGATTCTAGAGTATGAGTGGTGAGTAGATTTATCTATTAAGTTTGATACATTTAAAAATGAATAACATGATAAAGTGAACAAATTCATTTAACTCATTTCCAATAGAAAAAATTATATTAATGTAATGTAATGTAAATATAATTTATATGAGTAGTAGTATATACTACTGCTACTACTATTATGGTTTCATACATTCAATTCAACCTATTCACAAAGAAGAAAATGATAAAGTGAATACATTATATTCAGTATTTTTTTAAAGCAGTAAATAATTCATATCAGAGAACCTGTCTACTACCTACTATTTAAATTGATAAAATAATGAAAACTGTACATTACTATAAAAAAACTATAAGCATGGTTTTAGGCTGTAGATTTGTACTTTACTCCATCTGTTATTTTATTAGAACCTAAAGTTTTTGATTGCTATTTTGTAATGAAAAAATTACTTATATTTTAGAAAAACTTATACGATTCCTACTTAATACATTAACTTTTTTATCTCAATTTCCGCTTAATATTAGGTTTTTACCATTCATCTATTTCTTCAGGGTTAAGTGTTGCGATATGAATAAATAAATAAAACCATGAATTGACTCTAAAAACATTTATTTTTAAGATTCCATTTCTGAATACAATTAACATTTTTAAGAGCACAAATGTTTGAATGATACATACACTGATAAATATCTAAGGATGACTTAAATTCTAAATGCAAACTTAATAAACTAGGACAATTAAATTCATCTAAATTATAAATACATATATTTTTACAGTTGTCATAATCAGCGTCTAGTATATCTCTTAACCATTTAACTTTTTCCAAGCCTTTTACATAAATATTTTTAACATTTAAAAGTTCTTTGATGTAAGGCTTATGAATGTTGTATGGTATAAATCCTTCATTCCATAAAACATTTCTGTTCCTTTCTATCCACCGTACTTGTTTTTTTTCTGTTGTAGTTAGGTTGTAAAAAGGAAATGGTGGTTTAAATAGCATAACCATTACATGTGTTCCATTTTGTACTGCTATTTCTTTCACTATAAAATCATTAGAATCTGTTTTGAACCCTTGCACGTCTACGATAATATTCATGATAATCTGCGAACTATATTACTAAGTGGTTTGTATTCTATAAGTCGATCGTTGACAATGAGACAATATGCAGCCGTATTATCGGGAACAACTTGTGACGTTTCTATTTCAAGACGTACATCTACAGATCCCGATTTTAAAGTCTCGGTTTGTCTGGAGCAGTCTATTATAAACAGAGGAGCTTTTTCTTTAAAACTGGTTATGTCTAACAATGGATCTGCTGGAACGTTATAGTAAGAATGGCGAAACTTAGCATATAACTCGTATAATATACTATACTTATTCTCTGCAAATTGAATATTTAGTGAGTCATACGGATAATATTGAGAATTCAAAAATAAAGTTACATTTGTTAGGTTACAATGATCAAATAATGAACTATCTCTGACTTTTTTATTTTTCCTGTTAGTCTGCAAACCAAATATTACATATCTAGGCTTTTCTAATTGAGATGCAGTTTTTACTGACCAAGAATGTTTTGTCGTTTTAGGCAACAAAGGATATTCATAAAGATCCCAGTTTCTGAAAGCAATTTGTATAGATTTATCTTTTTCTAAATATTTAAGTAGAGAAAGTCTTTCCTTATCTGATACTTTTATATGAGGTACACGCCATTGAACTTTGTTTATATGGAAATCGAGACCATCGTCTTTATCTATAATCACGCTATTTAAGTTAGAATTGGTTCTATTAAGTATAAGTTCATGTTTACAATCAATAATAATTTTATTATAATCTTCCGCAAAGCCCATAATTTTGTTGAGTGGTATTAAGACACTAAAATATCCGTCTGGCATATTTTTTACTCCGTTATTATGCCAACCCCATACCGCACCAATCTTACTTTCGCCATTATTTAATGAAACATACGATTTCATTGTTGAAGTAATTCCTAAATTTTTACTTCGGTCTATTTCAACACCATTTATTTCGTACCGAATATCTTGGAAAAGAAATGATATTGCGTTATTAGTAAAGTTTACTGGTTTATTAGTAGGTTTTCCTGCAGTATCCTTTCCTGTCACAACAGCCTGTCCTTCTATGTAAATAGAACTGGCAGAGGGAAGTACATACATATCTTGCTTATGGATTGATATTCTGATTTCATCGTTTTCTTGATAGCTGTAACTATAGGGGTTGTAAGTGTGGACCTCGTAACTCTCTATAGAATTATCAAAACGTGGTAAATCGTTCACTTGAAGGATACTCATAGCTTAAATCCGAGAGCTCGAAGAAACTCCCTATTTATTTTTGAAACCTTCTTGAATCTTTTGACACGTCTTCGTCGTTGTAATGTTTTTGAAAGAATAGAACTTTTTAATGTTTTTTTCAGAGTTATATTATTATTATTCTTATTTACACATTTATTATTATCATTAATGTTGTTATTAGGAGATTGGTTAAACACAATCATTTTACTTTGCGTAAGTGAAGACACGTTTGGATATTTTCACCACTAAAATCAATCTGATTGTGTTGTTGGTCTACTATTTTAATAGTAACTGATGTTAGATCGTTTCTATTATTGATAGGAAAATAAATTATATTTTTGGGCTTTTCTATAAATCGGAAGCTTGGTGGTAGATCTGGTATAAATTCATAAATAACGTGTGAAGATTTACCATCCGTATACGAGCCTTGAATTAAATCACATTCAATCCTTATCAACGACACTGGAAGAATGTTTAATGGTTTCATTGACATATGCCATTTATTTGCTTCTAATCTCGCCTTAGGGAATCCCAGCAAACAACCTATACTATTCTTTATTTCGAAATTTAGACTTTTTGAACAAAGTACAGAACATGTGGAGGTGTTGATATTTGGTTCTATTTGAATTTCACAATCTTTTATGTTTCCATTTAAATAATCACAAATATCATGCAAATCATATGATCCGTTAGGAATTTCGATAATATCATTCATTTCACCATAACCAAATTTGTTATTGTCATCAGTTACATTTGGTATACAGTTAAATACAGAAAAATATATTAAACCGCACTCGTAAGAACCTTCTAAACTTAATGGTGGATTAAAACTTGTTTCTAATACAGGTTTCTTGCCCGAAATAGCTATCGTGATAGACATTGTTCCTATTTGAACCACTATTTCCTAAAGACTGAGCTAAAATAAACTATAGCAAGCTATTTATTTTTTATGGCGTTCGACCAAAAACTTGACAGAAATTTGAGGCATAGATGACCACAATTATAAGAGTTATTTTTCTGAAAATTATAATAATTGTATAAAATATTCTGTTTTCTCATATATTTCATAAACTCATTGGGAGGTCTTAAATTACCATAGCTGTCGAAATATTCAATATGATCTTTTATTTTAGCATATGCTACCCAATGTGTACCAGGACTTGACGAACAGTCTAAGTTAATAATTCCGCACTCTATTGGTTTTGAATTTTTAGGTAGCTTGTCTCTCATAAATACTCCGCGAAAGTAAGGAATATTTGTGGAATGATTAATAATATCGATATTGGTAAGAGGGTGTTTAGGTAAAGCAGATGTTAAGCTTTTTTTTTTGACAAATAAATTCCTAATCCACTTTTGTAAGGTTTCAAAGATAAGCCTTTACCAATAGATAAACCTTCAATTTTTGCGTTACTTCTTTTCAATTCAGCAAGACGTTGTTTTGCAGCTTTATATTCATTATACGTTTTAATTATTCCTGATATTCCTCCGGTCAAGCTACCAACAGCAGAAAGCCCCGCAAATATAGGTATAAGTGGAAGAACACCTCCAGTTTTTGGTATGGGTATGATACGAGGTACTTGTACAGGATAATCTTTTGCCAATTTTTTAGCAGCAGCAAAAGCCAATTCTATAGCAGCCTTTTTACATTTCGGCTTCATTTTACGAATGTGTTTACTTGTATGGGAGACAATGTTTTTAAATCTCTTTTTCAAACCTGAACCAGCACTAACTTTTGCCAGCATTGCTTTGTTCACTAAAGTAGCTGCTAGTTTTTCTCCAGTGCTAGCGTTGAAAGCAGACTCTCGTTTTTTAGCCATTTTAAGCAAAACTATGTCTGCTCTATGTCTTTTTTGTAAATTTGATGAATTTTTGTAAGCTATATCGTGTTGCTTACAGTATTCATCCAATGGATTGATACCGTTATCACCACGAGCAAGCCTTTTTTCTAATTGGGTCCCTGGTCCACAATAATTATAGCCCGGCAAATGAAGTTCAAATGGTAAATGATTAATTAAACTGTTCAAAAGACTGTTCTCTTTCATTACCAGACAACGACTGAACGAAAATAAAGTATTCGCTGACATTATAATACATTTGTTTTATCTATCCAACTATTTTCGCTAATAGGTAAACCTAACCATTTCACAAAGCACTTATTTTTACTTCGTTTCAAGACTTTTTCAACTAGATACACATCAGGGTGTTGTGTTTTTTGGAGTTCTTGAGTATAAAATGCTCCGAGTATAGGTCGACCTCTTGCGTCTTCTATTAAATAAGTTGAAGGCAGAGTATTTTGTACTTTGATAATTTTAAATATTTCAGTGGACCAATTTGGGGTGTAACCTTTTTCAAATGTGCTCTTGTATTTACTTACACGCACAAAATCATTAATATCAAATTTTCTTCCTTTGCTGAAAGATTGTGACTCGTGCGCTTTGTCGTACCTTTTCAATAATAAACTTTCGTTATTGATATTTACTTGAGCTGGTTGGAAGCCAATCGTTCTATGAACTGTATGGTTGTATGCATGAGTGACTTTACACAATAAGTTATGTTCCCACTTATAGTTTCCTTTCAAACTGAATTCTTTATAAATCCTAGACTTAATAGTCCTAATGAATCGTTCAACAATTGATGCTTTTTTGGTAGAATAAGTAGAATAATGATTGATTTTATACTTAGCCATTAATATTTTAAAATTGTCATTGTAAAATTCCTTTCCTAAGTCAGTTTGCAAATTTTTAGGGTAACGACCATTAGTTAGTAGCTTATGAAATGCTTGTGTTACAATGTTCTTATTTTTTTGTTTGAGAGGATATGTCCATGCGTACTTAGAAAACGTATCAATGACGGCTAATATATATTTATATCCTGAATTGACCAGTGAAAAAGATTGCATATCGATTAAATCAGCTTGCCACAAGTCATCTATGTTTTTCATTACAACATGTCTGCGGGGAAAGTTTACTCTAGTGTATTTATGGATTTCATCAACCACGCTTTTTTTGCTCATTTTTGCTCATACGTTCGAGTACTTTCTCAAAACCAATTAATTTTTTACGTATTTCGTCAATTGATGTGTTATTTGTCGAGAGTTTGCTTAAAACATTTGCAAGTGATTTATCCACATAATCTTTCGTGGCACTATCATTCAAATCGATTGGATGTTTTAAGTTTTTCAGTATCCTACTTTGCGCATCTAAACTACCATCACTGTTTTTTACCAACTCACAACTGTGTTCGAGGCGATCTTTTTTCGGTTTTTTATACTTGTAAACGTAGAGACCGAATTTATTGACATTCATGTTGTTTGACCAACAGTTAATCACTAAACAGTTAATTTGATTGCTCTACCATTTTATTCTTTTATGATTCCAGCTTCTTTTAGTTCTTCAATAATCGCTATAATTTCATTGTCATGGTTGTTATTGCCTGCATTTTTTGAAGCTACTAACAGCATAAGTCTTTCGATCAATTCGTTAGGGTCATCCCAGTATATCAAATCTGTGTATTTTTTATATGTTTTTTTCAAACATGACATGTTACCACCTCTTTTCAAAACATCAGTTTTCTCCATTAAGTCATTCAACCGTTCTGACTCAGAAAATAATGGTTTAATTATTTGACAGTATTTAATGCTTTTATCTCCTTTAATTTGCCCCATACTATTAAAGTCTCTTTTATGTGCACTAGTTTTCAGCAACATATCTCTATAGACGAGTTTGTCGATATCAGTTATTAAATGTATATCTGGTTTTTTTCTTAATAATAGCTCTTTCAGTCCTGAAGTCATTTCATAGTCCTTATTTTGAACAGAAATGATAAAACCTTGGGGTTTGCTAGAACTTTCACGAAATGTTATTGGCGCGTTTCCCAGCCAAAGTTCATCATTTTCATTTCGTAATCCAAAGGGTATATTAAGGACATCATTGTCATCAAGTACATTTTCTCCTGCTATCATTGACCAAAAATTACTATATATTTTATTATCGTTTTCTTTGAAAGAATCATTCTTTTCATCTATACATGCTTCCTCATTTGATAATGAATCATTGCTATCTGTTTTAAAGTCTTTGTATAGTGAGCTGTTTGAAGCGCTGGTTCTCATAGATGCGTCAGAGTTTTCACTTAAATGTAAGTTATTATATGCATCGTCACGAGATACCTTTTTAGCATCTGAGTTGTTTTTGCTAAACTCAACCATTTTGGTTAATGGTACAGTAATAGGTTTAAAAATTCTATGTAAATTAATGTTTGTTCTGTCTTCTTCATTCTTGATTTGCTTTAGCTTGTTTTTAATAGAGTTCACCGATTGAATTAGCTGTCCTTTTATATTTATTTCCATATTTTTAGGATCCATCAAATTAAACTTGAATGTTTCACAACCGTTTATTTAAAAGGTTGGTATTTAAATGGATGACTACAACCTTTGTGCGTTATATTTAAATTCTTTTTTAATTTTTTTTTCATTTAAGTAAGATAAAAACATCAAATCCTTGTCGGTATCTACCCTTGTTTAATTCACAATCCTTATTTATTAACAAAAACATGTGTCGGTTTTTCCATGTTTCAGAACAAATATTTTTAAATTGACACCATGTCATATCCGAATTCACATGTTCATTGTAAATATGTTTTAAATTAATGTCATCTTGTTTAAACAAGATTAGAAGGTTAGTATTGTCTCGTATTAATTGCTTTGGTATCTTTGAATAAGTTTGAGACAAATAAAAACAATCTACTTTTTTATGTCTACCCATTGAGAAAAAATCTTGTATATTTGTTTGATTCTCGCTAGCAACATCATCAAATACGAAAACAGAATTCGGCAAAGCCTCTTCAGGTGAAATGACATCCGTGTTGTTGTTAAACATAGCACATTGGATTTGTGGAATTCTTTTAAAGATTGCGTTTATAAAACAATATTTAGGCTGAAACGTGGTTTTTGAGTAAATATATATATGTTTAAATTTCAACCCATTTTCATGCAACAGCAAGCTAATCATTACATTAGTTTTTCCACAATTTGATGGACCGCATATTATAGAACGAATGGTATTAGGTAAGAGACTGCTGTGCCGAATAGCCTGCAGATTACTTTCAACAAAAATATCTCTAACTTCTAGTGATACGGGCTGTTTTATCAACCTCATTTTTCAGTCTGACTTTCATTTATACTAACCTTTACTTAAATACCTAACATTGTTTAATACTTAGTAGCTACTATATTCATGTTTGATGGTTATTCACGTATGGAATACTATAGGAGATATCCTAAGACTAGAATAGGCTTCATAGAATAATTATAATATTACCAAGATAGTTTTAGAGCAAACAGTATAGGAATAAAACAAACAAAAAAAAAGGTATGGACATTTATTTACAAAACGCTTAATATAAAGATATAAGTATTCATTATGAATAAGGCAAATAATTATTAGCAACATAGTTATTAGTTAGTTAGTTCTATTTAGTTCTACAATTAAAATATGATATCATAGTGACCCCAAGGTAAAGTGGCCACTTGATTTGAAAGTATATATCTTTTGTCATCGTTTCTATTCATCACCAATTTATTTACTTCTTGTGAATATAATACATGTTTAATTGACCTAATCGTATTCATTTTACATGTTACGTTTTTATTAAGAAACAATGCATTTTTATACTGAGATAACTGTAGCTTATTTGTTACACTTTTTGAGATGCCTTTAGCTTTATTTATTTGAGTTTTTGCAGCAAGTAAGCAGTACAATTTTGCTCTTAAACCAGCAAATTCACTTATGACTTCACCCCCCAGTTCATCTTTAAATAAACCAGGTACTTTTGCATTTTTTTGTGGTATCGAATAGGGATTTTTTATTTCAAAATTGCTGGTATCAAATTCATTCAAATTATTTTTTATATCCTTGTATATATCGTTTGTGTACACTAAATATAGTAGACTATCAGTGTCTGTATAGCAAAGTTTTACATTATCGTTGTATTTTTTTTTAATAACATTATAATGAAATTGGTACAGATGTTGTTTGGCATACTCTAAAACAACAAAACCGATATAAATTGGTCGATCTAAGATAACTTTCTCTGGATTTAACTGAATGGCTACTAAATTTTCTGAAAATATACATACATTTTTGACATTTGGCTTTGAAATTATTTTCTCAGCACTGAGCACTTTCTTTGTTACATTGTTATTATCATTCCATTGGGTCACTAACTTTATATCAACTTGTTTGCGTTTGTTTTCAATGGTTTTCCCAAAAATTGAATTGTTTAGGAGTTTAAAAAAATCTTTCTCAAACAATGTCGTGGATGCTTGTCGAAGGCTAGTATTTAAATCAATATACTTTTTCAAGAATTCTTCCTGTTTGAAGCTAAGTATTCTATGAGTTTTTTTCAAAATCAGTCCGTTTCTCAAACATTCTTTAAGGTGAGTATAGTGAACAATGTAATTAAATTTGTCATACAAATTAGCAATCAGTTTTTCAGACTTGCCACCTGGCGGTACAAACTTTTCTGGGGCAAAAGGAAGATCACTATGATAATCATGCAAATATTCTGGATATCCCAGATCTACTTCCAAAATAAAACCATAACTGCCATCGTCTAACGAATTCATAACATCGAAACGATCCATTTCTTCTTGATTTAAAAATCTAAACTCTGAAATAGGCATCTTTTTAGTCATTGCATAGCCATATAAATTGTTGCAATCGAGATATATTAAATAGCTAGAATCTTTTAAATCATTATATTCAGGCAGATATTTATTATTAGCCTTTGCATGCCGTAGCGAACACTGTGCTAATCCACCTCGAATACCTTTTTCAATCATTTGATATATATCTATGTCATATATCAAATCCAATGTCACCCCCGAATATAACAGCATGGCGTCCCAGCTCAAACTAGGTGCTGTAACATAATAAGCAGGGTCTAATTTATAGTAATTTAAACTTGTATTTCGAAATTTTTCAAAAATATCGCATAACAATAAAACATCGCATTTTAAGTATATATCAGTATATTCACCCATTGTATTAATTTTGAATTTTTTCCAAACAGTTTGAGCGTATTCAAATTCTTCATCAGTTATGTGTTCTAGTTTTAACGAGTTATAGAAATTTTGTTTTGGAGGGAGTTGCGTCTCTTCATATTTTTGCCACGTACTCATGTAATCATATGGGTAAATACCTTTGTTTTTTAGCAAACACATGTTTACATTATTGAATTCTTTTGATAAGTGAACGAAGTCTTCTTGTTTCAAGCTTTTACTAAGTGCATCTAAACTTGAGCTGAGAAACTGATACGAGTCAATAAATTTGATTTGCATCATTCGGTTATGATTATCATTGTTTAAATGTTTAGTTATGGTTAAATATTTTTCTTTTGTTTTAGGTATTATTGTAATCCTCCCTCTATATTTAGCCAATTCTTGTATGAATAAGTGTGAGTCATAATTCGATAAATTATGAAAAACTACAGGTACAAAAGGACAGATCCTGTATATTAGATTGCAGTACACATGAGCTGGTCCTCTATATTTTGAATCAATAGGATTGTGATCACGAACCACCCTATCACCGAGTAATAAATGACCGCAAATATGACAATGAGTAGCATTTTTAAAACTGTTTTTCTCGTCCTCTGTTAAAGGCGTCATAGTTTTCTTATGTGATAATATCTCATCTATTTGCTTTACATCTTCTATTAATCTACTTATAAATACTTCAACACAATCTGCCCCTCTATAAGAGACATATTTGTTTAAATTTGTGTTATGTGAACAGCAGATGTAGTATCCAAAACATGATGGCTCATGTCTTTTATAATAAGAAGTCTTATCAGAACAACTTTCGGCACAGTTCAGTAAAAGACATTCAAAATCAGCATAAATAATAAAGTTTATTTTTTGTTTCCTTTCATAATGTGAAAACCCAAGTTTGCTGTTTTCTTTAGGCAGAGTTGTTACTACTTCAGAACAGTTGTGAGACAGATACTTTTCTTTACTGTTATAAAATTGTAAACAAGACTCGCACATGAATAAATCACCTTTGTGATTAGTTACTTGTCGTCGTACTAATCGCATCAGATCTTTTATTAGACAATAGTGACCTTTACAATCCCTTTCAAAATATAAGAGATTAATGTGAACTGTCTTTCTGTGATGTGTTAAGTATAGTGGTCCAGTTACATTACATTTGTTTTTATCTAACCCATAAATGTTGATACTTAGATTATTATTCATCTCAAATTGTTTTATGTCTTCATATGAGGGAGGAAAAGACATCCCCTCAATATTGAAAATCGTACTGTAATGTGGGTAGGAAGTAATCCTACAAACATTTTTTTTAGCGGGGTAAACAGCAGCCACAGCACTCCATAAAAAACAGTGTTTGTCATTATTTTGAATATTGATGCAACTTTTCGTGTTTTTTATTTTAGGCGGCAAATCTAGAAATGAACCTCCTCTCATAGGACTGTATTTATTTACATTGATTTCAAGATGGCTCATAGAAAGAAAAGACCAACCAGATTCTTTCTGGTCAAATTCTGTTAACTTACGTTTAAAAGATTCTATCGTTTTAAAAAACAAGTCAGTAATATTCTCATTGTTGCAAACTATTACATACTTCGTGTTGAAAGATTTTAATTGCTGCTCATCTGCACTCATTTTAGTTTTAGGGAGTACAAAGTAAGCAAACAATTCAAAATTAATCTTAATGCATGTATGCCTGTTTAATGACCTATTTATTAGTTTTATAACATCGTTTTTTCTCTCACATAGAAACTCCTCTGGTGTGAGATGTTTCATTTTTTCACAAGATTCTAAGCGATAAGTTGCAATTCTGTTTTTAAAGGCACTTGCAATCGTAAATATATTTTCGGTTTCAGTGGGTAATAAACTTTTTGATTTATGAGTATTTGTTCTTAAATGGTATTTAAATTCAGGTTTCGGTATATCAGTATTACATTTTTTGCATTTAATGTATTTATCGTTTAATAATTCAACAGTTTCATGTCTGGAATGAGGTACTGTACCTAAGGAACAAAAACACAATAGTTTAAAATGATGATTAAATACAGTCATTTATTCAATAATTTGATTACATATTCTTATTCCTATCAAGAGCTGTCTGCTAATAATAGATATCCTATTCAGACTAGTAATAGCTGCTAACAAAATCTTGTGGACAGTCTTTGAACTCTTTCCTCGTCTCATTGAGGAACTTTTTTAGATGCACCCATGCGGGTGTATCATCATCAGTTCTGTTTTTCAGGGATACAACGGCGTGCCGCCATCTATTGATGGGTAACACTCTTTCTATTTCACTGACATCATAAATTTTCATTTCCACATAGTAGGATCCCTTTTTTGACTCGATACATTGCCTAGATATCCCGTTCGCAACTCTTCGCGTGTACTGGGTATAAATAGGCGGAATTTTTTTACCCTTTGGAGGTAGAGAGACTGCTTCTTCCTCTTCATCGCTGTCAGCTCCAAATAAATCATGCGAGGTTGGTTTGTTGTGCTTTTTCTTTTTCTCGCCAACCGAAGACGTTCCAGCCTCACTGGAACGCTTGCTCGTTGTATCTTTTGTTATGGTTTGTTTAATTTTTTGTGGCTTTGCCTTTTTCTGCTTTGGCTCTGGGTTACTTCTGCTACCGTTGTTATTCTGTTGTTGGTGTTCTTCTTCATCCTCGCTCGAAGAGTCGGACGAAAATAAATGAGCCGCTTTTGTAGAGGTTAGGTTTGACCTGGAATATAAAAAAAAAAGAAATGAGTAAATTTATTATTAAATTCAATAATTAATTTTAGTTGCCTGTTCGTAACTGAATGGTTAAAATGGTATTATGAACGACCATCAAGACAAGATATTATAATTATTATGTAGCGAACGTCCATAGAGAGGACATAATTGCTGTAAAAACTATTCCACCTCTAAACCGCAAGAATCGGAATAAACAGTCTATGTGCTAATTCAGCTGTATCCATTTTAAACTTTCATCCATTCAGTCGTTTCAGTGTGAAGAAGTAACAAACATACACAAAAACTTTCACATGTATAATAAGTATTAGTGTGATATAAAATGGGATAAAACATTTTTTGACTGAGCTGAACGATGTGATCGTTCAGCTCATTCATCAATCAATCATTTCAACTAGATAGATATTCGAACAGATGAAGCAATTATTCAAACATAGATAACTAAATGGATTAAGAAAAAATGCATTAGAATAGAAGTATGTGATAAATAGCTGGTAAGTACTTACATGGTGGATTTGATTTTCACTTTTGTTATATCAGAAACTTTTTCTCCAGTGATCTGTGACAAAACTGCTTAAAATCTGGCTTATATAGGGATGGGAATCTATTTGTTTACAGTACATGTATTTGTGGAATTGCACACATTCAAATCATGCATCGTCGGCGATAATCCATATTTGTCAAACTTCTATAGAGGAGTATAGACTTTCCTAATTTGTATTTAGCTGATCTAGCATTTACATTTGCTTATACTTAATATGTTTTATACAATTTTGAACCTTAAAAACCAAATCAAACAAGTACATTGTTGGTATAAAAAGCATAAAAAGAGTCTAATTAAATTACTCTCAAATTATTTTTTAAAGAGTGTACAAGTTACTTGGAGTTAAATCATCACTATGTCGGTAAGTACTAAAATATATATTACATGCGATGTATCTACTCACATAATTTTTCCTAATTAGATTTCCACAACGATTTACACTGATAAATTTGATGAAATTATGTTTTTTGTCTTAGGACCCTGATGCTATCTTTAGCAGTTACTCACCAATGTCACCCTTGCCTGCTGACCAGCTGCTTCGTCGTAATGTGGTTGATTATCTTGAACGAGAAAGACCATTCGACATTGTTGAAAGACCCGAACAAAACTCTAGAGCCAGTGGTCACCGCGACATTGAATACGACAACAACAGCAACCGAAAACGAAAGAACGACGTCTTGCATTCATATATCAAAAAGCCGTTGAAAGGTATACCCGCTAAAATTATCCGGCTGCAGATCTTTGAACCAGAAGAGTTCAACAATGCCGACAATTCTATATGTCACTGTAAAGCGACTGTGTGTGCCCAATATGTTACCGATTTATACAGTGATGATATATACAAATGCGCTAAAGAACTAGTCAGTAAAATACACAGAAAATTTTCATGCTAATCATATAGGTGCATCTACCCATAACTACTGCAACGACTTCTTATGCACTGTTCTACTACTTTATTTATGTGTCGTATACAAATAATAATGTAGCGCCTATTTCAATAAAGTTTGTAATGACTTTTCATAAGCGTATTATTCACCTAAACAGCAACTAAATATCCTTTCTAAACATCTAACTTGTGTCTACTAATAATTGAAATACCTAAATATTATACATACTTCTTGTTGATAGATTATATCGTACCATAAAGCATAGAACGTATTGAATACAAAATCTGATAGAGCAATTCCATCCGCATACATAGTACATTGTATAACTACAGAGGCTCGGATGTGTGGAAAGGAATGCGTTTAGTTACCTTTTTTGGAGGATTAGGTAGCTTGGTAAGAGCAAAGCAACCAGAGGCTATGTATGTTATGATTTGAGATAAAATATTATTAATAAAAGAAATTAGAGATACATCTACTCCTTGGTATTAAATCTTTGTTTTTCTAGTACGATAACTAATTAGATTTCTTAACGGAAACTGGTTTGGAAAGTGAACGGTATCAAGTCTGATTTAAGCCTGATGCGTTTGAACCTCCGTTCCATAACATCTTTCCATATCTCACTTGTTTGTCTGATCTTGGGATAAACCCAACCGATACTTATTCTTACCTGTTTGAAAAGTAAACTGGCAGATTCGCTTCATCAGTCTTGCAATTTAAGCAGATCGTATTATATAGAAGGAATCGCCTATGTGCTGATCGAACAGAATAGATAGTACTTTTTTTGTATTTTCTTCATTTTTGAAAAGATTGAGTTGAACGCATATAACTATAGTATTCACACTAGTAGTACCTCGCTATCATTCCATTTAAATAGATTTATACTACTATTACTACTCATATAATTTACATTTACATTACATTACATTAATATAATTTTTTCTATTGGAAATGAGTTAAATGAATTTGTTCACTTTATCATGTTATTCATTTTTAAATGTATCAAACTTAATAGATAAATCTACTCACCACTCATACTCTAGAATCATTTTCTCCATTTAAATAGATTGATTTGAAAAGGTAATATTGGGGGATCTGGATCAATCATCTATTGATCCAGGTGCCCCAATATTACCCTACTTAAACTAAACATGTTCGGAAATAATGAGTCGGTCCCTGGATTTAGTTCCTTGAGTCTACAGTAACAGTACTGGTCAGTGAAGTGTGTTTGTGTTGTTGTCAGCTGGAGCGGTCGGTGCACCGGTTCACCAGCTTCTACTCGTCACAGCACTCGGGCCGCAAACTGAACTGGCTCTACAACATGAGCAAGGGAGAGCTCCTCACCAACTGCTTCAAGAACAGGTACTTACAGCCACAACCAACATCACCGACCACTAACCAACATCACAGCACTCGGGCCGCAAACTGAACTGGCTCTACAACATGAGCAAGGGAGAGCTCCTCACCAACTGCTTCAAGAACAGGTACTTACAGCCACGACCAACATCACCGACCACTAACCAACATCACAGCACTCGGGCCGCAAACTGAACTGGCTCTACAACATGAGCAAGGGAGAGCTCCTCACCAACTGCTTCAAGAACAGGTACTTACAGCCACGACCAACATCACCGACCACTAACCAACATCACAGCACTCGGGCCGCAAACTGAACTGGCTCTACAACATGAGCAAGGGAGAGCTCCTCACCAACTGCTTCAAGAACAGGTACTTACAGCCACGACCAACATCACCGACCACTAACCAACATCACAGCACTCGGGCCGCAAACTGAACTGGCTCTACAACATGAGCAAGGGAGAGCTCCTCACCAACTGCTTCAAGAACAGGTACTTACAGCCACGACCAACATCACCGACCACTAACCAACATCACAGCACTCGGGCCGCAAACTGAACTGGCTCTACAACATGAGCAAGGGAGAGCTCCTCACCAACTGCTTCAAGAACAGGTACTTACAGCCACGACCAACATCACCGACCACTAACCAACATCACAGCACTCGGGCCGCAAACTGAACTGGCTCTACAACATGAGCAAGGGAGAGCTCCTCACCAACTGCTTCAAGAACAGGTACTTACAGCCACGACCAACATCACCGACCACTAACCAACATCACAGCACTCGGGCCGCAAACTGAACTGGCTCTACAACATGAGCAAGGGAGAGCTCCTCACCAACTGCTTCAAGAACAGGTACTTACAGCCACGACCAACATCACCGACCACTAACCAACATCACAGCACTCGGGCCGCAAACTGAACTGGCTCTACAACATGAGCAAGGGAGAGCTCCTCACCAACTGCTTCAAGAACAGGTACTTACAGCCACGACCAACATCACCGACCACCGACCAACATCACCAACCAACCAGTAACCAACTTCACCAACCACTAGCCAACTACAGAGAACAGCTGTCTGCAGCACCCGCAATAACTCACTACGACTCACTCACCATTTTAATAAATGTATACACGACTAGCAAACCCGGCGAACTCCGTTTCGCCACCAGATGATATAAACCTCACGGAGCCCGAGACCTTTCCAACGAATGCAAAACCGTGGAAATCGGTTCGTGCGTTCTGGAGTTATAGCGTCAGGAAGGAAAACCCGACTTATTTTTATATAGTAGATTACAAAGACCGGGGGAGGTTAGAAATTGGCGCCGTGACCAGGATATTATATCAACTAACGGAACTTCTGACCTGAGTAGGCCAGAAATTAGCATTTCACAGAACATGATAAGGTGTGACAATATGGTCAAAACTCCGGCTAGAAAATGTATATGGGAAAGAATCGCTGCCCAACTTATAGGCCAGAAAATAAGATAACCTCCGTCAGGTTAGAATCATTATAATGAATACAACTTCTATGCCGACACAGAAATTGAGAAAAATATGTCAGCTGTTAATTTTTGGTAGCTGTTGGTTTGATACCATACATGTCGTTGAGTGTGAATTCTTCATAATATGGAAGGTTTTTGCCGTATTCGTGTGATATCTTAATCAGATCCCGTTTACTCAAAAATTCCCTTTGATATCACATATATATTTTTTTGTTTCGCCCGAGTACGTGATATTGTATGAAAACCCAGCGACAACAATTATGTGGCAGTTTCACTATTCGCAGGACCAACTGCTTTCGATGAGTTGACCGCGGGTGTAATTATTAATTCATACACTGTGGTGACGTCTGACGTGATGTGTTTGTATTTACAGATACACGTTACAAGCGAGCACGTTCCAGATGGCCGTGCTGCTGCAGTACAACGACAACACGGCCTGGACCGTGCGCCAGCTGGAACAACACACCGGGATCAAGGGAGACTTCCTCATACAGGTGCGTGACCGTAGCTAGCGGGGGGGGGGGGAATGCTCGCAAATACTTACAATGTATAAAAAACTCGGTATCGATCTCGGAATACTCGGCCACCACTAAACAAACATCTGTGACGACTCCGAAATATTCCCACCCTAGAAAAGAACTCCTACCCAGAAAACCCAAAGAAAAAAAACTAAATTCCTGCTTTACAAGTAATCCTGATAAGTAGTCGACCGGAACAACTAAATACTTTTTCTTATAAGTGATGGCCAAATAAAATAATATTTATGTGAAATTAAGATAAATTAAATTAATGACAATTGACATTATTGTAATAATTAATCTGAATTGATTTATGAATTAAATATGACAGACTTTGCGGATGACTGAGTTCGTACATTTTGAAGTTTCGTGATATGTACACGTGTTTGAAATGTCTATTGTGACTTATACCTAACAGAGTTTATTGTTTTCGGATGACGGGATGTCGTTATAACCAATTAACCAGGTTTGTTATATCTGGATAACCGAGGCGGATAGCCAGGTCGTTATATCTAGACAACCGAGGTTATTAAATCTGGCCAATCTAGCCAAGATTATTATATCTGAATAACCGAGGTTGATATATCTGGCTAACTAAGATTATTATATCTGGATAAATGAGTTTATTATAATTATCTGAATAACCGAGATTGTTATATCTGAATAACCGACGTTGTTATATCTGGCTAACCGATATTATAATATCTGGATAAATGAGGTTATTATAATTATCTGAATAACCGAGATTGTTATATCTGAATAACCGAAGTTGTTATACCTGGATAACCAAGGTTATTATATCTAGATAATTAAGACCATTATAACCGGATAGTTATGTGTTGTTGTAATTGTCCCCAGGTGCTCCAGATCCTGCTGAAGGCGAAGCTCCTGGTGTGTTCTGATGACGAGTCAGAGCTCACCGACGCCTCGCTCGTTGAACTCTACCTAGGATATAAGAAGTTAGTACAAACATCATTATCACCTTATATTTCAAACTTTTAACTAATGTATTTTATTATTGTTTATTTTTATTCTCCACGGACTCCTGGGTCCGTGCCCTTTGTCAACTTTTACAATTATTTTTTTAACTATTTGATATTACATAAAACCAATGTATTCACATCGGAACTGATCTAATCATGGAGCCGGGAGGCGGATAGAGGAACTCTTCAATGGCTATTAGTAAACCCCTCGAGTTTGGGTTAATGTTGGTTTGACTTAACAAGTCGAATTATAGGCATGATGACTAATTTTTTTTTATTACCTCATAAAAAATGCTAATCTTAAATAGAGCCCTTAACGAAAACAAAATTAGTACAAAAATAAATGAGATATAACCATTTTAATTTCATGCTAGACAGAGAGCACACTATACTGAGCCGTGACGTAACGCCTCAGGAGCGCCATACAAATGCTATACTAACACTCGCTTTGCGAGAAAGGGACAGAGTGTCCCCTCTCTATCCCCATTAAAACTTTAAACGCTCATATCTCAAAGATTTATCAGCCAATTTAAATTATTTTTCAAGTCCGGTTATCGATATCTATACTAATATTATAAAGAGGAAAGATTTGATTGTTTGTTTGTTTGTTTGCATTGAATAGGCTCCGAAACTACTGAACCGATTTGAAAAATTCTTTCACTGACGGGAAGCTACAGTATTCCCGGGTGACATAGGCTATAATCTATACCCGTGCGAAGCTGGGGCGGACCGCTAGTCCTTACTAATATTATAAAAGCGAATGTAACTGTCTCTCTGTCTGTATGTTTGTTCGCTTTTCACGGCTAAACCGCTAAGCCTATCTTAACGAAATTTGGCAGGATGATAGTGTGCATCCTGAAGACGGACATAGGGTACTTTGCCCCCCAAAAACGCGGAAAAAAAAAGAAAATCGCGGGTAACACGGCGGGATTCAACTAGTTTGTAATAAATTAAACTTTAGGACACATGCCTATTGTGTTTTAAGTGAGCAAGTGCCTTTATTAACTAAACAAAATACAAGCTAAAACTAACACTACAAATACAGTTAGACTGCCCATAGACCGTTGAAAGTCTAAAGACAATCCAAATGCTCAAGCCCACTACCAGTTGGCAGCGTACCCAGCATGCTGGCGGCATAACCACGCTGAATGGCAATGCTTATGCGTTGAGCCAGAAACAGCGTTTTGTTGCGTTTCTAGTTGATAAATTTATTATAGATAATAATATATTGTAACTTGACAGCAAAAAGCTGCGAGTGAACATCAACATCCCTCTGAAGACGGAGCTGAAGGTGGAGCAGGAGGCCACACACAAGCACATAGAAGAGGACAGGAAGATGCTCATACAGGTGCGTGTCTACTGTCTCTCACTCTCTAACACTCTCCTCTCCGCTGACAAACATCCCTCTGAAGACGGAGCTGAAGGTGGAGCAGGAGGCCACACACAAGCACATAGAAGAGGACAGGAAGATGCTCATACAGGTGCGTGTCTACTGTCTCTCACTCTCTAACACTCTCCTCTCCGCTGACAAACATCCCTCTGAAGACGGAGCTGAAGGTGGAGCAGGAGGCCACACACAAGCACATAGAAGAGGACAGGAAGATGCTCATACAGGTGCGTGTCTACTGTCTCTCACTCTCTAACACTCTCCTCTCCGCTGACAAACATCCCTCTGAAGACGGAGCTGAAGGTGGAGCAGGAGGCCACACACAAGCACATAGAAGAGGACAGGAAGATGCTCATACAGGTGCGTGTCTACTGTCTCTCACTCTCTAACACTCTCCTCTCCGCTGACAAACATCCCTCTGAAGACGGAGCTGAAGGTGGAGCAGGAGGCCACACACAAGCACATAGAAGAGGACAGGAAGATGCTCATACAGGTGCGTGTCTACTGTCTCTCACTCTCTAACACTCTCCTCTCCGCTGACAAACATCCCTCTGAAGACGGAGCTGAAGGTGGAGCAGGAGGCCACACACAAGCACATAGAAGAGGACAGGAAGATGCTCATACAGGTGCGTGTCTACTGTCTCTCACTCTCTAACACTCTCCTCTCCGCTGACACACGCGCGTGACGACTTACACGCGCGTGTGACGACTTACACGCGTGTGACGACTTACACGCGCGCGTGACGACTTACACGCGTGTGTGACGACTTACACGCGCGTGTGACGACTTACACGCGCGTGTGACGACTTACACGCGTGTGAAAACTTACACGCGCGTGTGACGACTTACACGCGTGTGACGACTTACACGCGTGTGACGACTTACACGCGCGTGTGACGACTTACACGCGTGTGAAAACTTACACGCGCGTGTGACGACTTACACGCGCGTGTGACGACTTACACGGACCTGACGCGGGGCTACAGCGCACCCTCACTGCGGACTGCGCGCTTCATCATCATCATCATCATCAGCCAGAACACGTCCACTGCTGAACACAGGCCTCCCCCTTAACATCCACACTGAACGACAGCCTGCCATCTGCATCCACTGGATGCCCGCGACGCTTCATAATACACGGATGAATGAACACGAATCAGAGGATTGCACGTCTTCGATGCTCGGCTGAAGGAACAGTTCCTCTGTGCGCGTCACTCGCACCAGCAGCGACGCAGGGTGCTAGCACGCAGGGGCTATGCTGCTACTGACCCGAGTTTTTACCTTAGGCCTTGTGGTATGTATAGGCTTGCGTTTGCACGCCAACTCGCATGGGTTTTCCCCGTTAGTTACAATCTGGGTGTCTTCAAGTCGAGAGTAAATCGGTTTCTTCTAGGCAAGCGTGCTCCATCGTAGACCGCATCGTCGCTTAACATCAGGCGAGATGGCGGCCAAGCGCAAGCCTGTTTACTATAAAAAAAAAATATAAGCGATGAAAAGTTTAGTCTACCAGGGACTTGGGTATCGGCATTAGTTTGACCCGGGTGTGTCCTTAAACTGCGACCAGAACCACTGAAGGATGGGCAGCAGCGTCCTATTAGTACATGGTGAATGTACGGCGTGGGGATCATGGCAACACCCCTAATTGAAAGTGGGGGTGATAAGACCTGCTGCCTTATTATAGAAGTTTGATCGTGATCGAGATTGCAAGCCGTCCCGTTCGCATCTACTTACTCGCACCACGTGCGTAAGTGAGATGGCACGCGATCGCGATCACGATCCGAATCACGAACGGACATCCATAATACCATAGCTGCACTGACATCCCGCTTGTGGTGTATTGTGCATGTTGTCCGCCAGCCTACACAAACCAGGTGAGCTCCTTAAAATAACGAAGCACGGCTTTAGACCGCTGACTAAACTGTTCTACCCACATATCGCCAGGTGTTGTGGCAACACCCCTCTCTAAAAGAGAGGCCTTTATTCAGCAATGGACATTTACTGGCTGATGATGAGATGTGTGATGTGAAGTTTAGTCTGTGGCAGCCATAATTAGCTGAATGTGAATTAGAACAAGCCACGTGAACCCTCCCCGCTGACAGTGACGTGTGTGTGTGTGTGTTGCAGGCGGCGATAGTGCGGATAATGAAGACTCGCAAGACCCTGAAGCACCAGCACCTGGTGGTGGAGGTGCTCAACCAGCTCTCCTCCAGGTTCAAGCCGCGGGTGCCCGTCATCAAGGTACGTACCATCAACTCGTCAACTGCTCGCTCCGTGGATGTATGCTGCCGACCTCCACGGGAGACGTGTGATGAAGTATAACCTCCAATCTGCAACACTCGAACTAGTTCAGCTCTGTATTGAAACTCTTAATGGTGAAGGAAAACCTCAAAAGTTCAGACATAAATGACATTTACTGACATGAACTGGGCCAGCATGGTGGATTAGGGTCCTCCACTCTCTTTGAGAGAAAGGCCAGTGTCCCAGCAGTGGGAACATGAAATGAAATGATTTATTTTAGCAAACTTACATTGTGATGTTACAAACTAAAGTCCCTCACGTTCGGACGTTCCAAGTACGTCATACAATATTACATCTACATGTTATATATGGTGTCAGTTATTATTAGCACTACAAAGAACAAGGAAACTCTCACGTGATTACAAACCATAAAGGCCTTCTGTCAAATAGTACGTAGCCTTTGGAGTCTTTTACAGGTCTCTAGTATATTCAAATTTTACAACCACAAGCAATGAAGAGCATAGAACCCGTCACATTATTTACAAAGCGTACAAGGCCCTCTGACCATGATGATGATTGTATAGATAAGACAGTGAGTAGTGTGGGTGCCCTCGTACCAAGTAACAAGCGAGTATGTTGTTCCAGAAATGTATCGACATCCTGATAGAGAAGGAGTACCTGGAGCGCACCGAGGGAGAGAAGGACACATACAGCTACCTGGCGTGATCACGTGTTGTATACACACTCACTGTACACTGACCTGATGTTTCATTCATACCCACCTTCCTGAAATCATACCTGTCTCTACAAACAACGTGAAACGTAACCCAAGTGAAGCTTGGGTTGTCCTACCTAGCAGTGGGCAGGTGTTTCAAAGAAAGAGTTTATGCGATTATAAGTTAAGATTTAATCAGTAAAAAATTGAAGTTACTTGCGAGACAGACAGAGGGTCGTGAGCTCGGAAGGCGGTGGAAAAAAATGTGGTGGTCGTCTGTTAAATAGTTGTACATTATAATGTAACGAACAGCCAACATTTTGCGCAAACACTGTATTATTTAAAAATAATTACCAGGCATGGCTACTAGGACCAAAAAACTGTTTAAAATTTAAATTTCCCGCCATAGGTGAATCGAACCACCTTAACAAGTGAAAGCGAACTGACATTACGTCAATCACTTTCATTCTGTCAACGATGTTTATGTCATCGTGGTGACTTTTTTATTCGTTAATTTTGGCTTCTAGCGTATGTGCCATTTGCCATGAACGGAAGATATTTTTAGAACCGTTACAAACGGGAGAAATACTTTACTAGCACCACCCTGCGGTTTCATGCACTAACATACCGGAACAGCAAACTTTTAATTATGGCGTCGATTCTGTCATACCACTCGCTAAACTCAATCAATCTGTCAGGACTGAAATTATCTGTCTCTCTTTTCATTTTAATATGTGAGAGAAGGATGGCAACAATTTTAGAGCTGTCAAATTTAGTTTAGAGTGCATCAGAATCGATGCCAATGGCGTGATAAAGATAAAGATAAAGATAAATTTATTCACTAAAAAGAGGAAACTTACAAAGAATTAAAAACTAGTTAGTAAAACAAAACTCTTGAAAGTAGACTAAGATTCTTTGTAAGACACGAGTGTATTTGGTCAGTCAGCTCCAAACTAAGCACGCGGCTTGTGTCTTGGAGCTCGAGTGTGAGTTCGATAGGGAATGACGATATCCTAGTGTTCGAGTATTCGCGGCATCTCTACTTTCGTACCAATTTCCGCGATGCTGGTCGGGACTACAAGTGGAGCAGGTGAGGTTGTGACAGAGTGGTGGCCGGGGTGAGGCCAGTGCTGGTAGTCAGCTGCTGACGATGTTCTCGACCCACGACGATATTGTCTCCATCGCAGGTCTTATTCGAGATGGGTGAGATAATTCCTGCACTGACGCCCCGCTGGGGTGTATTGTGCATTTCCTACCAGCACCACGAGCCAACCCAACTCCTTGAAGTGTCGGAGTGAGGGTCTGGGGCGCTGGCACACACGCTCGTACGTGGAAGCATAATGATGAAAAGCAGTCTAGCTGTTGTGGTGACGTGGGTGGAAAAGGCAGAGATGCCTCCTGCAGCCCGGTAGCTATTAACCTATCTTCTTGTGGCTTCACAATGCCACAGCACATGCTCTACAGTTTCGTTCTCCTTCATGCAGCTACGACACAGTGGACTCTGTGGCTTCCAGTATAGGTAATAAAAAAAATGCTGATCAAACTTGATTAGCACAGGACCGAGGCTGATGGTAATTTTCTGTCGACAGATGTAACCTGTCGGAAATTGTCCCGAGGGGTTAGACAAGAGTAATTTTCTGTTAGCGTTAACGTCTGCGGAAAGATGAAATGTATGGAAATGACATTAGCTTGAGAGAGCTCTCAAGCTAATGTCATTGTCAATGTCATTTTCATACAATTTCATCTTTCCGCAGGCGTTAACGCTAACAGTGCCCTTAGTCCCAGATTCGATAGTTTACGAAAACTTTTTTCGTTTTCGTCTTGTTCCATACATTGCTGGGCTAAAAGGTATTCGAAAACTTTTTTCGTATTAGAGTGAAGCAATCTATACCGCCGATAACTGTCAAATTTGGTTCCTCCACGTTTCCGATAGAGGCGCTTTACTAAAATGTATGGAACAATACGTAAACGAAAACAGTTTTCGTAAATTATCAAATCTGGGACTAAGCGTACAGAACCCCCCGGTGTGACAATCAAGAGGAAAATTTCATAACCTTCATACAATATAATATCTCTTTATTACACACCGAAAATACAAATCAAACTTGAAGTAACATAAAAAAATAAATATAGGTACGGCAGTATAACGGGCGACATTATCGTCAAAAGCGATTTCTTCCAGGCAACCTTTCATACTGCTATACAAACAGGACAATTATTTCCTAACGTCCATACCTACTAGTGTGCAGGATAAGAATTATTTTCGATTTGAATATATATAAGTAGGTAGGTATTGTTATATTCTAGAACTGTACTTGGTCTGCACGAAATGAAAAACTAATAGTTATTGAATGACCACAGTTTATTAAGTGATGTAGGTATGAGTGTTATCAGCCCGCGACCCCGCGCCGGACCCTGTCGCCGCCCGCGCCCGCGCCGGAGCCCGCGCCCGCGCCGGAGCCCGCGCCCGCGCCGGAGCCCGCGCCCGCGCCGGAGCCCGCGCCAGCGCCCGCGCCCGCGCCAGCGCCCGCGCCCGCGCCAGCGCCCCCGGCCGCGGCTGCCGCGGCTGCCGCGGAGGCCGCCGCCACGTTCACCGTCTCCTTGGTCTCCGTCGTCTTAGTGGCTGTAGCCCCCGCGACTGCAGCCGCGCCCGCCGCCGCCCCCGCCCCGCTGGCCCCGCCGGCCCCCGGCGCCGGCCGTGCTGCGTACCCGGCTCCGGGGCTGCCTTGCACGCACACCGCCAGTGCGCACACACACACGCATGCCAGCTGACATACAAACAACGTCACATTATACTATATAACACTTGAACACATGTACCTACAAGTGGGGAGGCCTATGTCCAGCAGTGGACGTCCTACAGCTGAAATGATGATGTACAAAAAACCGGTCAAGTGCGAGTCAGGCTCGCGTACTGAGGGTTACGTACCACAACATGAAGTAGCTACCAAAGTACAAAAAAAATATGTGCTAGAAGACAACAATCCATCAACGCCCAGGCGGTCACCCATCCAAGTACCGACCGCGCCCGACGTTACTTCACTTCGGTGATCGTACGAGAACCGGCGGTGAACAAAAATTAGTGACCGACTTGCACTTGGCCATTATTTATTATTTGTTGTTATTCTTTAGTGTTTTATTTTTTATCGCCGATAAGTAGAGTACATAAGAGTGGATGCTATAAATACTATAATAATGCCAAGTTTGACGCTTGTCTAACACCTATAAATAATAATAATAAATAAATAAATATTCGGGACATTTTTGCACACACGGTCATCTGACCCCAAACTAAGCAAAGCTTGTGATAATGGCTATACATAGATACACGGAGAGACACGACGTAGGCTTAGTAATAGGGTCCCATTTACACCGGTTGGGTACGGAACCTTAAAAATAGCAATAAAATATAGGAATAAGTACTTACGACAATAGTGTTCATGTTGGTTAGTTATAGGAAGTACCTCTCAGTTCTACCGACGAGTGCTGACTATATATATGGACCAGCAGGGGGAGGGAGGCAGGTAGGGAGGGAGGTAGGTAGGTATGTCGCACTATCTGTGCGCATTCCTTGCGTTATTCTAAGTAGAACCTATCTTACAATAATTCAGTAATTAGCTGGTGTATTGACAGCGATCACTTTCATTTGGGTAACATTTAATAGACCATCAGAAATAGTTAACGCGCATCTAATTGTGTCCAGCAAATCTATTGTACCCACTGAAAAGAGAAGTAAATAGAACGGAAATGAGCGACGTTTCGTTTATATGGGTGCACTGGCTACTACAGATTTCTTACACGAATACCTTGACAGCCGTTCTAATAAAACTTATCTGTGGTTGTAAGTAGGTACCTAGGTACTATGTTAGCAGATCATAATGTGACAAGTAGGTTAGTAAGCTGAGGTGGACACTAAACAGCTCCCGCCTGCTTCCTGCAGTGCAAGTACTACTGTGAACTCCTTATTTATTGATGCACCGCATGCGCCTGAAACACGGTAGCCGAAACACAGAAAAGAGAAGTATACATATTTTCTCTTCTGTGAGCCGAAATGTATTTTAGCGGGTCATGTATCGCCCAGTTGTGACAGTTTTTAATTTCGATTTATGTCACTAGTGGCGCTGCCTGTACCACAACACCGAAAAATATAGCCAGAGTTGTCAACTGAGCAATATCCAGTGCTAGATTTGGGAATATATTCATAAACATAATCTCCTGTCCTGTTCAGATAAGTTTTTGTTTGTGTTGATTAATGTCACCACACATTGATAAGAGGTGACTTGTGAGCAGGTTCATACAACTAACAGAATAGCCGATAATGTTGTAATAATGAATCAAATTCAAAAAGTGTCCGCCATGTCACTGAGGCACTCATGTTGCTAAAATAAGTTAACGAATTGTTATGCACTAATGGCTGTAGTCTGCCCATTGAGCGAATATACCAGCTGCATGTAGGTACCTGGGGCCTTACGGACAACAGCTAATTGCGGCACCTAATCCGCTCAGTTGGAAAATCACGCAACCGCAAACCGTATCTAGGCGCGATAAGGTTCACGTTCGCGTGATTTTCCAACCGAGTGGATTAGGTGCCGCTATAGCAGTTGTCCGTAAGGCCCCTGGTATCATTGCGGCTAAACGTTGAGACGCCGTAATACAAAACGACTAGCCTATTTATAATGCGGTGGATACAATCAGGCTGCGACTTCGATAATATTATTTTATTTATAGTCTGTCCACGCAGTTGTCAGCTCTGACAGCTGCAGTAGTGTAAAAAATCAGTTGCTTGCGCAAAATCTTAAAAAAACCCTTAAAAACGTTAGTCGAATCTTAACGATTCAGGCAGAGGCACTGCTGGTTCACTTGAACCTGGAGGTGAGTCTACCAGCTGCCACGCATGTTCTTGTTACAAGTACCTAGGTATAATGTGTCCGTTTTGGTGTACAGTTAAGTAGTATACATGCATACATACATTATCAGCCATTAAATGTCCACTGCTGAACAAGAGAGGGGTGTTGCCGTAATCCCCACGCTTGGCAGGCGGCTTGGAGATCGCAGTACGTTCACCGTGTACTAACAGGACGCTGCTGCCCATCCTCCGGTGGTTCTGGTCGCAGATTTAGGACATACCCGGGTCCCGGGTTTAAGTAGTATAGGTAAGTGTATAATATACCTTTGTCTCCTGTGGTATATTACAAGTATGTACCTACCTATGTACGTAGCAGAGTCTGACAAATGAAAGTAGACTGAAAAATATGGCAAATTTAATAACATCAGCATTGGAACCCCAACATTTTATATGAAATAGGTACCTGGAAGAATCTCACTTGAATATTAAACATTTTTACTATTGTAACAGTAATGCTTGCATTTCATATAAGTTAATTATGGGGTTGCGGTTTTTTTTAAGTTGGTACTCAGTCTCTACTTCCATTAGCCAAACTCTACCTACCTACTTACTATACCTACCTAATATTTTGAAGAAAAAAACCTATTTTATTTTGGTGTTCGATTAAATAGCATTCCATTTATTTAACGAATAATTTACTCGTCAGTCGTTTCCATGTAATTTGCATGTAAATAGATAGATAAATATTCTTTTAAATAAAATTATAATTTAGATATTTGAGGCGGTACCTGCCGCTAACACAGAACGTGTCGCTTGCGTCGGTGGCTTCACCGACAACCTACATAACCCATGGAGGGTTACGCATATAGACTGTACTAAGCCGAATGGAGTACCTACTTAGGTACTCATCATTATGAACAACTTTTACTATGGGACCAATCCTGAAATCGGGGAAAAAAATCAGCTGTTCCATACATCTACGGAACAGCTGATATTTTTTTCGCGCATTTCAGGGTTAGTCCAATAGAAAAGCTTTTTTTATAATAATAGGCTTGCGTTTGATCACCATCACGCCTGATGTTAAGCGATGATGCGGTCTACCACGCTTGCCTAGAAGAAACCGATTCACTCGTGACTAGAAGACACTCAGATAAGGTTGTTCATAATGATGAGTACCTACCTAAGTACTCCATTCGGCCTAGTGCAGTCTATATGCGTAACCTGTAATAGGTACCTACCTATATAGGTACAAACAGGTAATTAAGATAACAGTAAGTAGTCAACTACCTACGTACAGAGTACGGTAAGTATGTGGGTGTTTTTCTTCTATTTAAATTGTTGTTAGTTGGTAAGTAAAAGTAAATTTATGTAGGAAGGTATGTAATTTAATTACTTCAGCAGCGGCCGGCAACAGAAACATTTGTGGAAGAGGGGTGAGGCGTAGCCGAGGACAGCATACCAAGTCCATACATTATTGCTCTGTTGCAACCAAGGCTTGCTTTTACTTTTTTTATAGCGATGAAATGCAGTAAAAATGTTCATAAATATTTTGAAGTAGTTTCACATTGATTCATCGCCAACCAAACTTCCATGTAAAATATTTCCTTATTATTATAACATGGTTAGTACTAAAAGTCAATCACAGGACACCATTGGGTATTGTAATTTTTTGTTGTTAGGCTTTTTTAGCCAAAAGTTAAAAACGCGACCATTGGCGAAACCAGGGACGGGGGTGGGGGGCATGGCTCCCACAAACACCTTGGCAATTTATTTATTTATTTATTGAGGTACACAAAACAGAATACAGTCATAATAAAAACTAAATTAAGTGTGTTGACAATTGTGAACTAAACCATATCCCAAAACATGCGTACTCATCATGGTTATTAAAAAAACAGTATGATATAAAAAAAAAATATATTAAATTTGGTTAATAACTATAATTTTACTTTCAGTTACAGCTACATTCACGATGAGCCGTGAATGCAATCTTTTTTACATCTCTCTTAAATCTGGGTAGACTTTGATCGAAAATATCTATAAAGCTATAATGCTTTTTAACGATTCCATTGTATTGGCGACACATCCTAACTAGTGGGTTATAAAAAGAAGTGTTATTTTTATAAACGCGCAGATAGAAAGTTTTTGGTTTTATATAATAGTCGTTGCGAACTTTTGGAGTAACGTTAAAGTTAATACTTGAGAGAAGAGAAGGGGAATCTATCTTTGAATGTAAAATTTTAAATAGGTAGACAAAATCATTGTAAGTGCGTCGTGTTTCAAGGGTTTGTAAATTAAATTTATTCATCTTCTCGGAATATGACTGGAGTTTACGGTTCAATCCCTGCCTATAGCATAGTATGGTTAAACACTTACTCTGTACGCGTTCAATACGCTTTCTGTGTACATTATAATGCGGAGACCAAATAACCGAATTGTACTCTAGAATGCTACGGACTAAAGAATAATAAAGCCTTACAATCGAGTCAATTTTTCGATTTGATTCCTTCGAACCTTGTCACAATGGCCAAAATGAAATCCTGGATCCGCCCCTGACCCTACTACTGAGCCTACGCTGTCTGTCTGTCTGTCTGTCTGTCTGTCGTACCGTTTAACGGCTGTATCTTTCGAACCGTAATAGATAGCCAGTTGAAATGTTCACAGAATATGTAATGTTACGGCGGATTAACTAAGATAATTATAATGAACGGGTCGGCTACTGAACTTTAGTAATGTTTTTTTTGTAGTGAGTTTGAGTTTGTGAGTTTTATTCGGTTTTTAAAGTAGTGATACCTAGGTATATTATTATAATAACCCGTAGGTACTAAATACTATTGGGTACCTACTCGTATAGCTTTTTCTTTTTCTCATAGGTAAGTGTTGTTCTCGGGTGGCGTATATGTACATAATATTGGATTCCTCGCTACGCTCAGGATTCGTAATAACGCCCTCTTCATACAAAATACCTATTACTTTACTCCTTGTAACACAAATGACTGTACATCCACGTTTGTGTGAAGGCTTCCATTGTCATGGTCCATGGCTTGGTTCGCGGTCTGCCAGCCGGGTGCTCCACACTTGTCTCGCTAGGTGCAGGTAGGTAGGTATCATTTCGTCACAGAATGTTCCAGAAGCTACATCTGTGATGTGATGTTGCCGAGGAGACAGCGGCTGCACGTGCCGCGGCAGGCGAGGCTCTCTAGGTACGTAGTACGTAGGTAAGTGACTGTGGCCACTTACTTGTTCGGAACAATTATCCATTATGCTTCATTTAGGAATTATTTAGCAAAATCACGATTCGTTCCAGTTCCAAGGCCGCGGCGGAGTCGCCGGCCGGAGGAACTAAACTACATCTACGAGTTGCGACCATTTTGTTTAGAAAATACTATTGTGGCTCCCCCACACAACTGTTCAGACAAGTTGGTCGGACTACCTGTATACATAATTATACAGGCTGGTAGTAATACAGGATTATTAGGCGTATCTATGGAAGCCATAGTTTTATTGTACATTAGTTGGGCGACAGTTATATTAGGTATCTACTCGTATATTGACTGCCCCGGTGGCTCAGTTGGTAGTGAACCTATCTTCTGTGCTTGGGGGCGTGGGTTCGATTCCCATCTAGGACAAACATTTGTGTGATGAACATTTGTGTTTGTTCTATGTCTGGGTGTTAATATCTATTTAAGTATGTATTTAAAAATATATATGTACGTATATCAGTTTCTGGCAGCCATATTACAAGCTTTGCTTAGTTTGGGGTCAGATGACCGTGTGTGCAAAAATGTCCCAGATATTTATTTATTTAAATTTATTTAATATTATAGATACAAGTTTACAACGTGTAACAAAAAGGTTTTGTAATACTGAAGGGCAAATGTAACCACTCAAAATCACAAACAACTTTTACTATGGGATCAACTCTGAAATCGCGAAAAAAAACCATCTTTCCCATAGAAAACGGCCATTCTCTCTCGATAAAATGTAGGTGATATTTTTTTTTACGATTAACTAGATCTAGCCTTCTCTTACAACGTATATTAATCCAGTATCTACGCCTAGTCTAAAATCTCATCACATTTCATGAGTATTCATGGACCCCTTTCAGTTTTTCATACCCTTTTCGCGTAACCCTGTATAATTATTGTTCGTGAAATTTTGATGTTTACATGTTTTCTTTATATCGATTGTAGTATGCGACTAGCGAGAGACCGGGGAGAGCGGCATACACAAAGGGAGGCCTACACCCAGCAGTGGGGCACTCAGGGCTGATGATGATGATGATGATATATAAGTAGGTCAATGTATCGATGTATCTAAGTAATAATTATTTAGGTAGTTTTTTGTTGTATTTTTAGATAAGTTTGTGACATATATTTGCATGCCTAATCGAGGAAAAACATATTTGAACATAAATATAGTTTTGTAACAGCCTATTTTTCTTTATGTGTTTCGACAAAAATAAGTTAAAGAAACAAAAATATAATTTTATTCGAGACATTTTTACACACACGGTCATCTGACCCCAAACTAAGTAAAGCTTGTGATATGGCTGCCAGAGACTGATATACATACATATATAGGTTTAATTACATACTTAAATAGATATTAACACCCAGATATAGAACAAACACAAAATTAATGTTTATCACATAACCCTAGGTTGGAACCGAACCCACAAGCGCAGAAGGTAGGCTTACTACCAACTGGACCAACGGGCTATCAAATGTAATGAATCCTTATAGAATTAACACAAAAAATAACCTGCACCCCACCACCCTGTATATTACCGCTTTATGTTGTCAATCCAAAGAGGTTTCGCCGACAAAATTAGCTGAAAATCTGCGAACAATGCGCTGACGTCACCGAGCTGACGACACCGAGCGTAGCGAGCGTGGCCAAACATTCTAAACTTCATGATCTGTACGATAGTGTAGCCGCGCGGCTACTCTCGTTATTCTACACATGTATCTTCACACCTGGTTCCATCTAAATCTGTTCATCAGGTGATATGAGTATCATCATCATCATCAGCCTCTACCCATCTACAAGAGATGACGTATGTAGCGTCCGAAATACGTCTGCGCTCGACCGCTCGTGCGTGATGCGCTAATGACTCAATGAGGATTGCTCAGATTTTCTGGCGCTACAGTTATGTTATTTTCTAAAAATAAATATAGACTTTTTTTACCTAATCTGTCCCACTACTGGGCCAAAGTCTCCCCCATTTCCTTCCTTAAATCTCGGTCCTCCGCCACCTCTAGCCAGCCTCTCCGGAATGAGTCAAGAACGTCACGCCAGCGGTTCATGGGCCTTCCATGACTGCGTCGTCCATCGGGCACCCACTGTGTGACGATCCTGGCCCATCGGTCGAAAAATATAATCTCTTTTAGGATATTAATTTGAATAAATTTGTTTTTCTTACGGTAGTTACCTATAAAAAAAACAAAATTGTGTTTTTTTTTAAATGTGGTGACATCACCATCAGCGTTATATTGGTTCGTGTAGAAGTCTATAATACAAAAAACTTACTTCTGTCATATTTTCATCTGTCAATGTCATTTGTTGCACAGTGGCTGAGTGGCTGTTTTTCTTTTTTTGTTTGTGTATACGGCTAAGTAAATTTCAACATAGCGCCAACGTTGACGTCATTCAAGGGTAAAGAAGGTTAATCATATTTAATCAAAAATATTAGTCATTAGCGCTTATTTTTTAATTGTTGTATAGTGATCAGTAAGTCTATTGCTCGAAATGGTTTTGTAACAACGACCCATATTGAAATGGTTTTTTTGTAATTACAATTTATAAAAATATGAACAATCCCAAGTCGGGAGGCCCACAGATACACAGATACGGTCACATTGTTAGCCACTCCCACGGCAGCAGGTTCCAGCAGCTCGTTCCTGGCGACAACCACCTCGTCATCGGTTCTGAACCAGCCACCTGCCAGCCTCCAATGGCAAGTATTATAATCAATAAAAAATTAAGTCATCAGAATGTGTAGTGTAGTAATAAGTGTGTATGTTTGTCCGCACTCTACTCCGTAATGATAAAAAACAAATTTAAATTTAAAATTTGTAGTGGACTTGGAGGTAGGTCCTTGGATTGACATAGAAGGGTTCCAGCAGGCCTAGCATGGGCTGTGGATAAATTGTCTTTCCACCGTTTTATCCACGCCTAGACGCGACAAAGCTAAATATGGATACGTTTGCCTTTTTCTCGGGATAAAAACGGTAGAAAGACAATTTGTCCACGGCCCGTGCTAGGCCTGCAGTGGGATAGCGGGTGTAGCCGCAGGGCGACGATAGTGCACAGTACATAAGATGAATTTATATTCTACAAAACCAGTGATGGCTTCGAGTGCGGTCTGACTCGAGCACCGACAAGGAGTATCACCGAGGAGACAGGCTTCGAGGAAACTGATAACGGTAGTACGGCTCGCCGGCCAGGTCTTTGAACTGGAAGGTTTCCACCCGCGGAGGATCACCCGCACCATACCAGGGCTAGCCATACAGGAAGCCGCCGGTTACCGGAGCGGCCCGAGGATGTTCACAGCGGACAGAAGACTGAGGGGTGCTGCGCCACGTCTGTCAGATGTCTGCTGACCCACACCGAGGCCTGGGGCCTTACGAGCAACTGCTAATTTGGCAATGGAAATCGAATTAGCAGTTGTCCGTAAGGCCTCTGTACTACATCTACTTTGCGGGGGTTTCTACTTAAAGGAATCACAGGGATTGATGTATTCTTTAACCAAGTATTCAAAGCGGTAGGCTGTTTATCGCCAACACTATGAGCCTCGCTCGTACTGTTCACTCCTGAGATTTTATTCGCTTATTTCAGCTAATTTTATTTGTGTTTTCCCATAATATAGTAATCGGCTACGCACAGCCGCGCGCGTATTCAGACAAGCCGCGTGTCGAATGTCTTCACCGCGGCTCGCGTCTAGTCACACAATGCCCACGCCGCCTGGAGCTCATTACCTATTCCATGGTCCACTATATAAGCCACCTCCGCCCTCGTACTGGCATCACTCTCCTCTCCACTGAACCTCAACATGAAGCTCTGTTTTGTAAGTATTACTCATTTCTTTATTGTTAATCATGTTATGTAATTCAATCTCAGACTTGTCACATCATGCAAGTTTTAAATTCTTACGCACGGTTTGATCTCCCAATATATTCATTATAATTAAGTAAGATTTGTGATGGGAACCTCGGCCCACGTCCATGCACCGTGAATGCCTTGCAGCACGTCAGCGCAGGAGTTTTCCTTCCCAAGTTGAATAACTACAAGCGTGTCAGCCACCTCACGGTGGCAGTGATAGTTTTCTGTCGCCTGCTCTTACCGGATCCTGCAGCTTCCTCAGGGTCATTTGTTGCTGGCTTCATTGCATCCATTCTCTGCGTCTGGGCATTTAATGTAATCACGAGGAATGTTGAGAGACTGCGGAAGGACCTGTCCTGATTCCAGCTCGTTACGGATAAGAGACTGCACAGGATATTTTACATCTTTTGAGTCGTTGTGTTAACCCAGTATATACATAGAATTTTACCTGACGACCCTTAAAAAGAGGGTAACATTTATTTTGTCGGGTGTAGGATGTGTTTATGGTGATCTCCCTGCAGCGTGTAAGACTTGATCAGTTTTGAAATGTGGTGCATTTGTATTACGTTCATCTGAACAATGAGTGTTAAAAGGAAGCTCCAACATTGATTGGTGTCCATTACAATGTGTAGTTTGAAGTCAAGGAGTAGGTACGTACGCCGATAGTACACGGAGCTGATGCTTTACATCATTCAGTATAATTATGGAATATGATGCAGTTGTGTATGGTTTTTGACCAGGTTGTGTTGTTGTGCGCGGTGCTGGTCGCAGCGGTGACCTGCTCGCCCGCCGGAGACTCCAACTCGGAGGATTCTAAGAGCGGGGGCGCAGGCGCGGGTGCTGGCGCTGGTGGTGGTGCTGGTGCTGGCGCTGGTGGTGGTGCTGGTGCAAGTGCTGGTAGCGGTGGCAGTGAAGGCGATGCAGCGGGCGGATCTTCTGACGGCAGCGGCAGTGCTGGTGCGGGCGGCTCTGCTGGTAGCGGCGGCAGTGCTGGTGCCGGTGGATCCTCTGGTAGCGACGGCAGTCTGGGCGGGCTCACTGGTGGAGCTGGCGGTGCGCCGGGTGGCAATGGAAGCGGCTCAAAGACCGGGGATGGATCCAGCGCTTAAGGTAATTCAAACAACTATACTGAAGTAAGCACATTTCCTCACGACACGACACGACACGATGCGACACGACGCCACACAGAGCGCCGTACACTAGTATGGACAATGTTTTCTGTCCCAACGACACCGCACAACATGAGTCGCATGACGTATGTTTTGCGAATGACTTTTTAGCTTATTTGCTGTGACGATAATATACAGCGGCTGTAGAAACCAGTATGCACCTGGTTTCCTCGCTGCCGCGCCTGCCGCCAGCCGCCTGCCGCTTGTCGCGCGGGCTGGCCCGTATGACGTGGAGGAACGTACGACGCCAGGTCTGTCGCGTGTCGTGTCGTATCGTGCCGTAGCTCGTGAGACAATGCGCCCAGTCCCTGCGTCTCTTTGTCTGGGTTCTACATTTCCGTTTCTGATTTTTTGCTGGTGTACCTATAGCGGCCGGACCTATATTTATAAACTTTGGCGGAGTGTGCATCATCAGGACAGACAGATAATACCTACTTAATTATTTATTATTCACACTGGAAAATGGCGGTTGATGGGATGGACTTGTTACGTTATGTGTGCCTCGGCTTCTCCATCCTCAAGTTCATACTTCAAACGTGTTCGTTGCTCGCCGCTGCACGAAAGTACCTACATTAAAACAGATAATAGTAGTTTAGAACCATTATTAGATACTACGGTACCATTATTAGGTACCTCTACTGCCCGATCAAGCCTGGAGCAGTGGCAATGGGCTGGCCATATCTGTAGAAGAACTGACAACCGCTGAGATAAACGGGTTCTAGAGTGGGAGATCTCGTATCGGCAAACGTAGAGTAGGACGCCCTGCAGCCAGGTGGAGTGAAGACCTGCTACAGGCGGCTGGTGGCAAGTGGATGCGAAAAGCAGAAGATCGTGCCTTGTGGCGTCCTTTAGGAGAGGCCTACGTCCAGCAGTGGACGAACATTAAATAGGTTGATGATGATGATGATTAGATACTAGCTGCGCTCCGCGGTTCTACTCGCATAGACCCTCCCTCGGGGAATGTAAGTTTTCCGAGATAAAGTTACTCTCCGGCCCTCCAAATATGCACAACATCAAGTCGGTCCATTGTGTCGTCCTCTGCAACTTCGTGAAAGTGGAACAACAAACTGACAAACAGTCACACTTCTCAATAGAAACGTTCCAGTCTGTTGAGAACTAGGTGCCTTATTGTAGTGACATCTGTATCTGTGTAATATCAACTGTGTCGGTACTCAGTACACAGTGCAGGTACACAGTATAACACGCGTTCTGTTTCTGTTTCAGACGGATCTGCCGCGAGCGGTTTCGACGGCGTTGACTCGACCGAAACTGTCGCTGCGAGTACCGCTTCTTCGTAAATTCATAAGAATATTGTATACATGAATATAACTCAATTGTTTACGAGTCAAGTTATGAAGCCTGACCTCCCCTCCCCCCCGCGCCCCGCGCCCCGCGCCCCGCGCCCCGCGCCCCGCGCCCCGCTCCCCGCACCCCTGGCTCGTACGTGGCTCAGCTACAGACATCACATATTGGGCGGCTTCAAGCTTCAACAACAAACAACAGAGTTGTGTACTGTTATGTATTCTACGTTCGAAGGTACGAGTCGTCTTTACTAATATTGTAACATTTTATCTCATCATTAAATATTTTCCTTGCAAAGTTATACGCTCGTTATTTGATTACATAATTACCTCTAAAATAGGTCCAAGCATTTATTTGCTCTGCAATAACACTGTAAAAAGCTAAACACTGGGCAGCGGACTAGGAACGCGCTTTCTTACTGCTAAAGCGCGCCGTCCGTTCTATTGCAAGGATTCCGCAGGATGTCTCCATACGCCCATATTTCAAGCGGCTCGGGAACCTAACAGCGCCAGCACTGGTCATATTCCAAGTTGCGGTATATTCAGATTAGACTAAGCCTCGTACAAGACTCATTACTACGTAGGTGAAACCGTGAGGCGCAGTTAGTCTACTGTAAAAGTTAGAAAGTTCATAACAACTTGGAACAGACAGACAGACGGACGAACAGAACGAACTTATATGGGTTTCTTGTATTTCTACGGAACCCTAAAAAGGTGTTACAGTCTTCTTTAAACATATCTATCTATTTTCTTGATACATAATAAAATAGTTACATCTTTGAAATCATGTTATCAGCAGTGTTTATCGAGTTATGGTGTAAAGACTAAAGTGCCCGGGCACCATCTTTAATGAGGGGTTGCTCCTTCCTTCGCCACTTTGGCTCTTTACGACCGACAGTTTCGTGTTCCTGACACCACAAGGAATCTAATGATACCAGTCGTAGGTATAAGCACAAGGGTCGTGTGTATCGAACCTGACGTTCACCCTCCTCATGAACGACCTACCCGATTCCATACCGGATGCTGAGGTACTGATGCACGCAGACGACGTGGCAGCAATCGTTACAGCTCCACGGGTACCGGCGTTGGAGCAAAAACTAAACGACGTTGCCCGTCAACTGGCGCATTGGTTCAGAACAAACGGTCTTGCTCTGAACCCTAAGAAAACTAATATTTTGCATTTAAACTTGTCCGGAAGACGGTACCCAGCACTATCCGTGTGGATGGAGGGGCAGTGTCTGCATCAGGTCGATGCGTTTACGATGGTTGGCTTCGAAATAGATAGAGCCCTCTCCTGGACTGGTCACCTGAATACCTTGTGCGACAAGTGCGTGCGTGTTTTGCCTTAGATCAGATTGCGCGCATCCTTTCGCAGCAAGCAGTACGCTCTTGCTACTACGCGACTGTCCAGTCTCTGCTGGCGTACGGAGTCGATTTGTGGGGATACTCTGCGGAGTGGTACCGGGTTTTTTTGCTGCAGAAGCGGGCAGTTCGCGTGGTCGCACGAGTCAAAACCCTAACTCTATCGAAACAAATTTTCAAAGACCTTAGGTTAATGACTCTGCCAGCATTATACTTTTACCATACCGATATATACGTTTATAAAAACTTGGCATCCTTCGTGAGATTCGACGATGTCCACGAAAAATTGACTAGGAATGGGACACCTTAACTATGCCCATACAAAGGCTAACCAAGTCTCACAAATGTACCCGAATATTTGGCATAAAATTATTCAACGCCTTGCTTAAAACCATAAGGGACGCCAAGCCGCTGCATTTATTCAAAAATAAACTTGTCTTTCTAACTGATGGCTCGGTATAGCGTAGAGGAATTCATTCCAAAACTGGAGTGAATAATAATTGATGCCTGATTATAATTAGAATGACATATTATTATTTTGCTTTACTATTATTAATTCTATGATGTGTTTTTTCATATTTTTAAGTGTTGACATGTAATTATTATTATGAATAAAATTATCATTGTATCCCGGAAGTGCAATTGAAAAATTTTACATGAGTTCCAAGGTGAACCGTACTAACATAGGCAACGGTCATTAAAACTCAACAAATTGTATGGAATAGTTGATATTTTTTTCGCAATTTCAGGATTGGTCCCATAGTAAACGTTGTTCATAATGATGAATATCACGGATCCTTTTAGTATCGGCCTCCTTGACGTGTCCGTCAACGGTGAACCTGACTAGCGCCGGCTATGTGCACGTATATGGCTGGCATATATAACATAGTACATCGACACCACCACCGGCAAGGAGTATCACCAAGAAGACAGGCTCCGAGAATATTGATGACGGGAGCACGGCTCGTCGACCACGTCTTTGAACTGGAAGTTTTCAGCCCGCGGAGGATCACCTGCACCACACTTGAGCTTGCCATACCGGTAGGCCGGTTGCCGGAGCCCTGCCCGAGGGTGCTCACAGCGGACAGAAGACTGAGGAGTGCTCCGCCACGTCTGTCACACGTCTGCCGACCCACACCGAGGCCTGTACGTGTACAACTACTCCGCGGGGGTTTCTACAGGAATCACACAGATGTATTCATTAACTAGGTGTTCAAAGTGGTAGGCTGTTTACCGCCAACACTATGAGCCTCGCTCGTAGCTTGTCACGTCTGAGATATTATTCGCTGACTTAGGCTAATTATATTTGTGTTTTTAATATAGTAATTGGCTACGCACAGCCGCGCGCGTATTCAGACAAGCTGCGTGTCGAATGTCTTCACCGCGGCTCGCGGCTCGTCACACAATGCCCACGCCGCCTGGAGCTCATTACCTATTCCATGGTCCACTATATAAACCACCTCCGCCCTCGTACTGGCATCACACCTGTCCTCTCCACTGAACCTGAATATGAAGCTTTGTTTTGTAAGTATTTCTTATTTCTTTATTGTTAATCATGTGTGATTCAATTCTTACGTACGGTTAGATCTCCCAATATATTCATTATGTATAATATTTGTAATGAGAACCTCGGCCCACGTCCATGCATCGTGAATTCCTCGCGGGGACGCTAGCGCAGGACTTGTCGTTCTCAGGTTAAATAACTATAAGCGTGTCAGCACGTCAGTCAGCCGCCTCACGGTGGCAGTGACAGTTTTCTGTCGCCTGCTCTCACCGGTTCCTACAACTTCCTTAGGGTCATTTGTTGCAAGCTTTATTGCTGGTATAATCTATAAATATATATATAATCACGAGGTTTGTTGAGTCGTTGTGTAAACCCAGCATTTAGTTAGAGTTTTACCTTTAACTATAATCATGTTGGTTTTAGGGGTAAAAAGAGTGTAAAATTTGTCGGGTGTAGACATATGTCTATGTGATCGCCTGCAGCTTATAAGGTTAGATTGATTTTGAAATGTGACACGTTATTACTTTCATCTCAACAATGAGTGTTGAAAAGAAACTCCAACATCCAAAGACCGTCTAATGCGGTTGAATCTATAGTCGGAGTGACCGGCTTAATCTTACGTGACTAATTCCCGTGTAATATAAATAAAATGTGTGAAGACCACGTCAGTTCAATAATAAAACTCCAACATTGATTGTTGTCCATTACAATGTGTAGTTTGAAGTCAGGGAGTAGGTACGTACGCCGATAGTACACGGAGCTGAAGCTTTTGAACGGATTGGTTGTTTACACCATTTAATATTATAGAACCCTAGCGACCCGCCCCGGCTTCGCACGGATGTAAGTTTTAATATACAATCCTTGCGTGAAAAATTGACTATCTGATGGTGCAAACTGCATCAAATTCCGTTGAGGGGCTAAGGAGGAGTTAGCGGATATACAGACAGACAGATAGACGCAGAGAGCGACTTTATTTTATACTATGTAGAGATAAAGAAGATAGAGATAGAGATGATGCAGTTGTGTATGGTTTTTGTCCAGGTTGTGTTGTTGTGCGCGGTGCTGGTCACGGCGGTGAGCTGCACGCCCGCCGGAGACTCCAACTCGGAGGAATCTACGAGCGGAGGTGCAGGCGCGGGCGCTGGTGCGGCCGCGGCCGCTGGCGCGGGCTATGGTGCAGGCGCTGGCGCGGGCTATGGTGCGGGTGCAGGTTCAGATGCGGGTTATGGTCAGGGTGCGGGTGCGGGTGCGGGTGCGGGTTCGGGCTAGAGTGGATCCAGCGCTTAAGGTAATTTAAACAACTACAATTATAAATACGTAAGTAAGCGCATCAACTCACTGATGGCTCGTCGCTCGTAGAGGAACGTACGACGCCAGGTCTGCAGAGTGTCGTCTGTCGCGTGTCACGTCATGTCGTGTGGTAGCTCGTGTGCCGACAAGTCAAGTCACTGCGTTTCTCTGTTTGGGTTCTACCTCTCTATTTCTGACCTTTCCACGACTAAGTGGCCGGACCTATAATTATGTATACCTATTCATAAACTCTGTCAAAGCGGTAGTGTGCAGCACCAGGACGGACAGATTATACTTAATTATTTATTATTTAAAATGGCAGTTGATGGGATGGAATTACGTCATGTGTGCTTCATCAAACGTGTTCGTTGTTCGCCGCTGCACGAATGTAACTACCTAGTAGTACCTACATTACAATAGATAATTGTAGTTTTGAATTCAGAAAATGAAAAAAAAAAATACTTATTAAAAATTATTTATTGAACCGTTATTAAATACTAGCTGCGCCTCGCCGTTCCACCCGCATGGACACTCCTCGGGGAATGTAAATTATCTGTGACAAGGTTACTCTCCGGCCCTCCAAATATGCACAACATCAAGTCAGTCCGTGGTGTCGTCCTCTGCAGATACGTGAAAGAGGAACAAACAAACTGACAAACAGTCACACTGTCACAATCGAAACGTTCCAGTCTGTTGAGAACTAGGTGCCTTATTGTAGTGACATCTGTATCTGTGTAATATCAACTGTGTCGGTACTCAGTACACAGTGCAGGTACACAGTATAACACGCGTTCTGTTTCTGTTTCAGACGGATCTGCCGCGAGCGGTTTCGACGGCGTTGACTCGACCGAAACTGTCGCTGCGAGTACCGCTTCTTCGTAAATTCATAAGAATATTTTATACATAAATGTAACTCAATTGTTTACGAGTCAAGTTATGAAGCCTGCCCTCCCCTCCAGCCCCGCGGCCCGCGCCCCGCGCCCCGCACCCCTGGCTCGTACGTGGCTCAGCTACAGACATCACATATTGGGCGGCTTCAAGCTTCAACAACAAACAACAGAGTTGTGTACTGTTATGTATTCTACGTTCGAAGGTACGAGTCGTCTTCACTAATATTGTAACATTTTATCTCATCATTAAATATTTTCCTTGCAAAGTTATACGCTCGTTATTTGATTACATACATCACGTCGGAGCAGTTGCTATCACTGTATCAAGCACAAGTTCGGTCGTGTATGGAGTACTGCTCTCACCTTTGGGATGGATCAGCTAAGTACCAGCTTGGGGCGTTAGAGTCTATTGAAAAGCATGCCAAGAGGCTCATCAGCAACGAATCCTTAGTTCGGACTAAGCTTCTTAGTCTTGAGTATCGACGTAAAGTTGCTAGTCTATCGGTCTTTTATCGGATACATTTAGGAGAGTGTGCATCTGATATTCATGATCTAATTCCTTCCTGCCCATTTTTCTATCGGACTGCCTGAGTGGGCACAAAAAATCGACACCGCTTTATGGTTGGTATTCCGAAAACCCAAACGAAGCGCTTTAATTCCACTTTTATTGTGCGAACTGCTAGTCTGTGGAATGCGCTGCCTGAATGGGTGTTCCCCGGTAGTTACAATCTGGGTGTCTACAAATCACGAGTGTATCGGTTTCTGCTAGGCAAGCGTGCTCCAACGTAGACCGCATCATCGCTTAACATCAGGCGAGTTGGCGGTCAAGCGCAAGCCTATTATTTATAAAAAAATACATAGCATTACCTGTAAACTCAACTCGGTCCGAGCATATTTAATTTGGAAAAAAAAGGGTGAATGAAAACCACGAATTCCATACGATCACTTCACAATCACATGACGGCTGCCAAATATTACTAAAGTACTTACATCTGACTATGTTGTAATAATAAGTAGGTACTATATATGTTAACACCTGATATCAGAAGATACCAGATATTATTATCTGAAAGTGGAGAATGGACTTAATTAATGAAATCTATTCACTTCGTCATAGAGTGTACGAAGAGGTGATCATACCTGATAGTGAGCGCCACATTAGTGCTGGGGCCCCGGGGCCCCGGGCCCGCGGGCCTGGTGCGTCTAGAGGCCGGCCCTGGCTGCCGGCTGGGCTGGATACGTTCCGAATGACATCAGCAATGAATGAATCATTATATATGTATTTATATTCAAATACGCTCAGACATGTATGTATGTATGTATGTATGTAGGTTGCACGTGTGTATGGTAATGTTGACAGAAACACGCACACTTTTGTTACTCTATACTACCTACCATGATGATGTAGGCCGGCGGCAACGACACTCGAGCTGCACTCGACCTGCACGCGACCTGCACTCGAGCTACACGAGACCTGCACTCGACTTGCACTCGAGCTGCACTCGACCTGCACTCGACCTGCACTCGAGCTGCACTTGACCTGCACTCGAGCTACACTCGACCTGCACTCGAGCTACACTCGACCTGCACTAGACCTGCACTCGAGCTGCACTCGACCTGCACTAGACCTGCACTCGAGCTACACTCGACTTGCACTCGAGCTACACTCGACCTGCACTAGACCTGCACTCGAGCTGCACTCGACCTGCACTAGACCTGCACTGGAGCTACACTCGACCTGCACTCGACCTGCACTCGAGCTGCACTCGACCTGCACTTGAGCCGGACTCGAGTTGTGTCCGGTGCAAGTCCGCGTCTGAACACAGATTACACTAAGGAGCAGAAATACCTCCGCAAACAAATTTAAATAAATAAGGACTCTATCTACGAGGCAATAAAGTAGCTATTCTACTCATACAGCGCTGATACCGCTCGCTATTTTAATATTCACCTGGAGAGCCGCTCTCTTTCTATCACGTAGCTCTATCTCTCCTGACACGGCACGTGTAACGTTAAGGTTGTCTTATTAAAAAAAAAAGATTCTTTGTTCTTCCTTTTGCACAAAAGTATCTTTAGAAGTAACTGTTTGTTGTAAAAATCACATAAATACGCCTGCCCGAGAGGCGCGCCAGCCGAACGTACCTAAACTGCAGTGACACCCCCCTGGTGTGACCTGCGACTGGCCTGCTCCTGCTGGAACGACCGTGACCTCCACAGAGAACAGGAATATTCTTAGATGTCATGTTGTACAGGGAGGTGGAGACACTAGCAGAACACCGACAAGCCTGCAAGTTACTCCACCGACAAGAGATACGCTCTTAAATTTGAATGAATGAATCATTATATCATCATAATCAGCCTTTTCACACTCCACTGCTGGACTTTATATAGCCTACCCCCGATTGGGCCATATCCACTACGCTGGCCCAGTGCGGGTTGGTGGATTCACATACGCCATTGAATTCCTTCTCCGTACGTATGCAGGTTTCCTCACGATGTTTTCCTTCACCGAAAAGCCAGTGGTATGAAAATCCGTACATAAACTCCAAAGAGCTCATTCGTACGGGCCCGGGGTTTGAACCCGCGACCTCACGCTTTCAAGTCTAGCGGTCTCCCAAATAGGCTACCACTCCCCTATAGTCACAGCCACAGTATCATATATATTATAATCATAGTTGTCCAGAATGCTGGCTTTATCCCGCATACAAATAGAGCATTGCCACACAACATGGGACTGCCACCAGTCTGCAGACCTGTCCCGCCACCAGTCTGCAGACCTGTCCCGCCACCAGTCTGCAGACCTGTCCCGCCACCAGTCTGCAGACCTGTCCCACCACCAGTCTGCAGACCTGTCCCGCCACCAGTCTGCAGACCTGTCCCGCCACCAGTCTGCAGACCTGTCCCGCCACCAGTCTGCAGACCTGTCCCGCCACCAGTCTGCAGATCTGTCCCGCCACCAGTCTGCAGACCTGTCCCGCCACCAGTCTGCAGACCTGTCCCGCCACCAGTCTGCAGACCTGTCCCGCCACCAGTCTGCAGACCTGTCCCGCCACTAGTCTGCAGACCTGTCCCACCAACAGTCTGCAGACCTGTCCCGCCACCAGTCTGCAGACCTGTCCCGCCACCAGTCTGCAGACCTGTCCCGCCACTAGTCTGCAGACCTGTCCCACCAACAGTCTGCAGACCTGTCCCGCCACCAGTCTGCAGACCTGTCCCGCCACTAGTCTGCAGACCTGTCCCACCAACAGTCTGTAGACCTGTCCCGCCACCAGTCTGCAGACCTGTCCCGCCACTAGTCTGCAGACCTGTCCCGCCACCAGTCTGCAGACCTGTCCCGCCACCAGTCTGCAGACCTGTCCCGCCACCAGTCTGCAGACCTGTCCCGCCACCGAGGAAGATATACTTGTTGTCGATGTGCCATACTTGGTATTTTACTTTAAGTTTATATTTAGTTATTTTAAGTTTTATTAATACGTAAATTTACTGTTTTTTTAAGTTGTGCTTAATTAACGTATCCAGTTTACATAAATAAATATAATTTTACTTATATATAATAAAGTTTGTCTGTCTCTTTGTCTTGTACATGTTCACGTATCGTTGATCCGATTGAGTTGAACCGTTGTATTTATTTCCGAGGTCGCAGGCGGCGCCTCGTCCCTGGTGTACCTGGCCGCAGGCGGCGCCTCGTCCCTGGTGTGCCTGGCCGCAGGCGGCGCCTCGTCCCTGGTGTGCCTGGCCGCAGGCGGCGCCTCGTCCCTGGTGTGCCTGGTCGCAGGCTGGGCCGAGCCCCACACCCGCACGGAGCCGCGGGCTGCAGCTAGTGTGAGATGTGAATCTGGAACACAGATGTGTATCTCCAATATTGACAAGCGTCGGTTGGATGTGTCGGACTCGGATACAACTCGAGCTGATTTGAATATTGTTTGTGTTGAGTAATTAGCGGCGCTCCGTGGCGAATGTACCGGCGGGGCTCCAGCTGAGGCAACACTGCAGCGCCCGCGTCCCCCAGCCCGGTATATAGCCGCGGCGCTCCGCCCCCGCCCACACTCGCGCTCCCGACATGCAGCTCTATCTGGTGAGTCCGTCTGCGCCGGAGATTAACAAAACCCTAATATTTTTTAGGTTATTTTCGTGATTTATTAACGGTAAAACTGCTTACAGTACATTCGTAATAGTAACGTTGGACGCCATCCGTTTAAAATCAGTTGGGATGTACAATAAAGTAAAAATAAAATGGTGTCTAAATTCTAGAACAAGTCGTCGTCGCGTCCGTCTCCAATTACAATATTATATAGACGATCGTCCTATAAATCCGTCTATTTTATAAATCTACTCATAAAAAAACATTTGATTATGCACTAAGGGAATAGCAGTGTTACGTCGCGGGCGGCATATTGAACCCTGAGCGTAGCGAGGGACTGTAGAGTTATATAGAGTGCTGAGTGAAGCGAGGGGTTCAAGCTGCCCAGGACGAGGACAGGCTTTATTCCAGAGGAGCATACTTCACTTCACATCTTCTGCGAGACAATAAAGAGTCAGGTTTCACAGAAAATCACAGCACCAAACACCGGCTTTTGTTACACATTCTTTGTAAACGCACCTTTTTTTTGAGTTCTGCTTATGGTGGCCAGTTCTATTTTCGAACAAATCTCTTTACAATGCCATATGGCCATTATTCCACGACGCATGTGTAAACACAAATTTGCAGTTCCAAATTCAAATCACTTCATTCCCTAGGGAGTTTCATACAACTTTATATCTCTTAAGAGATAATACTTTACATTGAATTTTTTTTATTTACATCTTTATCAACATTTTTTAGTGAGTTAGTGCCTTTATTAACTAAACAAAATACAAGCTAAAACTAAAACTACAAATACAGTTAGACTGCCCATAGACCGTTGAAGGTCTAAAGACAATCCAAATGCTCGAGCCCACCACTAGTTGGCAGCGTACCCAGCATGCCGGCGGCATTACCACGTTGAATGGCAATGCTTATGCGTTGAGCCAGAAACACGCCAGCATTTTGGTCACGCGTCGCATTAACCAGGCGCTCTGAAAGATTTTTGAAAATGATATGAGCTCCCGGTCCCCAAGGGCCTAATGTCTCGACCCAAACGCCTCAAATATGTAACCACTGCTGAGGTTAGCATATTTGCATCGCTTGTGCTGCTCTGCCGAATTGGCAGCCGCGCCAGCCCTACCTTGTGTCTCAGGAAGATGTGACGGCGCCAAAGTATCGACACAAGTTGCGTCCCATACAAGGGGCCGCCCCAACCTCCAGGGCACAAGTGTCACACCGTCAGGCCTCCTTCCATCGTCACGCGCAAGACCACTCGGTTCGAGCACAGCTGCGACATTGGCGGTGGAAAGAGCCCTGCGTATGATGTCGTTCAGGCTAGCGTGTCGGCCAATACGACCAGCGCTTCTCGAGCAAGAGAGACCATGGTGACCGAGCTGGTCAACAGCAGTACCACACTGACAGCGATGGGCCTCACAGCACCTTGCACCCAAGCGTAAGCTGACAGCTAGACGAAATGCGGTTGGATCTAAAAGGCTACCCGTGTTAAAAGAGGGCATAGCTTGCAACCAAAGTCCCGATTCCCAAACAGAGACAGCAAGAATACGAGCGCGATCTGCAACACTAGGACACGTATCTAGTAGCGATTTCCGTGCTAGTTCGCAGATCGGCCGATCCCACAGTCTCTGGGAAGACAACTTCCTGGGAAAATCGGTATTTGGACAAGCAAGCCTCCAAGCATTCATTGCCTCTTTCGAATGAGATACAACTACATTGAGATTGCGTGATATAATTATGTTATTGGATATTGTCGAGCAGGTGGAGTGAAAAAACTATTGTGACTGCATTTTTTATCGAATGATTCTGCGATATCTCTCAGCGATATCTACTGTAAAGCAAATTATACTGTTTTAATAAACAAGCTGTATATTATAGTAACTCCTTATAACTGTCGTTATAGTAACTCCTTGCACTTTGTAGACACACATTTTGTTTAATACCTGCTCTGGACATCAACTCTTGTAGGTAGGTAGTTATGCATCCTCGACATCCGTCTGTATTAGATTTGCAGACAGACAGACTACTCAGCATATCACAATGTATTTGTTGGTAATGCTGAGTAAGGCCTCCCAGGCCACCGTGTCGTTTTAAGTTAGCATTAAGATTTTGATTCATTAGCATTAAAGCCTCCAAATCGGCTGCACGTATTTTGATTTCAAGTTTTAAAAAACATTCAAAGTGCTCCCAAACTTAACTAGGTATATTCTTTTATTTGTACTTCAATAATTATAAATAGTTTAAATGTGGCAGAGTTAAAATGTACAGTATTGTAGGTGGTCACTGCACCACTGCTCCGACCAGGATGTCCAGCCTCGCTCCTGTCTACAACCCGCCATGACCCTTCCCTCTCTTCTTTCCATTATAACAACATTTCATCATCATCAGCCCTGAGTGACCCACTGCTGGGTATAGGCCTCCCTTTGTTTATGCCACTCTCCCCGGTCTCTCGCTATTCGCATCCACTCGTTCCCGACAGTATTTCTGATGTGGTCAGTCCACCTCATCCTCGGTCGGCCTGGGTTCCGCCAACCTAGTCTCGGCCACCACGCAGTTACTGCTGTACACCACCTGCCATCATTACGTCTGGCCATGTGTCCTGCCCAGTTCCACTTAAGTTCCTTCACCCTTTTTACGACGTCTGCAGCTTTGGCGCGACGTCGTATCTCAGTGTTTCTGACACGGTCCTGCAGTTTGATGGCTCGCTCCATGGCTCTCTGTGCGACGTCGTATCTCAGTGTTTCGGATACGGTCCTGCAGTTTGATGGCTCGCTCCATGGCTCTCTGTGCGACGTCGTATCTCAGTGTTTCGGATACGGTCCTGCAGTTTGATGGCTCGCTCCATGGCTCTCTGTGCGACGTCGTATCTCAGTGTTGTTGATACGGTCCTGCAGTTTGATGGCTCGCTCCATGGCTCTCTGTGCGACGTCGTATCTCAGTGTTGTTGATACGGTCCTGCAGTTTGATGGCTCGCTCCATGGCTCTCTGTGCGACGTCGCATCTCAGTGTTGTTGATACGGTCCTGCAGTTTGATGGCTCGCTCCATGGCTCTCTGTGCGACGTCGTATCTCAGTGTTGTTGATACGGTCCTGCAGTTTGATGGCTCGCTCCATGGCTCTCTGTGCGACGTCGTATCTCAGTGTTGTTGATACGGTCCTGCAGTTTGATGGCTCGCTCCATGGCTCTCTGTGCGACGTCGTATCTCAGTGTTGTTGATACGGTCCTGCAGTTTGATGGCTCGCTCCATGGCTCTCTGTGCGACGTCGCATCTCAGTGTTGTTGATACGGTCCTGCAGTTTGATGGCTCGCTCCATGGCTCTCTGTGCGACGTCGTATCTCAGTGTTGTTGATACGGTCCTGCAGTTTGATGGCTCGCTCCATGGCTCTCTGTGCGACGTCGTATCTCAGTGTTGTTGATACGGTCCTGCAGTTTGATGGCTCGCTCCATGGCTCTCTGTGCGACGTCGTATCTCAGTGTTGTTGATACGGTCCTGCAGTTTGATGGCTCGCTCCATGGCTCTCTGTGCGACGTCGTATCTCAGTGTTTCGGATACGGTCCTGCAGTTTGATGGCTCGCTCCATGGCTCTCTGTGCGACGTCGTATCTCAGTGTTTCGGATACGGTCCTGCAGTTTGATGGCTCGCTCCATGGCTCTCTGTGCGACGTTGTATCTCAGTGTTACGGATACGGTCCTGCAGTTTGATGGCTCGCTCCATGGCTCTCTGTGCGACGTCGTATCTCAGTGTTTCTGATACGGTCCTGCAGTTTGATGGCTCGCTCCATGGCTCTCTGTGCGACGTCGTATCTCAGTGTTGTTGATACGGTCCTGCAGTTTGATGGCTCGCTCCATGGCTCTCTGTGCGACGTTGTATCTCAGTGTTACGGATACGGTCCTGCAGTTTGATGGCTCGCTCCATGGCTCTCTGTGCGACGTCGTATCTCAGTGTTTCTGACACGGTCCTGCAGTTTGATGGCTCGCTCCATGGCTCTCTGTGCGACGTCGTATCTCAGTGTTTCGGATACGGTCCTGCAGTTTGATGGCTCGCTCCATGGCTCTCTGTGCGACGTCGTATCTCAGTGTTTCTGACACGGTCCTGCAGTTTGATGGCTCGCTCCATGGCTCTCTGTGCGACGTCGTATCTCAGTGTTTCTGACACGGTCCTGCAGTTTGATGGCTCGCTCCATGGCTCTCTGTGCGACGTCGTATCTCAGTGTTTCTGATACGGTCCTGCAGTTTGATGGCTCGCTCCATGGCTCTCTGTGCGACGTCGTATCTCAGTGTTTCTGATACGGTCCTGCAGTTTGATGGCTCGCTCCATGGCTCTCTGTGCGACGTCGTATCTCAGTGTTTCTGACACGGTCCTGCAGTTTGATGGCTCGCTCCATGGCTCTCTGTGCGACGTCGTATCTCAGTGTTTCTGACACGGTCCTGCAGTTTGATGGCTCGCTCCATGGCTCTCTGTGCGACGTCGTATCTCAGTGTTTCTGACACGGTCCTGCAGTTTGATGGCTCGCTCCATGGCTCTCTGTGCGACGTCGTATCTCAGTGTTTCTGATACGGTCCTGCAGTTTGATGGCTCGCTCCATGGCTCTCTGTGCGACGTCGTATCTCAGTGTTTCTGACACGGTCCTGCAGTTTGATGGCTCGCTCCATGGCTCTCTGTGCGACGTCGTATCTCAGTGTTTCTGACACGGTCCTGCAGTTTGATGGCTCGCTCCATGGCTCTCTGTGCGACGTCGTATCTCAGTGTTTCTGACACGGTCCTGCAGTTTGATGGCTCACTCCATGGCTCTCTGTGCGACGGCTATCTTGTGCACAGTGTTCTCCGTGAGCGTCCATGTCTCAGCACCACAGTAATGGTGGGCAGGACACATTGGTTATAGAGACGAGTCTTCATGCACTATTATTATTGTTATTAAATACTCTGTCTTGTTGTTATGTATCATTCGTGTTCTTTTTTTTTATATTTTAGTACCGTAAATTTAGTATACTTATTTTGTGTCCTACTTTTTTTTCTGTTTGCTATGTCTTATTTGTTTAAATTGCATATAAATAATTAAAAATATATATGTAAACTTGTGTTAAGTGTAATGTAAGTGTAAACTCTAGGGTTCGTCTGTTGTCCGGCGCTGATAGTCCTTGACTTTCAGCATTAATGCCGAGACGGACCCATTCCACACTGATTGTATCCTCTAGATATAAGTTTTTGTAAAGGTGTCAAATAAAATTTATTTTCTTTCTTTCTTTCACTGTGGTATCTCTTTCGATCGGAGAATGTGTTCCAAGTTTCCGGACGCAGTCCACCCCAGCTGTTCTCCTAGCGAGATAATAACGACACTTGGAAACGACTCATTTCAAATAAAGTACCAGGAATCCTAAGGATGCCTGGAAGAGATTGCTCTTAGCGATGAGGCCACCAGTTGTTATGTGTGTAATTTCTGGCGTGAATAGTCATTAACATAATATCATCATCATTCATCATTTCAGCCATAGGACGTCCACAGCTGGACACAGGCATCCCCATCGATCACCAAAATGGCCGGTTGGAAGCGGCCTGCATCCAGCGTTTCCTTGCGGTCTCTTTTAGGTCGTCTGTCCACCCGCATGTCAATATAATATATACCTGTTTATTTATCTAGATACGAAGTCAGGGAGCTGCGTCAGCAAATATGGAGCCGCTGCGATTCCAGCAGCATGACGTGTCTCCTACGACACGTCGCTGACGAGTGTGTTGTGTGTCCAGGTCCTGGTGGTGACGCTGGTGGCAGCGACGAGCGGCGCCAGCGTGCCCACAGGCACTCCTCCCGGGGAAGCTGACCCCGGGAACCCTGGACTCTCTGGAAACCCTGCCACAACTGGAGGTGCTGGTGGCGACACTCCTGGTGGCTCTACCACTTCGACGGCTGCCACTCCTGCTGTCGGTACGGATAGTGCCTCGGGTCACAGTGACCAGGTCAGCGGCAGCGATCCATCCACGAAGATCGACAAAAGGTCTTCCGACGAAGGCAACGCCGGTACCGGGGATGTAACCAAACCCAGCAGCATCGACAGTGGTAGCCCCTCCACGGACACCGGGGCTGGCTCTAAGGATAGTTCCAATAGTGAACCTAAAGATAGTTCTAATTCCAATAGTGAACTTAAAGATAGTTCTAATTCCAATAGTGAACGTAAGGATAGTTCTACTCCCAATAGTGAACCTAAAGATAGTTCTACTTCCAAAAGTGAACCTAAAGATAGTTCTACTTCCAATAGTGAACCTAAAGATAGCTCTACTCCCACTAGTGGACCTAAAGATAGCTCTACTCCCACTAGTGGACCTAAAGATAGCTCTACTCCCACTAGTGGACCTAAAGATAGCTCTACTCCCACTAGTGGACCTAAAGATAGCTCTACTCCCACTAGTGGACCTAAGGATAGTTCTATTCAAAATAGTAGACCTAGAGATAGACCTACTTCCTCTGGTGGACCTACAGATGGCTCCAGCATCACTGAGACCAAACCCAGTGGCACCGACACTGGTAGCCCCTCCACAGAGACCGGGACTGGACCTAAGGATAGTTCTACTCCCACTAGTGGGAGCAGCGTGGGCAAAGATGGAACTCCGGGCGCAGGAAAAGGAGATTCAGGCGGCTCTGACTTGAACCAGAGCACAAAGGACACAGGAGGGGCGTCAGCTCCTGTGGAGGGCACCAGCGGCAGCGGCGAGGGGCTCCCTGGCTCCGATAAGTCTGGCTCGGGCGAGCCCGGCAAGTCCAGCTCGAGCCAGCCGAGTTCCACGCAGACACCTGCAGCGAGCGTCCCGGGGGACACCTCCACTGTCACTACCAGACCTAGCTAGGAGACACGTCACCTGCAGCGAGCGTCCCGGGGGACACCTCCACTGTCACTACCAGACCTAGCTAGGAGACACGTCACCTGCAGCGAGCGTCCCGGGGGACACCTCCACTGTAACTACCAGACCTAGCTAGGAGACACGTCACCTGCAGCGAGCGTCCCGGGGGACACCTCCACTGTCGCTACCAGACCTAGCTAGGAGACACGTCACCTGCAGCGAGCGTCCCGGGGGACACCTCCACTGTCACTACCAGACCTAGCTAGGAGACACGTCACCTGCAGTGAGCGTCCCGGGGGACACCTCCACTGTCACTACCAGACCTAGCTAGGAGACACGTCACCTGCAGCGAGCGTCCCGGGGGACATGGGGGGAGGGTCTTGTCTAACCCCCTGTACTCATTATAAAATATATATGTAAATATATATGTATATCTTTCAAAAGAAATTCAAAATTGAGAAAACCCGAACGTAAGTTCATAACAGCTGTTGAATTGCAAATTCGGATATTAGTCTTCTCGGACATGAGGAGACATGTTCATATACATACTTCGAAAATAATAATACGCTGCCAACTGGTAGTGGGCTTGAGCATTTAGATTGTCTTTAGACCTTCAACGGTCTATGGGCAGTCTAACTGTATTTGTAGTATTAGTTTTAGCTTGTATTTTGTTTAGTTAATAAAGGCACTTGCCCAGAAAAAGAAAATAACACATCGCCTTAGTGTGCAAACTGAAAACGTTCCAACCAGCCTCGCCCCGCACCGCTCGCCCCGCACCGCTCGCCCCGCACCACTCGCCCCCGACCCAGGGGCGAGTGCCCCTAGATACGGCCCTGGGACGGTACGGTGATTGTAATAACAAATTAGTATTTACTTAATGTAGGTGTTATTGTAATTTATATTATAATTAGATGATTATTTAGTTAAACCTCACTCTGTTATAATTATATTTTGATCGCACACAAAATAAATAAACTTTTCATAGGAAATGAAATGTTTTTCGCACAATAATCTTAAGTTTACAATATTCTGCACAACACAAATAAATACATTAAAACATAAAAACATGTTTAATTTAGTTCTAAGATCGTGTTTCAAGCCTCAGATCAGAGTAGACGTAGGGCTAAATAGTCAACACCCAGAACAGAGCGGCGGCGGTTGTCTGCTGGGTGCAGGGTGAGTTCCACTGAGGGCATCGAGCCTGGTTTACGCCTGATGCGGTCACACCCACCTACTACTTTGGTGAGCTACTTTGGTACAGTAAGTTAAATTATATTATCTTTGGTAAAAACTAAAGAAAGAAAACTTTCTAGCTCATAGGTTATTGACCTTTCCGTAAATGTGAGATAATTTTTACGAAGAGTTCAATAACCTTTGAGCTGGAACGTCTTCAATGTATAACAGTTTATCTGTTAAGTATCAAAACTACTTCACGAGCTAACTGAACACTGGCAGCTACTGGCAGCTACAAGTACCTACACTCCTTAGTTATGGCATGTAGAGATCCGGTAAGAAAGGATTTTGTGAAAGGGTTAAGGGGGGCAAAAGGGGATTGAATGTCTATATGAAAATCTACACATATCTACGGAGACGTTGGAAACAGCTAGTACAAGGTTACGCGGAAGGTGTACTTAGTAGAAAGGGGGCCATAGTGTCCGTCATTATGAATAACTTTTACAATGGGAACAACCATGAAGTCGCGAAAAAAATTATCATCTGTTGTTAGGCTACTTTTCATCATCATCATTTTCCATCAGTATGGAGGTGAAACCGCGGGGCGCAGCTAGTTACTTAATAATTTTCCAAATCGGTTCATAAGACGGAGTTCTAAAATAACAAACATAACAAAAACTAAATGAGAACCCCCTTTATTAAGTCGGTTAGAAATAAGAACCGGAAGACGAATTTAAATTGTGTGTTTAACAATAGACAATAAAACTATTATGGCTTACGTTAGTTATCTAGACGCAAGCTGTTAAATAACTACCTACGTATTATAATTACATTTGTACATTTCAGCTGTTTGTTTTACAAATAGCGTAAAACGCAAAAAACGGGTTGTCTGTAAAGTCACTTTACAGACTATAATGTTACGTGATAACGCTTAGGTCGGTCGTGCCTCTCTATCGCTTGTTCCGCGCTCTCGCTCGCACGCGCGGCTCAGGAACGTGACAATGTTTCGTGCGTACAGCCAGCGTTCATCCATTTATAAGACGTTATCACGGCAAAAAATTAATCGCCGCGTAACCTTACATATAGGCAAAAACAGGATAAATAGGAAATAATCATTATCATTTCAGCCGTAGTACGTCCACTGCTGGACATAGGCCTCCCCATCGATCTCCAAAAGGGCCGGATGGAAGCGGCCTGCGTCCAGCGTTTCCCTGCGGTCTCTTTTAGGTCGTTTGTCCATCTTGTGGGTGGACGTCCTACGCTGCGCTTACCAGTCCGTGGTCTCCATTCCAGAACCTTTCGGCCCCATCGGCCATCTGTTCTGCGTGATATATGCCCTGCCCACTGCCTCCTTAGGAAATAATACTAAAGAATAATACCATGCCAGATGTATACAGTGCGGCCGCGGGGAGAATGCGACTGACAGCTGTCATAACATTCTAATTATCCCCTTTTTAATTATAATTGTATATTTGCTTACATTAAGAAAGCTAGTATAAGTGATCAGAATTGACTGTTCTCGTCTATAGGTTTTTAAATTGTTATGGCAACTCTGTTAGACGCATTCATCCAGCGACCGCACTTTACCGACCGTCTCGACGAGAAGTCAGCGGAACTACGTCACCAGTGTTGCCACTGCTGGGTTTATCTATACTAATATTATAAAGAGGAAAGATTTGATTGTTTGTTTGTTTGTTTGCATTGAATAGGCTCCGAAACTACTGAACCGATTTGAAAAATTCTTTCACTGACGGGAAGCTACACTATCCCCGGGTGACATAGGCTATAATCTATACCCGTGCGAAGCTGGGGCGGACCGCTAGTTGTAGTATAAAACAAAAAGAGCGAAAACAGGCAAAAAGTACCCCTGATGGTAAGCAGAACCCGCCGCCTGGACTCCTGCAGCAGTAGCGCTGCTGACGGTGCTGTGCCAGCCTGCAGAGGTGCTGGTAGACATCCTTCTTGCATTACAAACACTTACGTACGTAACGCGGCGCGTTATGTTAACCTCTAAAGTTGCCCTTTATATTCTAGGCATAACATGCATGCTTAGCTCGGTGGATTGGAGGCCGTTCTCTCTCTCTCTCTCTCTCTCTCGCTGAAAGGAGGCCTGTGTCCTAGTAGGAACATGATAATGTTGTGTGTCCACAGCTCGGAGTCCTGTACTGCACATGGGTCCGGTGAGAGAGCACCCTGCAGCTGCAGGTGGCGGGCCACGCCGCGCGCCGCGCCTAGTGCTCGACAACCTGTTCTACATGTTAATAGAACTCGTACAATAAAATATTTTAGTATAATTACATACACTCAAACAGTAATGAAACGTTATCTCGTCTCCGGCCGGAGTATAAGAGCGCCGCGCGCGCGGTGCGGGGCACGCTGCTTGCCTACACACAACACTCTACTTACAACATGAACTATTCTTTGGTAATGTATATATTTTCTTCCGTTGATTAACTTTTTTATTATTTGTTAGTTAATCCGCCGTAACATTACATATTCTGTGAACATTAATTTTTTATTTTAATAGTAGATAGGCTTGCGCTTGGCCGCCATCTCGCCTGATGTTAAGCGACGATGCGGTCTACGATGGAGCACGCTTGCCTAGAAGAAACCGATTCACTCTCGACTTGAAGACACCCAGATTGTAACTAACGGGGTACACCCATTCAGGCAGATAATTCGACAGACTAGCAGTTCGCACAATAAATGTGGAATCATAGCGCTTCGTACGGGTTCTCGGAATATCAACCATAAAACGATGTCGATTTTTCGTGCCCACTCTATAGCACAGGCAGTCCGATAAAAAAAAGGGCAGAAGGGAATTATATCATGCAGATCTGATGCACACTCTCTGAAATGTATCCGATAAAAAACTGATAGGCTAGCAACTTTACGTCGATGCTCGAGACTAAGAAGCTTAGTCTGAACCAGGGATTAATTGCTGATGAGCCTCTTGGCACGTTTCTCTATAGATTCCAATGCCTCAAGCTGGTACTTAGCTGATCCATCCCAAAGGTGAGAGCAGTACTCCATACACGACCGAACTTGTGCTTGATACAGTGATAGCAACTGTTCCGACGTGAAGTACCGTCGCACCTTCGATAGGATACTCAGCTTTTTGGCAGCCAATTGAGCCTTGTTTTCAATATAGGAGGCAAAGTTGAGGGTAGGAGACAGAGCAACGCCCAAAAGCTCAAGCTGGTCAGTTATCGGAATGGATACATCCCGGAAAGTAGGAGCCAGTTGGAACGGCGTCCTTTTGGTGGAGAACAGACACGCCTGGGTCTTAGCGGCATTGAACATGACCAGGTTGGCATCGCCACATTTGGAGACTGCCTTAAGGGACAAGTTCAAGCGCTCGACCATGGCCTCTCTCAGAGACTGGATTTGTGGTCCGCTGGTTCGTGCTGTAGATGTATAGCTCTCTACTACTGTGCTGTCGTCTGCGTACCCAAAGATACCGGGCTTTAACAGATCGTTGATGTGTAGCAGAAAGAGCGTTGCAGAGAGCACCGACCCCTGAGGGACACCGGCATTCATTGCCGTTCGATCGGACGAGCAGCCGTCAATGACTACTCGAATCGATCTATCCCTCAAGAAGTCCGATATCCATACAATGAAGCCATTAGACAAGCCAAACGAGGAGAGCTTGCTTATAAAGCCGTCATGCCAGACCTTCTCGAAAGCCTTCGAGATGTCGAGAGAAACGGAGGGCGCTTCTCCGTATTTCTCGATGGCCTCACTCCAGATGCTCCAGACTAGCATACGCTAGAAGATCCCCAGTAGACCGGTTTCGGCGAAATCCGAATTGACTATCTATTACGGTTCAGAAGATACATTAGGACAGACAGACAGACATAGAAACTAGGCTTGGTAATGGGGTATTTATTGCACCCTTTGGGTACGGAATCCTAAAAATGTAGAACACAATGTTTACTTGTTTTACCGTGTGTGCTAAATTGTCCCGAATATTTATTTAATATTTGTTGTCTCTATAATCCTGAATATTATGTCCATCGTATAGAGAACCCCCGTATAGTGTCGGACGTCGAGCGAGGAGGGTCCATCCTCTCCAGAGACATGCGCGTGTTCTGTGCGCGGGGAGTCAGCGAGATGACGCGAGCCTCGGTTGCAGGTGATGGTGAGCGCGGTGTGCCTCGTGGTGTCGCTGGCGGCGGCGGCGCCCGGCGCGCGCGGGAACTGGGCCAGCGGCGCCGTGCGGGACCGTGACCCGGCCGGCCCGGCGCCGGAGCTCGGCCGGCCCGGCGCCGGCGCGGCCGCGCTCGCCTCCGGCGCCGGGGCGCAGGCCTCCTCGTTCTCTCAGAAGAGCCCCGGACACCGAGTGTCGGCGGCGAGCGCTGCCAGCGTCGGAGGGAGCTCGGCGGCGCACGTCGACAGCCGCCCCTAGCGCGAGGGACGGTCACCTGTCCATCACTCCATCTCCTTGCTGTAGGATAAGTATTCGCCACTCGGTGTTTTTTAAATTTTTATTTTATTTATTAAGGAACAGTAAACTGCCATATTATAAAATGTACAACAATGTGGATAGATTAATAAACTTAACAATAATACAGCCAACAGCACTATTCACAGATTACTTACAGAATTATATAAATGTATCGCTAGGAGTAGATAACTTGCAATAAATAATATTTTTTTTTTATAAGCCCTAAAAAACAAAAAAAAAATTACGTGATTTTATTAAATTTCAACAATTATTATTAATTAACATAATAACAGTATTGTTTATTTTGAAATGAGGCATAATTGGCGGGTGCCGTACCTCATACCATACACCTGTTTTCCCA